>OZ012611.1:18533221-19799700 GCA_963942555.1 Aleiodes leptofemur | reverse complement strand
AGGGAGCAGCGGACGAGCCCCCCACTGTTTCTTTTCTCTCTCTCTCTCTCTCTCTCTTTTACTCCTATTCGCTGTTTCTTTCTCTCTCCCCCAATTCCATTTTGATACACTGCGCACGACTACGTGCGTCCTGCACTCACGCGTCAGTCGTGCGAGAGCCTTCAACGGTGGAAGAGCCTCGCTTTCTCACTGCCATTAGTTTAATAATAAATAAAAGATTTTCAGTAGAAAAGAAAAAATTACGAAAATTCTGATAAATAATTGAACAGTTTAATATCAACGACTTAAAAATACTCAATTTGAAATAAATTGATTCAATTGATGATTGTGATTAAAGATCAAATCCAGTAAGTGTTCATTATCATTTGCCTTTTTTTTTCAATTTTTCTCTTTGAAAAAAAAAAAAAAAACGTTTGTAAACGTACGGGGAAAGAATAGAGACTTGCTGCTTGTGGATCAAAAACAGAATTCTTTGAATTCGAGTTGACGTGTACTTCTTACAGAGGCAATTATTCAAGTACACACAGATTAATTGCACACTCAGTATCGAAGGTCAATTAAATAAAAGAAAATAATTTTATCTTTTTTTTTTCCTTTTTTTCTTCAATATAAATCAACAGCGAGATAGAAATTTTAAACCTGCGATAATTCAATGAAATAAAATAAAATAACATAAATTGGATATTAAATTCTTCTTCGTTACTTGGCGATGATATTCATGTGCATTGTGTGTTGAGATGTGCTAATGATTAACCGGATGATTGTCGTCTGAAGATATAAAGAATTGTGTATGTGTGTATGTGTACATACGTGTTCATGACGTAACAAGGCCAACATTCAACTGTGTTCATAGAATTGAAGATTAAAAATTTAAATAGCCGAAGAGTTTTGGGGTGACTATACATTGGACATTTAAATGGTGAGCATTTTTTTTTTTTTTTTTGATTCTCATTACTGACCTCGCATTTATTTTCATTCGACAGTATTGTGGCGCGAAAATTCAAATGATTCTCTTCCTCACTGAAGTAAATTTTCGATGAATTTCATTGGATTTTGTTTTTTTTTTCATTATTGTTTTTTTTTTTAAATTTTTCGTTTCTTTCAAAGGAAAAATAATGTATTACCGACAAGCGCATTGGCTGCGATAGGGGGAAAAAAGTGCATATTAACGGTATCGCAGTAGGTCAATGCAACAAGTCGCACAGGACACGTTCACGCTGCTGCACGATAATCACAAACTCCCGTGTGAATATATATATGTATCCAAGGGGTCAAACAAATACACACACAAAAGTACTCGAATACTCATAGTACCAATAGATGTGTGTTGACTCGCTTCTTTTCCTTTACTTCGTCGACTTTATTCACTGTTTCCCTTTCTTTCTCTTTTTTTTTTGTTTCCTCTTGACTATGTTTGATGTTAAACACTACCGATGAAATATACAGCTGAGAAACCAGGTCACGTGTACGCAATACTCGTGAGGCGCGATGCCACAATTTAACTCGTACTAATTACGAAATATAATTGTAATTAAAGGGACAAAAATAATTTATAGTTTTTATTATTTTTTTTATAAAAATGATACTTATGAGAAACAAATTGGAAAAAATTTGGAATTTTCTGGAAATTTTTGGACTAAAGGGATGAATTTTTTGAGAGCATTTCGGAAATTAAGCGAGATGGAACAATTTTACTCTAATTTTTTTTTCTGTAGAGAGTTTCAAGAGCTACATAAAATTAATTGATACGAAAAAGGGCGTATCTCCCTTAGTTTCTGAGATATTTAATTTAAAAAAAAAAATGTTTTTTTATTTCCACACACAGTTAATGCTCAAATGTGCAAATGTTTAGAAAATATCTTTAGATGCATTTCTCAACCCTATCAGACTCCATAAATAGCCGTGAAGTACACCAACCAGTTCTCGATAAGATTCCACGTCGTTTTCTAACACACAAGAATAGTCATTGGCGAATGACTCGCGCGGCCCTGGATTAAAGAATTGAGTGAATAAGAAAATGAAAAATAAAAGTTTCGAGGGGAAAAAGACGGAAAAAGAATGAGAGAAGAGTCTATTCCTCCAACTGGCAACTGGGGGGTTCGCTAACCTCTAGTACCTGCCTCTTCTCTCTTTCTCCGCTATTTTCCCTCCTTCACTTATAACTCGACGGAGAATGTACCGCTCGAGTATATCTAAACACATGGATAATCACATGTGGAATATAAAACGAGGAAGAGGCAGTGGTATTCAATTTTCTTTATATTAAATTGTGGTAGTCGCAATTATCTCGGAACATAGGTGATAATTTAATTCAGAGGCGAATATCAAGTCATTCAATAAAGATGGTGAAATTTTCGTGATGACCCTTTTTTTTAGGCCAAAATATTCCAAATAGATAAGATCAAAAAATTTCTCTATCTTTCTCAGATTCTGAAATATTCCGACAAAGAGGAATGAGCTCGAATTATTTAGGAGAAAGGAACTCGAGAGAAAATCGATCCCCAAAATTAACCCTAAACTGAAACAGGTGAAACTGAACTATCGAATGAAATGCGATATGTTGAATTTAATGCTATATATATCAATTAATCAATGTTTGAAAATGATCAATCGAAAGTTGATATTTTTCCCTTTAAACAGAGACTGAGAACTATCATATCTTAGTTCCATTGGTCTTTAGCAAATACTTTTTTAAAATATTAAAAAAAAAAATTTGCTAAGGACTAATGGAACAAATGTTTGATAGTTTCAACCCCTTTTTTTATCTCAGTGTCCTAAAACGGAACTATCAAATGGAAATTCGATATTGCGAATTTAATGTGAGATATCATATCGATTAATCGAATTGTTGGAATTTATTGATTGCAAGTTGATGTTGTATTATTTTTTGATGTCATCAAGAATCTCGTAACTCAATGCGAGATATCACATCGATTAATTGATATTTGAAAATAAACGATCGGAAGTTGTTGTGATATTTTTTTTTCATCAAGTTTATGTTTGGAGGAAAAAACAAATACTTTTTATAAGATTGTTTTTTTTTTTATGAGCAATCAATATAATTGTTAGTTATTTGATGAAAACGTGCGGTGAGAATTCCTCAACTCGAGAAACATTTAATACCGATTCCACACAGTTTCTCATGGCTAGCATAGGCGTATAGAGCCATCGGGTTTTTGTGAATTCGTATGCGAGGGCGCCGACAACTACAGTTAGTTTCCTGCCAGGGCATCCTCACTGTGGTCAAGGCTGTACAAATGTGCGAGGCTAAGTCGAAAGGATCGTTCCTCTTCTTGCCTTCATCTCACATTGTTTCCTCCTTTTTTTTCCACTGCTGTTTTCATTTCTTTTTTTTCCGCCTCACCCTTTCGTCTAGTATAGGACTGTGTCGCCCTGAGGACCCATACGTGAACTGAAATTTCGTTGAAACCTGTTCTAGATATAATGTTTTTTCTCTACGAATTCACGTAAAAATTCTTCTCTGAAATTCATTACAAAAATTATTCCTTGAGGGAAAAAGGAGAGAGAAAAGAAAATTCAAGACAATTAACAAAAAAAAAACATTTTTTTTAAAGTTTTCTTTTCTTTGACTATTTATTTGGAAGTAAATACATTCTCGTTAAAATGCAATTTTCAATTTATCTTTATCAATATATTTCTTTTCCGCAAAACAATCCAATAAATCAATCATTACATTCTTTGTTTTTAAATATTATTTTTTTTCCGACAAATACAACTTTTTTCCAAAAATTATCAGTTCACATTTACCGCATTTTATCGCAATTTAATTTGAAATAATTGATTACATCCGCCATCGTATTATTGATACAAGATAATATATCGTCCAATGACCTTCCCCGCAGTTAGCCGCTGTAGTTTATGGCTAAGTTATTTTCACTCTCATTTCATAAAAAACATCGAACTGAATAAAAGAAAAAAATAAAAAATTTTCATGCGCAGTAAATGCGGAAAACCAATGCCTCGTGATTTTGTTGCAATAAAAAATATTTTTGATACAATGTTTTTTTTTTTGTTAAACAACAGAAGAATAAGGAATTGCATTTGGGTCTCTAGGAGTTGAATTTTTTCGGCTGCAAGGCCCCAAAGAGGAGCCCGTCAACACTGACCCTGAAAGTTCAACAGCCCTCCTCAGAACGGCAGCGCCCCCCTCTTCCCTAATTTTTTTTTCTTCTCAAACTGTGTGTGTGTGTTCCTTGCGGTGTACCCGCAAGTTCGTCCAGCCCCGAAGGCCCCAAAAACAGATTTTATCCCCCTCTTTCTTTCTTTCTTTCTTTCTCTTCTTTTGTTTACCTTTTATTCTATTTTGGCTGTCTTTTCTCTCTTCAATATCCGGCTATTCGGTCTGGGACCGAAGAGCACGAATTAGTTCCACGAGATGGAGAGAATATTTCAGTAGTGAAGAAAATAATAATAATGATAATTTTGAAAAATCATTAATTTGCAGAAATCAAATGTTGAATTCACTAATATTACAGTTTCTACGACTATGAAGTTTTCAGGCTAATCGATTTTATTCTATACAGTTTTTTTTTTTAATATTTTCAAAACTAAGTGAGATGAAGCGATTTCTCACTAATCCGTTTTTGTAGCTCTTAAAATTTGCTATAAAACTATTTTAGGACAAAAAAGGACGTAGGTTCCTTATTTACCCAGATATTTAAAAAAGACTGGTTACAAAATGAAATAAATTTCGTCTAAAAACTTCAACAAAAGACGCGGGAGTGTCTTGCGCCATGTGCACGTTTAAATCGCTCACGCGCACTATTCACTTCTTGATTTAAGCCTGTTGCCTCTTTGCGAAAAATCGTGCATCATGGCTTATAGTATTTTAGCGAACGATGCACATTCAAATGACAAAAAAGGTTAATCTATATATTATATCGAGGCTCTAGAAGCAGAAGGTCGTATGGGCCAAAAATCGGCCTCTGTCCTGAAAAACATCATAAGGTTGTATGTCCACAAGTTTTTCAATTATTTTTTGGGCTCTATGCGATTTGAGTGTTTTGGAGTCGCGGACAACAACTTTTATCGTGATTTGGCAGATACGACCTTCTGTCTGGAAAAAAGAGGGAAAAGAAAATATGAAAAAAAAAAGAAAAGAAATGTCGGGAATGAATAACGAAAGTCGTGCCTACAAAAAATTTTGTCCCAAGAAGACTTTTTTTCAAAAATTTTGGTGGACATACCACCTTTTGCATCTAGAAAGAAAAATTTGAACTGAAATTGCGAAAAAAAAATTCAAAATTTCGAGGAAAAAAGGATGAAGTTTTTGAAACCACTGGATTTTCAAGGAAATGATTCAAAGTAGTCGGTTTGAATTGGGGTTTACGTATAACACCATAATTTTTTGCATTCGTTTGAAAGAGCTGACTTCGTTTTATGGGTCTGCTAAATTTCGGGTTGACTCCCCGTGTACTTTGAGCGTAATTAATGAATAATCCGGCATGACAGTTACAGAGATATCTCGAACCTGGTTCATTTTACAAAGAAAAAACAGAGATATCCTTTCTTCCAAATTCAGTTTCCTAACTTTTTTCTCTCTCATCGATATTTTTCGAGTTATTGCGTTCAAACGCAAAGAATTCTCTATTTTCATCTTTTCCCGGGAGCGATTAGGAAGTTATCCGAACCGCTCCGGAAAAGAAGATAGAAATAGGGAATCCTCTCCGTTCGAACGCAATAATTCGAAAAATATCGATGTGAGAAGAAAAAGTTTGGAATGAAAGAAAAGGGGAAATTTAATCCGGAAGAAAAAATGTCGTTATAGTTTTTTTTGTTTATGAACCATTCTCGAGATATCGCTCTAAGTATGACGTTACATTATCAATTATTTACGCCCAAACTACACGGGGAATAAATTTGAAATTTGGCAAACAAGTAAAGCGAAGTTAGCTCTTTTGATAGAATGCAAAAAATCCTCCTCTGGGATAATGAAATTAAAACACAATTTTATTGAATCGTCTTTTTTCCTTGGAAATGGATGATTATATAACCTTCAGTATAATGCAGATGGTACGGAAGTTCGAAGTGATTCAGAACTGCACTAAAAGCTGAAGATCTTATCTCCAATTGTGAAATAGAAATATCTATCTCACAGCTGGGGATATATTCAATTCACTTCATACTTCACTAAAGGCAGAAGATCGTATGTGTAGGACATACAACCTTCTGCTGGAGAAAGGGCCATTTTGGCCCATACGACCTTTTACTTCTAGACCCTCGATATATTTTTAAAAAATATAGGGAAGACCGGGGCAAAATGGAGCAGCAGATTGAAATGATTCGGTTTTTTTTTAGAGTAAAGGCGTTTACGAAAATCGTTTTAAAAATTGACCAGCAATGTACGCATATTGGAGCATCTTCTCAATTTTTTAAAGATTTTTTCATCAACTTTCTCACTCCGAAAAAAATTCCTGGATCATGTTGCCATGGAGGTCTATTTTGCCCCATACTCTCCTATATTCCAGGTATATTCATTTTCTTCTATCGATACTATTTTTCAACCTCCATTCGCCTTTTATGAGACAATATTTGTGAAATTATCGAGGAAGGCCTCGTCCTTCCAATTCGTTCTGAAGGATAATACACCGCTATAAACGTTGCATCTTGATTGAGACAAAAGAGACAAGTCTCTTTTTGAAAAAATCCGAGAAGTGGGGGCAAGGAACGAGGTGAATGCTTGTTACACGATCGGCCAGCGACACGCTAGGCTCGGCCTCTCTACTCTTGCAACTGCACATGCGCAATCTCTCGCTTGCGTCATCGTGCATCGCTTCACAATCCATGCAAAAGTGTCTCCGTGGCGTTTTTATTCTTGTTTTAGCTTGAATAATACGTTGCACTGGCCTTTGTTTTGTCGCATCTTTTGTTTTCATTCAGGGCTCGGATAAACTCGTTATTATTAATGCAGAGAGGCCGTTTCTATTGATTGAGAATAGATTTAATGGCGGCTCTCGTTTTTCTTACACTAAACTAAATTATGTCATGCGTTTCGCGCGCAACTGGCGAATTGCGCCTTCAACCTAACCAGTATTTGATGCATGTTGTCATGCGTCTTTATTTTTCAAAACTAAAGAAGAAATTTCTCTTCTCTCAGATCATAAATAGTTTTTTCCGCATGCTACGTGTGCGGTCAGTGGCACTTTCCACACGTTATGCATAAAAAAACAGTACCTTACGCGTGCGGTAAAGATTCTCAGACTTGCCCTCGGCTCGTTTTGTAACCTTACACTCGTCAGAAAAGTACTTTACTGCACTTGTTGAGCAATATACTCTTTTATTAATGGGAAGAAATGTAACACATAATATAGCACGATATTATAATAAGAAATACTTATTTTTTGTTCGTCTGTGTTTAGGTAATCAAACACCTGAAATGTACAACAAAAGGGCAGCTCTGATTGTTCTTACCAACAGATAATTGTATTTTCGAATATCCCGCGCAACGCGTCAACCAATGAAATTTAGGCGTTACGGAATTTTGATATATTCGATATGGATTATCGCCGTTTGATCAAATCTCGCAATTTGTTTTTATTAGAAAGGATACATGAATTTTAGAAACGATAGTTTGTTGTTTAAATCAAAAATTTACGTAGTAAATTGCTTTTCATTTTCACCAGTATATTTAACGTACAATTTTCTTCAATTTGTACGTTCGTAGAAACTTATAAGTATAAATACAACCAACAATATACTTTTCTCTATCTATCTATCTCTCTCTCTCTTTCTCTTTCTGCCTTTTTCGCCTGGCACTCAAGTGAAACCCCAGTGCAAATTGTGCCTGTGTCGTGTTTTTCATTCTTCTTTCATTTTCGTAACTAGGCATTATTACATATCGACCGCAGTTACACTACTGAGTGCAGGTGGGACAATATAGGCTTCAACAAGGGGAGTTTCAGTGAATCCGTGCAAATAAAGTAAATGTATCGAGTTTTGCATGTCCTCACACTCTGGTCGAGGGATTCTCTTGTTCCGCAAAATGCCGACTCTTCGTGTCTGAATGAATTGTGCATAAATAATCGATAAAAAAAATTGGATGAGAAAAAAAAGGAATAGGTGAAATATTCATGGAGATAAGGGACACGGGGGAGATATACTCGATGCACGCGAAACAAAGAGCCTTATTAAATTGTTAATAAAAAAATGAATAGAAGAAATTTCAATATCGGAGACACGAGATCCTTTTTTCTTTTATTTTTACAATTTTTTTTTCTTTCTTGAATTTTTCCATATTTTTGAAAACTTCATTTTTCGAAACAAAAAATGTTTTTTTTTGTGTGGGCCAAAAATTAATATTTCTGTATCGTAATCTCCTTTTACCCCTTTTTTTTCTCCATCTCCTTGTCCTTGGTATACAATTACGATTGAACGCAATCGTTCGAGGAAGCACGCGACACGATTACATGTATCCGTTCATTTTACCCCTACCATAATGATAACCCTGGCCTCTCTCAACTCAAGACATTATTGATTATTAAACGAGTTATGTAATGTTGAACCAGGTATTTATAAATCCATTAATTCAATTTATTCAGGTTATGCCCGATGTTTTTGTGTTAGCATTTTATGAGAATTTCACAATTAATTAAAAAGAATTTTCTCGGTTACTGTAGAAAAAAAAATGCAGTTGAATTAAATTGTGGAAAGAATCTCCTTTATTCCACCAATTGATTAATATAAATTGATTCATAATTCCTTTTTTAAAAATTTCTAAAAAGAATCCGGTCTTTTCATGGAAAAAATAGCCTATTTTTCCCTGAAGTAACGAACTTTGCGGAAAATACGTCAAAGAAATTGAGAAAATGGGTAAATATGCAGAAAAGCGGACCATCCAAATAAAATTAATTTAAATTACCTCAGGGAGGGAGGTGGCGAAAAGGTTATAATATATCTTGGTCAAAAATTTGAAGGAAAGTATAGGAACTCGCAATAGCTCAGTGGTCAGAGCACCTGACATGTAATCAGAGGGTCGTGGGTTCAAATCCTGCTTGCGCATTCCATATTTTTTTCCGAAGATTTGACTTTGATTATTATTTAATTTTAGGGGGGGGGGGGAGGGGCCTTTCCTGCATAATTACCAGAAAATGCTTTAATCACCAATAACGGCTTTCAATCTCAAAAAAAAAAAATCCCGGTCTTTTCTAATATTTTTAAAAATATTTCATATACTTGGGAAGCTCGAACCTCCGGAAGTGCTGAGTACATCTGGCCTATCGTATTTCCTGCTTTCTTCTTTCTTTTCAGATACTCCAAACAGCCTCACGCACATCCGGTGTGCTCCGAAAAGTTCCACTCTTCCACAATGAGAGAAAAAGAAGTAAAAAAAAAAAAAAGTCGAAAAAATATTGAAAAAAATGATGTCGATGAGATATTTTCACAGCTCTTGTCCTCAAAAAGCGTCTCAAACATCGTCCTGTAGTAAGGGCATAAGTCACCGTTAGCGCCTATTATTTTATGCCCTTTTCACTCTGCGAAGACGATATGATTACGCAAAATGCTGACGCAATCCGTTTCCCTTCAATCCTCCTGTTTAATTTCATCTTTAAAGAAGGATTTTAAAAAAAGCCTGAATGGATAAGAAGCATTCTCATGTATTCAAGTGTACGTGCAAATCCTAAATACACAATTACACACTCGGTTAATTATTTCTCCAACGAATTGAGAGACGAAAATTATCGAAGTCATTGAATTTTTTTTTGAGAGTAGGAAATGAGAGGGGCTGAATGTATCATCGCTTATGTATGCATTCACAATTCGTTGTTTCATGTACTCAGGATAAACACTGGCGCACATGTCACGTGCAAGAGGAGAGAACGAGTTCTCTCAGAAAGGAGTTTATCGCTGAAAGGGGTTTGTTCATTGTCCCCTCTCTATCTTCCTCTCTCTTTCTCTTTTTTGTATTGTGCTTGGATATAAAGTTCTTCTATTTTCATTTTTGTTTTATTCTCTTGTACTTTTTTTCTGGGGGCTTTAAATCGATCGGAGAGAATTCTCCTGGGAGTGAATAGCGGGGAAAAAAATATCAATCGGCTTTGTAATTTTATCTGAGATGAATTTAATTGAAGTCGTGGGAATGAAAATTTCGATATGCGCTTTTTTCCGTATATTTTTTTTTTTTCCTAATTTTGATACAAATGGTGTAAAATAATTTTCAAAAGAATGATTTCGTTGAAATTCTGAGGAAATTTCGAGTGAAAGAAATTGATTACAATCAATATTTGATTTTTTCGTGAAATTCAATAGTTTTTACAAAAAACATAGCTTTATACCTTTCTATTTTCAAATTTTTGAATTTTCACCTTCTTCTCGATTTCATGCGATGCAACTATCAAAACCCGAGATATTTCCAGAAAAACTTCAAAATTCAGAAAATGAAAAAACTTACAATTTCTATTTTTACCCGGAATCATTGAATTTTAAAGAAAAAAAATAATAAACAAAAATGAATTGTGACACGTTTTCCGCCGAACATTTCCTCAGAATTTCAATGGAATCATCAAAAATATTGTAACTCAAGTACTTTCAATGATTAATCTCCATAAAACATTGAATTTCAATAAATAAAAAAATCCACTTTTTTCACATCAGACGCAGGTGTTGCATGCAATGACAAATAATTTTCCCTATCACAATCATTAACCACAATCAATCGATTCACCTGCAGCAATTCATGCTGGTCTGTTAATTATCCCCATCAATATCGAATAATTCCATCACAATAGAAAAAAAATAAGAAAAAAGAATAATAATAATAATACTTAACAAAACGTCAATCAAAGTCACAACGTGTATTCCAATTAATTTCATTTGACTTTATTGAATAAAATGAAGAAAATATTCACACGGCATAAAATAAAGCCTGGAAATTGCTCAACGCCCAATGTTAAAGCTGATAGTACATACCGAGTATTGACCGGTCTCAATTTTCCCCTCTCTCATTACACAATACGCATAGAATTGTAAAATAAAATAATCAATATCAATTCAGTAATTGTGATTGATTTAATGATGAATCATTGAAGCCTTAAAATGTATTTCACAAGAATTTCCTCATAGTTTCAATTTAAAAAAGAGAAAAAATCTCAATTTCCCTCCGGTTTTCGCTTTTTACTCCGCAAAGTAAAGGGCGAAGATACGAAGAGTCGAGTCAAAGAGACAGTCGCTTCCGAATGATGAAATTTCGTGTAAAAAAAGAGAAATAATGAAAAAATGGATACGTCCCTTTTTTCTCTCTTCTATTTTTTATGGCTCTTCAATGGGATGAGATGAGACTCTCAATTTACGGGGGATCAAAAGAGTCCTGGGTGAAGGATTCTAAAGGGGGGGGGGGGATGTTTCGAGCCGGTGAAAGCTTTCTCTCGTGGGCATGACCGACCGCGCCTATTTCACTTGGCCCGGGCCATCCCGAGAATCTACGAAGATGCACGAAAATTTTCACGTACGTGAGAAAATCCTCGCCCACCAAAGGCTCTCAAGGTTATTTCCCCTATTTTTGGGGGTCGTGACCTTTGAAGTATCCTTCTTGAAGGATATCGGGGAAATTACAGATGTAATTTCCACATTTTCTCAATATTCGATTTTCCGAGGATTTAAGGATGTATGATCACGACAAAAATTTTCGATTTGGGGCGTCAAAATTTTTTTATAGTTAGATTATTCCTCGAAGAATTTTATCGTAAAAAGTCCGGGGTAGCTATCCATGCATATAAGAAAGAAAAAAATTATTAAAAATTGACAGAAAATACATGGGCTCTTATGGAGGAATAGGAGTTACGGCCATAAATTAAAGATGCTAATCATGACAACAATTTTCGATTTGGGGCGTCAAAATTTTTCTATAGTTAGATTATTCCTCGAAGAATTTTATTGTAAAAAGTCTGAGGTAGCTATCCATGCATATAAGAAAGAAAAAAATTATTAAAAATTGACAGAAAATACATGGGCTCTTATGGAGGAATAGGGGTTACGGCCATAAATTAAATAAATGTTAGATGTTCAAGCTTGCGTAGTATGAAAAATTACCATGCATAAGAAAGATGGATAGTGTAGTAACTTGACAATATTTTCAAAATACTATACATCCATCCATCCTGAGAAGAAAAATCCAATTGAAATTCAAATTATTCCATTTAATGCTTCTTTTCTCGTCATACTCGCCATTTTCTGCTCTCATGAGCGCCACAGCCGGCCAATAAGAGAAACAGAGGAGAGCCCCGCAACCACCCGAGCCCATCCCCACCAGCGCTTCCCCCACCCCCTCGATCATACATCCTTAATGAGTATATTCTCCTTATTCGTTTTTTTTTTGTTGCGAATATCGCGGAAATTAATGGAGATACGCTTTTTTAGCCCTACTCTGTTTTGCATCTCTTGGAATTCTATGCAAAAAGAATTAGGTTGGAAGGGCGTATCTCCACTATTTTCTGAGATATTAAATTTAATCAAATTAATATTTTTTTTTCTACTTCTTCTCGAGCAATTGAATAATCAATGAGTATTCACTTGCATTAATTTTATCCATTCCCCCCAAAGCAAATATTTCTTCAAGCCTGATTGATGAAAAAATAAAGTTTCACAGAATCAATGTCCTCTGTGTTTCAAATATTTATTTTTTCACCCTCAAACAAATTTAAATTTCGTTCATCTCACTTTGGCCTCACTTTTTTTCTCCCATTCATACTCTTCTTTCCCTGAGTATAAAAATGTAATTCAATTGACCATGACAATGAATCGTATTTTCTGGATTCGTTCCCTCAGATGGAATAAAATCCGTCAATACAATTGAAATACTGAAATAGAGTAACTCTTTGTATTGAGAAGATGAAAGGGAAAGGAGAAACGTAGAATACTAAGAGAAATCTACTTGCATGAGGAAATATTTCTTCCTTGGTACTCTTGAATCGGAAATAAAATTAAAAAAAAAAACAGATCTTCAACAAAATTGCTCTATCTCCCTAATTTTCCTAAATATTTCAGTAATTAAATTATTTCTCCTGGAATCTCATCTCTCACTCCAATAATAATGACTATGGAGTCTTCAGAAAAATTAATTTTAATTTATCATCATTTTTCTCGAAAATATTCCGGAATCTAAGCGAGATGGAGCTATTTTTATAGAGAATTTGAGGAAGTATGAAAAAAGTCTCCACAAAAATCCCTATATCTCGCTTAGCTTCCATGATATTTACCAGAAAATGGATGACAAAGTAAAATCAATTTTTTTGAAAAATTCGTCAGAGAAGCCCGAGGAAATTCAATAGCGAAGAGGTAAAACGAGCTGAGTAGATTTTTTACATTAAAAAATTACGAAAGTATCTCGGAAAATTATGAAGATACGCTTTTTTGCCCTACTCTTTTTTGTAGTTCTTGAAATTCTCTGTGAAAAAGGATTGGGGGGAAAAGGACGTATCTCCATTACTTTCAAAGATATTCCTAAGAATAGATCGGCGAAAAAGAATTGATTTATCCTGTTTTACCTCTTCACTACTCAATTGAAGTTAAATAGAATTAAAAGTTAACGCGGTAGTGTCTTGATCACTTCATGCCTTTACATAAATCCTTCAAGAATACCTAACAAAGTATTTTATTCGAAGAACCGGACGTGGTTCTCCTTTTTACGTAAAAAAAAAGGCACACACAGGCGAATGTACAAAACTGCACGGTATCATATCGTCCAGCTGGTAAACAGCTGCCCACATCCTGTCTCACGTTAGAATGTACAAGTCTCGGATATTCCTGTGAAGCTCTTCCTCTCATTTTTATTCTCTTCTTCTTTTATTTTACCTTCTTTTACTTTTCTTTCTCTACTGTTTTTTTTTTCCATTCAGCCTCGTGTTCTCATTTTTCTCCCCTACTCTCGTTCTGGTGGAAAAATAAAAGGAGAATGGTAACACTGGTTGAGGCCCCAAGATGGTGGACAGGTGTGCCATGGCACGCGACCACATCATTCTCTTTATTTATCCTGTTTTATTTGCTTCTACTCTTGAATTTTTCTTCTTTTTTTTAAATCATCCTTATTCAGTTCTTTCTGCAGAAAATTATGTTGGTGCCTATTAGTACCGTGATGGCCCTGGTTCATGACAGTGTCCAAGCAACTGACAATAATTGCAAATTTCTCAATTATATTTAAATGTACTATTTAAATGTAATGTAGTATATTGTTTGATATTCAATTGCTGAGCAAATGCATATTGTTGCAATGAGCAAATTATTGTTGTCTCCGATTTATGCTGTCAGAAACTAGCTCTCAAGTGTCAAAAACCGAGGCCACCACGGTAATAATCCCCCAAAAATTGTGGAAATTCAAGTTTTCATCATATTTTTTGTGAATTTGAGGGGAAAAAACATAATTTCTCCATTTAATGGAGAAATTTGTTATTTTCGTTACGTAATTTCTCTTCCAAGAGATATTGTTTCGTTACAGGTCCATTTTGCCCCATCTTTGGCTATCTGGACTCAACAGACACGATAGAAATCGCTCCTGGTACCTTCCGGGCAGTTGAACGTTATCGTTTTCGATAAAAATCGAATGCAAAATGTTTTTTTTTAAAGGAGGGGTAAAGTCGCTTTTAACTCGGAGGTTAATTGAACGTATAATGCGTACATTCACTCGATAAATTATCATTTACATTTCTTCATTACATTAGTTTTACACTGAACTATTACGTACTAATGTGATAGTCCTAATAAAATGTGTTTATTATTAGTACTAATTACGTTAAATCATATTTTGGTATTGCGTGTTTCTTAATCGAGAGACACGAAAAAGTAATTGCCAATGAGAATAAAAATGTATGTCGTTTATTTGATTTAAAAAAAAATCCCTATTTACACGTGGGACTTCTTAGTGTGAAATTTTAAACCTAATTTTCAACGATTTAATCAAATTTCGTTCTTAACATCGCCTCGAGAGAAGAAATTGGGGTTAAAAGGACATAACGGGCGAAATCGACACATTTTAGCTAAATTCTCGATGTTTCATACTGTGAATATCTCTCACAATTAGGGAACATTCATTCAAATTCATTTTTCAGAGTTTTTTCATTTTTATTTTACTTTTTCAGAACAAAACTGGAGCTCTAACTTCTACAAAATTGAAAAAATTTACTCTTTCGGAGATATTTTTAGTTCTATTGGGGGTAGCACCTCGAGATTCATCTTAAATGAAAGGTGAGATCATTTGCCATCGATTTATATGGTTTTGAAAAATAAAAATTATCAATTTGACAGATATTTACAGGGCAAAACCTGATTTTCACCAAAGTAAAGAACAGTATGCTGATAAATCTCTCAAAAATCCATAATTATTCTTTGAAAACCACATAAATCAATTTTAAATGATCTTGCTTGTTATTTGAGACGAATCTCAAGTGTTTACGACGAATAAAACCGGCAATATCTTTTTAAAAATTTGAAAAAATCAAGTATGGAAAAGATTTGACTCCCAATTAATGCCCAAACTAGAATTTTCGAATAAATTCAAAAAAATCCATTGTAAAACATGTTTTTCATCTGGAATTTCCTCAGCTTTTCAACAGAATCCCCATTTTTTTTACCCAACTCTCCTCTAAATTCATGAATAGGCCAGTGATCTCAAATATCCTGATTAAGTACTCTTCTAAAGTGCCAATAACATTCGACAATTCCTACGAAAATCATCAACATTACTTTGTCTGATGCACAGGTGGTAGATTTAACTCGTGACAAGATTTGTCCGCTTCTGGGGCCCAATGTCGCTGAACACCTGCGAGACGGCGCGTGCGCGATGCATCTGCTGCCACCACTCGGCACAAACTAATACGCATCCTCTGGGCATGCGCACTCGTCGAAAAATTATTATCTCTCGTTCTTCTTCAGTGCCCCTAAAAGAAAGGAAAAATCGTTGCAAAAACATCAGCGAATGCTCGACGACAACAAAGAGAACAAAAAATATTGAAAATTCAAAAATAAAGGAGGAAAAAAAATACAAAATAACCACAACAATGCAATAGAAATTACGAAATAGTGTCTAGCAAGCCTCGTACCTCCTTTCGCAATTGCCTTCGTAGATGCAATTTTATTTCCAAGCAAAAAAAAAAAGAAAAGGCAGTAATCACGAATTAAAACGGCAAACCTCAGCCATTTTGCTGAAGTACTACGAATGGAAATAGAAAATTACGGAATTACTTGGAGGAGGATTATTTGCAAAAACTTCGTGACTCCAACCTTCCTATATACCCCCCCCCCCCCCTCCCCCCTCCCTCTTCAATAATAGGCAAAAAAAAGCAGAAAAACGTCAAGGTCACAGCTAATACCACGTGGTCTTTTGTGTATTGCAAGTGTTGAGCGAACGGTTAAGTGACTAAACACGAAGGTGAAAGTTAAATTGCAAATTATGGAAGATGGAATCTTGTCCGTTATGTTATGACGTTGAATATTAGTTTTTTCAAGTGGAATGCTTAGCTAAGCTTGTCTCAGTAACACAGTTTCAGATGGCAGAATAGATGGCGTCAATGCCAATTCAGTCGGATTTTTCTTTTTCTTCTTCTTTTTTTTTTTCTCTCTCTCTTTGATTTCTTAACACACGGGTAAAAGTGCGTGGGCGTGGGACTGATAATGTGGGTCACTGGGAAATCGCAACAACTCATGACGTCATTCGTGACGTTTTTTTTTTCTTTTATTATTATTATTATATATTTTATCGTTTGAGTAATCGTATTTTCAGAGAAGTTTTCTGGAGATGTTTTGGAGATAATTTGAATGAGTTTTTTCTTGTCACTCTTTTTTTGGAGAATATCTCGGTAAAGTAGGAGGGATCAAGCGATTTTGTCCGAATTTTTTTTTTTAGCTCTTGAAATTTTCCGCAAAAGAGGATTGAGGAAAAAAGAAAAAAGAATTCTTTTTTTCATTAAAAAAAAAAAAATAATAAAAATTTGTATCGAAAAAAGAAGAGAATTCTTATTTTTATCGTTTGCTTTTAGAAAATATCTCGGAAACTTAGTGAGATAGTGCAATACCGTTCTCATATTTCTTGTTGGCTCTTGTAATTCTGTAAAAAACCTTCTTAGGGCAAAAAGAGCGTAGGGTGAGTGGTCCAGTGGTCGAACGGATAAGACTCGTCAGACACCAGTGATCGAACACAAGAAACTCCATAATAACTGATATATTTAATAATTTCATAGGCTTTAATTTGAGTTGTTGAACTTCATATTGTGTTTCGAAGATAAAAAAAATGATATTTCACTGAATTACCAATTTTTTCCAGAATAAATACATTGAATAGTTCGATCACTGGACGAATTCGAACACTGGTCAATTCACCCTATCTTCATTAGTTTCCGAAACAAGATATTGTTGAAAGATGAATGACAAAAAAAAATGTTTAAGTTTTATCAGATTCATTCACTAATATCTCTGAAACTAATGAATTTATGAAAAAGTATCGAGAGATCTTTTTTGTAGAGAATTAAATTATCTACAGAAAAGATCCGATAAATTCTTCTGAATCTCATTGCTGCCAAGGTATTCTCTCAAGATAATGTAAAATAAGTTTTGCCACCAATTCTCCAGCATCTATGCCGATTGAACCAAAATAGGTCTGGAGGCAATATAATTAAAAAAAAAAAATTCTCCAGCATAAGAATGAAAAACAAAAATTTCACCATAAAAATTCAATTCCTTCGGATAAGAAAAAAAAACAAAGAAATTGTAGAATTATCAATAAATTTATTACTCGTAAAAGTGTTAAGTTCAACGATTTTAGAATAAATTATACACTGATAAATTCTCCCTGACCTACATAATAGAAATAGACAGAATTGTGTGGGTGTTATTTCACAGACTACAAGTTGAATTCGTATATAACGTGTATTTATCCATTAGGTGAAAGAGAGAGTTGAAATGAGGAAGAATGTGTGTACAGCAGAATGAATGGAGGAGGAGAGAGGGTATTTTGTAGGAGGACGAGTGGAATTGAAAAGGAAAATTAAGAGAGTCAATGAAAAATAGAGGAAAAAAAAATCAAATGAGGAAATACAAGAGAATTGCGGAGGAGTGGATTATGCAATTGAAACAAAAATGATTTATTTTTCTGCAGTTGATTGAGCCACGTGCTCAACAAATCAGAGTAGCTCAGTAATTTCCGGTATTGATTGCCTCATTTTTCCTACTAAATCTTTATAAAAAAAAAATCTTATAAATTATCCTTAGGGGAGATGGGGGCAGGCAAAATGGACCGTCTGATCAAAATGATTACGGATTTCTTTTGCAAAAGGAAGAAAGGGAGAAAATTCTTTAACATGTTTATTTTGTTTTACAGTTCCATTCTGCCTCGGTTTCCCCTACTCGTGATTTTATTTATCTTTGTACATTAGAAAGTGAAAGGAAAGGAAGATCTAAATTTTGAGAACTAATCGCACTATCTCGCTCATTTTCCGACTTATTTGCAAAAAAAAAAATCGGCAAAAAAAGCAATTTTCTACGTTTACCTTTTCAACAGTGAAATCTCAATGTTTTCGAACAATATCTCGGAAACTAAGCGAGATAGAGCAAAAAGCCTTGGGACAACAAGGGCGTATCTCCATCAGTTCCCCAAGTTCAGTAATTTTCAGTATCGATTGTCTCATACTTGTCACTAAAAACTTCATTTAAAAAAATTCAATAAATTATCCTCACTAATGATATTATTTATCTTTGTCTATGAGAAAGTGAAAGGGGAGAAAGATGTTAATGCTCGTAGTTTTACATGGATATTGCAATGTGCGTGTTCTTAGAATCAAGATTAAACTGAAGCGAATAATTCTTTTCCCTTCATTTTTTTTTCACCCCAAGTAATTTTTTCATTCACTGCGCTTTTATTTAAATTAATTTTTCCTTTTTGTTTTTTTTGGAACGTATGAAAATACTTCCTACAAGACATTACACAATCTTTCATCTTGTCTCACATTTATAATCGGCTGTGGGTGCTTTTTTTTAAAAAGTCCTTTCACAGTATCAGTGCTAATTAATTTATGAAGTGTTGAAATTACACGATACGGAGGGTGCATTTTTATGCAAACAAACACACACGTTCAGGAAGTATAAAGAAGCATTGAGATTTCCGTGGGGACACGTGTAAACAAGTTAATGGTGAATGAATGAACCGGAATTCTTGAACAATATAAAGTTTACAAATAAACTAATTTAATTTTGTCACCAGTTTTTTTGAAAAATCCCAGAATCTAAACGAGATAGAGTAGTTTTGTCCAATTCCTTATTTGCAGATAATCTCAAGAGCTACAAAAAAGACTTCGGGCCAAATCGCTCTATCTTGCTTAGTTTTCGAGATACCCAAAAAAAGCTGATGGCATATAATCGATTTGTCTGAAAACTTTATATTCGTAATTTTTTTTTTTAGATTGAAGTCTGCTGCTGAAAATTTTGAAAAAATCTCGCAAAAATGTGGACATGCTGGAGCAACTAGTCAAATTTTTTCAGATTTTTTCGTTGAGTTCTTCACGATGAAAAAATTCCTGGAGCAAAAAATTGAATAGATAATTGAGCCAAAACGTGGAAAATTGAAGTAGCTTCAATTTTTATCTAAAAGATTTATTATTCAACGAAACCTAAATTTGAAATAAACTCCCAGTTCATCGTACCCACTTTGCCAGACGGATGAATAAAACTTTGTAATTTTTTTTTTCTATTTAATTCTTTTAAAATTCTTTTTTCTATTCATTTCCACCCTCTTTTCTGTATCTCACGGGACGCATTTCAAATACCACAAGGCGTTCTTTCGTATGCATTTAGTCTCATCACATGCTCCCTCGACTACATCCTACCATATCAAGACAAATGCGTATGTGTATTTGTGTGTTTCTTGTGGAAATTGCGTTAGAGTACTTTTGAGTAGCAAGTTTTGATGAAAGAAAAGAGACGATTTTTACCCGTAAATGGAATTCTCAGTTGATCTTTATTGTTGCCAGTTGGTATTTTCTTAACTCCCCTGTGTAAATGATTTTTTCTCATTTCTCATGCATCATTAGGGGAATTTTCGCATTAACCTGTCACATTAATTCATTACATTACATTTCCAACAAATACATTCTTTCATTAAATTTAAATTAATTACTCTAATTTACTTCGCTTGACTTTATCCTTGATTATCTCTGTAATCAAGGGAGATAACGAAATTTTCGTGAACACATTTTATGCCAGAGTTAACTTTGCGGGAAAATCTTGCGAAAATTTTGAAAAAATTCAGATTTTTTTTTCAAAATAATTTCAAAAATTTTGGAAAATCTTGAATAGTGAAATATAACGGATTTTTTCTTCTTGTTTCTTTTGTAGCTCTTAATGTCCTTTACAAAAAAGGATTAGTGCAAAATTGCGCTATCTCGTTTAATTTCCGAAATATTCTCCACAAACAAACGATGAAAGGAAGAATTCTCTTTCTCAACATTCTCAATGCTGAAATTTCATTTATTTTTTTCCCCGATTATCTCGGAAATTAAGTGAGATAGGGCGATATTGCCCTAATTTTCTTTCAAATAAAATTCCAAGAGCTCCAAAAAGGATGAGAGTAAATTCTCGTTATCTCGCTTAGTTTACGAGATATTTGCAAAAAAAAATCACCAAAAAGGAGAAATTCTCTTCTTTCACTTTTTCAGCAGTGAAATATGAAACACTGGAACTTCAACAACTTTATCCTTGATTATCTCGAAAACTGAGCGAGATAACAAATTTTTTTTACAAACCTTTCTGTAGCTCTTGAAATTCTCTATAAAAAAGGTATTGGTAAAAATATTCCTATCTCCACTGGATCTCGAGATATTCCAGAAAAAAAACGATTTTCTTTGATAATAAAAGGTAAAAATTCCACATCAATAACTGCATTTGTCGTTTCATAAATACCAATGGGTTCAATGTTCGTTCAAGTTTCACTTCCGGGTAAAGACTGTAAATTGCATTAGTTTATTTTTATCAATTCCCTTTTACTTTTTCTCTATCTCCTCAATTTATTCTTTATTTCTTCAAATCCAAATGTAGGAGCTATTTCACAAGAGTTTAAACACAGTAGTCTATAAGTCACTGACATTTATCCCAAGGGTCATGAGGCCAATGACTCATCTCATTGAAGCTATCGGAACTGTAGGCAAAAATGAGGAATTATTTTTAAGTCTAAAAAAAAAAGATGAATGAACGAATGGATAAAATCAATTCTATTCCATCATCAGTTTTCTACAAATATCTTGGTAACTAAGCGAGATAGAGCGATTTTGCCCGAATTCTTGATTGTAGCTCTCGAAATTCTGTACAGAAGTATTTTAGGGAAAAATCATTCTATCTCGCATAGTTTCCGAAATATTGAAAAAAAAAAAAAATGGTGACAATGATATAAATTTTTCTGAATATTTCATATTTTTCAAATTTTGAAATGTCCAACAAAATCAATCATCCCGAAATACTCGGACTTTAGGCGAAATAGAAAATTTTTTGTGGAAATCTTTTTTGGAGCTCATGAAATTCTCTAGAAAACCGCCTTAGGCAAAAAGGACGTATCTCCATTCATTACAAAAATATTTGAAAAAAACTGGTGACAAAATCCATTTTTCTGAAAACTTCAGTTTTTTTAAATTAAAAATAAAATTAAAAATAAAAATTTGATTCTTGTATGAATTTTTCGGATTAAAAAACAATGAGCTGATCAATGATGAATGTCTGTACTTTTTCAACGATGCAAATTACGTCAGCTGGGGAAGGTTCCTCTTTTTCTCTGGCAACTCGTCTCTTCCACAAGGCTGCACATCTTTTATACACATACTGCAACGAGTCCTCCACCTCCCCACCCCTCTCTCATTGTAGCACACTTATCAGGAGCAAACATGTGACGTTTAAATCTACGAGGTCATTGTTGCACAATTCTTCCGTTTAGATTGGCACATTATAATTCTACATTTCCGGGATTTTTCGATAAAAATAAATGAAACATTTTATAAATTTCCGGGATCATAACAAAACAATGAATTATTCAATAAAAATTAATATATCGTTATTTCTGTCTGCTTAAATGCAACACAATACGTAAGTTGTTTATTTTTGATGAATGAAAATTACTTTGAAAATTAAATGTCGCGTATTTTTAGGGATATCTTTCAAACACTTGGGTTTAGAGAAAAATTTTGAGATTTTTTTTTTTTATAGAGAATTAAATTCTCTAGAAAAAAGGTATTTTGCAAAATTTCTCTAACGCCAGTGATTAACGGGCTATCATTGGAATAAACTTGCACTCGGTTAAATTTAGGTGAAATACGTTCAATATCCTTGGAATATCTCGTTAAGTACGAGGGTTAGGAGAATTTATGAGAAGAACTTTTTTTTAGCTCTTGAAATTCTCTACGAAAAAGGTCTGTTTTGATCGCGTTGATTTTATTCGTGGATTTTCAGGGGGGATAGCGGGAGGCGATTAATGGTAGTGAAATAAGGTAATACCCATGTAGGAAATTTAAGTAGGCCGCAGTTCGGGGCAATATCGAACTGCCGAGTTTCGATATAGGGGAACTATATTGGTGCGAACTTCGAGCCAATAATGGCATGTCACAGCCGCGCGAAGTCGAAAACTAAATAGGGCGTATATCGCATCCGATTTCGACCCGATATAGGATTTCGAGTTCGGCCCGAACGTCGGGCTAAATTCAATGTGACGAATTTCGACTTAGCGCTTCGATATACGCCCAATATCGAATCCCATATCGAACTCGACAGACGCTCAATAATATAAAAACAATTTTTAAACATAAAATAAAAAGAAAATTATCATTTTTTTTTCTGAGATTCCGTAATTTTATATTTTTATTATTTATATTTCAATTTTAATCATTTTAAAGTCATTTTAGAAATTACAAATTTTAGTTCCCACAGGCGGTTTTGAACCCTCGATCGTCGGATGATGATACTTGCACGCTGCCGACTGGACCATCACTCTATTTGACTTTGACAGAATCGTACTGTCTATATGAATCTAAAAGTCATTTGATCTCAAATTCATATCGATATTTATATTGTTTATATGGATATCCTTATTGACAGGAATATAATAACAAAAGTGAAGTAAGAACCAAGAAACAAAACTACATATTTCTCACAATGGAATATTCATTTTTTTACACAAAATTCTTCTATTTTTGAAAATTAAAGTTTTTATTTGAGTATTATTTCTTCCTCTATTGATAATCGAATCATTTGATGGCAGAAAGGGAAGATTTTTTTCTTGATCAATTTTTATATCTATTCTATTTTACATTTATTTATTATTTTTATATTTTTTTAAATTTAGTTCACGAATTAATCATTAGTAAGAAGAATAATTGAAGAAAAATCAATTATGGCGTGACTCTTCAATCGTTATGTTAGAGTATAAAAAAATATAAAAATTAATCAAAAAGAAAAATTATTAAAAAATAAACGATTGTAAAAAATTATTGGTCAATTTCAAGGTTGATATCAATCGGGATTCGTACTGCGGAATTGGGGGGAGCGATGTTGGAAATATGTTTGTCAAAAGTAGAGCAGCCGAACTTCGGTTACGCGAATTACGTGCGATAATCGTTTCGAATTGGTTGTGCCGATATGGGTGTCATGACTTCGGTCCGAATTTCGGATAGATATAGGGTTGCCGATATTCGGCTACTCGATATAGAATCGAGTTACGATACTAACTCACCATCCCTATATACAGGGCTCGACGTTGGGAAGAATATCGGACTTATTCGCAAAACCAATATCCACGCCCCGATATTGTTTCGTACTTTGGCCTTTGATCGACTTCCCTAAAATCGTATAAAATAATTCGGCCCGAACATCGGCCACCCCGTGGATGTCGGGAAACCCTACATGGGTAGTTGGATTACACTGAGCCGCAAGGCAAAACCGTTTTATTCGAACGGAAAAGAGCCCGCTCGTCGATATATAATATACAAGTTGAATAAATAGACGAATAGTTGACTTTTACACAATAGTTAAACAAACTAGTTGAATTCAACTACACTTGAAATAAATTATACGATAATAGAGAATATTAACACTTGAAAGAATTATAGAGTTTTCACGATTAATAAATTGGTGGATGCGTCTTGAAAGAACGTTCAAACGCAAGTGAAGAATCTGGAGGGAATCCAGTTCACGTATTGACCCCTCTCGACTAGGTGTCTGTTGATTGGTCATCTTTACCGGTGGGAGTTTGACTAGGTTTCAAACAAAGTCTCCTGACATTTTCTTCTAAACCCATTCATTCCAAAGATATTTACAGAAGAAGCAACTTATGATTTTTTTTAGTTATTCTACATTTCCATTTGATTCTTAAATTATTCAAAGAAAATTTGCAATTAATTAATTTTTTTTTACTAATTATCTTTTTATTCAATTGTTTCAGGGCAATAAAGGCCTTTCAACAAGTACTATGGGTAGATCCAAGCTTTCCACGTGCATGCGAGGTGCATCTTCGCCTTGGTTTAATGCTAAAAGTCCATGCTGACTTTGAAGCAGCATTCAAGCACTTGTCATTGGCATTAATTGACGCCAGTACACCAGCATCATTTTCAAAGCTTGAGAGTAAGTAGATGAAGCAATATCAATGAATTTCTGTAAAAAAATATTCCCATCACTTTTCAATAGAAGAATAAAAATCTCAGTCTCTCGAGAAACCTATCAATTTTGTGAAGATATCTTGGAAACTAAGCGAAATAGAGCGTTTTTGCCTTAATTTTTTTTTTTAACTCTTGAAATTCTCTAGAAAGAAGATTTGAAGAAAAATTGCTCTATTTCCCACGGCGCTGAAACTAGCCGTGAAAATATCCGTAGAATTTTCGCGCGTTTTGGGCCTCATGTCAATAATGAGACCCACGGCATTTACTCATTTTCACTGATTTGAGGGTATTTCTCGTAATGAAAATCGTTCATCTCCATTTTTATTCAAAGTGATCTCATAAAATGGGAAAAACCAGATTGACTGACAAAAAATCGATGTTTTTATGTATCTTAGGTCAACGTTTACTGGAGACAGTGTGAAGGATTAATTTCCTAAGTCCGTCCCTATGGCGAATTGAGTGACGATTTTTTTAGGGTGAATGACAAAGGTGTTTGGGAGGCCTCAGAACCGGAAATTCAGGGGAAGTCAGATTTGGAGGGAAGTTGTAATTTTGTTAATTTTAAAATTTCTCACTTTTTGCGTATTTGTTTTTCGTTTCTCAAATCTTCGGTTCCGAGGAATCTCCAATATCATCGTCTTGCACCACAAAAAAAATCGTCTCTCAATTCGCTATAGGACCGGACTTATAAAAAAAAATGTGCAAAAAATGAGAAATTTTGAATTAAAAAAAACTTTATCTTCCCTCTAAATATGACGTCCCTCAAATTTCCGGTTTTGAGGCCTTTCAAACATCTTTGCCTTTCACCCTAAGAAAAATCGTCACTCAATTCCCCATAGAGACGAACTTATAAAATTAATCCTTCACAGTCTCCCCAGTACATTAACCTAAGACACATAAAATCATCGATTTTTTTGTCAGTCAATCTTGTTCTTCCTATTTTATAAAATCTCTTTGAATAAAAACGGAGATGAACGGTTTTCATTACGAGAAATACCCTCAAATCAGCGAGAATGAGTAAATGCCGGGGGTCTCAATATTGACATGAGGCCCAAAATGTGCGAAAATTATACGGATATTTTCACGGCTAGCTTCAGCGACATTATTTTCCTTACTTTCCAAGTTATTTGCAAAGAAAGAACCGAAAAAAAAAGAAATTCTCTTCTCGCACTTCTTCTACAGTGGAATCTCATTGTTTTCGAATAGTATCTCGGAAACTAAGCGAGCTAGAGTGATTTTACCGAGATAATTTTTTGGAGCTTTTGAAATTCTCTACAAAACTGTCTTCAGGCAAAATCGCTTTAATTCCCTTACTTTCCAAGATATTTTCAAAAAACTGGTGACAATAAAATGAATTTGTCTGCAATTTTCATAATTTTTCATTTCCAAAGGTCTTATATTGTTTTGAAAACTTTAATTAAAAATTTATCAATTAGATAATAGCCATATATGGGGCGTGTTTAATTTTCTTGGTTCACTTTCTTCCTTGAACTTGACCCGGTTACGTTGTATACAACGTTCCACGATTCCCGCAGTGACAGCTCTCAGGCCGATGACTTGCCCCTCCCCTCCCCCCTCCCCACCTCTTCCACAGCAGTCTGTATTTCCTCCTCTTGGAGCACACGCAGCTCAGATTATTTATGTAATGATTCAAACTAGCCTATGAGTCACTGAGAAATCCCTCATGAGTTAACTCAAGTGAAAATGAAAAAATGAAGAAAAAAAAAAAAGAATGAGGAAGTATTTTTATTCTCTTCTGTGCATACAAGTTTTACCGGTTCTTTTTTTTCCTTTTTGTATTCTTCTTAAAAAGGGTTCGAAGACCTCGGGGCATTTTTCAGTCTTTGCACTGAGTCCAGGTATTCAGTCACATTGTTAAATGAACGTTCAGTGACTCTAGTTAACTGTAATTTCATTTTTTTGAGAAGAAGGGGGAGGCTGGGGTATTCAGAGAGATGTGAGCATTGAACAGGGGAAAGTGGGGTAAAATGAACATGTAGTTTTGGTATTTTATATTATGAAGATTACTCGAAATGGATGGAAATATTGGAGATAGGTTTCTCCTAATGATTTCATTGGAAAGCTGAGGAAATTTGCCATGATAATTACATGTCAGAAGTTATTTTTTTTAACTTTTCAAAAATTCAATTTTTTTCCTCAAGATTTGAAGGTGAAAGCCTTTGGTTCTATTCGTCGGGAATGTCTTTGGTTCTATTCGTCGTAGCGATCTGGAGTTGATCTTAAATGAAACGTGAGCTCATTTTTCATCGATTTATGTTGTTTAGAGAAAAAAAATTATCAATTTTTTAAGTATTTATAGGGCAAAAACTGATTTTTAGAAAATGACCTACAAGTATTTGAAAAAATGAGAAAAAAAAATTTGAATCACATAAATTGATGAGAAAGGAGCTCACCTCTTATTTGAGATAAACCTCAGATCGCTTCGGCTAACAGAACTGGAAATATCACCGAAAATGTGACTTTTTTCGATTTTTGAAAGGTCTACCTCTTCAAAACTTGGCTAAAAAAGTAAAATTTTCAAAAAAATCGGGAAAAAATGGTTTCAATACTTGATTTTCACCTCAAGCTTTGTCAGCTTTCCGGAGGAGTCATGAGAAAATCTCCATCTCGAACCATTTAATCGGAACGTCTATTCTACCCCAAATTTTCCTAGAAGAATTTGTTGGTTTTTAAGAGAAATTTTTCATCATTTGCTCATCAAAAATATCTTCGGAATTCGAGTGGAATAACGCTATTTTTACGAAAAACCTTTTTTTAGAGGAGTTACAAAAAAAGGGTCATCATAAAAATTTCGCTATCTCGCTTAGTTTCAGAGATATTATAAAAAAATCAAGATAACGAATAAAATTGATTCAATTGATAAAATCCAGAGAATTTATCAAGTTTAATAAATCTTAAAAAAAATCGTACCTCCTTCGTTTTTGATATTCAATTTCTTTTGTTGAATTAATGATTGAAATAATAATAATTTATGCAAAAATTCACGGAGAATCGATGGAATAATTCTTGAATTATCCCATAGTAATAGGGGATGGCCCCCTTCAGTAAAGTATAATCTGTATCATCGAGTTAGCCAGGCAGTATCGGTAATGACGGTAATTCAAGAGGCTATACCCCACAATGAGAGGGATTTCTCTTTTTTTCTCCTCTGAATTTTTTACTACGAAGCTCCCAAGAATATACGTTTTGTGCGACCGTTGCGATTATTTTCCACTCCTTCGGGGGAAATAGTGGAGAGAAAATGATACAGACTCCGAGAGGAAGAAAAAAAACGAAGAATTTTCAATATTCTAGAATCATTCAGAGCAGACCGGGGTAAAATGATCCAGGATTTTTTTTGCAAAGTGAAAGAATTTGCAGAAAAAAAATGCAATAATATCTGAGAAATTGCACCAATATGTGGAAATTGTTGTGTAATTTTTTTCAAATTTTTTTTTGTAGAGGCCTTCATTCTCAAAAAAAAATTTCCATAATTTTGACTCGCAGGTCCATTTTGCCCCGGTCTCTCCTATTTTTCACTCAAGTCGTAACGGAAGACCCAATAAATTTCAAATTTTCAAATTCATTTTTTAGCAATAATTATAATTTTTTTTTCATGAAATAACAGAACCATTGACTCTTTAATTTACTTCGTCAGTTGTTGCCACTTTTTTATGCGAAAAACTGTTACGTGGAAATTTTTGCATCGAAGCATTTTTCATGAATCATCAAATACAACGTGATGATTGATTATTAAAAAACATGACTTCCGGTGTAATTTTTTTCTTCTTAGAAAATTTGTGAGTAGTCATCTGGGTTGTACATGAGTAAGAATCATTCATGACGATGGGATTTTTTATTAGAATGAATCAATTTCCTCTACATCTGAAATTATATTTGGAGTTTCTCACTTTATATATTCAAAACTAACGGATCTAGAGGAATTTATCAGAGTACTTTTTTTGTAAAGAATCAAATTTCCCACGAAAAGAGTCGAAGGTTCGACTTCCGGATATAATTTGCTTCCCCTTCAGCTTTATTGAAATATCTTGGAAACTAAGCAAAATCGTGCAATTTCGTCCGGAGCTTTTTTTTTGTAGGAAATTGCAAGCTACAAAAAAAAATGTCTATAAAAATTTTCCCTAGTTTCCGAGATATTTTGAAAAAATAATAAAAACAACTCGTCAAGTGATAATTTTCATTTTTTTTTCTGTTTCAGTAAAATTTCATATTGCCCATTTATACGAGGTCCAGGGTAAATATCGTCTTGCAAAAGAGCACTACGAATTATTGCTAAAGGAAAAATCACTACCATCACATCTGAAGGCCGATATTTGTCGTCAATTGGGTGAGTTTTGTAAAATTTATGAATCCCCATAATTTTACCCCAAAATAAATATTTTCACGAATTTTAATTTACAGCTCAAATAAATAATGAAAGAAAGAACAAAAAAGCAGAAAAAAAAGTGCAATAAAAATGAAAGTTCTGGGGGTCCAAGGTTTAAGGTTGAACGGGTATGCGGCGTGGCAGACACGTGTATTGATTTATTCCGGGGTTAGGGAAGAGAGAGAGTGAGAGACAAGCAAATAGGGGGAGTGAAATGAGGGGGAAGGCCCTGGGTATAGCTGGGGATGGAACCGAATGGCTGGTGAATCCATTGGGTGCATAAAGGGCGAGAGGGGAATAGGGCCAAAATAGAAGGGACTTTGGTGGGTGGCTGGCGATTGTGGGAAGCAGACTTTCTAACACTAGTTCAACTAGTATACTGTCCATGACAGATGGCACATACCAAACCGAATCGACTCAAATTCAAGCTCTTTTTGTTTTTAAAGCGATTCCCCATTAAATACCTCTTAGAAAGAATTCTCTGGCCAATCGAGATTAAATTTTCTGCTGAATTTGAAAATAACTGATCAGTTTTGCAAGAGGATCTCGGAAACTAAGGAAGATAAGCGATTCTTTGTCAAGACCTTCTTTGTAGCTCTTGAAATTCTCTACAAAAAAGGTATCTTCATGAATTTCGCTATCTAGCTTAGTTTCCGAGAGATTATCTTTTGACTAATGACAATAACTTTTTTCATTCAATCGATGACAATTGAATCAAATCGTCTCTCAGCTTCTCCCTTCCCCTATCATCTTGACATAGAACTGTCTTATTCATTCACGTGAGATATTCACATCCTCATTCCTCATCTCGACCCAATGAAATACAATAACAGGATTTTTTCTCTTTTTTTTCCGCTCTATTTAATTCCATAAATGCATGAGAATAACTGAACAATTGCGTGCAAATCCAAGAGTTCGTAAGAGACCTGTATGTTTTTTTGCTTCAATGCTTGTCGTATTAATTGTAATTGAGAGTTTGAGGACAATGTCTCCATCCAAATTTCATCAACAGCAGGTGAAATTTAAGTAAAAAAAAAATATCAAGTGAGTTCTCACATGATGTGATAATAAAATTAGCACACATATGACGATTTTTTGGATTTTTTCACAAGTAAATTATTATTAAAAAAACGATATCTAAAAAATTTGCATTCACAGTTTCTTGAATTTTCTACATGTACATAATTTTTTTATTTTCTTTGGATAATTCATTCGTTGCACAAAAAATATCTGAAATTTGCCAGATGTCTGCCATTTTCAGTAGCATATTTTCACTTCTACAATTTCAACAATAGGGATAAAAAGGGCTAAATAGGGTAGGAAGTAAGGAATTATCAAATCAGAATATTTTTATAGAATTTTGAAATCTTATAATTATACGAATTTAACTTATAATGTTATTGTACTTATAAAATGATTCATATTCGAATTTGTATATAAAGTGGCTAAAAAAAGGTACAGTAGTCACAAACGATACTTCTACCCTATTTCGAGTGATATCTTGCAGTTTTCTCAAAACCATTACTTTAACTTTAAAAAATGCTTCTTCCAACACAATTCGATTCTACAATCACCTTTGTTCTTTATGTATTCCTCCAATTTTCTTGGCAATTTTTTTCTCTTTTCCCATAACTCTTCCCTCCTTCTTCTATTCTTCCTTTATTGTGAAAGGATGAGTGGGGTGAGGAGGGGAGGATTAAACTTTTTTCACGGGAAAAAGAGAGAAAAAAAATTGTTTCGGTGTGCAGTGACTACGTGAGGCATTACTTGGGCTTTATGGCGTACGATGGAGAATATAACCCAAGTCTCTTTTCCCCTCGAAAAGACGAGGAAATAATAGGGAGAGAGGGGGGGGGGGGCGAGAGAGGATGGTTTTTGGGTGTAGTACCAGGTGTTCATTTTGTTATTTGAATGGTAGTACAGGTTTCATGGGGAAATCTTGAATCAAGTGCCGAGTTGAAAAATTCATTTAATGTTGAAAAATTTCTTTTTTCTTTTCATTCAATTAATCAGGAAGAAGATTTTCAAGTTTCTCTTTGAGAATATCTCTGAAATTAAAGGAGATGAGCAATTTTTGGTAGATACGTGTTTTTGTAGCTCTTGAAATTTTCTACAAAAAAGGTTTCTACGAAAATTCGTCTATCTTCTATAATTCCTGAAATACTCTATGAAAACTGATTACATATGGGAGAATTCGCTGATTTTCAGGAAAAAAAATTCGACTTTTTCTTAAAATTTGAAAAATATTATCTGTTCACTTCAAACAGAATAGTATAAATTCTACGCCTATGTTTACACTGCAGTGAAGAGCCATAGAAATAAGAGGGGGAGACAAAATGTAGGAAAAAAAAAGAGGGGTGGGGATTTTTGGTAATTCGAGAAGTGAAGTGAATGAGGAAAGGAATAGAAGGGAAGTGGAGGGATCTAGGCTGAGCCAAAGTGGCCTACCCTAGGCCTATACCTGCAGAATTTCTATTCAGTTAGACGATGGTCTAGTGTCGTGGTAACGTCCCTTATTCTCCTCGTCAAATTCCATTTTTTTTTTACGTTGAGTATGAAATTTTTCTAAAATTATAAAAGCAAAAAATTCGATAATTCTTCTTCACTTCAAAAAGTAATTGTAATAAAATCATCATTTAGACTCAATAATTCATCAAAAAAATTCATTTATTCATTCATTTTTTCGAATCCTTTATTTCAAGTGCGAATTTTCTTTAATGTATGATAATTAATTCAGCAGCTGCACGGTAAAATTCAGTGGTTCGAAAATTTTTGAAATAAAGTCAATGTGAAACCGTTAAATTTAATTGAATTATTGATATTTTTGGTTACACTGAAACGATTAATAAGTTCATCTCGGAAAATTCCAGAAATAATTTTGGGGAATTTCACTCCATTCTCCACTTTGTGACCACAATGAAATCATCGGGAAATTTTCATGCGTGTTTAATGAAATTTACTCGTTATATTGAAATTATGTGGTGAAAATTCATCACTAATTAATTTAAATTTTGGAATTTTGTTCATTAAGGATGGATGTACCATGTTGTTGATTGTGCTGTACTTGGTGTAACGAGACAACAGAAACAGGCATTTGCTATTCACTGTCTTCAAAGATCAATCGAAGCTGAACCAAAGAGTGGACAGAGTTTATATCTATTGGGTAGATGTTTGGCTGCTTCTGGAAAAGTTCATGATGCTTTTATCGCATACAGGTATATATAAATTATTTTCATTCGAAGATTATTTTAATTATGATTAAGTACAAAATTAATTAACGTAGTACTCTCGCGACAGTTATATTCAGTAGTATAGTTCTCTGTTTAGAGAAAAAAAATTCCAGTTTGTTAGTGCAGAAAATCCATTTTTCTTGAAAAAATAGCTCGAATGAAAATCGTCTGTTTACTGCAAAATTGTCAAGGTGTAATTACACAACTTGACCACGTGTGGGGTTTTTTAAAACATAATTTACACTTTAAAAATCGATATAGCCTGAACAAAGCGATCAATAAATTAAAGAAAAAAAAAACTACCGTGCATTAGTTTCAGAAGAAAAGCGTCGAAACGGTTCTCGAAATATACAGGAAACTGTGCGTTTTTTTTCTAAATACTTGATTAGTCTCCTGTATGTTAATTATAGAGACTTTCTTTGTTGATATCTCGCTTCGCAATTGATGAACAAATATCTTTTTGTTTTTTTTTTCAAATTAAATGGAAGATATTTTTCTTTGTCTTATCCTTCAATTTCATCAACTACCTTAATGCACAAGAAGAAAGCTAAAAAAAAGCAATAAAAGATATTTCTGTAGTGAAGAGATGGAACAGAACGACTTGATTTTTTTGTCATTGATTTTCCTCAAATATCCCGGAAACTAATCGAAATAGTGTAATTTTGCCCTAATCTTTTTTTATAAAAAAAATTTCAAGAGTTCCAAAACAAAAGATTGTTACCAAAATTTTGCTATCTCACTTAGTTTCTGAGATTTTTTCAATAACTGAATGATGAAAAAATTGAGTTACGTTACACCTCTTCACTATTGATTTCAATGAAATCCAATTCAACCACTGAAATTCTCGCAAATCTCCTTATTGAAAAGCGCAGGAAATTTCCAATGGAAATTACGTGGAAACGAGCTAAAACCCCTCATCCTTTACCATAATTCAATATTCTGTCAATTCAATTAGCAGAATGCTTCCGAATCGATTTCCTTATGAAGTTAAGGTGATAATTTCCAATATTACATGATTATCGTCAATTCAATAAATGTTTCGAAACGTCATATCTGATATCGAGTTATCCAGAGTACTTGGAAATGTATTCTTGAAATATGCATCTCGTAAAGGAAATTGAAAATTTATTGAAAGAATATTAATACGATTTAATTACACTGAAAATACGTTATCTTCCTTTGGAAATATTGGAAGTATTGGTTACTCCATGTTCTACCAAAATAAAAAACATACTAATTCTCAGTTTTCAATGTTTGTTGATGAATTTAGAAACTCAGTTGAAAAGTCTGAAGGCAATGCAGATACATGGTGCAGTATAGGTGTCCTCTATCAGCAACAAAATCAACCTATGGACGCACTACAAGCCTACATATGTGCAGTACAATTGGATAAATCACATTCAGCAGCTTGGACAAATCTTGGAATACTTTACGAGAGTGTCAGTCAGCCAAAAGACGCCCTCGCCTGTTACGTCAACGCTTCAAGGTAATAAAAATTACCTCACCTATTTCATCTGCAGCTATTTATAATGGAATAAATCTGAGAAAAATCAAGAATTTAAACAATAAATAAATATGTTTCCCCCCTTCATATCATTACTCCTCAAAAATCAAAACCCGTAAAACCGTAGAATGCACTTCGTAAATCCCTAATCAGTAGTAAGTATTCAACACAATCATCAAGACCTTTGTGAGTTTTTTGAACAGTCGCACGTTTGTATTGATGTTTGAATTATCACTTGATGATGATTGAAATAAACATTTGTCTGGTCTCCCCTGCGCCGACAAAACTTGAATGATGAATCTCATAAATGCCTTTTCTTGTTTTGTTAATTTGTAACAGAGGAAATAATAATACGCCAAATTCAACGAGTCCGCTGGCAGGACTTGGTGGCGCTAAGTCGAGTGGTAACGCACCGATGAACCCGTCTCTACAGCAGCGAATTAATTTTCTCCAGAGCCATCTGAGTCAAGCACCAATGCCATCAATAGCAGCCAAGTAATTCAATTTTGTTGAGTAATTATTTATTTGTGAAATATTTCAAAAACTAAAGGGAGATGGTGAAATTTCGATAAAACTGTTTTTTTGTAAAGATAAATTGGGGGGGGGGGGGGGGGGGCTACAATAAGGGTCTCTATGAAAATTTCTGCATCTCTATCGTATTCCGAGATATTTGAAGAAAAAAAAATCGTATGACTTTGCTGCATTATGTTGGGAAAAAAAACTCATTACTCTTTGTTTTTTAAAATAGAAGACGGCAACTGCCGTCCATTGAAGAAGCTTGGAATCTGCCAATAAGTGCAGAGATGTCATCACGCCAACAGCAACAGCAACAACCACCAAATACACCAGGCTACAAGTACGCAGCACCTCCATCAGGACCACCACCACCTTATCCACAAAATCAACCACAAAATATAAATACAAAACGTTTCAAACCAGAGGATCAATTAACCCAGGGTACACAGCAACCACAGCAACAGCAAAGACCACCACCATTTTATCTCTCACCACAGCAACTTCAGATGCTACAATTTCTACAAACAAATCACAGTAATTTATCACCGCAACAGCAGGGATTACTTCAACAATTGCAGATGCAGTACAGATCGATGCAGCAACATCAGCAGCAATTGAGACTGCAACAGCAGGCTGCACTGCAGCGTGGATTGAGACCGGGTCAGTAGAAATTTATAAATTTCCATTGAAATAAAAGAAAAGACAGAATTAAATGCGCTTTTTAAGTACCTCTAGAATGAAGAGAGACAGAATTATTGTGATAACTTTGTTTCCTGTGGAAAATCAGAGCAACGAGAGGTCACAATTAAATTCCTTTATCTCTCTCATTTCGAGATATTTCAGGAAATCTGCGAATGACGTTCACTTATCATCCTTATTCAACCGACGTTATTTATACCCCAATTGTTTCCTCCCTTCAACTTGAAAATAGGATGGAATATATGAATATATTCCTTCAAGAATATCAATGTCCCTGTACATCCTAAAGGGTTGTTAATAATAATATTCCTCTGCTTTTCTAGGTCAACCAGGTTTTCCAACTGGCTATGGTCCACCTCAGCCCCCTCAATCAGGTCAGCCTGGTGTTATAAAAAACTATGGAATTCCCCCACAGCCCCAGGGAGGTACAGTTGCCCTTCAAACTGGTTTTACCGATTCAAATGTGAGTTACAATACCCCAGCTACCGGAAATGCCCAGCAGAGCCCAGGAATGCCCTACAAATCTGCATCAGATCAAACTTATCCTCAGCGTCCAGCTCAATTCAATCAGTATCAGTCAAATAATCAGTACGGTGCACAAGGCTACACTCAAATTACATCAACAACAAGTAATTATCCAGAGGGTGCAGCTGGTAACAAAGATCTTGGTGTCACAGATCAAGAATTAACCGCTTTATTATCACAAAAAGATATTGCAAGATCACTTGCTGAAGATTTATTGAAGCACTTTGGTTCAGAGGATTTGGATGTTAAAGAACAATCAAAAAATTCAATAATTAACAATGGTACACTATCATCAGGTCCATTTTCACCGTCAAATCTTGAGGAAGAAAAGGTAAAAGATGTTAAAGTTGAAAAAGTTGATCCATCTGATTGTCGATCAATAAAATTTGATAACAAGGATAGTAAATCACAGTCAGTTGAGACAGTCAAGTGCGAGGCAACATCGAGCACAAATAAAATTGACTCTATACGATCAGAGACAGTGCTGAAACTCGAGAGCTTGTGTGAGAGTCCAGTTGAGACGGAATTTTCAATTGATATGGATGCAAAGGGTGTTATTGAGGCATGCAGAGGTCGAGGATTGAAGGGTGTACCAAATTGCTCAATACTGAGTGATCGTTCACCACCTCCAGTACCACCAGATCCACCAAATCAGCGATTAACTAAAGAGCAATTATCACCACCAGCTCCAAGTGTCTATTTGGAGAATAAAAAGGATGCATTTAGTCCACAGCTTCAGGAATTTTGTTTGAAACATCCAATAGCTGTTATTCGTGGTCTTGCTGCTGCACTTAAGCTTGATCTTGGATTATTCAGTACGAAAACACTGGTTGAAGCAAATCCTGATCATGGAATTGAAGTTAGAACTCAAATGCAACAGACTAGCGATGAAAATTGGGATTCAATGCTATCTAGAAAAGTATGGGGCTGCATAAGTCACAGAAGTCACACGACAATTGCTAAATACGCACAGTATCAGGCTTCTAGCTTTCAGGATAGTCTCAGGGAAGAGAGGGATAAAACACAGGGTATACACTCAGCTAATCTGTCGGATTCAGATTCAAAGGACAGTACTGGTGTTGTTAAGAGGAAGAAAAATTCTTATGGACTTGCTGGTAGACCAGGATCAAAAATGCTTAGATTTGGTACTAATGTTGATCTCTCTGATGAGAGAAAATGGAAGTCACAGCTTCAGGAACTCATGAAACTGCCCGCGTTTGCCAGGGTCGTGTCTGCTGGTAATATGCTAAGTCATGTTGGGCATGTTATCCTTGGTATGAACACGGTGCAGTTATACATGAAGGTATGCTGAAGTTTTTGACTTAATTACGAATTTTTTTTTTTTTTTTTCAAATTGTTGGAGTTACATGTCCCTTCCGGATGAGAAGATGAGGAGTTACTCGCGCATATTACTCTTATAACTATTTTTCATTTTTACGCCTTTAAAATGATTCTTTAATTCTATTATAATCAATAGGTGCCAGGAAGCAGGACTCCAGGACACCAAGAGAATAACAACTTCTGTTCAATAAATATTAATATTGGTCCAGGTGATTGCGAGTGGTTTGCAGTACCTGATGCATACTGGGGTGTTATACATTCACTATGTGAAAGAAATAATATCAATTATCTTCATGGTAGCTGGTGGCCGTCCCTGGAGGACTTGTATGAAGAAAATATACCAGTTTATAGGTTTGTCCAGAGGCCTGGTGATCTTGTTTGGGTTAATGCTGGTGAGTTTCAATCCAAAGCAAATTAAAATTTTCTAATTCAACAATTACAGATTGCTTCTATCTGCGAATATCTCTGAATTGAGTGGGTTTAGGAAAAAATATCATGAGATCTTTTTTTTTTTTGTAGTAAATTCTATGAGCTAGAAAAAGAGGTCTCATATTAAATTCTCCTAAATCCCGTAATTTTTGAAATATTAAAAAAAAAATGAAAAATTTATTCTATTTCCCTTTTCAGGATGTGTTCATTGGGTTCAAGCAGTTGGCTGGTGCAACAATATAGCCTGGAACGTTGGACCACTTACTGCAAGGCAGTATCAACTGGCAATTGAACGATACGAGTGGAATAAACTGCAGTCGTTCAAATCAATTGTTCCAATGGTACATTTATCATGGAATCTCGCGAGAAATATTAAAGTATCTGATCCACGATTATTTGAGTTGATTAAGAATTGCTTATTGAGAACGATGAGACAGTGCTGTTTGATTCTCGAATTCGTTAAGAATAAGGGAGTCGAGGTCAGATTTCATGGTAGGGGGAAAAATGAAGCATCGCATTATTGTGGACAGTGTGAGGTAAATAAAATTTGAATGAAGTAGAATAACTTCAAGAATTACATGTAGTACGGATCTGGAGGAAATCATGAAGAGACTTTTTTTGTAGAGAATTTCAATGTTCTACAAAAAAAGGGTCTCTTGATAAATTCCCCCAAATCACATCGTTTACAAAATTTTTTGTATCAATGGATTTTTTGATTAATTTTCAATTTATTCTAAATTCTTTACAGATTGAAGTATTCAATATATTATTCATCCGTGAACAAGAGAAACGTCATGTTGTACACTGCATGGACTGTGCACGAAAACAGTCACCATCACTCGAGGGCTTCGTATGCCTCGAGGAGTATCGTATGGGTGATTTAATGGATGTATACGATGGTTTTACCCTTCACACATCAGTCTCACCAGCACTGACAGCCCAGGCAAATCAGGCCTCTTGAGGCTACATGCAGCACAGATACCTGGATTACCTGGGGACACTTCAGTGAGGTAAACGAAAAAATGAAGGATTAGCGAGTATAACTGGGGAATTCCATGAAATTTGGATATCTGTGTTGTGAGAATTATTTGCAATATTAAAAGAACTATAATATTTTTTTTTGAATTTGAGAAATTCAAATTTTTATGTCTTTGGTTGATGATATGAATGGCCATTTTTAACTTGACATTGTCCATTTTAGTTAGAAATATTTGTACAAAAATTTATTAGCTTAATTCTTCGGATCAACGTCGAGATCAGTTCAATGATGGTTGAATTATTATTAATCGCTGGAGACTAAAAAATTTCTCGTAAATTCAGGAAAAAGTCATTATTTCTTTTTTTCCGTCTGAATCCAGAGAATAATCCACCAGTAGGTGAACGATGAACGTTCGGTGAATTTCTTTTCTCGTGTAAAAGTTTCTAAAAAATTATGAATTAAGTCAATTTTTTTTTTCATTTAGTTCCACTGCCAACTGTTAATAATGTTATCATATTTATAATCACGTAAATCATGTGTGCAAAACTGCTCAAATTGTGAGAGTCAAGTGGATAAATGATAATAAGTGTGCAAAATTGAGAGTAAATTTTTGTTTTTTTACTGTGAAATTTTGTGATGGATAGAAATTTTTCTTTTTTCTCTATTGGCACACTTTTGAGTGCTATCTTCATCTGCCTCGGATGAAACAATGTTAAATTGTTTCATTATGTAAATTATTTAATGAATAAATGTTTTTTTGATAGGAAAATTAGCTATTTATGAACAACAATTTGAGAAAAATGGGAAAATAATATTTTTCGTGAATGTTTGATACATTTTAATCGAATGACTTTGGATACTCGAGTATTGAATTCACTATAATTCGTAATATGTGAATAAAAAGTGAGATAATTTTTTTATCAATGAAATTGAGAAAAAAGTCAATGATGTAATTATTGAAATTATTATTCTCGTTATCTTGTGAATTAGGAGAAAGAGAATTGATGGATTGATCTATTTTTCAAAATATTTCTAATTGAGATGAAATATGATAGATTTTTCCAATAGAATTATCTTCAACTCTTTATTTCATTCAATTTCCAAGTGATGAAAAAAAAATTAATTTAAATAATAAATAATTACACAAATGATTTTTTTTGAAGTTCTTTAAAAAATTAATTAGCAAAAGATGAACCGAGATAATTTTTTCAGAGACTTTCCTTTGAAGTATATTGAAATCTCACAGCAACAAAAAATTATCAAAATTAAGTTGAATTAAAACTTGCATAATAAAGAGAAAAATTGAATTTTTAATTGTGATGAAGATGACAGAGATAACTGCAAACATATTTCACTAATTCGATAAGATCCAATTTATTCAGTGATTAATGTTTTATAATTGACGAACAAAAGGGACAGAGACTTTTATTTTTCATTCTTTGATAAATTCAAAGTTGATTGATAGGGAGAATAATGGACATGGACCGCAGCAAGAAATGATCTCAAACGCACGAACATTGGCAGGTTGATGCATAATTAAAATTCTCTCTTCTTTTATTTTTTAATTCCTTTTCTCAAAATTAAAATTACACGGAGCAAAATGCCTGTCAATGTTTCTGGAACTGATTTGACAACTTGAGTAATTTGTTGAATTAATTAATATAATTAATATGGAATTATATTTAAATGTAAAAGTTAGGATTTTAGGTAAATTAAAAGATGACGATGAATCAATTTTTTTTTTGCTCCTTTTTTTTTTCTTTGGTTACTCAATTCTTTGAGAGAATTAGTTGAACAATTATTTGTTTTTATTATTTAAAAAAAGATATATTGTATTACGATTCGATAATAACAAGATTTCTGAGTTTAAGTGGAAAAACTGAGATTTTTTTTTAACAAAAATTTGAGCAAAAAGTGTTTGGAGAAACAATGTGCATGGGAACAATTTGTTTCTTTTTTTGAAACATTTTCAATTTTTGATAGAGTTTTTCATAAATTAATCGAATTGAATCATTAAAAAAAGATCAATTATTCCACTTAATCACAGAATAATCTTTTCAGATTAGAAAAAGAAACCGTTTAACCCCTTCTGCGATTGTAATTTTTATACGCATAGTTAATGCTAGCCACATCAATTTTTAAAAGTTCTCATATGAATGAGAGAAAGTGAGAGAAGCAAGGAAATAGAAGAAAAAAAAGTGAAACATGTACAGAAACGAAAACAGATGAAATGAAAGACGAAAAAAATTAATCTTTAATGCATTGTTGATAAATGCAAAAATCTCGTGAAATGGCATATTTTGATAAAATTAAAAAGGGGCTTGATAGAAAAATGAAAAATAATAAAGCAAATGAATTATAGTTCGAAAAAAATGGAATAAATAAAACATATTTTCGCTAAAAAAAAACTGTACGAAAGTTTGAGTTTATACAAACAGTCAGAAAAATATGAAAATATGAAGTAAAAAGAGATGGAAAAAATTATCAAACAAATATAAAAAAAAAAGACTATTTTCACACGAACCGAGGAAATCTGCAGAAATTATATTTTCGAATTCATTCAATTACTGAAATGAACACTAGCAGGGCCCTAAGAACCTCATAAAAATAGCAAAAACAATTCAATCATGAAAATTAAATTTAATAATAGGAAGGAGGGAATAAAAAAAGAAAAATGAAAACAACACTGCCAAATTGTGATACACGAGTTGTTCCCCACCTAGAGAAGAAAAAAAATTAAATTAAAGCTACATGAAGGTAGATGGAAAGCCGGAAGTATTTTTTTTTCCGTTGTATCAGCATTTAGCAATGTTCTTAGTTACCAAAATGTTCTATTCCGAATTGAAAGAATAAATAATGAAGCAATTAAAATGCTGAGAGCAATGAAAACGGCTTTGAGGCGTATAAAAATAATAAGGAAACTTCACAAGATCCCCCCCCCCCCCCTTTATATTAAAGATAAATGAAGAAAAATCACTAGTTTATTACCTGGAATATTTTTCAAAACACGTTTTAAATGAAAAATATAATAATAATAATTAATGAAATAATAATGAATGAAAATTCAGTACTTTTTCATACACTCTCATCGCCTTTTTCGGCGTGTCTTTTATGTATATATATGTTCATGTGTACAGTGCCTTTATACATAAGAGAAAAAAAACGGAAGAACAAAATTAACAAGTGAATAATGAAGACATTTTCATGACAAAAGAAATAGCCTTCAACAAATATAAAAAAAAATCCATCGATATGAGAAAAAAAGTTGAATGAAACTGAACGTGAATAAAGAGAAAGAGAAAAATGAAGCAAGTAGATTTTCTTCATTTTTAAGAATGAAAAGTAACAAAAAATTTTTACATTTAAATCATTAATTCTTAGATAATGTAAATTAGAATTGAAAACTATTGTAAAACTGTACAGTAGAAGTTTAAGAGACGAGAGAAAAAAAGAAAGAAAAAAAAACAAATCGCACTATAGCTAGCCTTATTAATATCATTATTAACTCTATTAATTAATTATTAGAATTAAATCTCCAATTTCATGGATAATTTTTTTTTCTCCTCTTTGGACTGAGTTGATTATTATTATTTTTTTTTCAAATGGAGATTGGAATCTATTATTGCAATTAAATATTGTGTTTTACCATTACGATGTAATATACGGTTAAAGCTCACTACCTGCTTATTTTCTTTTAAAATAATATTTGAAAAAAAAAACTTCAAATTGCAGACTCATCCTCACGATTATCATCATCCTTCGCTTGATTCTCTGATTTTAAAGAAGACAAAAAAAATCCCACTCGAAGACCATACCTCTCCACTCAATCTTATCCTCCTTAAATTTGAGTAAGTTTTTCCCATTTTTCGATATTTACAAAATCTTTAACAAAATTAATAATAATTTTATCATGATTATATTATTCACAGGTCCTATTTCTTTTTCTTCTTCACAAGAAGATAAAGAAATCCTTGATATATTAACTATAAATTATTTTTTAGAAGCACACCTTCTCAATTTATCCAATATTATTATCTCAATAATTCATTCAATAGCTTATGTTCTTGTGATTAATGACATTTGTTTTCTCCTCGCTTGTACAACACCATAAACAACAGCAGCAAGACTTCTACAATTGCTGCGATGCCTTGGTGGTCCCTCAGATTCAAGCATATCTCTACCAAGTACGAAATAAGTTTCCATTGTACCTTTTCCCTTAACTTGAATCATTCCACGTCTCTGTATCTGATAGCCCTTTGATTCTAAGAATTTTGCTGATTCAATTGGTACTTGAATTTTTCCCATAACACCAGTTGAATCCATTCGTGATGCCTCATTTACAGTATTACCCCAAATATCATAAACTGGTTTTCTAGCCCCAATTACACCACCAACAAGTGGTCCACAACTTATACCAACTCGCAGATCAAAATTATTGAAGGAATGAATATTAACATCTTCCAAACGAAGACGCATTGCCACTGCATAATCAACGAGTCTGCAGAGATGGTCTCTATCGTCCTTTGATTGATCCTGTTATTGGAAAACAATTGATATGAATTAAAAATTATTTCAAGTGTTAGAATAGAAGAACACTAGAAATAATCGACAGTGTCATGATTTTCGTGGAATATCTTGGAATCCAGTGGTGATAGGAAAATTTTGATAAAACCTTTTCTGTAGAGGAATGAGATCTACAAAAAAGGTCATGATCAAATTTTTCGTATCTCCCTTTGATATCGAGATAATAAGGAAAATGTCAAAAATTAATTTGGCAGTAAAGGACAAGTCTAAAAACTACGTGTAGCTTATTTTGAAAATATCTCGTTGAGGATGAGAATTACGAGAATTTATCAAGAGACCGCTTCTGCGGCTCTTGAAATTCTCTGTAAAAAAGATTTCTCGACATTTTCCCCTAAAAATCCACTCAATTCAGAGATATTTTGCTGGTAAGCTGCCTGGGATTTTTCAACTAGTTGCACTTCACTGATGAATTAATAATGAGATAAAACCTATTTCCAGAGTAAATTGGATGGATAAAATATCTTGTGCAATTACACTCTGACGTGGATTGAGTCCAGATGCAGCCATGTAAGTGGCACCAACAGTCTTAATTTTCTCGATGCAGTGGAACGGCGGCTCATCCAAAAGTTCATCAAAATCAGCTGCAAACAAATGAATTTGACTTGACTAAATATTAATTATCACATACTTTATTTGATAATTTACCAATTATTTCATTTAATAATCTGATGCACTCCATGCCCTTGTTAACGTCCTCAGAATAAAATTCCGTGAAATTGGGAACACTGGCAAACATTACACCGACTCTTTCACGTGATTGAGAATACAATTCCTAGGAGAAATAACGAAAAATTTCATGTTATCACGAGTAATTCAGTAGTTAATATGTAAAATAGGATAAGTCGACTTATTCTTGTAATTATTCTCAATGAAATATCTCGGAAACTATTCATTTTAAATTGATTGAAAATTGAATTGAATTGTCGATTAAATCTCGAAAACTAAGCGAAACGAGGTGATTTTGCTCCGTTTTTATAGAGAATTTTAAGAGCTACAAAGAAAAATTGACGCGAAATCTCGCTTATTTTCTGAGATGTTTCCAAAAAACTAAATGATTAAAACTATGCAATTCTTATTTATTTTAATGAAATTTGTATTTTTTTTTCTTCATTTCAATTTAAAAAAAAAACTTATCCTGTTTTACCTTTTCACTATTGAATTAAAATTCTGAACAAGCTTGATAGGTATTAATTTACTTCTGGTGGACGTTCAGCAGTCAAGAAATGATGTGCTACATGATCAGGCAGTATATTTTTCAATAACTGCATATTATTGTGCTTTGATTCTATCATATCCCCAAGTTCTCTCTCAGCCTGTTGTTTCCACAGAAAATCAAGTCTCGATGTCACCTCGACCAGTCTTCCATGATACGTCACAACAACGAGAAACACAACTAGGAAAATCAGCATCTGCGCTGATAAGGGAATTGCTGCTCTAAAATTGAAAAAAAAAGTTCACATTTTACTAATGGAGTGAAGAAGATCTCGGAAAGTAAGGGAGATAAGGCAATTTTGCAAAAAAGCAAATGTATTCTCAACAAAAATTAGTTAAATCTCCGAAAAAATTGACTTTTTTAATTCCATTAATTTCATAAAAACTCACTCATCACTGTCCTCGGGTATTCTAAACAGTTCCTGATGCCAAAGCAGTATTAAAATAGCATACATGAGTACAATAATTGATGCCAATGCTGTTTTCACCAAGTAGTAGAGTTTGAGTGCCGATGCCAATGCAATTAAGCAGAGAATCCACGTAAAAACAATGTACTCTGGTTGAAGACAGCTTCTCGCTCTGTCTTCGACAATCAGAGACTCTTCAGTACCATTATGTTCATCATGAAGCACCGAGAGAGTTCTTCTAGATTGAAAATGTGTTTCATCTCTCGGTACAAATCTTCTGTAATGCTTCTTGGGTCCAAAATGTTTTTCGTATCGATAAAATTTGAATATTTCTCTTCTCCTCTGTCTCTTCGACGAATCACCGCTGACTTCATCAATCGAGTGCCTCATCTCCAGTTTGATTGAGGAATTCGAGGCTTCAGGTGGTGCAGCAAGTGGCTCTGGACTAGGTGGATCCTGCAGTGCTGCCTCGAGAAAACTGAAGATCAAACTGTCCAATGCTGGTGATATCTTTGATTCATTTGAAATACTATCCATTGTACTTGAACGAAGTTCATTGATAATTGGTAATTCTGATGGTGGATAATGTGCTGATGGACATGCCAATACACCTATAACTGATGTCATTGACATCAGGCTTATCAAACTACAGATAAACAATGTTCTGTATAACTTATTGTGAACTAGCATTGATGAAGCATGCTGAAAATACTCTGGTAGATTTTTGAATTCTTCTGCCATCACTAGAATGGAACAGGCGATGAAAATTATTGTGGTGAAGAGCAGCGAAATCAAAAGTATTATACAGCTGAAATAAGAAGAAGAAAAATTATAAATTATAAATTTTTTTTTTTAGTCCACTGATTAGTTCTTTTGGACATCAAATTCATCAGCAAAAATTTTTTGCAGCAACTCGGAACATTTCGTCATATAAGGGAGAAAGAAGAATTTTTGTGGAGATCTTTTTCTAGAGAAGAATCAGAGCTCAAAAAAAAATATTTCCATGAAAATTGCTCTATCTCTTTTAGTTTTCGAGATATTCTTAAAAAACTGATTTTTTACGTTGACATGAAATCATCAGGAGGTCTTCTAGATATTCTCATCTTACTCGGGAACAATTACTGCCTGGCAAATAGCTATGAAGATCCATATGACGAAGCAGCACGTCATATTTGACTTGAACATATCTTCACGGAGCTGGCCGAATTTTGATTCAAGGCTATCGTCGTTATAACGCAGTGTCCATGCATTTATATTGGCTAATCTCATTCGTCTATTGCTGGCTGTCTCGTAGCCGCCTGTTCTCTTTTCACCACCCTCTTCATCCTCTTCGTCTTCCAGGTACTCTGTCTCCAAGTTGCTCATTGAATTGGCGCTGTTCAACTGAAAAAATTTTCATTTTTTTTCGAGATTATTAATAAAAATGATATATATGTATATTTCAGCCTCGCGGATATTCTTCAATATCTCTAAATTTATGGGAAATAGAGACATTTACATAGAGACCTCTTCTTTAGGAGAAGGAAGAGCAACAAAAGAAGACTCCATCAACATTTCTCTATTTCCCTCAGATTTCAAGATATTCTAGAATATCTTGATTACATTTCTCGGAATTTCCGGGAAATATTGATTAAATTTCTTGGAATTTTCTGGAGTAAAATTTCATTGATTACAAATTGAGGAAATTCGAAATTTACATTTTCAAATGGAATTTCCGGTGTCCAATCAACTCCAATATCCTCCTCATCCTTTGACGTATTTGTGCTGTTACAAGTAGCCAATGGATTTGTTATTTTGAAGCTTTTTTTTGTTCTCGTTCCAGTTTCATCCTCAGACCAAACTTTGGGCCTCGATGACTGTCTTCTCTTTGATCTGAGCGGTTCCACCTGTTTTATCAAATAAGTCACAACATTTCTATCCTTCAAGTAATTGTCCCGGTCCATTCCATTGCCAGGCTCTACCTCGTAAACGTCATTGAGACACTTCAATGTTTCTGCTGATATGTGAACACGTCTATGAACAATAAGAAATATTTACTTCATGATGGAACAACAAAGTTTATCCTCAAATAATGTGCACTATTGTAGGAAAAAGTGGAGTAAAGTGGGCATTCCAATTGAATGGTTCAAGGTAGAGGATTCTTAATGATTCCATTGAAAAGCTGAGGAAATTTGTGCCAAAATTGATTTTATTTTTATTTTTATAAAAATTTTAATTTTTTTGCCAAGATTTGTAGGAGTTTCTCTTTCCAAAATCGAAAAAAATCACTTTTTCAGGCATATTTTCGGTTTTATTAGGCGTAGCAACCTGGGAGCGATCTTCAATGAAAATCAAGCTCTTTTCTCATCGATTTATGTAATTAATTTTTTTTAAATCCATTTTTCAATTACTTATACCCCATTTTCTGGAAATCAATTTTTCCTCTATATTTATTTGAAAAATCGATCATTTTTTCCTACAACTACATAAATTGATGGCAAATGGACTCATTTTTCATTTGAGAATAACGCCAGGTTGCTACGATCAATAGAACCGGAGATATCTTCGAAAAAGTGAAATTCTTCAGAACAAAAAGGTTTTCACCTTTAAATCTTAATCAAAAAATTAATTGGTTTCCAATGGAATCAGGGAACAAAAATCTATCTCCAATATTTACACTAATTTCCAAGAATTTCATAATTATAAAACATCAAAATCAAGATGCGTCCATTTTACTCCCTGTTTCCCTTTTCCCCACCTTCCTCTATTGACACGAGTATGTACAAGTATCTTAGTAATAATTGTACCTGTCTTCGCCACCTTTCGTAAGAAAATCATTAGAATTATCAAGCGCAGTCTATGGTTAATAATGAAGTAGGAAGTTCCAGAAAATTCAATTTTCCTGCAGATTCTGTTTCTCCAGAATATTTTAGAAACTGAAGGAGATAGCGAAATATTTGCAGAAACATTGTTTCAAGAAAAAAATCAGAGCTGAAAAAAAAATCTCTACAAAAAAATTTGCTGATTCCTTAAGTTTCTGAGATATTCTTAAGAAACAAATGGCAGAAAAATCACTACTGAATCATGTATATTATTTTCTTCATTCCATTGATTTTGAACTACTGTGAATCTAACTACAGGAATTTGAATGACAATACCTTTACCAAAAAAACACCGAAAAACTCTGAAAATCCACGGAGATCTTGAAAAATCACGTGTAGATAACACATAAAGATTAAATAATCAATTTAATTAATTAATTTCTAATACCCAGGTATTCCTCCACTCTCCAGATGATTTGCCAAAGTGACATCGTAACTCCATACATCAAATTGCCATTTTCGTAGTCCTAAAACTCCACATAATACTGAACCACTGTGAATTCCAATTCTCATGTCCAAGTCCACCTGAAACAGCAAAAAAAATCATCAATTCACGTACGAAATATTTCTATAGATTCATTCTATGAAAAATTCTATAGGTTTATCGCAGAGGAAGGTGGGGTGAAATGGACACGAGTTGGTTTTGGTATTTTATACCATGAAATTTACTACTTCAGTGAACTACAAATTTACTACTTTACTATCGCCGAAAAAATGAATTGTTTCGATTTTCAAAAGGGAAACCCCTTCAAAAATTGACCGAAAAGTAAACTCTTCCCAAAAATTGAGAAAAAAAAAATTGACACATCTTTTCCGCCTAAAATTTCTTCAGCTTTTCAATGGAATCGTGAGAAAATTTCTATCTCAAACCGCTCAATTGGAGTGTCCATTTTACCCCACCTTCCCCTATATGATATAGAGATATTTTCTATAGACTAATTCAATGGAAAATTTCATGAGTTTATCGCACATGATATTGAGATATTTTTTATAGGTATTGTTTTTATAAGAATTATTCCTATACGAGTAGAGTTTGGTGCGATTATATAATGAAATTTTGTGTTTATAAGAAAAATATCGATAAATTTTGTGCTTTTTAACTTTGCCAGTTCCTTTAAAAAATATCTCAAAATCATATACGATAAGCTAGGATTATTTGTAGAATATGTCTGTAGAATTTTCGTTGAGAAATTCTCTATAGAGATTTTTCATACGTGTTGTACAATTATTCTTCATAAGAGAAAATTGAATGAATTAAATAGAGAAAAAACCTTTTGCGCATATCGAACATCCCTGATGGCCTTAATCATCTCGAGTCCCATCTCAACGCAACAATGTGCATGATCACTTCTAGCTGTTGGTAATCCAGATACACAGTAATAGCAATCACCGAGTAATTTAATTCTCAAGCAATGATTCTCGGATGACAATTTGTCGAAACGTGCGAATAAACTGTTGAGAACACTGACAAGCTCCTGGGCACTACATGCACTTGCCAATGCTGATTTTCCCAATAAATCATGAAACATAAAAGAAAATGTGTTAATTGAAAAAAGTTGGGATAAAATTAGATAAAAATTGTGACTAGCTTCTTTGAATAAATATCCTTGAATTGAGTGGGTTTAGAGAGAAAAGTCAGGAGACCTTTTTTCGAGGGAATTTAATTATCTACAAAAAAAGTCTCTTGAAATTTTTCTCCACCTCTCTTAGTTTCCGAAATATTCAACGAAATCTGATGAAATCGGTAAAATCATTTGCATTAATGAAAAACTCATTAACAAATTAATTCTAGTGAAAAGAATGTAATGTTTCTTGAGTTTGCATAAAATTCTTCTTCTCTCAATATATTCACGAATATATATATTCATAACTCAAAAATATAAAAATTTCATAATTTCAAAATAATCCAAGAATTTTTGTGAAAAATTTCGTAAGCCAAGTTAACAGTCAATTGCCTTTCTTAAATTTAGCCAACAAACAAGAATTCCAAGTTTTCAAATTTCCTCTCTATCCTTCAGCTGAGCTCAGATAAAGACAGTTATATTAGCAGTGACTTTGTTGAAGCGAGCAATGTTTATTTTAAGAGACCGACACGTTTTTTCGCTAATGTCGTGAGGCAGCATGACTGATGTGTACTTTGGCGAATGCACAACATCATAATCATCATCATCATCATCATTGTTATCACAACAGTATTCCATTTGTGTTAACACGAATAAAAAGATGGTGCGAACTAATAAAAACATTTTAATAATTCTGTGAGACATTATGATACTCAATTCTTTCAGTTTCTATGAGGTATCTCGATAAATAATTGAAATAGAGATATTTTTCTCACATCCTTTTTTGTAAAGAATTTTGAGAGCTACAGAAAAGGTTTCGACAAAAATTTCTCTATTTCTCTTAATTTCCGAGTCATTCCACAGAATCTAATAAGAAAGTTTAAAATCATCAATTTTATTAATTCGTTTGTAATATCACTTTTCTTGAGATATCTCTGTAAATAATTGAGATAGAGAATTCTTCATGGAAAACCTTTTTCTTACGAAATTTCAAGAGCTCCACAAAAGGTAGCTACAAAAATTTCTCTATCTCCCTTAGTTTCCGGGATATTTTTCAAAGTATGAAAAAAAAAAATTAAATTGATTTTCTTCATTAAATAAATTACCAGTAAATCCTTTGATGTCAGCAAACAAAATACTGACATTCTCATATCTGTGAAGATAAATTCTGTGAAATTGATTTGGTGTAAATGAAAATGTTCCACCGCTGGCTGTTTCACTCGCAATATCTCTGATCATCTCTTTAGCAACGAAATCAGGTAGTACTGAAAATAAAGTGAAAAAAAAAAAAAACTTTCATATATCCAATTATTTTTGTTGTCCTTGAGTTACGTAGATCTTTTTTCCTTAATATTTTCAATTTTAAAATTGCAACAAAAAGTAATCGATTGTGTTTTATTAATAAAATAGTGTCGAAGGATAATCCAGTGTGCCAGTGGATGATGAGAATCAATCGACTGTGAAAAACATCGATTGACCCTTTTGAGACTCGGATGAGTGAAGTTTTACGGGCCAATAATTTTACTTTATACCAAGTGAAAACATAGTGACACATAGCTACATTATTTGGGAAGTAAATGAGATATTTTTATTGTTTAATTAAATTTTTTTGATGAACGTATTGAACTATTCAATTGAGTTGATTATTAATTTTTTCAAGAATCGAAAAAAGAGGAATTTTCGAAGATTCATTCCTTTTTTTCAAAATATTTCAGAATCTGAGGGTGAGAGAGAAATTTTGGTAGAAAAAATTTTTCGTAGAGAATCTTAAGAGCCACAAAAAAGGTTTCTACAAAAAATTCCCTATCTCCATTGTTTCCTGAGATATTCTTTAAAAAAAAAAAAAAATTCCCTTGATGAAGAAATTATTGGGTTTTATACTGGCTTCGATTTTTTTCTTGTTTTACCAGAAAGTAACAGTTTTTCCTGTCGATTATTTTCATTCTGTGTTCTCTGTCGTGTCTCCATTGACCTGTGTGTCTCAAGAAAGGCCTGGCGTTGACCCCTGTCAGTTAAATACTTTGTGTACATGCCAACGAGATTGACAGCAATGTAGAGAAGAATATTCGTCATTAGCATACGAAGAATGCACGTGAAGTCCTGAAGCTGAAGAGATGAATGATAAGATTTTTTTTTTTTTTGTTAATGAACGAAGAAAAAGGATTGACTAATAAAAAAGAAGAAAAAAAAACAAATTTCCTCCCCAGTGTTTTCAGAATATCTCGAAAAATACGGGAGATCGCGAAATTTTACAGAGATTTTTTTATAGCTCTTGAAATTCTCTAAGAAAAAGGTATGATTAAAAATTTTCTATATCATGCTTAGTTTTCGAGATATTCCAATTCCAGATTTAAAAAAACTGAAGAGTACCTATTAATTGCTTTTTTTCTACACCGATAAAATCCTCAAAACTCACGTATTTTTGGTTCAAAAAAATAGTAGCAATTGTCATGATCATGTGCGTCAATGCAGTACCAGAGCCAGCAAGTACACACCATCTCAGTGGCAATGGTAGCATAGCGTATGGTGCGTAAACGACAAAAAGTATGTACCACATCATTCTCTGTTGTGAATAAAAATTCAATCCAGCTGCTACAAAACCTGTGGGAAATGATTTAAAAAATCATGATTAGATAGGGGAAGGTGGGATAAAATGGAAATTCCAATTAAATGGTTTGAGATAGAGATTTTCTGATGATTTCATTGGAAAGCTGGGAGAATTTTAGATGAAAAACATGTGTTAAAATTAATTTTTTGATTTTTTTTGTCGAGTTGTGAAGGGGTACTCCTTTTGAAAATTGAAAAAAAATTCCCTTTTTCAAGGATATCTCTGATTCTGTTGGTCGTAGTGACCTAGGGCCGATCTCAAATAAAAAATCAGCTCATTTCTCATTAATTATGTGGTTCAAATTTTTTTTTATCAGTTTTTTAAATACTTATAGGCCATTTTCTGGAAATCAGTTTTTGCCCTATCAGTACTCAAAAAAATAGATGATTTTTTTTGTTAAACCAAATGAATCAATGGGAAATGAGCTCACCTTTCATTTAAGATGAACCCCAGGCTGCTACGACCAATAGAACCAAAGATATTCTCGAAAAACTGGAATTTTTCAAAAACACAAGGATTTCACCTTCAAATTTTGAGCGAAAAACGGAATTTTTGAAAAATTAAAAAAAAAACTTCTGTTATATGATTTCCAAGTGAAATTTCTTCAGCTTTGCAATGGAATCATCGGAAAAGTGACAAATCTCCAATATTTCCATCGATTTCGAGTAATTTCGATAGTATAAAATACTAAAACTAACACGTTTCCGTTTTACCCCTTGTGTCCATTTTACCCCACCTTCTTCTAATTGAAAATCAGGGAATAATATGGAATTCATGAATTGGATAAATTGCCTTGACGACAAATTGGCTGGAGTCGTGGGGTAAAAAGCATATTGATGATATATGGAATGTACGTAAAATAACTAAAGCCAAAGTTTTTGTTAATTTTAGTTTCAAGGTAACTTGCACGATTCATCAGCAAACATGAACAATTTTTCATTCATCCAAATTCGTGTGTCTCGAGTGATTGGAACACGTGAATTTCAAATTTTTTATTTATTTTTTCTTCAAATTTTCATTTTTTTCTCATCTCTTTTGGAATTTTATTGTGGAATGAATCGAGGGCTTTTCCCCCACAACTGGATGACATTAAGGGGCTACTGACCTTGAGTGTTTATTAACAGCCAGGTAAATATAGATGCCCAGTAAAGATAATTGTTTGAGAACCAACGCCACAATCCAAGTACACAAACTATTAAATTTGCAATCATGCAACAAGACACCCATGATAATGTTTCGATTAATCCACTGCTTCTTTCAGTTCTTCTGGTCATCCAAATTGATATCAGTGCTATCTAGAAGTGGATGAAAAAAAAAAAACCAGTCAAAAAATTGAAGGAATCTTTATTTTTATTTCAGTCAAGAAGTGAGAGAAAGTCATTTGCAAAATCTACTGCTGCTTTTTTTCCCAGATATCTCGTAAACTGAGAGAGATAGGAAAAAATGCAAAGAAACATTTTTTGTAGAGAATTAAATTCTTTACAATAAAGATTGCTTGGCAAGTTTCCCTAAACTCACTATTTTCCGAGATATTCGCAAAATAACTTTCATCTCTTCCTTAAATTCCGAAATTTCCCTCACTAATTAATTCAGAATTTATCGACCTTCAATCCAAGATCAACGACATTCAGCATGATCAGTGATTTTTGTCTCTGACGACTCGAATACTGAAAATATGATTTTTCCAAATTCGCACTGTGAAAGCTCGTCGTTAGTGATGGACAAAAAATTCCCTTGTACAAAATTCCTTTCTTAAAAACATCTAAAATTAAAATAAATTGAAAAATGATTAATTATCAATTTTAACCATCTGATTTAATATGCATTCAACTAAATCAATAAATATATGTGTCTACCCGGTGGAAGCGGCCCGTCTTCTTCTTTCTCATGTTTCTCCTCTGGGACAACTTCTGGCGGTGTAATAACTACACTTATATCACCCTGCAATGATTCTTCCTCGATGTCAGGTAATTCAGGATCCTCCTGAGGTCTCACAGCTGCTGCCAAACTACCCCATGCTGCTAGGCCCTCACGACCGAGCCTCTCTGATGTTAGTTTTTTAACTGCCTTTATCCACAAGTGTTTCGTCGGTGAAATACGCAATCTACAAGTTTTTTTTTTATTCATCAATTAATTAATTTTTTCACTGATAAAGAAAGTTTTATTTATCTCGAAAGTTCCATTCTTCTATGAATTCGTATTTAAATTGAAGAAAAAAAAATTGATAAATATCAATAGTTATTCATTGTTTAGTTCAGTACCAACTCAATCTATTTTTCAATCAAGTAACTCATTGATTAATATGGAAACTTTTATCATTAAGTAGTAAATTTATTCTCAAAACAAGTGCTGAAGATGTTCATCTTGAAAAATCTTCGCTCAATTCTGAATAATTAATGAAAATGAGTTTATTTCAATCTAAGTAACGAATTATTACTTTTAATGAATAATTTCGTAAAACTAATGTTTTTCAAATTCATTTTAGTTTCAAAAAATTCATTTTTTCCGTGTATTGATTCAACTATAAAAAATTTGATTCTAATGATAGTTATATTTGGTTCAAAGCTTGCGTAGAATTAGAATTTTTCAATATTTTTATCTCCTAATTCAAACATGAATTTTTCAATTAAATACATTTTTCCTGACAGTGTTCGATTAAAATTTTGTTTTTCTTATTAAAAATAATTGATTCATATAGTGAAGGCCTCTACGAAAAAATTTGAAAAAATCACCTGCAAAGTAGAAATGTTGTTTTTCAAATCTTTTTACGAGCTTCTTTACTTTGAAAAAAATTTGTGAATCATTTTGATCTGGTGGTCCATTTTTTCCTCATTTCCACTATTGCATTATCTATGGTTTTTCATATTTTTGTTACTTATTGCTGAATTTCCATATCACATAATTCGAGGAATTTTCCAATTATTTTTAATTCGGTGAACATTCATTGACTTAATTTTCTAATCGATTTTCATTTAATATCTCAGAAAATAAGCGAGATACGCGAATGATTGAGGAGTTTTTTTTGTAGCTTTTTTTTTTTTCTTCAAAAAAGATTTTGCCCGAAATTTCGCTATCTCACTTAGTTTCCGAGATATTTTTTAAGAAGGAATGATAAAAGTAAAGTAACTTATTCTGTTTCACCTCGTCACTATCAAAACTATTCATAATTTTTTTTCTTTAAAATACCACGGAAACTAAGCGAGATAGCAAGATTTTGCAAAATATCTTTTTTGTAGCCCATAAAATTCTTTATAAAAAAAATCTCGCAACATTTTTCTCTAAACCCACTCATTATCGATTAATATATCTTCACCTCTAGACAAACTCATAAACGCACAAATAATTACACATCACATACATTCAACGATAAATAAACAAACAATTAAAACTTAATGACTTACTCATTGCAGTCTGGTACATCAGGTTCCAGCATCATGGTCCAAGTCTGTTCTGTAATCATTATCTCTCGATGACGAAAATGTCCCTGAGACCCTTTAAGTAATCCTCTCAATTTTGCTTCCCCAAAATTTTGTTTAAATAATTTTGTTTGTTTCTTTTCTCTTAATTTTGTTCACGTTGTCATTAATAAATTAACGTGCATCACACAACGTGGCATTATCTCTCCATATTACGAAATTAACAAAAAAAATCTCTTTTTTTTTCTTTTTTTGAAAAAAATTATTTTTCTTTATTAATTTTTTCTTTTCACCTGTAAACAACGAAGAATTTTGATTTTGTGGCTCTTTTGTGGCTCAACCACATTTTATTAACTTTAAAAATTCAATAAATAATCACTAAATCATAAATTCTCATAGCTTCATAAATAATTATAATGAAGCAACAAGTTAAACGATTTTAGTGAAATTTGTATATGAAGTCAACGCCAATTAAGCCACACAAGCAATTAGAACATTCTCATTAATTATTATTAATAATTATGAATATAGATATATATATATTTTTTAAATTCATCCAAATATCATTGATGTTGGTGAGTTTTCCAATCTGCCGGATTAGTTGCGCCTGATCTATAACTCGTTTTAAAAATCTCAGGAATTGTATTAATTAAATCGTATCATAATTTTCATTGATTCAATCAATGTCAGCATATTAATTTCATTATTAATTAATGGAAAAACAATTATTTAATTAATTTATTAAGATGATAGGTGTTAGTATTTACTCGCCTCTTGGGTTTACCTTTTCAACCCGATCGACACTCCACGACTAACTCGAGGAAAATATAACTTTGAAATGTTACCAACTAGCCCGCTCACCATTTACGTCACAGCATCGTCTTCATCCCCTCTTTTGAAGCCGCGCAGTTTAATTTTTTTTTTTTTTGCTATTCTTCTGCATTTTTACATAATAAATAATGAAAAAAATGAATTTATCGAGATTCTATCATTGCGTAATTGTTATAGAACATTATATTTCAAAGAATTCATGAATTATTTAAGGGAAAATGCGGTAAATCATACATATTTTAGTTTTTCATGTTTCATATTAGGAAAATCACTCGAAATTGATGGGAATATTGACGACAGGTTTTTTCTGATGATTCCATTGGAGAGCTGAGGAAATTTACCATGAATCATATTCCAAAATCTATTTTTTTTTTTAATTTTTCAAAAATTTAATTTATTTGGTCAAGACCTGAAGGTGAAAAAATATTTTGTTTTTGAAAAATTCCGCGTTTTTTAGATATGTCTCCGCTTCTATTGGTCACAGCGAGTTGGGGTTCGTCTCGGATGAAAAGGCAGATCAAAAAAGAATTATCGTGTTCTCAAACAGGTATAGAGCAAGAATTAATTTTCAAAAAATGGGCCATGAGTAATTGAAGAATCGATTTAAAAAAAACAATAAACTACATAAATCATCAACTACATCTTTCATTTGAGATCTATTCCAGATCGCTACGACCAATTGAATCGGAGATATGCCTTAAAAAATAATTTTTTTTCGATTTTCAAAGAAAATGTCCCTTTAAATCTTGATCAAAAACGTAGAATTTTCAACAAATTCCAAAAAATTAATTTTTACACATGTTTTTTATCGGAAATTTTCATAGCTTGGACCATTTAATTCGAATATCCATTTTCTCCCACTTTTTCCTATAATTTCAAAGGGAAAATGTTATCGATACGTCATTAGTGCTTTTTCCACGAAGTCCTTTGAAATCTGGAGGATCTAGTTCTCGTCATTACCATTTTTTTTTGTTTTCAACAAATAATATTATTACTAGAGTTTCTCCATTTTATTGATAAATGGAAGGGGGGGGGGGGGGGGGGGGGTAGTTAACTAGGGGGTTGATGCGATCGTGGTTTTCTATTCGATAGGGAACGGAAAAAAATGGAAAAAATGATTGATTCATTAAAAAAATATTATATTGATTTTCTCTCTCCTTACCAAAGCATCATTACATTGAAGATGATTTTTTTTCTTCAAATTATTCTTGCTCAAACTGCTCAACCAACAATTATAAAAAAAAAAAACACAAATGTTCTGGACTCAGTCCAGTTACTGCCGGATTTTCGGCGCATATTTTCGAGAGTACAGCTAGTTTAAATAATAAGTCTTTTCTTTTTTTTTTCAACTGATTTATTAAATAATTTTTCTCATTATTTTACATTACTCCCAGAATTTTGGGTTCACTCACAAAACTATAATCTAATAATTTTATTTACTTAGTTTATTAGTTTATTTTTTCTAGTTTTTTTCCCTTTTATTTTTTTTAGTAAAAAATAGGCTCTCAGAATTATTAATCCTAAAATTATGTCACAACCAAAATTTTCATTTCTTCTAAATTTTTCATTCATTTTTGAAATATTCATTTTGTTTATTGGACAACATAATCAGACTTTTCAAAGTTCAATGAATAATTTGTATTGTCTAATAATACTGCAAATAAGCAATGTCCAAGTTATCTCAGTATGTTCCAATTATTAAATTTTGGTTGTGAATGACTTTTACTCTCTTAAATATATATTTATAATAAAAAAAAAAAAATTATTTTATTATTTTCATCATATAATTCATTTGAACTTATGAATTATTGATTAGAAAAAGAAAAAAAAACGCAACATACGTGAAGCCGAAAATAAATTTTCCATATTGATGCAGAAAATTGGCACACGTTTACAATATTTAAAGATTATCATTAATTATTAGATTTAATTAAATGTTGGAGAAAAGTAATAATAACGAAGAAAAAAAATATATTGAATATAGAAAAACTTCATCAACTAAAAAAATAACTATCACTTTTAATAATCACTCTTAGAGACCCAAATAGTGTACATACTTTAATTTTACGGACACAATGTTCGAAATATTCAAAGTTTGAAGTATTGAATAAAATTCTAAACCCTTCAAAATTAGGACAGTGAAGAAATTCATTATTCATCATTATTGTGCATTTCAATTTTCTCATTTTTGATTCAAAAATTTCATCAATTTTCAATACCTTCATAGCTTTCAATGCACTTTGCACAGCCTCCTATCAGTAAAAAAATAATATAATTTAATAATAAAAATAATATTATATATATTATTATTTAAATAAAGAGAAATGGCCGGTGATTTCAACTAGAAGCATAAATCCATTAATCTACTTGATTCTATGGCATTGAAGTTAAGCTGCTCGAACAAAATGTAATGGCGTCTATTAATTTTAGTGATTAATTGAAATAAAAATTGTGGAAAAAAATGGAAGGTGCCAGACCGTAGTCCATGTCAAATGGATTAATCTACCTCGAATAAAAAAAAGAGAATGGTTAAGAAAAATAAATATCTCCTTATTTAAAAGTCATTATTAACGTGTTACAGGAATTGCACGTTTCTCCTCTATCAAAATTTTATGAATGTAGATGTCTTGAGTTGGATCTGAGACGTCAATCAATTCAATTCCAATTGTCATACCACCTGGCATCAAATCATCTGCCTCTAAGTCCTTGATGACGGATACGAAGCTCTTGTTCACGACTAATTTTTGGAATCTGAGGCACGTTTGAAGTGACCAATCTCCGTTGGTTGGCTGAATACCTAAACAAGACAGTAAGTAATGTGACGATTAATTTTTATTCACTATTTTACATGAAAATAATATTGAAATGAGAAAATGACGAGAATTCGTAGGAAATTATGACAGAGTAGGAAATTTGTGAGGAATATCTCGGAATTTCAGAGATCTAAATGATTCTCCGGGGATATTCAAGAAAGAATGAATCGCATTCATAAGATTCTTTTTTTTCAATGGAAAATAGAGAGAAAGACCGGCTTACCATACAGCTTAGCCTTAATTGCTTGATATGGTAGTTCTAGAAATTCTTTTTTAAGTAGCTGCAACTGATTCATCGTGATGACAATGATATTTCCAAAGTCACACAGGTAAACAGCCACTGAGTGTTCGTCCATAACTTGATTAACACATGCACTGAAAAAAATATTTTCTTTCAAGTATTCTTCATGCAAACCAAATTCCCAAATGCATCAACCCACATCTCTTCATCGATTCAATAGAAGATTTTTTTCGCATTCTTATTGTCCATTTATCCCCACAAATATCAAAATTTTTAATATTTCAAGAATAGTTTTTGATTGATAACTCACCGATACCAATAACCATCGTGATTTTTAGCAGCATAGATTCTCCCTTCTTTCAACGAATCGAGATGCAATTTTGGTCCATCATTTGCATTGTAAACTTCCTGGAGATTTTTCATCAATGACTGAAACAGAAATTCATCCAAAATTAATATAAATTGTTTATTAATGCTTTTCACAAAAAAAAAAGGAAAAATCTTCACCTCAAGATCAGGCTTATCATCATAAGGCTGCACGACAAAATTGGTTGGATTAGCTGGTAGATTAGTGACATGAACATCAAAGAAATTCCCAATAGCAGGAATTTTTGGTTTTCTCAAGCACTTAGCAGCCTCGTCGCCTCCACTGCCCCTTGAATTAGTTCTATCCAATCTTTTCCTCATTTTAACATTATTATTACCATCCCCATTAGTCTTGCTCAATTCGGGCTCTAATTCTAGCGTATTATTGATTGAAATCAACAAGTTATCAGGCTGTGATCTCTTAAATAATTCAACAGTCGATGGTCTACCGAATTCAGCAGCTTGCACAATCTTGCAGACCAAGAGTTCACATGGAGATGCCAATTCACTCAATCGTGTTGCCATTCTCGCTGTGAAACTTGTCTTACCAACATTGTGAAGTTCAACTTTAGTTGCCTGTGCTGGAAATTTTGAAATTATGTCCGATAAATCACTCAGCCTTAACAATTTGCATTTATCAACATCAATCATTCCTCCAAAATCAATCATATTCATTTTTTTGCTGCTTGAATTTGGCACTGCAACACGTACTCTGACCCAGTTATTATCTGGCCTCTGTGCAAGATAAATTTCACTCGAACTCAATGGACCAGTGACAGTAGCCTTTCTGATAATATTCTCATCATTGATTGCTGTTTCCAACAGGGCATTTAACATGCTAGTCAATATGACGATTCCATCATTCTTTACCTGAAGATAAACATCTCCATTTTGCTCAATGTGCGATAAAAATGCCTCGAGTACACGGCCTTTAATACTCAACTGTACATCCAGCTGTGATACTTCCATTATCGTGTACAATTCTTGAATTATCTTCTCATTAACATTAACATCGATCTCAGTATGTGTATCATAGAAAACACCAACAACAACATGACTAATTTCATCCTTGTCACGACTCAATACATTGAGGAAAAATGATTTACCAAGTAATAATTCTTCAGCAATGCCAGTTATCGTATCACAGACAGCAATGTCTTCTAGTCCAGATAAACAAGCCCTTATTGCTTGTGCTGGTATATCACAGAAACGTTTGTCAAGTGAATAGAGCTTTGAGCATTCAACAATTTCACCCTCGCCAGTGTCAATGTAGAAAATTTCAGCATTGCCAGTTAATGGATCGATTGCCTCTACGTGAACACGATGATATTGATCGTCTACTTTGATCACGTAATAATTCAATATTTCAACTGATGATGCTGGTACAGTTATATTTGAATAGTGCTGTGACATTTCTTCATACATGTTCAATAGTTTGTCCTCGTAGTACTCGTCTTGAATTACACGTATCCATATTTCAGTCGTGCTTGTTACGTGCAATACGTGAACTGGCCACAGGTAATCAGTTGGTAGAACAAGTGGTGCTGGATGTGCTTCAGGTGGACGTATGAAGAATGGTCTCTCGATTCTTGGTGAAATTGGTGGTGTTTTTGCCTGTAAAATTATGAATATCAATGAGAATAGGATTTATACATGATTATCTGTGAAAAGAAAAGCTCTCGAATTTGTCCGAAAAGCTCTTGAAAGATAAACAAAGAACTATTTTGAATTTAATTTTTAGTGCTAGAAAACTCGAATATTCGTGTGTTTTCGTGTTTGTGTGAATTTAATGAGATAGTGACAATCGAAATGATTTTAAAAAATTCACACATTCTTGTTGACTCACTGTTCTTCTAAAATCCTAAGAGTTTCATATTACTCGAATAGTTCTTCAGAGATAAAAAAAAGGCAAGATGTTATTATTTGTTGAAAAAATAATTGGAGAGTTTAACAATAAAATCATCAAGTTTACCTTTTCAATTTCAGGATTACGCATGGAAACAATCAACGAATTCTCAACTCCTTTCTCCAACGTGACCTCCTCAGACTGCTCAATTATACTCATCCAATCGCTTGGTAACTCTTCATCATGCTTATCTTTGTAATAAACAGAGAGTTGCTCAACAAAAACGCCACTCGGATGAACTTCAACAATAGCAATGAGTCTCTGTTGTATGACATCTCTCTCAGCAGTAATTCTCATCTTGATAGGTGGACCATGAAGAGTATGAAGACCCTTTAATGCTGCAGTAGCAGCTAATTTTTCAGCCTCAACGTCATTCTGCGCCTCAAATGGATAACTGCTGTATTTGTGCTTTGGTCCAATTGATACAGAGCTGAAAATCGCGACTTTCCCATTTTTCGAGGTATTGATGACCTTTTTGTACTCTGGCTCGGGTAACTGTAATTTTTTCGCCATAGTTATTAGAATTAAACGTGGATCCTCTTCATTTTTTTCTGGTGGTGGTGTTGGTGGACTTGGATAATTCTGTAAATCACAAACTTTGACATCAGGTGAGAATGTAACTCTTCTGTCACTAGTTTCCTGTTGGCGTTCTGGCGATGGCCTCTTCAGTCTTTCACTCAGTGGTCTAGCAACTTTGAGCGGTGGTAATCCCTTCACCGACTGATGATTTGGTGCTGGAGATACTGGTGATTTTGAATTACCATTGACATTTTGTTTGATAACAAGTGGTGGTAAATTACAGTGCTGAAGATTTATCGGAGTTTGGGGAGACGAATTATTCGTGATTTTTACTGTATTTAGGCTCTCTTTAATTGAGTTCATGTTGAAGCTCGATGATGGTGTTCTTGGTGTTGTTGGAGGAGTCATAATGTTTCTCGTGTTCGTGTTCACTGGCGTTTGCGGTGGTGATTTGGCTTTTTGCATGTTACCATTTGTCATCTGAACTCCTGGAACTGGAGACGAGACTACCGGGGGCTTTTGTTGTTGATTTTTAGCAGCTTGGATCCTCTGCTGTGCCTCCAGATGATTTTTCTGCATTCTACTGCTTGGTGACATTTGTTCCGGTGCTTTTTGCGGTACACAAGAAGGTGGATATGTCGTCACTGTCATCATCGAGGGATTATGGATTTTTTGAGGCGATGGTGGTGATTTTTTTGGCGATTGAATACGTGTTCTTGGTGGAAAATTCTGGGATCGCTGAAATGGTCTTGGGTTATTCATGAAATTATTTCTGTTATTCAGTGTTGGTCTTCTTCCCATGTTCATTCTCGATGGTTTCTTCTTGGATGGTCTCTGTTTATTTATCAGTTCAGCCAAGTGTGCTGTATTATCATCTGGTATGCACTCAACCCATACTACACTACCCTTTCTGAATATACGTAGTCTTGGTACATTTTTAATCAATTCCTCGAGAGATGAAAAACCGAGCTTTCTGTATGGAATGTTCTCGCCTTCAACTGATCTGTAGTCTTTATTTATGTCACTCAAGGCTAAACCGCCCTTTGAGGACATCAGGCACGCTCGTAGGGTTACTACTAGCTCGTCCATTTTGGCGTCTGGGAATTAGGGCTTTTGCCCTCGATTGTGTAATCCTGAAAATTATTTATTTCATTAGATCAAGGATTCATTTAAATTGAAGAATGAGAAAGTGCTCCGGGAGTTTTTGGAAATATCTAGGTATCTGAAAGAGATGGAGACATTTTGGCTGAGAACTTTTTTCTTAGAGACGAGCGAGCGCTACAAAAAAAGATTCTCATCAGAATTTCGTTATATTATGAGAGTGGGCTAATTTTGAATGCGAATTTTGATGAAACGACTTGAGATGGAATTTTTCTGATAATTTCATTGAAAAGCTGAGGAAATTTTTAGTGAAAAAAAATATTTGAATATCTTCAAATTAATTGTCTTCAAGTTTTTGGAAATTCTTCTTTTTCGGCAGATTTGTTTTTTTTTGTTCATTTTTTCTCAAATTTTGTAATTTCTATTTGTCGTAGTGACTTGAGGTTGTTCTTGCATGAAAGATGAAATCATTTGCCAGCGATTTGTGTGGTTTTGAAAAAAAACAAAACTAATCTGAATTTTTGTCTCATAAGGACCTTAAAAATCGTTTTCGATAATTTCTTTTTCAAAACCACATAAATTGATGGGCATTGATCTCATTTTTCATGTCAAATCGATCTCAAGTCATTGAATCGATTAATTGAATATTAATGAATCATTCTTTCGACTTTGGTATGATGAGAATGAAAAATCTGAAATTTCTAAATTAATTTTATTTTATCACCAGTTCTTTTTTCTTACTTCAATATCTCGGAATATAAGAGGGATAGAACAATTTCACCATAATTCTTTTTTTTTCAGCGAATTTCAGGAGTTACTAAAAAGAATTACAGCAAAATCGCTCTATCTCCCTTCGTTTCTGCGATATATTAGAAGAATAAAAAATCGATGATGCAATGCAATCAATTTGTCCAAAAATTTCATACTCGAAATTAATATATCAATCTCAAATGAATAATCCTAATATTATTTTCTAAAAACGAATTTTATTTACCTCAACACTGATCCCTTTGTTCCCTCGACCTTGAGCGCTTCACTTATGTCAACAGAGACGACCTTATCGTTTCTCGATCTGCCAGGATTGAGAAGCAGGAGCGGGGAAAAAAAGAAAACAAAATTAACTCTCACATATTTCAGAGGAAAAAAAAAGCACTGAATTGAAATGAATTTTTCTCCAAGTAGAAAAAATTCAAACAATCTACCACAAAAAAAACAGTTTAAACAGAAAAATTATCTATAAATTTTTTTTTTTAATTACCTCGAAGTTTTTTTTGACTAAGAAAAAATTATTTCTCCGCAAAAATACGTAATTGCTTTGTTTTTTCAATAAAAATGACACAGGTCACCCAGTCAATTCCGCAAATTCAATAAAAAAAAAAGAAAATCAGAAAAAAAATAAATGAATAAATGAAATGAAATAACTCATGAAATTTAATCCATATGTTACTACATTCTCTCGTGCTTATTCACGAACAATAAACAGTTTGAAATGAAAGAAAAAAAAAACTAAAAGGAACTGAGAATTAAATGAACCGTTTTATGTCGGTGATACTGAAACACTGTGATTTTCTCGAACAATTTTAACATTCCCTCACGTAGAGTGCACAAGTAGAACTGATCGAATACTCTGTCGTTTCACGAGTGTTTATGGGAGTAGACCGGCCCCGGTTTATCTAGCCGGTTAGTGGTAGCAGAGAGGGGGAAGCAAGAGAGTGAAATATTTGACGATCAACCAATGTCGATGTTTGATGGGATGGGCCAATGGCAAATGAGTCCTCAGGAAACTCGCCTCTCAATTCGTCTGAGAGAGAAGCTAATATTATTTTTAATTCTTTCTCTCTCTCTTTCTCTCCTTTTTTCTCTTGTACGTAAATGACAGAAGCAAAATAGAGACGTTAGAAAACGGACAATTGAGGAGAATAACATTTTCCCTGACATTCTTTTGCATTTTCACTCGAGTGGGGGAGAATTCACCGGAAATGTTAAGAAAGTGGTAATTAACATGAAAAAAAAAATGAATAATTTTTTTCTCTTTTTGCAGATTTGGTTAGAATTTTGAAGATTCAAATTGGATGATGGATTGGATTTTTCGTAGGTTTATTTAATGAGATTAGTTGATAACATATGGGTACTTACATGAATCCAGTGCTTTCTCTATTCATCCGATGTTAATTGTTTTAGCGTTAATGTCGTCTCATCGACAAGTGCATCGGACGAAATATTAGAAAGGAGGGAAGAGTTACTTTTTTTTAATTCTTCTTTTATTTTCATTTTTTTTTTTTTTCGATTGAGTGGTGGTGGGAGAATACGCCTGCGCGTGACGTAACAAGTGCTACCTGTCACTGTCACGTGATGCTGGAGCCGGTGGCGGTTGTTTTGAAATCGATGAGAGAAATGATTTTTGGAAATTTGCTATAACTTTGTAAATATCTCGGAAATGAGTGAGTTTAGAGGAAAATATTAAGAGAGATTTTCGATAGGAAATTGAATTGTCTACACACAAGGTTTCTTGATGAATTCTCGTGAAACTAGTGGTTTTTGAGATATTAATAGGGGAAGATGGGGTAAAATGGGCACTTCAACTGAACGGTCGGAGATAGAAATTTTCGAATGATTCCATCGAAAAACTGAGGAAATTTTAGGTAGAAAACATGTATGAGAATTATTTTTCCTCATTTTTTGGAAAAATTTCCTTTTTTAGCCGAGTTTCCCTTTTGAAAATCGAAAAAATTCGCTTTTTCGACGATATCTCTGGTTTTGTTGGTCTTAGCAATCTGGACTTGATCTCAAATAGAAGGTGAACTCATTTTCCATCGATCGATGTGATGAAATTTTTTATTAAATCAATTCTAATATCAATATTAATAAAAATAAAAAAATTCAAATATTTATAGGTCATTTTTTGAAAATCATTTTTTGCCCTATAAGTAATTTAAAAAATTGATATTTTTTTTTAATCACATAAATCAGTGTGAAATAAGCTCACCTTTCATTTAAGACCACCTCCAGGTCGCTACGATCAATAGAACCAGAAATATTCCCGAAAAAAATTTTTTTTTTGAAAAATTTCCAAAAATAACTTCTGACATATGATTTTCTTAGGCAATTTCCTCGTCTTTTCAATGGAATCATCAGAAAAAAACTATCTTCAATATTTCCATCCATTTCGAGTAATTTCCATAGTATAAAATACAAAAATCAACCCGTGTCCATTTTGTCCCACCTTTCCCTAGAATAATGGGCACTTAAATTTTACAGTTTTGTGAAAATTCGTGAATTACGAATTTTTACGAATTTTCTTTGATGATTCAATTTGTGATTACTTGATTCTGCTAAATGCGTGAGGTGTTTGTGGGGTGTCTGATTACATCCGGCGATCATTTTAATCTCTTGCATTGCCTCTATGTAACCAAATGACTCGGTTAAAACCTGAGAAACTTGAGATTGATCGAGAAGGTTTCACATAAACATATTAATCATTGATATTAGTATTGATGTACATTGGAGAGAATTTGTTCTTATTTAACGATGAATAATAGTAGAATTTATGTAAATTATTGGTCAGAAAATGAATCGGTATTCGAGGATTTCTTCAAAAATCCAGTCTATAGGAGAAGTTTTCAGACAAATTCATTGAATTTTTTCACTAGTGTTCTTGAAATGTGTTGGAAACTAAGCGAGATAAGGCGATTTTTTTTCAATCTTTTTTTGTAGTCAATTTTAAGAGTATCAAAAAAAAACTAGGACAAAATCGCTCTATTTCGTTCAATTTTCGAATGATTGCTAGAAAAAAATGGTGATGAAACAAAATTTGTCCGAAAAATTCATGGTTATATTCGTTGAATTAATGAAATTCGAAAGTTGGATCATTGCAAATGGGATTTTCCCAAACATTAATTTTCATTTTGTCTGCCCTAATGGGACTGTAATAAACTCAATTTTTCCCCACCTAAATTCTTCAATTGCTCTTTGGAATTTAGTAGAATTTCAACGAAAATAATAGAGGCTGAAAAAGGCTAGAATAGACTAAAGGGTAATAAAAGTTACTCATACAAATTTGAATGGAAAAATTTAAGGGATTAAAAATTTACCAGTTCGGTCTTTTTGAAGGGCAAGAAAAAAGGGGAGAGTGAGTCGAGAGTAGGAGCCGGGCAATAGACTTCTATACAAAAATTGAAGAATTGAGGGAAAAAGTTGAAGGACAATTCCATGAAAAAACAATGGTTTTCGGAACAAAAAAAAAGTACAAAAATCACCATTTATTTTTATTTATAGTCCTGTACGACGTACAGTGTACGTGTGGGAGGATGGAAAGAGAATTATGGCTCTAATTTTTTCCCCCAAAGGTTCAACTTTTTTTTATCTAATCCTCAAAATTTCAAGAGATTAAGTATTACGGATTTCTTTTCGAAGACTTCCCAGTGTTCTTCCCCGTCATTTACGATCTTGCCCTATCTCAAAATTATTGGAGAATCGAGAAGAGAAAAAGGGATAAAGTGTAATGGATCCAAGGAATCGTTACCTCATCCCTGATCTCAAGCTACATACACCGATATATGACAATTGATGAGAGAATTCTACAGAATTGACAGCAAAGAGTGCAATGCACTATTCAAATTATGAACGAACTATATAACAAATACTTGTTCTATTCATTTTTATCATTACCTTCCTTAGATATTTTTTCCCTTATCTCCTTTCTCATCTTCTCTTATGAATTTTTCCGAATATAAAGTTTTCAGATAAATTGATTTCATTTTGTCACCAGTGTCATAAAGATTTGTAAAATAACGCAATGTTCCAATATAAAATTAATTCTTCATTAAGACTCATAGGAGGATAGTAAGACTTGGTGATTAATAATAGCATAAATAGTTCGTTCAATACACACACGATAGGAATAATATCTTGATTCGGTCATATTGACTGCTAAGACGTTCTCGGCTATTGATCACCTTTCTGTAATTAAAATAGAAAAAAGTTAATTAGCTCCAATCCACCTCTTCGTTAGAAGGACGGCACTCTATTGACGCAGCTGAAGAGTGGCAAAAATGGAGTAATCAAGTCCAATTGCCAATCAGAAGTTTTCAACTTTTTCCATTAAAACGAGACATCCAAGGAACCAATCACTTACTACCTAGCTCGGTCTTCCGAAAAACCACTCCCCCATTGAAATCATATTTTTCAAAATATTGTTTTGTCTCTGGTTCAACTTCTCTGGACGCGAGCATCTTTTGAATTATTTCTAAATCGGGGTCTTGACTTTGAACTGTTTTTATCCATTCTTTCCCACCTACCTAACTACTATGCATTCTGACTGCTGATTTTTTTGGAGGTTCCTCAGGTGAAACAGATCTGCTTTTGCTCCTCCTTCGTCGTTTTGAACTGCTGGTGGGACGTTCCTGTGAAGTTTCTCTTGTCAAAGATCCACTTCGGTTACAAGTTTGTGAAAAAGATCTATGAAGGTCGTTAATCCTGGTTGACCTTCTCAAAATGCGTAGGCCCAACTCTCGTGTAGGCGATCTTCTACAACTACCAGAACCATCAGAACTGCTGGAACCATGTTTTTTTTGAGGTAATGAATCTTCACTGTGACATCTAGTAGACGATGGTGAACGTGATCGTCGACGGGAATAACTTCGGCTACTGTCTGACATCTTCTCAGTATATTATTCCACTAGAATATCACTCCCGAATTTTGCATCAACTCGTGCACCAATAATCAATAATACGAAAAAATTACGAGTTTTGAATCTGTTCAAAATTTGTGTCGATAATGAAAACTTCAAAGATAGCATGTGTGCATACCCCACTTCTAATCTGTAGTAACTATTGTTAAAATAACATAATGTTCCAATATCAAATTAATTCCTCAATAACACTCATAGAAGAATCATAAATCCTGGTCATCAATAACATGAATAGCGCGTTCAACACATATACGATTAGAATAATATCTTAATTATTTATTAGTAGTCTAAGTCTGTATCTATCCGATAGTTTCAATCTTTAGTCTGGATACCACTTGAGATGATCCTCTTTGCTTGGTAGTCCAGAGCCAATTGAAGTTCCTTCTTCTATTTCTTGTTGTTTATATACCCTGTTAAAGGAGCGAGTATCAAACAATTGAAGTCTCTGTAGGAAGATGTATCCCGTCTCTTGCGTCATTAGCGGAGAAAAACATAATTGCTAAGATTGACACGCCTCGGTAAGTTTTCCCTAAGTGGTCTCTTTTGTTCCTATCTGTTACGTATAGCCAAAATGTTTTCAAATTTCCCTCACACCAGTTCTTCCGGAATATCTCGGAATCTAAAGAGATAGGATGATTTTGCTCTAATCTGTTCTTGTAGAAAATTTTAATAGTTACAACAAATGATTACAATAAAATCGTTCTATCTTGCCTACGTTTTAAGATATCGTGCAAAAACAGATAATGGAATAAAATCGATTTTCCGCACGCCGTGCGGTAAAAGTACTTTACCGCACTTGTTAGGTAATATACTATTGTCTAGAAACATCTTAGTCGTGAGTTACGAAAATATATAGCGATTGACAAGTGAATACACAGAATCGGTTTGAACCACAAAACCGGTTACAAAATGTGCAATGAGCAAATTGAAGTATGATTGACGTCGAATGGAAGTACGCAACCAATAACTGAGGGATGAGAATTTGAATAAAGGTTTCTGAAATGTATTCACTACTGAGTAGTGACTACTCATCAAAATATAAACTGAAGTTTATAAGCCGCTTGACAATTTTGATACTATTTTTAATTAATCATTAACGTCCCTAGATATTGTACCTTTTCTACATCATCTTTTTTTTTCATGTTCCCTTATCAAATTTCCCAGAAGATAATTTTTTTTTCCAGATAATACAAGGAATTGTGAATTTATTCGTCAAAAATACTGAAAATTCCCCAAGAATTTTCCCATTTTTTTCTGTTCTTTTTTTTTATTCAAAGAAATGCCCTTTTCATGTATTTCTCTTCTCAGAAAGAAGAACTGTCGTTATATTGTATTGGACCCTCATAAAATTGAAGAATGGAATTCGTACAACACATGGTGACCACGTGAAAAACACGAAGGGATTAAGAAAGAGGACATTGTCAACTTTCACACTTTTTGAACGAAATAAAAAGGGGCAAAAAGAAGTGAAAAGAACTCGGGAGGGTAATAAACAGTCCTCCCGTCAAAAGGCAATAAATAAAAAGAAAAAGGGGGGCACTTGAAGTTGAACCTTTGCAGAAGGAGGTAATAAAAATCTTCAAGGGTTACTCGAATTTCAGACCTGAACTCATTCTTTCACCTCGACTCTTTCCCTATTGAATTGTTCAAAATTTCCCCATCGCCTGAAAAGGGAATTTCCCCATTATTACATAATTGATATAAAATTATTCAATTTTCCCAATGATTTAAAAAATGAATTCAAAAAATTAATAATTAAGATTGACTTTTATTACTGAATCGATTAAAGGAAAAAAAAAAACTAATCATCACGAGATGAACTCCGCTTGAATGTCATCGAGCGTAATTCTGACTTTTGATCATTCGGATTGTTAGTTGGACTCTCAGAGAGTGACGCCCTGTCGTCTTGATGCGATTTTTCACGCTCCAGTCTCTGTTTACTGAATCTTCCCATTCCGGGACGATAAATTTCCATGGCCGGTCGATCCTGCATATATAAATTATGAAAATTGTGTAAGAATATAGATAAAAGTTCGGAAAAATCAATTCTACCTTGTTTCTAATTCTTCGTTCTTTCCGAGGATCCTTTTTGCCCTTGTCCTTATCGTCACTCTCATTCTTCTGTAAATTACCCTGATCCTCACCATCAAGAGACTTGTGTCTCCTCAATTGTGCACCATCACCACCACCTCCCTCCCCTCCGCTCTCCAAAGAGCTTCTCCTTTTCTGTAATTTTCCAATTTTCTTTAATTTTGGAGAATTATGACTTTCCAATTTAAAATCACTTGATTTATCAAATTTCGGAGGCTCTGTCGAATTTTCGGGGACTTCTTGATCTATAGATTCACCTGAAAATCATCAATTCGATGATAAAAATAATGATTGAATACTTTGATTTCAAGTGATTTAAAGTATCATGGGAAATCGGAAAGTTTCTTAAAATCCAATACCAAAAGATTGCTTCTTCAGGCTCTGAAGATCTTGACAATCTTTCAGTATTGTATTTTGAAAAACCTTCCAATTTTCCATGATACTTTAATTTTAGTTTCCCGAGAATATCTCGCACTCTATGAGAGATAAAGAAATTTTCATAGAAACCTATTTTATGGCTTTCTCTTTTGGGCTAACAAAAAAGGACTCTACGAAAATTTCTCTATCTCCCTCACAGATCCCGAGATATTAAATTATTCTGAATTTTACAGTAATCACCTGAAATTCTCGGAGTCTGTTTATCAACCTGATCTTTCTTATCAACAGTATCTCCTCCCCCTACTTCAGAAACACTAGGTACAGCCTCATTTTCCTCTGTTTTAATCTCGCCCTTCTTTTTTTTACTCTCCTCTCTCTTAATTTCTTCCTTCACCAGTTCAGCATTTTCCTCCGTTTGTTTCTTCGACTCAACCAATCGTCTCTTTTCCTGTCTCATTTTTTCATAACTCTTTCCCTTCTTCTCCTCAACTCTCTTCTCACGCTGCTCACGGCTATCATCTCTCTTACAATCTCTCGTATTTTTACCATCTTGCATTTTCTTATCATCCTTTGTATGATTATCATCACGACGATTATAGGACTTTTTATCCTCATTTTTTTTCGAATATTTACCCTCACGTTCTTGCTGCTTCTTATCGTCCTTGTAGCCTTTGACAGTCATTTTACTATCACGATTACCCAATACTTTGTCACGTACTTTATCATCTTTCTTACGATTTTTTTGGTCCTTGGGCACTCGTTCTTTATCCTCTTTATTCTCTTTGTTTTCACGGCTAACTTCAGTATCTGGATTTTTTAATACCTGTAAATGAATTTTTATTCACTTCAATTTAATTATTTAATTACATTTTTGTTTATTTAGTCTTCTCATCTTTTGCCATTTTTGTTTTTTCAAATAAATGAAATTATTCAATTTTTCATCTATTTATTTGAAAAAAAAGGTGAAATAAACTCGGAGAATGAAATTAAAATAATAAAAATGCTAGAAGAGAGGGGAAGAAGACTTTTAAAAACAAAAATCCTCAGCAAATTTCTATTCTCCATTCTGAATTTAAAAAAATTCTTCATGATTATGTAATGTTCTCTATGAATTTTCAGCAATAAATCTTCATTGATTTTTCAAATGATATTATTTCATAAATTTTCACGATGTTATATTTCTAACGAAATTAATTGAATTCTCAATAATATCACTGCATTCTTTCTTCTTGGTAGGAAATAATGAATTTTTCTTCGTTTTTGCTGCAATATAAATTCAAATGAAACTTCATACCTTTTTTTTTCAATTCACAAAATTCCAATAATTTAAATCATGTCAATCGGCAAATTAATTACCAATAGTAAAAATCATGGAAGACAGGGATTTGCGATTGTAACCATTGAAATAATTCAAATTGATTTTTTTTCCCCGTGAATTAACAGTATTTTCCTTCAAAACATGAGCCCGATAATTCTTTAAAGCAAGAGAAAAAGAAAATGACATGAAATTTTGCTAAATATTTGGAAATTTATAGGAAATAGAGGAATTTGATGTAAATCCAATTTTTTTGTTTTACCTTCGAAATTGTTGGCTCATCCTTGGCTCTTCTTCTTTCCAAATCTTTCCGTCTTCTCTCCTCTCTCTTCTCATCTCTGACTCTCTGTTTATCCATTTTTCTCTGTTTCAAATACTCCAACAATGGCGTAGTAGTAACTCTTTTTAATGCATTATCATTAGGCTGATAAGAGTACTCTGTTTTTGGCTGTGATGCACCAGAATCAGCATCTTGATTTTTTAAACTCTCCAAAAATGCGATATAAAATGGATCTGTATCAAGTGTACCACATTTTATATCTTTTTTTCTTCCAATACGTTTTTTTGGTAATCTTTGGAATGGTGCAAATTCAACAACTGCTGGATACTCCGTGCCTTTTGAATCCACAAAAACATAATTATCAAATTTTTCACGAAAACCAAATATATCTTTTTGATCTGTAAAATTTATGTAAGCTCGTGAAAATGCATGTTGACCGAGTGACATGTCAGCTTTGACGAAATATAGATAATCATGATCAGGTAGAGGTGAGACCTGCTCGATAAATTGGGCCTGTGTCATTGATGGTGGAAGCCTTCTTATTACGACCTGAATAAAAGTGAAAAAATTCTAATTAAATCTTTGATTTAAAAAAATTTCATAAAACTTTCAGACAAATCAATTTTATTCCATGATGAGTTATTAGCAAATAGCTCGGAAACTGAGCGAGATAGAGCAATTTTGCTCGAATCCTTTTTTGTAGCTCTATAAATTCTCTACAAAAGCGGATTGAGCAAAATTGTCTTATCTCACTTAATTTCCGAGAGACTTAAAAAAACAAATGACGAGAAAATTCAATTAATTCGTCTGGAAATTTTATATTCCTTTGATAAAAAGTGGAAAATTGTAGAACAAATTGAGGGAAAATTTATTCATTCATTTGGATTTTTTTTTTCGTTGGGAACATTTAGAATGCAAGGAAATCTTTCATTTCCACTAAAATCCAACGAGTCCAATGAGTTTCACTCCTAACGTCTATTTTACCCTATTTTTCACTATCTAAATGTCTTTTAAAATGAATTATTAGAATATCTTTGAATTGATCGTCCAGGGATAGTTCCCAGTACTATCATCGTTAATATAACCTTAAAAAAATTCAATTTTTGTGATTATAATAAATATTACCTTTGTCATAGGCTTGCATTTTTCTTTTTTATTATCACTCTTGGGCTTAGGATTCTCAGCAATTTGTTTATCTGGTGTTAGTGTATTATTTGCTGGTGTACTGACACTATTCACCGGCTGTTGAGACTCTTCAGTCATTTTTACACTCAATATTTTTTTCTTGACTTTTTGGAGTCGAGATGAAATCCTAGTAAAAAAAAAAAGAGATGGCTGGGGAATCCAGGGAATCTCGAAGCAAATAACGCTGTGTCGATAAGTTAATTTTGACATTTGGGTCTGCAGAAATACTGCTAGATAGCGTTAGTGTGAAATTTCTGCAGTTGATTACATTCTTTTTTCAAAACAGGGATCTACAAAAAGGAGGCATTGGTAAAAGACAGCTGAAAAAACAGAAATCTCTTATTGTTCATTATCGACTATTGAAATTTCGGCATGAGATTGAACGGCCATTTTTTTCCGGCTTTTGCTCGTCCTCAAGATCTCTCGAGTGTTCAACTTCGATTCATGAAAAAATGACGTGAGTATCCGTTAATTATTCTTCAAATCTCTCAAATTAGTAATGTTAAATACTGCTGGAATGAATCATCATAAAATAATTGATTGAATTCTATTATTATTCTTTGAATCTTCGTTCAGTGACTGCAATAATCATCGCTTCTCATTTGTTATCTCATCAATCATTCAATTAATTACATTAATTGATTGAAATATTGATAGGGGAAGGTGGAGTAAAATGAACACTAGGGGTAAAACGGACACGGGTTCATTTTGGTATTTTATAATATGACATTTACTTGAAATGGATGGAAATATTGGGGAGAGGTATTTTCTAATGATTCCATTAGAAAGATGAGGAAATTCCCCATAGAAATCATATCTGAAAAGTTATTATTTGAATTTTCCAAAAATTTCATTTTTTGCACAAGATTTGATGGTGAGAAACTCTTCTGTTTTTGAAAAATTTCAGGTTTTCCAGAATATCTCTGGTTCTATTGATCGCAGTGACCTGGGGTTGATCTTAAATGAAAGGTGAGCTTATTACTCATCGATTTATGGGATTAAAAAAAAAAAAAGAAAAAATTTCAAGTTATGAGGCAAAAACTGTTTTCAAGAAAATGACCTATAAATATTTGAAAAATTCATTTTGAAAAGATTTGAACCACATAAATCGATTAGAAAAGAGCTCATCTTTCATTTGAGATTAACCCTCGGTGGCTACGACCAACAAAACCGGAGATATCGCCGAAAAGTGAATTTGTTCGATTTTCGAAAAGTGTAAAAAAAAAAAATTTGACACATGTTTTCCGCCTGCAAATTTCCTCAGCTTTTCAATGGAATCATTAGAAAATTGCTATCTCGAATCGTTCAATTTGAGTGTCCATTTTACCCCACCTTCCCTTATTTTTATGGAGAATTTGCTGCTTTTATCATCGAAATAATGCAAACGGAATTTTTCGTTTTATTCCGAATGTCAATCAGAATGAAATGGAAAATCATTCGTCAATTACTCTCCAAATATGTCAAAAAATAGGAGGCTTAGCGGAATTTTTCAAGAGATTCTCTTCTTTTAGAAAATTAAATTCCCTACAAAGAAGATCTCCATAGATTTTTGCCTAAATCCACTCGTTTCGAAGATATTCGCGAAAGAACGTACCTGATAATGAAACTAACACACAATTGATAATTTTTTTGGATTTTCTCAAACAGATAAAGTATTGCAAAAGAAATTTTTTTAAATTGACACTCATAGCTCTTTTTCAATTTTCTACATGTGCAAAATTTTCGCTTTTCTAGAAAATTATTTGTTTGTTAAGAAAATAAAGGAGTGAAAATTGTCAAATATCTGCTATTTTCGGTGTAGTGAAATGTACGACAAATTTAGCCATCCATTCTCTTCTACGACTTCATCACTAATCTCAAATTTATTTTATTTTCAGATCCAAAGTATCACGTGACACTCTTTACGAGTGTGTAAATGGAGTAATACAAAACTCTCAAGACAAGAAGAGAAAATTTCTTGAGACCGTTGAACTTCAAATTGGATTGAAGAATTATGATCCACAGAAGGATAAACGTTTTTCTGGCACCGTCAAGTATGTTATCGCCTGACCTGTGATTGCTCCCAGTTTTTTCGATTGAAAGAGGGAAGAAGAGCTTGAGAAAGAAAAATAGTCGGCAAATGTTAATTTTGTTTGGATGATAATTTTCTTATGTTTTTTTCCCTTTTCCTTCAATCCAAAAAAAATAATCACATGAATGAATGTCAGGTAGCTGAGTTTATTAACTCGTGCGGACCTTTACCCAGGGTCTTAAAAAATGGGGAGGTTTTTTTTACCGTTAATTTTATTATTATAGTTAATCGCAAGATTAATTGAATTGGTAAGTTTTTTTTTTCTTAATTAGAAACTAATTCATTAGTGAGGACTTAAACAGGATAAATCTCGGAAACTGAGCGAGATAGCACAATTTTCACAGACTCCTTTCTTTTTTGAGAATTTCAAGGGTTACAAAAATTTCACAATCTGACTTAGTTCTGAGATATTCTTAAAGAATTAATGATAAAAAAAGTAGAATTATCCTGTTGCACTTCTTCACTACTGAATTTCAAAATTAATTATTTAAAAAATTGAGTTTATTTAATTTTTCCACAAAATTTCCTGCTCCATGATGGTGATACAAACATGTATTATCTGAATCAGCAGTGATGTAGATATTTCAATAACTGAGAGCTCATGAAACGTTGAAACTACGTGATAATTGAGAAAATTATATAATATTTATTGATAAAAATGATTGATTAAATTTTTCAGGCTCAAGAATATCCCAAGACCAAAAATGCAAGTCTGTATTCTCGGTGATCAGCAGCACTGTGACGAGGCAAAGGCCAACAATGTACCATTCATGGATGCTGAGGCGTTGAAGAAATTGAACAAGAATAAAAAACTCGTTAAAAAATTAGGTAAATATAAATTAATTTAATCTCTTGTATTATTGTACGAAAATTTTAATTCTATGAAGTATGGAGACGATTCGGCAAGTTCCCTGTAGATAATTTACCGATGATCCTCGAGAAGAGTGTGGTTCGAAGAAAAATCTCAAGAGACTTTCTTTGTGGAGAATTTGGTAGTCCGCAAAAGAGCTGTCTTGATAAATCCTTGGAAATCCAATAGTTTCAGGAATATTTTTAAGATAATATGCCGGAAATTTTCAATGTGTCTTCTAATTTTATTCATTCAAGTATTCGGATCATACCAATTCCTTCCTAAAAAAAAGCACCTGCATCGCCTCAATCTGGTAATGAAGGTCGTCACGGGAAGGAGATTAAAATTCTTCACTGGGTGTAGGCATTGGTTTTTCCATTACATTGCACCTGAATCAGTGTCGGGACATTTTTTCTCATTATATTCACCGGATGAAAAAGCAAATTAATGTAAATAAAAATCGAAAAATTTTAAAATGATTAAAAATAATATTTTCTTTTTTATTACAGCTAAGAAATACGACGCTTTCTTGGCCAGTGAATCACTGATAAAACAAATTCCACGTCTACTTGGTCCAGGTCTCAACAAAGCTGGTAAATTTCCCGGTCTTCTATCTCACCAGGAATCAATGATGGCAAAAATTGATGAAGTCAAAGCCACAATTAAATTTCAAATGAAAAAAGTACTATGTCTATCAGTGGCTGTTGGACACGTCGCCATGTCACCAGATGAGCTTGTTCAAAATGTTCATCTCTCGATAAACTTCCTAGTTTCATTGTTGAAGAAACACTGGCAAAATGTCCGTTCACTACACATAAAATCATCCATGGGACCACCACAGAGACTGTACTAAAAATATTCATGTGATGTTTTGTTTTTCTCTCTCGAATTAAATGCATAAGCTAAATACCAACGAGTTTTGCTTATTTTTTCTAATCTGAAATAGATCCTTGAGAATTTCACACTTTTTTTCTCCTAATTTTTCCAGTCGGGAATGAGTGGAAAAGGTTTTCATATCCGGTATCAGTGCATGAGAATTCGAAACCGGAACTCAACGAACACATTCCCGCCAGATGTTGAGAGACATTTCGACAAGCCAAACAACAACATGCCAACTCTGTCGCTGCATATCCTATCCGCATTAGTAACGAAGATAAAAAAAAAGGAAGATTTTCTCCTCAATTTTCCTCGACTGTCCTCGAAGATTTATTAGCATCTATTGGCTTGTAAATTTTTTGCACAAATTTATCATTCAATTCTAGAAAGCATCTCATTCTCAATATTATCACTAATTTCCGATGAATTGAGAACGAAAAGTAGTCGAAAATTGTTGAGTTCTCGATACAAATGTCGAAAGGATAAAAACGAATCGATTCACTTTTTTTTCGAAATATCTCGAAAACTAGTGAAAATAGAAAAGAAATAATAGAAACCGTTTCTGTAGCTTCCACTTTGCTTTACAAGAAAGGTTTCCCAAAAATTTCCCTATCTCGCTTCAATTCCAAAATATCGAGGAAAAAAGAACTCGGACATGCCGATTTTTTAAATTCAATTATATTCTAATGTAAAAAATCCTTAACTCTTTTGGTTTTTTACGATTATGAATATTCTTTGGAGCAGCAAAGCGTCTTCAAATTGGATAGAATGAGAAGATGATGATATTGAGAAGGTAAAAGGAGCAGGTGTTCGTGCCAAAGTGCACTCGGGGCCTCAATTGCCGGAGGCCCTTGGGGCCCCAAAAGAAAAAAAAATACCCCGTATGTATGAGTGTATTGTGGCTGTCTGTGAGAGGCAGGTCTATTGGGAGTGACTGGCCCCAAGATGCCTCTCGAGAAGAATCCCCCGAAAATCCTCACTAACACAAGTGAAAATAAAACCTTAAATAGATGCTCTATGTGGGGGTTGTGTCCCACAGTTATCCTTCTTTCTTCTCAGTTTTTGTATATACTCTCAACACTCTGGGGCCTTCTCGTGTACCCAATACTCTGGTCTCAACCAGTATCCAGTTTACGCTTGGCCTCAGCAGTCTAAATATTTTTCTGAATTTTTTTTTACTTTTCATGAAAAAAATCACAAAATTATTCATGACTATCATAATTAATAGTTTAAGTAATTTTCATTTTCATTGTGCAGTAATTGAATTAATCCTTGGGTGACCTTGAGTGATTTAAAAATAAATTGTGACGATGCTTCCATGAGTAGTGAGGTAATTTCATGATTTATTTAAACGGTATTATAAACAAAAAAATTGGCGCGAAGAAAGTTCTATTCAAATTTCGGATAATTTCTTTTTCGCACGTATTTTTTAGAATATCTTGGAAAATAATGGAGATACGGTAAAGATTAGTAGATACCCCTTTCTGTAGAGTTGAATTAATGCTACAAAAAAAATCTAAAAAAAATTTCATATCTCGCTCTAATTCCAAGATATCTTCCAGAAACTAACTCGGAGTCATTATCTCTTTTCCACTGAATTATGATTTTTTTTTTCAATATTTGACAATAAATCATAGATCTTTACGATAAATTGATATCACCTGAAAATTTATGCGTCTCACCTTCAAGTTTGCGCTCAAATAACCACTCGAATAGGCTCATATTTCACATATTCAGATCGACAGAACAAAAAAAAATGCTAACGAATAAAATTACACAACGAAATGGAAAAAAAATATTTTGTATATATTTTTTTTTATCGTGATTTATCGTAAAATTAATTAAGTAGTTGAGTGGATGAACCGTATGGTATTAATATGGAGTGGATGCTTTTTAACGTTATCAGCCGTATCAGTTTTGAGAGTAAATGAGAGAGGGAAGCAAAGAGAGAGAGAGAGAGAGTAAAACTCGACCGGAAAACTCAAAGCAGTGGACGATGGGCTGTTGAATTATCGAGACACGTTTGAAATTAAACATTCAATTTTCTTTCAATTGAAGGAAAAAAAAAGTAAATTTCAGCATCAATTGATGAGTTCAGTGATTTTCTTTGGATTAAACATGTTTACGATCATGTGAGTTATTTTTGCCGTTTATTTTTGCAAATAAACTTTCTTTATTCACGACGATCAAATCTTTCAGACGAATTGATTTCATTCTATCATTAGTTTTTTGAAGATATCCCGGAAACTAGATGAAGCGAGATGGAGCGATTTTACCTGAATCCGCTTTCATATCTCTCAGAATTCTCTACGAAACTACATCAGCACGAAAAAGCGCGTATCTCCATTATTTACAGAGAAATTGCAACAAAAAAAACTAGCGACAGAATGAGATTTATTTTTCTGAAAATTCAATATTGTTTTTTTCTTATTTTTCTTCATTTGATTATTATTTGCGCAATTATCTCGCACTTAGTCATCATAATGGAATTTTTAATGCGATTAGTCTAAGAAAAATTTTAAAATAAAGAAGAGATAATTACTAATGGAGAAAATCGAAATCCTCAAAGATTCTAAACCGGAAGTCACTCTGTGCTGTGATATGATGAAGAGCTGCACCGGTTTCCCGGTAAAGCCCACGCACTTGTGGTAATTTTTAATCTCTCGATAGTGCACTCTATCCAACGAGAAAAAAAATTAAATCATTACTTCATGACAATGGATAATAAAGAATTTTATTTGTTCATCCAGTAATTGTGAAAATGGACTATCTTTAGAATAGATAGAATGTCTGGTGATAAACAGCGATAATATATAGAATCTGTAACATTGAAATGATAAAAAAAATTTAAAAAAGGAAAAAAAAAACCGTTATTGTCTCACAAAATTTACACATTCGATTTTTGCGTCAATGAGTTATTTCAGTGGATGCTTCGGTAATTTATTGAAATTTATCATTATCACGTGAATTATTTTCTCTGAAAATTTCGTAGTAGAGGGAAAGAGAACATGTAGATTATTTCAACCTGTAATTTTTTGTAAATATCTCAGAAATTAGTGGACTCAGTGGATATTTACAGATATTTTTTTGCAGAGAATTTTAAGGGCTATAAAAAAAGTTTCTTGATAAATTTTCGTAAACCTCATTGTTTTCAAGATATTTATGAAAAATTGAAGAGATAATGAAGATATGCCTTTTTTATCCTCATTCTTTTTTTGAGGATTTCAAGTGCTACAGGGAAGAACGTGGGTAAAATTGCGCGATCATCTTCAGTTTCCGAGGTATTCTGAAGAAAAATAACTGGAAGACAAAATTGACTTAGGGGAAGATGGGGTAAAATACACATTTCAATTGAACGGTTTGAATTAGAGATTTGTTAATGATTCCATTGAAAAACTGAGAAAATTTCTGGTAGCAAAGATGTGTCATAATTTTCTTCTTTTATTTTTAAAACTTTTTCGGCGATATCTCCGGTTTTGTTGGTCCTAGCGGCTTGCGCTCGATCTCAAATGAAAAGTGAGCTCATTTCTCATCGATTTATGTGGTTTTTTCCTTTTTCCATTATCTTTTCAAATACTTATAGGGCATTTTCTGGAAATCAGTTTTTGGCCTATAAGTACTTGAAAAAAATGATAATTTTTCTCTAACCACATATCTCGATGGGGAATGAGGTCGCCTTTCATTTGAGATCAAACTCAGGTTGCTAAGACCAATAGAACCAGAGATATGGTAAAAAAAACTGCAATTTTTCAAAAATAGAAATCGAATTTTAAGCAAAAAAAAGAGATTTTTTTAAATATTCAAAAAGATAATATCTGGCATATGATTTTCACAGAAAATTTCCTCAGCTTCCCAATGGAATCATCAGAGAAAACCTATTTCTAGTATTTCCATTGATTTCGAGTAATTTTTCTAGTATGAAATACCAAAACTAACATGTATCCATTTTACTCCTTGTGCCCATTTTATACCACCATTCCCTCTCCTATTTCATCTCTTCGCTCTTGAAATAACTCTGTGTTCTCTGCATTTTAGGATCTACTGACACTCCAATCATGTCTTCTCGGCAACGACTCTTTCTTCTTCTCGAATTATTCATCATAATTTCAATCTCTTCCTCACAATTATCCAGTGAAGAATGGAACACGACAGAAGAAACATTGACAACCGAAGAATCAATGTCTACAAATTCAATTGAAGCCGTTACATTTCTTCCCAGAAAAGACGCAACAAATGCAGAATTGACATCAACTGAAAATTATGAAATTACGGAGTCATCAAGTAGTTTATTGACAACTGACTATGCAACAACAACTCAGCAGGAAGTAGTGACGATTCAGAATATGGAAGATAAGCTGATAACTGCTGTTAAATCAAAAAAAGAAATGTCAGATGAAATAACAATTGCAACAAGTGTCATTAATCTAGTACCATCTGTTACACCACCTTCAATTGATAGTAAAGAGTTTCTATCAGAAATAGCAAAAACAACAGTAAGCGAATCCAAGGGAACAACAGCAGCATCTGGAAGCAAAAATCATGGAAGAGATACTGATGAAACTGATCCAGCTAATCTTCCAAATTGTGAGGATTTAATTGTAGACAATAGTCGTGAAGATGATGATGTACCCGATTCATCATTCACCTTTGGAGATGAAGGAATAATGTCTAGGGAAGTTGGAGGTAAAAAAATTACAATATTTCTCCTTTCAATTTGGAGAATCGAGAAAAATTACATTTCTCTCTTCAATTTTTATAATAGGCAGAGGGGGGGGGGGGGAGGGGGGGTTGAAAAGCACAGAAAGGGTAAAGAGGAGACATTTTACATTTGTTTCTTTATATTATGAAAATTGTGCAAAATCAGTGAAACTATTTGAGATAACTTTTTCTCTGATGATCACATTGAAATGCTGAGGAATTTCTGTTGGATAATATATTTCGAAATTCATCTTTGATAATTGTTTGTGAATTTGACTTTATTTTTAGGGGAAAATCAGAGCTCCAACCCCTAACAAAATTGAAAAGTTTCACTTTTTTGGAGATATCTCGGGTTTTATTGATCGTTGCAACTTGGAACTGATCTTGAGTGAAAAGCGAGATTATTTGCCATCAATTTATGTGGTTAAAAAAAAATTATTGATCTTTGAAGTTCATCAGAACCACTTAAATGGACGGGAAATTATCTAATTTTTCATGCAATATCGGCCCCAGATCGCTTCGACAAATAAAACCGAAGGTATCCCCGAAAAAGTGATAATTGAAAAAAAAATAGGGAAAATTTGTGACTCCATCCGTTTCTAAAAAAGTAGAAGTTCAAAAAAAATTGGAAAATTCATTTCGACACATGTTTTTCACCGGAAAGTTCCTCAGTTTTCCAATGGAATCGTCGAAAAAGAAATTCATCTCAAGCCGTTCCATCAGAATACCCACTTTTTCCTATATCTCGAAAACTGTAAGAATCAGAGATTTTTTTATGGGAAAAACTGAAGAAGTTTCATCCAAAAATTCGATTGTTAAATTCAATGGAAAATAGAAGTTTCAGATGATGGCGGAAGTCCAATTATCACAGGCTCCACCGAATCATCTCTAACAGTCTCATGGACAGCTCCATCGAAAAATATAACTGTATTATTTTACGTTGTGGAATGGCTCCGCAGTAGTACAAGTGTTGGTATCTGCAAAAGTTCAAATGAAACATTTAATCATACAATCAGTGGACTTCAGGCATGCACAAGTTACGATGTACATCTAACAACATATATAAAAGATGCTAAAGAACAAAAGCGTGTTATTTCGGAGACAACGAGGCTCATTGGTGATTATTTTCTTTCCTTTGTATTGTATATTCAAAACGATAATTTTTAAGTGAAATTATCATGAGATCTTTTTTGTGGAGAATTGAATTTTCTAGAAAAATATCTCTTGATAATTTTTTCTACTTTGAGTATACTCGTTTGCGAAATATCAGCAGAAACATGAAAAATCTAAAAATTCTGTAATTCATCTGTGATTTTTTAGTTGAAAAAACTTCATTGAATCTTCAAGTATCTGGCAAAGGTGCTAGCTGGCTCAGAATAACATGGAGTGTACCAAATAACGATTGTGTTGACAAATACGTTGTTGATTACTGTGATAAAACAAATTGTTCAACTGCTGATGTTAATCAAACTGCATTTAATGCAACTGAATTAACACCATGTACAAAATATAATTTAACTGTCTCAGTACATGGAAAAGGTAGTGTTTATGGAGCTACAAATGTTAATGCTGACACTAGTTTTTTGCGTAAGTATTAATTAAAATTTATTCAACACTCGAAAAAATCAGTGAAATAAATGTGATTTTTTTCATTTATCCATATTTTCTTCACAGTACCTGGAAAACCGACTCCAGCCTGGACCGAGGCAGGAAAAAATTCATTAAAAATTCATTGGACATCACCAATTGGTGCTTCATGTGTTTCACATTACAGAATTACAGTTGCACGTGGTAATGAACCAGTAGATATTAGAAATAGCAGTGGAAATCAAATCAAAATAAACTCATTACAATCATGTAAAGATTATGAAGTTACAATTGTGCCAGTTCACAAAACTGGTGATAGTGAACCTGAAATTTTCCAATCAAATCGCACTTTTCCATCGGGTGAGTAATTGACAAATTCATTCAACTTAATTATTTACTAATTTGAATAGTTAAAATTTTTCTTCCTACATTAATTCCTGATTATCTCGGAAACGAGTAGCTTCAGGAGGATGAACATAATGATCTCTTTTTGTAGGAAATTATGTCCTTTAGAAAAAATGACACTGAAAATAGCCGATATCTGACAATTTGTATCATTATTTCTTTCAATAAATAAATTATTAAAAAAAAAATAAAGAAATATGTACGAGTAGAAAGTTTGAAAAACTACAAGTGCAAAGTTTTTCAATATTTTTTGAATAATAATTTACTTGTTAACAAAAAATGACAATAAATTGTCAGATGTGTGCTAATTTCATTATTATTAGAAAAATTATTTAATTTCAGTATTGAATCCACCAAATATGCATCCAATGAGTCCAGGTGCATCAAACAATAGCATAAAAATAAAATGGCTCGTTTACACAAATGAAGATAATAATTGTGAGGATACAAAATTAATTACATACTGTAATTATACGAAAATTTTGGGTCACGGTTATAATGGTGTAAATGGTAGAGTAGAGGCAATCATTGAAAAAGGTGGAACAAGAGACAGTGTGGAGATTTTAATAAATGATATGAGCCCATTTACACGTTACAATTGTTACAGTTATGCTGTTAATTCACAGGGAAAAAGTGAAGACAGTCTTGTTGTTGAAGTCATTACGAATGAAGATGGTAATTATGTGATTCAATACAGGTGATTTTGATTTGAGATTACTTTGATAATGAAAGAAATGATGTTAATCTGTTGAAAAAAAAATATTTCAGTTCCCTCAGCACCAGAATTAACCGCATCTGATAACGCTGATACACAATTCGTATTAAATTGGAAATCACCAGTTTATTTACCTGGAAATCTAACGACATTTGAGATAAGATTAATATGCTATCCAAATTTTACATCACCACTGTGGTGCTCACAATCACCTGAAGTGACTGATACAATAAGAGATATAGAGGGAAATCTATTGACATTTGTGTATAAAAATGCAATACCTTATTCTGGATATAGAGCAAAAATCAGAGCAAAAACCAACAAGGGTTGGGGAAATTTCAGTGAAAATGTTTCAATTCAAACATTACCAGGAGGTGAATATTTTATTCATATAAAATCTAATAGATCAATACAGGGTAAAAGGGACACCTCTTTTCATGTTTTATATTATGAAAAATGACCCTAAATCAGTGAAAATATTAAACATGAGTTTTTTCCAATGATTTCATTGGAAAGCTGGGAAATTTTTCAAAATGGAAATCACGCCCCAGCATTGTTTTATGGAATTTCTCAAAAATTCGATTTTCTGGTCAAGACTTGAAGGTGAAATACTTTTTTTTTCAAAAATTTCACTTTTTCGGGGATATTTTCGGTTTTATTGGATTGAAAAACAAATTGACGTTGACACACATTTTTCGGCTGAAATTTACTCAGCTTTTCAATAGAATCATTAGGCAATTCCTATCATGAATCGTTCGATTGCAATGTCCATTTTACCAGACTTTCCTATATATTTCATTATTACTCTTATTCCACTTAAGCTATAGGGTAGACCGGGGCAAAATGGACCATCGGAGAAAAATGATCCAGGTATTTTTCTCAGAGTGAAGAACTTGAGGAAAATATCTGGAAAAAATTAAGAAGATGATGCGACATGTCTACATTGTTGTCGATTTTTAAAAAAAATTTTTTGTAAAGGTCTTCGCTCTCAAAAAAAAATCGCGGATTATTTTGCTCCGGCCTCTCCTATTTTACTTTGCAACAGTTCTGAAGTCTTCGGATTTGATCATTAGAAAATTGGAAATAATCTTTCAGCACCTGGGCCAGTATCCAATCTCAGTTACTCCATTGAACCAGATGAAAAGGATCCAAATAATCTTAATTTTTTTTTATACTGGGGAACTCCCTGTTTCATTCACGGCGAAAAAATGGAACGCTACTATATCGAAGTTGTGGGTGAAAGAAAAAACTTTGAGCCACATGTATTTTCGGAAATAGTAGATTTTACTAATGGAAGACGGTGTATCAACGACAGTTGCTTGACAGATTTAACATTGAGACCAGAATATGATTATACATTTGAGATACAGGGAAAGGTGAAGGGTTATTCTGGGCTTGGTGAAAAAAATTCAATTACTGCAATGTTTCCAGCTGGAAGTACGTAGATAAATATCAAATTAATTTATATACAAAATTATCTCCCTCTGAATTTATGAAAAATTAATTGTGCATATTTATTTTTGAAGTACCTCCACTACCAGAAAATAATTACACTGATCAAATAAGAATTGATCCATACAAGGCACGAAGAACAACGACAACAGCAACAATTCTCCTTCCTGTATTTCCTGATACTTATGGACAAATTCATTGTTATGCAGTTATCGTTGCTAAATCTGGTTACAATCATGGAAATTTTTCAAGAATTGATTTACTTAATAATGAATGGCCAGACATAGCATCGTGGATTGAATCAATGTCTGTGGATTTTGAATTGCCATATCAAGCGGTCAAATTTTGTGATCATATTAATCCATGTGAGTATCATTTTTGTCACAGTATTCCAATTTTCTAGGAATAATTCGAGATGTGGTGGAGATGGTGATATTTTTGTGATGAACTCTTTTAAAGCTCCCATTTTCCTCTGCAAAAAAAGTCTCCACAATTTTTTTTTCCTATCTTCCATGGATCACAAGATATTCCACAAAAATGTCAGCAGTGAAGTTATGACAGAGGACAGCTCGACTTTTTTTGTCACTTATCTTTGTCGATATCTTTGAAGCGAATGGGATTAGAGGAAATTTGTAAGAGAAGATTTACCTTTTTTTCAGGAAATTTTACTTTTGGCAAATCCTAGTAAACCTCATCGTGTCCGAGATATCTCTAAAATAACATCCTCATTTTCTTTTTAAGCAAATAATTAGTGAAAAATTATTTTTAGCGTATATAGTAGATTATGGGAGACTAAGGGCTGTCAAGTTCGTCTTGGGTGATGATACAGAGACTTGCCCAGAGCTTTCAGTAGATCGCAATCAAAGATCATACTGCAATGGACCACTAAAACCGGATACTTGGTACGACGTGAGAATGCGAGCTTTCACGAACGGTGGATACAGAGATTCGATGATATTCACAATTAAAACAAGTTCGTTGAATTCTCTTTATTTCATGATACTGAAAATAACTGACATTTGACAATTTTTCTTTTTTTCTTGTTTCTTTCCTTTAATAAATGAATTATCTTGGAAAATGAGAAATATGCACATGTAGAAAACTCAAAAAACGATGAGTGTAAATTTTTGAAATATTTTCTTCATAATAATCAATTTGTTAAAAAAAATCGTAAAAATTGGCAGATGTGTGCTAATTTCATTATCATTTCATTTGCAATAATTTGTTCGTTTACTATCACATTATGTTAATCATAATATTAAAATTGCCAATAATATTTATCATCCAGAGGCAGAAATGAGAATTGCCATTGTTATTGGAACGATATTTGGAATTTTATTTCTGGGGATTATGACGACAATGATGCTACTAGTGCGAAAATGTTCACCGCAAGCGTAAGTTTCTTTTTTAATTATTCAAAGTATGAAAATGAAAATTTTCTTATTCTTCATTGAATTCAAAGAAAGTGATTGTAAAGAATTCATTGAGAAAGATTCTATAATACGATAAATTTCGGTGCAATTAGGGGAAAGTGAGATCAAATGGAAATCGCAATTGAACAGTTCGAGAGAGAGAGAGATTCCCCAATGATTCCATTGGAAAGCGGAGAAAATTGCAGATGGAAACATGTGTGGACATTGATTTTCTTCTTTTTTTTCAAAGTTTTGCTTTTTTAGTCAAGTTTTCGAAAATCGAAAAAATTCACTCTTTCGGCGATATCGCCATTTCTGTTGGTCGTAGTGACCTGAGGCTGATCTCAAATGAAAAGTGAGCTCATTTCTCATCGATTCAGGTGGTTCAATTTTTATAAACTCAATATTTCAAATATTTATAGGCTATTCTCTGAAAATGTGTTTCTATTCTACGAGTACTTGAAAACTTGAGAATATTTTTCTTTAACCACATGAATCGATGGCAAATAAGCTCACTTTCCATTCAAGATTAATTCCAGGTCGCTACGACCAATAGAATCAGAGATATTTTCGAAAAACTGAAATTTCTCCAAAATCGGAATGGTTTCACCCTCCAAACTTGAGCAAAAAATGGAAATTTTGAAAAATTCTAAAAAATAATTTTTGACATATGATTTCCATAGGAAATTTCCTCGGCTTTCCAATGGAATCATGAAAAAAGACCTATCTCCAGTATTCCCATCGATTTCAAGTACTTTTTCATAGGATAAAATACCAAAACTAACACGTATCCGTTTCGCCCTTGTGTCTGTTTCACCCCACCTTCCCCTACTTCCGAGGAATTTAAAAAATAATTTGAATCTTCATTAAATTATGAAAATTACAAGAATTTACTCAAGGAATTGGTAATTACAAATATCTCACAATTTCCAAACTATGTAAAATAAATTATTTGTCGATAAATTAATGAAATCAATTGATTCAATAGAGTTTCATTTCAAATGTTTACAGAACCCACGTGATACATGCTTATGGAAAATAATCAATATTTTTCCCGTGACTCATTGGGAAGACTATAGATATATGTATAATGAAGGTGGACAAGGTCGAGTCACTGCGTTTCAAAAGTTAAAGAAATAACGTTAAAAATAAAATTATCATTTAGTGACAATTCTAAAACGCTCAACATACTCAATACACTAACTCTATCCTAGCACATTAAAATCCCCAATACTAAAGCAGTTTGAAGAGTTTTCAAATGCTTTTTTTTTATTTTTAAACACCCTTCAGTTATTTTTGTAACGCACAGTTGCTTACGTCCAAAAGAAACGTCCCTATTACTTATTCAGTTGATACATTTGCGCCTCGACTTTTTTCCACCCTCCTCATCTCGCGCGCCCCTTAATTTTATTTTCATCATTTCCTGTCAGTCAGTCATTGAGGTATCGCTCGAAGATTTTGTGCCAGCTTGAGTTGAAGAAGAATTCTTTTTCACTCGAAAAATCTCAAGCACAATGAACTCAACGAGACACTGCAGAAATGATTCAATTTTTGCGATAGTTAACAAGTGCGTATCAACAAGTGGTTGAATGAAAAAAATTATTATTTTAAAATGGCGGTCGTATAACATTAGGAGAAAATTTGAGAAAAAAAAATATTGAAATTCATTAAATTGTTAGAAATTAAAGATGTGCTGTGAATTTTTCGATTATTGAATTTTTAAATTGAGAAGAAATTCATCAGTGATCGTGTAAAATTAACTTTTTTTGAAAATATCTCTGACTCGAGTAGATTTTGAGGAAAATGTCAAGAGACATTTTTGGTAGAAAATTTTGTGAGCCACAAAGAAGGTCTCCCAACATATTCTCCTAAATATCATTGTTTACGAGACATTTTTTAAATAATAAATCCATGATTTCTAGAGTTATCTTACGTTATTACGACGTCACTATTGAATTTGTGAAATACTATGTGAATCAAGTGAGGATAAAATTAATTTTTGTTATTTCTCAAATTATTTTCAGGGTACTTAGGAGATTCTTAAACTCAGATATGCCTGGATCACCGGTGCCAACTCCATTCACAAGAAGAAAATTCATAGCACACTGTCAACAATTGGCAGATAATCCTGGTAAACTTAGCAATGAATTTCAATTGCTTCAGACACTTAGTGTTGATCTGCAGATGCCAACAAATGCAGCATGTCTTCAGGCGAATAGAAAGAAGAATCGTTACACTGATATACTACCATGTAAGTTACATTCTTCTTAATTTCTTCAATTTATTTGAACAAATTAATTCAGTAGATTTACTCCTTTCATTCATTTCTTGGAAATATTTTGGAAGCTACGTCGAATAGAAGAATTTCTGTCGAGACTTTTTTTTTGTAGAGAAGAATGAAAACTACAAAAGAGTTAATTGCGAAAATTCTTCTATCTCGCTTAATTTCTGAGGTATTTTACAAGAACAGATTAATCCATCTATTAAATCCAATTATATTCATTTCATTGTCTCTCCAGATGATTTCTCACGGGTCAAATTAGAAGCAATGGATTCAGATCCCAATAGTGACTATATAAATGCATCATTTATAAAGGGATGTAGTGGCGACGAAGAGTACATTGCTTGTCAAGGACCAAAGGAAGAGACTACCTACGATTTTTGGAGAATGATTGATCAATACGATGTTAAATTAATCGTCATGTTGACTCAATTGATTGAAAAAAATAAGGAAAAGTGCCACCAGTATTATCCAACAGCCAGAGAGACTTTTACCTATGAAAATATGACAATCAGATGCTCCAGAGAATTGGATTATCGAACTTACACCCAGAGAACGTTGATTTTACAAAAGGTAGAAAATTGTGAATAATTTGATAAAAAATGAAAATTTTGAAAGTAATAATAATTATATTTTTAACTTATTGATTCAGGAGAATGAAAAAAGGACAATTACTCATCTTCACTTCAAAGATTGGCCAGATCACGATGTTCCTGAAGACTTTGATCCAATGATCAATTTTTGCCAAATAATGAGACGTCACATTGCTGCTAATCCTGGACTTGCAGTTGTTCACTGCAGGTGATTGTTTTTTTTTTCATTTTAATTCAATTTACAGAAAATAATTAGAGAGTAGATAAAAGTTTTTTTTTCTTTTTCAGTGCTGGAATTGGAAGAACTGGAACGTTAATAGCCATTGATATCCTTCTGCAGCACATCAAGGAAAATAGAAAACTTGATGTCTTTGGTACTGTTTATAGACTGAGGCATCACAGAATAAATATGGTTCAAAGAGAAGTAAGTTTTGATAGCCGTACTATTTTTTTATCAATCATTCGCAAATAATTTATTTTTAGTTTCAATTGTTTTTATTTACAGAGTCAATATGCGTATATCTATAATTGCATCAGGCAGGTGTTGAAGAATCCCTACTTCTCAAAAAGTTGTAAGTAGTATTGGAAATTAATTTTCAAATAAATACAATACTTTTTCCTGATTGCTTTTTTTTTTCTTTCCAGACAAACCACCATCGGTTGATCCATTGACTGACAACAATGCCAATAACAAGAAGAAAGATACATCAATAACAAATCTAGTCAGCAGTCTCGAGACTCGTATGTAACAAAAAAAACTCCAAAACAATTATAATGATGAAAATTAATTATCTATATTATTATTATTTAATTTTTACTATTTGGAAATTAATTTACGTAACAAGTAATTATTAACAAAAAACTCAATGAAACTCTAGATAACTTAACACGGTAGAAGTAACATGAGTTTCTTTATCGCAGAGTGAGAACGAAATGGCAATCTAAAACAGCAATGAGGTATGCTGAACGTAATATAAATGAAAAAAGCAAATAGTTGTGAAAAAAAATTCATGTCTCGCTTTCTGCTTCTGTATTTGTTCATTGAAGCACCAGTTAATCGTCTGCAACGTTGGCTTCCATTGTATTCTAATATCCAAATTCAAACGAAGTTGAATATTAACTGAATGTGAAGATTTCATAATTGGTTCGAGAATAATTTGTTTCCAATTTCTGTTTTTGCAGTGAAAAAGAGCAGTTTATCAACATCAGTTGAATCAGCTGATCAAATATTCAATTCATCATCATCAACATCATCAAGTCCAAAATCAACAAATTGCCTGTCATTACATGGCCTCAGATACTCAAAATCTACTTCAGCTATATGTTCAAAGCCTTATCGAAGCCAAATAGGTGAGTTTTTAATTATAATAATTTTGAAAATCTCAATTTTTTACGTTTTTATTCCCATTGTATTGCGAATATTTCAGAAATTTTGTAAATAGCTTTTCTAGATGTCATTTTCCTTTATATGAGAGGTTTATAGGAAGATTCATCTCTTTTTCTTTTACCTCTCAATTACTGAATTGTCTATAAACATCGAACACTTTAAAAATCCAATTAATTTTATTTTTATTCCAGTGAGATACAATACCTTAGATTATCCTGTTTACGAAATAGAAAGAGAGGGGAAATCAAGCACAAGTAGTCTTGATGATTCAGAGGATTCAACAAGTTCATTTTATGAGAATCTTGAACCACTAAAAAAATCTAAATCTACAAATTCAGTTAGTGAAGATTCAACTGTGACTGAAAGTAAGTAAAATCAAATAAAATCAATGAATTAACAATTTATTGTTATAAATCATCAATTTTCTCGTCAAATTCAAAATATTCATTAACTTTATTAATTTAATTCCAGAGCTGCTTGATACATCACTCTAATGAAAGAACTATTCAATTTTCTGTTATTGACCTCGAAAAAAATACCTTAATTTAAATAAATAATTAAATAAGCAGTGATGATTGCACCAAAGGAAGAATACAAAATGTCTTTCAAAATTGCGAAGAAGAAACAAAATGAATTCATAGGTATTGTTGTTTGTATTAAAATTTTTGTAAATATGGAAGTAAGTTACTTATAATGATTGATATTCAAGTGCTCTTAATCAGTCACAAAAAAATACAAAAAAAAAATGATAATGATTAATTATATAATTCGTGACTGTAAATCGTAAAAGAAAAAATCTTAAGAACAACGAATTCTCATTCATTCCGATCTCACAATTGTGTTTTAATGTAAAACATAAAATTCTATTATAATTAATGATAAATAAAATTTAGTAACGATACTTTGTTGAATAATCCTTTGGTGAAACAACTAGACCACGTCCTTTTCTTGCACCTCTGTACACAGTTTCAATGATATCAATCATCTCCTGTTTATCCTCAAGTGTCCAATTAATTTTGTTATTATTACCAGTACCCAAATCAATCATAATATGTTTGTTTCTGAAGAAAAACATAACTGTACATGGATCATAAAGTTCGTACATTTTATTAAAATCTGGTACTTCTGTTATGTCAACAAGATAAATGACAGCAAAATTTTTGACTTTCTCAGCAATATTGTACAGTACTTCGTCCATTTTCATGCACATTGGATCCCAGTCATGGCCAAAACGAATTACCTGAAATTATCCAGAAACTTATACCAAAAATTGTTTTTTTCTTCACTCTGTTTTCTACACAACCAAGAAAATTTTCAGAAAAGTCTAATTCATTCAATTCTATCAGTTTTTTGTGAATAACTTGAAAATTAAGTGAGATAGAGCAATTTAAGACTTTTTCGTAGCTCTTGACAATTCTCTACGAAAAAGTTAAATTAATTGAAAATTTTCATAATCTTTTAATTTTTAGAGGTTATAAAGCTCCGAAAAATACTCACAACAACTCGATCCTCCTCGGACAATATAGCCTGATCCACTTGCCATCCATTGTGCAGATGTGAGAGCATATAAGACATGATGAAGATTATTTGAATCTACTTTTCTTTAATAAAAAAAAAGGTAATAACTCAACGAACCCAATAAAAACTTGTATTTTCTCTTGTTTTTCTTCGATCAACGTTCCCGAAACGAACTGAAGTGAACTGAAGTTCATCCTCATGTTTTCATCCCCTCCACTAGCCCTCGGAGACTCTGTGTATTTTTACCCCCACTACTTGTTACTGTTTTACCCACGTTGTGGCGACATATGCGTCTCTCTCCAATTCTCAGTTCGATTCAATCGTTCTCGCGAGTGTACGTAAACAGTAAACAAAAGAAATAGCCATTGAGTTAAAGGGGCATGGCATAATTTCCTGTGAATTCGACAATAATATATTGATGTTTGGAAATAATTAACGTCCAAAATGGCTGCTGGACGTGGAATATTAAATTTGAGATTCAATCAGGATCAAGGTAATAAATACATTGATTATATGAGAAATAAAAAATGAAACAAAGAAAATATTCGTGCACTTGATGATTATTGTGTTTTTAAAATTAATTCCTTTTTTTTTCTTAGGATGTTTCACATGCTGCATGGAGTCTGGAATGAGAATTTATAATGTTGAGCCACTTGTGGAAAAGGCACATTTTGATAGTGATCTCATGGGAAGCATTTCAATTGGTGAAATGCTGTGGAGGACAAATTTGATAGCACTAGTTGGTGGTGGTATACGTCCAAAATTTGCTGATAATACTGTACTTATTTACGATGATATTGCAAAGAAATTTGTACTTGAAATCACGTTTACAAGCCCAATAAAAGCTGTCAGACTCAGGAGAGATAAGTTGGTTGATTTTTAAGATTATGAAGTTCATAGATAAATTAATTAATTAATTGATTTTTGTCACCAGTTTTATTTTTTGAATGTCTCGGAATCTAGGCGAGATAGTATGATTTTGGATTAATCCTTTTTTTGTGCAAAATTTCAAGAGCTACAGAAGATGATAAAGGCAAAATTGCTCTATCTCGCTTAGTTTCCGGGATATTTTCAAAAAGCTGCTGATGAAATAAAATCGTTTTTTTTATTGCTAAAATTAATAGCTTATTTTGGAGGTAACGAATGATTTTAATTGATTCATTTTTTCAGATTAATTGTTGCACTTCAGAGAGAGATACATGTATTCTCATTTCCATTTCCAACTAGAAGACTACTCACACTTGAGACTAGAGATAATCCAAAGGGCTTAGTGGAAGTTGCAACACTAGCAACAGCTCACAAACAATTGTTAGCTTTTCCTGGACACAAAATTGGTAGTGTTCAATTGGTGGATCTTGCTGCTACTGAAACTGGTAGTTCATCAGCACCAGCAACAATATCTGCACATCAAGTAAATTAAGAATATTCAATGAGAGTCATGCAGATGAATCAAGATTTTTTTTAGAGTGAAGATCTTTACAGAAAAAATTGCAAAAATTTAGCCAATAATGTAGACATGCTAGAGCATCTTCAGTAATTGTCTTACTTTTTTTTGTCAAGGCAATTATTGTGACGAAAAACCCTTATTCAAATGATAAATTTAACTCATCTACTTATTCCAGGGAGCACTTGCCTGTCTTGCTGTTAACTCGAATGGAACAATGGTAGCAACTGCTTCAGCCCAGGGAACCCTTGTCAGGGTGTGGGACAGTGTGAAGAGACAACAACTGGTTGAATTGAGACGTGGTGCAGATCCCGCAACTCTTTATTGGTGCTTTTTCATATTAATAATTCCATCCAATTTGAAAAAAATTACAATAAAACTATAGTAGTCCTTCAATTTTAAATTTCTCCACAGCATAACGTTCAGCAGAGACTCGGAGTTCCTCTGTGCATCTAGTGATAAGGGTACTGTCCACATATGGGCACTCAAAGACACTCGTCTCAACAGGAGATCAACGTAAAATTTATTTAATTGAAAGTAGAAGAATAAGTCTTCAATTCAGTAGTAAAGAGTTAGGATAGGATAATTCGATTCTTCAGTCATTTATCTTCGAAGAATATCTCGATAAATAAAAGAGATAGACTTATCCTATTCAACGCCTTTGCTACCAAATTCGCCTGTATTAATCCATATCTTTCTTTGCAGACTGTCAAAAATGGGTTTTCCTGGTAATTATCTCGAGAGCCAGTGGGCACTGGCTACATTTACAGTACCACCGGAGTGTGCCTGTGTCTGTGCATTCGGATCTCATAATTCAGTAATTGGTAAAATGCTCAATAAATTAATTCTGTCGTTCATTTCCTTTCTCATCACTTTTGGAATGATTAACAATTTAATATGTCATGGAATATTGGAAAATGTGAATAACAATACGAAAACCTTGTCAATTTGCGACGTTTCGTTTATAATTCAAGCCTCTTCAGACTCTTTAATGAAACAATACATAATTATTTATAATTCCTTAAAATGTCAAGAAGTCTGAAGCAGCTTGAATTCAGTAGTGAAGAGGTAAAACAGGATAAATCGACTTATCTTTATGATAATTTTGAAGGAAATATCTCTGAAACTAAGCGAAATAAGGCGATATTACCTAATCTTTTTGGTAGAGAATTTCAAAAGTTATAAAAGAGGTTCATGGCAAAATTGCCCTATTTTTACTCATTTTCTAATGTATTTCCCAATAACTGAATGGGAAAAAAATAGACTTATCTCGTTTTACCTCTTCGCTACTGAATTATATGAAACATCGCGAATTGACGATGTTGCAGTATTATTTTCCACATTTTCTAATCATCCTATGACATGCTATAGTACATTACCTAACAAGTGCGGTAAAGTATTTCCTGATAAGTGTGAGGCTGCAAAACGTGCTGAAAGTAAGTTTTGTAATCACACGAATCTGAAAATCTTTACTGTATGTTATTGTACATTTTTTTTTATGTACAATGTTTGGAAATCGCCACTGACCGCACACGTAGCGTGCGGAAAGTGGCATCTTTTCCAATTAAAAATTAATTACTTTGCAGCTGTCTGTGTGGATGGTACCTTTCACAAGTACGTCTTCACGTCAGAGGGAAATTGTAATCGTGCAGCTTACGATGTTTTCCTTGATGTATGCGACGACGATGATTTTTAACATGAACAGACAAATTTCTAGATCAACTAATTCATATTTTAAACTATATAATACTGCTTTTTTTTAAATCAAATGAAAATATTAATATAGTTCTATCGAAGCGAGAAGTGTGTACAGATTATGAATTAAGCTTGAAACAGTGTTGAATCATTTATTCTATGTACATAATTTTTTAAAGATTTATTATAGATGATTTACGTGAATCTTTAATTGATAAATAATAAATTCGTTAATCTACACGTTTACTGGGATCAATTTTCTCAGAATTAGCCTTTCTAAACTCCTCTGAAAATAATTGAATTGAACTTATGTAATAAATATTTTTTAATAAATTATCTCAGTCATTTTTTAATCATTTATACTTACTCCAACTCGTTGGATCCATTATTGCAATAATTGACGGAGTAAATGCAAGACCAAGCATTCCTAAAAGTCCTAAAATAAGTCCGGTTAATCTTCTAGCCGATGGGTTCCTGTGCCGGAGCTTTCTCAGTGGCGATTCTTCTTTGTTCATTCTTTCATTCATAGAAATGGAAAAATTAGAATTCTGAAATATGTTGGAAATCATGGGAGATGAAAAAACGCATGGAATAAGATCGCTTTCTTTTTTAAACTTCATAATCGTGTTTTTTTCCAGCTTTTTAACGATTGCATCTGCTTTAATTTGAAGATATCTCTTAAGCGACGAAGTTTAGGAGAATTTATCAAGAGACCTTTTTTGAAGCCCATGAAATTCTCCACAAAAAAAGTATCCTGCAAAATTCTTCTAAACCTACTAATTTCAAAGATATTCATAAAAAAATTCAGAGAGAAAAAGTTCAACCCATTTTATAGCTCTAAATTATTCCAAATATCTTGCAACTAAGTGCAGTTTAGTCTTGAAAAGTGCGAATCGATTGTGACCCATGCTTTTTAGAATTTCATGTGTCCATGAATTGGCAAATCAGAGTAACAAAAAAAGATTTTTCCACCAATTTTTCTCCACCTTCTCTACATTTCCGGAATATTCAGCAAAAAAACCAATGAAATCAAATGATCCAAATTCATCATTTATCAATGGAATTATAAAAACATTCATCAATAAACAACTGTTCATCACTTGCTGTCTCTCACCTTCTAATATTATCTTCTCAATATTTCTTTTTTTCTGTTCTCAATTTCGCGAGCACCATGAAAAATGCTGTATAAACACAATTTTTTTAGGTTATAAAAACAATTTTTTCTAACCTCAAAAATTGAGAAGTAAACTGAAGTACGTTCCGCAGTTTCTTCAAATAAAATTCCTCAATTAATTAAAAAGGAAAAGAGTGTTCGAGGAAAAAATTGTGAATAATGAAAATTCCGAGGTCTAAGTAGTCCAAATAAATACGATATTAATTAATTGCTATTTAATGCCAATTTATTTGCGAATCAAAAGTGATGATTGAGAAAGAGTGACCACTCCTTCATTTGTGCCCTTCAAGTACTAATTAGAATTTTAAAAAATAAATAAAACAATGACTGTAAAAAGACTATCGTATTGTGCTTTAGCCGGTGCAATACGTTTACTTCTGATGAATTCAGAATTTCAAAAAATCATAGGCAACAGAGTTGAGGTATCAACTGCTCTAAATTCATGGAAAAGAGTAACTGAGGGTGTTTACCTAAAAAACTATGAAATTGATCCATACAGTGGTGATTTATTTCACGAGACACCACTTGGTCTTCTAGCATTTACTTACATTAACAAGTATTTAACTATATGGTTCATCAGGTGTCTATTTGTCCTAGCTGACCTGATAACTGCCTGGTTTTTATTTGCAACTGCCCGGCATTACATTGTAGAGCTTGTGAGTAATGATTTTCGATGATATCTGAAATTTTCTTGGATTTTTTTAAACAAATAAATCATTGCAAAAAAAATATTTGGAAAATTTGCACTTATAGTTTTTTTTATTTTCTAAATGTGCTCTTCTTTTTTCTTTATTTTTTGGAAATAACTTGCTAAAAAAAGGAAGAAACTAAAAATTTACAAATATTTGAAATTTACAGTATCATTTTTGTTTTTTTTTTGCTGATATCTCAGAAACTACTGGGTTCAGTGGAATTCATAGAGAGAGCTTTGTTTCGTAGTAGATGAAATTCTGCACAAATAATGATACGAGCAGAATCCTCCAGAATCCATTAGTTTCAGAGATATTTACGAAATAAGCTGATGGAATAAATGATTTTTTTTTGTTCAAGGAAATGAGAGAAAAAGAAGAAATCGCCAAGAACGATCCAAAGAATGAAGAGATATCGTATACTCCAATATCAACAATATCAAAGTCATCAGTTCTCTATGCACCAGCTGCCTACTTGTTCAATCCATTTATTGTTCTGAATTGCGTTGGCCTGACAACAACAGTATTCACGAATCTTTTGTTCTCTGCGACACTTTATCTCATGATAAAGAGATCAAAACTCGGCACGTGCTTTCTGATAGCTCTCCTGACACTCCAGGGCCTTTACCCAGTGTCCCTGATGGTTCCAGCAACAATATACATTGCCAGAGAACAGCCAAAGGACAAGAGAATCATGACAATCTCAACGATGATTATTCTGTTTTCAGTAATTCTCGGAACACTTTTTTATGCATCATTTGTAATTATGGGAAATTGGAATTTCATTGGTAATACAATGGGATTCATCCTCACTGTTCCTGATCTTCGGCCAAATATTGGACTTTACTGGTATTTTTTCACTGAAATGTTTGAACACTTCAGATGGCTGTTTATCGCATCATTTCAGATTAATGTAGGAATATTGTACATTGTACCACTTGCACTGAGACTAAGAAAGGATCCAATGTTACTTGCATTTGGCTATTTGGCGATTGGAGCTATTTTCAAGTCTTATCCCTGCATTGGTGATGTTGGATTCTACATGTCGTTGCTACCACTCTGGCAACATTTATTTAAACGTAATTATTTATCATGACAATTATTGTTTTTAAAGGATTTTTTTAGAAAACTAAGAGAGATAGAGGAATCGTCATAGTGAACTTTTTTTAGAGGAAAATGAGAGCTACAAAAAAGGATTCTATGGAAATTTCTTTATCTGCAGTTTAGTTTCCAAGATTTTTTTCTGGACCAAAGAAGGTAAATGCAAGGCTTAATGAAACTTCTTTATTTATTTAAAATTTCAGATATGCAACAAGGCTTTATCGTTGGATGTTTCATGCTATTTTGTACAATATTTGCACCAACAGTATGGCATCAATGGATATACTCAAGATCAGCTAATGCCAATTTTTATTTTGGTGTTACACTAGCATTTGCAATAGCACAAATATTTTTATTAACAGATATATTATTTGCCAGTGTCAAAAGAGAATTGGCAATGCGTCATGGATTAACAAGAGAAATTGACGGAAGAAAATCAAAGCTCATATTGGAGTAACTGAGTGAATTGAATAAAAAATGATTATCGGCAAAAAAAAAAATTCAAATTGCCTGCAGATAAAATCATGAAAAACAGACTCTGAGGTTTTTTTAAAAAAAAAAAATCATTCAAATTTGATAGAAATACAATGGTAATGATAATTAAAAATAATTCATTACAATGTGTTTGCTTTGATTACATAAATAATGTTTGAGTAATGATGAAATAAAAATTAATTAAAAATAGACTTTTTTGATACTATTATTTTATTATTATAATTTATTCAGTGTTAATTGTTGAGGGATTTTTTTTTACTACTTAACGTGTAGTACTTTGGCATTTAAATTCAATCGAAGTAGGTCAACTGATCAGCTGTTTCAGGCCACTTACCCCCTTGGGCTTTTTAGATGTTGAAGTGAGTGTGGTAGTTTTAAACCTGAAGTGAGCTATTTAAATATCCCATTGGTGGATTTTTTTTTACACAAACACACACACGAAGTGGATTCATATACAATTTTCCACTGTGAAGAAGGAAGTAAACATGCAAGAATTTACGTGAGACAATTCGAATTTTCCAAACATTTATCAAGCCGGATTATTCTGTTGTACAAACAAAAAGGAGTTTTGGAAAATTTATGTAAAATAATTTTTTTATGAGTTTTACTTGAATTGGATAACGCAAAAATTTGCAAAGGTTATGTGATGCCTCCTCCAAAGTTCCGGGAAATAGAAAATAATTAAAGGAAAAAAAAAAAAGAAGAGAATATTGAGTTATAAATAGAACATATAATTTTACCATTAATACTTTGAGTTTTGAGCTTTTTGGAGAAATATTTTACGTTGAATTTATTACTAGATGACAGGTAAGAAGTGGAGCAATTTTGTGAGGATTTTTTTGTCAAGAGAAATTAAAAAAAAAATAGAGAAATACAATGCCAAGAACATTTAGAAGATTCTTTTCCTTTCGACGAAGAGAATTAAAACTGTATTTTCCATCCAAAGACAAATCCAGGTTTTCCAATTGATTTTTTTAACCCGTTAAAATTTTTATTAACTTATAAATAATAAGTATTAATCAACGATAGTGATGACTTTTTATGGAATTTTTTTTTGAACAATTTTTTGCTCTATTCTTTCAGGAAAATTGTGAAAAAAATGGGCCAAACACTGAGTGAACCAGTTACAACAAAAACATCAGCATGCTGCAGAGATTCAAATTATCTTGTTGGCAGTTCTTGTATGCAGGGATGGAGAATTAAAATGGAAGATTGTCATGTACATATATTATCGTTGCCTGATGATCCTGGAACATCGTTTTTCGCTGTTTACGATGGACACGGAGGTATTAGGAGAAAAGGGAATATTGGAGTGAAACGGCTTGAGATGGTTTTTTTTTCAAAACAATACCATTGAAAAGCTGAGGAAATTTGCGCATTATGCGCTTATTAAATGCCCTTTTCATTTTGAAAAATGCTCACTTTTTTTGGAATATCCCTGGTTCTATAAGTCAAGACAGCCTGAGACCTATCTTAGATGAGAGATGACATCATTTTCCATTGATTTGTGTGATTCTATTTTTTTTAGATTTTCGAGTGACTCATAGCTTTTTTTTATGAAGATCAGTTTTCTCATCATTTATTTTGGAAAAATCGATAATTATTTTTCTTCAACCATTGAATTTTTAACCATTCCAATTTTATAAAAGGTTAGGGGTCTGATTTTCGACTAGCAAAGTCGAATTTTCAAAAAATTATGAAAAATGAATTTTGACTTTTTTTCATTAACGACAATTTCTAATGTAATTATGCCCTTTTTATATCCGATCTTCTCTTATTGGAACAGAAAATCTTATTACTGACTCTAATATTATACTCCGGCTTTGATTGTATATATAGCCAAATGATGAGGAAGATAGAATTCGAGTACAGAACTTTTTTGTAGAGAAAAGCAAGAGCTAACACAAAATTCTCTAAAAAAATTCTTCTATCTCGTTTAGTTTCCCACCTATAAAATTAACTCAACTTTTTCTACATTTCATGAAATTATCGCAATCGTTTAATACTTGTATTAATTATTTTAGGGGCAACAATGTCGCTCCATGCTGGCAAACATTTGCACGAGTACATAACGAAAACAAAGGAGTACAAGGAAGGAAGAATTGTTGAGGCAATGGAGCAGGGATTTTTGCAGTTGGATAAAGCAATGCAGGCTGATGCTGCACTCAGAGCTGAACGAGCTGGAACAACTGTCATTGCACTCTTGATAAAAGACAACATATTGTACAGTGTAAGTATCAGAAAATTTCTACTAAAATCCCGTGTCTCTTCCACTGAATATAAAGAATGAATTTTTGATATTCTTTAGGCAAATGCGGGAGACAGCAGAGCTGTTGCAAGTGTACATGGTAAAACCGTACCACTCAGTCATGATCATAAACCAACACTCGAAGGAGAAAAAAAAAGAATCGAAGCCGCTGGCGGTTGGGTTGAATTTAATCGTGTTAATGGACACTTGGCATTATCCAGGGCACTCGGTGATTTTAAATTTAAATGGAATAATTCAAAATCAGCTGAGGAACAAATTGTCACTGGTAAATAGTTTTTTTTTGATCCTTCGAGAAATTAAGTCTTCTCATTAATTTGATGTTAAAAAAAAATTCCAGCTTTTCCAGAAGTCAAAAAATTTGAAATAACAGAAGATTGGGAATTTGTTATTCTCGCGTGTGATGGAATTTGGGATGTCATGAGCAGTGAAGAAGTCGTTGAATTTATAAGAGATTTAATAGCAACTGCTAGAAAAAATGATCCTGATATTTTACCAGATACTGAAGCTATTTATCCAGAAGAAATATGCGAAGAATTATTGAACAAATGTTTAGCACCAGATGCATTGATGGGCACTGGCTGTGATAATATGACAGTTGTATTAGTTTGTTTTCTCCATGGTAAACCATCATTAGAACTTGAATTAAAGTGTCAACGTATGCCGTGTGATCTAACAAATGAAATGAAGAATAAAATGCGTCATGAGAATGATTATGATAATGATTCTGCCAATAAGTGAGTGAATTTAATAGAATTAATTTATGAGAAAACGGAAAATTTAAAAAAATTAATTCATTTTTTTATCACTCCTTTTTTTTAGATCGAACAGTTGTAATTCATATGAAGATTTATCAGATGCTATGAATAATGATGAACCAAAAAATGAAGAGAAAGAAGATGAAAAAGAAGAGATAAAACCAATTTGAAGGAACAATATAATAATTATTTCATTGTTGATTCAATTTCAAATTCATTGTAATTAATTGTTTGTCTTTTTGATTTTTAAAAGATTTAAACCGAAGAAAAATCACTGTCAAAACACTAAGAATGTATGCTTGAAATGAGGGGATAAAAAAATCATTCTAACAAATTGTATATAATAATGTGTATTCAATTAACAATTCATAGAATACAAGATTTTCAACGATACACAGTTTCTCAAGTTTCTTCCCTTTTTCATAAGTTGAAGTTAAAATGAAAAAAAAAAGGAAATTAGTCAATGTTCTTCATCACTGTCGAATATCTGATAATGGAGATAATCCATAATACGCTTTAAAAATAACAAAAAAAAAAATCAATTGAATAATATTAAGATATTAATTATTGTTATATTCCATAACGATCTTGAATTGATGAAACTGCTGCATTAGCAAGTGAGCTTAATTTACCAGCAACTTTATTTACACCCTGACGTACACTCTCGCGTACATCATCTAGGTCAACTGTATTTGTACGTGCTGTTAAATTACTCATTGATAATGAGGATTGTGATGTTGGTGATGTACTGCTACCAGTACCAAAATAATCAGCTGATGATATTGACGATGAACCTTCGAAACGTCTCAAATTACTCTTACGTTCCCACTGTCAATAGAATAGACAAATATTTATTAATTGAATTAGTAAAATTCTTCAGTTATTTCAATGATGTAATGTATTTGTAAAAATTAATTTTCTATGCAAAATTATTTTCCTTCAAACTCACCGAATCATCGTTAGCACTGTCCCGGAAGTATTGATCTGAACTGATGGCTTTAGCACCACCAAATTTCCTTTGTGCCTCACCATCATCATTTGAATTCCTTGCTGTTATTGTTTTAACATCACCACGACCACCATTCAACTTGAGCGGTGCTCTACGTGGCATTTCAGGCTCTGATATAACTACAACATCCTCATTACGATTGCTACTATTTCCCATAACAATTGCCGAAAAAAAATCATCAAGATCATTTACTGAACGGCTTGTTGAATTATCAATTTCTGCATCGTCACGTAAATTATAGGATTTTGGCTCATTGGCAGTGATTTTACGACCCGATGACTCTTGTGTTATTACTTTCATGTCACCGAACGCTGAGTGACTGGCTCCACTGAAAAAGAAAAAAAAAAGAAATTATAGGAAAAAGTTTGATTATTCAATCATTTCCAAATGAAATTTTACCTTCTTGCATTTAGCCCCATGCCCAAACGTTCAGCCTGTGATGCTTTTTTAGAATCAAAGTGTTTAGTTCTTTCCTGAATTATCTTTGCCTGTTCTGTTAAATTTTGCTCATATTTATAAGCCAAACGACTGCTAATTTCTGCTTGTTCTTCTTTACCACTATCTGGGGTCTCTCTTTGCTCTTGAATACTCAATTCAGCAGCACTCTTCTCTAATTCATCGAAATTTGTATTAACTCTTTGAGCACCAAGACCACCAGTTTTTTTACCAAGACCTGTACGTTTTGGCTGTGCCTTTCTCACACCAATTGTTGATTTTCTCTCGGGTTGGAGACTCGATACTGAGTCTGAGAGTTTAACCGTTGGTCCCAAATTATTCGAGAGTGTATCAGATTTAACTTCAGTTTTATTCATCACTGTATTGTCATTTGTTTGAATTTGTGCGTAACTTGAAGTGACTTTTGGCTGCAATGGAGCGAGTGGAGTTGATCTTGCATCCTCAAAGGTTTCATGCTCAGCAAAAAAATCAATTTCTGCCTGTGATTCATCGTTGCTTGGTTCCATGTGATCGTCCAAATGCAACTGTTAAAAAAAGAAACATTTTCATTAATTTATTTACTCATTGATGCAATAATATTCAGGGGTATGAATGTATTTATCGATAAAAAAATCCACACATGGGAAATTGAAAGTCATTCAAGTCTCGAGTTAATTCAAATCCCACGTGAACCATGGATGTTACCACAAAAAAATATATGATAATATGTGAATAATTATTATGGAAGAAAAGCAACACCAAATTCAAAACTTCAGAGCTCACCAATTTCATTGGATTTGATGGAAGAATAGCCTACAATTGTCAATAAAAATAAAAATAAAATCTACGTGTAACAGTAAACAGAACGTGTAACAGAAAAAACGTATTTACAGAATTTTATGGAGTGAAAAAATCAATTGATCAATTACCTTTGTGCCATAACGACGCATTGCCTGATTGGCTGCTTGAGACAATTTTTCACGATACTGCATGGCAGTTCGTGATTTGTATTTCTGTTGGGCATCAGTTGTTGTGCAATTGTGCTGAGAGAAAAATGTCCTCTGTAAAAAATCCAAAAGAAAATCATTTATTTTTCATATTCAAATAGGAAGCCCTATTTTAATGAATTATTGATATTATGAACTTTGCAGACAAATTGTTTTCATTTTGTCACCAGTTCTATTCAAATACATCGATAAATTGAGACCATTCTGTATAATATTTCAGGAGCAACAAAAAAAAGAAATAAGGCTAAATCGCTCTATCTCCTTTAGTTTCCAAGATAATCCAAAGAAGAAAACTGATGATGGAACAAAATCAATTTGTCTCGACCTTTGCAATCGTTAATAGTCTCCAAAATATCTCGTAAACGGAGGATTTTTAGGGGATTTGTCAAGAGACTTTTTTTTTGCAGTTCTTAAAATTATCACAAAAAAAGATCTGACATTTCACTGAAGGCGCTATTTCAAAAGTAAAATTTTATTAGAAACCTACAGCATGGGCATTGCCACCCAATTGCATATTTCTCAGCTGCAACCATGTCCAATTAGTATCCAATTGTGATGACCTAACGAATGTCAGATGTACACCCAAACTACGATGAACTGCTGAACAATCGATGCAAAGGAAGACACCGTATGTCACGCTGCACCATGCTGGATTCTTTGCGTTGCAGTCGAAACATGTCTGTTGAATATAAAGAGAAAAAAGAATGGATTATCCAAAATATTGCAATGCAAACGGATTTAGAATGCTATTCAATACATTTTCCCAATGAAAAATATTATTTACGTTAATTAAAATATTTTAGAGTTGTTTGTCAATAAAATACGGTAAGCTATGCTCTTCGAGTGCTTTCCAATGCCCCAACCCTGATCGTTTAACCTATAATTATCAATTTTTATGTGAATCGACAAGTGATGGTAATAACGATGATTTCATTGACAAGGCAATAGAAAGGAATTAATTTATTTTTTTATCGTCTCAAAAATTTGGAAAGAGTAATTAAATGAATTCAGGTGGTGGACGTTACTGGGAAGTGTCAATGGAGTCGGATGTCATGGAAGAATGACAGATTTTTCGTTCATTTTTCTTTTCTTGATTCAAAAAAATATTTGAATGGATTTATTAAAATTGAAATAATCACCTTATTTGTTGGAATTGCTCGAAGTCTTTTGAAAATTTCTTCAATGTCAGTTTTAGACGGTCCTGGATCTGCCATTTTCGACGTGTTGTCAACGTGACACGAAGTGGATTGTGGGTAACGATTAGTTGGCTTGAATTTTTTTTTTTTTATTGGTTTAAAAAGTTTGTGACGATTTCCATGAATGACGAACTTCAAAGATTCAAATTCATTGTTTCATGATTTTGTTTATTTTTTGATGAACGTACTTATTCATTTTATATGAAGAAAATAATTTTTAGTAACAAATAATGAAAGTGTCTCTTATAAATAAAAAAAATAAATAACTCATTTGAATATAGAAAAATTAAATTTATTCGTTGTAGGAAAATCATCGATTATCATTGTTTCTTTTCATAAATAAAATACAGCCTTCTATGAGTAAATTAATTATTATTCATCATGCTCGAGACTCTGGAGAATATGAAAACCAGCATCGAGACTTGGTGGAAAGCCCATGTCAGGATCGAGTAGTTGAAGCGTTGGTGCTTCTCTGTAATTATTTCCAAACTCATCTAATTCCTCAAACTGCAATTCATTTACAGCTTCATCGAGCTCCATCCTAAACAAAAAAAATGTTATTATATTGAAATTTATTTTTTAATAATTGCCGAATTATTAACTCACTTTACACTCGCACTGAGCTCCAATTCTCTCTGTTTTTCTGCCATAATTTCAACTTCATTTTTAATTTTTTTCTCATAACGTAGAATCCAGTTCTGATAATAATCATGAAGATCAACAACACCGCCAATACCAGTTTCCACTAATACTCGTTCCATGTCGTCCTGAAGTAATTCAAGAAAATAAAAAAAATTTCAGCTATAAAGTAATTTGTATAGTTATTACAAATTATATAGAATTATAGGAAATAAAATTGATATAACTATAAAATTTTTCGACAACTGAATTTTATTCCATCCTAGGTTTTTCTCCAATATGTTTAAAACTAAGCGAGATAGAGCCATTTCGTCCTACTTCTTCTTGATATCTCTTGAAATTCTCTGTATGAAAAGGCTTAGGGCACAATCGACCTATTTCGCTTAGTTTCCGAGATATTAAAAAAAACTGGTAACAAAATGAAATTAACTTGTCTCAAAAATGTCATATTCTTAAATTAATTCATTTATTTTGGTACAAATGATTTTCGAATTTATTTCTTGAATATGAAAAATTAATTTGTTCTCAACTCACTGGAAATCCATGTTCAGTCTGTTCAGCTGCAACTTTCAAGAGCAACGTCATTTTTCTTAGGAAGTGATCAGCGACATCAGTTAGCGTTTCAATAGCGATATCCGAGGCTGTTCCATATCCTACATGAGCTGACAGAACAATAACTGCATGCTTCAAGAGGCTTCTTGCAGTAGATCCTTTCAGGTGGTGCAGAGTCGAGGTAGTTCGGAAAACAGCCCTGAAAGTTTTTTTTTTCATAATAAAATAAATATTAATGAGACAAAATTGCATTTTCAAATGAAAATCATTGTGTACTTGTCTGGTCTTGGAGATAAAAAATTAAAGGGATTCGATGGTTTCCTCATTTCTGGATAGCCCTGCTCGTCTATCTCCGATAATCCACGAAGAACAGTTCCTTCATCCTTAAATAAAGATAAACAAATTTCAGTTCCTCATGACATTAATTTTCATGATATTTTTCCAGAATATCTCAGAATATATCAAAGATAGAGTAATTTATTGTAATGACCTTGCTGGTAGCTCCGATTTTCCTCAACAAAAAGGGTCTCTCGGAAAATCCCTCTATCTCCTATAGATTCTGAGATATTTTCAGGGGATTGGTAAAGGAAATCTCTAATAAATTCATCAATCGACTATCCTAATTACCATTGATCTTAATTGACTGTGGAGCTGAATGGTGTTCAATACATGTGGATTGTCCATTGGTAATCTGCAATATCATAAGAAACGTGACATTAATGATAATAATAATAATACAAATCATATAGTGACGATTATTTCTTATAAATGAAGAGTAAAATATGTAAATAATGAACTTACTGAATAAATTCAGTCTGTCTGTCCCTTTGATAATCACAATCAGTTGAATTCGAATCATCAAGTACCTGTCTCCATATATTATCAATTATATCAGGAGTAATAACCTCCTGTTTGTGAGTCTCCCTAGCTGGTAATTCACCCCAGTGTCCTCCTGCACCAAGGCTCTTGCTGGATTTCATAACTTTTTTTTTATTCAAATTTCCATAACAATTGTCAATAAGGGAAAAACCATTGAAATTATTCATTTATAATTTTTTTAAGCACTCGGACAATTTCATCATTGTCATAATGACTTCGTTGATATTATCAGATCTTGGAGAAAATATTTACACAGCTCATGAGAGCAGGACACTTCTCCCACTCCTTGGTGTTTTTACCTTGCCACTGGTCAAATAAGAAATTGCAGTTGATTCATCACCATCATTTTCATCTACCCCAGGTAATTAACAAAATAATCAACACTCGGGACACAATTATTATTATTGCTTCATATTGCTATGTTGCACAAATAGACAGACAGTCAATTATATTAATTATTGATGACAATTTTTCAGTGATTATTTTTAATTTCAAGGTTATGAGTCAGTTTATGGATAAAATCGCCATATTGTTTTTAATTTTTTTGGCGCTCGATTTGCGCATGCGACTGGAGGTAACCGGTTTCTTTTTTGAATAATTCTTTTCCGAGCGCGGAATTAGAAAATGAATTTTCAAATAGGGGAAGATGAGGTAAAAGAGCCATGAGGGAAGAAACGGACAGGTTTTAATTTTGATGCGTTATATTATGAACATCGCTGAAATTAAGTAAAAATATTTGAGATAAGTTGATGAAATTTTCAATAAAAAAACATAGCGAAATTTATTGCAGAGCTTTTTTTTAAAAATGCAACTTTCTCAGTTAAAAATCAGAGTTCTGACCCTTTACTCAGGGAAAATCAAGGCTCTGACCCTTGTTAAAATTTGAAATTTTCACTTTTTCGGGGAAATTTGTGGCCTTATTAGTCACATGAATGATAATGTGGGGGATGAGTGGATATTATCCATTGTTATGTGAATGAATAATAATGTTGGGGTTGAGGAGATATTATCCAATCCTTTCGTATCATAAAAATAACATGGACATCAGTACACTGCAACTAATAGAAATCATTGTGATCATTGACAAATCACTTTAAGATGGTTGATATGAGTTACAAGGATCTACAAACTGAGTTTTCAAAACACACGCATACCAGTGCGCGATCCTTCTCATAGAGTTTCCAGAAATTAAAAAAACAAATCAATTCTGATACATGTTTAGTACCGAAAATTTCCTCAATTTCTCAATGGAATTGTTGAAGAAGAATCATTTCAAATCATTTTATTCGAATGTCCATCTTACTCCACCTTGCCCTCATCAAATTTTTGTATCAATTTCTTCTTGATTAGTTATAGGTCAATAATGGAAAGCACAGCAGCATCAATTTTAACCAGAGCTGTGGAAATGGATAAAAAAGAGCAGTTTACACTAGCTCTTGTACTTTATCAAGAAGGCTTACAGATTTTAGTTGATTCTATCAAAGGTAATTCTTGTTAGTAAACTCATTTACACTCTATCTTCAAAAATCTTGGGTTTTAATTGGGAATTTTTTTTTGCAAAGAATTGAAGGATCCAGTGAAAAAAGAGCACTTTCGAGCCAAAGCCGAGCAATATTTCAAGAGAGCTGAGGATGTGAAGAAAGAAATTTCAAAGAGAAAAGCTGCTGGAAAATACAGAGAACAGATGAAAATTGAGGCAGGCAGTGTAGGACACGGATTCAGCAGTCTCTTTGGTAGATTTCTCGATTCCTCTGTCACACATGTCCACGTTGAGGATCCATACATCAGAGCTTATCATCAGGTTGGAGTATTATTGGGGAAAAATTAGTTGAAATCGTGAACAGAGATGAGTCACCTTGTCTTTCAATTAAGTTTCTCTAGATTCTGAAATTATCTCTTGATTCATAAGTCCATTTGGAAGAAGAAAAAAAAATAGAAATGAATCAATAAAATTTTTCCATGTGAATTAATTGAGAAGCCAATGAATAAGCATAATTATCTAATGTTATCTTTCTTCATTTTTCATTCTCCAGTGCTTGAATTTAGTAAGATTATGTGAATTGGCAGTTCAAAAATGTTCTTCATTATCAAAAGTGTCTCTAGTCACAACTAAAGACAGTGAGGATGGTAAAAATCAATTATCACGACTCAATGAATTGAAACAGAGTTTGGCGAGTCGATTGGTAGTATTTGAAGTCACATTCTCAGATACACTTCATGACAGACAAATTTCGTGAGCCTTCAAATATTTGTGTATTCTTATGAAATTTATTTTGCCTTCCTTTAATTTAAAAAAATTTCATTTCCAGATTGAGTAATGGCTGGGTAATTAAAATTGGCAGAGGTCTTGATTATTTCAAAGCACCAGAAGGAAAATTTATTCTTGGAGCCTGTGATCTTGAGCTACGACCCTGTTTAGAAACAACAGTGGACATTTTTCATACCAGTCACGTCCAACAGTCACAGTAAATTAAATACAATTTTACTATTTTTATTTGTAAAAACAAAACATTTTTAATTGACTTGTGAGATATATTTATGGCACCTCGTACATAGTATTTTAATCTTGACACCTTAATATTGAAAAAAAAAAATTGAATGACTATACCTAATTTTATATATAAAAATAAAATATTTTTACAAGAATGATTCATTATTTCATCACCGCCATTTACCACTATTTTTTCCTCATAAGAAAGAAAAAGACGACGTCATTGTTTCTAATTGCCTGGCTCACGCAATAGAGTAATCACAGGCTTTAGCCTCATCGATCTGTTTAGCAGCTTTTCTACAAGCCAATCGTAAACTTCTCGTGTATTTCAATAAGCCAATTTCATCCTCACCATCATCATCGTCGTCATTAACTCTATTGTAATTCGGGAGACAATCAGCACCACCAACAGCAACAACTTGTTTAGCAATCTCTGGATCGACACATAATCGAGTCAGAGCTGCAGCAGCAGTGAGAGCCAATCGGTGATAAGCCTCCTCCAGACCAGGTGGTGCCATTCTGAGAAAACAGACAAGTGCAACGGAGGCACGTGCCTTAGCTAGATGGCTTCTGACCTCTGGAATTTTAGCTAATTTACCAATAAGTGAGGCTACCTGTTCCATCAGCCAAATATTAACACCAATTGACTTCTTAACACACCTCAACAGCTTCCTGACACTATCAAATTTAACAATTGCATGAACACACATATTCGAGTCTCCAAGATTGTTCAATGCAGCAGCAGATAGTAAGAGAGTTTGGCCACAAATTGTATTCTCAGCTAGTGATGTTAAAATGTCAACGAGAACATTTGAAAATGGTTCAAGATGTCGAAGGCCGAGTGCTTCTGTCCATGGTGCTGTTAGTTGAACAATTAATGCTGTTGCCTCCATTTTCTCTTTCTCTGGTGATGTCTCTGACGCCAATAGATCAACGACGATCTCAGGACCACCCTCCCTGACGAAGTGACTGATGGCTAGAGGACAACAGCAAACACTGGACAGTGCTCGAAGACTCGATGCACGTAATTCACTCGAGAGTCTACCAGCTGATATTAATGATGTTAAGAGTGCACGAACGCCAGAACATCTCGCTATACTATTACCCGCCCTTTTTCCAGCTAAACCGAGGGCTGTTAGTGCTGCTAGGGCTCCTCTTGCTGCACTGCCTGATTCTCTCGGGGCCTCTTCAAGACCTCTGACAACTCTCTGTGAAATAAAGAAAACATTATCAATATTTACTGCCTATTAGGAGATAGTTTCAAAAAAATAATAAGTACCTCGATGTAAAAATCCAAACGAGTGTCTAATGTGGAACTAACGACATTCTCAAGGGCTTTTAGTTGGGATAGAACTAGACGAAGACTTCCCTCGTGAATTCTTCGTGGTGGTGGAGCTCCTAATTCTGATAATATTGAAAATGCCTCCTCCTCAATTGAGCGGAGGAGTTCTCGTTCGGATCTTCCGCTCTCCAGGTGAGACACTTTTCTGCAAAAAATAGATAATTATTGTCAAGCTGAGAAACAATCAATAGAAGAGTAGAAAAACACACAACTTATTCTTTTAATGTAATTTTCGAAATAAAAAAAAAAATCACTCACTCGATAACTTCACGAATGTGTTTCGAAAATCCATCAGTTCTTATGAGTAAATCAGTTGCTGCAGCAGTAGCAGAAGCTGTCATCATTCTCAAATCTCTTGTTTGTATCTCCTCAGTTATTTCCTTCTGCATTGATCTCTTCGGCAGACATTTATTCTGCAGTGTAATGCAGCATTCATCATCAGTGTCTGCAGCAAGATCTTTGAGCCAAATTTTCACAGACTCCTGGCATCGCTCCTCTTTAACAATTCTCAAACTCTTGTCACTTGATGCTGACGCTGATTTTGATCGTTCATTTGAGAGCCTGGTGTACCAAGGACCAGTGAATGATGGATTCGAGCCTTGTGATGTACTCGATGATGTTGGAATATCATCCTCTGGTGGCTCATCAGCATAAAGAAAGTCACCTAAGCACTCGTCTACTTGAATTGCATTCTGTGGCTGAATTGCATCTCCCCTCTCGTCCTCAACTCTGCAATAAAAAAAACGATAATTTCATTTATTTATTTTCTTCAAGAAAACTTATTTCGTGGTGATTTTTGTTATATGAAAATTCTGAGTCTTTCACTTTAAATTCTCAAGGAAAGACTCTCGATTTATTTTAGTAAAAATATAATTTATTTTCCAAGTCGACGATCTACCTCGACCAGGCCATTGCCTCTTATCAATTCTCTTCTTCTTTATCTACTCGAAAAAATCATGAGCCTGAGTATTCCCTCTTTTTTTTTTATCCCGAAAGACTGCAGACGCACTTTAAACGACTGCACTCGTGCCCATCAAATCACGACTGCTTTACCCCAGTCTACCTGAGCAACAGTGACTTATCCCCGCCACTTCTTTCTCGAGAGAAAATACATTATATTGTACAAGACACATGGATTATCACACCGGGTAGGCTACCACGAAGCTGACTAATCCAGCAGTGATCTCAAATTGTGACTAATATATAGTCTCACGTGTGTTTCCATTATTTATTCTTTTTTTCTTTCCTTTTCAATGATGATTCTTTCATCTCTGGAGAACGCGGATGAATTCCTCGGATGACTCAATAAAATTTTCAATCCTTTGAAATTCAATTTTTTTCGTTTTCATCCCACTTATTAATTTAAGGATTATTTGTTCATGCGAGTTTACTCAAAATAATGCAGTATTTTCAAAGATTGCCTGCGATTGGTGGAAGTTTCATAGACTGTCAGAGGTCGATCACGTATTCTTATGCGCAATGAGATGAATAACAATGACTTTTGTCGAGTCGATCGTCGAGACGGAAGAATTATTTTGAATTCTTCATTACATTTTATGTATTCCGAACAATTTATTCTTTTCAGAGTTAAATAAGTTATTTTCAATAAATAATAGGAAATAATAGTTAGAGAAATTTTTTTAAATTCAAGTCTTCATGAATTGATCCATCGCATTCATCCTCGATAAGTAAATTAGTCATTTTTCAACAACAATGCATTAACCATTATTTGTAAATATAATTTTTAAAGAATTTCCAAATATCCAACACCATGCGCATTCCATTGAGCATTGGTCATGAACCTTTTTTTCTCACTTTTGCTTTCAATATCCAACTGTGACTCTCTTCACTGGCATACCGATTGTAATCACTGAGAGAAACTCATTATCTGTGATTTTAAATTTAACATTAACAGTTTATACTTTTCCTTCACTCAAAAACATTATACGAATGAATCACCTGTTCTACATTCAACAAATGATTATTTTCATTCTTATCTGTTTTTTTTTATCGACATCATATAGAAGGTAAAATGGCCCCTGGGGCAAAGTGAATCATCAAAAATTCTGAAAAATTATGAGAATTTTTTTTCGCCTTTCCTGAAAGGAGATGACACTGGAAATAGCTGATATCCGTTAATTTTTAGTTTTTTTTTCTTACACAACATAAATTTAGAGAAAAAAATGAAAAATATGCACACTTAGAAAATTCAAAACACTATAAGTGCGATTTTTTAAATATTTTTTTTTTGTATAATAATTTATTGGTTCAAAAAAAATCAAGAAAATAGTCATATGTGTGCTCATTTTATTATCATTAAAGAAGCTATCTTCAACGTTTATATTTAACTTCAATTTATAAATGGAATATCAATTGATATCTTCAGTTTCTAGACTCACCTACAAGATAAAAGTTCCCGTTCTTCGTTACTAGTAAAAATAATACTCTGCCGTGATCTAGCACTCAAAAATTCTCTCTTCGGTGTTGACGTATGTGACGGATGCGGAGGAATTCCATTCTCCCGCCAAATTGCATTGAGCCGTCGATTTATCCTCGGCTCATCCCGTCTCCTCCTCTTCTTGCGCCTCTTGGGAGTTCCATTGTCCGTTATCTCCGGGCTGGACCTCTCAGAGTCCGAAAAACCAGAGTCCATACTCCCGTGACCTTGACAAATTGGCGAAGAAGATCTCGCACAGCACTGATGTCCAACTGCATTATCATTTGCCTCCCCAACCACTTCATTTCTATTATTGACCTCTGGATTTTGTGGAAAATCGGGAATTTCTTCGATAGCATCATCGATCCTGATTGCAGTGATGTTTACGGTAGTATTGTTGTTTCCGCTACTTTCATTGGCTTCTTGGAGACTCGTGTCACTGTTCCCGTCTGTGTCAGTGTCACGACCAAAATTGCAGTAGCTCTGGAGCTGGCGGGAGGATGTTGCTCCAAGAAGTGGCATATTGTCCAGGTCATGAGCAGCCATTTGACCCCAGAACACTTTGCTCTGCATTCTCTTGAATCCACTCATCTCTAAAGATTCACTTTCTCAATAACACTTTTAAGCTAAAACTTCACTAAACTCAACACAGTTTCTCACCAACTGTACTTCTTCCCCTCAAGGCGCCTGAACCCTCTCTGCATGCGGAACTTCCGGTGAAGACACTGGGGAAATGCTAAAGTACCACCCCCCTGGACTCGTCCCCAAGTGGAGGATTCCTCGAGCTTTTTCTCGATTCACTGGAGCAAGACGGAGTCGCGTGGGCGCCTTATGGCGTTATGAAAGAAATTACCTGAATGCAGTATAAACGGAACTCGTAAACTCGAAGGGGGGGCCCACACGACCTTATGCCTTTTTTATTACACGCTCACTCACCCCGATGACACTGAGCACACGATCTTATTTTTTCTATTAAAATTTCCCACTCCTTGAAATTACTTGTATGTGTGTGTGATGCGACAATAACGGCATCACCGATGAGTAATCGGAAGTGTCAAACTCCCACTACTAGTTTTTTTTCTTTTATTGTTACATTGACTTCGTTTATTATCAATGGAATCAATGGATCGACACTAATTTAACTTTGTTCATGTTAAATAATTTTTCAATTTACTTTTCACTGGCAGAATGTGGAAAAACAAAACAGTGGGAATCGGCACGTGAGAAAAAATAAAAAAAAATATAAAATTTATCACTTTTGTTTGAATTTTTGCTTGTTTTAAAATTATATTTTAACTTTTTTTTTTCTCTCTGGTAATAGTGAGAATGGAGCACAGAGCCTGGTGACTCGAGGCATTCCGTCCGACTTTCTGACGCGTTCTCCTCCCTATTGGGGCACAAAGTCGCGGGCATCCCCCTCATCTTTCACTATGTACTATACTCCCTTTCCCGCCACGCCTCCCTCTTTTTTTTCTTTTTTTAAATATCCATACGTTCGCCTATGGGGGTTGCCGAAGTGTGCCGGCATTTGAGTTACGTGTATGGAACTGAGGGGAGACGCAACATTGCCACCCTTCTCGCACTCTTTATCGTTAACGTACAACTGGTTTTTTTTCCACGTGAAATTGACGGCATTTGCAGTAATATTTTTATGAAAAAATTGAACAAATTTGCTCGATTAAAATTAATGCATAATTGAATTTAAAAATTGAGGAAAAATCCGAAACAATTAGATTTATATTAATTTTTTTTCGATTTTTCTAGCCCTTCTCTAATTTTTTTTCAATTGATAAAATATATAAATATCATCTTTTCACAGTTGACAACATTATCACAATTTTTCCTTCCAAATCGGACTAACCAAGGTACTGTTCGAGAAGGGGGGGGGGGGGGGGAGGAATATAGTTTGATGCCATAAAATTGGAAAATCACGCCAGTAGCGTTCTTCAAGGGCCAGGTGCTCTGACTCTCCACATGCACAGTGGACATGGGGGTCACACACATCCCCCCTCTGATGTTCTGGCACGCGCCAATAGCGCGCATCTGCTCGGTATCCGGCTTGGAAAAGCCGGTGATATTTATTTCCATGCATCTAGTAGTTGAAAAAATTATGAGACACGAGAGGAAGAGAGAGAGAGAGTGAAAAAAAACTAAGGAAATTGGAACACTCTGGCTTGCACGTGTTCGTAGATAAACGAAAAAGTCATCTCTACTCTTGTTGCACAATTGGATTCCGTTGGAGTGAATTAGATTTGAAAGTTTGCTGTGGTATTTTGTGACTAATTCTGGAATGATTCTGCACGTGGCAGAAAATTATTCATAAACTTGTTGAAACATTAAAAAATGTATGATAATGATATTCTGATTTTTTGAACGAATAAATTATAATAAAAAGGATATTTGGCTTTTTTTTTTAATTTATTCGTTAGAAGAAAACATATCAGATATCTGCTATTTTCAGAAAAAGTTGAGATCAAAAGTTTCGATGATGATTGAAAAAAATGAAAGATGACTATTTCATTGTTTTATTTCTGAAAGGAATGTTTGAACAGTCTTCGAAAGATTTAAATGCCAATGGAGAACAAGTTTCCATTTAAACTCCCCGAAAAAAAAGTGGAAGAAAGGTGCTTTACTCCTATTTACAAAAATCGTCGGATACTGGATAAAAGCACACGCACACCCGCCAGCCTTTGTCTATTGGGTGCGAGTTTTTTTTTTTTTTTTACATATAATAGTGTACATAACTCTATACCATAAAACGTACACACAGTGCATATAACGGTTTAGTACAGCTGTCCCCACTAGTCTCTCGTCTCACCAGGGACAATAGGGGCTCACTCGCCCCTTTTATATGTGAAACATTCACTGGGCTTTATGCGTGATCAGATGGGCTCAGTTAACCGACACTCTTGAATATTGATTTTTCATTAACACTCGTGCAAATCAAAGAAAGATAGGATTTGGAGAAAAATTCGAGAGTTTTTGAGCGAAAATAATTTTCTCATCGAGTTTTATTGACAAAACGTTCCTCCGAAATTGCAATCAAATGAGAAAATGGACTTTTGAAATTTCAAAAGTTGGAGAAGTTGAGAAAATTTCTAATGAAAACCATGGGTTAAAATTGATTTTTGGGAATTTTACACAAAATCCAATTGTTTCAACGAAAATTGAGCACTTTTAATTTTTTTATCCTCAATTTTTTGGGGATATTTCTAGTTGTAAATGGATTTTTTGAGATTCTTTGGCTCAAAGAATTGAAATTTTCAGAAAATTTCAAGAAATCAAGATCAATAAAGTCCTCAAAACGGTCATGAATCTCAAGGCGGGGGCTATTTGTACATTACACTTAAAAAGTCATTAAAGTATAGTATATCAATGAAATACAATTTAAAATTTAATTAAATTACTGCAGGATGAGCAGTAGTGGGGATAGGACTATATGTGTGACGTTTCAAGGCAATTCGAATGGAAATTCGGCATAGGACTGGATAGCTTAATCGGTAGAGCGCCCGACGTAATAAGTTGATTAGTACTCCAAATTTCCATTCTCTATGTTGAATTATTATTTTTTACTTTTTATTATTTTTTTTCTGTTCTTACATAATAATTGATTCATAAGTAGCCAATTTCGGAGGCTGTGATAACTAATCGCTTGTAAATATGTACATAAATAACTGTAAGAATTAGTGATAAGTTTAAAATAACGCTAGTGTGGTTTTTATTTCTATATAGGACCAGTAGAAAATTTTACACTCTGAAAATAAATAAAAAAAATATATCCATGAAGCCATTAGCGCCTTAGGCTTAAAAGTTGATACAACAAATATCTTTTGTTTTCATTATTGATCTATATAGAAGATACACATACTCTAGAAAGTAGGGACGTGGCAAGAAGGCACCAAACTTTCAATTAGACTCATATATAATGTTAAGGTTTTCGTTCGATAAGTTTATTACACCTTTATAAAATAAATAATGTAACTCCTTCAATTTAATAAACGTTAAAAGAAAAGTAGAGCGCCCAACGTGACATTGGAAGATCCTGGGTTTGATTCTCGGTGCAGCACTATCCAATTTTTTCTTGAATATCCTTGAATTTATAATGTACGAATAGCCAGCTTCTAAATCTAATGGGGATTTCATTTGAGCCCATTGTTCCTTACAATCCATTTTAGTCGAATTAGCTTTCGCAATAATTACAAGAAATGAGAGCTAATGAGTCGAAATGCGTTGTATTGTTTCATTTTTTGACGTCGAGAATGATCTATCTTCATTATTGAACTCTTTGATACTTAAAATTTCATTCGAATCATTTCACCTCCGTTTTAGAAACTGAAATCACCATAAAAGGAATTGAATTGAGTGCGCAGAGCGATTGAGCTGCCCTCTGCACTATTTCTTCTGTTTTGTGAGAACTACTGTAATTTCTCCATTAATATCATCTGATTGGTTGCTTCGAAGTGCGCATCACTCACCCATTGGTGTGTTTAGAGCATCCCGCTTATTTCCACCAATAAAATCCGAGAATTTGTCGAGTCCAAGAGTCATATGACAATGAAATTGAAGCGACATCTTGGAAACATCGTGCATCAATTTTACACTTTTCTCATCGTAAAAATCGTTGTCCCGGTGTTCTTTAACGTTTATTCAACTGATAAAGTATCAACTAAGAAACGAAAATGGTAATTAATTCATGAGTGACTAGAATTCTCATAACTATATCTGAAAATTATTTAAACTTTCGTTTTTGCGGCATTTGGGGTCATTTTTGTTGGACACCGGTGGAAAATGTGACAAATGGCGCACGTGTGTCATGTGAAATAATAAAAACCACACCTCTGAAATTATTTATAAATTAATCAGATTTACATCTATGGAAAAAGAAACTAAATGAATAATTTATCTTATTATTCTAAAAAAATTTTGAGTTTTATCCTCTTCATTGTAGGTTTCTTCCGATTCCCTATAATGCTTCACTGAACTCATGAATTTTCACTAAATTTCAGGTTTCCCTCAATCCTGTGAGAATTCTGAAAAATGAAGCTGAAGAGGAAAAAGGTGAAATAGCACGTTTGAGCCTTTTTGTTGGTGCTATTGCAATTGGTGATTTGGTAAAATCGACACTTGGACCCAAAGGAATGGACAAAATTCTTGTTTCACATGGACGCAATGCTGGACAAGTACAGGTTACCAATGATGGTGCTACTATTCTGAAGAGTGTTGGAGTTGATAATCCAGCAGCTAAAATACTCGTTGACATGTCAAAAGTACAGGATGATGAGGTTGGAGATGGCACAACATCTGTAACTGTTCTTGGTGGGTCATCATAACTGCTCGAACACTTTTATCACCATTTTTTTTCAGAATAATGTCGGAATCTGAGCCAGATAGAGCGATTTCGTCTTAATCCTTTTTTTGTACAGATAAATGAGACAGAATGTTTTTGGATAGAATGTCAAGAGCTCCAAACCAGCATCAGGGCAAATCACTCTATCTCGCTTAGTTTCCGAGTTATTTTTGAAAAAGTGATGGTGAAATAAAATCGATTAGTCTTGAGACTTCATAGTCGTTTCTGTTTTATCATAATTTTTAGTGAAAAAAGTTTTTTTTTCTGTTATTAATGAATAATATTTTGGAATTTTCAGCATCTGAATTATTGAAGGAAGCTGAGAAATTGGTTGAAAAAAAAATTCATCCACAGACAATAATAACTGGCTGGCGTGCAGCAGCTAATGTAGCACGTGAGGCACTTCAAAATGCAACATCAGATAATTCAGCTGATCCTGAACGTTTTCGTGAGGATCTTCTCAACATAGCAAGAACAACACTCAGTTCAAAAATTCTCTCCCAGTACAAAGAACATTTCAGTAAATTGGCAGTTGATGCTGTTCTACGTCTCAAAGGTTCCGGAAATTTGTCAGCAATTCATATAATAAAGATTCGTGGTGCAACACTTGCGAATTCATTCTTGGATTCTGGATTTTTGCTGGATAAAAAACCAGGTGTTCATCAGCCACAGAGAATAACTGATGCAAAAATTTTGATTGCCAATACACCAATGGACACTGATAAAATTAAAGTATTTGGCTCGAGAGTTAGAGTTGATTCAATGGCTAAAATTGCTGAACTTGAATTAGCTGAGAAGGAAAAAATGAAGGAGAAAGTTGAAAAAATTGTTAAACATGGATGCAATGTATTCATCAATAGACAATTGATTTATAATTATCCTGAACAGTTATTTGCTGATTCTGGTGTTATGGCTATTGAGCACGCTGATTTCGATGGAATTGAGAGGCTCGCACTTGTTACTGGCGGTGAGATTGTTAGTACGTTTGATAATCCAGAAATGGTGAAGCTTGGAAAGTGTGATTTGATTGAACAGGTATGGAAAAAGAGATCTTTTCTCCGAATAAAAAAATTATTTAGTAGTGAAGAGGCAAAACCAGATTTTTTTTTCATTCATTTTTTCGGAATATTTCAGATGAACTAGAATTATAAATTTTGACCTCTTCATCTCTAAATTCATTGATTGATTATTGAAAAAACATTTTCTTCATTTATCTACAGATAATGATTGGTGAAGATACACTTCTACGTTTCTCTGGTGTACCACTCGGTGAAGCTTGCACAGTAGTTATACGTGGTGCAACTCAACAGATTCTCGATGAAGCAGAAAGATCACTGCACGATGCTCTCTGTGTTCTAGCTGCAACTGTACGTGAATCGAGAATAGTTTATGGTGGTGGCTGCAGTGAAATGTTGATGGCATGTGCTGTCATGAAATCAGCTGCTCAAACACCGGGTAAAGAAGCAGTTGCAATGGAAGCATTTGCAAGAGCACTCCAACAATTGCCAATAATTATTGCTGATAATGCTGGCTATGACTCAGCACAGCTTATCAGTGAACTTAGGGCATCACATAATTCCGGATCCGGTACTTTCGGTTTAGGTAATTGTTTAATCTTTTTTATAAATCATGTTTCATGGTTTGACACAAATTTTTTGAATAAATAAAATTTATCTACTCATTTAGATATGGAGAATGGCAAAATTGGCTGCATGAAAGCACTAGGAATCACCGAATCTTGGGCAGTCAAGAGACAAGTACTTCTCAGTGCTTCTGAGGCCGCTGAAATGATACTTCGTGTAGATGATATCCTTCGATCGGCACCAAGGAAACGTGTACCAGATCGTGGACACTGTTAAACAAATTAATTTTGATACAATGAAAAAAACTAATTCATTTATTCTTTTCTCATTTTGCGTTATTAACTCAACTGCTTCTCCTGTTCGAATAATTATCCCACGAAAAAAAGAAAAGTTTGTATTTTTCATTAATTCACTAATACTGAGTAAGTACGGATAAACCGAATGAAGAAAAAAAAAATTGAAATCGTTGAACAAATTGCAGGAACATTCGTGGTGAGCACATTTTCATTATTATTACTATTTCTAAAATAATAATTACCATTTTTACATTGAATAAATGCCTCAGATAGTAAGCTCTGTGTATTTATTTACAGAAAAATCATGTCTTTTTTAACAAAAAAAATCGCCAAATTTAAATGCAGTATTTTAACAAAAAACAATTTTAAAATAAAGAAAATAATTATATCATTTACATTCGTTGAAAAAATGCCTGGTTGTGGAAAAAAGAAAATTATCTAAATTAAACAAATTAATTAAGTTCAAAATTGACTAATAGGCAAATCTGAGCTTGGAATCGTAGCCCAATTTGTCAAGATTTGGTGTACATGCAAAATTGATCATTGGCGGTGGTCCACACATGAGGACAATTGTATCACTCGCTGGTGGATGCATTTGTTCTTTAATCATTTCTGCATTAACATGACCAGTAGAATATTTCCAGCCCTCGCTGCTAGAATCCAGTGTGAACCAAAGTTTGAATTGTTCGGGATGCTTCTTGGCAAGTGCCTCGAGTTCATCACGTAGAAGAATGTCTTTCTCCGTTTGATTAGCAAAAAGAAGTGAAACTTTAGTGTTATCCTCTGGGTCTTTCGTTATTTGACGAATCAATTGGAGCATTGGTGTTATTCCAGTTCCTCCAGCAATCATGACCGCCTGTAAAGAGAAGAAAAAATTTGATTAATTGGATTTCAATTTGGATTTGATAAGCCGAGCAATTTTCATACCTTTTTAATGTGATGATCAGTGGGTGGTTCCTTCCTCAGTAATCTAATTGAGAAATTCCCTTTACCCTTGTAAACCAAACGACCTGATGGACCTTTAAATGCAATTGTATCACCAATATTCATTGACTCAAGGTACTGCGACATTTTACCACCCTCTGGAAATTTTGGATGTACATTTTTGAAGTATACCTGAAAATTAAAAAAAAATCATTAATCATGTTTTTGTGAAGAAAAAATGAATAATTTTTATTTTCTCACTTTAACAACTAGATCAACGTATCCATGATCATCATCACTGCTGACTGGTGTGTAAGCTCTAATAACAATTTCCCCATTAATTTCGACAGTGAGATGGACGTGTTGACCAGTTGGCAAACCAAGTATGTGATCAGGTGTTGGCAAGCCAAATCTAAATCTCCTAGTGTCATGACTGATTACTTCTTTCTCAATTAATGGCAAATTGTATTTTGTTAGTGGATTCTCTAATAAAATTGGTGATTTTCTTTTTTTATTATTTTTCCATGTTAAATAATATTGTACTGCTACACCAACTGCTATGATTGTTCCAACTGCTGCCAGCACAGTGAAAATCTGAGAGAATTGAGATTTTATTATTGAAATTAAAATATTCTAAATTAATGAGTAGACATAACATTAGTCAATAAATGAGAAATAGATAAAAAGGTGAAAATAATTAAATGAAATAAAACAGCAAAATTATAAAGAAAATAAAGGAAAAAAAAGCTCAAGGAGAGAATTTCATTGTCAATATGATTAAGCCATTAATTAAATCCTCAATTATCAGTAGCATTAATTAAAATTGCATGACATGATTAAATTAAGTGGAAACGATTGGTGAAAAAAAAGGAGATAAAAACGCATGAAGAAAGCGAGGTTAACAAATAATAAGTCGCACGATAAATCACTCGTAAAAATTATACAATACTGAAAATCACAAAGAATCATAATTAATTACAACGAAATCAATCAAAGAAATTTTATTAAAATATTATTTTACCCTTTCCCTAGAATCTAACATCATTAAACCACTGTTCCAGTCACTAACGCACGTGTAATGAATGCGACGTTCGTGAAATTAGTTCAAGGTCACGAAAGAAGTGAGAGTAAGAATTTACAAATATTTTTCTTTTGACACTAGAATTAATATTTTAATAATAAAATTTTTCGAATTATTCTAATTATCTCGAGCAATTTGTGCAGGCGAGTAAACACATTGAGCCGGTGTCTGAGATTAAACAGAACACATAGAAATTGTTTTATTAAAATAGAATGAACTCGTCTGTATTTATTTTTGGATTTGAACTAGTAAGTGAATATGTAAAAAAAAAAAGTTTTATTTATTTCAAAATACCCCAAAATTGTCAGTCAAATTTGGTGACACATTGGCTTCACTTCCTCCTTTATTAATATCCATAATCAAATAATGATGATTTTTTTTTTTAATTATTCAAAATTTTATTTCACCGCGAGAATTTCACGTGCTTACGAGAGCTGCAGACTTCCAACTACATTTGAACTCAAATCGTTTATCGTCTTTGACTTTTGAATATCAACAATTCTTTTTTCCGTTACAAGAATAATAGTCAATGTGTGTGAGGCATTAAGTATGATGAGTTGGATAGTCACCAAGGCTGACGAGAATTTGATCTGAGATTAGAGACACTCAGGGGTGGGGGACGATTGTTACATTGTCACTGATTTTTTTTCATTAATATTCAACTTCAAGAGTCATTTTGGTATGTGAATAATAGGTGAGAGTGAGGCAAAAAATCCCTCCGTAGCAACACAAGCCAGAAATTTTTTTCAAATTGTGGAACTTGATGAAAAAATCTGCAATTGGAGCATCTTCTCAAATTTTTTTGTAACTGCCTCCACTCTGAAAACAATCAACGAATCATTTTGGTTCGCAGATTCATTTTGCCCCGGTCACCTCTACGTCTAATTACGTATTATTTTTGCTGACTTTGTAAAAATTGCCTCGAGTGTAAAAAGGTATTGGATGGAAAGGCATAAATATTTGTGATGAATTGCAAGATTTTTCTAATTTTTTTTATTCACAAATGAATTGATTTTACTCGGGATTTCTTGTTGCGTTCCTCTATCATCATTCTTGAACTGCTTGGGGAATCACAATTCTTAGTGACGATTTTCTTGTGGAAGATGATTGTCCCTTTCAATTTCTCTGCCCTATAGGAACATACTTATATTTAAAAACAAGTATTCTCCCTAACCGAGCAAAAAAAGTACCAGGGATGGCCTTGCTCAGTTTCCGAAATTTTCCTCAGAAAGAAATGGCAAAAAAAGTTACAAAAAAGTGTGGGGTAAACTCTGCACACCTGATTCGATTACACCCTGACTATCGTGGAATGTATTCCATGCCATAGCTTTTATATTCTAATTTTCTTAGGGTGAATTCAATGAACATTTTTTGTTTCTCATTTAATTGATGTCCTTCACTGATGGCTCCCCCAATCAATCGACCAATTTGTGTAATTTGAATAAATAATTTATTTTAATCAGCTTTGGAAAATAAATAAAGGAAAAAGTCGGTACTATTGAAATCGTTTCATATAAGATAAAGACGAGTTGGTATTCCTTATTGCCAGCGGTTGATAAGAGCCATGAATCCTGTGATCAGATGACCGCGTGCAGCTTCTGGAGGTAAATTCAAATAATTGAAAATGGGCAAGCAAGTAACTATTTTGTTCAATAATTCATATTTATGAAATTGAATTTTTTTCACAAACAAAATCAAAGAATATTCTCGATCCCGGCCGCGATCACACTTCTAATTTTTCGATGACATCTCAATCCTAATTTCTGGTGCATAAAAGTGTATTCCACGGATTCAAAGTGGGATGACTTCTATTTTTAATGTACCGGCAACAGCGATCATGGATATTCAAATGTATATATTATATTACACTATATAAAGTTAGTTTTGGCCAATAACAGATGATTGTTCCCTATACTTTCTACGGTTAATCGAACACATACTAGTTTCTAATAAAAAGTATTCTGTAGGGTTTACCGTTAAAAGTATCGGGGATAGTTTCATCATTCTTCCAACTTTCCATTAAGTTCTATGAAACATATCTAAAATGATATCAGTAATGAAAGAACGTGCAAAATGCAGGATTAATGGACTCAAATATACCTTTTTTTCCTTCATGTTTGTGTTTGGATCGTTACATCTGTAATGACTTTCTTGATAACTTTGTTCATTGGCGTCAAAAAATAATTCAAGACAGTCAAAATTGATAAGATATTGCTTTAAGTCGTTCGAAAGGAGCGATATCTGTGAAAAAGTAATTTTTTTGGAAAATTAGAATGTTTCTACTCGATTTTAAGATTAAAATTATTTGATTTCGAGCTTATCGAATATTTTTTCGATAGTCCCACTAATTAGTCTTGAAAAATTAACAAATTCCATATTATACTCAATGAAATTTGTTTAAACTCCATTGAAGTAATTGACATAGAAATTTCTGAGGAAGAACACATGCAAGTTTTGATTGTTAGAATATCTCTGAGAACTGAACGGCCCGTACCGTTTCTGCCAAGCCCATTGAATTTTCAAAAGATTCTCGAAAATTAATTTAAAGGAATGCTTATCGCGGTAATTCTCATAGTTTTCTAATACAATTATCAGAGAATTTCTATCTCAAACATCCCTATTTTTTTATTGCAATGTCCATTTCACCTTACCTTTCTTTGTAGTTTGTGAATGCATACATAATATTGAGCTTGCATATGATTATGATGTCACGATAGGTGGTACTCCAAAATATCAGTTTCACGTGCTATGGTTGAGACAAGGATTTTAGAAGCAATGAATTCACTAAACTCATGGTAATATTTATTTCACTTTCCATAAGCCCAATCAATTCAAACTTCTATTTCCAATTTTATAGCAACGTCAGTAATCTGTATATTTAGATGTACACATCATACACTCAGCCAAAAAATTAAGGGAGTAAAAATTTTTTCCTTTTTTTTAGTGATTTTGAAAATGCTGTAATTTTGCGAGAAATGATCAGATCAAGATAAAAAAGAAGATTTCGAAAGCTTGAAGTCTCTAATTTTGAAATATTGAGCTGGAAATTTTTTTGCGTATCACTTATTACTTTGCAATGCACTACTCCTGATCTAATTAAATATCATTATATCGAAAATAATTTCTCGGGAAGCGATTGTTCCCTCCTATTTTCGATAAACAAGGTGATCATAATTACTCTCTAATATAAAGTAATCACCACAGTTATCTATAACACTATCATCAGTAGTTTGATAATTCTGTCAACATCCCACCAAGATTGGAATGATCATTCCATCAGCATTGATAGAATCTACATATAATATGCACCTTTCTTCTCAATTGAATGCATTATATTATCATATATGAAATGAATCCCAGCTAATAGCAGATAATTGTCCCTTCTTACTTACTGTAAATAACCTAATGATTACTAATTTCTAATACAAAGTAATCATTACAGTTAACTACGAGAGTATGAAGTGTAATTCTATAATCCTGCCAAGATTTTACCGAGATTGGAACCATTATTTCACCAGCATTGATGGAATCACACACATTCCTCCTCTCAATGGAATGCATTACATGAAGAATATATGAAGCGAATCCTGGCCCATAACAGAGGATTGTCCCCTCCTACTTTTGATAGACAGTTTGAAAGGTACTCATTTTTAATTCAAAGTTACTCTGAAACTGGCTACAAAAGTATCAGGGGTACTTTTATAATCCTGCTAACATTTTACCGAGATTGGAACCATCAGTTAATCAGCATTAATGGAATCTAATTTCTCACCTGAACGCATTACATTAAAATGTATGGAGTGAATCTTGGCCAATAACACATGATTGTTTCTTCTTACTTCGTACGAATGTCTCCGAAAATAGTAACCTTCAATGCAAAGTATTTTCCAGAGCCTCGCATTAGAAGTATAAGAGGTAGCTTTATAATCTTGCCAACATATTATCATGATTGGAACCATCATTTTAACTCTCTTTTCAATTGAATTTGCTAGACTACCATTTTCTATGAAAATTACCCTCATCAATAATATATTAATCCAAAATTCACTATAATAATTAGGTACGAAGGAACAAATCTTTGTTTATGTTCAACAATTTTTACTAGATATATTTTCTCTTTCATGATCGGAACAATTTCGTTCTTCCAAATTTTCTTCTTGTAATAAAATTTTGTGATAAAATTGTTAAATAAAATTTGTTTTTCATTTCAAGTATTGTACGCTGAGGGAGATTTCAATAGTTAGTTTCACGATTTTTTTTAAACAATTTTTATTTTTTCATTTTCGAAGAAATAATATCTTTTTACAATTCAGCATTTCCAGTAAATTTTAGTAAATTTCGATGGAATGCACTATCTTCATTGTTAAAGACGTTAGGGCGAAGTCGACGGGTTTTTTAAAAATGCAGCTAACTGCACGAATTTCTTTTATGCATTCTTCGACCAACCAAGAACTCGTATGCAAAATTTCAGATTTTTCAGGAGCGTAGATGAGACGCAGTAATTTTTCGAAAATCCATTAAGGATGTATGATCACGACAAAAATTTTCGATTTGGGGCGTCAAAATTTTTTTTAGTTAGATTATTCCTCGAAGAATTTTATCGTAAAAAGTGCGGAGTAGCTATCCATGCATATAAGAAAGAAAAAAATTATTGAAAATTGACAGAAAATACATGGTTTCTTATGGAGAAATAGGGGTTACGGCCATAAATTAAAGATGCTAATCATGACAACAATTTTCGATTTGGGGCGTCAAAATTTTTCTATAGTTAGATTATTCCTCGAAGAATTTTATTGTAAAAAGTCTGAGGTAGCTATCCATGCATATGAGAAAGAAAAAAATTATTGAAAATTGACAGAAAATACATGGGCTCTTATGGAGGAATAGGGGTTACGGCCATAAATTAAATAAATGTTAGATGTTCAAGCTTGCGTAGTATGAAAAATTACTATGCATAAGAAAGATGGATAGTGTAGTGACTTGACAATATTTTTAAAATACTATACATCCATCCATCCTGAGAAGAAAAATCCAATTGAAATTCAAATTATTCCATTTAATGCTTCTTTTCTCGTCATACTCGCCATTTTCTGCTCTCTAGAGCGCCACAGCCGGACAATAAGAGAAACAGAGGAGAGCCCCGCAACCCCCCGAGCCCATCCCTACCACCGCTTCCCCCACTCCCTCGATCATACATCCTTAAACACGCATTTTTGGCGGTTTAGAAAAAAATTCGAGAAACAAAAAAAAAGCCATTGATTTGAAACTTTATACACATCTGAATTGGAGATTCATGGATATACTGTAAAAAATGGAACCGATTAGGAGCTTAGATCGACCAAAATTAATAAATAACTACTAAAAAACAAGAAAACGGCGCGCGCAACATAAAAACACGACACCGCCGTGAGTTTGGAACGCGTGAGGATAGCGCGGCAATTACGAAAGCCCATTTGTTCAAGCAATGGGTTTTATTTACAGTGGTGGGAAAGTAGGGAAGGGGAGATAGCTAACTATCAGAAGTTGATAGCCATCACTACTGACCTCTAAGAGAAAGGTCAATTCCGTCTGCACTGTTGTCGCCTTTTTGTCCGCATAATCAAGATAGTTTATTTATAATCAAAATACTTTCAATGCCTAATTTATGTCGTGCAACTTGAAGTTAATGGATGAGGAAGATATTGTGATACTCATTTGATTACAGAACTCTTTCAATATAGCCTAATGATTATAATTAAAAAAAAATATTTTTTGTGTTCAGGGATTGCAATCCTGCAGAAATACAATAGATTCCCCTGCGTCTCACTTTCTACGTGCCCACCTCGTCCTAACATCCTTAAGGTCTTTTCCTACTATATTTATAGTTTAGAAGGAATATATCTCTCTCAGAGTGCTTTCAATTTAAAAGTCAATATTCATTCTTTGAAAATATCTCAGAAACTAACCGAGATGGTGAACTTTCTTCTGAGATCTTTTTTATAGTGCTCATTTTCCTTTACAAAATAAGTTTCAACAAAAATTTTTCTATCCCGCTTAGGTTTTCAGATATTCTTGGAAAAAATAGCAAATTTTTTTCATCGTTTTCCACCTCTACACACGTGTATATTGATTGAAAGTATAACAGTACGGAAAACTGGAACAGAATGAATCGAATTTTTTTCCAGAGTTAAAGCCTCTACGACAGAATTTGGAAAAAAATTACTCAACAATGTAGAAATGCTGGAGCATCTTCTGATTTTTTTTCAGCTTTTTTCGCGAATTTCTTCACTCCGAAAAAATTCCTGAATCATGTTGTCCCAGTCTCTCCTATATATAGTTCTTTGACTCGACATCTGATTATTTTGGTATTTAATTCTACTGCAACACCCGTGATGTATATTAAAATGTATGCATTGTATTGAAGCATATAGAGTGCACGCTAGCCAGTGACAGATGATTGTCCCTTTTAATTTCTCTGCCCGATAGGAAAATGCTTATATTTCAAAACAAGTATCCCCTGGTGGACCCGTCGATTACTTATATCGATATGTTCACTCAGACGATCTTCCATCGGTCACAGATCGATACAAATTCTGAAATTGTTTAGCAAATGGAAATAATTCGAATCGGACAGGTGGCGATTGACAGTGAAATATTTTTGTTTTTCGAAAGATTTCAGAATTCATATTGACTAAATAAACATATCGATATAGGTACACGACCAACAATCAAAAGCTCAACAACGGGTCTGCCAGGGTTCTCGCTAACTGAGCACAAAAAGTAAGGTATGATGGAAGATCATATATAAGGTATATCATACCTTAACAAAAAGTACCAGTGGTGGCCTTGCTCAGTTTCCGAGATCTTCCTCAGAGAGAAATGGCAAAAAAATTATCAAGAAAATGTGAGGTAAACTCGGCACAACTGGATCGAATGTATTCCATGTTATAGCTTTAATATTTCGTCTTGTGACTGCCTCATGTATATTTGAATTCATTTATTATATGAGAGCATATAAAATTAATCCTGGCCGAGAGCAGATGATTGTTCCTGCTACTTTCCATAATTAACTGGTACGCGCTCTTTTTCTATATACAGCATCGTGTCCAATCAATTATGAAATGTATCAGGAATATTTTTTCATTTTTTCAAAAAATTCCCCAAGATCAGCGAAAATCATGACAGTTGGAATGGATGCTATAGTTCGACAATGGAGAGTTGAGAGAAATATACTCAAGTTTCACATAAACATATCATTAAATTAACCTTGAAACAAGTCTTTGAAATGACGCTTCCAAATTTTTCTTTCATAATGACTTTGATGAACTGAAAAGGGATCACTAAGGATGATTCTATGAAGAGAGAACAAAACAATTCAAATAATATCTTTCAATTTGAATCATCCTTTCAATGCACTTCACTACTCTGTACCGTACGAATTGGCACGTCACTATGGTATCAAGACAATTGATCGAAGTCTAAACAAAATACCTTGAATATGAGGGACTTCATTACACGCTGTGGTTTTTATATTCGTCTCATGATATTTTTTCCATAATATTCAGGATAGAATTAATCTTCAATTGATATCGCTGGTTTATATGGTGAATTTTAGAGGAATAAGCTCATTGCATCACACACAACACTCGTCAGAAGTGCATCTCACAAATTCAAAATGCTATGACTTCTATTTTAATTTACTCACATACAACAGCATTAATGTATATTTTAATTTATATAATATATGGAAGCATATAATAATAATCTTGGCCAATAACATATGATTGCTCCTTTTACTTTGAACCATCAATCGAACAAGTACTAGTTTCTGAGCGAAGTACTTTGAAAGATTGATAATAAAATGTATCAGGAATGGTTTTCCAATTCTTTCAATTTTCCATCAAGTTTTGTGAAACATGTCTGCAATAATATTATTGGCGAAAGAATGTGCGAAATACCTAAATCAATGAATTAAGATCACCTCCTTTTTCCCTTCGCTTTTGCATTTGAATTCTTAGGTCCGTAAATGATCGGCGTTCAGTCAATCTTCGCCTCTTGGGTGTCGTAGAGCATCTTTCCTGAATAAACCAAATTAATATGAGAACGTGGGGTGAAATAGACATTTTAATGGAATGTCTTCAGATGGAGTCTAAAAGTTCTATCGTGAGAAAATTTCATTTTTCTAACCATTCCAAGGGAAAACCTAAGGGAAATTTACCTATACTTCTACAGTTATCTTTTTCCTAAAAGAAATTTATTTACATTCGGCGAAAAAATCAAGTAAACGGGTTTGTCAGTTTTTTTCGTGATTTTCGAATGGCTATAACTTTGCCAAAAATAATCGGATCGGAATTTTAAAAAAATGGTTGGAAAGCTTGAAGTCTCTACTTTTGAAATCTTGAGATGGAAAAGTACCGAAAAATGACGTTCTTTTTCTTTTTTGAAAATTGTCCTGAATTTCGCGAATTTTGTAAAAACTGCGAAAGTTTTAACGTTTTTCTTTAGTTTACTGTGTACTGAAACACCTCCAAAATTTTCAAGCCAATCGGCTGGACCGTTTTTTTCCCGAATGAACAAAGTTTCAGCAAAAATTAAGGATGTATGATCGAGGTAGTGGGGGAAGCGGCGGCGGGGATGGGTTCGGGGGGTTGCGGGGCTCTCCTCTGTTTCTCTTATTGGCCGGCTGTGGCGCTCATGAGAGCAGAAAATGGCGAGTATGACGAGAAAAGAAGCATTAAATGGAATAATTTGAATTTCAATTGGATTTTTCTTCCCAGGATGGATGGATGCATAGTATTTTAAAAATATTGTCAAGTTACTACACTATCCATCTTTCTTATGCACAGTAATTTTTCATACTACGCAAGCTTGAACATCTAACATTTATTTAATTCATGGCCGTAACCTCTATTCCTCCATAAGAGCCCATGTATTTCATGTCAATTTTCAATAATTTTTTTCTTTCTTATATGTATGGATAGCTACCTCAGACTCTTTACAATAAAATTCTTCGAGGAATAATCTAACTATAGAAAAATTTTGACGCCCCAAATCGAAAATTGTTGTCATGATTAGCATCTTTAATTCATGGCCGTAACCCCTATTTCTCCATAAGAAACCATGTATTTTCTGTCAATTTTCAATAATTTTTTTCTTTCTTATATGCATAGATAGCTACCTCAGACTTTTTACGATAAAATTCTTCGAGGAATAATCTAACTATAAAAAAATTTTGACGCCCCTAATCGAGAATTTTTGTCGTGATCATACATCCTTAAAGGAACACTTTTTTGTTCCTCAAACACCAATTCATAATGATTAGGGCCGAAAATATTTTTCCTCCATTATTTCTTCGTGATTTTTTGTGCAAAATTTGTTGAATTTCATCGGAAAAAAAATAATAAAGAAAGTGAAATTTTTTTTTTTAATCGTTCAAGAATTCGATTTTTTTTTAACCAATGGAAAAATCGAAAAAAAAAAATTGAAAAAAAAAAGCTGGAACCACATTTGACTTGTTGAGATAGTGACTTATAGTACAAGTAATAGAGGAGCGATTTACTCTTGTCCATAATGCATAATTCTACGTAAGTTATTCTTCTTTACAGATAGATGCAGTATGACGTAATGAACCTAAAAACACAAAATACTTACAAATAAGGCGAACGGAAGTGCCACCATTTTGCGAAAAACCGTTTGGGCCTGTATCTCCGTAACCGTGCACTTGAGGCCCACAATTATGTGGACTTTTATTATAGATAATTAAATTTCCTATCTTTTGTGTTCGATAATTTTTTTCGTACCACTTACCGTTCATGATTTATGATTATTACTGTTTGTTTATTGACTTTTTTCACCGATCTCTTCTAATAATTGTTCAAACAATGAATTGCTCATGACTAAACTTTTAAATCGATAAATTTTCTACAACTTTTAATCTAAACTTTTTCCTCTAAAATTAATATTTTCGAAGTTATAACGCGTTAATTTCAAAAATCCTGTGTCTGGGCGGTTGACGAAAGAATATTTCAATGGGTAATCGCTGTTTTTTGCAGGTAAGAACGTAAATTATTTATTATTTACTATGTCAAGAAAATACTATAATTCATATTTTTTTAAATATTCATCGAATTTTCATCATTACGCTATGCAGATTTCGTTCTTATTAACCTTGTACTCGGTAGTACAACATTGAACGCGTTGTAACATCGGAAATATTAATTTTAGAGGAAAAAGTTTGAAATAAAAGTTGTAGAAAATTTATCGATTTAAAAGTTTAGTTATTAGCAATTTATTGTTTGAACAATTATTAGAAGAGATATCGGTAAAAAAAAGTCAATAAACAAACAGTAATAATCATAAATCGTGAACGGTAAGTAGTACGAAAAAAATTATCAAACAAAAAAGATAGGAAATTTAATTATCTATAATAAAGGTCCTCATAATTGTGGGCCTCAAGTGCACGGTTACGGAGATACAGGCCCAAACGGTTTTTTGCAAAATGGCGGCCCTTCCGTTTGCCTTTTTTGTAAATATTTTGTGTTTTTAGGTTCATTAAGCCATACTGCACCTATTTGTGAAAAAAAATAACTTACGTAGAATTATGCAAGACAAAATCCTCTATTATCTGTACTATTAGAAATTTTTTTTAAACAAAATAAAATTGTTTTTCGATTTTTTTTCGACTAAATTTTTTTTTTTTTTATTTTTTCATTGAATTTTTTTTTTTCATTTTTTTCCATGAAATTCAACAAATTTCGCACAAAAAATCACGAAGAAATAACGGAGAAAAAGCATTTTCGGCCCTAATCATCATTAATTGATGTTTAAGGACCAAAAAAGTGTTCCTTTAATTTTTGCTGAAACTTTGTTCATTCGGGGAAAAAAATGGTCCAGCCGATTGACTTGAAAATTTAGGGGGTGTTTCAGTACACAGTAAACTAAAGAAAAACGTTAAAACATTCGCAGTTTTTACAAAATTCGCGAAATTCAGGGCAATTTTCAAAAAAGAAAAAAAACTTCATTTTTTACATTTTGGTACTTTTTCGAACCAATTTTAAAAGTGAAAGAAATTTTCTTTTCAATGAAGCAGTGCAAGAACCTTACAGAAAATTTATTCAAGTTTACGAATCTCATCATCCGCTCGCTTTGCGATCAGTAGTTCCTGAGATATCGACGATTAGAGACAAAAGAGTGTTTTTTGATTCAATTGACGATATTTCAGCAACAAATGGTCGTAACAGAAAAAAAAAAAGAATTGAAGCTGAAAGGTCAGGCTACGCGATCCTGATGAGGGTCGAGTCGAAATTTTTTTTTTTGCCGTGGAGCAGTTTGAAAAATTGAAAAAAAAGAAAAAAAATATGTCCATTTTCAACCCTCTTATCTCGTCACAACGGATGCTCAAAAAAATTTTCCATCTCAAGATTTCAAAAGTAGAGACTTCAAACTTTCCAACCATTTTTTTTTATTCCGATCCGATGATTTTGGGCGAAGTTACAGCCATTCGAAAATCACGAAAAAAACTGACAAAATTTACTGTTCCCTTAATTTTTTTGCTGAGTGTATAGTGAATATACCGTCAAATTATCAGATCGATACGTATAGCTGTTATCGAGAAAAGCGATGGAATGTGTCTTCACATACACACATCCAAACATACATAAATACATACATACGGACATTTCTTAAAAAATATCATTTTTCGACATTTTCGATCATTTGGAGTCATATTCCGATGATATCTCAAATTCGAAAAAGATCACGATTACAATGCTTCTATTCGGAAGCAAAACTGGGAAAATTTACCGTTCACTTCATCTTTTTGCCGAGTGTATCATTGATTATTAAATTCAATAGATAATTATTTTTTTTTAATCATTTTTTTTGGTAATTAAATTGAAAAATCAATATAATGGAAAATAGTTATGTATTAAATACTTACTTTACTATTTCTCCAACACTGTACCATGGAGGCACCAATTATCGGACAGTTAAGGGAATGGCACTAGTATCCGGACAATGAGAATTGAATTATTAAAATGATAAAAAATTTCACTTGGGTGAATCGAACAATTTAGTTAATTTTTATTTTAGCACTTTGCAAGTATTGAAAAATCTGGTCTTGTTACTTGAATATCAATTATTAGTATATCTTGCTGCTACGTCCGTAAACTGGGGTATGCCCGGTGACTGGGTCTACCATGCTAGTAAACAAGAAGGATATCCATAGGCAGCACTCTAGAGCTTTGACTGTTGCAAGTCCATAGCCGAGCTCCTTTTATAGTGTTAGCTTCCCACCTCTATTCAAATCCTTCGAAGTGGTGGTGGTGGTGGTAGTGGGAGGTGTTACCCCGATCTCTTCTATCGCGTGTCATGTCGTACTGCGCAGAAATCCTATTGGACGGGGGGTGGGGCTTGAGGGATGAGGTTTGAGGGTTGAGGCTTCAGGGGTAGGTCTTGGTGACATACTCTCAGATCAATCGATCACAATCAACAGCCGGGTAGAAGGGGAGAGCGTCTGAAACAGTACCATATCAAAATATACCAAGATTTTTTTTTGAGTGACGGCCTCCATTTTAAAATCCAGAAAAAATTGTGAAGGTGCTCTGACATCGCTATTCCCGGGGAAAAAAATCAATATACATGCATGGTAATGGTAATGTATGCTCTAATACATGAGTATATATTGAGGGTCTAGAATCAGAAGGTCGTATGCGCCAGAAAATAGTTCCCGAGTTCCAAAACATCATGAGGTCGTATGTCCACATTTTTTTGTTTGTACATGTTTTGAGGGTTTTGGAGTTGAGGGGAAGCTGTTTTACGGCGATTCAGTTGTTACGACCTTCTGCTTGGAAGAAAAAAGATAAAATTTTCACTGAAACAAAACAATAAGATATTGAGGAAATGAATCCAGAAAGTTGTACCCACAAAAAATTTATGTTCCAGTGGGACTTTTCTCCGAAAATTTGGTGAATATACGATATTTTGTATTTAGAATGAAAAAACAATGAAGTCAGCATTAAATTTCTTTCAGAAAATGGAATATCAAGAAAACTAGATTTTTACTCATAATATCCCGTGGGTTTAGCAGCATGTGTGTGAAATTTAGTGGTACCAAAATCCGGAGGCCTTGCGTGCGGGATTTTGTGCCAAACTGAACGCACATGTTGCTGAGCAGGAAAATCTGCTGACCAATCCCTTGCTATTAGACGTGGAAAACCTGAGAAATGGTGTTTGATAATTAATTCTCCAAATGTGGGAAAAAGAAGGTTATATGCCATAGTTCAATGTGAGGAAGAATTCTCACATTGCAAAAGGCTTATTCAATCCCTAAAATTTAATTAAAAAAAATGCCTGGATAAAAAAAATTTTCTTACACCTTGGACAGAAAGAACTAACTTTCTGCCCTCGCTTCGCTCGGTCAGAAACGTAGTTTTTGCTGCCTCGGTCCAAAAAATAGTATACACACCTCGGATAGCAACAAGTCAACCTCGACAATAATTTAGCACCCTCGCTTCGCTCGGGAGGCAAATTCTTGTCGAGGTTAACTTCTTCCCGGCCTAGATGTATAATATACTATTTTCAGTAGAAGACTTTACAAAAAAAACTGGAAAAATTACTCAACAATATAGACATCTTGTAGCATCTTCTGGAATTTTTTCAGATTTTCTCCTTAAGCCGTCCAGAAAAAGTCTTTTGGAAAATTTACTGCAGTTAAGAGGTAAAAGAGAAAGAGTTTTTCATCCGTTATCAGTTTTTTGAGAAAGTCATGGAAGAAAACTAAACGAGAGAGCGCAATTTCATTCTCATACTATTTTGTAGAATAAGAATTCCAAATATGTAAATATTTGGAATTGAAGTTTTTCCAAAAATAGGCTGTATCACACACAAAGCTCAAAAGATTCGTCTTTATGAGCTGTACAAACGGTCAATTTTTGGAATTTTTAGATAAAGTTCTCCGCTTATTACAGTAAAAAATATATTTTTTTCTCAATATTTCCAAAAAAAAAATCAAAAAATTCAATTTTTCTCGATTTTTTTAAATGAACACCCATATTTCTTATTTGGTTTTCTAAAAGAATACATTTTTCTCTTTCAAATAAGCCCCTACTCACCTCCGTAGGACAATCAGAAACTGTACCCAAAAGGGAACATTAAAAGTGAAAAAGTGATTTTTTATCTAAAATTTAGTATAATTTGAAAATAATTGAATTTAATAAATCCTAATCATTTTATATTATATTTTAATTCATTATAACACGAAGAGAAAAAGAGATAATAGCGACAATTCAGAGAAAACCATTTGGGAGCATTCTGCTAATTCATTAGCAGAAATTGAAAGGAAAAAATAGCGATTTGAAGGATCACGTTGAAGGAATAGCGACCAACGCAGCGACGAACGCCTGATTGTTTTAATTTTATAAAAAAAAAAATTACGATTTTTAATTTTCATATATTTTCCTTTGTTCACGACACTATAATTTTCCATAGAGCGTTGCTTTTTAATCGGATGACAGGTGACGAGTATCGTAAACAAAGGAGAATATATAAAAATTAAAAATCGTAAAAAAAATGTTTATAAAATTAAAACAAGCAGGCGTTCGTGCCTTTGTATATGACCTGCGTCGAGTACCGTATATATAATATAAATATGCCCATTTATTTTCTAATTTGTTCATTTCCTTTCAAGTCTTAACGTCCTTTCGTTTCGTTCTCCATTTGAATTTTCAGTCCGTGTTATTCTATGATAAAACAGAAATTCCTAGTACGATACTCCTGACACAGATATCTGTGTCAACGTCTGCTGCATGCTCCTTCGAGCTCCACTTTTATCTTCCATTACCGACCGATCTGACAGCATTTATGGGCGTGGACATTGCAGTTTCGTTTGTGTTCTTTCTCAAAATAAAAAAAATCATTTTCTCAAGCCATTCATTGAAAAAATAGAGATATTAGAGTTAATCCCTGTGTTGATTGACGAAGTGCTAAACTGTGAATCCCTGCACGCATCAATAAGTCTGTGTGTGTTGTGATTCTGAGAAATCATCAAAAATATCTGGAATTATGATGAAAAAAATCCTCAGTATTATTTTCATTCTCGAATTAATTAATACAGAAGGTGAAAATTATTATTTCATTAATTTCGTGATTGAAATTATTAAATTTCGATGTAAATAGCTGTGGGCGTGATTGAATGATTCTTCACATAGGTTATGAATCATCAAGTTTGGTTGATGCGACAATGATTTTGAATTCATGTCTCAAATCATAAAAAAAAATTAATTGGTAAAAATTAAATGAATCATTCTCTTTCTTTCCTAATTTCAGTTTCTGGAGCTGGTGGATGGCTATTATGTTATCGTTGCAATAGTAATCAACCTGGTTGTGGGACACCCCTCAACTGGCTCTGGTACTGGGGTGAATACTGTCCCGAAGAGAATGATGTTTGTGTCAAAGTTATTGAGAGAAAAGGAGGTAAAAGGAAATTTTAATATTTTTATATGAAAACACAAAAAAAAAACATTAATAAAATGATGAAATCTTGATTTCAGCTGAAACAATGATAACGAGAGAATGCTTGAGCTCATTGAGGGGCTTTAGGACTGATATTCCTGCCGATCAATATGAAGGATGTCGTCCAGCAGCGAAAGATGTTCGTTTAGGCCACTACGTAAATAACAGCATCACCCAACTCGATATCCATCGGGATTACTATGACGAAACCACTTGGTGCTTCTGTTATTTTGACAACAGATGCAACAGTGCTAATAACTTGAAAAACACTGGCCTTTTGATACTGTTCACTACCATTATAAAACATTTTACAAGCTAAGAATGAAATTACGTGGCTGATTTTATATTATCTTATTTTTAACGCGTAGATATTAGTTGAAACGTACAAGAAATCGTGGAGATTTTGAGGATTATTGATTCGAATACCACGTCTAGTCCGTCCATTTTTTCAAATTCTTGAGAGATCAGTGAAGCGAGAACCGTCCAATTATTGACAGTAATGTCTCGATATTTTAAATAGAATTTTTATAAAAATTTTCAGATACTTTTTAAGAACAGAAAAAGCTCGTATTTTTTCATTTTTTAAAATTATGAATTATTATTACAGTTTTATGATTACAAAGTTTTGTATTTTTACTTTTTTTTTTTACAAATAATTTTAAATTCTCACTTGATTTTTTTAAACTCCGTTTCCATTCTATATTTGTAATATAGAATGAACGAATTACAGTGTGTACATGTATTTTTGTATAAATCAAAGACAATTAAAATAAAGTTTTTTTTCATATATATGGATATAATTATATATATATATATATAATAACAGCCATGATATAAATTTTTCACTCGTGGATATTTCACAAAGAATTAGCAAATCACTCTTCATTGCTTTTTCTACATTTTCACGCCCAAAATAAGGAACATCATGTATCCATTGTGACTGTTTTCAAGAGACTAGTGAAATAGATAAAATGATTGAAGAGAGAAAAAAAAATACATTCTATTTGAGATTGTGTTGAAAGATTCCTTCTGTATCACTGATCTGAAAATCTCGTTATCTCTATATATTTATTTTGTACAATTGCAAAGAAATAATCTGTTAACAAATATTCCCATCTGAGTTATGAAAAATGGAACAATTTACACTTTCTTCACGTGTGAGTAACCAATTTTTCACAAATATTTCGATGAAAATTGTCTGGTGAAATTATTTGTATTCATTACATGGATAATTTTTCACAGCATTCCAAAGCCTTTGGAGTAGTTGATGGCTTTCAACAAACGATCTTCAAGTTTTTCAAGCGTTGAATAGTCTGGTAGAAGTAATGTGTTGAAACATGTGTGAGCGATTGGTAATCTAGACAGAAGAAAAAAAATTATACACTTTTTTATATTAATAAAATTCATCTATAAGTGAAGTATGGGGGAGAATTGTTCGATGGTAAGAAAAAGCATTATTTCTAAAGTAATTAATTGGAAATAATTCAATTCATTCAGGTTTAAATTTAAATCTATTCTTATCTTGGGGAAGCAGGCCTTCCTTAGAAAGCACCATGGAGAATATTTTTAAATATTATTTTATATAATCAAAAATAATTTTCCATAGAGCGTTACTTTTTAATTGAATGTCATGGGACGAGTGGCGTAAACAAAGAAAAATATATAAAAAGTAAAAATCGTAAAAAAAACGCAGAAATTAAAAAATGAGAGGAAAATCGGAATAGGGAGGTGCTAATGCAAGTGATAGCAGACACCCTTGTGAAATGCACAACAAAAAAAGGGAAACAATCATAAGCCTTAATTGCCCGGGTCCATGTGAGCAACTTCGCCGGACCAGAAATCAATATGTATACCATCTATTAGTAGAGGGGTGATATCAAACACGCTATGTTACTTGCGATGTTTTTTTTTTCGCGCGGATCGAAGCGGCGTTAACATTTGAATTTCCGATTATTTTTTTTTATTGGAAGATATTTGAAATACTCTAAAAACATAGAAAATAATATTTTCAGTATCGTACGCGCCTGTATGTGGGTGGAAGTTTGTACTGTAACATAAGTACGGACAAACTTTAAATTTAAAGCTCATTTTTAACGAAATCCAATTGATATTTTTACAAACATGTCAATTTTATCAAATTAGTTGTTTATGAATATTCTCGAAATTTCTCTGAGTTTTCTCCTCCGATTACTTCCGCAGTTATCCAAGTTAATCAGTTCCTTAAGGATCAATTTTCCGATGAACATAAAAAGGAAAATTTTATTCATGTCTTTCAAATTGACGAGGCTTTAAGTAATTAATATGGAGTCATGTTCCCGAAGTGAGACTGCTCCATGAAATAGTGACCTAAAAAGCCGAATTCCAATAATTTATCAGTAGGCAAACAAGCCTCTTTAATAGATCATGAAAAAGATTATCATCGTCTGTCTTTTTTATTATTTTGAATTTCAATAGAATAGTGGACCTTCTCGTGATACCCATTTCTTTGTTGCTCTAATGTTTTTTCTTGAATAGAAAATTATAACAAAGGGTTTTTTTACCTCAACTAGAAATTCTCTACCCCTTCGTAATATTTTCATCTCAGTTATACTGAAGTCGTAATGAAATTTGCTCTCAGTTACACACATACAGGGTGTATCTGAATAAGTGTACTTTCAGTGAGTTTGCGATAGAAGAAATTCCTCTGAATACTGGAGAAATAATGAAAAAAATAATTATTTGCCCAGCAAGATCATCAGCGCGATATCCAGCAAGATCATCAGCACGATGTCCAGCAAGATCATCAGCACGATTTCCACCAAAATCATCAGTGCGACGTGCTGCAAGACCTTCTACAAGATGGTCAGGAAATTTTTTAATTATTTTTCGAGTATTCGGAGGAATTTCTTCTATCGCATACTCACTGGAAGTACACTCTTTCAGATACACCCTGTATATTCCCCTCTTGGTCAATAATTTTAATTTCATTCTTTCTACATTGGAAACACAACAAGAAAAAAAGTGATTACCTGTCGGAATCAGGACCATGTCGTGAAATAACCATTTTTAGCCGTGATAGACCCCCCACTGGAACTCTATCACTTCCCGTTGTAAATTGTAATAATCTCCTCTGACTTTCAAGGGGTAACGCATGTGCAACCCTCCAAAAATTTTTAACTGCGTCGCTATCAACTGTGTAGCCATCGTACTCCGTAGCCGCTTCTAATTCTGTGAAGTCAAAAACTTTGCTACCGCAAACGAGCTAAAAAGAGAATTTCAAAGAGAAAAACAAAGTAATAGAATTGACCAATAATAATTAATATTTTACATGGACAAAATAAAATTAAAAATTTAATAGATTACTTGTTCGATTTCTTCGGGTCTGAAAAGAAGTGCAAGTGGGCTCTCATCAGTGACCATTTGAAATCCTCTTCTGAATGCTTTAAACTGTCTTTCAACTGAACGATTCAGTAAAAAATCAGCATAAAGATCAACAAATTCTCTCTTATTCTCCTGTGTAACATAAATCTCATCGCCATTGTCCCTCAATTCATGATAAAGTACTGAACCAAATACATCTTTAAATCCAACTTTGAATGTTTGCATAAACGTATCAGGCATATCATCACCAGTATAGTTAAGCATTTCTGTTAATGTTCTGTACAGCGTTGGACTCCAATCCTCAAGATCAACAAAACTACCTTTTCTACCCAATAGTTTACGATAAACAACCATTGGAAAACGCACATCAAGTATAACATTATTATAAATAGCAAGACCAAGTACAACACCAATTAATGTAAATTGTGCATCACTCTCGAATGATGTTGGATTAAACCATGTCGTTTTAGTTTCATCCTGTGTTGTAAACATACCATAATCAGGATTGAATATTTCTTCAACAACTAATTGAAAAAATTCTTTTGATACGCCGCCTTCATCAACACCTTGTTCACCTTCAAATTCAACTACCAATTGTTTTTTCAAATCAGTTGGATTTTCCATAGCAACCATTTCAAGTTCAACAAGTGCATCATCAATTAAATAATCACGTCTAACTTTAACTCTTAAATATGGATTAGTTGGTTGGCCAACAAATGATTGAAAAAAACTTATTCTTCTTTCACTGTACATTCTTATTCTGTTATCATAATATAAACCAAGTGTTTTAGTTGCTGGTGTTAATATAAATGCATAATTCATGAAACTGAATTTCTTTGGTTGTTCACTCTTGTAGTATGCAAAATCTTTGTCCATTTCTACCATTTCACTCAATAATTCATTGTAAAAATCAGTAAAATCAATGTATGGACGTCTTGCATCAAGTGCTGATAAGCCAAGTTCAACAGCAAGTGGATCCTGTGCTGGTGGGGTACTTTGTGGACGTTCAGTTTTATCAATTCCAATTGATTCAATCTCCTCGTCAATACAAAATTCTGGCGCATCCAATTCACCTGACAACATACTTGCATAATAAATTATTTTCATCACTTTAGTTGGTGCTGTTATTGTATCAGCATCTTGCACACAATAATCTCTTGTGAATGAGCCAGCAATCATTTTTACGGTTATTAATTGTTGAAGTGTTTGAAGTAAACGTGGCAGTCTTGTTTTGCAGTGTCTTGCCCATACTCTAGCTAATTTAGCTTGTGCACTTATTGGTAAACAGCTTGCTGCTTTGCACAGCATGTGTAATGCATATTCTAGATAATCACTGCTACCAAGTACTGGAATTTCAAAGACAATTAGAAATACATTGAGCAGAGTATCTGTACTGTCTGAGGGCATTATTCCAAAAACACGAAGATCTAATTCGATATTGTCTGCTAGTGTAACAAGAGCATTGACTAGAGCTGATTCAAATTCTTCTCCTGGAAAAAATGGAAAAAAATATGTTCAAATTTTATGATGATTTCTTACGAGAGCATTAATATTATAACATTTTTGCAAATAAAATCATGATTATTTTTAGTACTCTTTCATACCTGAAATTGACCAGAGAGCAGCAAAAGACCTTCTTACGGCTTCCAAATCCACACTAGTATCATCAGAATGTGGAACTGATGGCGATGGATCACTGCTATCCACCTCTTTATCTTCACCTTGTAGTGCTCTGACAGCTTCTTTATTTAAATCACTTGGTGGACCAAGCAGTGATACTGGAGCACGTTCAAGAAGTGCTGCCAATGGTGAATCACTTTTTTCAGTTTTTTGAAAACTTCTACTCAGTGCTTCGGCTGATGAAAAAACTTCACCGAGTGTCCGAATCAAGAGTGAATAATTCCCCTCCGATTTACATCGATCAATAATGTCCAGAAGTTTTGCCTCAGTGAGATATGGTACTTGTTTACCTGAAATAAATGTGAAATATCATAAAAAAAATGAATGAACGTTCGGTGGATTGTTAGTGGATTTATTTGGACATAAATGATTTTACAGATTTTTTTTTCAAAATGGGGAGAAGGATTTTGAGTATTTTTTGGACTCCAGGTATCTCAGGTACAATGCAAGAACAATCAATTCAGCCACTGCATCTCTACTTGATCTTTCATTATCATTATTATCACACAATTTAATTCTTTTAGCTGTATTTTTCCGTGATTTCCTCTTAACTGGAGTTTTTTTAATATTGTTTCTTTTATTATTACTCCTATTCTGTTTTTTTCTTCGCTGTTTTGGTATTGAAATATCATAATTACTCAAAATTCTCTCAAAACTATTGGACTTTATAATTTTACATGATTCAGCACAATCAGAGTCATCCTCCATTTGTTCTAATGATTCAATCATTGATTCATCAGAAGATGAACTGATATGATTTTTCAAACAATCACACTGAATTTTTCTCTTTGGATTTTTTTTTTTAATACTCTTGATTGGCTCTTGATGAATCAATGCACTTGTCCGTATCTCAAAGTGTCTTTTTGAAGTACCAGGAGCAGTCTGGAGTCCATTAATATCAATTGAAGAAGTGGAAATTTCTCTTGTTGCATTGAATGGTGGAGTTGGTACTTGAACTGATGCATTTTTCGTACCTTCAACTGAACACGATGGATTCATACTTTTTGGTGGTAAACTTTTGGCAAGTGATGCTGGTCCAGATTCGAGTGATGTTCTTGGTACTTTGCTTGGTTGCGTGCCGTCACACAGACGTGCCTCTTGTGAAAATAATTGAATTGCTTGAGCCGCTGCTTGATTTGGAGTTAAATTTGTCACCTTGGAGAAAATTTTAATGCATAATTTCAGAAGCTCAATTGTTTTATCAGATACACCATAAAAATATCAACACAAACTAAAATTAATACAATTTATTTATTCTTTCATTAATAAATTTTCAAATAACTCACTTTACCACTGGATGCACAATTTTGATTGTCGCATTGTGGATTACCACAACCATCCGTTAACTGATAGAAGTAACGTTCAATTAATTTTTTGGCTGCTGCTCGCTTCATGTCACTGCAAGGGCTCTCAGCTCCTACCCTGTTTGTTTCAAAATCAAAAAACGAAAAAAAAAAGAACATTCGTCACATCATGCTTAGTGCCAAATAATGAAGATGGAACACAAAAAGCCACATGCATAATGCTTTCTTTGTGTCTAATTTTAAAATTTCACACAAGAATCATGGAAACATGATGAGTGTCAATGACTTATGGAGAGAATAAAAAAAAATGAAATTTTGTCCACTAAGAAAGTTAATTTTTTTTTAGCTTTCTTTTTCGAGAATGAAATTTATCGGAAAATTACCTGGAAGCAAGATCTTCTCCAGGGTCCTCTTGGCCCTTCGGGTTCATAGATTCACAATTGTTGAAATTTTGAACTCAAATTTACACGTCAAATTCTCAATCCAATCTGTCAATTTTTTGTGTTTCTTTTTTTCTGCAAATTCTTTTCTTTTGCCACCACTTATTTTGATACACAAATGTTGTTCGACTCTTATCCAGAATGTTTGTCAATACATTAAAAAAAAGTAAAGAGGAGAGAGAGAAGGAGAAGAGTGAAAAAAAATATTTGAGGCTTTTGATATGTCTTCGGTCTGGCACAAGAGACACTAGAGTTAGCCAAACAATTTAGAATTTCAACCCAACAAACTCAACTAAATTTAGAATCAATCGTGTTGTTAACCAATATACACGACATCTAAACACTCTTGATAGAGGGAGACAGAGGGAAATGAGTGGGGAATCAAGGTGGGTGGATGGGATGGAGAGAATGAAGGCAAGGGGAAGAGGGAAGGGAAAAATGCAAAATTGCGTTGTGAGAAGCCACTGAAAAAATGAGGGTTCACTTGCAAATGAAGATAGTTGAGTTTTCGTAATTCTATTGGTTCCAAAAAATTATTAATTCTTCGTTTTTTTCGTGTTCCGAGCTCTTATAACTGGTAAATCTCAGATTCGTTGATCTTGAATTCCTCTATATTTTTCTTGTTTTTGATTCCTTAAAAAACACGTAATTAGGTTCTTTTTTTAACTTTCAACTGTTTATTATGATTTATTATTTCAATGAAAACTGACACTTTATATTTTCTTCAATGAAAAATTCGTTGAATCGTTCAGTTAAGGGACTATGACAATTGCAAGTTGAATTATGCCGATTAGATTTAAAGGAATTATTGAATATAATAAAAGATGTGAAATAAAAATTATAAGTTGAAGAGATTTCACTAGTAAAAAAATCACGTGCGCGCGCACAGTAATGTCTAAGCCACTACTGATTGAGGTTATTTTCGCTGTATTCGTCTTGGACACTTTGAGCGCCACATTCTATAGCATTTTGCATGTGATGTATATCTATATATACGCACTAAAATACAGCCCTTGAAATACGTCGCTCTTGATATTCTTTGGCTTTGTTATTTTTCAACCCTCACTATATTGTCATACTAACGAAAGAGTGGATTTCTGGAGCCGTGCCACGCTTTCACTCATTCCATTATATATAGCTACTTGGAACCCGAGAATTTTCGATTCGAGTTAATACAGTAAGAATCGATGAGTGCTCCCTATCATCAATGGACATTTAAGAAGATCACATTGCTAACACTGAGAATATTGAAGCTTACAAGAGAAAATTCATCATTTTCGATGAAAATGGACAGGTTTTAGGCAATAGCGATTGAATTTAAGGAAAAAAACTTAAAATCAATAAATACATGTTTTTCAACCATCACTTTGATGATTATCTTGATTGATGAAATATATGTACTGAAGATGGGAAGAATATGAGAAAAATCTTCTAAATTTTGAAGTGAAACTTCTTTAGGCGCGTTCCTGCGTTGGGAGTAAATACGAAATTTGCCCAAACTTGCGTTAGGTCGAAAAACCGAACGGAAGTGGTGGAGGTAGGTCGCTCTGTGGCAGTGCGCATATAGGCACGGTAGCGCGAGGGGTAGAGAGAACCAAAAATAGCAGAGGAGTAGGGCGGTGTCTGCGCACCAGGTACGGCATATCCAATCACATGCAGGGTTGTGTTCTTTAGAGTTTGAAGTGATCTAAACAGTGTTAAACTGATCTGCTTGCGCCTGCGCGCAGTTGGGCATACGTAAGGCATCAAACCTATTTGCGCAGGCGCAAGCGGATAAGTTTAACAGAGTTTGGATCACTTCAAACCCTGAAGAACATAACCCAGAGCACGAATGTACCTGCATTTTCTATAATTACTGAGAATATCTCAGACACAATGGAAAATAGGGAAATTTTGATAGAGACCTTTTTTATAGCTCCCACAATTCTCCACAAAAAAGGATGCGAATAAATTTACGCTATCTTGCTTCATTTCAGAGATATTCATTGAAAAATAATGAATAAACAAAAAATCGTCTATCTATATCAAATTGTACATTTTTCATTAATCTTCTTTTGAGGATATTTCGGGGAACTAAGGGAGATAGTAAAAATGTTCTCTAATTCCGTCTTGTAGCTCTTGAAGAGTGTCTATTCAAACGAGTTAAGCCAAAATTACGCCACTTCGCTTCCTCAAAATTCGTGGTTTTATTCACTTTGCTGAATGGGAATTGTTGTATTTTATGGTTTTTAGTATTTATTAAAGCCGTGAAGTTCCACATTTGAGAAAGTTCAGTAAAATTGCGCAGCACTCAAAATATATGAATTAGTGTAAAATGGAACAGTTTAGCATGTGAACGTCAAACTAGCGTTCGACGTTTGACAGTTGTCTGATTGAATTTTCATTAATGAATTGGAAATACAGCCATTGATTAAGTTTTTTAATTCGGATATTCTAGTTCGAGAAAAATAAGACAAAGCAAGATATTATTACATTATAAAAAGGTAAAGCCGAAGTTTTCTGTCAATTTTCCATTAAATGGGAAAAATTTTCAGGTACTCCAAGATGTTCCCAAAAGTATAATTCTCAATCTCTCCCATTTAATAGAAAAAAATTCAGATTCCATTTATGTTCTTAAATGATATGAGGCTCCATTTAATTATTTCTGGAGTGGAGTATTCCAATTGGAATTCTCAATCATCAAGGGTATTTTCAATTGATTGATGAAAATTACTATGTATATAGTACATGAATGTCAGCAACACGAGCCACAAGTTTCACTTCTCACGCGTGACATTCCACGCACCCTCTTTTTTATTGAGAGGACTGCTTTCTAGCAGTCCTCGTAGTGCCATTGAGCTTTATCAGGTAGAAAGCATTCACCCTAGATTGGTGTCTAGTTGTCTGGCGCAGTAGGTTGGACTGTAGGTTTACGTGTGGATTAGTTACAGACGCCAGCTATGGTGTTATCCCGAAATTGAGGTCCCCGGGAGAGCTTGACTGTTTTTGACTAATTTGGAGTCGTAGATTACGAATCTCTTTGTTATCTTTCCCTACAAGTGGGTCTTCACATTATCATTAACAATTTCATCCTCTAAATCGTTGTAACGCTTCAATTATGACACTTAGAGATAAATTGTCCAAACAAAAGTTGTTTATCTTTTCAAAATGAAGAAAAAATGTCTCTACTTCTTTTTATATCTACATTATTAAGGAAGTTACGGATAATTCGAGGGTGTTCTAACAACCTAGAACAGCGCGTGAGTTTTATTCCACGTGTAGCACGGAAAGAGGTTTACACGATCACATTGCGGTGCGAGTGATAATTTCATTGAGCGTTAAAAGTATTTTTTTCAAACTTTATTCATTTGGTGAAAGGATTCTCACAATCGCCTGTAATTTGGCATGCGCAGAGTGCAATGCAAGGCGTATTGGCATTTACGCAATAACAACTGCCACGCTGGCATTCGGTATCGGTGCAATTAAGGACGAGATATTGTATTGAAGAATAAATTTCAGTCAACAAACTAGACCGGAATACATAAAGGAGATTTTTAGCAAATAAAAAAAGACTCGCACGCTCTTGTGCATTCTATGTAGCATAAACAAGCGGAAAAGAGAGAGAATAGCAGAAGAACGAAATCAAAGCATGATAACGCGGTAGAAGCCTACAGAGCAGTAGCCGCGCTCACCGCACATGTGCGTTCGCTGTCTTCGTTTGTCCAGAAGTTATATTCGATATAACTCTATTGATAATTGAGATATCGAAGACAGTCAAAACACATTTTTTCTTCACTTTGAAGAGATGAACCACTTTTGTTCGGACAATTTTTCTCTAAGTATTATAATTAGGCGTTATAACGATTCAAACAATTGAATGGTTAGTAACAACATGAAGGCCCGCTTGGAGGGAAAGATAACAAAAAGATTCATAATCTACGGCACCCAAATCAGTCAAAAACAGTCTAGTTTCTCCCGGAACCGCATTTTCTGGATAAAACCATGGACTAAAAGATCGAGGGTTCGAGTCCTTACTGATGATTGGCAAGTTGTGTAGTTCATAACAGCAGGGAAAAGTTTCACAGTTCAGTTTGTGGCATAGAAATTAGTAAAACTTGGCTGTATAATTCAAATGTGGAAGACCAGCTGCATGAGCAGCACAATTAACAAACAAATGAATCTTAGACTGATTGCTCTAAGCGACGTAACAACGTCGAATTCCCTTTACATTACCCCGGCATGCTTAGCGAGTTTCCAGTAATGTCGCTCACCGGACAACTTCATTCGGTATGGAAAAAAATCCACTAACTCCTAGTTCCTAATTTATTTCATTTTTCCATCAAATTTGCAGTATATGTTATTCAAAAAATATAATAGTTCGTCAAACACTTCAATTATATGGACCCATGGATGTAAAACGATGACGATAAGTGAATCACAGAGTTATATCGTCTGTCGAGATTCATCCTTGTCAAAGAGACATGAGCATATCGGTTATACATCTCAGCTATAAATGCTTCCCTTATTCATTCGATTACCCGCGTACGATGTGCAATGGAGAAACCTTAATTGAATGAGAATCTACTTTACTTGATATGAAGGCCCCAGAAAGGCACTCTACCCTTAAATTAGTTTGAAACATGTAAATTGAGATTGAAATATTCCAGAATGCGTTACTCCATTTTTCATTTTCTGGGTTTTTCAAGATAAAATATTGTAATTTATGATCTATTGAGTAATCCGTTTATACTCATTCAGTGCGTCATTGATATTCTCAATCAAATTCCAAAATTCTGAAGAAATAATGAATTTTCTTATTTAGATAATGAGATCATTGATAATCAATGGAAACTATCAGTAGCTCTATTGAATACTTCCAGTATAATAGAATTTTGTAATGAACTTGTTTAAATTGGAATTAACATAGTGCTTGATGGGGTTATCTTCCTTCTCCACTCTATCAATTTAATTATGGAATTCTCGCAAACTCCAGAGTGATTTGCCAGTGCCATAAAAGTGAACGAACTCGTGATCTCATAGAAGGCAGTATTAGAATATATGCTAATCTAGGAGGGTGGAGAAAAATAAAAATTTTTACCCCTTTTTCAGACCGTCAAAACTTGAGGTCGGAAAGCGACTATCTCCAATGGGATGTGGAAAACATATCCCATTCCGACAATTCTATGAGCGATGATGTAGATCAATGAGGAGCTGTATTCAAAGGATGTCACAGTGCTTAGTCGTTTCCTGACGTCAATGTGGATTCTATCAGTGAAATTTCGAGTTAGAAACTCCCTTAATTCTATAATGTAATTGACATGATTCAGGTAATGGAGCTGGGTGAGCGAAAACCCATGTCAGCTTCCGAGCGTGGGCGAAAGTTAATTCACGTTGTAGTGTTAAAATAAAGGGACTCTGAAGGATTTTGATGCAAACTATTGCCATCTGTCCTGGAAACATATGTATTAAATTCTAATTAAATTCTCAGCTTATCCTAGATGATTGTTAATCCTTGAGAACTCGCGCTCTTTCTAGCATCTCACTTGTACTTAAGCAAACGCCATAAGTTGAGTAGTGTCAGTGCGGCGCCACGCTCATAACGCGAGTTCTCAAGGATCAACTTTCATACAATGCGTTAAATCAACTGGCCATGTCATGGGAGTTAGTTTTATAATATTGACCATGATAATTACTATAATATTTAATATAATAAAATTTACTATAATTATAACTATGGAGGTGGGGGAAAGTAGGTACTTTTAACATCTTGCGAAATCTTTATAATACAGGCATCGTTTTATCAATGGCACTCACTATTCAATACGAGAGAATAGGAATATTCTTTTGCAGCAAGTGGGAGCCATATACCATAATATCAGCTTCATGAGTTATTGAAATTTAAAAAAAAATTATATTTATGTAAGGATCGAAGAACGATCTTAGGTGCTGTGGTGCATAAAAAGAAACATAGTATAAGCTTAACTTCATCAACGGATATTTATCAGTCTCCCTAGAGATTTCTCTCGTGCAATATGCCAATTATTGAATCCATATAAATAAACAGCATAATTACGATGCTTGATATGAAGGTTTCAGAGAGGCGCTTTGCTCTTAAATTGGTTCAAAGCATGTAAATTAGGATTAAAATATTGTAAAATGCTTTTCCTCATTTTTCGTTTCCTAGATGTTACAAAATAAAACATTGTAATTTATGATTTTTCGAGTAATTCTTTATTCTCATCCACTGCCTCATTGACTTTCTTGATCAATTTCTAAAATGATAAGGAAATAATGAATTTTCTAATTTAGATGATTAGATCTTTACTAATCAATAAATAACATTGGGAGCTCTATTGAATACCTCTATGATAATGGAATTTTGTCATATACTTGTTTCAATTAAAATCAGCATAGAACTTGATACGCTTATCTTTCTTCTCCATTATGTCAATTTAATTATCAAAATTTCCCAAGCTGCAGAGTAATCTACCAATGCTACGTTCAATCGACCGTAAATAATCAGCATCCGGGAGATGGGGTTGACATCATCCAAGAGAATAAGGGCCTTAATAGATGTACTCTGGACGTTTTACTCTGAATAGAAAATTTTTCGCCAAAATAATAAGGAAAAATGAAAGAATTGAAAATACAAGAATGAATAAAATAGAAACATTGATTTTTTCGATCAATTCTGAGACATTTGGTTTATAATCTTTCTTCTGCTTCATTAGTTTTGTAAAGGAAAGAATAAAGGAATAATAATTGAAATTATCCCCATTTCTTTAGAAATTTTATCATGAGTTTCATTTCATTGCAATATTTCGATTTTTTTGATCCATCTACGTTATTCATTGCATTCATTTATTTTTGTAAATGATGTTGTGGTCTGTATTCAATATAGCAAGATAGGTTATTATTTGATGAAAATTCCACGTGAAAATATTGATGGCAAATATGACCGAGATTTAATCAATGTAGGAGGGAGATTTGGACGAATAATGGTTAATTCATTGTTATCAGTTAAAAAAATATAATAACCGAAAATGAGTACTGTTCTGGTGTCATTTCGAACTAAAAGAAATTGATATTGAAAGAAATGGGCATTGATTTCTCCCAATTAAATCTCCTTCTTTCCTTACACACTTCATCGTAAATGAGAAAGAAGTTTTGTCTCAAAATTATTTTTATTCCTAGTAAATATTTTTTTCCCTCAGTGGAATAAAGACAAATACTATACAAATGAAATTGGATTTCCATTGTAATCGGATTTGAAAAGGTGAGAGAGAATTTGAATTATCAGGCGTTATTGATTTTTGCAGGCAACGTGCATGATGCACTAGATGATATCTGACTTTTCGAATTCAATGCAATACTTCAAACAATGGAAAACCAGTGGATGACTGTTTCGTATTTTTCAGTTCTTTCGGTTACAGATTGATCTAATTTTTTCATTGTGATATGAAATGAATTCTAGATAAAAATTGATGGAGCTTCGGGAAAAGCTGGTAGCAATGGATATGGAAATTGAGCGGCTTAAAATGGATGGAATGAATTTCCTGTAATGTTCTTGTACTGTTTCATTGAAAAAAATTTTTTTTTCATTTTTAAAATTGGTTCAAGAAAGTACGGAAAAATGAATTTTTGTTTTTTTTGAAAATTGCGCTGAATTTTGCGGATTTTGTGGAAACTATGAATGTTTTCGTGTTTTTTCTTAGTTTAGTGTGTGCTGAAACACCCCCTAAATTTTCAAGCCAATCGACTGGACCGTTTTTTTTCCCCGAATGAACAAAGTTTCAGCAAAAATTTAAGGAACACTTTTTTGTTCTTTAAACATTAATTAATGATGATTAAAACTGGAGATTTTCTTTTTCCATTATTTTTTCATGATTTCTTGTGGCATACTTGTTGGACTTCACATGCTCACTCCCTTTTTCTCGCGCCCCCTCTTACTTCCATCTATACATGAAGAATCACGGAAAAATAACGAAAAAAACATCTCCGGTCTGAATCATATTAATTGATATTTAATGAACAAAACAGCGTTCCTTTAATTTTTGCTACAACTTTGACCTTTCGGGGAGAAAATTGGTCCAACCGATCAGTTTCAAAATTTATAGTTTGTTCAGGCACACATAAAGCCGAGAAAAAACGTTTGCACTTTTCGCAAAATTGGAAAAGTTCAGCTTAAGGTATGACTATCACCAGAGGCTTGAAATACGAAAAATCTGAAAAAATTCAGAGATAGTCTTCACAGGAAACCCAACAACTTTTCCTTATGGAGAAAAATGTTCTGACCCGTAGAATCCGAGATATTGAATTTCAAAAAGTTCATTTTCCCCATAAGAACCCGTGTAAATTGAGTCGCGATTCAATCATTATAAATTTAAAGAAAAACGGCATTTACGGGGCTTCTGAAAAAATTGTAGCCCATAATCACTATTTTTAAGAATTTTCTGAGACCAGAATCAGTTATTTCTGACCCATAGTTTTGGAGAAATAAAAATAAACGATTAATGGCAGGCCAGCACCGCTGTGTACGTACACGCGGCCGCTTTGTATGTTTGTACAACTACAGGAGTATTTTCTAGTGTGCACGCATATGTATACGAGCACATTAGTGTGCGTAGGCAGGCCCGTATCAGATTTTAAAAAATGGTTCTTTGAAGAAAAAAAATCAAAATATTAGTAGATATAATTATTTTGATTAAATTATGCTTTCATATGAAAGCAAGAAATTATTGAGGCTGAATAGCATTATAGGTTGAACAATTTCTCCCTCCTTTGGTTGTTCCAAATGATTTTTTCCTAACCTCTCTCACCCCCACTCTTAGTGGTGACTTGAGCGATAGTCTTACCTTAAAGGAGATTCTACAATGGCCGCAACGCAATGAATTCCGCACGGAATTCATTGCGGCTGGCTCATGTTTGCGAAAAAATACCGTATGGCAACGAACGCATTCCCTGTCAAACAATAACCTTGATTAATCTACACTGAGAGAATTTTTCGGAGTTTGGAGCTAAAAAAGTATGGTAGGAAAAAGCCATGACTATAAATATATTAGTAGCACCTATTTTGGTGTTGTACAACAATTTTCATTCTGAGAATGAATTGCGTTGAGTTCAAGTAGAATTATCGGATAGTTATCATAAATATAATTCTTTGATTCTCAGTTGTATGCGGATTTAGTTATGGCAACTGAATTTAGTTATAGCGATTTAATTATATCGACTGCGGATTTAGTTATAGCAATGGATTGATTTCGCGGTCAATTGTATGATTAAAAATAGCCCCCCAGCACGGTTATTCTAGTTTTCTTTTAATGAAATAAATAAAAAAAAAAAGAATTCTGCCTAGTAGTTCTCGAGATAGTCCAGGCGGTCACCCATCCAAGTACTGACCAGATCCAATGCTGCTTAACTTCGGTGATCGCCTGGAGTTTTCTCGTTGACTGCTGCTAATCTGAAACATATAACTATCTCGATCTTCATTGCGCCTTTTAGGGTCTTTGGAAGAAAAAAGAAAAATAATAATGAATCGAATTTATAATAACAATCAATAATAAATCTAAAATAGTGATTTCGCCTTACATTGGAGACGTAAAGTCGAAATACGGCGAAAGGAAGGTGAAATTCTGGCGGGACTTCTTGGACATCAAAGAAATGTACATTGAAAGTAAGTTGGAAGTCGAAATGTAGGGTGAACGAGCCCAAAATTTTTGACTTGGGATATAATTTTAACTTACTTGAATAAATTCTTGTATTTTTTTCTTCACCTTGTGTATTATCACTCTCAACAAAAATAATTACAATCGTTCAGCTATAAATTCATGCATTCTGGGTTATCCCAATTAAAAAATCCTTTTCAACGTATAGATTATGATATAGAAATCATCAACGGAACTAAACATTTATAACAATAAGAAATTCTGACGGAATTTAGCTGAGAGGACTTGCTGGAGTATTTCATGTATCCTAATTCAATATAGTGGTCCTGATTAGTAACCTCAACATTATGATTCTGAGTGCCATTACTAATTGTATAGTTCGTTTCGACCATGACTAAATAATAATACAATCGGAAGCAAAACGAACCATCTCCGCAGCTATCCGATGCACACTATCAATAGATAGTCATGCCCGTATGAAACAAGCAGGCGCTTCACTCTATGGGCATTTTCCATAAATTTCACCCCTCGTTATTCACTCTATGATGTCTTTACTATTGAAGAATTCATTACGAAAAACATTTAATATTATGCCAATGCAATTGGCATAAAGCTTCCGAATGGATTTTCCACCATTTATTTTTCATTAATTTGAAAATGAAAATTAAGCAATAATTTTGATATTGAAAAACCTCGAACCCCTAGCGTATGATAATTTATCCAATTGTAAAGGTGAAGTAGGGAGGATAATCTCACAAATTTAGATCTGTTCGACATTATCTGAATATTTCCGTGCAGCCCGTTTTCATCAATATTAATTTAGTCTTACAACAAATAAAAAATTTTTTTTTTATATCAAATTCAAAATATTTACAAGCTTGTTCATATTTTCTAAAAATTTATCATAATAATAATCCCCAAAGATTGAAATCTTCATTTGGTAATTATTGAATGATCTATTGTAGATTGGTCGGAATTATGTCTGTACTCATTGGGCCCACGATAACGAATTCTCAACCAACTTTCACTTTCTGCCTCTATAATGGACGTACTTTTGTCAATCGGATCGTTATTTTTGATACCAGAATGATTGATGATTTTACAATGAGATATCGCATGAATCAAGTAAATTATAAAAATAATAATGTTAATAATTCTAATTACCATATGAGCGATTCCACCAATTCTCGAATAGAACTTCGGCTCCCAATTTTGGGGGGCGACTTTTTGATCCTCATCAATTGCAACCATTTCAGTTTGTATGCATAGAGAATGCTATACCTCATTTCAATGGGTTTATACCAAATGGAGTTAATCCAGATTTGATCACGGACTTTGAATGGCACGTTCATCAGGCTCATCAAATTACTCGATTTGGGGAACTTGATGTACCAGGCCGTGCAGTAATCGAAAGGGAAACTTGATTTTTTAATTATTTTATTTTGAATGATAATTTTATTTTGAATAAGACTTTGAATAATAAATATAACATATAGTACAGAATAAATATGAGATTCATTTCAAATTAAAAATCTGGAAATTAGAGTTTAAGTATAAGGAATTATTTCCAGTTCTTCTCGTTATTCTATCAGGATGAATAAGGTCTTATTTATTTAGCAAAAATTATCTACTTTCTAATGATGAAATGATAAATACTAGTGACCTTAGAAAAAAATTGAAAAAAATTTGAATTTCTGAAGAAAAAAAAAATTTCAGCATTCTTGTAGAAGAATCCTTTGAAAAATCTGAAATTTTTAGGATTGGTGATGGTCATCTAAACTGATCTTTCAAGCTCAACTTGGATATGGTCAGACAAGCAGTTCCGTGTATATACGCTCATTGTATGGAATAGTTTTTCAACAATATCTCAGGAACTGTTCGGTCGATTACGCTGAAATTTGATACCGTAATTCGCACTCATAAGATGTACAAACACACGAAATTTGAAGTCTCTAACTCAAATATTTTTTAAGTTATCGCGATAACCGTGATTTTTCAAAAATCACAGTAAAAAAAATATAATAAAAAAAGTAAAAATGGGAGCACTGGTTACCCTTGGGGTTTAATGTGCGCCCTATCCGTGCGCTTCTCCTCGCGGAGGATAGACGCTGTAAGTTGATTTTTCGCTGAGAAAACTCGAAAAAACGATTTTTTGATGATTCACTTTTTCTCGAGAACTATTCAACCGATTTAGCTGAAATTCAATAGCAAAGTTGGCACTCATAAGATGTATAAACACACCAAATTTGAAGTCTCTAGCTCAAATATTTTTTAAGTTATCGCAATAACCGCGATTTTTCGAAAATCATAGTAAAAAAAATATAAAAAAAAAAATAAAAATCGGAGCTCTTGTCAACCCCGGGGTTTAATGTGCGCCTCATCAGCGCGCATCTCCTCGCGGAGGATAGACGCTGTCAATTGATTTTTCGCTGAGAAAACTCGAAAAAACGATTTTTTGACAATTCGCTTTTTCTTGAGAACCATCTAACCGATTTAGCTGAAATTTCGCAGAGAGCATTGCGCTTGCATAGTGAATATTCCCTCAAAATTTCATATCGATACATGCAGCCGTTTCCGCATAAAGTGATGAAACGTGTCATCACATACATACACACACACACACACATACATACACACAGACATGTAAAAAAAATATTTTTTTCCGACATTTTAGAACATTTGGAGTCATAATCCGATGAAATCTCAAATTCGAAAAAAATCACGATTACAATGCTTCCATTCGGAAGCAAAAATCCCCTCAGTGTAAGTATTACTAACCGTAATTAATTTTCCTAACATTCCTGCGCATTTTTTGAATGAAAATGGGGAAAAATTAGAAATTAGATGTTAAGCAGGAAAGAGAAGTCATCAGATTCGTTAAGGTAAATCCTACATTGTGGAATAAAAGTAGTTCTGGTTATCACAATTGCGTGGAGAAGGAAAAGGCTTGGGTAGCCATTGGTAGGGCCTTGGAGATCAGAATTCCAGGTAACTATAAATATATATAATATATGAAATATTGAGTTTTCATCGCACGTAGAAAAATTGTGATGGCGGCCGCCATGGCACGGGCCATGGCGGTGGGCATGGCGCCGGCCATGGCGGCCGCCATCACAAATTTGCCGCTTTCCATGGGGTTCTTTCCCATGGCGATTTTTCATGACGATTCTTTCCATGGCAATTTTTCGCATGATGATTCTTTTCATGACTTTTCCATAAATTTTTCATGCCTTTCATGAATTCATGGCTATAGCAAGTTTCTCAATAGCAAATTTCGCATTGACGAATTCTGCCATGGAGAAAATGCAATGGAGAGAAACGCCATGGAAAGGATCGCCATGGAAAGGATCACTATGGAAAAAGTCACTATGGAAAACAAACGCCATAGAAAAAAAGCCCATGGAAAAGGGAGCTATGAAAAAAAAGCCATGAGAGAAAATGAAAAGAATCATCATGGGAAGAAATGCCGTGCAAAAATATGCCTTGGATAGAATCGCCATGGAAAAATTGCCATGGCAAAGAACTTCATAGAAAGCGGCAAATTTGTGATGGCGGCCGCCATGGCAGCGGCCATGGTGACCGCCATGGCCAGCGCCATGACCACCGCCATGGCCCGCGCCATGGCGGCCGCCATCAGAATTTTTCTACGTGATCACTTGAAGTCAATTTAGAAAAAATGAAAAATTAAGTTGATGAATATTAATTGCCGTTTCTTTTTGGATACAGGTGATGAAGTAAAGGTAGAATTTAGAAATTTACGTGATCGATTTGCTAAGAGCTATAAAGAACGAATCTGATCACAGCCATCATCTTCAGGAGCCGGACGCGTATCCACTGGAGAGATTTATGTCTCCCAATGGCAATTTTTCCATGAGCTGTTGATTACTTTCAAATGTAAACTATGTATTTTTCAAAATAATGTGTTTTTTTGAATTATGAATTTATATTATTGATAATGAAAATGAATGTAAAAAAAATTGAAAATGTATGAAATCAAATCAATCAGGATTGTTCTTCAATCTTGCTTCTCGTCTCCTCACTTCTGTTGCAAGTAAAAATGAATTTTTTACTTGAATTTTCGTGAAACGATGAAACCAATAAGACAGCTAAAGCTTTTATTAATATGCTGATATTGATAAGAATTGACAAAGGACTAGAAAAAAACAGAATGATTGTAAATTTCTTTTCAGAGTAAAGGTCTTCATGAAAAATCTAAAAAAAAAATGAAAAGATGTTCTGATATGTCTATATTAATGAGTGATTTTTTTTCAATTTTCTTCATAGAGGCCGTAGGTTGGAAAAATACCCGGATTCAGACTTTGAAGTGAGGTTACTAATATTGTTTGACAGAGAATGCGTCCGTTGCCATACGGCACTTTTCCGCAAACATAAGCCAGCCGCAACGATTCCGTACGGAATTCATTGCGTTGCGGCCATTGTAGAATCTCCTTAATTTAAAAAAAATAAAAAAGTCATCTTTTGGTATTCTCTGAAATTTTGATCTAAACTTTGCAAATTTTTACGAAAAGTGCAAACTTTTTCACGTTGTTTGTCAGCTTTATGTGTGCCTGAACACTCAGTGAATTTTGAAGCTGATCGTGGGGACCGTTTTTTCCCTGAAAGGTCAAAGTTGTAGCAAAAATTGAAGGAGCCCTCTTTTGTTCCTTAAACATCAATTGAGGATGATTAAGACCGGAGATGTTTTTTCGTTATTTTTCCGTGATTCTTTATGCGTGGATGCTGTGGATGAGGTGAGTGCGTGCGCGAGAAAAAAGGAGTAAGCATGTAAAATCCAACGAGCGTTCCAAAGAAATCATGGAAAAATAACGGAAGAAGAAAATCTCCGGTCTTAATGATCATTAATTGATGTTGAAGGAACAAAAAAGTGTTCCTTTGCTGAAATTTTAATTATTCAGGAAAAAAACGGTCCAGTCGTTAGCTTAAAAATTAAGGGGGTGTCTCAGCACACAGTAAACTGAGAAAAAACGAGAAAACATTAGTAGTTTCCACAAAATTTGCAAAATTCAGCAAACTTTTTTAAAAAAAACTTCATTTTTTGGTACTTTTTTGAACCAATTTTAAAAATGGAAACTTTTTTTTTTCAATGAAACAATACAAGAATATTACAGGAAATCCATTCAAGTTCACGAATCTCAGCATCCGCTCGCTGTGCGATTAGTAGTTCCCGAGATATCGACGATTGAAGACAAAAGAGTGTTTTTTGATTCAATTGACGATATCTCAGCAACAAATGATCGTAGGAAAAAAACGAAATTGAAGCTGAAAGACCAGGCTACACGATCCTGATAAGGGTTGAGTCGAAAAAAATTTTTTGGAGTCCGTGGACCAATTTGAAAAAAAAACGAAGAAAAAAAAATTCCGCTTTTAACTCTTTTATCTCGTTATAACGGATGATCAAAAAAAATTTCATCTCAAGATCTAGAAAAAAGAGACTTCAAGCTTTCCAACCTGTTTTTGTATTCCGTCCTATGATTTCTGGCGAAGTAACAGCCATTTGAAAATCATGAAAGAAACTGACAAAACTGACTGTTCCCTCAATTTTTTGCTAACTTTGAATAAAGTATTCAAACTGTATAAGCACTCGTTTGTAATAATATACATCGTCGCCTTCGAGTCAAAGAGGCATAAGTCCTGTGTATAAGCATGGCACTTACGCCCCTGCAATTTTATATTAAGGCGACGATATGTATACAAATGAAAACAAAAATTTTTATCGTATTTAAGCGTTGAAAAGCCTAAACTTGCCTTAAGTACCCCATTTCGACTCACCCACCCCTATATCAGTACGTGTCCGACAGCCAGTTCAGTTCGCGCATGCCGATATAGTAGAGAGAGCGAGCATACGTGGATAGAAAGGGATAGAGCATGAACGCAGCGGCGTTCATCCCAACAGTTTTCCTTCATCTCTTTTGATAATACTTTGGGAACTCACGGATACGCTCTTTACGCCCTTATCTCTTGCGATTCTCGGGATTCTCTACAAATACCCTTGATAATCATGTTATGTCCAGATATTTAATTTATTTTCAATATAATCTAGACTGATTATTTAGTTTTTTTTAACCGCAAGTTCGGTATTAATTGTGCAGCAGTTGCGAGACTTCCCCGGGATCATTGGTCAGAGACGATCGACTCAGCGAAGTGTCGAAATGACGTAGCCATTTCGGGCTTCCGGGAGTGCATCGTCCGGCCTCAGTATGCAAGGGGATACTCGGAAATAGCAGTATCAAGAGTTCGTGAAGAAAAAGGCTGATATCGAACACCGACCAACGAACTAGAAAGAATGTGAGATGTCATCTTTTTAATTGCAGAATCGAGTCCAGCTGGTTTGAAGAAGAAAAGAACCGGGCAGTTCTTTTCGGCACGTCGAGTCGTAAACCTCGGTAAAGGACAAATCCTCCTCGCGAACTTCCCTCGAAATCGATCAAAGCCAGTTAATGCTTTTCCTTCGCATACCCTAATCCTATTGTGAAAATGGTAGGGTAACGCGGTCAATTTTTGAATAGAAAAATTAGAGGATTGACGAACTTAACTTGGTGTAGGGAAACTCGTCCTTAAATCGAAACTAGTTGGTGGTTCTGCAACTAAAAGGATACTTCAGGATTGTGTACTTTTGCTGTGTTACGAACTCATTCTAAATTATTTACAAAGAAACAAACAAAGAAATTTAACACCATAATTCAATCTATCAGTTTTATGAATTTCGAGAAGTTTTAGATAAGAATATTAAATACTATTAAAGAAAAGTTCAAATAATCACAAATAAATTCGAGAGGAAATTGGGCTAATATATAAATTTAAAAAAAAGAAGAATAAATAAAACTAAACCCTGAAATAATAACGATGGACCATTTGACAGATTAGAAATAATAATAAAAATAAAGTAAACAAACTCTATTCCAAAAGAGTTCAGAAGTGTAGAAAACATTATAAGTGAAAAAAAAACAGTGTACCGAAGACTATTATTGGGGTTAATAAAAAGAAACAGGGATTTACAACACCGAGTGAGTCAATCTTTCTATTACACCCGAAAACCATCCAAGCTGCAAGAAAAAGAAATAGAAACTAATTCCACTCTCCAGAACAATTTGTCAAGTCATCCTTCTCTCGTTCTAAATAACCTTCTCAAACTCTCATAGTACAAAATTTCCCTTGAATGCAATTTCTAACGGTAAATCTCAAATTCAAAAATTTGGATATAACAATCAGAAAAGAGAGGGAGAGAGAGAAAGGAAAGCATCGAGTTAAACTCTGTGTTTAACTTGTATTTTCCCTCTTCATATTCCATGAATTAAAATATTCAGTTCCTCAATTACCGAAAGGAACCTATTTCTTCTTTTTCCAAAATCGTCAAGTTTTTAAAGGTGTTTGAATAATTATTTCGGAAATTATTGGAACAAAATCAGAGCTTTAGGTGGTCTAGTTTGCCTAGACTCTATTTTCATGATCAATTTGATAACAACAAAAGAACGATCCGTGTTTTCTATATCGGATGTCTTTTCTTTCAAGAATGATGAAATTGGCGAATGGCAGTTTGTTCTTCCAAATTCTTTCACTACGGAACCAGGCATGATAGGTTCTCGGTCCTGTTCTATTTTTTCAATAAGTATAAAAAAAAATAAGTCAATACTTCAAACGTAACAGCCTGATTCTCATTTATAGCGAACTAGCTGCGAAACCCGGCGTTGCCCGGGTTGAAATACATCGTACGCTCAATGGTAATAGGATCACACACATTCTAGAATGTTCTCGAACTTTCTGGAATATTCCAAAAGACTCTCAAAACTTATGGAACATTCTAGGAAATTCTAGAACCTTCTGGAACTTTCTAGTATGTTCTCGAACTTCCTGGAATATTCCAAAAGACTCTCAAAACTTATGGAACATTTTAGAAAATTCTTGAACCTTCTGGAACATTCTAGTATGTTCTTGAACTTTCTGGAACATTCCAAAAGACTCTCAAAACTCATGGAACATTCCAAAAGATTCTTGAACCTTTTGGAACACTCTACTATGTTCTGGAACTTTCTGAAACATTACAAATATCTTCGAACTTTTTTGAACATTCTAGAAAATTCTTGAACCTTCTGGAACTTTCTAGTATGTTTTCGAACTTTCCGGGAAATTCCAGAAGACTCTCAAAACTCATGGAAAAATTTAGAAAATTCTTGAACCTTCTGGAACATTCTAGTATGTTCTTGAACTTTCTGGAACATTCCAAAAAACTCTCAAAACTGATGGAACATTCTAGAAGATTCTTGAACCTTCTGGAACACTCTAGTATGTTCTGGAACTTTCTGGAACATTCCAAATATCTTCAAACTTTTTTGAACATTCTAGAGAATTCTCGAACCTTCTAGAACATTCTAGAATGTTCTCGAACTTTCCCGAGTGCTCCAATTTATTATTGAACCTTTCAGAAAGTTTTTGAGAATTCTGCAACCTTCTGGAACATTCTAGAAGGTTCCTAAATTAATCCCGAGAACATTCTAGAATATTCACCCATGTATCCACTTCATGCCATTCAACACAACCCTGAATCTATCTCAGCCATACAATGTGTTAGAGAAGGATAGAAATATCCCAACTGACATTTTTGCCACCCACACCCACCCACTTCCACCCACCGAAGCCAAACTCCCTTACTTGAGAGTGCAGGCCACGGGCTATCTTTCACTACAACCCCTTATGAGTGGCAGTGGGTGGTTATAGAGAAAAGGCTGGACAAACCCACTAACACTTTCCTTTTATATATATATATAGATTTCGAGAGTTGCCAAAAGACATTAGGGCGTAAACAGCATATCCATGAGTTCCCGGAATATTATTAAAGGAAAAGTAAAAGAAAATATTGCACCTCTCTTTATTTCCAGATAGAGGATAGATGAATAATCCCCTGGAGTCTGATACAGCTCATTTTTAGAAAACTAAAATGCGTGAAATAATTGGATATAATATTGGATATAATATAATCCTAGTTTTGTTACGAATCCATATGAATAATGTAGATAAAAATATTTAGCGATAATCCATCCATTCATTTTTCTCTCACGCTCAATGTCTCGAAATGAATAAATGATCGTTGAATAATGGTAGAAGCTAGGATAATCAAAGTATTGTTATGGAATGAAAAACTCTTAATTAACTCTCTCGCGCTCACGCTGTCCGAAACCGTACCGAAATGGCCCGAATTGCGGTACGGTTTCGGGCGGTGTGGGCACGAGAGGGTTGATTATGAAGGGGTTCTGACATCAACTGGTTAGGAAAGCGCCGATGCTCAGCAATGAACAAGCAATTGCTAAGCAGTTATTTCTACTAATTTTTCATTGATCGTTAGTCAGAAGAATCCATATGAAATCACTCGGTTTGTTACAGTATTGTAGGGAAAAAAAAGAACAGAACTTTAAATATTAAGAAATGAATTGATCTCACGGTTGAATGATCTCTAATAAGAAGCATATGCTATCAGTGAAGAGGTAAAAACTGGATAAACAAGCAATTGCTGAGCGGTCATTTCTTGGTCAGCATAATCAATATGGAATTACTCGGTTTGTTACGAAGAATAGAAATTTAAATATTAGAAGGGAATTGATCTCACGGATAAATGATCTCTAATAAGAAGCAGATTCTCTCAGTGGAGAGGTAAAAATAAGATAACATTCTCACTGATCATTTATTGAGAATATTCCAATAGCTAAACCGGATAGGGCGCTTCTGACTCGAATTTCAAGACCTGCGAAAAGAGTTTAGGTTACAAAGAGCGTATCCATGGGTTCCGAAATATTATCAAAACAGATCAAGGTAAACATTGCAGCTCATTTTTATTATCATTTTACTCTTGTTCTATTTTGCACAGATCCAGCGACATTTCTGGGAATTCCAAAAGAAAAAAAAATCCTGAAATTAATCCTGACCTCAGGCCCCCCTCTTAAAAATAAGGGGGAAAAAAATCTCTCCGACTCAGGTGATAACAAAGTCTCGTGCTAAGACAGGTTTGGTGCATAAGAACCCATGTATAAGACGCAACTTTGATAATTAATTCCTTTGAAACCGGTCGGATGAAAAATCTGAAAAAATTGAGGTGATTCAAAATCATTTTTTTCATCCCTGTTGAAAAAATGAAACTCTTCCTGTCATTTTACGTTTACCCTCCAAACTCCTTAAGGTGTGGATTATGATGGAGAAATCGCTAAAAGGACTGAAATATAGCAACGGATATGTTACACGTCTCGATACAATATAGTGATTCTGAATAGTAACCCTAACATTATAATTTTGAGTGCGATTACTAATTTAAATTAGTTTGTCCTGACCTTAACTATTGATGGATAGTCATGCCAGTAAAAAAAAATCCTCTCAGTGTGAAGAGACACGACCGAGATACGTACTCTCCGAGATATGTACTCTCCACTCTTATCTGTCAGGATCTTATCGACCAACAGAGTGCAAGGGCACGCTTGTTTACAGGATAGGGGAAGCTGTTGAATGGAAGCTGTGTGAGGATGGCTGGAATTGTGCCTCTCATACTGAGAGTAGGGATAGGGGACAAGTGTGCAAGGTTTGGGGTGGGACGTAGCTCGCAGGAGCAGCAATATCGACCAACATTGAAGCTCACGGAGGGGTCAGTGTGTTAGTATTATGTCGGTATATATTCCTGTTTCAGAGTGTACCCCTAGAATCAGTGTGCGCGCGCTATTTCTCGTCTCTGTCTTCTTTGAATAAAATCTTTTTTTTAATTGCAAAATACGAAAATTTCATTTTGGAAAAATGTGTTATCAGGTTTTTCTCCTATGAATGTGAAAAGAAATATGTTTTTCGTTGAAAGTCTTTGAATTTCTGTTTCAGGTAAAGAAATACCATTTTCGCTACATTCTTATTTGTTAAAATGTGGAAAAATAGTTTGATAAATGTGGAGTGATAATTGAAAAGTTTTTGCTAAATTGTATTCAATTTATTTGCTAAATCTTGCGTGATAAAATCGAATAATTGATAAATGAAATTCTCAAGGTCTCGGGCCAGTCTACAGGGTCAATTGGCTGACCTCGGCGCAGTGAAACAGCTGATTGGAGATCGACTCTGGTGTTCATTATTCTGACTGTTTCTCGCCCAGTTTCACTCATGTCGTTGTACCTCAATGATACAAGTTGCTTATTTTCTCTTCTTCAGTTCTTAAAAAAATATTTCTGAAACAAACTGAATTTTATCAATACAATGAAGTGAATATTTATATTCTCACAATTTATCAATGTGAAATACATGATGATGAAAGATGAGAATCAGTGGAACGTAAATGCAATGCATATACTTTGAAACGGATTTTATACGTTTTGTACAAATTGAGTAAGAAAAATTACACAATACTATTGATGAAAACTTCACTATTATTATTGACAATTGGAGGAGATCGCGACATATTCAGAAATATGATGGATAGAACATAGAAAAAAACTTAGTGTTAAAACGCTTTTCGATGATTCATTCTCTTCGATGTGTTTTTTTTTCAAGGTTTCTGTGAGTGGTGTAAATATGAATGTTCGATCAGTGTCCTTCTGTATGTACAAAAAGCAACCCTTGTTGGTGATCTCCAATGAAGTTAAAGAGGTAGTAAAGTGAACACACGAAAAATACTAGATGAGATTTTCATGAACTTTCGTATCCAGTGTTCCTTATCCATTCAGATATGCTGGTGGCATTTTCATCAATTTATGGCCTTCAGAATATTCAAAATGGAGGAAAGCGAAGAATGCGGAAAATTCGATTTGAATCTAATTAAAAATAATATAGTGGTGTGGGAGGGAGGGCCGAAGAACCCCCGCGAAACCCGTGACTCGTAACCGTCTCCCCCCACTGTGTATAGTGATCACAGCAATGGTCTTTGATCTACACTTTCCTAAATAACTATATCCCATTACACGGAAAGAAAACCCAGCAAAAAGTACCCAGAACTCTAATGAAAAATTACTGAACCTCTCGGGAACGCAGGGACGTATCGCATGCTTGGGAAATTGTCAAGAGTGATACTTCACTTTTTCCCGAAGGTAAAGCAGAAAATGACGCTTACAGCTGATTAAAAATTACTGAACCAAACATTAAAATTTTTTGAAGATGATATTTTTTTTTTGCGCTGAAAATTAATTGTGCGTGTATATTTTGCGGAGGAATAAACGGGATTTAAAAACAAAGTGAAAGCAATTATTACAAAATTTTCTGAATACTGGGAACTTTTTCTTCTCTTCCTTTTCATTATTACCAGTTCTTTACAATAAATTTGCCTCCTTGAGGAGCCTGAACAATATGAGTAATAACTGTACTTCCATATAATTCATTAGATTCTAACACTCGCATGACACATACTGAATCTATGATTTCAAACGATTGACTATGCTCATCCAAATATGCATCCGCTTAAGAAAAAATGTATGATCACTCGTTAGCTTCACTTTCTTACCATTGTTATTTGAACTGAAAAAAATAATCAAAAAAAAAATGGTGTAGAAAATTACTGCAAAAACATCAACAACTGCAAACGGAAAATAAGTCATGAATTTTTGTATAAATAAGTTTGAAACATTCATACAATCGTATAGCCAAAACCATTTCGAGGTTACACATTGTCACACGTGGGTTTCTTGAAGCCAAACGAATGCTGCATGAATATGTGCATCATACATAGTAATTTCTAGATGTTTATGAGTTGTAAAATATACTTGCACTCGTACAGGATCCACTCGATAATTGATCAACACAAAATACTTCTTTGCTTTTTGTGTTAATGGCATCTGACTATACTGTCATCCGGCCGTTATCCCTTGGTGAGGGACTTTTCATTTTTTGTGTAGGTGTAGATAATTTTTGTAAGATTTTTGGTCTTTTTGTGGTCAGTGCTCAGCTTTTATAAGCACTCCCGAAAAACTTGTCCGGAGCCGGGAATCGAACCCGGGCCTACGGCGTGTGAACTATGACCACTTAGCCACAACGCTACTAACCCGGATACAAAATACTTCTAATTGTCATGATAAAATTGACGCCAAGCAATTTCGTCAACCGATAATCGTTACGCAGTGTCCATTTGTATGATTGGTAGAGCGGCCGAGAGGAGGGGGGATCGGATCAGCAGAAAAATGAATACCCCAATCATGAGTATCTAGGGAAGTATCTAGGAATTTTTGATGAACAGTTGGCCAAATTTACTGAATGGTTCAGTAAAATGTAATCCACACTCATCATTTATAAATGAGAGCCATCCGAATTTCTGAGAGAAGGGTCGGTAATAACTGATATCCTAAAAAAATTACTGAGCCATCCAGTAAATTTTATTGAGAACTCATTACTAACTCTTGTGGCGCTCCTCAACTTTTGATATTCCTCTCAGTATTTTTTCGGGTTCATCACGATATGTCCCTGTATTCATGAAACATTCCAGTAATTTTTCATGATTTTTTTTTCCGTGTAGCACGCACAACATAACAGTGAGTGTGCAGAATGCTATAAAATATAGTAATCTTGAAAATGACTATACGTCGTCATGGTGTCGATATCTATATTGTTATTCCATATGGTTCGGATGACTTACTCCATATAGTATATAATACATACGAGTTCATAGGCCGTCTTGAATTGTCTATTCTTTTTCCTCATTTTTTATTATTCTTGGCTAATATCTCGAAGTGAAATAGAATGATTTTACCCTAATTTTCATTCGAGTCCACATAAATACGAAAAAAAACGATAATTTTTTGATTGAAAATTCCGCAAATTTATCTCAAATGATCTCATCTTTTATCTCTTTTGAAAAATTTCACGATATCACCACTAGAGTCGGAGATATGTTGGAAAGGTAAATTTTAAAAAAACAAGCAGGCGTTCCTTGCTGGGTTGGCTGCTATTTTTTCTACGTTATCCTTTAAATCGCTATTTCTTGTTTTCAATTTCTGCTAATGAATTAGCAGGATGCTTCCGAATGGTTCTTCTTGAATTTTTTCTATCATCTCTCTCGAAAAAAATCATATATGCTAAATTTTACATAAAAAATCACTTTTTCACTTTTAATGTTCCCTTTTGGGTACAGTTTCTGATTGTTCTACGAAGGTGAGTAGAGGCTCATTTGAAAGAGAGAAATGTGTTCTTTCAGAAAACCAAATAAAAAATAGGGGTGTCCATTCAAAAAAAATCGAGAAAAATGGCATTGTTCGGATTTTTTTTGGAAATATTGAGAAAAAAATACATTTTTCAATATAGTAAGCGGAGAACTTCATCTAAAAATTCGAAAAATTGAGGGTTTGTTCAGCTCATGAACACGAATTTTTTGAGCTCTGTCCCGATGAAATCGGATGAGTAGTTTGGAAGATACAGCCGATTTTCGGAAAAACTTCGATTCAAAATATCTTGAGAACCGTTCAGCCGATATGCCTCAGATTCAATCCCAACCATCTTCATCAGACACTACATATACAGAAAAAATTTGAAGTCTTTAAGTCAATTATTCATTGAGCTATCGTCGTAAAACCGAGTTTTTGAAAAACAGCACAAAAAAATTAATAACTAATAGAATAATGGGATTAAATTCATAAAAATTTGCCAAAAGTTAGATATTATGGTTGCGAATCTTGAGTAAAATTTTGAACGGAATTCGTCTCACACAAATTGAGAAATTTCGAAAGATACGATTTTTAAAAAATTGATATATCTCAGAAACCATTGGACCGATCTTGCTGAAATTTTTATGGGACATACACTTTATCAAAAATGATATCTTGCCAAAATTTCAGATTTTTATCTCTCACCGCTCTCGAGTAATAGAGAGTCGTAGAGTCGTACATACAGACGCACATATATACATGTTTACTCTTTTTCTCATTATGATTTCTCGACGTTTTGCATCATTTTGAGTCGTTTCCAATGAAAATTGGCATTTCGAAAAAAATTTCGAAAACAAAGCTTCCATTCGGAAGCAAAAAGAATTCACAAAATTAAAAAAAAAATCAATTGAACTAATTTATTATCATTTTGCATTTATTGTTGATTATATTCATTATTATTTTTCTTTTTTTCTCAAAGAGCCTAAAAGGCGCAATCAGGATAACAACAGTCATATGTTTCAGATTAGCAGCAGGCAACGAAAATTTCCAGGCGGTCACCAAAGCTAAGCAGCATTGAATCTGGTCAGTACTTGGATGGGTGACCGCTTGGACTTTCTAGAGACTAGACCGAATTCTTTTTTTTTTTCGTGAGTTCTAAGTAAGTTGAAAAAACAGACTGGCCCTATGCCGTTCAACTTCTTTTGGCTTTCGTTCAATCTACAATTTTTGTAGATTGAAACAGAAGTTGAAACCACCTAAAAATTTCGATTCTGAATGTGACTATATACTGTATTGTCATGTTTACTATAAAGTATAGAACACAATGTCGAATGGTAGGTAACTATCAATATAATGCTCTGATTGCAATAATATTCGTCAATAACACTATATATTGTTCACTGAAACTAGCTATATCTGAAATAGTTGCTGTTACTCAATTTATAGTCAAGGTCTTTTTCTACTAAATTTTTATAGCTCCACTGATCAGATTTTTCTCTCAGTGTATGCGTAGGCTAGAGCGTAAGAAAAGGAAAATGCGTCCAAAGTCCAAGTAGACTGTGTCTTCACTTCTTCGTTCAACCGACGTTGATGAATGACCACGAGTGTCCTCAGAATCATTCAGAAGACGTAAAAGTAATTTTACATCTTTGACAATAACTGAGATCATCTGAAAATACCGATCGTACGAAGATGAAAAATTAAAAACAAAAGTAAAATAACATTATTTAGGAAAATTGGAAATGAACTCATTAATAGTTCGAATATTTCAGCTATTCGTATCCAATTAGACTCATATGGACTGAAAAAAATATGAAACCGATGATTATTATTGATAAGTTCGTGATTCTTTTTCTTAGTTGCAGAAAATCCAAATGAAGGAGAAAGTCTCCAAAATTTTGAAAATTTTCTATTCTAACAAATTTTTCTATAAACTGAAGATTTATTCCAATTTGATTAATGGGAAATCGGAAAAATAGGTAGTTTCCGTGATCCTTTAATGTGACCGTCAAACTTCAAATAATGAAGTTGGGAAAGTGAAAATCCATGCTAGCCTCTAAACGGGAGAGAAAAACTAATTCACGTTACAGGGTTAGTATAAAGGGATATACGGAAGCACTTCGAGCTGTTGTGTCGAAGTCCGTCCTTGAAATCTATGTAGTGAATTTCAGTCAGATTTCTATCTCGTATTTCGGGATCGTCGGTGCGAATATACAAAATTAAAAAAATTAGCGCTCCCATGTCCTACCTGAAGACGGTGGAGAAAAATAGAAGCTCCTACTATTTTTTGAGACCATCATAACTTGAGGATGAAGAGGGACTATCTTTGATGGGATGTGAGAGAGATGTCCTATTCCACCAATTCTATGAACAATGATGTAGATTATTGTCGCGTTATATGTAAAAGGGCGCAAAAATGATTGGTTGTCCTTTGATGTCAAAAAAGGAGATTTCACGCGTAAAATTTCGAGTGAGGAATTTCCTTGATTTTCTAATGTGATCGTCATGATTGAGGTAGTGAAGCTGGGTGAGCAAAAGCCCATCCCAGCTTCTGATGTGAGAGAAAGCTAATTCACGTGCAGTGTTGAACCTAAGGGACTTAGAAGTATTTTAATGCAAACTATTGTTACCAGTCCTGGAAACATATATGTATACTTGTCGAATTCGAATCAGATTCTTAACTTATTGTGGAGGATTGTTAATACGAATACAACGAGGTAAAAAAATCTCTCGAAACCTTCATAATACAGAAATCATTTTATCAATAGCATTCATTCAATAGAAGGGGATAGAATTGTTTTTTCCTCGTAGCAAGTGAAAGAGATGAATGGAGAGTGAATGGTGTCCAGCTACCATCACATGTGCATGTGAGGGTGGGGGAACGAGCTATGCGCTGTTGTGCCTGGATTCACTTCCCGCCATACCCAGTTTGACCTTGGCAAACATATAAAAGCTCAAGTTCATCAAGGAATAGTCATCAGTCTCTCTCGGGTTTTTTCCCCAGCCACACGTTAATTATTGAATGTACATAAATAATCATAAACAATATAAATAGTTTTTTGAAATTATTCCAATTGAATTGCTCATGAAATTTCTCTAAAAACGGAGAAAAACAGTCAACAATGAACTTTCACTTTTTGTTTGTTTTCTTGTGTTATGGTGGTCTCGGTATGATTTGGCGCTTTCCATACACATGCCACCTGAACGGCGGCCTGGCATTTCTTATACCATATACTATTATGGTCATGATTGTTGGGTTCCCCCTTATGTGGATGGAACTAGCTATTGGTGAAAAAGTTTATCTTCATAAATTTTTATTGATTTTGTGCTATTGTTACAATAAGATGTTATGGATTTCGACAGGTCAACTTGCAAGAGCAAGTCCTACCCATGAGAGAGTTGTTCGTACGTTGAAGAATATCAAATATGCCAAGGTATTTGTAGATGTCATAGTAATGCAAGCTTACAATTATGTGATAGCATGGGTGCTATTTCATATCTTTGCATCATTTTCAGGTGAGTTTATTGCACTTTGTCATGATTCCAGGAAAATTTGAGTAGGAGAAATTACCTTAAAGAGTTTTTTTTCATTTACAAAAGTTGAGAATATTGATTTTTCCTCGCGTTGGATTTTTTTTTTATTATCTGCAATTGATTGTCCCAAATTAGTTTTTCAGTGTTGACTGCGTAAATTACATAGGAATGATTTTCTTTCTGTTTCATCTATTTTATAATTAAAAGTTGAATCTTCTTTGTTTTTTACACTCAGCAAAAAAATTAAAGGAACAGTAAATTTCGTTTGTTTTTTTACGTGATTTTCGAATGGCTATAACTTCGCGAAAAATCATCAGATCGGAATGAAAAAAAAATGGTTGGAAAGCTTGAAGTCTCTAATTTCGAATCCTTGAGATGGAAATTTTTTTTGAGTATCTGTTATAACGAGATAAGAGGGTTGAAAGCGGACAAATTTTTTTCGTTTTTTTTCTTTTTTTCAAATTGCTCCACGGACTTCAAAAAAAAATTTTCGACTCGACCTTTATCAGGATCGTGTAGCCTGACCTTTCCGCTCCAATTCTTTTTTTTTTTTTTCTTACGACCATTTGCTGCTGAGATATCGTCAGTTGAATCAAAACCAGCCTTTTGTCTTTAATCGTTGATATCTCAGGAACTACTGATCGCACAGCGAGCGGATGATGAGATTCGTAAACTTGAATAAATTCGCTGTGAGGTTTTTGCACTGCTTCATTGAAAAAAAATTTTCTTCCACTTTTAAAATTGGTACGAAAAAGTATCGAAAAATGAAGTTTTTTTTCTTTTTTGAAAATTGCCCTGAATTTCGCGAATTTTCTAAGAACAGCGAATGTTTTAACGTTTTTCGTTAGTTTACTGTGTACTGAAACACCCCCTAAATTTTCAAGCCAATCGGTTGAATCGTCTTTTTTCCCAAATTAAAAAAGTTTGAGCAAAAATTAAAGGAACTCTTTTTTGTTCCTTAAACACCAATTAATGATGATTAGGGCCCAAAATGTTTTTTCGCCGTTCTTTCTTCGTGATTTTTTGTGCGAAATTTGTTGAATTTCATCGGAAAAAAACAATGAAAAAATAAAACATTGCTGAGTCACTATCTCTTCAAGTCAAATGCGATTCCGGCTTCTTTCTTTCCCGATTTTTCTATTCGTTAAAAAAAAAAAATTTCGATTTTTTCATTGATTTTCGAGAAAAAATCTAATTTTTTATTGATTAAAAAAAAAATTACAATTTTTTTATTGGTTTTTTTTTCTCATTGTTTTTTTCCGATGAAATTCAACAAATTTTGCACAAAAAATCACAAAGAAATAACGGAGAAAAAACATTTTCGGCCCTAATCATCATTAATTGGTGTTTAAGGAACAAAAAAATGTTCCTTTAACTTTTGCTGAAACTCTGTTCATTCGGGAAAAAAAACGGTCCAGCCGATTGGCTTGAAAATTAAGGGGGGGGGGGGGTTTCAGTACACAGTAAACTAAAGAAAAAAGTTAAAACATTCGCAGTTTTTAGAAAAAATTCGCAAAATTCAGGGCAATTTTCAAAAAAATAAAAAAAACTTCATTTTTCGGTACTTTTTCGAACCAATTTTAAAAGTGGAAGAAATTTTTTTTCCAATGAAGCAGTGCAAGAACCTTACAGAAAATTTATTCAAGTTTACGAATCTCATCATCCGCTCGCTGTGCGATCAGTAGTTTCTGAGATATCAACGATTAAAGACAAAAGGGTGTTTTTTGACTTCAATTGACGATATCTCAACAACAAATGGTCGTAAGAAAAAAAAGAAAAGAATTGAAGCTGAAAGGTCAGGCTACACGATCCTGATGAGGATTGAGTCAAAAAAATTTTTTTGAAGTCCGTGGAGCAATATGAAAAAAAAAAAAAAACGAAAAAAAAATTTCCATCTCCAGATTTCGAATGTAGAGACTTCAAGCTTTCCAACCACTTTTTTTCATTCCGATCCGATGATTTTAGTGAAGTTACAGCCATTCGAAAATCACGAAAAAAACTGACAAAGTTTACTGTTCCGTTAATTTTTTTGCCAGGTGTATTTGATCCGATTATTAGCCTAGAAAGGATGTCCAACTGGCTTTGAAGAAAAAATGCCCTGACGTATCCCGGTTTTCCAGATCGGAAAAATAATTTGTCCCCGAAAATTTTTTTTAGCATATTTTTCAGTGTGTATGCCAGATCCATTTGTAGGATGAATTCATTGAATTTTTTTAAATTGTCGATGAAATTTTGCCACATTCCTGAGTGAATTTAGTGAATTCGTGGAGACAGTAAGAATAAATTATAATGTCCTGGGCAGGTTTTCAATGAAAAAAAGGAATTGCAAAAACTTGGAATCCTTACTCTCGTAACCAGCATTCATTCTTCATTTTATTTGTCCATAAAATTTCAAACCATTTTTTTATATAAAAGTAGAAACAGACATTCTTTACGTGATCACCAGCTCGCGTCACGCCAGATATTTGGCTATCAAATATCTAGCTCATTTATTTTTTCATCAGTGTGTCACTGCAGTGTGTCACTGATGTCAATCAGTTGTAATTCCAAAAATAAGATAAGGTGAAGAAACAAGCAGGAGCCCCATTTCCTATGCGTTACTCGAAAATCCCACTTCTATTCTCGAATTTAATATTGGCATTGATAGAGGAAAGCTGCCCCTAAAATAAAATTTTTTGTACTCAAATTGAATGGAATTTTTTGATGTATTTTGGTTGCCTAGGAGTCAGTCACGTAGCGGGAAGCCAAAACAGCATCCTAATTAATATTTTTTAAAAATCACAACCAACTTTTCCTGGGAAGTATAACCCAAAAACCGACAAAAAACGAAAACTATAGAATTGAGATTATCACCACATTTTGCATGATCCGAGGCCACGACGGGGACGTAGTGGTCTATACGCTTCGAAAAAACCTAACACGACCTACCCTATGCGACACTCGGGATTTTGATGAAGAAATTTATTGACAAAAACACCGTCCACCTTTTTTGGGCTTTAAAAATTTACTTCTTAACTTTTCGAGAAAACAAGTACATCGATCATTGAAATGCGTACTTTTTCCTCTATTCAATAACTCGAATGCTTCACGTGGAATAATATCAACCAAAATTTTATCATACATATTCTAAAAAAGATTACTTAAATTAAATTGAAAAAACGCTTATAATTTTGATTCAGATTTCTAGAAAATTTCGAAAATACTCATCTAGAATCGTAAATCAGATGGTATTTCGTTAAGACACTACACTTTTTCTTCGTCAAGAAAAAATAAACAAAGTTAACAGTCATAGCAACACCAGGAGACTCACTGGTCAGGAGAGGGCTCAAATGATTTTCAATGCCAAAATTGCCCCACTCCAACACCGTTGGTCTCTGCCTTACTAATGTGTGCGTCTTCAACTTACTCTATTAGGTAAAATTATCGATTATTTTCTCTTGTTACTTCTCACCACACACCGCGTTCCCTCACCCGTGACAATTCAAAACATTGGAATATACTGGTAAAAACTGACTCTATCTTTCGCATATAAAATTTGAAATATTTTGATTACTTTAGTTTAATATGTTATAGAATGTGATAACTGACTGTAAAACGTTAAATTACTAGAGAAAATCATGAAAAAATTAATTTTTTGAAAAGGGCACATCTCCTCTACAAAAGCCTCAAGGGGCCATTCTAGTGTGACGGCCGGAAAAAGTGCTCATTTTTAAGATTTTTTTTTTACAGTTAGAATGCTCCGATCAGGCTGATTTCTTTATCACAAATGAAAGGACTCATGAAGAATAGGAAAAAAAATTTTTTACTTCATTCTTATTAATTTTTTACAAATTTCTTGGACATTGAAAATTAGAAAAAAAAAAGTTTCTTAATGGTGTCCACGCTCCGTGTCGTAATTCCTGTCTGAAAATTTCTTCCAAAAAGATTATGTTTCCTCATGGATGAAGCGAGCGCCTGATGGAGGTTTTTTATTTTTTCTTAAAATTAGAAAAATGGTGGTGGTTTAAACAAAAATACCAAGTGAGACCTCTTTTTTGAATAGTTTTTCGTTGAAAAAAACAAGCAGAGGCGTTATATCCCGTGTGTTATTTGCAAACCCCACTCCTTACGCGACATTTAATATTTTGCCAATTCGATTGGCAAAACGCTTCCGAATGAAATTTTTTTATTTTTTTTTTTCGAATGAAATTTAAGACAGTATTCATGAAATTACTATTTATATTTTTCATTATTCCAAATGCAGTAACAAAACATGATCTTCTCAACAAATATGTACTTATGAGGACAAATTCAATGATGGTTCGATCTTTGGTGAATTTTATTTATTCATTTGTTCCACAAAAAAAAAACATTCAATTTTTCAATCGTAAATGGAGGATCCTATGACAAATCTGAAAAATTGAAGTTCGGGTTCCAAATAGGATTTCTATTCTTTCTGATTGTTGTCAGAAGAAAATGTACTCATTTTGTAGAAAAAATTGTCTCCTTTCGAATGGTGGAATAAAAAATGGTAGTGTTTCTAGGGAGAAAGCTAAGAAAAACCGTGATTTTTGAAAAAACTGATTTATCGAAAACTCTAACAAGAGACTTCCTCTTAAAAATATGAAATTCTCACCATTTGTGGGGCTCATTGAGATGAATCTTTTAAGCTGAACTTGGATGTAATTGCTTGGATAGTTTTCGAGATATAACCTCTTTTTATAAAATGGTTTTTGTCCAATATCTCAGAAACTACTGGAGCGATTTCGCCCAATTTCAATACCAAACTTTTCTTTCAATAGATGCACAAACTTGGAGTCTGTAACTCAAATCGTTTTTGAGCTATCATGTATACAAAATTCAGGATAAAAAACACTGTAATTGAAATTATCTGCGAACAAAAAATCTCAGCCAAATTTACCCCGAGTGAAAATTGTGAGTTCAAATGAGATGAATTTCATCGCTCAGAGTGGGGGCTGTGGATCAATTTTTCACGGAGAAAATCAAAAAAACGATTTCTCGAAAATTTGATTTTTTTCGAAAATAACTCAACCGATTTCGCTCAAATTTCACTAACAGCAATTTGCATAAGAAAGGAAAGTCCTGTTAAATTTTCAGGTCGCCAAGTATTACTGTTCCGGAGCAATGAGTTGATATCCGTCACACACACAGACACACACACATACATACAGATATTTAGAAAAAATGTAATTTCTCGGCGATTTGGCACATTCTAAGTCATATTCCGATGAAATCTCGAAATCGAAAAAAATCGCGTTTACAATTCCCGAGTCGAAATTTCTCCAACGTTCCCTAACGTATATCAAGGTTTCCACGTAAATTCTTTTGATGTTGAGTTTTGCCGCGACTTTTTCAACGTTGTCCACCGTATTTCAACGTTTTGAACGTACTTCGACGTAGCAATCCCGCGATTTGAAATTTCGCGATCTCAGAATAATTCTACGTTGAAATTACGTTAAAAATGCGTTCAACGTAGAAATCATTTGTGACTGGCTCCGTTAAAAAAGTAATATTATTAGAAAAGGGTTATTGAATAAATTCAAATCCTAATTTATGTCAAGTTCATTAACGCCGTCGTAGATTACCTATTCACAATGTCTACTATTCCCTTGTACAATGTCTACTAGATCTATTTTTGGAGAGAAAATTATTGTTTAAAGGAATTAATCAAATGTGAATCATTAAAGATAGACCTTTCTGCACTGATGTAGAAATTACTTGTCAGTTACATTCTATACATTTTTCTGATACGTGCCTCCCTTCGATTTATCAGTGTAATTTCTTCATTCCTAATTTTTGGCCAATATCTGGAAAAATGAGCGAGATAGAGATATTTTCCCTGATTCTTTTCGGCACAGAATTTAAAGAGCTATAAAAAAGCATTCAGGTAAAATTGCACCATCTCGCTCAGTTTCCGTCTGAGAATATTGGAAAAACAGATGAAAAAATGGGCTTGTTTTGATTTATCTATTTAATTTTTTTTCTCTGATTTCTGACGACTGTCTCCGAAAATAAGCGAGATAAAGCGATTTCGCTGTTTTTTTGTGGAGAATCTCCAGAGCTACAAAAAAACGTTTCAACAAATCGTTTTATTACAACCAAATCGTTCTATCTCGCTTAGCTTTCGTGATTTTTTCATGGAACAAATGATAAGAAATTGATCCCTCCAGCTTCCGCCTTGTTCAAAACAGAGTGCAAAAGGCGTAAGTCCGATAGCTTTGACATCAGTCTTACATTGTTTTTGCCCGAATTCGTTATTACCGCATCAATCAATTGTCTTGTTACTGATTATAGTCCAATAAAAAAAAGTTTTAATTCTTCACTCGCCTACCAGCTTAATTTTTTTTTCAATAAATTGGTTTCGATCTATATTTTAACTATGTCTAGTTAAAAAATCCCGAAAGGGTGGCAAAGGGGTGGAAAAAAATCAAAACCACCCCAAAAATGACGTTTTTTGCCAATATCTTGGAAATGGCAAATAATATGAAAAAAAGTTTCAAATAAAAGTTGAAGATATCAAAATTATCCACAAAATTGTTCTGGTACTTTTTTTTACGTATTTGTGAAATTAACCGAGATATTAACAGTTGGAGATTTTTGTATACAGCTCAGCCGTGAGGAAAATCCCAAAATCTTCAAAAAATCGTACAAATATGAAAAATTTATATTTTTCAACATTTTTTTTTTTTTAATATCTACAAAATACGGCGAATAATTTCTGACGCACCGATTTTTTTTCGTAGGCTCATTCGAAAGTTATTAATTAATTAATTGTTCAAAATTATTATTTCCCTATTCGAATTGTATTTTTCGTTTTTTTCTTTTTATATTTACATTCTTGGAGGTAAGCGAGAAATGTAAATATTGAAAAAAAAATTAACATACAATTTGAATAGTAAAATAATAAGTTTAAACAATTAATCAATCAATAACTTTTAAATGAGCCTACGAAAAAAAAAATCGGTATGTCAGAAATTATTCGCCGTATTTCGTAGATATGTTTGAAAAAAAAAATATGTTAAAAAATATGAATTTTTCATATTCATACAATTTTTTAAAGATTTTGCGATTTTTCTCGCGGCTGAGCTGTATACAAAATGTTTCAACTGTTCATATCTCGGTTAATTTTGCAAATACATAAAAAAAAACTATCAGAACAATTTTGTGGATAATTCTAAAATCTTCAATTTTTGTTTGAAATTGTTTTTCATATTACTTGCCATTTTCGAGATATTGGCAAAAAACGTCATTTTTGGGGTGGTTTTGATTTTCCTCTACCTCTTCGCCACCCTTTTGGGATTTTTCAATTGGAGATCATTAAAATATAGATCAAAACCAATTTATTGAAAAAAAAATTAAGCTCGTAGACGAGTGAAGAATTAAAACTTTTCTTTATTGGACTAATTATAATTCTCTCAATGTTTGCTTCGATCGTTTTCATTAATTTCAATTTTCCTAGAATAATTGATTGGTAGAAGAAGAAAATCAATACTACGATAGATATGATGGCTGAGAATTTTGCAGTCCAAATTTGAAATTTTGACAAAACAAATTTTACAATTCATGACATAGAAACAAAATTTCAAAAATGAAAAAAAAATCAAAAATTCGAGAACATTGATATTTTACTAAAGTTTTCTTTCCGAATTTCAAAAGAAAAAAAAACAATCATCTTCAAAGTTTATTTTGAGAATATTCTTTTTACGAGTTATAATATACATTCAATGTATAATCCAATGAAGAAAAGTTTGAATTCTTTACTCGCCTACCAGCTTAATTTAAAAAAAAATAAATTGGTTCTGATCAATATTTTTATTATCTCTAATTCAAAAATCCCAAAAGGGTGGCGAAGGGGTAGAAAAAAATCAAAACCACTCCAAAAATGACGTTTTTGCCAATATTTCGGAAATGGCGAATGATACGAGAAAAAGTTTCAAACAAAAGTTGAAAATATCAAAATTATCCACAAAGTTGTTCTGATACTTTTCTTACGTATTTGCAAAATTAACCGAGATATTAACAATTGAAAATTTTTCTATACAGCTCAGGTGAAAATCCGGAAGCCTTCAAAAAATTGCATAAATATGAAAAATGCATATTTTTCACTTTTTTTTTTGAACATATCTACAGAATACGGTGAATAATTTCTGGAAGACCGATTTTTCTTCGTAGACTCATCCAAAAGTTATGAATGAATTAATTGTTTAAACTTATTATTTTACTATTCAAATTGTATCTTAATTTTTTTTTCAATATTTACATTCCCTGCATAACTCAAAGAATGCAAATAAAAAAAAAAATACAATTTGAATAGTAAAATAATAAGTTTAAACAATCAGTTATCAATAACTTTCTAATGAGTCTACGAAAAAAAATTGGTCTTTCAGAAATTTTTCGCCGTATTTTGTAGATATGTTTAGAAAAAAAATGTTAAAGAATGTAAATTTTTCATATTTATTCGATTTTTGTTGATTTCAACTTTTGTTTGAAACTTTTTTTTCGTATCCTTTGCCATTTCTGAGATATTGGCAAAAAATGTCATTTTTGGGGTGGTTTTAATTTTTTTCTACTCCTTCGCCACCCTTTTGGGATTTTTCAATAAGAGATAAAGAAAATATAGATTGAAACGAATCTATTAAAAAAAGAATTAAGCTGATCGGCGAGTGAAGAATTAAAACGCTTCTTTATTGGACTAGTCAACTAGTATTAAATATAAGAAAATAATATTACTTTTTTAAAATCTATTTTTTAAATTTATTCAGAATGATGACAACTCTCTTCGGTGATTCATCATAATTAAAGAATGAATATTCGAAAAAATAGATTCATGTAGGCAGTTCGATTAATTGAAATTGAAGTAGCGTGTGTAGTTCCGTGGTCTAAAGCGTAGGTTTAGTAATCGTAGGGTCGAGCGTGTCCAATCCCTTAGGTCATTAGAATTTACATGTGAAAAAAATAGGATTTCAGGACCGAAACCGATAGGGAAGCGTCTTAGAAGGGGTAATTGCTCTCAGCAAAGCGTAATGAACCGAAATTTCAGATTATTTTCGAAAAAAATTGTATTTTGGCAGTGGTAACTAAAGATTATTCCCTTACCGACTCAGCTTTGGTTCGTAGAAATAAAGAAGGAATTTTTGTCGACTTGGGTGCGTCGAAAAATAGTTCAGCGTATTTCCAACGTATACGTTCGAATACGTTGAAATACGTTGAAATGATGTTGTACGTTGAACGTTCAGTCAACGTCAAACATGGAAGAAATGGAATTTTCTTCCCTGTTCTACGTTGAAATCGTTCAATGGTGCCTATACTAATTTCGACGTCCCTCGACGTATTTCAACGTATAATTGTGGTTCAGAACACGACTTTTACGGCGAAATACGTCGAAAAATTTCGACTCGGGAATGCTTCCATTCGGAAGCAAAAGAAGAATGAAAAGAATTGTGAATTTTTGAAGATTGTGAAGGAAGAAGAATAGAAGAAAAGAGAAAAATTTGAGTTGAAAATTAATGGGAAAAACTGGAAAGAAGGGAAAGGAATTTATCTGGAATCAAACGGAGAAAAAAGTGAATGGACCAATTTCATAGAATCAGTGGATACTGCGCGCGCAACAATTGAGGTTTTGGTGCGTGAGAGTGATTGAATATTTTTAGGGAATTTCTAAAATTATTTTAACCGGAAAATTATTTAAAATTGACCAATTTAGATTCAATTTCAATTGAAGATTTATTGAAAGATCGATTATTTTTGCAAAAAAATAAGCAGCATATAAAATGACATATATATCGATTATATTTGTACATATATAAATTCGGCAAAAAATGACATTTCCAAAATATAAGATACATATATGTCATTTATATATGACATATATACGCATTTATGTGAAATATATTCGACATATTCATTCTTTATACTTATACATATATGTCGCATATATGTGTGAACATATCTAAATTTTCATGCGGGAGTTTTTGCTCATTCTGTTCTTTAATTTTTTCTCTAAATTTCATTCGCAGTATGTCTCGATAAATTTTCAATAGTTTTCAAGATATTTCAATTCAAAGTCAAGTCGATCAGCACGCGTCTAGATTCGATTTAATCCATCTCTATTCCATTGCTCATTTATAAATAAAAAAATAAGTGAAATGGCAGAAAACAAACGCCAGTGCGTTTTAGAAAAACGTCGACAAGTGCGCGCCCCGATTTTATTGGAAACAAAAAAATATGAAATGAGAATAGTACAAGTCCGGCGATCTACCTGTGCATTACCTTTTCAAATTAATTCATCATCTTATTATTCGAATACTAGATGAAATTGGCATTGTACAATGAATTTGAAAAATTGAATAGTAAAGAAATTAAACAAAAGAAACGTACTTGGTGTACCAAGTGAAAACACAGATTACAGGTACACTAAGTACGTTTCTTTTGTTTAATTTCTTTACTATTCAATTTTTCAAATTCATTGTACAATGTCAATTTCATCTAGTATTCGAATAATAAGATGATGAATTAATTTGAAAAAGTAATGCACAGGTAGATCGCCGGACTTGTACTATTCTCATTTCATATTTTTTTTTTCCAATAAAATCGCGGCACCTACTTGTCGACGTTTTTTTAAAACGCACTGGCGTTTTTTTTCTGCCTTGAAATATACTCGAGAAATAATTGAAGGATCTGTTAGCCCTGAAGGGTTCGATTCAAATAATAGAATTAATTACGAGAGATAATTCAATTTAAGTCTTTATTAACTAAATATAATTCAATAAAATAATACACGTTACTCTTCGCGAATTAATGGCCAAGAGACTTCTCCGGCCATCATTTATATATTATCGTTTTGTTGACGCCTTCGGTGTTGCATTACCTCACTCCCAATGAGGTAAGCGACAACGTAAGGAGGTGGAGTAAGACTTGAAGTGCTGAGCTTGCACTTCGTAGCCTTACCAATGCCACTTCTTTCGTTTATCATTTCTTAATAAAATGGAATGTTAAATATAATATTATTTGGGTCATAACAGATCAAATGATTATTTCTGTCAAATTTTCGAAGTCATTTCCATTGAGACAATTGAATAATTTAAATTGAAATATATTCAAGAATTAATTAAAGAGTTGAATGATTATTTTTGTTAAATTTTTGGGAATCGTGTTTATGGAAAAAATTGGATAATTCTAATGCAAATTTATTCGAGAATTAATTGAAGAACTAATAAGTTATTTTCGCGATATCTTTAGCAAAGGTGATTTGGACAAAGGGGATTTTCACAGTCAAACAGTTCGAAAGATGAACTGGACTCTCATTCACGGCCGAGAATGCTCATCCCAATTCTTTTTTGTAATTTTCTTTCATCGAAACTGTCTATTTTATTCCTTTCATATTCCATTTTATAAAAAATGAGACATGTGATTTCTCCACTCGTCACACATATTTGAATACAGGTATGTTCTGCAGTTTCAACTTGGTTAAAAAATTGATCACTGTGAAGAAAAAAAAGTAGCTGATAGAAATGGAATAAAAAAGAGGGTGCGTGGAACCCACGCGACAGAAGTGAAAGTTCTTGCTAATTGTGTATAGATAGCGATGAATTATTAGGAGTTTTTCAAATGAACAAAATTGGCTCTCAAAACTCTCTATAAAGGAGGATTCGTGCAAGCTTGCTCCATCTTGCTCAAATTTCGGGATATTCGAAGAAAACGTTTACTTCCATATTTTTCTGTAGCCTCATAATATGGTAGACGAAGGGGCATAGTCGGGTACCTTCGATTGTTTTCGGTACATGAGCCATTAGTCATTTCGCACTTGGCTTTGGATTGAAATATCTCGAAAACTATGCAACATTTATCGAGACATGCTGTGAATGAAATTCAGAGGGAAGATTGACGAAGAAAATAAGTGAAACGCCGTTTTTCTGCAACCACTAGTTTCCGAGATATTAATGTTTTAATGAATAGTTCAGAAACAATGGAAGAGGCCCGATAGTAAACAAATGAGTGCTCGGACGTCCTTCTTGAATTTTTCATTAAAAAATTGATATCTTAATAACTACGAGTCATAGAAAAACGGAGTCTTGCGGATTTTATTCGTTAATCTTCCCTCTAAATTTCATTCACAGCATGTTTCGATAACTTTCGAGTGGTTTTCGAGATATTTCAATCCAAAGCCAAGTGTAAAATAGCAATTTTCTTAAGAAATAAAAAGCGAAGATTATGATGTGGTGCATGGTAATTTTTATAAAAATCCTTTAGGCCCAGTTTCATCCCGAGCTATTGCCTCAGCTAATTTTCAAGCAAAGTTAAAGCCCGATTGAGTTAATGGCGATTATCTTAATTCGACGAAGGGGAGACATGTGAAGGAGGTAGGGATGTGATGGCACTTCAGCCTCCTTGATAAATAAGTATACTCAGTGGGAAGTAAAGCAATAAAACCATTCTTTGTTGATATTCTCTTTCAATTTAATCCATCAGATTGAACTTTGTTGGAAAAAAATATTTTCATAGGTTATGAATCCTGTCACTTCCCCTACCTACATCACTGCCATATTTTCCCCCACCACCAAATTGAGATAATCGGCATTTAGTTAATTTTCGACTTTAACTTGATTTTTCCTTAATCGCCATTATAGTAATCGCCATTAGCTTAAATGAAACAGGGCCTTAGAAAAATTCCCATATTATCCTTTCCGTGTATCGAAAAAAAAAATTACAAAATGGAAAAACAGTATGTATGTAGCACTCTACACGAAGACCCTATCCCCGCCCCCCCCCCTCTGCCATCTTTCCACTCCGCCACTAAAGTGCGCTAGAGTGGCATCCCCACCAACGCACTCTCCGCTTCTCCTTTTCCCCCACTACTTCACTATCACGTTCCCCTCGAAACGTTTCACTCGTTTTGTGACGCGAGAAAAAAGTTGGTACCCTCCGAAAAGAAGTTTCACTTCAAAAAATTCTGATGAAACATAAAATTCGCTGATTTTTTCTGGTTTCCCAGATTTCCCTGACCACTGGACACCCTGCTGGAATGAAGCATTATGGAATTTTTTTTAGATTAATTTTTATTTTTAAATTTGAGATGGGAGCAGTTTATCCTGGTCACACTGTCAACCTCAGTTGAACAGTTCGGACTGCATAGGTCCAAGAAGAGCCGACTGGTGTACTCATCAAAATGATTCTAATGATTATAAATTGCCATGCTGGAACGTATTTGGATTAGAAATGAGGAATCCCACTATCATGAACATAACTGCGAAACATTTCGAGTAAAAATTAATTTTCTTTATTCATTAATTAAGATTTTCTGTTACATGATTCCTGCATGGACAGACTATGGGAGAATAGATAAATAATGATGTTGATTTTTGCATGTGTTATTACTGGTAGTACTTGAAATTTTAATGATTGTATTGAAATATGTCAAATCTATTTCACATCCCCTACTTCGGAATGCAGCTAACAAATTTTATGGTTAAGTCTAATAAATGTGTAATATTTTGACTAATTATTGAAACTCATATTTGTTCAGAAATCGTGGAGAAATTGAATCCATCAATCTGGGTTTGGCTGCATGCCTTCTCTTTGCGTGGCTTATTGTCTTCCTGTGTATCTACGGAGGTATCCAGAACTCAAGGATAGTCGTATACTTCACTGGACTTCTCCCATATGTCATTTTGGTAAGTGATGAAACGAAACTTCTAGTACAATTTTGAACCTGGTTTTTGATTCACTGTTCTCCCCCGAAAAGAAAACGTACGATTCCGTAACGATTTTATACGAAAATTAGGGGAGAGTGGACTAGAATGGACACTGTAATGGAATGGTTAGAGATGGTTTTCTTTTTGATGATTCTATTGAAAAGCTGGGGAAATTTTAGCCGCAAAACGAGTGTAAAATATTTTTTTTTCTATTTTTTTGAGAATCCCATATTTTTCGGCATTTTTGAGGGGTAAAAAGAAAGCCTTTCCTTTTTTGAAAATTTTCAGTTTTCTGCAAACATCTCTGATTTTATCGGTTGTAGTAATTCGGGGTTGGTCTCAAATGAAAGGTGAGCTCATTTCCCATCGATTTATGGGGTTTTGAATCAAAAAATATCAATTTTTGGGATAGTTATAGGCCAAAAACTGTTTCACAAAACTGTTTCATGAAAATGCCCATAAATACCTCAAAAATCGATATTTTTAAATTGAAAACACTATGAATCAATGGAAAATTATCTCACCTTTCACCTCCCGTCAGAATTTCTATGCTGCGACAAATAGAACCGAAGATATTCTCAAAACAAGCAGGAATTCCACTCTTTGTGCGTTATTTGCAAACCCCCCGAGTCGAAATTTCTCCAACGTTCCCTAACGTATATCAAGGTTTCGACGTAAATTCTTTTGATGTTGAGTTTTGCCGCGACTTTTTCAACGTTGTCCACCGTATTTCAACGTTTCGAACGTATTTCGACTTAGCAGTCCCGCGATTTGAAATTTCGCGATCTCAGAATAATTCTACGTTGAAATTACGTTAGAAATGCGTTCAACGTAGAAATCATTTGTGACTGGCTCCATTAAAAAAGTAATATTATTAGAAAAGGGTTATTGAATAAATGGAAATCCTAATTTATATCAAGTTCATTAACGCCGTCGTAGATTACCTATTCACAATGTCTACTATTCACAATGTCCACTATTCCCTTGTACAATGTCTACTAGATCTATTTTTGGAGAGAAAATTATTGTTTAAAGGAATCAATCAAATGTGAATCATTAAAGATAGAACTTTCTGCACTGATGTAGAAATTACTTGTCAGTTACATTCTATACATTTTCCTGATACGTGCCTCCCTTCGATTTATCAGTGTGATTTCTTCATTCCTCATTTTTGGCCAATATCTGGAAAAATGAGCGAGATAGAGACATTTTCCCTGATTCTTTTCGGTACAGAATTTAGAGAGCTATAAAAAAGCATTCAGGTAAAATTGCACCATCTCGCTCAGTTTCCGTCTGAAAATATTGGAAAACAGATGAAAAAATGGGCTTGTTTTGATTTATCTATTTAATTTTTTTTTCTGATTTCTGACGACTATCTCCGAAAATAAGCGAGATAAAGCGATTTCGCTGTTTTTTTGTAGAGAATCTCCAGAGCTACAAAAAAAGATTTCAACAAATCGTTTTATTACAACCAAATCGTTCTATCTCGCTTAGCTTTCGAGATTTTTTCATGGCACAAATGATAAGAAATTGATCCCTCCAGCTTCCGCCTTATTCAAAACAGAGTGCAAAAGGCGTAAGTCCGATTGCTTTGACATCGGTCTTACATTGTTTTTGCCCGAATTCGTTATTACCGCATCAATCAATTGTCTTGTTACTGATTATTCCCTCAATGTTTGCTTCGATCGTTTTCATTAACTTCAATTTTCCTAGAATAATTGATTGGTAGAAGAAGAAAATCAATACTACGATAGATATGACGACTGAGAATTTTGCAGTCCAAATTTGAAATTTTGACAGAACAAATTTTACAATTCATGACATAGAAACAAAATTTCAAAAATGAAAAAAAATCGAAAATTTGAGAAAATTGATATTTTACAGAAGTTTTCTTTCCGAATTTCAAAAAAAAAAAAAACAATCATTTTCGAAGTTTATTTTGAGAATATTCTTTTTACGAGTTATAATATACATTCAATGTATAATCCAATGAAGAAAAGTTTGAATTCTTTACTCGCCTACCAGCTTAATTTTTTAAAACATAAATTGGTTTTGATCAATATTTTTATTATCTCTAATTGAAAAATCCCAAAAGGGTGGCGAAGGGGTAGAAAAAAATCAAAACCACTCCGAAAATGACGTTTTTGCCAATATCTCGGAAATGGCAGATGATACGAAAAAAAGTTTCAAACAAAAGTTGAAAATATCAAAATTATCCACAAAGTTGTTCTGATACTTTTCTTACGTATTTGCAAAATTAACCGAGATATTAACAGTTAAAAAATTTTCTATACAGCTCAGGTGAAAATCCGGAAGCCTTCAAAAAATCGTATAAATGTGAAAAATGCATATTTTTTCACTTTTTTTTTTGAACATATGTACAGAATACGGTGAATAATTTCTGAAAGACTGATTTTTCTTCGTATACTCATCCAAAAGTTATGAATGAATTAATTGTTTAAACTTATTATTTTACTATTCAAATTGTATCTTAATTTTTTTTCCAATATTTACATTCCCTGCATAACTCAAGGAATGCAAATAAAAAAAATACAATTTGAATAGTAAAATAATAAGTTTAAACAATCAGTCATTAATAACTTTCTAATGAGTCTACGAAAAAAAATTGGTCTTTCAGAAATTTTTCGCCATATTTTGTAGATATTTAAAAAAAAAAAATGTTAAAAAATGTAAATTTTTCATATTTATACGATTTTTGTTGAAGATTTTGGGATTTTCCCCGCGGCTGAGCTGCATACCAAAATTTCAAACTGTTGATATCTCGGTTAATTTTACAAATACTTGAAAAATGGATCCGAACAATTTTGTGGATAATTTTGATATTTTCAACTTTTGTTTGAAACTTTTTTTTCGTATTCTTTGCCATTTTCGAGATATTGGCAAACAATGTCATTTTTGGGGTGGTTTTAATTTTTTTCTACTCCTTCGCCACCCTTTTGGGATTCTTCAATGAGACATAAAGAAAATATAGATCGAAACGAATCTATTAAAAAAAGAATTGAGCTGATAGGCGAGTGAAGAATTCAAACGTTTCTTTATTGGACTAGTCAACTAGTATAAGAAAATAATATTACTTTTTTGAAAATTATTTTTTTAATTTATTCAGAATGATGACAACTCTCTCCGGTGATTCATCATAATTATAGAATGAATATTCGAAAGAATAGATTCATGTAGGCAGTTCGATTCATCGAAATTAAAGAAGCGTGCGTAGTTCCGTGGTCTAAAGCGTAGGTTTAGTAATCGTAGGGTCGAGCGTTCAAATCCCTTAGGTCGTTAGAATTTTCATGCGAAAAAAATAGGATTTCAGGACCGAAAGCGATAGGGAAGCGTCTTAGAAGGGGTAATTGCTCTCAGCAAAGCGTGATGAACCGAAATTTCATGTTATTTTTGAAAAAAATTGTATTTTGGCAGTGGTAACTGAAGATTATTCCCTTACCGACTCAGTTTTGATTTGTAGAAATAAAGGAGGAATTTTTGTCGACTTGGGTACGTTGAAAAATCGTTCAGCGTATTTCCAACGTATACGTTCGAATACGTTGAAATACGTTGAAATGATGTTGTACGTTGAACGTTCAGTCAACGTCAAACATGGAAGAAATGGAATTTTCTTCCCTGTTCTACGTTGAAATCGTTCAATAGTGCCTATACTAATTTCGACGTCCCTCGACGTATTTCAACGTATAATTGTGGTTCAAAACACGACTTTTACGGCGAAATACGTCGAAAAATTTCGACTCGGGACATTTTTCGTATTTTATTTTCCATATTTTCGACAAGTGAAGAGTTACTAGTTGATGGCTTCGATTCAATGATAGTGCAGCCGTTCAGAGACTTCAAGATGACGTGAAATGCTTTTTGATCTACCATTTTTGAAGAATTCCAGTTCAGCAAAACTGATGACATCATAGCATTTTTTATGGAGAGTTCATTTTTATGCAGAGAATAGTTGAAAATTTATTCTTTTAAGTTACAGAATTATTTTTATGAATTGTCATTTGGAAATCCTTACTCATTCCGTTGTCAGTTATTGTTTTTCCACTTCATTTTTCCTCTCCAATTAATTACTTAGACAACGAGAAGTGAAAATAACTTGATTACGTATTGCGAATAATAATCAGTGATAATGTTACTCGTAATAATAGTAATCATCGCAGTAATAGCGTACGAAGAATATAAACGAAAAAATGGAAAACAATGATGAACACTTTCCGTGCAGAATCGAAAAAGAGCAACCGAAAAAAGCAACCCGAAAAGGCATTTGCCTGTTTGGGTTGCCCTATTCACACCTGTGATGAACATATCACTTGATTTAGTGAATTGGTACGCACTCTTCACAGCATTTTATGGCATAAAAAACTCGGTGGTATACGGAAAATAAATGTTGAGTTAAGTGAATATGAAATAGTTGATACCCTGTAATTGGAGAATGATGTTTATCAAATGAAACGTTCCACCTCAGGAATTCATTTGACCCCAGCATCCTCAATATAAATATACCTGAAATTAATAATTGTGAAACAAATGTCTCAACAATTCTACGTAAATATGAATACAAAGTATGGAACCAATGATTGATAATGAGAATATATTATTAGGAAAAAGATGGATAAGAGAAAAAAAAAATATTATAATATGGAAAAACCATAAAATTGATGATATTATATTATTCGGCTATTGATCTACTATTATATAGCACCGCGACCACTTGTTGCGGTATATTGATGTGTTTCTGATCGGTGTTGTTGTCATACCATGGTGAACTTTGCAAATATTTAGCTGGAATTGGTAAATTTACTTTATGGTTATAGCTAAAGTTTGGAGCTTATGCCATAAGTGAACAAAAAGTAATGAAACGCTGTTAGTTGAATCAACCGACAGTCTCTTTTTCGCCAATGTCGCATCACTACACTGAGAGAAATGTTTTTTTCCCGAAAAACGAAATTCCGTAAAACTAAGAAAAGTCCAAAATGATTCGTGTTAAGAAATTATTTACTAAAAGTCATGATACGTAACTTAGATGGAGTATATCCAGACAATAATTAACTAATTTTCCTTAATTATTTGGAACGGATTGACGATTTCTCGTTATGAATAACGAAAACTTGACATGAGTGATTCTTTTTTCACGACAAGACAGAGTTATATGCTTTGTAAAAATCAAAATTTTGGAGTGTATTCTTTCTTTAATGTATTTGCAGATGTTCCAATTTGAAATTGCCGTTATTAGACTTCAATTTCTAGTTTCTTGAACTGACGAATTATGATTTGAAAATAAATCATTCCGTTATTGTAATCATAGACTTCCTACGAAATTAGATTGAATTAAAATATCTTCATTACAGAAATTGATATTCGTTGATTCAATTTACATGCTGATAGAATTGAATATGGTAATTTTCCATAGAAGTTAAAAATTGCTCAGTATTTGAATTGATATTAATATTCAGATAAAAATCCAAACTTGATACTAAGAATCAATGAGATTTTTTTTATTGCCAGCGGAACTAAGTGGCTCACCATTTCGACCAATGAATTCTTTTCTTATAACTGAATGCCGTCATTTGCATAATTTGATAATTTCAATTATTTGATAATTTATTGATTGTTTGAAATTCTGTAATTATTCGATTGATGCAATGTGCATATTCTTCGACCTCTTTCAGTGTGCTGTGAATATATTGAATCTGGTTATAATTTAGTAATAATTTGGTAATCGGTTATTTGATAATTTATTAATTGTTTGATCAATTCAATGTGCATATTCTTTGGCCTTTTTGACTATGCTGTAAATTCATTGAATCTATCTTCTACTCAATTTATCATTTGATTCTCTCTATTTGAAGAAAGAATTGTACAAACTATCTCATAGAGTTGGAACTATAGATTAATATTTTGAGTATTTATTGATTTCTGTTAATTATTTTTATGTTATACTAAGGTACGATTGCTTTCATACAGACTGGTTTTGACTTTAATCGAGTTTCCTGAATGAATGGATGATAGAAAAAATACTAAATTCGATATTTTTTTGATTGCGAAAACTTAAATGCGATTTGCATTACGTATCAAATACTCAAATCGAGAAGTAATTTATTTTGAATCACTACGATCATTTCTGAAGATTTTAAAAACTTAGATGCCACCCATAAATTGTCCTCGATAGTTCTTCAACTGCTCTGCACTTAATAAGAATTGGCCAAAGTTCTGATCAATCAGACTAAGAGAAGAAGAATATTGTTTCCCAAGACAGAAATGGCTTGGAATTAAAGAAAAGTAAGAATGATTAGCCTTGAGAAAATATTTAGTGAAACTAATGATGTGCCCCTTAGATTCGAATATAATCAAATTAGATTCGTATTACTATCAAGTTAAAAAATCTGAACTTGATACTAAGAATCAATGTGATTGTTAGGAGAATTGATTTATCCACCATTTCAGAGAATGAATTCTTCCATTCTTGTACACTTTATTGGAAAATGAACATTCCACGTAGAGCTCACTCATTTTGCTCTTTTCGTTGATCAATTTTTTGGTTGATTCAATTTGTGGAATTGATAGGTCCAAGACTGCCGCTAGAGCGCACACCGACGGAATCCCGTCTATAAACGTAGTTTCATGTTAAGGTAATGTAAGCAATAGCGTGAGAGAATTTATTCAGTACGAATCACAATAGGACTCGATAGCGCAAGAATCGCTGCCTGAAACTATTCTCTGATTTTTGGACTCAACCGTATGGAGGCTTCCATATTATTGACAACAAAGGGAAATTCGCGTTTTTAGCTTTAATAGGAGAGTTCTCGTAGTGTCGTGTTTTCTTCAAAACTTTCTGTATCTAATCATTCAAGTATTCAATTTCAACTCAGTGATATGAGAAGGGAGAAATAAAAAATTCCGCAGGAAGCGACTCAACTTTCTTGTTACCCTTGTGTCATCGGATGTATGGAAAATTTCTCAGCTACAGTTTCCATCTAATAACATTCGGAATAATATTGAGATGAGAAGTATCATATTGTGCTCATTTCGCCTTTACCTAATCTGATAAAATCCATTAGTTGTTTGAAATTAGCTGAATCCTCATCTATCGATCACATATCCTTTTTCAGCTCTAGAATATTTGAGTGGAGAAAGAAAGTATTCCGAAGAGATTGATTAATCTTTGCTGGCACCTTGGTTGCTATTGAACGTATGCGAATTACTTGGTTGGATCGTTCATGGTTTCTTTCCTCAAAATAATCGAAGAAGAGAAATTGTATGGAGTTGCATGGTACTAAAACAGTGAGTTTTATTATTCTGATAATTATCCTCAGGAATTAATTAATTTCTGAGAATCCCTCTCTTTGAAAAAAAAATGAGATAATTCGGAAGAGCCAAGAATTTGAATTATTCCGCGAAGGTTGATAAGAAGGAAAAGAAATGAATACAATTAGATAGAAGATTATTCGGTAGGAAAAATCAGAAACTTGGCCTTTTCGCTTCCGAATTCGAATTAAAATCATTGACGGAAATCGAAAAGGCCAAGTTTCTGATTTTTCCTACCGAATAATCTTCTATCTAATCGTATTCATTTCTTTTCCTTCTTATCAACCTTCGCGGAATAATTCAAATTCTTGGCTCTTCCGAATTATCTCATTTTTTTTTTCAAAGAGAGGGATTCTCAGAAACATGTACTTGGCCACGTTTTTTTACAGAAACATCAGTGTCTGTTTTTTCTCCCAGATTTCATGGTTTTTTTAAATTTTTTCGAATCTACACTTGCGGAATAAATTAAAGGATCAAAAAAAAAATCCAAATTCTTAGTGGTTTTTCCAATGGCCGCATCTTTCCCGAAAATGATCGTATCGGAGTAAAAAAAAACAATTTGAAGCTTGAAGTCTCTAGTTTTGAGATTTTGAGACGAAAATTTCTTCCAACTAATGTGCATCACGCTATCCCAACGAGTACAGTGAAAAAAATTTTTTCGAAAGTTTTTTGATTTCTTCTTTTTCGTCTACGGACTCGGGAAAAATTTTCCCAGCTCAACCACCATATGGACCGAATAGGTTGTTCATTCAGCTTCAATTTGTTTTTTTTTTACCTTGATTCGACCATTTTTCACTGAGATATCGGACTTTGAATGAAAAAAGATCGTTTTGTCTTTGATCATCGATATCTCAGCAACCAATGATCGCACAGACAATTAACGGTGGGTTTCGAAAAGCTGAATAAATTCTCTAAAAGAACAAGCCATTTTTTTTTTTGAAAAATTTTTTTTACATCCTTTACATGAATTTGAAAAAACAAGACAAAAAAGGCTTTTGGTGAATTTTTGAAACATCAAACTTTTAATCAGAAATATTGAGAGAAAGACTCATGTTAAGTGTGCCTTTTACAGTTCAATATACCCACAAAAACCCTACTAAGTTTCAATTCAATCCACCCAGCCGTTTTTTGGTTTTATTCGATTGAATTTTTGAAAAAATTAAAGGATCACGTTTCCTGCACTTAACAGTTCAGCATCTTCAACAAAATGAAAGAAGAGAATTTCCTCAGCTTTTTCCACATTTTCATTCTGAACAGCGTTTAAATTTATGAAAAAAAACACTAAAGAATTCGGTTTTTCTCTTTCATAAATTCAAACGCCGTTCGCAATGAAAATGTGTAAAAAGCGGAGGAAATTCCTTTTCTTTCATTTTGTGAAAGATTCTGAACTGTTAAGTGCAAGAAATGTGATCCTTTAATTTTTTAAAAAATTCAATCGAATAAAACCAAAAAACGGCTGGGTGGATTGAATTGAAACTTTGTAGGGTTTTTGTGGGTATATTGAACTGTAAAACCCGGGTAGGAAAAATTCATTGGGCCAATATACGCCCAGCGCTGGGAGCCAATGTACCAATGCTGGCGCCCAATTCTCAGCCAAGACTGGCCCAATATTGATTGAGCATTGGATGATAACATTGTACCAATGCTGATTGCCGGAGCATGGCCAAGCCTCGATAACGAGCATTGGGTACTATACTGGTCCCAATGTTCAGCCAATGTTCGTTTTATTGTAGATTTTATGTTAAATAGATGAATTAGAAGTATTTGAGTCTTCTGAAGCACATAAGAATGATCAAGATCCAATATTATTTGAATTAAAAATAGAAAAAAATAAGCCGGCACTTAGGATCGAACCCTGGACCTTCTGATTACCAGTCTGCGACCTTACCGTCCTAGCCGTTAGGACATTTCGTACTTTTTGAACTAAATTTGATCCTCATAACTTTATCGCCGTTTACCTTGTTCGGAGAGATAAAATTCGATTGGAATTGTTCAGAAGTTATTTGATAATGTGAAATGATTTAATCATATCAAAAGATAGAAAAAAAATTGAACCTTGGCAGTACATTATTGGCCCGACGAGTGGCCAATGCTCAGGAGCCAAGCCTTGGAAGTCCAAATTTTGAACAACGCTTGGCCAATTCTGGCAGGCCAAACTACGGTGCATCATTGCTCAGCCGATCCTGAACGCCTGAACTACGGTGAACTGATGCTTGGCGTTGGTTTGGCCGAGCCGTGGCTACCAGGCTTTGTCATGCAAATTCTTGGCCGATGTTCGGCCAAGAGTTGAGCATTGGGGGATTCCTACCCGGGACAGTCCTTCGGTGGATATCTTGGACAACAGTGGCACCAGGACGATCTTCTTTGGGGAACAACATCCGGACGCGGCATCTGAATAAATATATTCATCCCAATCGGGTTGAGGATAATTAATAATAATAAAATAGCCTTTTCATCATTAAAATTTTTCAGAATCAATGGTCACGGGTTCGAATCCAAGCCGGAGCAACTTTTTTTTCCATATTAATGTTATTTTCAATACTATTTGAGCTGATTTATCTCTTGAAAGCCTTATAATTCAATAGTAATTAATGTTAAACAATTGTTTAAACATTCTACAGCCCCATTGTCTGGAACGGTTCACCCTCATTTCAGACTTAGATCTGAGTGTTGGGGAAAGCCTCAGTTTCCAACCTTGGGATGATCTTATCATTCTAAGGCTCATCAAGGCTTGTTTCAGCCTTGTCATCTGAGCCTTAGACTACTCAGCCTCAGCCTTGGGCAAAGGCTGAGCAAGGCTTGTTCCGATCGTCAATTCCTACCTGGGTATCTCAGAAACTACTGCAGCGATTTCACCCAATTTCAATACCAAACTTTTCGTTCATTGGATGCACAAACTCACGAAATTTGAAGTTTCTTACTCAAATATTTTTTGAGCTATCGTGGATACAAACATCAAAATGAAAAACACTGTAATTGGATTTATTTGCAAACGAAAAATCGTAGCCAAATTTACCCTGAGTGGAAATTGTGAGTTCAAATGAGATGAACTCCATCGCTCAGAGTGGGGGCTGTGAATCAATTTTTCGCGGAGAAAAATCGAAAAATCGATTTTTCGAAAATTTGATTCTTCTCGAAAAGTACTCAACCGATTTCACTCAAATTACACCGACAGCAATTTGCATAGGAAGGGAAAGTACTGTTAGATTTTCAGGTCGCCAAGTATTACCGTTCCGGAGCAATGGGCTGATATCTGTCACACACACGCACACACACACACCCACACCCACCCACCGACACACACACACACACATACATACAGACATTTTTAAAAAAAGGACATTTCTCGATGAAATCTCGAAATCTAAAAAAATGGCGTTTACAATGCTTCTATTCGGGAACAAAACTGAAAATTTTCAAAAAAAGGAAGGGTTTTATGTAGCGACAGCTTCATTCCATAACATCAAAAAACCGAAATTACCACACAGCTGGGGTGCTATTCCCAGAGCATTTATTTTGGGTTAAGATTATTTTCCCGGCAGGGGACAGCAGTGAGTTTCCGAAAAAAAATAGAGCTGGTCTGAGAACGCTTCACTTTTGCCTCTGAATGACAGAGGTTATCGATCATCAATTGGCTGTATAGACTGATGGCTGGAGGCGAGCTTTGTCTTCCTTCATTTTGCTATGATTATTGTATAGCTGGCCTCCATTCGCATGAGCTGTACAGCCAATTGATGATTAATAACCTCCGTCATTCAGAGGAAAACGTGAAGCGTTTTCAAACCAGCTCTATTTTTTTCGGAAACTTACTGCTGTTCCCTGCCGGGAAAATAATCTTAAGGATGTTCTACCGGCATTTTATCAAAATCTAAAAATGTACGATTTCATTGAAATTTTTTTCCAAGGTTCTCCGAATCATAAAAAAAACCGTATGCAGAATTTTGGATTTTTTTCATACCTGGTTTAAAAGTTATGAATTTTTTAATAACCATCGTTCAAGGATGTTCTACCGGTATTTTATTAGAACTTAAAAATGTACGATTTCAATGAAATTTTTTTCCAAGGTTCTCCAATTTATAAAGAAACCGTATGCAAAATTTTGGATTTTTTTCATACCTGGTTTAAAAGTTATAAATTTTTTAAAAACCATTTTTAACATGATTCTTATGGGAAATTCACAAAAGCTTAAGAAACTTTTCGAAAAATTGTTCAAATTTGATGAAACTTCAGATATAGGTGAGAAATAACCCCCCGCACAATTTGTTTATTTTTATACAACGATTGGGTCAATAATTGGCATTAAAATTAATAAAAATGCTTGAAAAATTGTCGATTTCGCGTAAGTGCTGCCAACTTGTGTCGCCAGAATTCCCTAGAATTCGATGCTTTTTTCCAAATAATTCTCAAACTAATTAAATAAAGGATAAAAAAAATATCTATGAAATGTAATGATAATAATATAATATTTGAACACCCACAGCGTTCCATAATTCCCTGAAAATCATTTTAATGAGGAATTCAAAAAATCATTATTTCATGTTCAGGGATTGGAACACTGACGAAATCGCTGCCCCTCTCATGCCGCACAACCCCCGCTTACGGTAGGTGTAGAACATCCTTAACCCAAATTAAATGCTCTGGGGATAGCACCCCTGGTCGGAATGGCTCAGTGGCTAAGAGCCACAGAATAACAACTAAAGGTTCCCCGGTTCGAATCTCGGACCGGGCACCTTTTTTCCATAATCATAATGATTATTTTTCATCGCTTTCCGACGAGCATCTTCCTAAGAGATGTCGCTTCAATGGCGCAAAATACAATCTGCGACATCCCTTCATTTTACCCCTCTAAAATGCTCAAAAAAGTGAAAATTGCTAAAAATGCAAAAAAATTAATGCCGGCACTTGTTCTCCGCCTAAAATTTCCTCAGCTTTTCAATGAAATCATCAAAAACAATCTACCACCGATATTAATTTCAAGAATTTTCCATAATATTTGCCTAAAAATTTAGATGTGTCCATTTTACCCCTGATGTCCATTTTGCCCCACCTTCTCCTATGTTATTGTTCCATGCGGAATACAGAAGTATTAGCATCTACTGCATTCTATATTCTGTTTTTTCCTCGACTCCATCATATATCATCGTCCCTAAAATGCTCATTTATTGGCTGAAATTAACGATTTGCAATTTCCGTATTTCAATCAAATAAAGAAATGCATTACAATAGAATTATTCTCTGCTATTTACCCTAGGCTGGTCAACTTGAGCGACCTAACGACTCTGGTTGGGTGATGAGGGATTCGCCGCCGTGTTATTTTGGCTGCAACGATGCCAAATTTCTTCTACACACAGAAAAATCTAGCCATGAGTTATAAACTTCTCGTACATAAATCATGCACTTTTAGTGACGTAAATATGCACTATTTGCGCATCAATCATGTAACATTTTGCGTGCATAATCCACGCTGATATAAGGCATGATTCATGTTCTTATGAATACATAAAATATGTCAAATTAAATAGGATGAAATATGCTCAGAATAGGCATAAATTATGATGGAAAAAATATCATAACTTACGCTCAATCCATCTACTTGCATTTTAGATCCATAGACACTTTTCTCCATATTCCCTCCATTCTATTACTCTATAAATCTAAACAAGCAGAGGCGTTATATTCTGTGCGTTATTTGCAGACCCCACTCCTTATGCGACATTTAATATTTTGCCAATTCGATTGGCAAAATGCTTCCGAATGAAATTTAATACGGTATCCATGAAATTACTATTTATATTTTTCATTATTCCAAATGCAGTAGCAAAACATGATCTTCTCAACAAATATGTACTTATGAGGACAAATTCAATGATGGTTCGATCTTTGGTGAACTTTATTTATTCTTTTTTTCCACAAAAAAAAACAATCAATTTTTTAATCATGAATGGAAGATCGTACGACAAATCTGAAAAATTGAAGTTCAGGTTCCAAATAGAATTTCTATTCTTTCTGATTGTCATCAGAATGAAAATGTACTCATTTTGTAGAGAAAATTGTCTACTTTCCAATGGTGAAATAAAAAATAGTAGTTTTCCTAGGGAAAAAGCTAAGAAAAACCGTGATTTTTGAGAGAACTAATTTATCAAACACTCTTACAAGAAACTTCTTCTAAAAAATCTGGAATTCTCACCATTTGTGTGGCTCATTGAGATGAGTTTTTTGAGCTGAACTTGGATGTAATTGCTTGGATAGTTTTCGAGATATAACATCTTTTTATAAAATGGTTTTTCGCCATCTCAGAAACTACTGGAGCGATTTCGCCCAATTTCAATACCAAACTTTTCGTTTATTGGATGCACAAACTGACGAAATTTGAAGTTTCTAACTCAAATAGTTTTCGAGCTATCGAGTATAAAAAGTTCAGAATAAAAAACACTGTAATTGAAATTATTTGCAAACGAATTCTGAGTCATATTCCGATGGAATCTCGAAATAAAAAAAAATCGCGTTTACAATGCTTCCATTCGGAAGCAAAAACGGCATTAAATGTGGTCACTAGTGGTGTGCGAATCATTCGAATTGTAGAACACTTCGACGCCAATCGAATACGAATATTCGATTCAAATTTCGCTTTTTAATCGAATAAGTCGATATTCGACGGTTTTTTCCGGATATACAAATAATCTTCTATCTTGCAAAGGAAATTTGAACCGTAATATTTTTTTACAGTGTTTCTTTGTTAACCCCGAGAGTCTTGTAATAATACAAATAATCTTTCCAAAATTTCCTCACTTCGTTTACTCAATTAGTTCCGAGGTGTGTTTGAAATGAACGAACTGATGAAGGGCTGGTAAATTTCATCGGCTCTCACCCGAAGTCGTTCTGAATTAGCGCGATGGTAAATTATACTCATAGCCACAGATGAAAAATTAGAGTCTCAGATGCAAAAGAGATGTATCTCCGAACTGGAGATGTATCTCTTCTGCACCACCCTGCACTGAGAGAAATTTTTGAACTCTGGAACTATAAATTTTGAGTTGAAATAGACCTCGACTATAAAAATATGTACGCTGTAGCTATTAGGTGGTTACTAAAAATTATTGTGCTGCCAATCAAATACCGGAATTCACTTGAACGCTAACGAATAGCTCTACTCCCTAAATTCTTATTGCTTAGTTTACTATGATAATCGATAGGTATACGCCCCATTCTCCCTCGTGGTCAACTTATCCTCCACTGATTTTCTGTGAACAATTTTGTGAAAAAAAATCAAAAAATATTAATTTATTCATCTTTTCGGGGAATTTCTTCAGCTATTTCCCATTCGTCCAACCTACCTACCCTATTTCTCATTCAACTAACCCACCAAGTACATTTAATTAATTCTTAAACGCTAGAAAAAAGGCAATGTCTAACGCATCGAGGGGGATTCGAACCTAAGCTTGTCGGAACGCGAAACCAGACATGCTACCGATTGAGCCACACATTACTCTAGAAATAGTCATTTTTGATCTCGCTCATGTAGGGCCAAATTTCTCGTGATGGGAAAATAACGAATGTTGAAAAGTTACGATAGCAAAATATTTAGTGAAACAGAATTTGTAGAGGTGGATTTGGGTAACTGGACTCTTAAATTCATGTTGCATGTCCCAACTAAGTATAGTTGTTCACCGTTGTGTATATGACAATAAAATCTGTGCGAAATAGTAAAAAGTAGAGTTCGATTAGACCTCGACTACATAATTTTGTTAAATTTACCATCGAGAATTCCCTCCGAGTACCAATTGAGTATAGTTACCCTAAATTTTAAGGATTTTCATCTGATTATGGGTAGGATGACTAAATATATAGTTGAATTTGACCTCGACAATATAATTTTTGTTGAGATTACCATCGAGAATTCTCTCAGTGTGGAGACTTTTGCGAGAGTCCTCCACAAGAGCCTCAGCGTCTCTAGCTGAGACGCCCAGTGAATTTTCACAGCCAATGCATATTTAATTATACATTTCGCTTATTAGTGTAATTAATATATTTTTGGAGTGGAAATTATATTCATTATTTGCCATTTTTCACGCGGATTCTGCGGAGGAAAGATTACGCGGTTCCCGAGATAACTATGAAGTTTTTTTCTTTTCGGGACTTGGATTCAAACTCGGAGTTCTCTGATGATTCGCTACAATCGATGTTGATTCAGTCCGCACGGCTATCTTGAAACACTTGATAGTATTCGTCCACATTCTGGTTCATAACGGTGGATTCTTCTACAATAATTTATTGTCAATGAAACACATTTGAGGCAAATTGATGCGCTTGAATTTTCTAATGAAGAACATTGATATTCGATTTAAAATTGAAGGATAGTCGACCAAGTGATTATTCATTACTGAAACTTAGGAACTGAATAACTCAAATTGTTCGAATTAGTTTCAAAAAAAATCATTTAAAAATCGTTAATTTACAAGCAAAGCGGTGAGCTAAAATGAGTTGCTTTTTTTCTATGCTCTTTTGAAAATATCTTGGAATATAAGCGAGATAGAATGATTTCACTTTAACATTTTTTGTAGCTCTCGAAATTCGCTACAGAAAAGAATCAGAGTAAAATCAAACCAGTGCGCTGAAATCTCGTTGAAAAGTAGACTTATTTTCGTTTTTGTTGATTTTTTATTATTTCGTGGAATCACTTTTTACGGCAATTTCGGTCATAAAGAAGGAGTTCGTTCATGAGAATTTCATCTGAACTTAAATAGAGTATTTAAACTTCCAACCTATTCCGGTTATAGTGTATGAAATCTCATGAACGAACGCCTATATCCCAGGTAGGAAGCGCCGAGGCTGACGACGAGTACAGCCCCTTACTAACCTTGGCACACTGAGGCTTGGGGAACCAAGCCTCTGCCAGGCTTGTTCTTGTCGTCAAAATTAGGCTGCGATTATGAGTTTTCATTCCTTCATTTTCAAATTTCAACCTAGGCTTGAAACAGCCTTGATTGAGGCTTCCTCTACAGAGGCTTCATTCTGAAGGGTGGACGAGTCTTGGGCCAGCCTTCACTTATTAGATAGGAATTTCCCCATTATTATTGCAATAACAATAACAATATTAGTCTTATTAGGTAAATTCCTTTTTTTTGTGTGATTTTTGGAATATTTCATTGAGCCTCATTCGAGGCTTGTCTCAGTCTTGGGCTAAGCCTGATTTCGATTCAAACCGACAAAATTCTGTTATTAATTATTTAAGCGGATAGATAATTGAATAAAATTATTATTATAACATTTGAAATTTAAAAAATGAAATATATGAACATAGAGTTTTAGAGTGTCAATGAGAGAAAAGGTTGAGTCACTTTATAATTCGGGTTTATGTCCTATGCACTCAAGTAAGTGAAACAGCCTAGTGGGCTAGATGCATGTTTCGAGCACAGTCCTTCGGTGGATATCTTGGACAACAGCGGCACCAGGACGATCTTCTCTGGGGAACAACATCCGGACGCGGCATCTGAATAAATTTATTCATACCAATCGGGTCGAGGATAATTAATAATCATAATATAGCCTTTTTATCATTAAAATTTTTTAGAATCAATGGTCGTGGGTTCGAATCCAAGTGGGAGCAACTTTTTTTTCCATATTAATGTTATTTTCAATACTATTTGAGCTGATTTATCTCGTGAAAGCCTTATAATTCAATAGTAATTAATGTTAAACAATTGTTTAAACATTCTACAGCCCCATTGTCTGGAACGGTTCACCCTCATTTCAGACTTAGATCTGAGTGTTGGGGAAAGCCTCAGTTTCCAACCTTGGGATGATCTTATCATTCTAAAGCTCATCAAGGCTTGTTTCAGCCTTGTCATCTGAGCCTTAGACTACTCAGCCTCAGCCTTGGGCACAAGCTGAGCAAGGCTTGTTCCGATCGTCAATTCCTACCTGGGATATGACCGCAATTGCCGTGAAAAGTGATGTCACGAAATGATAAAAATAATCTATACGCGGTCGGTAAAATCAAAACTCTGTAGATTTAGTTTCGTTTACTTCTTCGCTACTGAATTGAATATTTTAAGCAAAATAAAACTCATAGACACTATTATGAGAGAAATTGATAAACTATGATTAGTAACAAAATAATTAATTGATGCAGTAGTAACGAGTTAGAGTGAAAAGATACAAGCGTGACGTAATAACGATTGGACTTACGCCTTTTCTACTCTCCAACAAACTGATGCATCAGAAAAAATTCTAAGACGCCGTCTCCGGAGAGGAGACTTGGAGTATTGCAAGGATTTCTATTATGCAAATTATGAATAAGATACTCTCAAATACTTGAGTCTCTGGTCACAATTGTTAATGGATCACAAAAATATATCGAGTCTTGCAAAGGCGCATTGAATCTCCAAAAGACGCTAGAGAGTCTCCTGGAGACGCAATCGTTTGTACAAGACTCTAATTTTTCATCTCGGGAGTTCAGTTAGATTATGAAACCTGCTGATATCAATTTTGAGATAAGCCGAAAGAATAAAAAAAAATATGTCTGTGTAGGTTTGGAGCCTAATAAACAGTTTGCATGAAGGAAATGGAGGGGAAATTGTTTGCTTTGTTTATAAAAAAAATGTAAAGTTTGCGAAATTGATTTTTTCACCATTTTCAGATTCCCTCTGGGAAAAGGTAACAGATAGAGATAGAAGTCAACGACTTTTCTTGTAGAGTATTGGATTCGCTACAAAAAATTCAGCACCGGTATTTCTCTTCTTTTTTGTCTCAAAGTTAGGAACATCGAAAAATGTCTCAGGATGCTTCGTTTCGGAGTGACTTATTTTCGGACACTTTAGAAGTTAGAGGAATACCGCTGCCGACTTCTTTATAGAGAATTTAATATTCTGCAAAAAAGGTCCTATGGATTTTATCTCTATCTGTTACCATTTCCCAGAGAGAAGCTGAAAATGTTCAAGAAAACCATTTAGTTAACTTCAACATTTTTTATAAAACGAACCATTTTCACCCAATTTCCTTCATGCACATTGTTCATTGGGCTTCAAACCTCCACAGTCATATTTTTCGGATTTTTTCGATGAATCTGAACGCGACTATGAGTATAATGTACCTTCTCACTAATTCCAAACGACCTCGGGTGAAAGCTTGGTGAAATTTATTAAACCTTTAGCGATTCGTTCTTTCTAAACACATCTCTGAGTAATTTTAATCCGGAAACTATAAAAGATATTGGATATTCGGAAAACTTGGAATATTCCGAGAAAATACGCTGGAATATTTAAATGTTTGAAAGGATCACGAATATTCAAAAATTCGAATATTTGGAGGCACTATGAATATTTGAAAATTCGAATATTCGGAAGAGATACGAATAGTCGAACATATCAAATATTCGATTCGAAAATCAAATTGAATATCAATATTCTATTCGATTCAAACGCTATTCGCACACTCCTAGATTGTTTTTATCCAGCTCAGTTTTTCGACTTTGCTATTTGTTCTACATAAAAAATAGAGTACAAATTATGTTCTTCTAAGTACATGAATTATGCACTTTTTTTTAAACATAAAATGTCCCCTATTAGAACATGTTTTATGTAAAAATCTTGTACATAAATTATGCACTATTAGAACATAATTCGTGACATACCCAAGTCATATTTTATGAACACTTGCACATGAATTATGCTGATGAAGTTCATCATCTATGGCCAGCTTTTTCTGTGTGTACACTGTCCGAGCGCGTTTAGCGTGTTTTTGGCAACGTCACTCACCGAAGAATTTCATTTATCATTAGATAAATTTTGCCAACTCCTAAAATTGATCTTATTTCTCCTCCAAATTTGCAGGATAAGTAATTTGAAAAATTTTATAATTTCTTAAACACTTCAACGATAAAAGTCAAATTTTCTCAGAATTTTTCACTCAACCGATTGATCATAAAAAAATAAAAACAACGGAGCATGCCGCCACGCTCATATGTTGACCTGTCTAGAGCTAAATTATTTTCTCTCATTGAATTGAATTTTCGTTGCTTGAATAACAGACTGTCTTCTTGGCAAATTGGAGTTCGTTACATGGAGCAAGTAAGGAGTTTTCATTTGATTTCACACCAGAATGGAGTCGTTTGAGATCCCCGGAGATATGGGTTGAGGCAACGGTTCAAGTATTTTTTTCCCTGGGTCTATCATAGGGCGGACTAATGACACTGAGTTTACGTAACAAATTCAATGACAAGTGCTTTAAAAAAGCTATGATAGTTGCAATCTGTAATATTGCTACATCATTCTTCTCTGGCTTTGTTACATTCTCAGTAATCGGATTTCCTACTGATGAACTTGCTGGACCAGTCTCTTCTGCTGACCATCAAGGAGCGGATTCGGTATTTATAGTCTATCCTGGACTGAGTTAATCAATTGATATTCATATATACAATCGTCAATTCAACTTCATGAACGAACTAGATGGAGTGCACATTTAAATCGTCCACGAATTTGACGATTGTACATACCTGATTGTAATCGAATTAATCATTTCAAGGTTGTGATGAGATTACCACTTGCATCTGACTGGTCCAGGTTATATTTTATGATGCTATTGACACTGGGACTGAATTCGCAGCTTAATCTCATGGAAACTGTAATGACAGCAATTCTTGATGAGATTCCAACGCTACGGAGTTTCAAAACTCAGGTTGCCTTTGTTATTTCAGTGTTTGGAGGTCTTGGTGGTATTATTTTCACTACAGATGTTAGTATATTAATTTTCGATATCACTAAAAAATTCTTGCAAGTAAATTTCTAGTTATAGTTTTTCTTTCATTACAATTCTTGAAAATTACAGGCTGGAGGGTATTGGTTGCAGCTAATGAATAAATATGCAGCTCATTCATCAGTTCTATTAATTGCCATTATTGACTGTGGTGTTGTTGCATGGGTTTATGGTTCGGACCAGATTCTCAACGATATACCGCCAATGACTGGACGACGTGGAAGAAGCTCCAGATTCGTTTGGATTTCAATGTGGGGCTGTGTAACAGCCACTGTATTATTGTTCATACTCTATTGGGCAGTAGACGAGCAACTTTACTATCATGTAATTTATCGAAAATCGGAGGCTGGAATTGGCTGGTGTATTGGATTATCTCCAATTTTTATATTTATTCTATCTGTACTTGTGAGTATTTTGGAGAGACATCCGTCGTAAAATATCCTTTCTCATTGTGAAAAATTAATGTTTATTTATTAATTTTCTTGTCAACGTCAGCTGAAAAGTCCTAAGGAACAGATGTCTCGGAATGATGACGATGGAGAGCAGGGTATAGAGGCCAGGCTAGGGGAGAGCACTGAACATGTCGGGGATAAAGAAGAGATGGCATCATTTTCGAGGAATGTGCAAATTATCACAACTACTCGATGGAGACCTACCTTCAGGAATCACATGACGCCAATAAGGACCCTTACGCACACATTACAATCTGGTAAATATCAGTTTCAGTGAATTTCTATATTTTTTTTCTAGGGTAATTTGAATATTTTTTTCTAAGCATTATATTGTCGCTCTAGAGTCAAGTTGGCATGAGTGCCAAAATATCTGCTCCTCAAAGTCGAAAGGTTCTTTGTCCAAATCATATCTCAAAATATTTTTCACAATTATGATATAGTAGATTTTTGCAAGTTGCTCGCATACGGGGGGTATGAAATCTCGAAGTCTCGGAAAAACGCAACTTGTGAGAGCCCCAACATTACAGCCGTTTCGACCCTGAATCTGGGAAATTCAAAGGGCTAGATACGAATGTTTCTAGCTGAGAGACAAAAGGCGATCGGAAACACAAGAGAAGAAGGCAGATACGGTATGTAGTGGTGGGAGAAGCAGTTGAACGATGGAGAAAAGAATTAGGGAAAATTCAAGCAGCTTGTGAGCGTGCAGCTCGCGAGAATCGAGTATACGCTGTTTTGTGATTACAATTTTTATGTTTGGAAATTATAATTGCGAATATATTGGAATGATAATTTCGAAAAATGCAGAAAAAGAACGAGAGGATATATGCGAGGGGGAAACAGCATCTATATATTAATAACTTGGATATATGCCCATTTATTATTTGAAAATACAGTAGACTCTCGCCAGCTGCTCGGAATTTCCTCAATCCCTTTTTCCACACGCCGTGTGGAAAGTGGCCACTTTCCACACGCTACGCGTGCGGTCAGTGGCACTTTCCACATGTTGTGCGTAAAAAAATTGTACCTTACACGTGCGGTAAAGATTTTCAGACTCGTGTGATTACAAAACTCGCCTTCGGCTCGTTTCGCAACCTCACATTCGGCTCGTTTCGCAACCTCACATTCGTCAGAAAAGTACTTCACCGCACTTGTTAGGTAATATACTATTCCCATCGTTCAACTGCTTCTCCCACCGCTACACACGCTGTATCGCTCCTCCTCTTGTGTTTTCGATTGTTTTTCATCTCTCATCTGTAAACATTACAGCTGTAGATGGATTACAGCGCAAGATTAAATGCAGTTAGTCTTTCGCGAGGAGGCATGAACAGAAAGAGAAGGTGTGGCACTTGTCCCTCTGTGGGATATAGCCATATTGGAGAAGTTGTTTGTTATTTGTGCTGCTTGCGCTGCTGGTCTTTAACAAATTTATGTTATACAGCCAATGTTACTAATTTTTATGCGACAAACTGTGCTCAGAGACTTTTTTCTGTTGTTATGAGCTACACAACTCTATCCAGTCGGGCTCGAACCCGGGTTTACCGCATGTGAATCTACAGTCCAATCCACTGCGCCAGACAACTGGACTATTGGAGTGGTGAGAGAGAGAAGCCTATAAACATTCATATCTAGCCCTTAAAATTTCCCAGAATCAGAAACGAAGCGGTCGTAGAGTGGGGATTCTCACAAGTTACGTTTTCCTCAGAACTCGCCGATTTCACCGCTCCGTACGCGAGCAACCTGCGAGAGTTGACTGTAATACGACAAATCAATTGAACGGAAAGAACCTGCGTCTTTTTGAATCTACGGTGCGGATGTTATGAACTTCGAACTACTGTAACCTTTTCTACACAATACTTGTACGTTTTGATTGAAGAATAATCATAATACGATTCGATTGCGTTATGAATTTTTTCTCCAAATTCATCACATTAAATTGTGAATCCTGTGTACTTTTTAACTCGCGTGTGCATACACTCGAGGATGTTAAGGGCTCACATACCTCTGAGAGCTTTGAAAACCAAGTGAATTTTAACAATGATTATGAAGGTAATAGGGTAAAAAATAAAATTAAGTGTTGATTTCACATGTTTTATTCACTTTTTAACTATAAGATTTTCTTTTTTTAAATATTAACATTACTAGTTTTTTTCTGAAGTATCATGAGAAATTGGAAGGTTTTTTTCTAAATATAATACTAAAAGATTGTCAATCTGCGATTATTTTTTACTGGGTTCAACGGATTAGTGATGAAAACCATCACTCCCCCTGCTCAGCATGATAACTTTACTAAATCCAATCGGCGAAAAAAACATTGTAGTAAAATAATGCAGTGGTCATTATCTGACTCAGGGTTTTTTTTTCAAAAGTGAGGGAATGACAGTGTTTCGAACTTTCTCTATGCAATGAAAGAATATAAGTGTTGAATGATTTTACGAAAGATAGGCAAAGAAAGAAATTTAAAAAATGTCTCCATAGACTATAAGAGAAAGTTGAAAAATATTAAAATCGACGGCATTATTGCGCTAACCCTGTCTAAAAACATATTTTTGACTGAAATGCTTTCGAAGTTTCTGGTACGACGAAAGAAAAATTCATAGATATGAAAAATGAATAAAACATGTGGAATCAATAATTGAATTTATATTTCACCCTATTACACCCATAATAATTGTGGAGATTCACGCAGTTTCCACAGCGTGCATGGAAGCCGTTAATAAAGCAATGAACGGCGATATTCATAGCTATTTTTTCATTCGAGTACACAGAGAAAATATTTATTTGGCTCATTCCCCTTTGAAAGGAGTAGCTGTTTCATTTGTTTTTACAAAAAACTATCATAAAATATATCTGTGTATGCAGTCTATTATCACTCTCAATTTTCGCGAACTTTTTATTTATATTCTATTTGATGAAAAAGAAACACATTTTTTCAATTTCCGTCAATCCCAGTAGACAATAGCTCCGATGCAATGAGAGATACCCTCACACTCAATGATGTTGAGCCGATGATGATACAGCCAACGGATGCTTCACAATCGACACAACAATTTCCAGGTCCATCGATTTTGACGAATGCAAGTGAAGCTGATTTGATAACATCACAACAGGTCCAATGCGAAGTTCACTCATGTGCTCAGAAGTTTTAAAAATATTTCATCATTGAAATTTTAATATCTATTTTGTTTGATTGAAGGAAAATAGAAGATTCTCTGAAAATAGGAATATGAAATTTCAATTCCAATCATGTCTCGGAATTTTCAATAGAACTTATTACTCTTCTCTTAATTTATTTTCAGTTTTCGTGCCTTCATTTTCTTTCAGTCTTTTGATTGCTCACATTGGATTACGAATCATGTCTAATGAGCAATAATAATAGTAATGATAGAGGTACTTATGAAAAAACAAAGACCGCTTTTTGTGCAGAATTGAACAAGGCAAAGCTGAATGAAACGAATCAAAAATCAACCTTCACCACCTACACATGGTGTCCAAGTGTTTTGCTCAGTCGGGAAGAAATTATAAAAATAGTATAATCGTAATGATGAGTCTTAGCGTGTCTCGGAGGAGAAATCAATCTGAGCCAAAACTTGAGTCGAAAAAAGTAAGTAATATGGAATATAATTTATGATCTTATCATTGAGATATGATATAACCAAAATTTGTAATGGATTCTGGGGATTTCCCAACATATTTTTGATTATTAGAACTGAGGATTCATTTATTTAATTATTCTTCAAAGATTTATTGCAAAAATATAGATGTACTTACAGCTAATAATTGTGAAAAAGATGTCTAAAAGAGATATCTATAAATGTGAATTCAAAATATGAAACTATCCATTTTTTACTTGGATATTTCTGTGCGGAAGTTCATAGTTTGAATCCCAACTGATTAGAAAGTTGCGTAGCTCATAATAAGAGAGATCGGATGTAGTTAGTTGGCATTAAAACCAGAAGAGGAATAGTCGGTTTTATAGGGAGATTGCTAGAAGTCAGTTGCGCAAGTCGAATAAGTCAGAAACAGATGAGTCTGTTTCAAGATTATGGTGGAAAAGATACAGGTGCAGTTTTTATACACTATGTATTTGCGAAGTCAAATTCCTCACAGGAATATTTGAGAAAAAGATGAGAGTAAACTGGTTCTTAATACTTCGCTACATATAACGTTCAACGTACAAAGAATTTGTTGATTAAGGATATATAAGCCTATGATATTCAATGATACATATTATCGTTAGTTGCGGAGAGTCCAATAAAAATGGAAATAATTGAGATGAAAGGAGATATTACTGCACGTCTATTTGTGTCGACTTGTGTGTAATTTGATCCGATTATATCTGACTTTTTATTCTTCCGTGAGGAATGATTCAGCATATGGGAAAAAATCGCTTTGTCCAAACATATATTCATATTTGTTGATGAAGTATCGATGGTAAATTTCCTGAAAGGATTAGGAAGAGTAATTCCCATGACAATCTTATACCATTTTCGTCATAGATATTGGTTCCTGGAATATCTATCTTTGACATATTTCAGTTTCGTATACGTAACGAAGAACCAATTTTTTTTATTGGAAGAGATTATTTCTTCATTGGTCTGCTCCGAGCCACAGAGAGATCTTCATTATTTAATTCTGATACAAAGATCGTAGAGTTGGCTATGTCGACTTGTATCAATGAACTTTGTTGAAAGAAAGCTAATATTCTATCACATAAGATATTATGCGAATAGTATTGTGAGCTCAGTATCGAATAAACTTGATAATTCTCATGCAGAGTGAAATGATAGAGAAAGGAGATCAGGTGATGATGAGGATTTTTTAAAATTAAATCTTCCAAACCTGAAAAAGGTTCATCCCGGGACCCTATTCTCATTGACGGAGGATTTTCATTCTTTATTCCCGTGTGGAGAATTCTTATTGTAAACGGATAGTTTTTCTGTGTGGAACTTCCCGCTTACGATTTGAATTTCGCGTGGAATAGAAATTCTCCTTTGTCAACGATAGGGCCCCGGATAATGATGAGGAATTGGTGATAAAAATATGAATGTGAAGGAACGGCTAGTAATTATTCTGTAAATTTTCGGAATAATGATCTCAAGTTGTTTTCATGCGATACATATAGTACAAATAATATCATAAATTGTGATATCTATTACAAAATTGTGATTTATAAAGTGATATTTTCTGGAAAATGGCCTGATTCATAAGAAAAAAAATGAGTATATATGAATCTTATTCTATTTTCGTAAGAAGATTTGCTAGAAAAATGTAGATCATTAGAAGATTGGAAGAATGGCTGATTGTTGGTCTGCGAAAAATATTTCAAGTTCCAGACTTGCCACTTCATGGAGTTGACTCCTTTTTGATGGGAAAATTTGGATTAATGAGAAGAAAGAGAATTCACGAAGAATGGAATTGCTTTCAGATCACGTGATAATTTGAGACCTAATTATTAATTGATCTTTTCATTTCAATGTATGATCATTTTATTTGAGTACACATGATTTTCCGACCGGAGAAAAATAAAACGTTACAGAATCAAAAACACAATGATGACATGCACAGAGATAATAATAATAGAATACATGGAAATCGTAAGCAAGATTAAGCGAGATGGCCACAACAAAAATTATTTTTGAGAATGTGAAAAGAATCTATAATTATAAAAAAATAAATCGTTCTAGTTAGTAGATGAATGTCTATGCATATGAATGTATGGGGCATTCCACGCCAAATCGGACACCAGTTGACTTTTGCATCTCCGATTTTTTTCATAATTTTTCATGTTATACTATCCATTGAGCGAGGCCTCTTTGATTTTTTCGTTTTTTTCCGTTCAGCCGCTTCCGAGATATCGATTGAAAAGAAAAATGTCACTTTTTTTAAAAATGCTCATAACTTTACGAAGAACGGGCCAATTGGGACGCGTTCTTCCAAAAATTTTCTTTCCAAACACACTTTGGAGAAAAAAATCGGAAGAACTGAGAGTAAAGAATGACCTTTTTCAGGCCAACCAGTAATGGTGATTGTCATCTATGGAATCAAATAGATATGGGGGTGGGTGGGGTACGACGACCGCCGTGGGGCACGATGGCACAGCTCAAAAATTTGGTAAAAAAAAATTTTGTCTTTCGTTAAATCATGATACTTTTAATGTATTCAATGATTTTTAGGCCAATCCGCCAAATCCGGCGTATAATGGGCCACCTTAAAAATTTAGGGCGTAAAAAGTTGTTTGTTCTTTTCGAAAAATGATCAAATTTATGTATTAATCCATCTTCAGGCTGATGCATTCTAGCCTAAGGAAAATGGACCATCAATAAAATTTGCAGTTTCGGTTTTTCAATAGATATGAAAAATTACAAAAAAATCATCTATTATTTAAAAAATTAAAAATTCTTTTTTTATTATTAAAAAAATAATATTCCTCAGATTCTGAATGGGGTCCATTGCGATAGAGATAATAGCAATCGTGCGAATACAACTAAAATCACTGAATCCGTCCAAGGTATCATAATTTTACGAAAAATGATTTTTTTTTTACCAAAGTTTAGAGGGGGGCAGTCGTGTCCCCCCTCCCCTACTCCTTATAGAGTGTATCCTCCACTTGATGATAATACTCATTCTGCCCCTTTCTACTCATTCCGATTTGTGCACTCGTGATTTGTTAACCCACTGAGGTGAAATTCATTTTCCCCTCTGTATGGCTGCTCACTCACGAAATTTAATTCAAACGATTTTTATTAAGTTCATATACAGTGGAGTAACTAAACACAATATTTACAGCTACACAGATAATGCTATGTACATAGCTACAGCCCTTGGGCTTCTACTCATATTTAAGCGATTTGTGTGGATTTTGATGGATCTTGAGCGTTGGATTTTGAGTAGAAAATTGGAGATAGGGAAAAATCTAAAAAGAAAAAAACCCTATGACAACCACTCACGACGTGGTATGGGGTGCGTGTAAGTTCATAGCCTACAGCATGCTTATTGACTTTCCCCATGCTGGCGTTCGGCGGGAGCTTTCGGGTTATTTTCACCTCAGAGGGTTAATATCGGATGACAATAAATGATAAAATCCACTTGAAACAGGATAATTCGATTTTTTGCCGATTTTTTTTTGAGAATATCGCGGAAATTACTAAAGATACGCCTTCTCCCCCCTACTCTATTTTGTAGATAATTTCAAGAGCTGCAAAAAGGATAAAAACAAAGAGAGCGTATCTCTATTAGTTTTCGAGATATTCTCAAAGAATGATGAAAATTTTTTTTTTCACCGTTTTGTGGATATTTCAGAGTCTAATGATTACAGTGAGGTGGAGTTGATTGCATATGAAAGGGTGAACTAATTAATCATCATTATGAGTTCGAGAATTTTTAATGGTAGCTCTTGTGTATAATATTCTTTCAGATATTTTCCAACACATATAACTGAAACATGGAAATTTGAAAATTCGTTGAAAAAATAAATCAAGGTGGCTCTCTCAGCTGATACTATACATAAAAAATTATCAAGTAATCGGAAGTGCAAAAGCCAAATGGTATCCGATTCGGTGTGGATATATGTACGTACAATAAATGAATGTAGACCTCGGAAGCTACCTAACAAAAAAAATGTTGTCGGAGCTTTGAACAAAAAAAATCTATGTCAATCAAAAACATTGAGGATGCACTGGATGGACATCCCGAGTTGAAAAATTTGGTCTTAGACTAACTTTGTGAGTTCTCACCGATGAAAAGATGTCATAATTTTCGAAGGGCAATAAATTTTCTATTCATGTTTTCTGATTTCCTATGAAATTCTAACTTCATACTTGAAAATCTACACAATTTGATTAAGTTGTAATTTCGGAAGATACATAGAACTGTGGGAGTCGTTGGGAAATCTAAATTCACTCATTTATGATGCAAAAAAAAATTGTTTTCATACAAATAATCACGAAACCTCCAAATTCTCATGACAAACATTTCCAAAATTTGAGATGTAATATTCAGATCTTGCAATGATTTCGAAGCCGCAAACGGTGCATCGAAAACTTCGAATAATTAGGATCAGAGGTGAACAAATCCATGAATAGAATACTCATCGGTCGAATCATTATATATATAATATATAATATAATAATTATTGTACAAAATGAAAGATTTGAGGAGAGGAAAATAGAGAGACGAAATATTACGAAATGGTATTTTGTGTATATGTTTATATGTATCTGAAATAATTATAATAAAATGTTGATGAATGGTTGAACGACTGTTTGGTTTATTTTCCATAGTTAATCATTTTATCCCGTCATCCTTACGATATTATGATAGGTTCTTTTTTTTCATTAAGAGAATAAAAGATGATTTGATTTCTTTCATTCCCTTGTGATCGCTATATCACAGCTACTTTCACGAGCACACAAAAAGTGGTCAGAAAAACTGAACTTGATTCGTTCATCAATGAGAATTCGCCAGGCTATCCAATAGCATGCGTATCCGTCAACTTCTCAGAATATACGCTTGATAATAATCAAGTGTACATGCTGAGAAGTTGACGGATTCAAGGAATCATCCGTCAGGTTATGAACAATCCTAAGGTGACATTAATTGTATTACATCAATCTATGTATGTTAAGCAATGACCGTAAGTGGCCATCAGAATAGTAGCAAGTATGAATATTCACTCCATTTCCATAAACGACGTGAATATTCTCATCAGATACCTCAACTATTAATGCTTCCTCCTACTTATTTCATTAGGTGCAGTGTGAGATCCAGAAATATTGGGTGAGCGATAATTAATCCTATTTGATACGATGATCTGTTATGTGAAGGAGGCATTTGATCCTCAAAATAAGATTGAAACATACTAGATAAAAGGATAACGGTAATTAATTTAAATTTCGTTATGAGAGCAATCGTGCAGTCTTTCGTTCTCATCATAACTGAAATATCGACTAAACTGAATTGGAAAGAATTGTCCTTATTAATCTTTGAAGATTCCAGAAAATATTTATAATTTTTGACGGAGTGATGAAAAATGGAGAATCGGAGATGGAAAGAATTCCCAGTTTACGGCATTTTTCTTATCAGTTGACCAAATTCGATATATTCGATGCATGGAGATTATGGGAATATTGCCTATAATCTCAATGAAGAACTAGCATCGCCAAGAATACTATATTAATAGTCAATTGCCTAAGCAATCTGACAGTTTTGTGGTTATATTGATTGCGGTGAATCTCATCACGCGATCAGAGTTATTAGGTCGTGTATGTTGACCAGTCTACGGTTAAATTTGAAAATTATGAGGCAATGGCTTATCAATTTAATTTTAAAACTCTAATGCAACATAATTTTGCCACAAAATTTGTTCAATTTTTGAGAATATTTATGTATCAGGAGATATGATTTTTCGATTGTTGATTTTTGAAACAATTGAACAAATTCTTAGATAAATCATATTTCATCATCAATTTAGTGGTCCATGCTCCTGATTGAGCTTGAAGATTGTAAGGAAATGTCGTACTAACTTCATTTCATGGCTATGATGTTCCAATATAATGGATCTTTGTGGTGCAATTAAAATCCATTAATTGCCTAATACTATTATTGTTTCCACTTTCCCCATAATTTTACTTGACAAGTTTACATGCACCGGAGGGGCTTGCTAGAGTGATGTTTAATAGAGTGTAGATTTCACTTTCTTTTCTTCTTTCTGGCTAGAGTCGCATAAAATTTTCCAGTTATTCTCCATGAATTGAAACGTACCTGAGAAAAAATAGAAAAAATTCTTCGAATATGATTTTTACTTCCCGAAAATTTTATGATGATCCTTTTTTTTCGTGATTTTCAAATTTTATTTTTCTATTTCTGTTTCGTAAAATTATGAATTTTTATGGATAGATGTCATTCATTGGATTCATTGATTTTGAACAATACGAATGGAGATTCTATTGGCACACTGTATGGAATTTGATGTCCATAAAGCGATTTTCAATCCGAGAATTCAAATTAAATTCGAGTGACAATTGACTGTGACTACAATAAAAATCCTTTGATAAGCAAAAGAATTCGAATATCGCGTGTAATTGATTTTATAGGTCATATCATATGGTATATACGCCAGGGAATGCTGAGGCGGAACGTGACCTGCAGGTTGCTAAATTGAACCTGGGATTTTTCCGGAGCGGTTGCCTTTACAGAAAAATCTGGGAAAATTTTCAATAATGCTCCAGTATATTGGCATTGTGGGCGGATTTTTTTCAAATTTAGAAAGCGTAGGTCTGCTTTGTCCGAGTCTTTCCTAGATATTGGTGTCAAAAAACCAGCACTCTGAACAATCGGTTCGAACTAATTGCAGTTGAGAGGTTGGAGAATTTGCAATATAGTTAATTGAAAATAAAAATTCTATAAAGACTGAATAAATTGGATGACAAAATAATGAATACTTTTCAATACAACTTTTTAATTGTGCCAAATTTGTTTTAGAAGAACTCGTTTCTATCTGTTCTCGATTCCGAGAAAAGTTTATTCAATTCACAATGTTGATGTGAAAATTGAATAAAAACGAGAGACAGCAATATAAAACAGTCAGGACTCATTCACAAAACATATATATTTCCTCGTCACCTTTTCCATCGCGTTGACTTTTCCATTTCCCGTAGTGATAAATAGAATCGCTTCCATATCGGATGGAGAAAAAAGAATTGTACATTCTCCTTGAAAACAGGTAGGAATATAAAGAAAAAAAATATGTATTACGGGATATCCTTGAAAAATGTTTATGACAGATTGGATAACATCAACAGGAAGGATCGCACGACTTTGAGCGGCATTAATCTCTTTATCATCTTTGAAAGAAGTGTTTCTCTGTATCTCTTATTTGCATCTTTGAATCCTTTATATTGTAACATGGATAATGAAGCAGAGTCTACTGTGCAGTGCGTAGTAACTCCCCCTGCCAGCCCCTGATGGGCGTATGAGAGGGGGCAAAAACTCGACACCATCAAGGGTGGAGGTTTGCCAGTCTCTTTAAAGTTTTGATTCGGATAACATGTAAGTACCTCGATTTAGTGAAAAAATCATAAAGGAGTTTAGGGTGAATGAATGCATGGAATTAAATGGATTAGAATTGCTTTATGAAAAAATTGAAAACATTAGCAGATGACGTGGACATGCTGAAGCACTGTCAAAAAAAATTTCAATTTTTTTCATAAAAGCCTTCACTCCGAAAAATAAAGTCCTGGTTCATTTTTCTCTATTTGATTCCAGTCCCGCGAACAAAATTCAAACCACTGGTTGCAGTGGAGAATTCACACTGCTGTGTTAAAGCAGGTGGTCCAAAAATTCGAGAAAAGTGAAGATAATCAGATTTCGAAATGTAGAGTAATGAGTGGATAAAATTTGACTCTATCTATTCATTTTTTTTTATTTTCTGAAAATTAAGAAAACATCTTCTTTTCTTAATTGAGTTGGACATTCTCTTCATCTCCACCTATCCACATCCTACGTATGTGCTGCTAAAATTATGAAAAAATTCTAAGGTAAGAATATTTCTATCCTGAATGTGTCTAGTTAAACTCCGAAACAGCCAAAAGCAACATTCAGAAGCTAGATTACAATCCTTAGAATTGAACATAAACTCTTATGACAAAATGAGTCTTTTCTCGTTAAAATAATGCCAAACGTTTTAAATTTCGGAAACTATTTTGTAATATTATTATATTTATTTCGCTTAATCTATTTATACTGTTGGAAATTTTGTACACAATGGAGGAAACAAAATTTACCTCCTGTTGGGATTGAAAAATGACAAAAAATACTCCAATGAAGAAATTCCAGCCTCAGTCCAAAATATCGTTAAAAATCCCAGAGGATGAATGTCAGAACCATTATTGCTAACAATTCCAAAATAACATGCATTTAATTATATTTCCGGTTTTGAGCCTAGTTAAAAACCAATAGCTCAGGATAGGAAGGAGGGAGTTTTTGCATTCACATATATGTAATCGACTGACAAGGAAAAAAACGTACATTTTCAATAATAATTCAGTTCATATTTTCTAAATAAAAATAGTTTTAAAGATTTTACAAAAATAATTAATTACATTTTTCGATAAATTTTCAATAGATTTGAATTCCAACCATTCAATTTTTACAACATAGACGATTTCAAAAAAAAAATTTACAATAATAATCAGCCGATTCTGCAATTAATTTTCGAATATAATTCAATTTCAATCATTCAATTTTTCTAATAAAAACAATTCCCTAAATTTGACAAAAATGATAATTTTAATTTTTCAATTAATTTCCGAATATAATTCAATTGAAATATTCAATTTAATCCATTTAATCTTCATAATGAAAACAATTTTAGAAATTTGACGAAAATGATAATTTTGGATTTTCAATTCATTTACAAATAAATTTTAAATTCAATTATTTAGTTTTTCCCATTTGAAACAATTCCCAAAATTTGACTAAAATAACAATTTGATTTTTCTTATGAATTTCCAAATATTCCCCTAGTTTGATCATTTGATTTTTATAATGAAACCGGTTTCAAAATTTAACAAAAAAATAAATCTTTTTTTTTTTATTAAAACTAATGAATCTAGCCTTTGATTATTTTTCAAATATTTTCGAGTGTAATTATTCAATTTTTCAACATAAAAATGATTTTAACAGCTCGACAGAAATAATTAATCGATTCATTGATTAATTTTCACATTTTTTTCAATTTCAATTATCAAATTTTTCACAACAGAAATGATTTTAAAAGTTTAACAAAAATAATGGATCAATTATTCACTCTTTTCCGAAAATATTCCAATTTCGATTATTCAATTTTCAATAGGAAAACAACTTCAAAAATTTAACGAAAATAATGAATTGATTGTTTCATCTTTCCTCAAATATTTTCTGATTTAAATTATTCTCATTCATCGAAAACTGAACTGTTGCGCGCGCAGTATCCACTGATTGTAATGAATTTGTCCACTTACTTTTTTTTTATTCCTCCATATTCTTCTCCCTTTCTCTCTTCGACTTTTTAACAGTTTTCATCTCTTTTTCCACTCTTTTGTTCGATCAAAATATTCCTCTTTTTACAACTCTTAAATTATTCAATTTTCTTTCTATTTCTTTCCAATCAATTTTCAATTGAACTATATTTTCGTCTTTTTCTTTTAAGCTCTCACTATCGACTATTTCTTCTTTTACACAATATTCTTTTCTTTTTTTTTTCTTTATTACAAAACTATTCCAAATTTTTTTCTTGCTTCTTATTTCTCTACCCGCACCCAACTGTTTTAATTAGGGTAAGAAGTGCAACGACTTCGTGGTTGTCGATTGTCCCTTCTCCTAATTCATTCAATAGTGGGGTCAATCATGAGACAAAAATTGCACATGATTCGCACCTCACAATTGAAGGAGTGGGAAAATTTGAGAGAGAAAAGAGAGCATTGAGTTATTTAACTTGTTTTCTCTCCTCCCCACTCATTCAACTAAAATAAAAAAAAAATTTTAAATACTTTGACTTGAGACGATCCGTGTTACTTACACCGGATGTCTCTTATCATTTTATTAGAACAATGGCGAATCGTATTCACCATTGTTTCTAAAATTCCTTTTATTCGAAACGAAAAGTGTCCTTCGTTTGAAATATTTTCTCAAAAAACATAAAACTAGAAAAAATGTCTTAGTTTTTGCTGGACGTTACAGTATGATTGGAGAGATGAAATTCACTGACCAATGAGATTTGAATATTGAAAAAAAAAATCAATTGCAAGTAATTTCACGGATTAAACGAATTTTAGTAGAGATTTGAAATAAAGAAAAATAATCTCACAATTCAAGAATCTTACATTAAATGTGTAAATCTCATTATAACTAACAGATACAAATAAATTTACCTAAAAAAACATAAACATGAATTACTAATAGAAGAAACGCTGCTCAAAACACTGATGCAACAAGTACACATGTAAACAAGCAGTGGCCGGAATTTCCTACTGAATTTTCCCTTTTTTGCATATGTGAGCTAACAATACTCATTTACCCTGTAACTCGTTCACATGTAGAATGTCAAATTCCTGTAATTATTTTCATTGATGGAATAGTTATTACAACGAGATTGACATCGCATTGGAATGGAATACTTTTGTGCATAATTATCCACTCACAATGACTGTCATTTCTTATGTATCCATGATTTAATTTCCTCAACCATTTGAAAATTAATTACAGATAACTTGGTGGAAACAGTATCTGGACCATGGAGCCCAATCCCCAGCGTGCTGAGATCTCGAACGCTGCTGTAGAATGTCCCCAGAAAGTAAGTCAAGCTCCATCACTCAGCCCGGTCGATGAAGTAAAAAGAGAAGTCCCACTGATAATAATCAGTCCACCAACTGATAATAATGATCTAGCAAACATTGAAGACGCAAGAAATCAGAGAGTTGAAGCTGAGGATAAGAATCTCCCTATGAATACTTCGAATCCAGTCGATGGAACAACCAAAAACTGTATGTATTTGGATTACAGTTATAAGAATCACTTGGACTCAAAATTTATCTTATTTTTGACTCTTATTCTTTCTTCGCATTTCAATACATTCAGAGCAATGTTTATTTGAATTAATTTATTTCTTGAATAGATGGAGATTTCATTCAATATAATGAAAAAATTAATTCCTATAAATAAAAAATTTTCCTTGGTACAGATCTCTTTTACTTTTCAATATCGTCGTACATTTTTCGTATTTTATTTTCCATATTTTCGACAATTGAAGAGCTACTAGTTGATGGCTTCGATCCAATGAATCTGCAGCCGATCAGGGACTTTGAGATAACATGAAACGTTTTTTCGTCTACCATCTTTGAAGAATTCCAGTTCAGCAAACTGATGACATCATAGCATTTGTTATGAAGAGTTCATTTTTATGCAGAGAATGGTTGAAAATATTATTCTTTGAAGTTCCAGAATTATTTTTATGGATTGTCATTTGGAAATCCTTATTCGTTTCGTTCTCAGTTATTGTTTTTCCACTTCATTTTTCCTCTCCAATTAATTACTTCGACAAGGAGAAGTGAAAATAACTTGATTACGTATTGCGAATCATAATCAGTGATAATGTTACTCGTAATAATAGTAATCATCGCAGTAATAGTGTACGAAGAATATAAACAAAGAAATGGAAGACGACGATGAACACTTTCCGTGCAGAATCGAAAAAGAGCAACCCGAAAAAGCATTTGCCTGTTTGGGTTGCCCTATTCACGCCTGTGATGAACATATCACTTGATTTAGTCAATTGGTGCGCACTCATCACAGCATTCTTATGGCATAAAAAACTCGGTGGTATACGGAAAATAAATGTTGAGTTAAATGAATATGAAATAGTTGATATCCTGTAATTGGAAAATGATGTTCATCAAATGAAACGTTCCAGCTCAGGAATTCATTTGACCCCAGCATCCTCAATATAAATGTACCTGAAATTAATAATTGTGGAACAGATGTTTAAAAAATTCTACGTAAATATGAATACAAAGTATGGAACCAATGATTGATATTGAGAACATATTATTAGGAAAGAGATGGATAAGAGAGAGAAAAAAATATTATAATATGAAAAAACCATAAAATTGAATTGATGATATTATATTATTCGGCTATTGATCTACTATTATATAGCACCACGACCACTTGTTGCGGTATATTGATGTGTTTCTGATCGGTGTCGCTGTCATACCATGGTGAACTCTGCAAATATTTAGCTGGAATTGGTAAATTTACTTTATAGTTATAGCTAAAGTTTGGAGCTTATGCCATAAGTGAACAATAAGTTATGAAACGCTATTAGTTGAATCAACCGACAGTCTCTTTTTCGCCAATGTCGCATCACTTCACTGAGAAAAATATTTTCTTTGCCGAAAAACGAAATTCCTTAAAACTAAGAAAAGTCCAAAATGATTCGTGTTAAGAAATTATTTACTAAGAGTCATGATACGTAACTTAGATGGAATATATCCAGACAATAATTAACTAATTTTCCTTAATTATTTGGAACGGATTGACGATTTCTCGTTATAAATAACGGAAACTTGACATGAGTGATTCTTTTTTCACGACAAGACGGAGTTATATGCTTGGTGAGAATCAAAATTTTGGAGTGTGTTCTTTCTTTAATGTATTTGCAGATGTTCCCATTTGAAATTGCTTTGATTAGACTTCAATTTCTAGTTTCTTGAACTGACGAATTATGATTTGAAAATAAATCATTCCGTTTATGTAATCGTACGCTTCGTACGGAATTAGATTGAATTAAAATATCTTCATTACAGAAATTGACATTCATTGATTCAATTTACATGCTGATAGAATTGAATATGGTAATTTTCCATAGAAGTTAAAAATTGCTCAGTATTTGAATTGATATTAATATTCAGATAAAAATCCAAACTTGATACTGAGAATCAATGAGATTTTTTTTATTGTCAGCGGAACTAAATGGCTCACCATTTTGACCAATGAATTCTTTTATTATAGAACATTTCATGTGAGAACGAACATTTCAGGACTGAATGCCGTCATTTGCATAATTTGGTAATTTCAGTTATTTGATAATTTATTAATTGTTTGATCAATTCAATGTGCATATTCTTTGACCTTTTTGGCTATGCTGTAAATTTATTGAATCTATCTTTTACTCAATTTATCATTTGATTCTCTCTATTTGAAGAAAGAATTGTACGAACTATCTCATAGAGTTCAAACTATAGATCAATATTTTGAGTATTGATTAATTTCTGTTAATCATTTTTTTGTTATACTAAGGTACGAGTGCTTTCATACAGACTGGTTTTGACTTAAATCAATAGTTTCCTGAATGAATGGATGATAGGAAAAATACTAAATTCGGTAGTTTCTTGATTGCGAAAACTTAAATGCGATTTGCATTACGTATCAAATACTGAACTCGAGAAATAATTTATTTTAAATCACTACGATCATTTCTGAAAATTTCAAAAACTTAGATGCCACCCATAAATTGTCCTCGATAGTTCTTCAACTGCTCTGCACCTAATAAGAATTGGCCAAATTTCTGATCAATCAGACTAAGAGAAGAAGAATATTGTTTCCCAAGACAGAAATGGCTTGGAATTAAGGAAAAGTAAGAATTATTAGTCTAGAGGAAATATTTATTGAAAGTAATGATGCGCCCCTTAGATTCGAATATAACCGAATTGGATTCGTATTACTATCAAATTAAAAAATCTGAACTTGATACTAAGGATCAATGTGATTGTTAGGAGAATTGATTTATCCACCATTTCAGAGAATGAATTCTTCCATTCTCGTACACTTTATTGGAAAATGAACATTCCACGTAGAGCTCACTCATTTTGCAATTTTCGTTCATCAATTTTTTTAATGATTCAATTTATGGAATTGATAGGTCCAAGACTGCCGCTAGAGCGCACATCGACGGAATCCCGTCTGTAAACGTAGTTTCATGTTGAGGTAATATAAGCAATAGCGTGAGAGAATTTTTTCAGTACCAATCTCAATAGGACTCGATAGCACAAAAATCGCTGCCTGAAACTATTCTCTGATTTCTGGACTTAACCGTATGGAGGCTTCCAATATTGGCAACGATGGGAAATTCGCGTTTTTAGCTTTAAGAGGAGAGTTCTCGTAGTGTCGTGTTTTTTTTCAAAACCTTCTGTATCTAATCATTCAAGTATTCAATTTCAACTCAGTGATATGAGAAGGGAGAAATAAAAAATTCCGGAGGAAGCGACTTAACTTTCTTGCTACCCTTGTTGTCATCGGATGTATGGAAAATTTCTCAGCTACATCTTCCATCTACTAACATTCGGAATAATATTGGGATGAGAAATGTCATTTTGTGCTCATTTCGCCTTTATCTAATCTGATAATATCCATTATTTGTTTGAAATCAGCTGAATCCTCATCTATCGATCACATATCCTATTTCAGCTCTAAAATATTTGAGTGAAGAAAGCAAGTATTCCGAAGAGATTGATTAATCCTTGCTGGCACCTTGGTTGCTATTGAACGTATGCAAATTACTTGGTTGCATCGTTCATGGTTTTCAATTGACAAAGTATGTATTAAAAATGAATCGTAGATTCATAGTAATTATTACAAACTGGTTCAGCAATAGTATACGGTTGACTAACAAAAGCATTGATGGAGTAGTGCTGATGTTCAGAATCAGAATTTGGAATAATTAATTCTCGTTTCAATAAAAAATTTCCTACTCACTAATTCATGTGTACTCCTTACGAATAGGTTCTCTCTCGTATAGAGATGGGCGATCTCCAAAGAAGAATCGATTCTCGAAAAATCAATTTTCATAGCAAACGTTTTCTTGGAGAACCGATTTCTTCGAAAAAAGAAAAAATGAAAAATATTAGAATGATAGAAAGAACACATTTCTATTAGTTAAGTTCTGTCATCGTTCTTTCCTCAACTGATACATTATTGATAATGAATACATGATTGTTAATTTATTTTTTTTCGAAAATTATTTTTGGCTTAATTTATATGGTAACATGGTGAAAGTAAATTTTTTAAAAATCTCCTCATGCTACTCTATTGAAAGTGACCAAAATTGAAACAAAAAAATAGATATTCGAAACTACTGGGATATTCTTGAGTATTTACCTCTATTTCATATAATTACTCAAAGTTTCCCTCATCATTTGATAATAATAATGATCTAAAAAGACTGAATTTTATTATTATTCGTTTAAAAAAAAGTCGATACTATTCTGCTAAAAAAGAATCGAAGAATCGATTCATCGGGTTTTCAAAAATCACCTAAAAAGGTCGAGGTGAATGTGTATAATAGATTTCAGAAAAAAAATTAATTTAAATTAATTTAAAAATTTGCCTCAGGAAGGGAGGTGGTGAAAATGATGTAATATACCGTGGATGGATGAGTTATTGACAGTGCGCTAGTTATTGACAGGTTTGGCGCTATTTCACTAATATTGTAGATTTTCGTTTTCAAATTACGAAAAAAAATATTTTGTGCGTGTGCGTTAGAATTTATTGCTTATTCCTCACAAAGGATCATTGCTCTACAATAAATGAGTATAATTAAATCGAGTTTTAAAGGAGCCGTGAACCGGTGTGGGCTTTCATGAATCTGTCTCCTGTAGTGATTCCGTCAAAATTCACTCATAGTTTTTTCTCTTGAATTGCAAGATGTAAGTATCAATTATAAATAAAAATTATATGTGTGGGAAGATAGTAAATTTGCGCATTGATTTAAGTCATGGGAATATAATTTAGGAGCTTAGTTAATAAAAAAACTGGGGTGACAATTACTCATCCACGTCAAACTACTCTGTTTCTATTTGTGACACCCGTCAATACGTCAGTTTTCTAACCTCACCAATAACCTCATATACATTCGCGTTCTCTTTTATTTGAACTTTTTTGAATTTTTCTCCACTATTATTTATATGAAAAAAGAGACTAGAAAACAAAATGATTTGGAAGAAGGAATAAAGAACCCGTTACCAGAAATATCAAAGACAATCAAACAAGAAGTGATCAATAAACAGTAATTCTTTTAAGAGGGGCCGGTGGTCTAGCACTCAAAAATTCGAGGTATTTTTTTTTTTTTTTTTAAGTCAAAATAATGTACAATAATATGCAAACTTTTCAGGTATATTATAACACTCATGCTGCATACAAAAACATTTTTTTGAAATTGAAAAAAGATTTCAATTATGTGAAAAATGACACTTAACAAGACCCGCTCAAAAAGAATGGATCTTGGTGGTGGGATGGATTTTGGATCTTCTATTCATTTGAAAAATAAAAATAAAAAAAATCTTAATCAGTATGAGTGCAGTTATGGCCGGAGATAGGAAAAAGAATCGAAAATTGACAGAATAACGTGCTTTTAAAGATTAACTTCTGCAAGAATTTCGAGAACTTAAATTTCAGAAGCGCATCATTTTGTGAATTCTCAATTTTTTGTTTTTTTTTCTCAGTTCTGGCCATAACTGCACTCATACTGATCAAGAATTTTCTTGGTGTTTATTTTTCAGATGAATAGAAGCGTCAAAATCCACCCCGCCACCAAAGTCTATTTTTTTATAGAGAGGGTCTTGTTTAGTGCCATTTTTCATATAATTAAAATCTCTTTTCAATTAAAAAAAAATCTTTTTGTATGCAGCATGAATGTTATAATATGCCTGAAAAGTTTACATATTATTATACATTATTTTGACATTCAAAAAAAAAACTAAAAATACCTCCAATTCTCGAGCACTAGATTACCGGCCCCCCTTAAGTTAACAGAGAATGTTAGTAGCGCCAAAAAAATGTATTTTGAAATGAAATATAAATTATTTCTATTATTTAATGACTAAATGTCATGAACTCAATTTCCTCCTCTAAATTGCTATTAAGTATCAAGAATGTACATGGAGACTCGACCTGTCAGAAACTAGCGCGTCTCATATCACAAATACATCCACTTGGATTTTGACCCTGTCATAAACTCATCCACTTGAGGTAGTCATTTATTTATTTAATATTAATTGCTGAAGTTGATTTCTGGTACACTTTTGATCGTTGTTGAGTCCCGAAGACTCTATAGTTTATTCTGATCCGAAAAAACTCAATTTCGATCAAGAAAATAAAATTTAATCGTAGTTTCAACTGAACTCGTAACCAAAACCTGCCAATAACTCATCCATCCACGGTACTAAAATTTAGAAAAACTAAAATTTTTATCCCGGGAATTTGAATTATTACTGTGACGTCTCAATAAATTTTCATTCAGTAGAACTGAATTTTTATTCACTGAGACTGAAATTTTTACTGGAACCCGTCAGTGTCAAATTTTACCGGACTGGCTTCGCATCTTTCCATACTAAGGCCACTATGTCCCACGGTTACTGCTCAGTCCGGTAATTTTCCTGGAACTTTCACCACAAATTTTCATGAATTTTTCTCTCCGTGTATGAATATATGGGGCACTCCACGCCAAATCGGACACCATTTGACTTTTGCATCTTCGATTTTTTTCATAATTTTTCATGTTATAGTATCAGTTGAGAGAGGCCTGTTTGATTTTTTATTTTCTTTTCGTTGAGCCGCTTCTGAGATATCGATAGAAAAGAAAAGTGTCACTTTTTTTAAAAGTGCCGATAACTTTATGAAGAACGAGACAATTGCGACGCGTTTTTCCAAAATTTTTCTTTTTAAACACACTTTGGAGAAAAAAATCGAAAAAATTTTCAAAACCCTATTTTTCCAAGATTTTAAAGTTTTCAATATAAAATGTTGATTTATAAAAAACACGTACTGAACGATTTTCTTGAAATTTTTTCCTAAAAAACTGTCACTCATTTCACAACTCTTAAACCTAGGCGGATGATGGGATAACGACGAGACTATTTTTTTCGATTTTTCAAATTTCTATGTTTCAATTATCAGTACTGGAAGTAAATACTAACTTTTTTCCAGGCCAACCAGTAATGGTTATTGTCATCTATGGGATCAAATAGATATAGGGGAGGGTGGGGTACGACGACCGCTGTGGGGCAAGATGGCACAGCTCAAAAATTTGGTGAAAAAAAAATTTCGTCTTTCGTTGAATCATGATATTTTTGATGTATTCAATGATTTTTAGGCCAATCCGCGAAATCCGGGGCATAATGGACCACGTTAAAAAATTAGGGCGGAAAAAGTTGTTGGTTCTTTTCGAAAAATGATAAAATTTATGTATTCATCTATCTTCAGGCTGATGCATTCTAGCCTGAGAAAAATGGACCATCAATGAAATTTGCAATTTTGGTTTTTTAATAAATGTGAAAAATTGCAAAGAAAATGATCTATTATTCAGAAAATTGAAAAAAAAAATTCTATCGATTGAAAAAATAATATTCCCCAGATTCTGAATGGAGTCCATTACGATAGATATGATAGTAATCGTTCGAAGAACACTGAATATGTCAAAGGTATGATGATTTTATGAAAAATGATTCTTTTTTTTACCAAATTTTTGAGGGGTGGGGGAGAGGGGCGGTCGTGCCCTACCCTCCACTACTCCTTACAGAGTGTGTCCTCCACTTGATGATAATACTCCTTCTGCCCCTTTCCACTCGTTTTGATTTGTGCACTCGTGACTTGTTAACCCTCTGAGGTGAAATTCATTTTCTCCTCTCTACGGCTGCCCACTCACGACATTCAATTCAAACGATTTTTACTAACTTCATATACAGTGGAGTAACTAAACATAATATTTACCGTTACATAGATAATAATAAATACATAGCTACAGCCCTTCGGCTTCCATTTATATTTCAGTGATTTGTGTGGACTTTGATGGATCTTGAGCGTTGGATTTTGAGTAAGAAATAAGGGATCGGGGAGAATTTACAAAAGAAAAAAACTCTATGACAACCACTCACGACATGCTTGTTGACTATCCCCATACTGACGTCCGACGAGCGCTTTCGGGCTACTCTCACCTCAGAGGGTTAATATCGGATGACAATACATGATAAAATCCACTCGAAAATGGATAATTCAATTTTTTGACGATTTCTCTTCGAGAATATCTCAGAAATTATTGGAGATACGCCCTTTTTGCCCCTACCTAATTTTGTAGATGATTTCCAGAGCTGCAAAAAAGGATTGAAGCAAAGAGGGCGAATCTATATTAGTTTTCGAGATTTCCTTAAAAAATGATGAGAAACATTGTTTTTTTTTGGTTCATTCGCCTTTTTGTGGATATCTTAGAGTCTAATGATTACAGTGAGGTGGAGTTGACTGCCAATAAAATAGAGGGCTAATTAATCATCATTATGAGTTAGGAGATTTTTAATGGTAGCTCTTGTGTATAGTATTTTTTCAGATATTTTCCAACACATATAACTAAAACATGGAAATTTGAAAATTCGTTAAGAAAATAAATCAAGGAGGCCTCTCTCAGCTGATACTATAACAAAAAAATTATCAAATCATCGGAGATGCAAAAGCCAAATGGTATCCGATTCAGTGTGGATATATATACGTACAATAAATGACTGTATACCTCGGAAGCTACCCAACGAAAAAATGATGTAGGAGCTTCGAAAAAAAAATCTATGTCAATCAAAAACATTGATTTGAGGATGCGCTGGATGGACATCCCGAGTCGAAAAATTTGGTCTTAGACTAACTTCGTGAGTTCTAACCGATGGAAAGATGTCATAATTTTGAAGGGACAATCAATTTTCTCTTTATGTTTTCTGATTTCCTGTAAAATTCTAACTTCATACTTGAAAATATTCACAATTTGATTGAATTTCAATTTCGGAAGATACATACACTCAGCAAAAAAATTAAAGGAACGCTAAATTTTGTCAGTTTTTTGCTTGATTTTCAAATGGCTGTAACTGCGCCAAAAATCATCGTATCAGGATAAAAAAAAATGGTTGGAAAGCTTGAAGTTTCTACTCTTGAAATTTTGAGAGGAAATTTTTTTTTGACCATCCGTTATAACGAGATAAGAGGGTTGAAAGCGGGAAAATTTTTTTTCTTTTTTTTTTCATTTTTTCAAACTGTTCCACGGACTTCAAAAAAAATTTCGACTCAACCCTTATAAGGATCGTGTAGCCTGATCTTTCAGCTTCAATTTTCTTTTTTCCTTTTTTCCCTACGACCCTTTGTTGTTGAGATATCGTCGATTGAATCAAAAAACACCCTTTTGTCTTTAATCGTCGATATCTCAGGAACTACTGATCGCACAGCGAGCGGGTGATGAGATTCGTAAACTTGAATAAATTTCCTATAAGATTCTTGCACTGTTTAATTGGAAAAAAAATTCCTTCCACTTTTAAAATTGGTTCGGAAAAGTACCGAAAAATGGAGTTTTTTTTCTTTTTTGAAAATTGCCCTGCATTTCGCGAATTTTGTGGATATTGCAAATGTTTTAACGTTTTTCTTTAGTTCAATGTGTGCTGAGACACCCCCTAAATTTTCAAGCTAATCGGCCTGACCGTTTTTTTTTCCCGAATGAACAAAGTTTCTGCAAAAATAAAAGGAACACTTTTTTGTTCCTTAAACACCAATTAATGATGATTAAGGCCGAAAATGTTTTTTCTCCGTTATTTCTTTGTAATTTTTTGGGAAAAATTTGTTGAATTCCATCGAAAAAAAGAAAAAAAAATCAAAAAAAAATAAAAAATAAAAAAATTTTAAATCGAATAAAAAATCAAAAAAAAAATTTTTTTCGAGTTTTTTCAATGATTAAAAAAAAAAATCGATTTTTTTTTTATTTTTTTTTTCGATGGAATTCAACAAATTTTTCCCAAAAAATCACAAAGAAATAACGGAGAAAAAACATTTTCTTAATTTTCATTAATTGGTGTTTAAGGAACAAAAAAGTGTTCCTTTAATTTTTGCGGAAACTTTGTTCATTCGGGAAAAAAAAATGGTCAGGCCAATTGGCTTGAAAATTTAGGGGGTGTTTCAGCACACACTGAACTAAAGAAAAACGTTTAAAAATTTGCAATTTCCACAAAATTCGCGAAATGCAGGGCAACTTTCAAAGAAGAAAAAAAACTCCATTTTTCGGTACTTTTCCGAACCAATTTTAAAAGTGGAAGGAATTTTTTTTCCAATTAAACAGCGCAAGAATCTTATAGTAAATTTATTCAAGTTTACGAATCTCATCACCCGCTCGCTGTGCGATCAGTAGTTCCTGAGATATCGACGATTAAAGACAAAAGGGTGTTTTTTGATTCAATCGACGATATCTCAACAACAAAGGGTCGTAGGGAAAAAAAAAAGAAAATTGAAGCTGAAAAATCAGGCTACACGATCCTGATAAGGGTTAAGTCGAAAAAAAATTTCTGAAGTCCGTGGAACAATTTGAAAAAATGAAAAAAAAAGAAAAAAAATTTTCCCGCTTTCAACCCTCTTATCTCGTTATAACGGATGGTCAAAAAAAAATTTTCTCTCAAAATTTCAAGAGTAGAAACTTCAAGCTTTCCAACCTTTTTTTTTTTATCCTGATACGATGATTTTTGGCGAAGTTACAGCCATTCGAAAATCAAGCAAAAAACTGACAAAATTTTAATTTTTAATTTTTTTGCTGAGTGTAGAACTGTGGGTTTCGTTGGGAAAACTGAACTTTGTATCTAAATTTACTTATTTATCATACAAAAAAAAATTGTTTCCACACAAATAATCACGGAACCTCCAAATTCTCATGACTAAAATTTCAAAAATTTAGGATGTAATATTCAGATTATGCAATGATTTTGAAGCCGTCAATGGTGCATCAAAAACTTCGAATAATTCGGATTATAGGTGAACAAATCCATGAAAAGAATACTCATCGGTGGAATTATTATATATATAATATATGATATAATAATTATTGTACAAAATGAGAGGTTTGAGAAGAAGAAAATGGAAAGACAAAATATTACGAAATGGTATTTTGTGTATATGTTTATGTGTCTGAAGTCATTATAATAAACTGTTGATGAATGGTTGAACGACTGTTTGGTTTTTTTTCCATAGTTAATTACTTTATTCCATAATCCTTACGATATTAGAATAGGTTTTTTTTTTAATTGAGTGAATAAAACATGATTTAATTTCTTTTATTCCCTTGTGATCGCTATATCACAGCAGCTACTGTTACGAGCACACAACAAGTGATCAGGAAAACTCAACTCGATTCATTCATCAAGGAAAATTCGCCAGGCTATTCAATAGCATCCGTATCAGTCTGAGCATTATTATTATCGAAAGTAATACTGAGAAGTTGAAGGATTCAAGGGATTATCCGTCAAGTTATGAACAATCCTGAGGTGACATTGATTATATTACATCAATTTATGTATGTTGAGTAATGACCGTAAGTGCCCATCAGTGTGGTAGCAAATATGAATATTCACTCCATCTCTATCAACGACGTGAATATTCTAATCAGATACCTCAACTATTAATGCTTCCTTCTACTTATTTCATTAGGTGCAGAGTGAGATCCAGGAACATTGTGTGAGCGATACTTAATTCTATTTGATACGATGATCCGTTATTTGGAGGAGGCATTCGATCCCCAAAATGAGATTGAAACATACAGGATAAAAGAATAACGGTAATTGATTCAACGTTTGTTACGAGAGCAATCCTGCAGTATCTCCTTGTCATTATAACTGAAATATTGACTAAACTGAATTGGAAAGAATTGTCTTTAATCTTTGAAGATTTTCGAAAATGTTGTTAATTTTTGACAAAGTGATGAAAAATGGAGAATCGGAAAAAAAATTTCCAGTTTACGGCGTTTTTCTCATTAGTTGACCAAATACGATGCTAGTTTCTCATCGAGATTATGGGAATATTGCCTACAATCTCAATGAAGAACTAGCATCGTCAAGAATACTATATTAATAGTAAATTGCGTAAACGAACTGATAGCTCGGTGGTTATATTGATTGCACCGAATCTCATCACGCGACCAGAGTTGTAAGGTCGTGTATGACCTGTCTACGGTTAAATTTGTTCAATTTTTGAGGATTTTCATATATCAGGAGATATGATTTTTCGATAGTTAATTTTTGAAACAATTGAATAAATCCTTAGCTAAATCATACTTGATCATCAATTTAGTGATTCATGATTCTAGTTGAGCTTGTAGATTGGAGATTGTGAGGAATTTTTGTTTTTTTTCTCTTTAGCTAGACTCGCACTTGGGAGTATGTGCCAAATTGTAAGGAAATGATGTACTAACTTCATTTCATGGCTATGACGTTCCAATATAATGGAACTTTGTGGTGCAATTAAAATCCATTTATTGCCTAATACTATTATTGTTTCCACTTTCCCCATAATTTTACTTAACAAGTTGTCTACATGCGCCGGAGGGACTTGCCAGAGTGATGTTTAATAGCGTGTAGAGTTCACTTTCTTTTCTTCTTCCTGGCTAGAGTGGCGTAAAATTTTCCAGTTATTCTCCATGAATTGAAACATATCTTAGAAAAAGATAGAAAAAAATTCTTCCAATATCATTTTTCCTTCTCGGAAATTTTATGATGATCCTTTTTTACGTAATTTTCGAATTTCACTTCTCAATTTTTGTTTTGGAATATTATGAGTTTTCACGGATAGATGTCATTCATTGAATTCATTGATTTTTAACAATACGAATGGGGATTCTATTGGCTCACTGTATGGAATTTGAAGTCCATGAAGTGATTTTCAATCCGAGAATTCAAATCAAATTTGAGTGACAATTGACTGTGACTGCAATGAAAATCCTTCGATAAGCGAGAGAGTTCGAATAGTGCGTGTAATTGATTTCATAGGTCATATATATAATATATGCGCCAGGGAATGCTGGGGCAAAACGCGACCTGCAGGTTGCTAAATTGAACCAGGGATTTTTCCGGAGCGTAGGCCTTTACAGAAAAATCTGGGAAAATTTTCAAGAATGCTCCAGTACATTGGCATTTTTGGCGGATTTTTTTTCCAAATTTAGGGAGAGTAGGTGCGCGTTGTCCGAGTCTCCCCTAGATATTGGATTTCAGAGAACCAGCACTCTGAACAATTAATCCGAACTCATTGCAGTTGAGAGGTTGAAGAATTTGCAATATAGTTGAATGCAAATCGAAGTTCCATAAAGACTTAATAAATCGAATGATAAATTAATGAATACTTTTTAATACAACTTTTTAATTGTACCAGATTCGTTTTAGAAGAACTCGCTTCTATCCCATCTCGATTCCGAGAAAAATTTATTCAATTGACAATCTTCATGTGAATTGATAAAAATGAGAGACAGCAATACAAGAGTCAGGGCACCTTTATAAAACATATATGTACATCTGTTTGTAACCTTTTCCATCGCGTTGATTTTTCATTTCCTGTAGTAGTAAATAGAATCGCTTCCATATCGAATGAAGGAAAAGAAATTGTACATTCTCCTTGGAAACTCATAGGAATATAGATAAAAATTGAAAAGACGGGATATTAGAAAAAAATATTTATGCCAGATTGGATAACATCAACAGAAAGGATTGCCGGATTTTGAGCGGCATTAATCTCTTTATCATCTTTGAAAGAAATATTTCTCTGTATCTCGTATTTGCATTTTTCAGCCCTTTATATTGTAACATGGGCAATGAAGTAGAGTCTACTGTGCAGTGCGTAGTAACTCCTCCTGCCAGCCTCTGACTGGCGTATGACGGGGGACAAAAACTCAACACCATAAAGGGTGGAAGTTTACCAGTCTCTCTGGAGTGTTCGTTCGAGTAACATGGGAATAACTCGACTTGATGAATAAATCGTAGGAGAATTCGGGGTAAAAAAATGCTCGGAATAAAATAAATTGGAATTTTTTTTCGAAGTGAAAGCCTTTGTGAAAAAAATTAAAAAAATTAGCCGACAACGTGGATATGCTGAAGCATTGTCACACATTTTTTCAAATTTTTTCACAAAGGTCTTCACTCCAATAAATAAAGTTCTGGTTTATTTTTTTCCATTTGACTACAGTCCCGCGAACGAGATTCAAACTCTCTGGTGTTGGTGGAGAACTTACATTGAGTGTTCAACTCTATTGTTTTGTTGAAACAAATGGATCAAAAATTCAAAAATAGTTTAGAGAATCAGACCTTATAAAAGTACAGTAATGAGTGAATAAAAGTTGACTTTATTTTTTCATTTTATAAAATTCATTTGGAAATTGGAACAAAATCTTAATTTTCAATTGAGTGAGACATTCTATTTACCTTCAGTTTTCTACATCCAACGCATGTGCTGCAAAAGTTATAGAAAAATTTTAAGGTAAGAGTATTTCTATCCTGAATATGTCTAGTGGAACTCTGGAAGCATCAACATTAGCTTTCGGAAGTTAGATTCAAAATTTTAGAATTCAACATAAGCTCTTATGAGTCTTTTCTAGTTAAAATGATACGAAACGTTCCAAATTTTGAAAACTTCCTTGTAATACTATTATATTTATATCGTTTGATTCATTTGTACTTTTGGGAATTTTGTATACGATGAGAAAGATAAAATTTACGTCCAGTTGGGATTCAAAAATTTCTAAAAATAACTTCAATAAAACCATTCCAGCCTCAGTCCGAAATATTGTGAAAAATTCCAGGGAGGGGATGCAAAGTGATAGAGACTCGAACTTTCCCATGGGGGTGTAGGCGGGCGTATGTATGATTGGAGAGATAAAATTTACTCTCCAATGCAGAGATCGGCGGTATCGTTTTTTTTTGTAACGATTTTGATTATATTACTAATTTTTTCAAAAAATGAGTATTTAGCTAGAAAATATTAGTAATTTTTTCTAAAAAATATCACTTATTATTTTTGAAAAATTAGTAATTAGGAAGAAAATATTTCTAATTATTTCGAAAAATTAGGAATTGGGAAAAAAATATTACTAATTATTTTTGGAAAATTAGTAATTAGGAAAAAAATATTTCTAATTATTTTCGAAAAATTAGTAATTGGGATAAAAGTATTACTTGATACAAGTTCATATTGATAATAAATTTAGTACAGAAATGATCTCAATAAATATTTTAAATTAAACATGATAGAGAAATTTAATTGATCGTGGTAAATTTTATATACTTCATTACTGGATAAATACAATTTTTAACGTCAACTACAATGTTTTTTTTCGAAAATTTTAACCCATCAGTTAAGTATTATTTTTTGTAACACTCGAGTTGCACTTCATAACCCCCCTACGTTCAAAATTAAAATCCGATAATAATTAGTAATAATTTTTTCCTAATTACTAATTTTTCGAAAAAAATTTATAATATTTTCTCGCTAATTACTAATTTTTCCAAAAAATTAGTAATATTTCGCAGCTAATTACTAATCTTTTCAAAAAATTAGAAAATGGAAAAAGATAATTTTTTTTGCCGATCTCTGCTCTAATGACATCAGAATATTTAAAAAAAATGAATTGCGAATTATTTCAAGGAGTGAACGAATTTTAGTAGAATTTTGAAACAAAACAAGCAGGCGTCCGCTATTTCTTCCTTTGAATTCCTGCTGAAGAATTAGCAGAATGCTTCCGAATGGTTCCCCCTGAATTCATCCAATCACCTCTTTCTCTTTTCGTGCTATAATGAATTAAGATATAGGATAAAATGATTGGGATTCATTAAATTCAATTATTTTCAAATTATACTAAATTTGATATAAAAAATCACTTTTTCACTTTGAATGTTCCCTTTTGGGTACCTTTTCTGATTATTCTACGAAGGCGAGTAGGAGCTTATTTTGAAAAGAAAAATGTGTTCTTTCAGAAAACTAACGAAAAAATACAGGGGTTCATTCAAAAAAATTGAGAAAAATTGAATTTTTTTTTAATATTGAGAAAACAAGCAAGCGTCCGTCGCAGCGTTAGTCGCTATTCCTCCTACGTTATCCTTTCATTCACTCTTTCTTCCTTCCAATTTCTGCTTAAGAATTGGCAGATTGCTTCCGAATGGTTCCCCCTGAATTTTTTCTATCATCTCTTTCTCTTCTTGTGTTATAATAAATTAAAATAAAGGATGAAATGATTGGGACTTATTAAATTCAATTATTTTCAAATTATACTAAATTTTACATAGAAAATCACTTTTTCACTTTTAATGTTCTCTTGTGGGTACCCTTCCTGATTGTCCTACGTAGGCGAGTAGGGGCTTGAAGAGAAAAATGTGTTCTTTCAGAAAACCAAATAAAAAATATAGAGGTTCATTCGAAAAAAAAAGTATTTTTTGATTTTGTTTTTTTTGAAAATTTGAGAAAAGGTACATTTTTCAATGTCATAAGCGGAGGACTTCATATAAAAAATTCCAAAAATTGATGGTTCGTTCAGCTCATGAAAGCGAATCTTTTGAGCTTCGTCCCGATGAAATCGAATGAGTAGTTTGGAAGATACAGCCTATTTTCTAAAAAACTTCAATTCAAAATATCTCAGGAACCATTCAGCCGATATGCCCCAGGTTCAATCCCAACCATCTTCATCAGAAACTGCATGTACAGAAAAAATTGAAGTCTTAAAGTCAATTATTCATTGGGTCATCATCAATAAATCGGATTTTTGGGATAAAGCACAAAAAATTAGTGACTAATAGAATAATGTGATTAAATTCATAAAAATTTGAAATGCCAATCCTCTCACGCAAATTGAATTTTTTTGAAATGTTAGGTCCTGAATAATTTCAATTCATTTTGAGTGATTTAAATTTATTTAAATCATATCAGTAATTAATATTTTTTATTTTCTTTACTTTTTAATTCATTTATTTTTCTAAGTCTCTTGCCAAAATTTCGAAACAAAATTCCATTCAAGAATTTTGACCACTACCTTTGCGAAATAAATAAATTGATGATTCAGTGTTTCCGCAAGAAACATTGAACTCAAATCGAATTGGCTTTATAAAATTTCGAAATTACCAAGTAAGCACAATCATCAGCAATTTCACAAGATTAAGAAACACCTCTTTTCAAAGTTTACGAGAGAAGAAGACTGCCCAAAAAGATGAGTCTTATTTTAACCACCGAAGAATAAATAATCAAAAATTCTCCTAGTAAATTGAGAAGTGAAATTGACCTGTTCTGGTGTTAACTTGTCAATAAAATATCTAATATGGTGGATCACAGTACTTGTTAACAATATATAGAATTGGGCAAATCGTAGCCTTTAGTTGAGAGTAATTGTTTCAGTTTCACATAAAAATGGAGAGAAATTTATAAGTGAATTAAATAAGAACTCGAAAGAATAATAACATAAAAATATTACAACAGTGGAATTTCAATCATCTTGGTCTAAATAATTAACATCGAGAAAAATCAAGGTTCCATAACTTAATAATAAGAAATTTCAAATTAATGAAGACGACAACTTCCATAAATTCTGTAAGTAGTAATCAGATTCACCTTGTATCAGGCTATAATTTCAAAATCTGTCAAGAAACTCGTCTTTAAATCTTGATAAGGAAAAAGTTGTAAAATTCGTTAAAACTCAAATTTAAAATATAACAAGAATTATAATAAAATTAATCAGAGTTGCTTTTATCATTTTAACAAATAAACCAAAAATCTAACAAGAGTAAAAACTAAATTAGCGTCCTATAAACATAAAAATATTACAATTGAAGCTGTTCGAAATTAGTAAAAATTGTCCTCGACGCTACAATCTAATCTCGGACATAACAGAAAAAACGATTTATTCCATTTCAGATTTCTATCTCTCTCCATTCTCAAGTAATAGAGACTTGTGAGGCCCTACAGACAGATGTACGCACATACATGTCTACTTTTTTTTTCGTTATGATTTCTCGGCATTTCAGATCATTCTGAGTCGTTTCCAATAAAAATTTGAATTTTGAAAAAAATAGGGAAAAAAAAGCTACTTCGAAGCAAAAGAAAAATTTGACAAGTCAAGAACTTTACAGTAAACGTGTCAATCTCATTATAACTGACAGATACAAATAAACGTACCTAAAGAAACATAAATGTGGATTACTAATAGAAGAAATGCTGCTCGAAACACTGATGCAACAAGTAAACATGTAAACAAGCAGTGGTCGTAATTTTCTACTGAATTTTCTCTTCCTTGCATATGTGAGCTAATAATATTGATTTACCCTCATTCACTGACTCATTTACGTGTAAAATTTCAAGTTCCTGTAATGATTTTCATTCATGGAATAGTTATTATAGCACGATTCACATTGCACTGGAATATTCTTATCTCAATGCATTTAATACATGGAATGGAATACTTTGTGCATCATTATCCACTCACAATGACTCTCATTTCTTATATATCTATGATTTGATTTCCTCAATCATTTGAAAATTGGTTACAGATAACTCGATGGAAACAGTATCTGGACCAAGGAAGTGCAAAGGCATGCGTGATGAGACCCGCCATCTTACACTAGTAATTCCAAAGCTGCAATGGAAAAGTCTATCACTCACTTCAATTTTTGAAGGAAGAAGAGAAGTCCCGGAATCAGCTGATAATGATGGTCGAGGAAACATTAGACGCGCAATAAATCAGAGAGTTGAAGCTGAGGTTAAGAGTCTCTCTATGAATGCTCTGAATCTAGTCGATGGAACAACCAAAAATTGTATGTATTTGGATTACAGTTACAAAAATCACTTGGACTCAAAATTTATCTTACTTTCGACTCTTATCATGGGAACATAAAATCTATGTCATAAACATAAGTGGAAGTTGATATCAATGAAAAAAAATTCGATAGAGTATAAGCGATGGCATTGATAAGAGAATGAACAATACGATATTGTTTCAGCTCAGGAAATTTTCATATATATATAGAAAAAGAACGTCAAGCAAGTTGAATTGATGGATTTTGTCAATAAGTTAGTAGGGCTCTCCGAGAGTATGCATGTGCAAATATAAAAATATCAAAGAGTTTATTGACAAAAACCATCAATTCAACTTGTTTTTTATCCTTTCTTCATATATGACAGATAAACATCAGAAAAATATCTTAATGTTAACTTTAAGAGTTGACGATGCTATGAAACTTATTCAGATTTTCTGCCCATTTCAATACGTTCAGAGCAATGTTTATTTGAATTAATTTATTTCTTGAACGGATAAAGATTTCATTTAACCCTTCGAGTACGGGACCCATACTGCTCAGTGCGCAACGTCTCCTAAACGCTTCATTCCAAAATTATGGAAAAACTTCCATTGATTGCATTGATTTTTCATAGAAATACTATAGAAATATCAATTTTTCCCAGATTTTGCGTTATAGGAATATTTACTGAATTTTTAAGCCTAATTTTAATCCTATAGATGATTAGTTGCTGAACTTACCCTTGCACGCTAAATTTATTTATAACCAAATTATCAATCCGATTGAAATTTGCATTGCGCCTTTTGATAGTCGAACCTTCAGAGTAATTTGAGTGGAAATTCCGGAATTTTCAAAGAAAATTTTGCCGATAAACGAGACGATTGAATATATCAAGCGTGGAATGCCAGGCCACAACTTTTGTTTATCGAAAAAAAGTGGTAAAAATGATGCAAAAAAAAAATCACCACTCCGAAGACAGTGCCATTATCTACCCGGATCAATTTTTTTAAATTTCTACATCTGTGATAATATTTGAGAAAATGATTTTTAATGTTAAAGGAGAGGTGATAGGACAAGAAAGTGGGTCGATACGACGTATGGACCCCGTACTTGAGGGGCTAATATAATGAAATAATTAATTCCTATAAATAAAAAATTTCCCTTAGTACAGATCTCCTTTACTTTTCAATATCGTCGTACATTTTTCGTATTATATTTTCCATATTTTCGACAATCGAAGAACCACTAGTATATGGCTTCAATCCAATAATAGTGCAGCCGTTCAGGGACTTTGAGCTAACACGAAACGATTTTTCGTCTACCATCTTTGAAGAATTCCAGTTCAGCAAAACTGATGACATCACAGCATTTGTTATGAAAAAATCATTTTTATGCAGAGAATGGTTGAAAATATTATTCTTTGAAGTTCAAGAATTATTTTTATGGATTGTCATTTGGAAATCCTTACTCGTTTCGTTCTCAGTTATTGTTTTTCCACTTCATTTTTCCTCTCCAATTAATTACTTAGACAACGAGAAGTGAAAATAACTTGATTACGTATTGCGAATAATAATCAGTGATCATGTTACTCGTAATAATAATCATCATCGCAGTAATAGCGTACAAAGAATATATACGAAGAAATGGTAGACGACGATGAACACTTTCCGTGCAGAATCGAAAAAGAGCAACCCGAAAAGGCATTTGCCTGTTTGGGTTGCCCTATTCACACCTGTGATGAACATATCACTTGATTTAGTCAATTGGTACGCACTCTTCACAGCATTCTTATGGCATAAAAAACTCGGCGGTATACGGAAAATAAATGTTGAGTTAAGTGAATATGAAATAGTTGATATCCTGTAATTGGAAAATGATGTTTATCAAATGAAACGTTCCAGCTCAGGAATTCATTTGACCCCAGCATCCTCAATATAAATGTACCTGAAATTAATAATTGTGAAACAGATGTTTAAAAAATTCTACGTAAATATGAATACAAAGTATGAAACCAATAATTGATAATGAGAATATATTACTAAGAAAACCGGCAGTTTGGCTGTTCGGTCTGTGTACGGCTCGGCGGATCTACCGGGTTAAGCAGCATTACGTCTGGTTACTACTTGGATGGGTGACCGCTTGCCGTACACAGATTCGAATGACAAACTGAACGATACGGTAGGTGTGACTATAGAGAATTAGTGTGCCTTTCTCGTCAGCGTAACAGAAAGGCACATTAAGGCTCTGTACGAATCCGACTGCACTGATCAGGGTTTTCCATGGTTTCCCCTGGTCCACGGCAAATGCGGGCAGTAATAGAAAGTCGATCCATGGCTCTCGCAAATAGGGCAGGAAGGGGTGAGAAGTAGGAGAAAAAAGGCAGGAAGTTAGGCTGGAAAAACTGGAATGGGGTAATGGGGGGATGTACAAAAAAGAGAAATCTATGTACAGTACTGGAAAAAAATATATTACTAAGAAAGAGATGGATATGAGAAGAAAAAAAATATTATAATATGAAAAAACCATAAAATTGAATTGATGATATTATATTATTCGGCTATTGATCTAATATTATATAGCACCGCGACCACTTGTTGCGGTATATTGATGTGTTTCTGATCGGTGTTGTTGTCAGACAATGGTGAACTTTGCAAATATTTAGCTGGAATTGGTAAATTTACTTCATAGTTATAGCTAAAGTTTGGAGCTTATGCCATAAGTGAACAATGAGTAATGGAACGCTATTAGTTGAATCAATCAACAGTCCCTTTTTCACCAGTGTCGCATCACTTCACTGAGAAAAATATTTTTTTGCCGAAAAACGAAATTCCTTAAAACTAAGAAAAGTCCAAAATGATTCGTGTTAAGAAATTATTTACTAAAAGTCATGATACGTAACTTAGATGGAATATATCCAGACAATAATTAACTAATTTTCCTCAATTATTTGGAACAGATTGACGATTTCTCGTTATAAATAACGAAAACTTGACATGAGTGATTCTTTTTTCACGACAAGACAGAGTTAAATGCTTTGTGAAAATCAAAATTTTGGAGTGTGTTCTTTCTTTAATGTATTTGCAGATGTTCCCATTTGAAATTGCTGTTATTAGACTTCAATTTCTAGTTTCTTGAACTGACGAATTATGATTTGAAAATAAATCATTCCGTTATTGTAATCGTAGACTTCGTACGAAATTAGATTGAATTAAAATATCTTCATTACAGAAATTGACATTCGTTAATTCAATTTACATGCTGATAGAATTAAATATGGTAATTTTCCATAGAAGTTAAAAATTGCTCAGTATTTGAATTGATATTAATATTCAGATAAAAATCTAAACTTGATACTGAGGTTAATGAGATTTTTTTTATTGCCAGCGGAACTAAATGGCTCACCATTTTGACCAATGAATTCTTTTATTATAGGACATTTCATGTGAGAACGAACATTTCAGGACTGAATGCCGTCATTTTCATAATTTGGTAATTTCAATTATTTGGTAATTTATTAATTGTTTGAAACTCTGTAATTATGTGATTGATGCAATGTGCATATTCTTTGACCACTTTCAGTGTGCTGTGAATTTATTGAATCTGGTAATAATTTGGTAATCAGTTATTCGATAATTTATTAATTGTTTGATCAATTCAATGTGCATATTCTTTGAACTTTTTGACTATGCTGTAAATTTATTGCATCTATCTTCTACTCAATTTATCATTTGATTCTCTCTATTTGAAGAAAGAATTGTACAAACTATCTCATAGAGTTCAAACTATAGATTAATATTTTGAGTATTGATTAATTTTTTTTTTTTTTTTTTTTTTATATTATTTACCGTCGCGTTTTGACACCTTAGATTGGCGTATTTAACGACTGATCAAGACTTTTTGTACTGGTTAGATCTCACCAGTGTCACCGGCGGGGATCGAACCCGAGTCTACCGCGTGTGAATCATTGACTATATCCACAGCGCCAGACCGCCGGATAGTATTGATTAATTTCTGTTAATTATTTTTTTGTCATACTAAGGTACGATTGCTTTTATACAGACTGGTTTTGACTTAAATCGATAGTTTCCTGAATGAATGGATGATAGAAAAAATACTAAATTCGATATGTTTTTGATTGCGAAAACTTGAATACGATTTGCATTATGTATCAAATACTCAAATCGAGAAATAATTTATTTTAAATCACTACGATCATTTCTGAAGATTTTAAAAACTTAGATGCCACCCATAAATTGTCCTCGATAGTTCTTCAACTGCTCTGCACCTAATAAGAATTGGCCAAAGTTCTGATCAATCAGACTAAGAGAAGAAGAATATTGTTTCCCAAGACAGAAATGGCTTGGAATTAAGGAAAAGTAAGAATTATTAGTCTTGAGGAAATATTTATTGAAAGTAATGATGCGTCCCTTAGATTCGAATATAACCAAATTGGATTCGTATTACTATCAAATTAAAAAATCTGAACTTGATACTAAAGATCAATGTGATTGTTAAGAGAATTGATTTATCTATCATTTCAGAGAATGAATTCCCTCATTCTCGTACACTTTATTGAAAAATGAACATTTCACGTGGAGCTCACTCATTTTGCAATTTTCATTGATCAATTTTTTGATTGATTCAATTTGTGGAATTGATAGCTCCAAGACTGCCGCTAGAGCGCACATCGACGGAATCCCGTCTATAAACGTAGTTTCATGTTAAGGTAATATAAGCAATGGCATGAGAAAATTTATTCAGTACGAATCTTAATAGGACTCGATAGCACAAGAATCGCTGCCTGAAACCATTTTTTGATTTTTGGACTTAACCGTATGGATGCTTCCCACATTGGCAACGAAGGAAATTCGTGTTGTTAGCTTTAATAGGAGAGCTCTCGTAGTGTCGTGTTTGTTTAAACTTTCCGTATTCAATCACTCAAGTATTCAATTTTAACTCAGAGATACTCAAACGGAGAAATAAAAAATTCCGAAGGAAGCCACTTAACTTCCTTGTTACCCCTGTTGTCATTGTATGTATGCAAAATTTCTCAGCTACATCTTCAATCTAACAGGCCTTCTAGGTCTCTGCAGATAAAAGGCCACCTTTAATAACTGAATTTATCACTAAGGTCATATATCCCAAAAACATCCATCTAATAACATTTGGAGTAATATTGGGATGAGAAGTGTCATATTGTGCTCATTTCGCTTTTATCCAATCTGATAATATCCTTGATTTGTTTGAAACTAGCTGAATATTCATCTATCGATCACATATTCTATTTCAGCTCCAAAATACTTGAGTGAAGAAAAAAAGTATTCCGAAGAGATTAATTAATCCTTGCTGGCACCTTGGTTGCTATTGAACGTATGCAAATCACTTGGCTGCATCGTTCCTGGTTTTCAATTGATAAAGTATATATTTGAAATGAATCGTAGATTCATAGTGATTATTACAAACTGGTCCAGCAATAGTATACGATTGACTAACGAAAGCATTGATGGAGTAGTGCTGATGTTCAGAATCAGAATTTGGAATAATTAATTCTTGTTTCAATAAAGAATTTTCTACTCACTAATTCATGTGTACTCCCCATGAATAGGTTCTCTTTCGTATGGAGATGGACGATCTCCAAAAAAGAATCGATTTAAAAAAAATCGATCTTCATAACAAACGTTTTGTTGAGAACCGATTATTTCGAGAAAAAAAAATTAAAAAATAGTAGAATGATAAAAAAAACACATTTTTTTTAGTTCAGTTCTGTCATCGTTCTTTCTTCAACTGATAGATTATTGATAATGAATACATGATTGTTAATTTAGTTTTTTTCGAAAATTATTTTTGGCTTAATTTATACGGTAACATGGTGTAAAGTAATTTTTTTTTAAATCTCCTCATGCTACTCTATTGAAAGTAACCAAAATTGGAAAGAAAAAAATAGATATTCGAAACTACTGCGATATTCTTGAGTATTCGCCTCTATTTCATATAATTACTCAAAGTTTCCCTCATCATTTGATAATAATAATGATCTGAAAAGACTCAATTTTATTGTTATTGGTTAAAAAAAACCTCAATACTATTCTGCTAAAAAAGAATCGAAGAATCGATTCATCGAGTTTTCACAAATTGCCTGGAAAGGTCGAGGTAAGTGTGTATAATAGAGTTCAGAATAAAAACTAATTTAAATTAATTTAAAAATTTGCCTCAGGAAGGGAGGTGGTGGAAATGATGTAATATATCGGAGACAAAAATTTGAAGGTAAATATCGGAACTCGCAATAGCTCAATTGGTAGAGCGCCAGACACGTAATCTGATGGTTGTGAGTTCAAAACTCGCTTGCGCATTCCATATTTTGTTCCCAAGATTTGACTTTGATAATTATTTAAATTTTATGGGCGCTATTCTGCACATTTACCAATTTTATGTTTAAAGTAGTTAAAGAATTGAAAAACTAAATAAATGAGAGCATTTCATTCCAATTATCTCCATATGATTCGTTGATAAATTTAAACGTGACCCCACGTTTATTCTTCCATTCACAAACTTTGAAGCTGCGAGAATCTTGATCTAAAGGCTGGAGCCCTGGCGATCTTGAGGTACCAGTTAAAAGTAAAGAAGATTTTCAAAAGACTTGATGCATTTCAATGCACTAAAATGATTCTTTTGCTGGATTTTTCAATAAAAATTCCAGAATCAAAAAACTTTCGAATTTATTATCATAATTAAATCAATTATCAAGTTTAAAATTAATTCGTTAAGTCAATGTCTGTGGAAATTATTGAAATATTTATTTTGAAGACTTTTTATCGCTCGAGACCTTAAGGAGGATCGATCACGACCTTTTTTTGATAGATAAAAATCTAATTTTTTCATATAATGTAAATGAATCTATCCTGAGTTACCAGTAAAGATTTGAGGGTAGCTCACGAAAGAAATTCTTTATTATTTAATTATTTTCTTTAATAGCAAAATACATTAGCTCTCATGGATATCAGTGAAAAAATTTTTTTTTCTGTTATTTTCGCGATAGATGAAAATTCGTTTATACTTTAATAATAAAATTTGAGCTTCATAAAATCAGAATGAAAATAAAAAATAGTGGGTCACCGGTGAATCTTCACATTTATTTCCTAAAATCGCGACGTTTTGCTTCTGATTAGAAGCTTCTGCAGGCTCTTTAGATAAATGTAAATTGTAATTATGAGATTCCCTTCGCACCGCACCCGGCCAGCAGTCTATCCCTACTCCAGTGGCCCCCCACCACCGCGATCGAACCTCCTTAAAACCTTGATAAAGATGAAAAAATTAAAAACGTTATCGAAAATAATTTTTTTAATTAGATTTTCAAAGATATATTCTGCAAAAAGTTCAACTGTAGTAACGTGAATTGGAGTGCCATAAAAGAGAATTTCATAATGCTATCTCTTTGTAATCATCAGGAATTCTTCTGCGGATTTAAGGAGAAACATCAGCTTTCGACCTAAAACAAAAAACGGTTACGTTTTTATGAAACTTCGAGGACAAGTTCATTAAGTAATTCAGAATATACCATAATTTTTTCGGATTTTTCCACCACCGAATAATAAACGAAAATAATTATCAAAGTTGGAACTTTTGTATATGACGATATGGACAGCGAGGTTATTTAGCAAAATTCCCCGTTTACCAACGCGGTGGTAAAGGCGGAATTTTGCTAAATTACCTCGCTGTCCATATCGTCATATACAAAAGTTCCAACTTTGATAATTATTTTCGTTTATTATTCGGTGGTGGAAAAATCCGAAAAAATTATGGTATATTCTGGATTACTTAATGAACTTGTCCTCGAAGTTTCATAAAAACGTAACCGTTTTTTGTTTTAGGTCGAAAGCTGATGTTCCTCCTTAACTGAATGGATGCTCTTACCACACTTCGATGTACTGATTGCGAACATTAACTTACACATGTGTCATTGTTGGAAGTGGAAAAAAACCTTGTTGTTTACTGGGATATAATTACCTCAATAATACAACATATATATGGTTGCGAATGTGGGATACCATTTGATTTATATTGCATTCCATTCTCCACCCACCCACTGTTCTATTTCGCCCCAGCTTCGCTTCAGTTTTTTACCATTTCAGAGAGAAGAAATGATAATAATGATTTTCAATTTTTATTTTGATAAAATAGTAAATTTTCCGAAAATATTACGTAAACTCAGTTTTTTCATATTTCTTCAGAATTATTGATGGTCTATTCTATCCTGAGAGTGTATTCGTTTGTTGAAAAGGCAGGGATCCGATTAATTCAATATAGATATTATAACATGATTATTCGATGGAGATCCGTTTAGTTTTCATTGTATTGGTGAATAATTATTTCATCGGGTAAAAATAACCATTTTCGTATAGGCAAATCCTACGAAGTGAGTTTAGCAATATGATTCAGAATTTATGGTTAATTGATACAATTTCATTTACTCAAATTTCATTACGTATTTGGTTTTCAAGCGGCGCACTACTCAATAAGCTCTGTTGAGAGATGCTATAGATAAATTATCCCATAATTAGTGATGAGTATATAATCTTGTTTAGAAATATTGCCTAGAAGGAAAGGAAAGAATGAGATGAGGTCATAAAAATGTAATCAAAAACAAAAAAATAAATTAAAAAAAATAAAAATGTAATAATAACGAAAATATCAACATGGAAAAAATGATATATGAATGAATTATTTTTGATTGGATAAAAAAATTGCTGAGTTAAGACCGATGGTTTAACAATTTTGAGACATTTGAGTTATCGAAGAGAGAAAAGTGTTGGAAAAAACTAAGGCTGTGAGAAGAAATTGAGATAGTAAATAATTTAAAAAGTACAAGAGCTTGATATAGTCTAATTTTATTCTATTACAATATTTTCAATGATGAAAAATCAAATGATGAGATGGAAGCGAACAGCTTTGCGGTGAATAGTACAAGATACTTGACACAATTTTGTTGAAAATTGTTGCCTAGAAAGGAAGAAAAGAAGAAAATGAAACAATGAAAACACGATAGTATTGGAAATATTAATAACAAATGAATGATGTATCGAAAAATTATGATTTATTGGATAACAAAATTTGCAAAATTAACACTGATAGATTAATAATGTTAAGACAATTGAGTGATCGAAAAGAAAGAAAGTATTAGAAGAAAAGCAAGACTGAGGAAAAATTGTGATGGTTGTGAATAATAGAAAAAAAATACATGAACTTGAACACGTTCTGATTTTATTCTTTTACAATATGATAATATTCGTAATAGAGAAAAATAGAATAATATGAGAGATGAAAGCGGCTGCGATAGAACGAGGAGTACAAAGATGCTTTATGGCTAATTGAAGGATTGTACCGAGCTGATCCCAATTCACTTCCCTAATTTCCATTAATTTATTCTTTATCATTTATTCATTTATTCTTGTAACTGTTCAGATGTCAATTTCCTTTTCGTGAGAAAATCTCAGAATATAGACATTCACAATTACATAAAAAATTAGTTATCCTGTTTTCCTCATTCTTATATCACAGATTCCCCTAACACAATTTGTTTTATATTGTCTTCCACTGTTTTTTCTTCTATTTGATCGATCCAATTATACACTTCCAAAATTCTCATCCCATATCAATTTTTAATTTTTCTTCTTTTCATAATTCCTAATTACTATTTTACTTTTCAAATATAAAATATGTATTTTGAAAAAAAGAACCTCTATTTTCTGATTCAACTATGTGTATGAAACATATGATTCAACTGTTCAAAATAAGTGTATGAAATATATGTGATGAATAAATATGTAGACATTGTTGTATAATGAAAATAAACGTAATTAATGGATTTCAAAGTTTAGCTGGAATCACATCCGAAGAGATACTGTGACGTATTAGTTCACCGCAACGAGTGAACTGATGAGAGGGGACTTGACCAACGACTTTACTGAACTATTTCAACCAAATAACTAACAAATATAATAATATAATGATACTAACAATTTTTATTTTCATTCTCACGGAATTATTTTATGTAACTCTTCCAATTCATAAAAAATATTCTTCACACCAAGCACAGGAACCATGTCAGCAATTCCAAAATGCTGACTAAGACCCTGTGCAGAAATTATAAAAACAGAAACATTCTAATAAAATTTGCTCAGTTTAATTTCGAACATCGCGTGTGAATCATTTCAAAAGTCATTTCTCCCAAACCTGTAGTGAAACTCCGTACATAAGACTACTCAACCCTTTAATGGACCATGACGCCAGTGAATTCTTACAAAATGCAGTTATTGAAGGCGGAAATCAAGGACTCGGAAATCCCAAGACTCTGTAGAGTCTCAAAGCAGTAACAACAACGTCCAAAACAAGTCTAGGACGTAACAATACAAAAAAAAATTGGAAAAAATACACTACAATAACTGATTGTTCTGTGATATATTTTATCCTAAAAGAAAAATATAAAATGTATTTTATGTCCACTTATGTTACATGTCTCAAAACATAATAATGAAGTGTCACAAGCAATAATCCATAGCAATAATATTCAATCCCATGTCTTTCATCGAAGAATAAAAATACAAACAATCTATCGAGCATAAAACATTTTGTCCATTTCGAACTACGACACTTTATTTTGAATTTTTCATTGGCAGGATGCATTTATGTTAAAAAAAACCATGGACATCAGACATTTTCATCTTCAATGAGCATTAACATAGGGAAAAGTAGAGTGTAATGGACACTCTAATTGAACGGTTCGAGATTGAAAGTTTCTTATGATTCCATTGAAAAGCTGAGAAAATTTTAAGCGTAGAACATGTGTCAGATGTTGTTTTTCAATTTTTTGAAAAATGTACTTTTTTGGCCAAAGTTTGAAGGAGTTTCCCTTTGAAAATCAAAAATATTCCCTCTTTCGACAATATCTCCGGTTATGTGTTCAAATTTTTTTAAAATCAATTTTTCAAATATTTATAGATCATTTTCTGAAAATCAGTTTTTGCTCTATAAGTAATTAAAAAATTAATATTTTTTCTTTTAAGCCCCATGAATCGATGGAAAATGAGCTCGCATTTCATTTGAGATCAACCCCAAGTCGCTAAGATCAGTAAAAGAAGAGATATTCCTGAAAAACTGAAATTTTTCAAAAAACGGAAGACTGAGATTTGTTGAAGTTTAATCTTCGAATCTTGGGCAAAAAATTAAATTTTTGAAAAATTTCAAAAAATAACTTCTGACATATGATTTTCATGGGAAGTTCCCTCATCTTTCCGATGGAATCATCGGAAAAACTCTATCGCCAATATTTCCATCCATTTCGAGTAAATTTCATAGCATAAAATCCCAAAACCAATCCGTATCCATTTTACCCTCTGTGTTCATTTTGAAATCAACGTAAGTATGCAAGTACCATATTAACATGTACAGTGAAAATACAATATAAACGTTGGCAATTGATGTTTCAACAATCCACTTTGTTCAATTTCGTCTTGGATATCAAATTACCTTCAGATCAGTTCCATTCGATTTAAAATAATGAATAATTTGATCTCTCCATAGAAGCCGAATGAGTTCTTGGAATCATCCATTTTCTCCGAAATAACAATCTACTTCATTCTTTTTTTCCTTGTATGATGAAAAGACTTTTAAAAAATTTCCACTCAATTTGAATTTGAAAATAATTTGATCTCTCTACAGAAGCAAAATTATTTCTTGGAATCACACATGTTCTTCAAAATAATCGAAGAAGAGAAACTGTATGGAGTTGCATGGTACTAAAACAGTGAGTTCCATCATTCTGATAATTCCTCATTCATGATGGGATTATTCTGGAGCCTTCGAGTATTTTTGAATCCCATATGGGCTCGTCTGATGGATGTGCATATACGCATCGTTACCCTCTCAATTCATCTCTGTGATCAAGCGTTTCAATTCGGTAATAAAGTGAGAAAATTATATAATTTAATTCTACATAACGAACAGTTTATCCTCAATACAATCACCTCGGAGTCAAAAAGGCCTGAGTGCCAATTGTTGAAGGAGCGTATTTCTCGGACTTACCTCTCTTTTTTATTGAAAAAAATAGTTAGAAATCGTGAAAAAAATGTAGAAATTCGTCTGAGGAAAAACGAACAAAATTTATGGGCTTTTATGTCTAGAAAAAAAAACGAAAAAAAATGACACTTGTGGTTTTTTTGACTTTAGAGTAACGATATCTTTAAATATAAGTGAAATAGTATCTTTTTCGTCAACTGTCTCGTGAGAAAAATTGAAACTAAAAAAAAGTGATGACAATAAATCTACATTCGTCTCGGGCGCTTACAGGCTTTCAGCGCGTGTATAGAAATATACATCACTTGGGAAATGCCGTAAGATGTGGCGCTCACAGCACTCAAAGTGTCCAAGACGAATGCCGCCCAAATCTGCGTATTCTACGATAATGTGCTTTGATTATTTGGTTGTGGTGGCTGAAGGATTACTCTCATCCTCGCAACGACAGCAATAATCGGTTTGAATAGCACTAGAACAGTTGCTAATACCAGTCCAGTACAGATCAGACCTTTCGCAGTTTCCCCAAAGTTATGGACAATGAAAATCCCATTTATGTTTGTAGCTGTGAACAGCATAGTCACGGCAATACCACCTGTTGCATGGACAACTTTAACAACAACTGGTCGAAGTCTTGGATAAACCCAACGTGAGTTATTTGCAACAATACCAAAGAGTGCAACTAAGCTAGATATCACAATTACACTCAAGCCTAATTGTCCATGAATAGTTTCAAAATGTCCCAATCCATAAATATTCTTCCATACTATTATTACAATCAAACCGATAAACATTAGAATAATTGCTACAATACTTATTATCCAGTGGGTGGTGACACGATTGACACGAGAGAAACGATGCCCCAAGTATGCTTCACCAGAAATCCCAAAGACACCTTCTAAGATGAGTATTCCCACCTAAAATTTTATTCAATCATTTTAAAAAATCCCAATGGAGAGACATTTCATAACATGAGACAATACTCACGCCAACGGACGAACAGATTGCATGCCACGAAAAGAGACTATAGTTTATAAAATATATAACTACAATATAGAGATAAGGTAGTAATATCAAGAGATGAACTAGAACAGATACGATTAAATTGGGGGTGCTGGGTAGGCCCTTGTCTTCGTTTTCTGGCTTCATTATTCTTCAAATTTTGTTTTCATCTATTTGTGTATTATTTTCGGCACTAATGACCTATGAAAATGAAAATGAATCTTATTTACAACTCAGTAGTAAAGAGGTAGAATGAATTGAATTACGAAGAAATCGACTTATCCTGTTTTACCTTTCTACTACTCAATTGAATCGGATTGATGTTCAAAAAAAAGGAGTGCAGCCAGTTGTCATGATTTTCCTCGTCTTCTATTCAATATTCAGGTATTTCCTTTTTTTTCCTTTTACGTAATAGATATCCGACAAAGAACGATTTCTCGTTGATGATTCATGCAGTTTTTCCTGTCAGATCAATACAATACCATACTGAAGGAGGAATATAATTAAGTTCATCTGCAATTGGAACTCCACACTTCATATATTCTTCATATATTCCACACTTCACATATTCTTCACTCGTTGGAATATTTGATTGATGTAAATTTTATTTTCCAATTTATAAAGGGTAAAATACAAATTCTCATGAATTTACATACCTAAATTACAAAAGAAAAAAAAAACTTCTTTTTTTGAAAAATAAAGAGAAAAAATCACAGAAAACACTGGAAAATATTTAATCGCATCGTTTCAGTATACTGATCCTATACTGATCCCATAGGATGGCCCGGAATTGTGAAAACCGTGGGAAGGGAAAAACAGAATGTCTTTAATCATGAGAAGTTGGTGAGATCTGATACAGTTGGCGACTCAAACGCGAGTGTTAAGTCATCGAGGAGAATATTCTACTTGATAGTTAAAAAAAAACAAGCAGTGCCTCTTCCCTCCACCAAGAGTAAGTTTATATTGTCGGTCTATAGCCCCACTCCCTGGATTCTCTAACCGTCCTTGGTACTGCTAATCGACTTGCAATCCATGTTGCACATGAATAACAGCGAAAACAATTATTATGTACGTATATTGAGGCACGTGAATTGAAATTAAAAATCGATTCATTGTGATATTTAAACAATAGAGAGGTTGTGCAGCAATATCCGAGACCTTTGCGTTTTGATATTAAATAACAAGGAGACAATTTTACTGTTTTCAATTTTTTCATTGGAAATGATTTAGTTTGATATTTGGGAAATTGTTTTTTCCCATCGAGGAAAAGTACAGGTTAAATTGATTGGAAATATGATGGAAATCCATTGCAGAAATTAATAATAAAAGAGGATTCATCACAAAATATAGAAATCCATGATGAGGAGACTATTATTTATTCAAAGCAAAAGCAGTCCCCCAAAAAACGAAATTTGAGCTTATCAAAGCCATTGTTAGGCCAATTATAGGTTCAGAATAAATTCCTAGGTGTCATAAACAGTACATATCCTAGAGCCCATATCCCCTTCCTTCATAATACAGTGCCACGCCCTAATGAGCAGGTTTCGTCTTCTCCTATTTCTCGATGGCTATATCCCCCATTAGGGGCCCAAGTCCCAATTATTCTCAGTATATATACATATGAATATATATCTGGATTCTCACTGAGCTGGCTTCTCCAGTTTCTCACTCGAACGCTTCCCTTACTATGAAGTGGACTGTATAGCCTAGCGGTTGAAGGCCAGCTGCGGTTGAAGAACGCTTCCCCTGCTTCACTCAAACTCCGAGCTCGAGGATCGCATGTCAAAAACAGAAACAAAAATACAGAGGGTCAGGGAGCACGGAATGACCAGAAGTAGGAGCCGAGAAAATAGTAGTAGAGGGCACATGCGTATACTCTTACCGCTAACCGTTATTCACACAAGCTTAAAATCAACTGTGATTGGTTTAGTTCCCCCTAAGCTCACATCAATATTGCTCGAGCAGCCTAGCCGGGAAAGAGTTAACCCTCCCCCAGTTAGGCATATCGTTACAAACATCAGCCAATACCTAATTTCTACTTTCATTCACATCGATCCATACAAACTATTCCGCTGGCCAACAAACTGTCAATAATTTCGAAAACTTAGACATTATGTAATAGGGTTTTTCCATCGCCTTTCCCTACTTCATAGCATAATTTATTCAACCTCACTTATTATATGTCTCATCCCCTAACTCTTATTCGAAGTATGGAGAAGCCTATCGGCTGGTACTATTATCCAAAATCACTAGCTCTATACTGAACAGTTGTTGTTTCAAAAATCTACATATTTTATATCGGTTCATACAATCTGTTAAACAGACATCACACAATATCCAATATTTTTTATTTTATTACTTATCATTTGGTGACATCACTTTAACAGCAATCTTCGGTCGTAAGAAGCGCATTGGAAGACAAATTTAACATTACTCTTAAATATTTTTTTCCTCAAAAGGACAAAATTGAGTGTTCCAATTTCTTTAATTACTTCAGTTCCCTCACACTCCTCGCTTTGCATCATCAAAATATCATTCCTCTATTTTTTTCGTGTTGAAGATAAGAATATCGAGGGTCTAGAAGCAAAAGGTCGTATGGGACGAAATAGCCCGTCCTCCGGCAGAAGGTTGTATGTTCTTCACATACGACCTTCTGCCTTCAATGAAGTATGAAGTGAATTGAATATATCTCCAGCTGTGAGATAGATATTTCTATTTCACAATTGGAGATAAGACCTTCAGCCTCAGTGCAGTTCTGAATCACTTCAAATTCCTGTACCATCTGCATTATACTGAAGGTTATTATCCATTTCCAAGAAAAAAAAGACGATTCAATGAAATTGTGTTTTAATTTCATTATCCCAGAGGAAGATTTTTTGCATTTCATCAAAAGAGCTAACTTCGCTCTACTTGTTTGCCAAATTTTAGATTTATTCCCTGTGTAGTTTGGGTGTCAATAATTGATAATGTAGCATCATACTCATAGCGATATCTCGAGAATGGTTCATTAAAAACAAAACTATCCCGACATTTATTCTTCTAGATTAAATTTCCCAGTTTTTTTAATCCAAACTTTTTCTTCTCACATCAATATTTCTTGAATTATTCCGTTCGAACGGAGAGGATTCCTTATTTTTATCTTCTTTTCGGGAGCGGTTCGGATAACTTCCTAATCGCTCGCGGGAAAAGATGAAAATGGAGAATTCTTTGCGCTTGAACACAATAACTCGAAAAATATTGATGAGAGAGAAAAAAATTAAGAGATTGAATTTGGAAGAAAGGATCTCTCTGTAGTTTCCTTTGTAAAATGAACCAGTCTCGAGATATCTCTGTAACTATCATGCCAGATTCTTAATTAATTACGCTCGAAGTACACGGGGAATCAACCCGAAATTTAGCAGACCCGTAGAACGAAGTCAGCTCTTTCAAAAGAATGCAAAAAATTATGATGTTATACGTAAACCCCAATTTAGCCCGACTACTTTGAATCATTTTCTTGAAAATCCAGTGGTTTCAAAAACTTCATCCTTTTTTCCTCGAATTTTTAATTTTTTTTTCTTCGAAATTTCAGTTCAAATTTTTTTTCTAAATGCAAAAGGTCGTATGTCCTCCAAAATTTTTGAAAAAAGTCTTCTTAGGAGAAAATTTTTTGTAGGCCCGACTTTCGCTATTCATTCCGGACATTTCTTCTCTTTTTTTTTCTTCATATTTTCTTTTCCTTCTTTTTTCCAGGCAGAAGGTCGTATCTGCCAAATCACGATAAAAGTGGTTGTCCACGACTCCGAAACGCTCAAATTGCATAGATACCAAAAAAAATTGAAAAACATGTGGGCATACGACCTTATGATGTTTTTCAGGACAGAGGCCGATTTTTGGCCCATACGACCTTCTGCTTCTAGACCCTCGATACATTTTCTTCATCATCAGCGAAAAAGAATTTACGAGAGTCAGAGAATTAATACTGGATTGATTTTTATGATGTTAAAATTCATTTTCATCGTGGCTCAATCGATTTTCATTAACATATATATACTGACTGGATAACAAATTATTTACATTTACAATTAACGCTCTATCTACATAGCGACAGCCCTTAAGCTTTTATCTATATTTGAATGATATTTACGGGATTTTGTAATCCTAGTGTGTGCGATTATAGCCAGGAGCTTTGGGATAGGAAGAAAATTTGAAAAAGAAAAAATCCCATGAAAAAAAACAAGTTAAACTTGTTTCAATGTCATTGGGATAAAACGTTTATAATAGAGCTGTGATAGGGAAATACAGAATATTTTCTTTTTTCCATTTTCCACCTCTTTCATGTTTTTCTTTAGTCCCCTTTCACTACTGATCCCCAATTCAGTAAGCTTTCCAAAATGCTCCAGTGAAGTAAATGGATTGGTATAAATACACACAGCTCTATCTTTCTGATATAAAATATTGAGCTCCATACTCTGTTATTTTAGTGCAATAGATTATCGTTCTATGTACATGTACCGTCGGATCAAATTGCAATTTTGTTAATTGGCTAGACTATTTCTCTGATAACACTGATCAAAGGGAAATCTATAATCTCTGTTTGATTTGTTGATTTTCCACACATGTGAATAGTATTTGAATTGAATATCAAAATTCTTTCAATTTTTCCATAGAGATATTGATAAAATAGTTGAACTATTATATCAAATATTTGAACTATTTATCAATTTATTTTTTGTGGCAATTAAATTCATTTTTGAACTGAATTATTTGTATTCAATTCATGACGAATTTTCATTAAGATGAATATTTTGCCCCACAAATGGTTCCACGAATTCATTAGCACTCCTGTGGTAATCTTCAATCTCATGCGTATATTGTCGCTTATTTTCCCAAGTTGAAGTTCTAGAAATATCATTATTCTGTGCTCTGATCAGTTTGCTGTGATTGTTTGAGGATTAACTTCGTTCTCGTAATAGCAGTGATGATAGGTTTAATTAGTATCAGAACAGTTGCTATTACAAATGCAGCACAAATTAAATCCTTCCCAGTTTTACCAAAGGACTTCATCTTGTAAACACCATTAATATTTGTTGCAGTGAACAGTATCGTCATAGCAATACCACCAAATGCATGAGCAACTTTGACGATTATTGGTCGGAATCTTGGATACACCCAGCGCGTATTACTCGCTATAATACCAAATACTGTAACTCCACTGGCAATTATAATTGAGCTCAAGCCTAGTTTGCCGTGAGTTGAGTGAAAATGTCCTTTGCCACTCCTATTTTTATTCACTACAATTATAATCAAACCGATGAACATCAGAGTTAGTCCAACTGTGTTTATTATCCAGTGGGCGGTTACACGATTGACACGAGAGAGACGATGGCCCAAGTTCGTTTCGCCGGAAATACTGTAGACACCTTCCAGTATGAGAAGTCCTACCTGAAGAATTTATAAATAAATTAGGATTTAATAATTTTCTCTTTCCGTTAAATGGAGCAATAATAATTATAATATGCACCAGCTCTTGTAAGCCCAGAAGGGCAATTCCACATTCGAAGAATGTAAATAACTAGTTCGTAAAATTGAAGGGAGGGGTTGAAAATTCTAAGGGTTATTGTTAAGGGGAGGGGTTGAAAATTGTAAAAGGTGGAGACAAGTCATACAAAGAAATAAAGAATAATAATTATGATAAATGCTGTAGAAATGAATTATTTTTCAATTTTTTACAATTTATTTCGTGCTTCAAGAGGAATTGTCATGATTTTATATAAAATTTTGAAGAAGAACTAGAGGAAAATTAAGACAAAATTTTAAGAGATAACTTGTTAGTGATTCTCATTTTTCTCATGTTGATAATATATTATCAACATGAGGAAAATGAGCTAATAGCCATTGCAGGATAATTGATCACGTATAACAAAATACATATTATTCATGAGTATTGATTTCTTAGGATTATTTAATAGCAATTTCGTTTCTCAATCGGAAATACATCTTAATTTGAAAAACATTGGTTTTGTTTATGAAATAATCTTAATTATAGGAAAAATACTTACACCAACAGACATACAAATTGGATGCCACGAAAAGAAATTATAGTTTAAACTGAAAACGCCAACAATATAGAGAACTGGGATGAGTATAAGCAGATGAACTAAGGAAGAAATGATGAGATTAAGGGTATGCGGTCGACCCTTTCCCTCTACATCTGTCTTCATTCTTCTTCTCAATTTAACTTCACAATTAGAAAAGAAAATTCTCAAATCGTTCGAAATTACATAAAATACTTGGATATGATCACTGAGCTCTTCGAATATGACGATGCAAATTTATGTAAATGAGATAACCGAAAAAATATGTATAATGTGATAATATTGAACTGTTTTAAGTGAGTATGAACGGAACGTGAAGACTACTGTGCCATAAGCTCAACGGCAACAAGTAAGTTCCTCGGTCTTCCCTCTCTCCTATAAAAATGCTCATATCACTGCCTGGTGTCTGCCACAGCTCGTTTGCTACCAAACACTGTGACCTTGGCACTGTTGAACAGCTGACAATTCACTTGAGAATTATGGAAAAAGAGGAAAAACAATTTTATGCACATACTACCAGACGCGCGAAACAAAAATATGTATGCGCTAATCAATATTTTGATGGAGATGGAGATGAGTTCATGACCTTGATCCTCAATTCTAAAGATTCACTGCATATAAAATTTCCACTTTTCAAAAAGAAGGAAAAAAGTATCTTCTAAAAATGAGGTATTCTAATTTATTTTCCCTTATAGCGGGAAAAAATGAATTTTATATATTTTTTATGCATAAAAGAAAAAACAATTCCATCATAAATTGATACTGTGAATTTACATTTTTTTCTCAAAAATGACAACGTACAAAAATTTTATTACTTTCTTCTTATCTGCTGGATTTATTATCCGAGTTTCAAGATATATATTTTGATTGGTTATTATTTTTTTTTGTATTGCTACATGAAAAATACACACTCATGACATTGTACAGTAGTAAATATGAAAAATACACATTTATGACATTGTAAAGTAGTAAATATTTGAAAGAAAAAATGAAGGTTGGAGGCGAAAGAATCATGTGAATAATATGTAGGAGAGACCGGGGCAAAGTGGGGTATCAACTTTTTGGGGCACTTTTTTTTTTTTTAAGCTATCAACGGCTGCTGCAGTGTTCATTCTCATGACGTCTTGGGCAATATTCATGGCGCAAAAAAAGAATGAAAGTCAGGAAAAAAATTTTTTCCAAATGGTGCACGGTCTTCACAAAAAATTTTCACTTCAACCCGTGTCAGGGTTGTTTAGCCTAATCCTTTAGCTTTGATTCCATTGTTTTCTCTCTCTCTACGATCATTTGTTATCGAGATATCGGCAGTAGAATGAAGGACACTTTTGTCTTCGATCAGCGATATCTCGTGAACTATTGATCGTACACCGAACGGATGGTGGGTTCCATAAATTTGAATCAGTGCTCTGTAAATGTCTTGTGTTGTTTTGTTGGAAGGAAAAATTTTCATCTTAAAATCGGTTTCAAAAAGTACATAAAAATTACGCTTTTTTTGTTTTTCTAAAAATGGACCTCGACTTTGGAAATATTGCAAAAAGTACCGATGTTCCAGCGTTTTTTTCTACACTCCGCAAGAAAATTGAGGGAACGGAAATTTTTTCCATTTTTTTGCGTGATTTCCAAACGGCTGTAACTTTGCGTAAAAGGATCGGATCGAGATAAAAATAAAAATATTTCAAAAGCTGGAAGTCTCTAGTTTTGAATTCTTGAGATGAAATTTTTTTTAGCCATCATTTATCGCACGGAAGGAGGGATGAAGATGTAAAAAGAAGTCAACATTTTTAGATTTTTAAAAATCTTTCGGGAAAAAAAACAGTCCAACTGGTCGGCTTCAAAATGTACAGAGTGTTTAGGCACACATGATGCTGAAAAAAGACATCAAAGTATTTGCACTTTTTGCAAAATCAGTAGAGTTTAGCTCAATTAAAAAAAAACAAAAACTTCATTTTTTGTTTTCTTTTGAACAAAATGATCAATTATTGGGAAAAAATAAAATCTTAACTTTTTATAAAATTTCAATTTTTTTGAGGGTACCCCACTTTGCCCCAGTGGGCTCAACATGGTCGACGTGGTTTGATCGATTGAAAAAACGAAAGCATAGGTAGAAATAAAGATGGAACCAAATTTTGGACCCTGAAAACCCTCTCCTTCCCTTAGTTATTCCACTTTGCCCCGGTCTCCTTTATAAAATTTATCTGATGAACTGAATTAATTTGGTAGACACTAGAGTAAGAAAAGAGACTGAACTTGATATTAGAATTGGAGATATTAATAAATTCTTACGAGATGGAAAATTCTCAATCAATAATCCTGTCTTCAATCTGCGAGAGAACCGCTGGGATAAAACAAATGTTCAGTCTCTTCAAAAACATGAATGGACGAGAAAACTTCGATTCGCACGTTTCAGCTCACGCGCACCTTCGATCCAGCTGTTCCCCACGTGTCTGTACTGTAACGTATCCATGGCAACCACCAAAGCACAACCAGAACTCTTCACGCTTGACAGTTCTCGTGTTACGAATAATTCCATTCTCAATTCGAATAACACTTGAATGAACATCGAAATCACAAAAAGAACATAGTTCAGTTAATATGTATATTGATTCACTACAAATGGTTTTAATTGACAATGGCTATTTGAAAACAAGTTATTCAATATTGTGAAAGGTAAAATGGTTGTGGCAGACAGGAGGGAAGCATTTATTGTTTCCACAGCCAGTCACTTTTTCGGAATTTCTCCGAATAATTCATTGGAGCCAGAGGACCATATGGTCCTCGATGATTTCCTTGATACTGCCAATTCCAGAACACTGTGTGCTCAACCAGGTAAATCGGAGGATTCTTCACATCTCAAATTGACTAATGTACCATCACATGGCGTGAGAACATTGGTCTTCTTCAAGGTTTGTGCTTGATTTATTTTCTACTTTTCTCTTTGTCTACACGATTACATTTGCATCGATAAAAAAAAAACGACTGTGGAATTTTCAAACAAATCGCTTATATTCTATCATCAGTTTTTTGAGAATATCTTGAAAAGTAAGCAAGATAAAGCGACTTTGCCTTGATCCTTTTTTGTAGCTCTGAAAATTCTTTACAAACATGTTTGAAATCGGAATCGCTCTATCTCGCTTAGTTTCCGAAATATCCTCAAAAAACTGATTATGGAAAAAGATAGATTGGTTTGAAAATTTCATATTCTTCATAAAAAATCGGTATTAAAAATTTTCAGTTGAAATCATCGGCAATAACAAATGACAATTTCCACGAACTAGTCCAATTAGCATCAACTGGAGAGAATGCTGGATCTGCTCTTATTGAAGGATTGAGACAAGTTTGGACACCAACTCTTCAGTCTTCTGGTTTAAATACATTGTACCTCAAGAAATTGGAGGAGGATCTTCTTGGACCACGGTTACCTTCGACTCTCATCGAGGAAGAAACCTTCTGGCGAAAGAAGCGAGAAGAGTCCAAAAATACCACTAATGGCAGAAAATTATTGGATGAAGCAAGCAAAATTGTGAAAGACATTCGTGTAGAATTAGAGAGTGCGGCAATATCTAGAGATGGATTGTCTGGAGTGGAAGAGGTGCTTGAAGCAGTTGCAGGCAGTGTCGATGACCTCTGGAAACTTAATGGACCAATTTATACTGAAGAACGAATGAAGACACTCATCAACGTCATTGGAAATGAAGTAGTTACATTGGTACAGCTACTTTTGGATGAAATTCGAGATAAAGAAGTGCGTATAAGAGATGAAGGCTTCAAGATAGCTGCTAACGTATGTGAAAAGTGGGTGGATATTTCTAAACGATTGACCAGCCTCTTCTGGCCCCATCACTCTCTTCATCCTTGGAAGGGAGAGCCATATCTGCCTCCAAAATGCTCAAAATTTGCTCATAGATTACGTCAAACTTCAGAAATTCGGCTTCAGCATAGGCAATTAACTCGATTACTCACTGAGAATGAGAGATCTACACTTGGTACGGAGACTCTTCTTCAGAGTTTCGATGATTTAAAAATTATTTTGGATGAAGAGGAAAAAGATCTTGAGTGGGAGCGCTTGAAAAGAAGACTTGAAGAAGGCTTAATGCCAGCTGAGGAACGTGTCAATGAGAAACTGAAGAAACAATTGGCATCGGCAACTAGTCCAGTTTTACTTGTGAGTGAATTCCAAAGATACGGTGAATTGATGAAAAGAGAGGGCGTTAAAAGAGCCTTGAGGACTGAAAGGGAGGGTCTTTTATCAGCTTTAGATGATTTAGTTGAGAATTATCAAAGTGGTCCTGATACTGTAGATCTATTGGATAATCCAAGAATTCTTCAGGATGTTCAGGCAGCAAGATCAGCTGAAATTAAATTAGAGGCTCTTCAGAAATTATCAAAGGAATTACTCTCTGATCTTCCGAGCTTCAAGGATGCCACTGTGAAAATCTCTTTGGCTATTAAAGAAGCCGAGGGAAAACGTCAGAATCTTGTTGAGACCTGGGTGAATGATACAAGAGATGCTATCAAGAGAAAAGATTTAACTGTAAGAAGTAATTCAGCAGTTATTGAATTGGTTGGTTCGAGTATGATGAAGGTGAACTATGATCCTAGATTGACAACTCTGGTGCAAGAAGCTAGAGCTTTGTCAGGTCAAGGTATCGAACTCCCTAGAGAAATAAGGGATCTTGTTGAACGTGCTGGTGCTCTAGCTGCACGTGCCAGGGCTCTTCAGCAAGTTGCCAATTTTCACAATACAATTGGCGATAGAATGGTACCATCACAACGACCATTGATGCTAACCACCGCTCTAGAACTTGCCAGAGCTGTTCACGAGCAATCTGGTGTTGTTTGGTCAGATATTCATGCAGTAGATGTTTATACTGCACGTTTACGTGACTTTGTTCGAAAATTTGCTCGACAGAATTCTGAATTAGCTGCAAAGCATGTTTACTTGAGGGATTTAATTGCGGGTTTGTTGAAGGGAGAAGTTGTTAATCTTGTTGGTAGTCAAGTGGCTTGGAAGGATGCACTCCGCAATATGAGGTCAGTCGTTGATGAAGTTGATGCAAATCATGGAAATACCAAGGCTTGGAAACTGCATTGGGATCGACAGCTTCTCAAAGTTCTTGGTGTTGCTTACAGAGCAGCTCTACCAAATTTAATCAGAAAACTCCCGGAAATAAGAATTGAACTGATCTTCAGAGATGGTTGTCTTCAGTCGAGACCACCATTTGAAGAAATTCGAGCTAAACTTTATTCTGGTATTCGAAGATTTCTCGCAATTCCAACAAATTTCAGAGGCGTTGGTGAAGCTGCCGATGGAAAATTCGGAGGTCTTGTTCAGCGAAGTGCTTATTTGTTTGGTGGAGTTTATAAGGAGGCTGAAGTAGCACTCTCCGGCCTTGAGGCAGTGAGATTGAAATGGATTCCTCTGGCAGCCCCAGCGACAATCGATATTAGTGAACAATTGAAAGGAAAATCACCTCAAGACTGGGAAAAAGCATTCAAGGATGCGAAACAATGGGCACAAGAAGTTGGAAAGCTTCGTGGTGGTGAAATCCACATTTGGTGTTTGACTATTGACACTTCGACAACGAGAAATGACTTGGAGTCAGCTTCGAGGAGATACTGGGATCGATTGTCCTCAGATTTGAGAGCAGAGGCTTCTTCCAGGCTCGTTGCTGTTGTTGAATTTTTATCAGCAGCGGCTAAGGAACTTGATCGACGTCCAAAGGATGTTGAAGAGGTGGGGCTCGCATTTGAGACACACAAGAGAATTGCAGAAGAATCGTCAGGTATTGGAAGCGAGCTAGAGGCAGTCACTGGACTTGCTAGAGTAATGGCTGCTTGGACACGAGAGAAGTTGGATGGTAAATTTTCTTTTAAATATCACTTCCACAAAATTTGTATAATTTATTTTGGAATAATACATCTTCTTTTTCTTGTTTAGGAGTTTCTGGAGCTCACGCAGCGTGGGAAGGCCTTGCAGATCGTTTAGAGAGACACAAAACTGTTGTGATACGTCAATTAGAGGATGCGAAAATTAATCTGCGTCATCGAGCAGTTGCGTTGAGAGATGAGAAAGAACGATGGGAAGCACGTTGGTTTTCTAAGCCAGAGACAATAACACTCGATTGGCTATCTTCAATGAGAGAACGTTGGACAGCTCTGGAAGAACAAAAAGATTCTCTCATTGCTGATTGTAGTAGAGTTGGATTAGATATAATTGAGATATTAGAAGAGGATAATGAAGTTTCAAGGCGACTTGAGGCTGAACTAGATGCTGAAGAGTCCAATTGTAAATTCCAGGAAGAATTTCTTAAAGAACTTGAAAATCAAGAAGCTGAAGAGTGGAGTGTTTCTCGTAGGAGATTACCAAGGCTTCATGACTGGTTAGATTCGTGGGAAGCTAGGATAAAAATACAATCGAAAGAACCAGAAGACTCTAAACAACCTGAAAATAATGAGAAAATAATTCAGAAGAAAGGTATTGTTGAGATCGATACGTTCGTAGGGAAGAAGATTAAGGACATACGAAGTGCCATTGAGTGGATTCAACTACTTCGAGGAGATGAACTTGCTGAGGAACACTGGAATGATCTGAAGGAAGTTATCGGTGTTGGTGGGAACATGCGGGACATTACTTTGGGTCATCTACTGAAAGCTGCTCCAGTGATCAGAGAGAACATCGAGAAAGTCAAAGAAATATGTAAACGCGCAGTAGCAGAAAGTGGAATTCGTCAAGCCCTAACCGAATTAGAAGCATGGGAAGCATCAGCATCTCTTCATCTCCAAGAAGCCAAAGACAGTAGAAATTCACCAATTCTATTGGTCGGTGAATATGGAGAAATCTTGGCTCGGGCGGGTGAGCTGAAACTTCTTTTAGAAGGTGCAAAAGGTGCCTCTGGATATGAGAGATTCGCGGCACGTGCAGCACGTTGTGATACAGCCCTCGTTGAACTTGAAGAAAGAATCAAAGCACTGGGATCACTTCAAAGGAAATGGGTTTACCTAGAGCCTGTTTATGGAAGTGGAGCTGCGCCAAATGATTCCGGAAAATGGGCTCGAGCTGATAAAGAGTTCAGATATTTGATGGGTGAAGTTGCAAGGGATCCACGAGTTCCTTCACTGAGAAGACTATCGATGCCTGCGCTATTGAATCTGAAAGATTTACTGGACAGATGTCAACGGAGTTTGGATGAGTTTTTGGAAGAAAAACGATCAGCTTACCCAAGACTTTATTTCTTGAGTGATGAAGATCTTCTGGAACTTATTTCAGGCAGTGCTGCTGGTCTCCAAAGTCATTTACCAAAATTGTACCAAGGTGTAGGATCTATTCGGACAGAGGATGGAAGATTAACAGCAGTTATTTCACCAGAAGATGAAGTTGTAACGCTTCCCGTTTCTATTGATCTTTCGGATCCTCTTCCATCTTGGTTATCAAATTTGGAAGAAGTTTTAAAGAGAGCATTATCACAGAGTCTTGAAAAGTGCCTCGTTGATGCACAGCCTGATCCATCTATGTATCCAGCTCAAGTTCTTTCACTCTGTGAACGAATTCATTTTACTGAACGATGTGAAGCAGCGTTGCTTAATGGAAAATCTGGGTTGAAGAAACTCGTTGAATTTTTGGAAATACAGAGAGCTAAATTCAGAGGATTAGAGGATGCTGGTGATAAATTGACTGCACAAAAGGCCAGGAGTTTGCTTCTAGACACTGTTCATCATTTAGAAATCACTAGAAATCTCTTGAAGATTATGGAGAAAGGAGAACCAACTGGTTGGACGTGGAACCGACAGCTCAGGTTCTACCGATCACGGCAGGGACCAGTTGTGAAATGTGCGGGGGCCGAATTTCCGTACAGATTTGAGTATCAAGGAGCAGCAATTGGATTAGTCAGAACTCCATTGACGGAAAGATGTTTTTTGGCGTTGACTCAAGCAATGAAACTCGGACTTGGAGGCAGTCCAACTGGACCCGCTGGTACAGGAAAAACGGAGAGTGTCAAAGCCCTTGCTTCTGTATTGGGAAGACTTGTTCTCGTTTTCAATTGTGATGAAGGTATTAATTTTTTAATTCTAAATGGTAAAATATCCATGATTCAAGTTCTCATATACCTATGTATCTCATTTTTTTAAGGAATGGATGCAGGCAGTATGAATAGAATTCTCGGTGGTTTAGCACAAGCTGGTGCTTGGGGCTGCTTCGATGAATTTAATCGACTTGAGGAGAAAACTCTGAGTGCAGTTACTATGTTAGTACGTCCACTTCAAGAAGCTGTTAGAGATGGTTCATCACAAGTTAGTCTTGGTGATAAAATCGTTAATTTGAATCCTGACTGCTGTATTTTTATCACTATGAATCCAGCTGGTGATGATTATGGAGGGAGAAACAAACTTCCAGACTCACTAGCTAGATTATTCAGGCCCATTGGAATGGCTCATCCTGATAGATGTGACATAGTAAAGGCTCTATTGGAGTGTGGGGGTTTCTTGGAGGCTTCTGCTCTCGCAAATCAAGTAGTTGAGACACTGGACATCTCTGAGAAGCTACTGTCTAAACAGCCGCATTATGACTGGGGTTTGCGAGCTCTCAGATCAGTTCTCGATACAATTACTACTATCTCGGCTACTCACAATGAGTCTGAGAGACTTTTAGGAGCCATTAAAGCAGCGATTTTACCGAAATTAACGCAGGAAGACACTGAGAAATTTTCAGGATTACTTCGTGATGTCTTTCCGAAAATTCATTCATCACAATCAAATGATTCTGAAGAGAAGCGTGATTTGAGGCGTATTCTAGAAGAGATCTGTGAGACCAAAAGTATTCAGAATGATGTGGCTAATCGATGTCAACAGTTGTATGATCAATTGAAGAATAGAACCGGAGTCGCGATTGTCGGTCCTCCAGGAAGTGGCAAAAGCTTAGTGAGAAACGTGTTGGCTGAGGCTCTGGGAAAATTCGGAGAAACTATCAATCAAATCATAATTTTCCCTGGAGCTATTCCAAAAACTCGACTACTGGGGAGAGTCGATCCTCAAACTAGGGAATGGAAAGAAGGTCTACTATCATCAGCTATCTCATCAGCAGGATCTTCAAATCTTTGGATAATTCTGAATGGCGATGTTGAACCAAGTTGGGCAGAGGCTCTGAATTCAGCTCTTGATGATAACAGATTACTCACACTTCCTAGTGGAGTTGGTATTAAATTAGGACAAGGGATAAGATTCATTTTTGAGACACACAAACTGTCTGGAGCAAGTCCAGCAACAGTTTCTCGTCTGGGTGTTGTTTACTTGGGCAGTACAGGCCCAACAGTTCTTCTGAATCCACTGAAACTTGAAAAACTTTCAACAATACCTAGGAATGTTGTGAGCTCTCATCTTCCTGCTGTTATTGAAGAAGCCCTGAAGATCTCTGGCGAACAAATGTCCGCTTTTGGCTTGATTGAGGCTATTTTCTCACATTTGCTGAATGCTTCAACGATGAATCGAGTTACATATGGATTAATCCTTGGAATTTGCCTTCAGCTGGAGGAGAATGACAGCAGAGAGCAAGTAGCAAGGTTAATCTATCAATTGACCGACTCTTGGTGAGTATTTCCACCCTCTTCTCTGATGCTATTTCTTCCTTCCAATAAATGTTGTTGATTTTTTTCTTGTTCAGGTGCCCAGATCCGGAAAGACCGTTAAATATTCTCTACAATTCGGAGATTGATCGATTAGAGCCATTCACAGAGACTCATACTGCAATCCAAACTAATGATGGCCCTGTTTCACTCTCCAGTATTTTGCGCAGAGGTCTAACTACAATTTTACCTTGGATAGAATCTGGACATCCAGTACTTTTGAGGGGAACCAGGGGTAGCGGAAAGAGCAGTCTTATTGCTGCTACTTTATCCTCTTTGAAGAATGATCTTGAGTCACTGACTGTTGTGAGAGGCTCTTCCTTGTTTGGACCTCAGGATTTAATCACACAACTAAAGAGAGTCTGTGTTAAAGTGGAGTCTTCGGTAAATGGGAGAACTTACAGGCCTAGAAATGGGGACAAAGTTATTCTGGTGCTGGAGGACATTCACTTGGCTCCTAAAAATCTTCAGGAGCTAATTCGTGAACTCCTACAAGAAGGAGGATTCCACGAAGATGATCTGGAATTCGCTAGTCTCCCAATAACCCTCCTAGTCAGTGCAGACTCATCGACAAAATTACATCCACGTTTGAACTCTTTGCTTGCCGCTCATCACCTTTCGTATCCCAGTAATAAGGACATAATCTCAATAGCCGAAGTCCATCTACAAAATTCACTGAAAGCACTACAAATGACTTCAGACTCATGGATCTCGAATTTAGCCTTAGCAATGTACGAATCATTATCGGCAGTGTCATCTTCAAAAGAATCTTCTTCCATATGGACACCAAAAGACCTGACACAGTGGGCCAAAACACTGGAGAATTATCCAATACCTGAGCATCTAGATGAAATCATTCATTATGTAACTGATTCTGGAGAGAGACTATTTTACGCTAAATTAACAATAAAAGATCAGTCACGCTGGAAAGCATCCCTAATATCCCGAATTAATGGCTCAGGAGCTCATTCCAATGAAATTTATATGTGGAAAGGTGGAAATACTCTGATTCCATTTGGTCCAGATGAATGGAAATTGGAGATGATATCAACAGCTGATAAATGTGCGAGAGAGGGTGATCCACTTCATGCAGCACTTGCTCCTCATTTATTGAGAACCACTGGAAGTGTCTGTTGGGCGTTTGGTAGTCATCATCATGGAGTTATTCTGATGGGTCGTCCAGGAGCAGGAAGAAAGTCGGCTGGTAAATTAGTAGCATCATACTGTGGCCTCAGATTAATTGATGCAGGACCTGGACGAGGCAGGATTGGTATAAAAACTGCAGTTCAAATGGCTGGAATCGACGGTCAACCAACGCTACTATTATTGGAAGAACATCATGCCAGAGAAGAGGGTCTTGCAATTTTGGCTGGAGCTCTTGTATCAAAAGGTGAAATACCAGGGTTATTATCACCTGAAGAGTTGGATGGACTGGTTGCACCTTTGAATGATCTCGCGAGGAATGAAGACTTCTCTGGAACTTTGGATCAATACTTCTATTATCGGTTGAGAAAACTCCTTTATGTAATCATCATCTTGGATTCTTCCGATATGAGAAAAGATTGGTTGATTCACTCTGGGCTTCTTCAGCATTGTGTGCTGATTTCAGAAACCCCTGGAAATGAGTGGTGGACCCGAGAATCATCTCTCAATGATTTGGGGATTGAAATCATCTCCAAATCATTGGAAAGTATCGAGAACAAATCGCAAGGATTGAAAACACTCGTTCAGGCACATCTGCGAGCCTCAAAGTATCAGCAGTCTCCTGGTAGATTCTTAGCTCTTTTGTATACATGGGAAGAACTCAGGAATGATTGGAGCAGAGTTGTAGAGAAAAAACTAGAGAGTTTTGAAGCAGGAATCAGTAGATTGAGAGAGGCTGGTGAGAGAGTATCCAGGCTTGAGGACGAAGCGTCTGAACAACGGAAACAGCTTGAAGAGGAGAAGAGACGTGCTAATGCAGCACTCGAACAGATAACAGCAACAATGCGGGGTGCAACAGGACAACGTGGTGAAATGTCATCATTGAAAGCAGATACTGAAAAAGAAAGTATAGAGTTAGCCAAACGTAAAGTAGTTATAGAGAAGGAACTGGGAGATGTAGAACCACTGGTTGAGGCAGCAGCACATGCAGTTGCTGGAATTGGTGCTGATTCACTTGCTGAGGTCCGATCACTCAGAGCACCGCCATCAGCAGTTCGTGATGTTCTTGAGGGTGTACTCAGGTTAATGGGAATAAGAGATACATCATGGAATAGTATGAAAACATTTCTAGCTAAAAGAGGTGTTAAAGATGAAATAAGAACATGGGATGCTAGAAGAAGTACACCAGCAAGTCTTGAGGCTGTTTCTAAACTGATTAAAGAACGTCCTGAGTCATTTGAAGAAAAAACAGCTAAAAGAGCATCAGTTGCAGCAGCTCCATTGGCTGCTTGGGTATTAGCAAATCTTCAATATGGTCAGATACTTCAACAAGTTGCCCCACTTGAGCGTGAACAACGTCAATTATCTGAGAAGTTAACAGCAGCAGAAGCGCAAATTGACAGATTAGCAGCTGGTCTTAGTTCAGTTGAATCACGAGTCGCTGAATTACAGGAAGAACTTGCAGAACACTCGAGAGGTGCAGCAGCCCTTCAGCTACGTACTGAAGCGACTGAAGCTAGTTTAGCAACAGCCAGAGCACTTCTGCAAAAACTTGCTGCAGAGCACAGTGACTGGCAGAATCAATTTGAGGCATTAACATCGAGGAGAATTCGATTGGATATTGAAGCAGCTGAGGTTGCTTCCTTATTGGTGTATCAGGAGCCAGGAACAGATGATAAGTCGAAAAAATTAGCTATAGATCTCCTGACAACTGAAAGAGAACGTTTGTTATGGCGAGCACAGGATCTACCAACAGATACCGGTAGTTTGCTTGGTGCTGCCTGTGCTTTAAGGGGTCCTTTAGTTCCTCTCTTCATTGATTCTTCTGGCATCGCTGTTACCTGGCTGAAGGCTAATTTTGGAAGTCGACTGGAAACCACTAAACCTGAGGACTCAAAATTCTTAACTACATTAGAATTAGCTGTACGTTTTGGGAAGCCGATTCTCGTAGAGGAGCTCGTTGAGTTGCCAGTTATTTTACTTCCTCTGTTGAGAAAACGACCACTGAGACTTGGTGACAGAACACTTCCACCTCAGAATGGATTCAAATTATTTTTAGCAACCAGAAGGGATGGTTTGGATACTCTACAAAACGAAGCTGATGCTGTTCTATTCAAAGTTACTCTTGGAGCTGGTAGTAGAAGTCTAGCTGAGAGGTTTGTTGAGAAGGCTTTGCTCAGAGATACTCCAGAGTTAGAAAAACAGAGAAGAGAGGCATTGGAGCTTGAAGAAAAATTGTCGGGGGAGAGAGATGCTGCAAGATTAGATCTCCTCACTCAATTGGGTGCTGCTAGGGGGCAGGACTTGCTACAGGAGGATCAAGAAGGACAGGGAGGCGGATTATTGAGTTCTCTTGAAGCAACGCAAGCAAAGGCTAGAGAGATTGCTAAAGCTCTCGAGGAGAGTCGAAAACGAAGAGAGGATGTCTCCAAAAGATCAAAAGAACACGAGAAACTTGCCAAGTTTGCTGCTGGAGTTTTTAAAGCTGTTAAAACATTAACTTCTCTCAGTCCACTTTATGTTTTTTCTGCTGAAGCATTCACGGATATTTTTTTGGAAGCTGATGCTCAGAGAAATCAAGCAATGAGTAGTGACAAGAAGGAACAAGAGATATTCATGGAAAAGAAATTACTCGTTCTAACTCTCCATTACTGTACCCGAGCTGCTTATCGAAAGCACAGACTACCTCTGGCCCTCTATCTAGCATTATCATTAGAGCCAGTACCTGAGAATGAGCGTAATCTTCTTCAAGATGGCATTTGTCTCAAGAACGAAGAAAATCCAGATTTTAAATTACCAGATTGGCTTCCTGAAGAAAGAAAATCAGCTGTGAAAGCTCTTGCATCTAATTTACCAGAGATTGCAGCAAAATTGGAATCAGATTGGATCGTAGACCCGAGAAATATTTATAAAGATCAATCATTGACAGCATTTCAAAAAGTTTTGATTGTTCAAACACTGAGACCTGATCATCTTCACACCGCTCTCATGCAATTCACGACAGTACAGTTGGGAGTTAAGGATTTGGCACCGCCACCATGGAGCTTAGAAGGAATTGCTGAGAATAGCGTACAGAGACCAGTACTTCTGCTATTATCACCTGGTGCTGATCCGGGACCTGAATTAAGGGGCATTGCTGTGAAAAAGAAACTTCCGGAGGGCTTCCATGAAGTTTCTTTGGGTCAGGGCCAAGTGGCACAGGCGGAATCATTGCTCGAAAGAGTTTGCAGAAATGGTGGATGGATACTTTTGAGTAACCTCCAACTGGCCCTCAATTGGCTCCCCCGTTTAGAGAGTTTACTCCGCAGTTCCATGTGCACAAAAGATAAAAATCCTGTTGCAAGAATTTGGCTAACTACTGAAGAGTGCAAAGGATTTTATCCTGGCTTAGCTGGAATATGTGAGAAAGTGGCTTACGAGCCACCAGAAGGTGTCAAGAGGAATCTCAAGAGATCCCTCAGACAATTGCAACAGCATAGAGCACAGAATCACAATTCTGAGGGAATTTTTATCCTTGCTTGGTTACATGCTATTCTGCAAGAGAGAAGGAGATTCGTTCCACAAGGCTGGATTCGTTCTTATGAATGGAGCGAGGCAGATTTAGAGGCTGCACGGGAATTAATAGTAAATGGAGCATCAACAGCAGGGGCAGAAGCCAATCTCGATTGGGAGGAAGGTCGTGGTCTCTTAGAGGTTGCAGTTTATGGTGGTCGACTTCAAGATGAGTTCGATATGCGTGCGCTGGGAGCCTTACTTAGAGATATATGGGCTAAGGAAGTGTTCCAAGGGAGAAAGAAACTAGCTGGAATCATATCAGTGCCTGATGCTTGCCGAAGAGATTCATTGAAAGGAATTGAACTATTACCAGACTCTGATAATCCTATGGAGTTCTTTGGGCTTCCAGCCAATGCACTGAGAGCTTGGGAACGTTCAGCAGCAGAAATTGTAATTTCCATACTCAAATCTATGTGCACAAAGATCTCTGGAAGCATGGAGAAGAGAGCTGCAAAGAAAATCGAGTCGAAATTACAAAGAGACTTGAAAAATTACATTGAACAACAAAGTTCACATTTCAAAAGCTCCAATAAATCACAAGGTTCAATTAATCCCATTGAGGATTTCTTCTCAGATGAGAAAAAACTCACTGGTAGTTTGATTATTACGGCGCAATCTGATTTAGAGAATTCAATGATTGAGGGTAGAAAAACACCGAGATCTTGGCTTGACGGATGGCCTGGAGGTCCGAGAGAAATTTTTCCTTTTATTAACGACATTTTGGCTAAACACAAGAATCTTTTGGCGATGGAAAATGGTATGCCTGGAAGAGTAGATCTTTCTTCTTTGATTAGGCCAAGGGCATTCTTAGCTGCACTGAAACAATACACTGCTAGAGAGTCTGGATCTCCATTGGAGGGACTGAAATTGAGAGCTCATTGGATCGATGGAACTCCAAAAAGTGAATGGAAACCGTCCATTATTATCGAAGGACTCCTCATTTCAGGTGCAATAATTAGAGAAGGATTTTTACAAGAATTAGACGCAAATGCAGCACCAGTTACAGCAGCACCACAATGCCAGTTATTATATGCACCAGAGGTTTCAGAAGAAGAAATAACGGTTTATTCTAAACACAGTTTGAAACACCAAATCCTTGAAATTCCACTTTATTGTGATTCACAAAGAAATGAACTTATTTGTTCATTACCGGTTGGATGTCCCAGTGAGACTCATGATCAGTGGTTGAGAAGGGGTATTATCATACATCTTGGAGGATACTAGTCGAGTTTCTATCAATGTAATGAATGTGCATCAAGAATGACACGAGCATATTGGATTTTAAAAAAAATTTAAAAAATGGAGAGATAATGAATTGCTTGATTTTGTGAATTATACTATTCGTAAAATGCTTTGTTATTATAAAATTCAATGGAATTTATAGGCAAATTTGTTTCTGTATTAATCCCTTTAGTTTCTCACTCAAAGGAAAAATAGAATGATTCTATTGCCATTAAAGATATTCATTCTTTTGAATGAAATTTTTTTTCTCACACATCTTTACTTGTTTTTATTTTATTTCTTTTTTTTCCATACAGTATGTAATGATAACACTAATAAGTAGATATTATGGAGTACGTCAAGATTCCATTAGGAAGTACCGAAAATAGTTTGGTTAATACAATCTCACGATTGATATTGTAAACATAATAAATACATTGAAAAAATAACGTAAATTTAATTCATAATATAAATATAGGGGAGGGGCGGGTAAAATGGACCACTTAAGCTATTTCACACTTAAAAGTGGGTCACATCATTGAAAATTCTTAATATTATCATAAATATCAGCAGTCATTTTTATTTAAATCGCTACCTTTGAAATAGAATTTATAAGAAAAAGGGAAGGATAAAATGGACCACAGAATGAAAAATTGGCTTGACCAGTTCTGCAGATGTTTTATGAAATAACATTCCAAATTATTTTTTAATTGAAGTCACCATTTCAGTCAATCGTACACAGCACAAGCGCCAAAAATATTCACGTGAAATGTTCACCTAGCTTAGTTTTCGAGATATTTGAAGAAAAAACAAAAAATTTCTGAGAGTTATGCTTCAATTTTTTCTACCTTTGAAGTTTTCCGTTTTTTTTAAGATTTACCTTTTTCTGGTAGCTGCCATTGGGGCTAATTAATAAAGAGACAGAGTGAGGAATTTCCGAGTGTTAATTTTTTTTCTAACAGATTAATTATATAATTGCATTCAATTAGGAATAATCGATTATTTTGGTTTTTCGTTTTCAAAGAGTATCAAGGAAACTAAGCGTGATAATTTCAAGATATTTACATGGAGATACGGAAGAATATACCTCGAAGGTATTAGTAGGTATAAACAGAATTTCGTTGAACATTATTTCAATCAAATAATGATTTGCTTGATTGCCAGCATGAAATCTTGAAATCTTCTAGTATTTTCTGAAATTTCTTGAATTTCCATAGAAATCTATAGAATATTCAGAAATCCGTTCAATTTCCACAGATTTCAAGAAATTTCTGAATCTTCCTAAAATCTGCTAAGGATTCGAGAATATTCGAATTCTTAAAATTTCCAATTTCGTGTAGAGAGATTTTTAAAAGTGATCACCTCCTCGATCAAAAACAAAATTCCCACAATCCATAAGTCAGAGATTCATGTTTTAATATTTATATTTCTGGATTTCTGCGTTCTCTTTTTTTGACTCAAAAAAAAATTAACATTTTCTCTCGTGGCTGTCATTGTGGTGAATCAATCAGATGGTGAAGCGAGAAATTTTCAGAATTGATTGAATAATTTGATTCAATTAGAAAAACTCGATTTTTTTCATCTCCAGAGAATATTTCAGAAACTAAGACAACGAGATAACGCGATTGTGCTCTAATCTTTTTTTGTAGAGAGTTCCAAGAGCTACAAAAATTTTGCTATCTCGCTTAGTTTCCAAAAAATTTGGGGAAAAAAGAAACGAATCACCAAAAATTAAATCATATTTCACCTCTTCACTACTGAATTTATTATCTTCTGGAATTCAGGCTTTACCAAAATAGCGATAATAAAATTCCATTTCCTTCATTTTGTGTTCAATTTTTCTTCAATTATTCCATTTTGCTTTCGTCTACACTTATCCACAAAATAATAAGTTAATTCGAAAAAAGTCCATTTTACCCTCAAAATTTTATAATTCAATTTTCGAAAAGGTCGATTTTATCCACCCCTCCCCTATTATAAAGATTAATTTTTGGTAAAACAGTAACGAATGAATGAATTATCAATTCTATAATTAAATAGTTTATAACAATAATTTAAATTTCAAGATATCCTCCTCCAAAACTCTACTCCTGTCAGACCCTTTCACAAATTCACAGCAGTATTATCACTATTACTTTTTTTATTTCTCTCCTCAGTTCTTCCTTTTCTTTTTTTTTGTCTTTTTATTGCAATTTTTAATCTCAATATCTCCTTATCACTAAAAAAATTCATTTAGCAACAAAATGAAATTTCAAAATTTGAATAAATATAATAGAAGACTCGAATCGAATAGGTGTTTTGATTATTATTATCATTATAATTACGATTTTTTTCACATTGTTATTTTTTTTTCCTGCATTAAATTCTTTTTCTCTAATTAGTTCCAAAATACAGTGCATTTTATCCCTCCTTTTGATCTTTCCAGAAAAAATAATTATTTCAATTGGAATTATTTGAAATTTCGAAATTCCAGCCGTACTTCCAACCAAGTCTTGATTAATTCAGTATCAGCATTTGAATTATTTTTCTGTATTCTTTTCTAAAATTGATATTAGTAATCAGTGACTTAATTGATGAATTAATTAACAACTCATTGATCAAACAATAGGAAATAATAGAAAGTTTCCATATTCATAAAATTAGTTTTTTTTTTCTCAATTGATGAAATGATATTTCAATACAAAATTAAATTATTTGAGTTGAATTGTCATCTCTAATGTTCTATCAACAGGCCGCTATTTTTCTACTTCCCTTTTTTTAATATAACGTTTGGGGTTTTATAATACATACATACATAGATAATTAAGTTTTTTGTTCCCCATTCAAATTTTACATTTAATTCCTTTAATTATTGTTATTCCATAGGTCTTCTGTAGTATCTGTCGGCTGCATTTTAACTTCACAATTTTCAAACATATTTCATCATAATGGACATTTAATGGGCCAAGTTTCATGTTAAAGTTATCCATGAATACGCAATGCTCGGATGGAAATGAAACAACATTAGATGAAAATACCATTGCTACTGATAGAGCTATAGAATTACTTCACATAGAGAATGAATTGATTTTCCTGGCCCAATTATGAGAATCTATTGTAATTCATCCCTTGTTTCTCATAATGTTTTACAGATAGAATTTACAGGCTCTGTTATTATTTCACTTACATTAACAAATTGGATGAAACACTTGTTATTAGACAAAATTCATGCTGCCGTGAACTTAAATATTCAACGAATATCTAAAGGCTTGGATAAATAATCATGGAGAATCGTTGAGTTGCTCACAAGAATGAAAATCACGTCGATTTCACATTTCAGTGTTCTAGTGAAGACAAACAAATTCGTATAATTATCATCTACCATTCAAAATGAGACTGAATACGGATGAAGACTTCAAATTGTTTTTCTCCTAAATAGCAGTTGTTGAAAATTATCTCCAGCATTATTTTAATGTATTCATCATCCATCGAAGAGCCTGATTTCATAACAAATACAGATTTTATACTCTGAATACATTCATATTGATAACACGCTAATTTTCACCCAATTTTCTTAGTAAAATCACATTTTAAAAATCAGAAAAATGATAAATTATTGTACCAACATTTGAATTACTGAAAAAATAGAAATAGATTCTCAGAATCTCAAATAAGTAGAATATTTAACCGACAGCTTACAATGAAATTCATATAATTATTTTTCATTTTTTTTGAATGAATACTGAAAAAATATAAGAGGCCTCAAATTCGACTTGAATTCTCATTATTGATTGTCCGACATTTACTTATTGATCTAAAGAAAATAAGGTAATCTAGTTTGGAGAATTCAGGTCGAATCGATGCCAAATATAAAGGCAATACTCTGTTACAATTTCTATCTCAAATTATTTATGATTTTTTTTTCATCATAAATCCAATTAATTGTTGCATCAAAAGTATTTCACATTATCCTTCATTTTATTCTCTTTATCACTATAATTCACAATTCGAAGTAAAACATCGAAGACATTTGTTGACATTTTTATTTAAGTACAGAAAATTCGATCAGGTATCTTCATTAAATCAAATTTTTCTCCCATTTGAAATTTTACCGTTGAAGTTTAGTGGCAATGCCCTTACATGTAACAATCGATTGCTTTCATCATATTTGCAGATGTTTTTTTTTTTTCGCCAATATACAAAGTCTAGTTATTCAGGCCAAGTGTCTCAATGATTTTCATGCAATTGTACTTTACTGAATTAGCAAGAAGATATTATGCAGCATTATCTGAAGCTGGGAAGAACAATTATTTTTCTTTTTTTCTCACTTTGCGGAAACAAAAGAGTTAAAGCTTTATAGTATAATAATTTTATCGATTCCCTCAAAATTTAAAGTGAAATTTGTGAATATTTCACAAAGAATTAGAATCTAAATTGTCTCCTGAAAATGTATCCTTACCTACAGGAATGACAATATTCTTGATATTATTCATTTATTCAAAGGCAACAAACAAAAGCTCGTGGAGAACCTAATGATGACTATTTATTTGACTGGAAAAATTATTATATTTCACAGTTCAACGAAAGCTTTTTCTTCTTAAAACGATAATTAAATAAAGAGAATGCCTCTAACTACTTGGTGTTCGTACGTTGATCCCAATTTTTCATATTCTTTGGTACCAATTATTAGAACCTCAACCCCTTCCATATCTCCTTTCTATTCTCATTTCTACAATTGTTTTTATCGCTCAAATTTCTTCAAGAGCAGAGAATTAGACGAAATTTTGGTCTATGAATAAATAGAAACAATATTTTTCTGATCAAAATTTGACTTACTAATTAATTGAATTCATGCCAAAATTTTCACGATGAAATATCAAATGGCATAATCAATTCTTTTCTGCTTCATTTCATCTTAATAGATCATTCATTCATTTATTTGTTCATTCATTCATTATTATTACTTCATTACTTCCTAACAATAAATTGAGAGAATTGAAGTATTCTTCTTTTCAATTAAAATATTATCATTAATAATTCGATATTTCTCTTTATCACGATTATACACAAGATTATCATCTATTTTATATAAAACCATGAGGAAAGATATTTTTAAAATAATTATAATTTAGTTGCAATCATTCATTTGAAAGAAAACCCAGCAAAGATATATAAGATTTTTAATATTTGGTCAAGTTTTTTCTTTTTAAATATATATCTTCAATAATTCTCGAAGTTATTGAAAATAGAGAATATTCTTTAATTTAATTAATAGTTTTTTTTTCTTTGTATTTTGTGTTTAAACATCTAATTAAGATATGCCGATTCTGAGTGGATTCATTTTACTTGATCCCGAAGAATTAGAGACTCAGAATTTCATCTTTTATTTACTTTTAAATTTAAAATGGACCTCTAAATTACCAGCACCTGAGGATCACTGAAATACTGTGACTCAGTTTAACAATTTCGAACATTGAAAATTGAAAATAGTTTTTGGTGATAAAATTCAGAATACTGCAAGAGGTCAGGGAAGATTTTGCATATCCTCAGTAACGAGTTGAAATTGCTCTTGACCTGAAAAAATACTCAATTAGAAGAAAAAAAAGGAGAAAAAATAAAATTCATTTTTATTATAATGATGGACAAAATAAATTCTTCATAATTTTTGATTTAAAAAAATTGCTCTATTATATATTTACTGTGAAGATATGCAGCAAGATCTCTATCCTCTGCTAGGAGTGCCAACTGCTGGGGTGTATTTCCGTGACGATCTCGTACAATCAAGGTCGCCCCTCCAGCAACCAGCATACAACAAATTGAACGACGTTTTTGTTGGGCAGCTTTGTGTAAAGCCGTTTGTCCCCTTAAGCAATATTATTCCTCATTAAAAATGATTCCCTTTACTTATATGATTACTTATCAATTACAATACGAACGAATACTTTTGATGTAACGATAATAGAAGATTGCAAGAGAAAAATGATAACCGAAATATCAATGAGATGAAGGAATTCACTAATATTTTCAATTAGAAATATGACATGACTTGTTTTTTCAACAGTGAAGAAAGATGGGCAATTAGAGAATAGGAAATTAAACTCACTTGTCGTTGTCAACCATATTGAGAATAGCTGATGGTGCACAAGCAATGAGATATCTTACAATATCCTTATGCCCATGTCTAGAAGCAATGTGGAGTGCTGTTTGTCCACTTGCATCAATTGAAAGTAGTGAGTAACCGTGCTCATGTAATTCCTTCAATGCTTTCAAATCACCAGTTTTAGCTGCCCTTATTATTCCATCTGACGTTTTTTCAAGAAGCCCACTATTGAATGTGTGTACCTCTGATGACAAACTGAAGAGCCTATCTCGAGGACTATTTAATTATGAGAATATAAATGGACAGAAGACTTTATGAGTTGAGATGGAGAATGAGATATGTCAATTACATATTCCACTACTGAGTAATATAAGATTCACCTGATAAACGTTGATCCAGAATCTCTCTGGGATGTTCCAGCAACTGACACATGTTTCGATGAACTCTGTTTTTCTATAATATCCTCATTGATATCCTCGAAGCTCTTCACTTCTTCTTTGAGTTCAATAGTCGATTCAGCAACAGGCTTAACATTTTTTGCTTTCTCTAATGACTCTTCTCTTCTTTCCTCCTGAATTGAAATTGTTTCATCATTCAATGATTCAGGCTTATAGGATTTTTCTTCACATGGTGATGCCTGGGCCGTCTCTGGTTCTGGATGACTACCAATATCTGATTCATTAGCTGTTCGATTAGCAGAATCCTCTTCAAGCACATAAATTGCCTCGGAGGCAACATCTGTAACGTAGTGCAATTGTTCTTGGGCACGATCAATCCTGAAAAATCTCTCTGCTGTATAAGAATCAAGGAAACAACACGAATCCATTGGATATTCTTTCGACAGCATCATTCTTAGTGATTCAAGATCCATTGTTGCTTCTAAATCTAATGGCTCTGTTCTCCATGAAACAGCTACTTTCCTCAAACGATCTTTGTCTGAATGATAAACAGCATAGTCAGCCATTTTTATTCTCATTAATGGTAATTTTAGACTCTCCAGTTTGACTCCAACATTCTGTGGTGATCGACCTGTTCTTCTACGTTTTGCTAACATTGTTGCTTTGTTGAGGAGTTTCATCTCGATGATCGAAGGTAGCAAACGACAGGCTTCACCATCGACCTGAAATTGATCACATTGGAAACTTTTCGATAGTAAATTTCAGCTGAAATATAATATTTAAAGATAGGATAAGCAATTATTGTTGTTAGATTTCATAGTAACATTCATGAGATAGGAAAGTTCAAAATCATGGTGGAAAATGGCTTCCGCAGGTTTCGTTGAATATGAAGGAGGTATGATGCCTATCCGAGAATGCCACGTTTTCGTTGGGAATCTGAGTTTTCATGATACAACTATACAAACATGTTAGAGCTGAAGATATTCGAAAAAAAAACGAAAAATTTCGGGAATTTCGTTCTCCACAAAAAATTGTCTCAACTCTTCAATAGAATCATCAAAAATATCCTACCTCAAGTACTATCACTAATTCCGAGTGCTTTTCACTATGTAGAAAAGCGATTTTCAACTGGAGTCCAAAACCTTCCCCATTACACTTTTTTCTCCAACAAAATGCTCAATTTCCCGGAGCTTCTACCCTTGGAGTTTCTCTCAAAATAATCAACTTCTCCGAATTTATTTGAATTGAAAAAAAAGATAATCAATCCAAAACCTCGAAGCCGATGAAACCTTTCCACTTCTTCGAAAAATAAGGAAAACCTAATACCGAAAACTTTTTTTTCATTATATTTCTCACGTTTAACGACTGCAGAAGGTAGCAGTCGTTTCATCTCTAAAAGGAGGGAGAATTTCTCTCAGCTCTACGTGTGATATGCTTGATTTTCTGTTCCATATGGAACAGAAAATCAAGCATATCACAATGAAGCATCAAACTGTTCAAGCGTTAAGTAAAGATTTTCATTGGAATGCAATATTCATATTTATAAGAACTACATCAGAGTTTTCAGCTGAAAGCTTTGGGATGAAGCCTTTTCAACGACTCGAGGAATAACGAAAAACTAATACTGGTGAAATTTCTTTCATCAGATTTCTCACAATTGATAGCGGGAGGTCGCAGTTTTTTTGAATCAAAGAGACCGGAAAAATCTCTCAGCTCTACATACGATATCCACTACATTTTCTATTTTATACAAAGCATTGAATTTTCCCTGCATGAAGTGAAGATTTTCTTTGGAATGAGCTTGATTTGAATGGATTAGTTCTTTCAAAATCCAATATCCATTCAATTATAAATTGCTATAGAAATCATCAACATCCTCACTTATAATTACCTGCATCGGAATGGTTCTCGTAGTAATTAGTTTAGCTCTGCTGCATTGTGTAATACAAGTACCATGGCCACCAGCCTGCAGCAACGGAAGTTGATAAGTTGTAAGTCCAACTACTTCAAAAAGTCCATCGTCAGTCGCAGGCTCCTTTGTACCACTTCCTCCGCCCCAGGGATGAGTACCGCCACCGTAAGATGGTATATTCAATAATACAATAGCATGTACACGGTGTTCCTTCAATTTTGCGGTCATATCCTGTCCATCGCACTCCAGACTGACAAATTCAGATAAGTCCTTCCATTTACGTAGAACGAGATCTTTGCCACCCATCTGGCCGTAAAACATTTTATTACGTAGACGAGAGTTGAATTTTTCAGGATGTGCCTCTATAAATATTAATTCAAAGAAAAACCGTTTCATTCATCTCATCTCTAAATTTCCATGAACTAATATTGAAACTCTTATTTAAAACGCTCTTTCTCTCCGGATAATACAGCTATGTGCATTTATACTAATTGAATTATCAGAAAATTATTTTCATAATTCTAAAATTGTTCAAAATCAACGCAAAAATAGGATGATTATTATTTTGAGAATAGTTAGCTTGATTTATTAAATTACAGAGTAACTCCGCGTAGTATCGCGAATGGAATTATTCATGCAAATATTAATGTGAAACTCAGATTTCCCAAGTTTGAATTGAAAATTAAACATCAAGTCAAACTTGAATTCACGGTACCATTGAGAATGTAACACAAAGTTCACACAAATCCCTCCAATTTCAAATTCAAATTCGAGGAAACTATTTGAGATTGATTGCATTAATTATTTTCCCTGAGTAAACCAAAAAGAACTGCAACTTATATTCATGTATGAGCTTCTGAAAGTTATATCATTTGTTTTGAAATACTTTTCTCCTTCATAGACAAAAAATCAATAGGAAGAATTTCAAATACGAGTTACAATGTTCAATATAAAAATTTAATTAAAAGAAAAACATTAAAATACTAACCTCGTGCCTCATGAAATTCCAATGCAATATGTGCATCAACTCCAAGTGAAAAATAATTATTAACAACATTCAATGGTAAATTCTCTTTTCCCTTTCCCCCCTCATCATCATTATTTGCATTTGGATTTCTTTCAACAGTGACTTCCCATCTATCGAGTAATGTTGTTTCACTGTCACCAATATTTGATAAAATTTTACCAATTGGCTCATCAGTATAGCCCCCGCCCCATCCGAGTGCTCTAGCAAGATCATTGCCAGTACCAAGTGGTAATACACCAACAGCCGGTGCTGGTACAGCACCAATTTGATCGAGTATTGATAATACCCAGCCAACAGTACCATCACCACCACAAGCAAGTATACGTATATTCGGTACCTTTTTGAATAATTCAAGTCCCATTTTCGGTCCACCCTGTGTTAAATCAAACACCTGACGTGGATTCAAAAGCCATTGAAATTTTTGTAATAATTTAGTTCCCTGATTACCACCAGATTTTGGATTGATAAATACAACAACTGGTCGTACATTTGGTGATGGTATCGGCTTAATTGCCCATAATTTCCCGTTATCCTTATCATTATTATCTTTATCACCTGATTTGCTCTTGCGTCTCGTTGATGCACCAGCACTACCACCACTTGCTGATTTTTTTTTCCTCGGTGATTTACGGAGACTGCTTTTAAAACTCCCTTTACGTGGTAACTTAACAATCCAGGATGGTGGTACAATAATTTTACTGTGCATACCCAACTGACAATTTTCACCAATTTTTTGTACATTGAAGCATGCATCCTTGTTGTGATATGCTTGTTTACACCAGCTACAACTAACTGCAACAATTTCTTTTGAACTGAAACTCAATTTAGATTGAAATGCTTTTGAGCAATTGGCACATTTTCCTTTCTGCGAGCGTCGATGAACCCAGTGATGGTTTGTTGATGTTTGCTCACGATACTGACGTACACCAACGTCACGAAAACTTGGTTTACATCCGAAATCCAAATTTACGGCACACGCAGTGTGTGTAACAACACGACAAGCTGCGCATTTCAGACGGGATCCATGTTTCTGTAGGTAGACAAGAAGAAATCAATCATTTTCTTTTTTTTTGCAATAATAATGAACTAATGTTTATAACTGATTTCATTGGTATATTATAAAGGAGACGGGGGAATTTTTCATTTTTCAGATTCCACGATTTTATGATTAATAGGAATAAAAAAGGACGAAAATTAATTTACTGTTGGTTCATTTTGTTTCTATTTTCCATCTGTGTATGACGAATTTCATGATAAAACAAATGGAATTTCTTTCACTTTCAGTTGACCTTAAAATCAATATAAGAATTGCTCCACCACAATTTTTTCCCTCTATTTTTTCGATCAACATTATCAACTGCCTGACAGCGAAAAAAAAGGGGAAATGAGTATTTACTCAGAATGTTTTTACATTGTTCTACAGAACATTTCAGAGCTATGCAAATGAAAATATTCTTTTCAATTTAACTGACAGAAAAATATATTCATGACAATTTTTGAAATTCATACCCGTCATTAACAAGTGAGAATATATTTTTAATCCGATATTTTTCTTGAAGGAATGAAAAAATGGATCTTGTATCTAGAATTAAGTAGTTGGAGAGGTGTAAATCCCCAATCATCACCGCAAATTTAGACACAATTTCTATTCTTTTTAATTCGTCACGGTAAAAACATAGTAGTAATATTATTCAACGTATTCTATCAAAAGTAAATATTCGAATAATTATAGTTGGTCGTAATGTTTCTTTCAATGTATTCTCATGAGAGCACGAATTTGATGGAAAAACAACAGAGTCTATTCAGTATGAATAATTTTCTCATTCATTATACGTTTTTTTTTCTCCTTCTCTATTGTACGTATAATAATTATTTTACGGATGTCATTTTATGCAAGTAGGAGTTTTAATAAGATTCAAAGATCCCCAAGGAGAGCAAAAGCTATTACATGACTCTTGCGTGTCAATCTAGAACGATGAAAATGAGGAAAAGGGAGCACAGAGACACAGAGAGAATCCATGTGATTTCCTGAAAATATGGATGGACAAAATTGACATATAAATGAGAGAGAAGAGAGGCAAAACGTTTAGTCAACAGGGTGAGCAAAAAAATTTTGACATCAAGTGACTTCATAAAGAATGAAATGAATGGGAAATTGCGTTTTCATAGAGGCAAAAAAAACGATGATTTTCCTCACTTTTTTACATTTCTTGAATTATAGAGATGACACAACATACTGTTGAAATTGTGATTCTCTTTTTTTTTACTCCATTCTTTTTTTTCCATTTTCCCGCTTCCGTTTCCTTTTATTCTTGTTCTGGGGGAAAATATCGATATTATGTGAGTTGAGAATTTAGAATGCCGAGTTATTCGCTCGCAACAATACAACACGAATAATATAACGACACGACGATTTATGAATTGCAAAGTATTCAAATGCACGAATGAAACGGTTTTTTTCTTCTTTTCAGAATATTCACACGAGGCATGTGGAGCCGTTTCAACGATGATCGATGCCTCCAGTTTTTAATACGAATTATTGATTAATTATTCAATTCAACGTGAAAACTGTAAAACGAGCCGAGTTAATTTGAACGCTAAGCTGGGCTTTGAATATTCCGATGAATGGGCGAAATGAGGAAGGTTTTTTAATGGCTTTTTTGTTAGAAAAAAATGGATAGGAGAGAATTTTTATTAACGAAATTGTTCAAACTTCCGGAGAAAAATTATTTCCCAGAAAATAATGAATTAGTGATTAATTACTTACCGAGCAATCGTTAGCATAACAAAAATCACCAGAAGCAGCAGTAGGTACCCATAGATGCTCACCATTGACAGCATCTGTACCCCAATCTGGCGTTGATTTCAGCTCTCTGTTGCCACTACTTGTACTCTCCTCTCTTCCTCTGTTGAAAGTGAAAAAGAATAAATAGCACGAAAAGATGAATCTTATCAAATGAATAGAGTTAAGAACTCTCGTTTTTTTATTGAATCATTCTCTCAACTTTCGTTGAATTAATAATAATAATAAAATAACAATATCATATTACTATACAGTTTGTATGATTCGAAGGAATTAATTTGATAATTGCCAGCAGTCGAGACTAATGCAAACTTCATAGAATCAAATATTAGAGAAGTACATGCATCTCCATCCCCACCCACGGTAAACTCATTCGAAACTTGTTAACGTTGCTTTTTGATCCTGCAGGCATTTTGATTCTGAAAAAATCACAAAGTCCAACAAACTCATCTTTCAGCCAGTTTTTTTCCCTACTTTTCCGCATACTTTTCCTCGACCCTAATGGTGATCTCTTCAACTCGTTTTCACAAACTTTTCCAATTCAATTTCACCCCAGGAACCGAGACTCCCCGGGTCCACAGATTCTTTACTACAAATGAGGAAACAAAGAACAAACAGAGAGAAAAAAAAAAGTGTTCTTCGAAGAAAATTGAATAAAATTATCTTTACTGGCCTCATTAGAGTTTTTCGTTTGGTAATTTATGTTGGAATAAAAAAACAACTCGAGCTATTTATCATCTCACCTTTTTTGATTATCAGTGGAGCTAATATTAATGAATATAAAGAAAAGATTTAATCATAATTATAATGTACAGTGAATAATTCACACAATTAGAGAAAATTTACATAGTTTTTCATTCTCCGTGTCTTTTTATACAGAAGAATATCATGCTGCAATAAAATAGTTGTGAAAAATTTACAAACTTCTAATTCTCATACTGTAAAAATCTTCATTACACCAAAATTATTAGATATATTATTGAAATACTGGAATTCATTAATGCTTTTTACTAATGGAAAATAAATGAAACTTTCATTACCATTCCGAAGATTAAAGCGAAAGAGTTGAGTTCTGTTCTTCACAATGCTCTGAAAAATTCTGAAGCTCAATTTTATTTAATCAAAATTCATTAATCCCACATAATTGAAGTATAATAGTTGAAGCTTGGAAAAAAAATTTGAAGGAAAAGTTCATATTAGGAAATATTAAAACTTCAACTTCAAGCTATAAAATCTTCATTTTTCACTGAGAGAAAAAATAGTAGAAGGCATTGGATAAAAAAAATTTGAATCACAGTAGCTAATTTTCTCGGAGTCCCTAAAAAAAAATCTGTAACTTCAATAAATTTTTAGCAAAAACAAAACAACTAGTCTATAAATCCGCAAAAGATATAATTTCAAAATAAAAAAGCTGCATTGTGCTGTTGAATTTTTTTTCGATTAAATTTTCGACACTTCATACTAAAAATTCTAGATTTCCTGGAAATTTTATTTGGCAATGAATATTCACGTCCAATTTCGCATGAAAACTGAAGTGCTCCTGTGGTTACGCGTAATTACTATGGGATTTTTCGTGCAGCATTAAATATTAACCCGTCAGCAGGCGCGCTACTTCGCCAACGGTCTCTAGGCGCGTGATGAGAGATTCTCTCACACCTGAATATCTCGAAAACTAAGTGAAATAGAGTAATTCTTTCAGAATGCTTTTTTGTAGATTCTGAAATGCTCTACAAAAAAAGCTCTACAATAAAATCAATTTGTCTGAAATTTTTGTGTACTTTTCATAGATTTAGTTTCATTTACAAAGAAATATTCTAGGAAAAAGGATCTAGGAAAGAATGAGAAGGGGGTATCATCAATGCTACCGACAGCAACTGAGCCATGCGTACCCACCGACTGACGTTACGCGCGCAGTGAGAGAGAGTTTCACGCTGCCCGACGGCACGGAACAAAAATATTTTTTTTTGAAAAATAAAAATTAGTTTTTGAAATTTTGCGATCACCATAATAAAGTAGAATAGTTTTTTGACAAATACAAAAAAAATCGATATTTTCCTCTCATGTTTCAAGGTAGTTTCCTATACCTCCAAAAAAAGTGTGAGAGAAAGTCTCATAGCGCGATTGCTGACGGGTTAATATTGTTGATGGATTAAATTTTTATCCTCTTGAGAAATTTTAAACGCACCATCGATTTGAATCTGGAATTCTTTTAGACTGTACAAATATTTCCTAAATAAGAAGATCTTCCTTCCAAGATATTTTATCGAGAATTTAATCCAAAAATTTCTACCCTATAGAGGTACCCTCCTGGGATTCCAGAAATGATTAAGCAAAAAGAAAAATTCTCAGTCACTTTTGTACAAGACAAAGAACAAATGGAAATAGCGATTGAAGCTCATACCCAACTACCTCTTGCTCTCCTCCAGCAAGAATTCACTCTGAATGAAAGGGATAGACGAGAGACGAATGAAAAGAAGCAAAAAAAGAATAATACAGAGACAGAATGAGGCTAAAGTTATGGGAGAGGACATACGTCACTGAAGTGATAGGGAGCAGGGATAAACGTGAACGAAGGATAAAGGAAGTGTATGAGAACTGTTAGACTGTCTTAGATTCAATTTATCTTCGGATCCTAGCAGTAGCTACTTGGGATACGAAAAATTTCATCCATTTTATTCTCCCCAAACAGGAATCACGAATGTGTTCTCTGGTGGAGGAAAAAGAAGTGTTGTGTTGGTCGAAAAAAATAAAAGTGAAGAGGAAAAGATAACATTTATAAGTATGGAGGGAGACTCGAGGATAGAATGGATGTTATACTTAAAGGGAATGTAACACTCTATGATCTCATTGGGAAAAGCCGGAAGAGGCGATTTCTTTCATTTTTTTTCCTTTCCCCTATCACCACAACAATATAGATATATGTGAAGCTATCAGTATGAAAGATTGAAAGCTATTTCAATCGTGAAGAAAAGAAAAATTGCGTGCTAAAGTGTCATTGATACTATCAATAATCAATTTTTTTCATCGTTTCATACATCAACATCATTCAAAATAAAAAAATTTTATTCACGGAAAAGTACCAAGGATGAATGAAATTGAGGAAATTTTTATTATACTATATTTTCTGCATTTTCTTTTCATCTTATAAAATCCGAGATCTACGCAGATGAATCATTTTTTTCCTCCGGTAGGAATGAAAGATAAATGTCACGAGAAAAAGAAAAGCAAATGCCTCGTTAGGGAAAGAAGAGAAAAAACAATTGTTTTTTATTCTACTAATTTCCTCGAATTTCATTCAGTATTTAATATTCCCTACGATAACGGCCAATAAATTATACGAATGAAGAGATGGGAATTTATGCGTAAAAATTGTTATAGAATGACACTTTATTTTTACACCTGACGTACCCACCCTCTGACACTTTGATCCTTGCTGGGTAGTAATGCAGTATACCTAGTTCGTTGATCCGTTGGTAATACAATATCAACGCTTTTTGATCTTGTACTCTGTTGTGATACAGTCAGTGAATTTGAAACATCACTTTTACCATTTTTATTATTATTGAAACATGAATCAACGGATGCAGCACGATCTCTCTTCAATTCTGGTACAGTTAAGAAAATATCACGTACAACTAATTTACACTTATTATCATCAGTTTTTGTATCATCGTTATTCTCATCACCCCTTGAATCGTCGTCTTCATTATCTGGACCAAGAATTGATGGTAAATCAACGGGAAATGAAATAACAGCTTCTTGACGCGAGAGTCTACGCTGTCTCTCACCAGGTACATAATCCAGTTTAACGATGTCATTATTCTCCGTTAATTTTTCATTATCACAAGTTGTTTTTTCAAAATTCATCAATGTAACACGTATCTCTGGACTACCCTCTCTTCTTCGATCATCGTCATTATCATTGTCAACAATTTCATCAATTTCTTCTTCATCATTATCATCACTTTCTGTTTCATTATCTGGTTTTTTTGAATACAGAGAATTATATTTATCAACACAAGCACAGTGATAACATCCAGATAATTGTGTCAGTGATGGTGTATCACTTTTACGTGAACGAGATGAACCAGATGATTTTGATGGAGATGATGATGATGACGCTAATAATGATCCTTTCTCATAAATATCAAATGACCTTGAACGCTGTTGAGTGTGTAATTGTGGCACCCGCAGGGTCATCAGACGTTTTTGATCTGACGACCTTGCTGGTGATGATGACGATGACGTTGTATTTATTTTAGTTAACAGATCACGATACTTTGTTAGATCATCGTGTTTCTTGGCCTCCAATTGTATCTCATCGAATGACGCTGATCTTATTTGTTTTGGTACTTCCAGGCTTGATTGTGATTTCATTTCTGCACCGGTCGGGGTGCGTGACCTCTTAAAGGTCGAGCGCAATTTCTGCATTATCTACTTCTCTGATTAATTTGAATTTTATCCCATGCAGTATTATTAATTGGTCTTCAATTGTCTTCTGATTTTTTCATGGGTTAATTAGATTGACATCAATTGTTTGATTTATCACTGAATTCATCAGATTGAGTTTTAATTTTCTCCATTAAAATTATTAGTGTATATCAGAAATAATTGTATTGATATTTTCTAATAAAAACACTATGACTATCCCATTTTGTTAGGCTCACGGTTATTTATATTATAATTCATTGACCTAAAATTTATATTGCACTCCCACATATTTCCATGTTATATTTTCGAATTAATGATTTGTATTTTCTGCCTTCATTTATCATAACTGCAGTCTAATGGAGAAGCTTAATCCACTGGAATGCCACTTTCTTCTCCTTCCGATTCTAATTGAACTGCGTAATTATGTACTCTACTCAGTTATGATCAGTTGATCAAAGTAATTAGAGCAGTAATTAGCAAATTACTTTATAAAGTGGATAGAGTGATAGTTCTTCCTCCAATTCACCAAACCTCTCACATTTATCGTTGGCGAAAATGGCCTTTAATACAATAAGGAAATTGCTCGATTATTCAAGGCATCAAAGACATTTCAATGAAGCTCATCATGGTATATACCGTGTGTCAATGAAAAATATTACGAGAGGTAAAAAAAATCCATTGCTTTTTTTGACCTCTCTCATCACATCTGCAGACTTCATCTTTCGGAATGTTAACGATTTTTTGATGATAGAAAAATAAAAGTTACATGAAATTCTCCTCGCAAAGTTTATCATTGAGCTCCCGAAGATTATCTCAGGTGGTTGAAGTAACTTCTTTCATCCTTACAATCAATTTTTTCTCCATTCTTATTTTCCCTCCTCCCATTTTCTTTCTCTAATACTGCTGTGTACCTAAAAGTACAGTGTGAACGCTCGATCAGAATCACGAGACGGTGCGAAAGTTCAATGAACGCCCACAAATGTCTGGTATTATGATGGAATTTCAAAACTTTTTATCCCCCAAACTGCAATACGTCATCAATCATTTGTCATACAGGATAAAATTCTACCAATCATCACGGCAGATTCGTTTCTCATTTTTTTCACAATTTCATGGATTACATAAATGTGATGATTATTTTATTAATAAATATGAGAATATTTATAGAATTATTATCATGAATATGAAATGTCTGATGAATCTCAATGAATTTATTGATCGATGACTAAATTTATCGACAACATTATCTCAAATGATTAGTTAACCACAATTGGCGATAGTATGTTGTGATTACATACGTCCAGCAGCCAACAGCACCATCGATCCACGGGCCATCTAGCTTCGTAACTTAATTTCCTCACTCTCCTACTATTTCAGTCACTTGAAAGACACAAATACACACTTACACACACATATTTATCCACGTAATGTACATACAGATAATCCTCTCTCTTTTTTCCTGCCTAATAGTCAAGACCTACCTCGTCACCCACTTGAGCATCCACCTTACTCATGCAACATCACACACAATTTTGTATTACATAGTTAGCTCATGGTAACTGGTTGGTTACAAAAGTAATGCAAAGTTTTACAGCCCCATGCGATTCAGTTTAACCCCATGTGTAATACCCTCAGGTGATCTCCATATTACACTCGAAGTTAATTATTCAAATCCCCTTGACAACACCTGAACGTATATCGTCAAGCGTTGTTATTATTTATTCTCGCTTTTATTGTTAATTATCTCCTCCTACAAATTGTATTCGAATTGCTGAGTTTGCTGTAAGCTCGTTGGATAATGTTCAGTTGCTTTATTACGCTCTTCAATGAATGATACACAGAAATCCAAATGAGATGATTTTGATGATGATAGGTGTATGAGGGAATGATCAACATTTGATCAGTTGATGAAGATTATTTTTTTGATATATTGGTTGACGTTATTGACAGGAATACTGAGGAGTTTGATTGATCCTCGTCGTGTCACGACACGCCGAAGACTCCCAAAGTGTAAAGGCTCGGGGTCGTGGGTTACTCCTCAGCGTCAATGTGTATGCCGTTCCTCGGTCAGGCATGCGCGTTATCCGTTAACGTTGAATAATACTAGTATTGTACACGTACATACACTGAATCCACTTCTACATGTTTATGCTTATATGTAGGTATATGCTGGTGAATATAATCATCTACAACATGCTGAAGTTACTTTTACATGGAATCAGATAATCGGAGATGATTCATATACAAAATCATCCAAAATATAATGGAAAACTTTGTGATATATCAGCTACAATATATCATGGCTTATTATGTAGTGAAATAGGATTTATTGTGACATACAAGGGGGATGCATTTCTATTTCAACTTATTTTACCTTGACGTAGGTTGTTACTTTCGACCTAAGAATAGAATACTTCGTATTTAATTATTAATTAACTTCATTGTTTTATTTTTAAACTGTGGTAACGGTGCTCTCAATCTTTTCCGATCGATTGGTTTAAGTTATTGAATTATTTGACACGCTGAAAATTTCGAGTTCTTGAAATATTTTCTTTTTCTACGAACGTGCAGAACAATTTGAAAGAAGCATATTGAATTCATTCAAAATGTGAATGATATTTTTCATTAATAATTAATATTATTGCTCTTCTAGGTGGAAAAATATCCAAGGATGTAAGGGACCCGCAACTATTTTGCGGAATATCCGGATGTTGTGGGCGGCTATAAAATACCTTCTTGCTTGTTGTATGTGTGTGGGTGGATGAATTTAGAATGTATATTGTTATGAAAGTGAGGTAGATAGTAGTTGACTGAGAATTTTTTTATATTCTCGATGACATGATAAAATGTTCAATGTTATTGATATTATTGCATGCTATGGGTAACACAATGTACCTAAGAAGCAATAAAGAAATCTATCTATCTATCTATTGATATTATTGAATTCATAGGAACGTTTGAAAATTTTTGAAATATTTAAGAAATAATTTCATTCTGGTTTTCCTAAGAAATAATTGGTTAATCAAGTTTAATTATTTATTTATCACAAAATTTTGTATGTATTTCAAAATAATTAACTATTGAATTTATTCAATTGAAACAAATTAACATTTGTTCGAGCGAGAAACTCGTTGAATTTGAAAAAAAGTACTAACTCTGATGAGTTAATTACAGTTGGATAAGTTTGTTGATATACTAAAATGCAATTATTGCTTTCTCATAAATTGAGTTTGTAAATTTTCAAAGTTTGTAAGCAATAAATTCATCAAGTTTATCGGGTTTTCAGGATTTTATGAAGTAGAGAAATTACATTTTCTTCATTTTTCTATCATTATTTGAGTTTAGAAGGAATGAATGTGCTCGTGAAGGATACCATACAATATCGTAAAAAGAATTATTTGATGATAATTCATTTTTTTTTTCATTTCTTCACTTATTCACGTATTCATCTTGTTTTACCATTTTCATTAGTTCTACAATAACTTAAAATTCTTTCTTTCAAGTTATCATTCATTCATTCATTTTATTGTTTTCGATGTACAGTTGTATACAACGGAGAATGAAGTCGACATCGGATGCTCGAACTTCATATGGAATTGGAACATAATTCGATTTATACATTTAATTCCTCATTTAAAAAATTTGCTCATGTACCAAGTTTCTCATTTGCTTTAATCAATTTTTTTTTTAGATACCTATGGAAAGACAGGTCTTCTTACTTAGTTCGTGAGGTTAAAATGCGATACATGGTGTTGTAACTATTCGATCGTGATTTTGGTTTCCTCAGCAGCAAGCTTCTCTCTTCAAGGAATTTCGAACAATCGTCTAAAATATAATATAAGTCATTACTCCTCGGTTTGAAGCAATATAGACAGAAAGGTGATTCGTCCTCGAATTTAATCAAGCTGCCCAGACATATCCTTGGAAATGTTGGGATGATTAATCATCCTTGGCGATGGGTTGAAGAATTTGAATCGGGACTTTGAGAGTTACATGAGCTTGTCGATTAGTTGTTAGTAGTAAGTAAGGGTATAATGGGAGGAAGGAATTAACTCATTCTTTTTCTATCTCTACCAAGTCTTCTTTGATTTTATTGAGTATTGCGTGGATGTTATTTTCCAGGATGCCTTCAGTGCAAAGATTAACAATACCGGGCTGAAAATATTTATGGATAATGTATTGAAGTTGTGAACACTAATTGTATTTTGTATCAATTTTGGGTCTGGTGGATAGCTGAAGCAATTTTGTAAGGCAAATTTTAGGGAATCTTCCATCCTTCATAACCAGAACAAGGATCCCCCCGAGTTAAGCAGTCGAGTATTGTGTTCCTAATGGGATGGGTGACGACTTGCCACTTGTGGATTCAAACAAAAAACTGACCGGAAGATATGCAGGCAAAGGAATTAGTGTGCCTTTTTATCAGTGTGAGAGCAATGTACACTAAGGCCCTGCATAATCAATCGCCTGTATCGATCAGGGTTGTCCATGATTAGAGTAATAAAAAGTCGGTCCATGGAGTCGCTAAGAGGGAGAAAAATAGGAGAGGCAAGGCCGGAGGGTGGAGGTATAGAATATGTTCATGTTACACCAATGAAATAAGCTGACAAAATCAGAATTTGGCGACTTATTTCGATGTACCTAAAGAATCTCCTTAACATCTTCATGAAGATTCTTAATAATAGTCTCAATATGAGAAAGATCTGTCTTTGTAGCGTATTGATTCACTCACTTCAATTGAATACTTTTTACGGAGTTACTTAAATTGCAGAAAAGTGAAACAAATGTTTAAATGAAATAAACTAATCACTCCAAATTTTAGTTTCAATTCTCAGAAATTACAGCTTTTTTAACTTGAAATGCTTCATAATTTCAGTGGGAAAACTCGCTGGGGCAAATAAAACACGACTGCTGCGATCGGTGGTAGACTCGCGACTCTCCTCCCTTTAAGTTTTCATACAATATTCTTCTGGATAAGTTTGAGTTCCTCATCAGCAGCTCACCCTATCGGATTTAATTGCTGTGTTCGTATCGGAACAATCAACTCCAGTAGGTAGGCTAAGCCGATTCTGGATACAAAGATGATGTAATCAAAAGGGCGTAAGTCCATCACTCAGGGAATGAAAAGGGCGTAAGTCCAGATGACGTCATCACATGCTGGGAAGGGGATATTCTGAGAAATGACGTCATATTGAATTCTCAGAATTCTTGGAAAGCGAAATTCTAAGAAATGACGCCATATCTCAGAATTCATGGAAAGGGAAATTCTAAGGAATGAAAAGGGCGTAAGTCCACCCCTTAGAGAATGAAAAGGGCGTAAATCCAGATTGGAATGAAAAGGGCGTGAGTCCATCACTCAAGGGTTGAAAAGGGCTTAAGTCCAGATTGGAATGAACAGGGCATAAGTCCATCACTCAGGGGTTGAAAAGGACTTAAGTCCATATGGGCGTAAGTCCATTACTTCGAGAATGAGAAGGGCTTAAGTCCAGATGACGTCATCACACGTTGGAAAAGGAAATTCTAAGAAATAACGTCATATTGAATTCTCAAAATTCATGGAAAGGGAAATTCTAAGGAATGAAAAGGACGTAAGTCCACCCCTTAGAGAATGAAAAGAGCTTCAGTCCAGAGTGGAATGAAAAAGGTGTAAATCCATCACTCAGGGGAATGAAAAGGGCGTAAGTCCAGATCGGGATCAAAATGGGCATGAAGCACAGAGTGATCTTCTTAAGGCTATCAGTAAAGTACCGCATATGGTGACACAAAATATATGAATAAAAAAAAAAAATAAAAAAAGTGATTCAACGTGCATTTGTGAAGGTCATTGACGCCATGCTTCACGTTACACATGATAAGGAAATCTAATCTTGTATTTAATTATTACAACATGAGAATACATTCTTCTTTCTCTCATTCTCATGTTGTAATAATTAAATACAGGAATTAGATTTCCTTATCATGTGTAACGTGAAGCATGACATTAATGAACTTCGCAAATGCTCATTGAATGCTCTTTTTCTTTCTCATGAGGAGTTACGTCTCATATCATTCAATTCACTTGTTGGTAGAGGAGTGGGATGTATAGAAAAGTCTGAGCTTCAGAGAAACCAATTTTTTTTAATCTTTCGTTAACCATGAATTAGTTTCATTACATTTTGTACATTTAATTTTTTTCTTATGGAATATTTCACACTATGCTTCATCATCTACACATACATAAAAAAAAACATAGAGTCAATTCCTCTAAAATAAACAAACAGCGCATCTCCACTATCACATAATCAAAAAGTAAGAGATTTGCAGCTGATAAATCTCACTCGCTCAATCGGACAGCTTTCGTTATTCCTATTATGAATATTAATTTCTTTCTCCAGCACTTTTTTCTTTCTCACGATTCTTTTATCACTTCAAGTGACATCATCTGCATGTGTATTGAAACAAAAGGAAATTTTAGTGATATAAGACAACCCTTGAATGCTCTGCTTCATCTACACATGCATGAAAAACAAAGAGCCAATTCCTCTAAAATAAATAAGCAGCACATCTCCACTATCATATCATCAAAGGTAAGAGGAGACTTGCAGCTGATAAATCTCACTCGCTCGATCGGACAGCTTTTGTTATTCTTCTTATGAAAATTAATTTCTTTCCCCATCACTTTTTCTTTTTCACGATTTTTTTTTTCACTTCAAGTGACATCATCTGCACGTGTATTGAAACAAAAGAAAATTTTAGTAATATAAGGCAGTCCTTAAATGCTCTGCTTTAGTTCTGATCCAGCCAAACAGTGAGCATCTCATTAACGACTTAGCTACTTAGTGCGAGTGATCTTTCTCAATTTTAAGTGTTTCAAAACAAAAAAAAATCAGAAATCTGGACTAGTTTCAATTTTTTTTTGGTATTGAGTGTTAGAAAAAAACAAAAAGAAAAAAAACTTGAATCAACTTTAATCTTTCAAGTAGCACGTGAATAATTTGAAGCTTTCCTCTCAACGATATTTCAAGTAAGTAGAAATTTCGAACTATTAATTTGTAAAAGCTTTTTTTTCGCGATTTAATGGTGGAGACAACGAGAAAAAAAGTGAAAATCTTAATTATTCAATCATTTCATCAGTTTTGTTCACATATTCCTTGGAAATAATTTCTCAAATCAGTAGATGAATTAAACTTCGTTTATTTAGATACACTTCGTTTAGAGATACTTTTCATATATTCAAATGAATGTGAAAACAATATTTTTTTCTTCTTCATCATCAATTCCTTTTTTTTTTCTCAGTGATTAATGCAATAGAATTTTTTCTAATTTCTGAAGTTAATGGATTCATTCACTTAGACTAATCAAATTGCTATTCTAGAGAAAAAAAATAATTGTGATTAATTTTCAATCATGTAGAATGATGTTATTTACATTGTCTTAACTCTTTTCAGATCATTATCATCAATAATGTCGAATACAATTCAAGTCAGCATCCCACCCCAGTGGGCTTCAATCGATCTCGAGGAGATGAGACAGCTTACTCAGGGCTTATATTATAAATTCAACCCTGAATTACCAATTTGGGTTCATATGAATGGACTTTTGACATGCTTTTGGGTATGCTCTCATGGTAATGCCCATTACATCCCAGAGGGACATCCAGATTATGAACTAGTCTGTGGAGGTTACGATGTCACATGTCGTGATGTCTTTAGAGATCTACAGCAAGGTGCTATGGCTCCACCATCATCACCGATGAAAGAAGGAGGAGAAGATGAAAAAGAAGAACAACCATCAGCACCAATGACTAATGAATCATCAACATCAGTGAAAGAAGAAAAAGACGAAGGATCTCCATCATCATCAGTGAAAAAAGAAGAAGAAGGAGAAGAAGAAGAGGAAGAAAAAGAAGAACCACCATCAGCACCAGAGTCCAATCAGTTGTCATCAGCAACATCAATGGTTGCTCATGCAAAGCTGAGAGTAAAAAGTATTGCAGAACTCCAAGGAAAATTAGATGATAATGATGATGAAAAATCGAAAGAAATTGCAATGAGTCGCAAGGAACAACAGTTCAATAAACTAATCATTTTGGCTGACACTGATGATGAAGATACTGACTAGATTTCTTTTTTTCTCACTTTTTCTATTATCCATTGTATTCATGATTTTCTATTATTATCATACAATTTTTATCATCATTATTCACGAAATCAATTTTTTTTTCATTTATTAATGATTAAGCTTCAATTAATTTTTTCTATTGAACAATGATTCACTATTATTATTATTATTATAATACTTTTCGATTTTTCATTTTTCATTTATTCATTATTGGAAAATAATCTATCTTTATACAGTTATTCATTTCTTTCACTAAGTATTATACACAATTCATTATGATTTCATTATTATCATTATAATTAAGAGTAGAAGGGAAAAAAAAAAAAAAAAATGTAATACTGTAAACGTTTGAATTGAATAAAAATTCCTATTATTGATTCTAATTGGAGAGAATAAAAAAAAATTAAGGGATACATGAAGAATCCTCAAATAATTTATAAAATTTGTAATCTATCTTTTATATACTTATTCATTCTTCCATTAAGTATTATACACAATTCATTATGATATCATTATTCTCTTTATAATTAAGAGTGGAAGAGAAAAAAAAATGTAATACTGTAAGCGTTTGAATTGAATAAAAATAAATTTGATGATAATGAGCGAAACTTCGAATTAATTAATATCATACTTTACAGGTGAATCAGGATATTAGTCCAAATAAATTATAGTTATCAATCTTCACATTTATCTCTAAAGATTGACAACTGCAATTTATTTGAACTAATATCCTGATTAATCTCTTAATTATAACCAAGCATATGAATGAAAGCAAAAACACAAATTAATTACTATTATTGATTCTAATTGGAGAGAATGAAAAAAAATCATGGGATACATGAAGAATCCTCAAATAATTTATAAAATCTGAATATGATTATGATGATCATTTTTTTTTTTTTTTTTTTTCAGAGTTATTCAATTAATTTACTTTATCGAGAGCAAATGAATAATGTAAAATGAAACAATGAATTGGAGAAATTAAAATCAATTTGTTCTTTACTTTTTTATTATGTACTCACTATTTATGCTGTATTCATGATTATACTGTTGTCTATGATTAAAGGTGCAAGAAAGAAATTTTTAATAAAAAATGAAAATTAATACTTGAAATCGATTTCTATTATTATTATTATTATGAGTTCTCACAAATAAAACTTCTACGATAGTTGATAAATCTCAAAATAATAATGAATATCATCTTACATCTCTAGTTTGTTCTGGATTATTCGATTATTGTACTTTCTCGAATCATATGAATACTATGATTTTTTTCATGCAATCATATAAGTTTCAAATACATAGCGATAATTATGGTTTCTCAATTATTGTAATCAATCGATTAGCCGAGAGTAGGAGGAAAATAAATGAACTACGAAAAATCATGTTAAATTTGGAATTTATTTATTTGAGAATGAAAATCGTAGCAATTATAATGATGTTGATAATGGTAGCCTGTAGGCTACAGAAAGTCATTTTCATAGCCTATAGGCTACGAAAATCGAGTTTCATAGCCTTTAGGGTACAGAATTTCATTTTCATAGGCTATAGGCTGCAGAATTTGAGTTTCATAGGCTATAGGCTACAGAAATTCATTTTCAGAGCCTATAGTCTACAGAATTTGATTTTCAGAGCCTATAGGTTACAGAAATTCATTTTCATAGCCTATAGGCTACAGAATTTCATTTTCATAGGCTATAGGCTACAGAAATTCATTTTCAGAGCCTATAGGCTACAGAAATTTATTTTCAGAGCCTATAGGCTACAGAAATTCATTTTCATAGCCTATAGGCTACAGAATTTAATTTTTCATAGCCTATAAGCTACAGAATTTGAGTTCCATAGCCTAGAGGTTACAGAATTTGATTTTCATAGCTTATAGGCTACAGAATTTGTTTTTTTTGTAGCCTATAGGCTACAGAAATTCATTCTCATAGCCTTTAGGCTACAGAATTTTGATTTTCATAGCCTATAGGCTACACAAATTCATTCTCATAGCCTATAGGCTACAGAAATTCATGTTCATAGCCTTACGTTACAGAATTTGATTTTCATAGCCTTTAGGCTACAGGATTTGATTTTCATAGTCTATAGACTATAGAATTTAATATTTCATAGCCTTTAGGCTACAGAATTTCATTTTCATAGGCTATAGGCTACAGAAATTTATTTTCAGAGCCTATAGGCTACAGAAATTCATTTTCATAGCCTATAGGCTATGGAAATCAAAAATCTGTAGCCTATAAGCTACAGAATTTGAGTTCCATAGCCTAGAGGTTACAGAATTTGATTTTCATAGGCTATAGGCTACAGAAATTCATTTTCAGAGCCTATAGGTTACAGAAATTCATTTTCATAGCCTATAGGCTACAGAATTTCATTTTCATAGGCTATAGGCTACAGAAATTCATTTTCAGAGCCTATAGGCTACAGAAATTTATTTTCAGAGTCTATAGGCTTCAGAAATTCATTTTCATAGCCTTACGTTACAGAATTTGATTTTCATAGCCTTTAGGCTACAGGATTTGATTTTCATAGTCTATAGACTATAGAATTTAATATTTCATAGCCTTTAGGCTACAGAATTTCATTTTCATAGGCTATAGGCTACAAAAATTCATTTTCAGAGCCTATAGGCTACAGAAATTTATTTTCAGAGTCTATAGGCTTCAGAAATTCATTTTCATAGCCTTACGTTACAGAATTTGATTTTCATAGCCTTTAGGCTACAGGATTTGATTTTCATAGTCTATAGACTATAGAATTTAATATTTCATAGCCTTTAGGCTACAGAATTTCATTTTCATAGGCTATAGGCTACAAAAATTCATTTTCAGAGCCTATAGGTTACAGAAATTCATTTTCATAGCCTATAGGCTACAGAATTTCATTTTCATAGGCTATAGGCTACAGAAATTCATTTTCAGAGCCTATAGGCTACAGAAATTTATTTTCAGAGCCTATAGGCTACAGAATTTAATTTTTCATAGTCTATAAGCTATAGAAATTCATTTTCAGAGCCTATAGGCTACAGAAATTTATTTTCAGAGTCTATAGGCTTCAGAAATTCATTTTCATAGTCTTACGTTACAGAATTTGATTTTCATAGCCTTTAGACTACAGGATTTGATTTTCATAGTCTATAGACTATAGAATTTAATATTTCATAGCCTTTAGGCTACAGAATTTCATTTTCATAGGCTATAGGCTACAAAAATTCATTTTCAGAGCCTATAGGCTACAGAAATTTATTTTCAGAGTCTATAGGCTTCAGAAATTCATTTTCATAGTCTTACGTTACAGAATTTGATTTTCATAGCCTTTAGGCTACAGGATTTGATTTTCATAGTCTATAGACTATAGAATTTAATATTTCATAGCCTTTAGGCTACAGAATTTCATTTTCATAGGCTATAGGCTACAAAAATTCATTTTCAGAGCCTATAGGTTACAGAAATTCATTTTCATAGCCTATAGGCTACAGAATTTCATTTTCATAGGCTATAGGCTACAGAAATTCATTTTCAGAGCCTATAGGCTACAGAAATTTATTTTCAGAGCCTATAGGCTACAGAATTTAATTTTTCATAGTCTATAAGCTATAGAATTTGAGTTCCATAGCCTAAAGGTTACAGAATTTGATTTTCATAGGCTATAGGTTACAGAATTTGAGTTTCATAGTCTATAGGCTACAGAAATTCATTTTCATAGTCTGTCGGCTGCAGGAATTCAGTTTCATAGCCTATAGGCTACAGAATTTGTTTTTTGTAGCCTATAGGCTACAGATTTTGATTTCCATAGCCTATAGATTACAGAATTTGATTTTCATAGCCTTTAGGCTACAGGATTTGATTTTCATAGCCTATAGGCTACAGAAATTCATTTTCATAGTCTATAGACTACAGAAATTCAGTTTCATAGCCTATAGGCTACAGAATTTGAGTTTCATAGCATATAGACTACAGAATTCGATTTTTGTAGTCTATAGGCTACAGAATTTGGATTTCATAGCCTATAGGATACAGCATTTGATTTTCATAGCCTATAGGCTACAGAAATCGAGTTTCATAGCCTTTACGCTACATATTTTGATTTTCATAGCCTTTACGCTACAGAATTTGATTTTCATAGTTCTTTGCAAATTCATTTAGTTACAATATCTCTCTCGTATTTATTGTATTTACTCCAATTTTAACGATAATAATCAGAATATAAACAGAAAATATCCGAATACTTCAGGTGGAGATGAGTAAAATGTCTTATCGCTTGTAACCTAAACCTTGTAATCAATGTGCGTGAAGCAATGTTTTTGAAGGATTATACTCTGAATTTTATTTCTGATACATTCTTTACATGTAAATTCATACAACATCAATATAACCAATATCGTTCTATTCAAATTCTTTTCATGATTGAACTCTCTTCTCACTTATTTTTTTTTTTTTTTTTTTCTTGGTTTCAAAGAGATAGCTCTCTATAAAAAATCAAATCTCGTTACTTGCAACCTAAGCTCTGCAATCAATTCATTATCTAAGAAACATCTTTATACAATTCAATGTGCAATACTAAGAAATAATTGCATGAACCCTCATTTTAATTTTTTCTCGACAAACAGGACACTCTGTCATTCTAAATGCACATGTAACACAAGCATTCATGTGTTGACATGGTAAAAACACAACCCCCAATTCATTATTATAGCAAATTTTACAAATCCTTCCATCGTCTACATTGCTACTTTTAAACGATATAGATGCAATAGCAGGATTCACCTCTTCCTCCTGATTATCCTCTGTCCTTGTCAAGAGTTCTACCACATTTTCAGTAGAATGATGTAGATTCTGAGGCACGGTTTCCTACAAAAGCATAAGAAAGAGAAAAAAAGTCATTAATCATCAGATAAAACTATCGTACAAAACCTCTCTCATCCTAGTAAACATGCGTCTTGTTCCAATATAAAAAGTATAGGAAAAATTGAACCAACCTCTCTTGCTAACACTGCTTCTCTATGTCCAATGAATCTATCAATAAATGATTGACCCTTAACTGTAAGCACATGATAACACTTTGTAAACCATTTAGCATGCTGCTCCCAAGGATCATCTGTTGGTTCCCAGTCCTCGAGTACACCGCTGCAGTGATAGCATCGTGTTTCATCATATCGTCCAGTATAATAAAATCCAGCATCAGCTAATTGTTCCTTTGTTGGAGGTGATGATTTCAACCAATTGTTGAACGTTCTCAATCGCGATTCATAGCTGGTGTATTCGAGATGTTTTGGATACAAATGTAGACTGTTGACACTCACAGTGCTCAAGAATTGGAATTCTTCATGTTCCGTACGATAATCCGGTGATGCATCTGGTCTATAGTCCACACCATAGACATCTTGACTTCTCTGTGTTGGAATTGGTACTGTATCGGGATCAACACCGATTGGCACATTACCACATGGTATCTTTCGCACGAATTTACAGATGGGTCGCCAACGTTGATGATCTGACATGGGGTTGTCTCCCTCAACCCATTCGAATATCTCGATACCGCACTCGAAGCATTTAACATGATCAGTATTACCAGTATAAAAAAATCCGGCCGCTGCTAATTGAGATGGATTCATGTAAGGAACCATCCAATTCTCATAACTCGCAAGTCTTGCTGATTCCAAACGGTAGTCGATTGATGGATAATCTTGATTATCTATAATGCGACTTGTACTAGACATTATTGATAACTATCAGAATAGTTCACAAGTTTTTTTTCGTTCAATGAATAGAAGAATTATTACAGCTGTTTCATAAGAGTTCTAATGAGATGCTCACTATCTGGTTGGATTAGAACTGAAGTAGAGCATTTAAGGGCTACCTTATATCACTAAAATTATCCATTGTTCAAGTGCACGTGCATCTAATGACATCATTATGAGTAGAAAGATTCATTAGAATAGAAAGAAAGAAACATTTCGTTGAATTTTATTATTCATGAATTTTTCTTTTTAAATTTAACGAATGATAAAATTAAACCTATAATATTACATTCTATGAATGATAGTGAGAATAGAATGATGGGTATAAATACTTCATATATCGAATAATGAATTCGAGGAAATTAAACGAATCATTGCATTACTCATTGTAGAGTTCTTTGTCTGTAGCATGGATAGATCATATATATAAAGGTTGGTGAAGGGAGATCATCCATCAGTTCCTATCAGAACGCTACATAGTGAACGTATAATTTCAAAAATATTTTTTGCTTAACTACGCGATGGATCTAGCAAAATTGAATAAAATTAGTCGTTCAGCCAACTATTTGCCTTCTAAGAAAATGGCTGAACTGGAAGTTGATATCAATTATCAGATAACTGAGTTGAAATGGGTCAAAACTAGATTTGGTGATCAGCTCATTGTAGCCTTAAATAATGAGTTCACCGTTTTTCTGCCAGGACGAATTGTGAAGTTTCTGCAAGAAAACGAAACTCAAGTACATCACCTTCAGCAAGCTATTCTAGAAAAGCGTCTGAATCTACATTTTATTGGGGGTAGATTCAATGAATGTGAATTTAAATATGTGTGAGCTGTATCATTATCAATATCATTATAATTGTTACGATTTTCATTCTCAAATAAATAAATTCCAAATTTAACATGATTTTTCGTAGTTCATTTATTTTCCTCCTACTCTCGGCTAATCGATTGATTACAATAATTGAGAAACCATAATTATCGCTATGTATTTGAAACTTATATGATTGCATGAAAAAAATCATAGTATTCATATGATTCGAGAAAGTACAATAATCGAATAATCCAGAACAAACTAGAGATGTAAGATGATATTCATTATTATTTTGAGATTTATCAACTATCGTAGAAGTTTTATTTGTGAGAACTCATAATAATAATAATAATAATAGAAATCGATTTCAAGTATTAATTTTCATTTTTTATTAAAAATTTCTTTCTTGCACCTTTAATCATAGACAACAGTATAATCATGAATACAGCATAAATAGTGAGTACATAATAAAAAAGTAAAGAACAAATTGATTTTAATTTCTCCAATTCATTGTTTCATTTTACATTATTCATTTGCTCTCGATAAAGTAAATTAATTGAATAACTCTGAAAAAAAAAAAAAAAAAAATGATCATCATAATCATATTCAGATTTTATAAATTATTTGAGGATTCTTCATGTATCCCATGATTTTTTTTCATTCTCTCCAATTAGAATCAATAATAGTAATTAATTTGTGTTTTTGCTTTCATTCATATGCTTGGTTATAATTAAGAGATTAATCAGGATATTAGTTCAAATAAATTGCAGTTGTCAATCTTTAGAGATAAATGTGAAGATTGATAACTATAATTTATTTGGACTAATATCCTGATTCACCTGTAAAGTATGATATTAATTAATTCGAAGTTTCGCTCATTATCATCAAATTTATTTTTATTCAATTCAAACGCTTACAGTATTACATTTTTTTTCTCTTCCACTCTTAATTATAAAGAGAATAATGATATCATAATGAATTGTGTATAATACTTAATGGAAGAATGAATAAGTATATAAAAGATAGATTACAAATTTTATAAATTATTTGAGGATTCTTCATGTATCCCTTAATTTTTTTTTATTCTCTCCAATTAGAATCAATAATAGGAATTTTTATTCAATTCAAACGTTTACAGTATTACATTTTTTTTTTTTTTTTTCCCTTCTACTCTTAATTATAATGATAATAATGAAATCATAATGAATTGTGTATAATACTTAGTGAAAGAAATGAATAACTGTATAAAGATAGATTATTTTCCAATAATGAATAAATGAAAAATGAAAAATCGAAAAGTATTATAATAATAATAATAATAGTGAATCATTGTTCAATAGAAAAAATTAATTGAAGCTTAATCATTAATAAATGAAAAAAAATTGATTTCGTGAATAATGATGATAAAAATTGTATGATAATAATAGAAAATCATGAATACAATGGATAATAGAAAAAGTGAGAAAAAAAGAAATCTAGTCAGTATCTTCATCATCAGTGTCAGCCAAAATGATTAGTTTATTGAACTGTTGTTCCTTGCGACTCATTGCAATTTCTTTCGATTTTTCATCATCATTATCATCTAATTTTCCTTGGAGTTCTGCAATACTTTTTACTCTCAGCTTTGCATGAGCAACCATTGATGTTGCTGATGACAACTGATTGGACTCTGGTGCTGATGGTGGTTCTTCTTTTTCTTCCTCTTCTTCTTCTCCTTCTTCTTCTTTTTTCACTGATGATGATGGAGATCCTTCGTCTTTTTCTTCTTTCACTGATGTTGATGATTCATTAGTCATTGGTGCTGATGGTTGTTCTTCTTTTTCATCTTCTCCTCCTTCTTTCATCGGTGATGATGGTGGAGCCATAGCACCTTGCTGTAGATCTCTAAAGACATCACGACATGTGACATCGTAACCTCCACAGACTAGTTCATAATCTGGATGTCCCTCTGGGATGTAATGGGCATTACCATGAGAGCATACCCAAAAGCATGTCAAAAGTCCATTCATATGAACCCAAATTGGTAATTCAGGGTTGAATTTATAATATAAGCCCTGAGTAAGCTGTCTCATCTCCTCGAGATCGATTGAAGCCCACTGGGGTGGGATGCTGACTTGAATTGTATTCGACATTATTGATGATAATGATCTGAAAAGAGTTAAGACAATGTAAATAACATCATTCTACATGATTGAAAATTAATCACAATTATTTTTTTCTCTAGAATAGCAATTTGATTAGTCTAAGTGAATGAATCCATTAACTTCAGAAATTAGAAAAAATTCTATTGCATTAATCACTGAGAAAAAAAAAAGGAATTGATGATGAAGAAGAAAAAAATATTGTTTTCACATTCATTTGAATATATGAAAAGTATCTCTAAACGAAGTGTATCTAAATAAACGAAGTTTAATTCATCTACTGATTTGAGAAATTATTTCCAAGGAATATGTGAACAAAACTGATGAAATGATTGAATAATTAAGATTTTCACTTTTTTTCTCGTTGTCTCCACCATTAAATCGCGAAAAAAAAGCTTTTACAAATTAATAGTTCGAAATTTCTACTTACTTGAAATATCGTTGAGAGGAAAGCTTCAAATTATTCACGTGCTACTTGAAAGATTAAAGTTGATTCAAGTTTTTTTTCTTTTTGTTTTTTTCTAACACTCAATACCAAAAAAAAATTGAAACTAGTCCAGATTTCTGATTTTTTTTTGTTTTGAAACACTTAAAATTGAGAAAGATCACTCGCACTAAGTAGCTAAGTCGTTAATGAGATGCTCACTGTTTGGCTGGATCAGAACTAAAGCAGAGCATTTAAGGACTGCCTTATATTACTAAAATTTTCTTTTGTTTCAATACACGTGCAGATGATGTCACTTGAAGTGAAAAAAAAAATCGTGAGAAAGAAAAAGTGATGGGGAAAGAAATTAATTTTCATAAGAAGAATAACAAAAGCTGTCCGATCGAGCGAGTGAGATTTATCAGCTGCAAGTCTCCTCTTACCTTTGATGATATGATAGTGGAGATGTGCTGCTTATTTATTTTAGAGGAATTGGCTCTTTGTTTTTCATGCATGTGTAGATGAAGCAGAGCATTCAAGGGTTGTCTTATATCACTAAAATTTCCTTTTGTTTCAATACACATGCAGATGATGTCACTTGAAGTGATAAAAGAATCGTGAGAAAGAAAAAAGTGCTGGAGAAAGAAATTAATATTCATAATAGGAATAACGAAAGCTGTCCGATTGAGCGAGTGAGATTTATCAGCTGCAAATCTCTTACTTTTTGATTATGTGATAGTGGAGATGCGCTGTTTGTTTATTTTAGAGGAATTGACTCTATGTTTTTTTTTATGTATGTGTAGATGATGAAGCATAGTGTGAAATATTCCATAAGAAAAAAATTAAATGTACAAAATGTAATGAAACTAATTCATGGTTAACGAAAGATTAAAAAAAATTGGTTTCTCTGAAGCTCAGACTTTTCTATACATCCCACTCCTCTACCAACAAGTGAATTGAATGATATGAGACGTAACTCCTCATGAGAAAGAAAAAGAGCATTCAATGAGCATTTGCGAAGTTCATTAATGTCATGCTTCACGTTACACATGATAAGGAAATCTAATTTCTGTATTTAATTATTACAACATGAGAATGAGAGAAAGAAGAATGTATTCTCATGTTGTAATAATTAAATACAAGATTAGATTTCCTTATCATGTGTAACGTGAAGCATGGCGTCAATGACCTTCACAAATGCACGTTGAATCACTTTTTTTATTTTTTTTTTTTATTCATATATTTTGTGTCACCATATGCGGTACTTTACTGATAGCCTTAAGAAGATCACTCTGTGCTTCATGCCCATTTTGATCCCGATCTGGACTTACGCCCTTTTCATTCCCCTGAGTGATGGATTTACACCTTTTTCATTCCACTCTGGACTGAAGCTCTTTTCATTCTCTAAGGGGTGGACTTACGTCCTTTTCATTCCTTAGAATTTCCCTTTCCATGAATTTTGAGAATTCAATATGACGTTATTTCTTAGAATTTCCTTTTCCAACGTGTGATGACGTCATCTGGACTTAAGCCCTTCTCATTCTCGAAGTAATGGACTTACGCCCATATGGACTTAAGTCCTTTTCAACCCCTGAGTGATGGACTTATGCCCTGTTCATTCCAATCTGGACTTAAGCCCTTTTCAACCCTTGAGTGATGGACTCACGCCCTTTTCATTCCAATCTGGATTTACGCCCTTTTCATTCTCTAAGGGGTGGACTTACGCCCTTTTCATTCCTTAGAATTTCCCTTTCCATGAATTCTGAGATATGGCGTCATTTCTTAGAATTTCGCTTTCCAAGAATTCTGAGAATTCAATATGACGTCATTTCTCAGAATATCCCCTTCCCAGCATGTGATGACGTCATCTGGACTTACGCCCTTTTCATTCCCTGAGTGATGGACTTACGCCCTTTTGATTACATCATCTTTGTATCCAGAATCGGCTTAGCCTACCTACTAACTCCATTAACAATAAACTGCGGGGATCCTACAATGACCGTCCATCATTCCAGGAAACTCCAAATTCATAATGAATTCATCCAAACTTATTACCTTTATTCACAAATTCTATCCACTCGTGGAAAACTCTATCTGTTGAAATTTCCGTTGAAGAATAATGCATTAAATTGATGAGGAAATTATCGCAATTCTAGTTCTCATTCCCAGGTAGAAAAAGTGCTTTGCATTAAGCCGGGCGAGAGGCCGCCTCGCACGGTTCAAACTGGGCGCAACGTTACTAGAACCGAGATGGCGCGTGGCGGGTTTGTAACAAGTAGCCATCTGGGCAACTGCGTGCATGGCTAGCTTACTGGGCAATCTTGGCGCAAGATTGCACTACAATGGAGAGCCCAGCTTTTTAAATTTCTACTCTTTTTGATAAATATAATTATGGGTCAAAAAATTACATCTGTACATTAGATTTCAATTTATTTTACTTGGAAAAAGTCACATATTGATCAAAATTAATTTATATTATTCAAAAAGAAATACTTGATCCTCTTTCTGAGTCTGAGGATGTTTCCACGAGCTCCTGCTTGAAAACCACGGTATCAAGACGAGAAGTCGAAGGTCTTGCAGGCTGGGAATTTTCAGGGACTTTATGAACAGCAATTGCTTTGTTTCTTCATCATTGAGAGTTCCCGTGGATTCTTTGCTTCCTTTCCTCGTTCTTAATGCCCGTTGACCATCCTTTGGCTGGGTTAAAGCGGTTCCTATTGCAGATTTAGCTTCTTTCTCGGTGATCCCTCCATGCCCACCCGGGATAAAATTTTTGAGTCTTTTGAGAGTCTCTCACGGTCTTCAAAGACTCCCAGGAAGACTTTTCGGTCTCTAGAGTGTCTCGCGAGTCCCGCAACTGTCTCTACAGTTTCTCTCGTGTCTATCTGTGTCTCTCCCGTAAGGACTTCTATCTCTGCTGGTCTCTCCCGTAAAGACTTCTATCTTTGCTGGTCTCTCCCGTAAGGACTCGAATCTTTGTTGGGCTTTCAATGAATTTATGGAGATGTAAAAAGACATGAGTCCTTACGGGAGAGACTGAAAGATGAATCAACTCTTTCATTTTAACTTAATAATTTTTAGGTTCTAAATTTTTACAATATTTGAAAATTATGGTTTTTTTTTGTATTTGACTTTAATTAAAATTCCCAACATTAAGGGAAACTGGGGTAAAACGTACGTAAGGGATAAATGGATACATTTCATAGTCTTGGTGTTTATATTTTGAAAAACTTTTGAAATTGATAAAAATATTGAAGATGGGTCTTTTTCTCTTGATTTTATTAGAGAGCTGAGGAAATTTGTGCTGAAAATTATGTGTCTGAAATTTTTTGTTTTAATTTTTTAATCGTTCAATTCCCGATCCTCCATTCAATAGAAGTTTGCAGCCGTTATTCTTTAGAAATTGAAAAAGAAATATGCGATGCATATTTGAGCCCAATTGAGATGAGGAAAAGTATATGTTTCAGATTAGCAGCGGGTAACGGGAGAATTTCAGGCGATCACCAGAGTTAAGCAGCATCGAGCACAGTCAGTACTTGGATGGGTGACCGCCTGGACTATCTCAAGAACTACCGGACCGATTTCTTTTTTTTTTTTTTCATTCGCTTCATCTTTATGTGATTATAATTATTATCATGATAGGTGATTTTTAATCATATAATTAGGCGAGAAATAGGAAAAAAACGTTAATTAGCAGCATGAGAATCGTGGTCGCGACGAGTCGAGGGACTGAGTCTCTGCGCTGAAGACTCTGGTTCGTTGAGCAGGGACTGAGAGTCTCTGTAGGAGGGACACGTGTCCCGTACGGGAGGTCGGCAAGGTGTCTCTGGAAAGTCCCTGCCATGGCGCGAATAGGGACTCTGTAGAGACCGGGACAGGAGTCTTTCGACCACTGAAAGACTCGATTTTTTTCATCCCGGGGTGAAATAATCATTTTAAAAAATTAATTATTTAGCAACTTTTGAATGAGTCGATGAAAAAAAATCGGTTCCTTTGAAATCATTCTCCGTATTTTGTAGATATATTGGAAAAAAAGGTGAAGAAATATCAATTTTTCATATTTATACGATTTTTTCGAAGATTTTAGGATTTTTCCGGTCGCTAAGCTGTATAAAAAATTTTTCTACTGTCAATATCTCGGTTAATTTTGCAAATACGGAAAAAGTGTATCCCAAAAATTTTGTGAATAATTTTAATATCTTCAACGTTTGTTCGAAGAAATTTTCCATATTATTTTTCATTTCCGAGATATTGGCAATGACGTCATTTTTGGGGTGGTTTTGATTTTTTCTACCCCTTTGCCACCCTTTCAGGATTTTTCAGTCAGAGATAGTTGGAATATGGATCAAAATCAATTTATTAAAAAAAAATTTGAGCTGGTATGGGAGTGAAAAAGTAGAACTCCTCTTTATTAGACTATCATTTCTGACCCGAGTTAGCTTGGCCCAAGCTACAACTGCCATTCAAAAGCCTTGGGAGCGCTGCTCTAGGGCAACCTTGTAGCAAGGTTACCCAAACATGTTCGTAGCTAATCTGACAACGCACGGAGGAACCATGGTTGTGCCAAGCTTGCATTTCACAACATTGCGTTATCTATCTTGCGCCAATGATAAGTCTCGCAGATGCAAGATACATTCCTACCTGGGTTGTACTTATCATATAACAATAAAAACCAGAGGTAATTATGAAAAAATTCGTAATTGACTTTGAAAAAAATTTCTCAATTCAAATAATCAGAGTTGAGTGACCATGAAGATATGAGTAGGAGAGAGGGGGGCAGCTTTTAACAGGGGCAGCTTTGAACATCTTCAATAAAAAATCGAAAAACAAAAATTTTGAACCGCGGATTTTCAATTTAGGATGGCAGCACAGCTGCCAACTAATATCCATCAAAGCTGTTTTTATTTTCCATGTTAAACCTAACCTACAAGGGGTCGTCGAATTTATGCTGCAATTCTAAAATTTTTATTTTCTGGATGTAAGTATATTATAGTTAAAATAGTGATCAACTCATGACTGTATATTTTTTTAATCAATCTTCATATATTTCACTATCTCATCGAAATGGAAAATTTTATTTTTATTGATTTCTAATTGATTTAAATTAATTTTTTATCTCAAGTATGCTGTTGAGGCAGCTTTGAACAAAAAATGGGGGGCACGTTTGAACACTTATAAATCAACATAGTTATACTTCACAAACGTTTTCTTTTCGTTAAAATTATTTATAAAAAAATATATGATCTTCAATTTATGATTATTGAATATTTTTGAATGTCAGGGCCAATCATGGTTCGAAATTATAAAAGAAAGCGGACAAGTAGTGTCAATGAAAACGATGCACAAAAAGCTGTAGTCCATGTAATTAACAAGACATTTGGAGTGTAAGACATTTGGAGCGACAAGATCGATTGAAAAAATCACCACTGCCTGCGAAGAAAAAAAATCTACAGATGACAAATGAGTCAAGAAAGCAACAAAGTCTAGAAACAAAAAAATTAATCAAGCTGTGACTAAATTTAAAAGAAGTTTCGAATTTTCAATATTTTATATTGATTCCTATGATTTGAGTTTAAGTGCAAGATTTTAAGTGAAAAATACCTAAGAAAAAACTAAGTCTGACGTTTATCGTTATGAAATAAGTCTCGTGAGCTAGATTTATTGAGTTAGATTTGATTGAGTAAAGTTATTGATGTTGAAAATTGGATAATTTTATAATAACTTTGTTTGTTTATCATTATCTCAAAGATTTTATAAATTTTATGTAAACCGACAAATGTGAGACTTAACTATGAAGAATAAGAACGATAATGAAAACTATGAATACTCCAATAATTATAGTTTATGTGGTGATGTTATAGATTGTTCAAACCTGCCCCAGGCCTGTTCAAAGGTGCCCCCTAAAGGGGGCAGCTTTGAACAAAATGATTTTTTCTTTAATTAATAATATAGTTTCGATTAAGCACTTTTTTCAAATTAATTGAAGTGTATTATGAAAGATAAATGACCAAAGTATTGATTAGGGCATAAAAAATATCAGATATTTCATTACATTAAAAGTAATAAATAAATAAGTAAAAAGTGTTCAAAGGTGCCCCCCTCTCCCCTACTGGGCAATAAAACGAAATGTGTACTAAAATCTGTGTAAAATAAAATATAAATGTACCCAGCAATCTATTACAAATGTGTATCGTTGAGAAGAAAACGAATTCCGACGCCAATGGGGCTGAAGTGCTTCAGCAATAAATGTATAACGAAAGTAGAGGCGATACTCTACGATGGAAAGGAGGAAAATAAGAAAATGGACGTAAAATAGAGACGAGAAGAATGGAAAAAAATGAAACAAGATTTTTTTTGTCCTAAAAAATTCTCATCCGCTTTTACTCTTTTGTTGTCAATTTTTTTCAGTAGTCTTCTCCGTTGTGAACCATCCTCTGTAAATAAAGAAGGAATAAAGCCTCCAACGCAGAATTAGACATTGTTTCTGCTTCTTTTTTTTTATCTTCTTCATGAAATCATTACTGACGTTTCCATTTGGGATTTTTCCCTCTATTTGTCCTCTATTCATTATTCAGTACTTCCATGATATCCCATTGTTCTATTATTATTTTTTTCTTCTGGAAAATATAAATCCTGGCATTTTTGAGATGATTCCAGAACTTCTTTTTCATTTCAATCTAGTCATCAACTCATTAAATTTTTACTCAATGGGCCTTCAAAATTCAATCTGTTCAAAATTTTCCATTGTTTCAGTTGTATTTTAATTTGAAATTGACAAAGGGAGAATCGAGAAGCACACATATCATATATTCATGGTTCCTGAATGGCCTAGGTTCACGGCCGGGGGTGAGCCTAGTTTGAATACGATGGAGAATTATTCATTGTTACATCCTCGTACATGCTAAATCATGTAGGAATAAGCTTCTTCTATACACGCAAGGATTATGTGATTTTTTTCCTTGGGTTTTTTTTCACTATATTTACTATCTCTTTCCTTCTGGGATGATGAAGCTGAAATGAAGGCAAGCACTCTAGAATTTTTGCCTAATTGAATCCATTTCAATTACTCTCTTCCATTATTTCACGTTTTTTTTCCTAGTTCTTTCATAATTCAAGAATTTGAAGGAATTTTTATGATTCATGAAAATAAAAGAAATTAAATGAAAAGCCTGTCATCTTTCTGTAAACAGTGGAAATTCACTCGATAAAGTGAAAAAAAAGAGATTGTACATGAGAATAATAATTATTGAACATTTGCAATGTTAATTAACATCATTCATATGGTAAATGTGTTCTCCATCATATAATTTATATAGACAATAGCATAGATTATCCAGGAAGTTCGGAGAGTGAGGAAGCTCAGAGGATGGATAAATTATTCAAAAAGGATTACCAAACTCGTTCCTCCCTTTGTACAGTATCTGGTTAAAGTATAACAGTTAGATTCAAAGAGCTCAATATAAACTCTATCAAACAACGAATGGAGTGAATGGAAAATATATATCTTTTTTCATCAACCATGGTGAGGAAAAACTAAAAATTGAACTGAAGTCATTTTTTTTCTCTTGAGCCAATTTGCCTCATGAGATTTAATCAATGAATTTTTTTTTCTCAGCTGATGACAATATTTTTCTCTCTCTTGATGGCAAAAAATTTCCAGCCGTTTTCATTCATTTTCGTGAGTCGAGAAAAAGTGTGATTAAGGATTAATATTCGTTTGATCCGAAATTGTTGAAAGCATATCGGTGCCGACAGTCACCATTTTCACACTCCCTCCACTTTCTATACAGTAGAAATGAAAAAGCACTAAAAATTCTCCAGTCACCTGGATAGATCCATAAGCATACATTCGAGTATACATCAGAGGAAACGATCCACACGGGCATCACACACCTCTGCGCGTTATTTTTTGTCCCGTTCCCTTTACCATATTCAGGGCAAATCATTGCAGAAAAGGTGAAGCATTAAAAGTTAATTTCTATATAATTTATATTCGAGGGATATCTTGGGGATAACCTGAGATACCGAGGTTTTTATTAGAAGTTTTTTTTCGTAGATAATTTCAAGAGTCACAAAGACTTTGCTATCTCGCTCAGTTTCAGAGATTTTCACTCGATGATGATCACAAAATAAATCAGTTTTTCCTTTTCATTAGGGAATCGATCGTCATAGCTATTTATTGTCCTAAAACATCATCAGCCCAGAATATTCCTCTATCCTCTTGTCTAGAGTTCGCATAACTGTGTGAACTATGCTCGCACACAGTTGTTTTCCACAAACATCAAAGCTCCTGATGAACACAGCACAAGAGTCTTCGACTTTACTCGATTATTACAAAATTATCTATAGTCCCACACGTTAGCTAGATCTTCAAATGGACATATCGATATGGGTACACGGCGAACAATCAATAGCCCAACAACGGGTTCGTCAGGGCAATTACCGAAAGAATTATTTTTTATAACCTGGCTTTAAGCCAGCTCAGATAAGATCTGAATCTTCCGAAAAAATAATCCTTTCAATAATTATGCCTTGCTCCTTTTAATGCTGCGTTTGATGTACATTTTTCAATATTTTAACTATTTATCTGGGAGTTTTCATTTCAGATTTACGTAGCATTTCAAAGAATTGGAAGGTATTGGAATAAACAAATCAATATTGCTCGTCAACTCGTGAGGAATGCGAAAGAGAGACATTAATGGAATACCTTTATTCCTTCTTCTACGAAACTCAGAGAAAAAATTCAAATACAAAACCAAGTACTACATAAAATTGCACTTATCAAACAAACTAGGCTACGCGCGTGGCCGTACACGTGCACCTTCTTGAAGCACTTCAACTCGCAAATAATGATTCTATCGAAGTAAATCTTTTGTTACTGATAGTCAGAGATTGCGAATGTGTTGATGTTCCTAATGAATTGGTCTGAGATAGGGAATTAATGAGAAATGCTGAAAACCAAGAGTGATACATGTTGTACAACATTCAATTTCGTCTGAAATCCAATGTGTTTGTTTCACCCCGATGAATTTCATGGAGTTCTCAAAGTTTTTATGATAATTACCATCTGTCAACGTATTTCATTGTACGTAAAATACTACTGAAAGGTCCATCCAGGTGCACCACCATTTAGAAGGTAATGAGACCATACAATGGAAAAAATAAACTAATTAACAGAAATAATATTGCGGTGTCTGACGTCACGTGAGGCAGCCTGCTATAGTTTAAATTTGTAAACTGCAATTAAGCCCCTAGGGGTGGGTGGATACTCGGAATTAACGATAATCGAAAAATAAACCTATCGTGGAAAACCTCGTGGGTGGTATTGCAATAACATGGAACTTCATTATTCCATTCATTCAAGTTCACTGAAAAAAATGATCTAGCTAGTAATCTTGACCTCTCAAAATTAATTGGATTCCTAAAGTTTCAGATCAGCTCAAAACGAATGATAATTTAGGCAAAAAAATCCATACTCGTGATTTTTCAACAGCCGAACATATCCTGCTCAATGGTTATTTTCCATTTCACTCAATCAATCAAGCCACTCCGTATCCTATTTCCACATGAAAATTTGTATGACGTCAATGCTAAATGAACCAACAATGTTTTTTCTTGGGTCATCGTGAAGGAATATTTTCCAAATATATTCGTGCAAATAAATTCAAGCTGATGTAAGTCAAGACAATTTCACGAGTTTTTTTTTCTTCTGATGACAAAAAAATAATTAAAAATGTACATAAAGTTACAATTATGACACTGCAAGTACGTAAAACGATTTGCCAACCTTTCTACGGACGGCTCGGGGTCTTCCCGGCATCGTAAATTCGTTCCTTCAGAGAAATGCACACGATGTCCCAGCCCCGGTGATAATCCAAGCAACCTACAATGCACACGAGAGAAAAAAAACCGATATGGTTTGTATTTTTACTTCTTATTTTTCTTTAACATCAATATTTTACCACTATGATCTATTTTACCCCATTTTCTCCAAATTCCTCAACTTATCTCGTTTCATGAAATTATTAATAGTTCTTTAAAAATAGAAAATAAGTAATAACTCATTGAATTAATTATCGTGTGAACATCAGAATTACGATTTTCCCTTTTCGATGCATGAGAAGAGTGGGTTCATTTATGCGATACTTCCATGCAGCCAACATACGTACATCCACCTCAAATAAAGGTTCAGAAAAATGAGATGAAAATGCAAGAAAACCTATGAAGTTCACTCCTACACATTTCAAATGCTTCACTGTTTCGATTCCACTTAATGGAGTAACATTTCGTCTACAAATGAGTCAAAACGAATGAATAAAAATGAATAGATGAATGAGAAATTAACATAAAAAAATGGCGAGTGAAAGAAAACGTGAAAGAGTAATACTATTTATTTTTCATTATCATATGCAACAATCTAAATATAAACAGCATGTGTACATGAAAGAGCATGCAAATTAAAGAGGTAAATCGTTGGGGGATGAATGAAATACTTCGAGAGAGTATAGACTCATGTGTCTGCAAATAGAAGTTAAGGAGAAATAATGAAAAGAAAGGAAACATTGATAATATCCTGGGAACAATGTGGATTGCGATGACGCAATTTGTTCTAGACATAACACCTGATGAACGTTATTTTTCTCTTCCTTTCCTTCTCACCATAAATTTTTTCACTCTTATATTGAAAAAAGCTAAAACAAGATTTGCGATATTATTTCAGTTGCTTTTTTCCAGTAATTGCAATTAATTTAATTAATTTGATAATTCAATAGAAAAAAATCTCATTTCCTTGAATTTCTTCCAATTCGAGGAAATGAATTGACTTCACAATTTAGCTAATAAAGTGTGGAGAGAAAATAGAGACTGACAAATAGATTTGAGATATGTTTTTAGTTGCTTCTCTTCAGTAATTGCAATTAATAGAATTGATTTGATAATTAAATGAAGAAAGAATCTCTCTCATTTCTTTGAATTTCTTCCAATTCGAGGAAATGAATTGACTTACCAATTCAGCTAATAAATCATCAAGAGATATTTGCAGTGGCGTTCAACTGTTAGCTCTTGTTGAAAAATGAGGGATTGAATTAAATGTCAATAGTCGATTTGTAATTGACAAATGCATAATTAAGATATAATAGACTGTGATGGCAGAAACGAATGATTAATTACTTCAATCATATACTGATTCGATCGTTAATGAATTTCGAATGGAATTGTGGAATATTCTATGGAAAAAAAAGGGGAGAATAGACAGGTTTTAAAGTATAAGAATAGAGGGAAAATAATAATGAGAAAACAAGTTGAAAAGAGAGTGAAAAAAAATCAAAGTCGAGAGGAACTGTAGAATATACACGTCGTTATAGATCCGTCCCACTTTTTCACATATTTCATATATATACATATATATATATATTTATATATATATATATATATATATATATATATATATATATATATATATATATATATATACAATGGTGGGTTTGGGGACCTAACCCAAAAAACACGGAAATCGATAGAACATGCAATTATACATCGGATGAAATGGATATCACCGATCAATTTCAAGTGCAAATGACATTTTTTTAAGAAAGTGCAACGTATTGGCTAGTTTGGGGACTTTCGTATAATGTATTGTATGAGGACTTTTTGCTGTAACCATACGTCGGCTGCTATGGGGACATATATAACATATATAGAATGTCTCCATAGAATCCTTTAGGTTAACACATATTGTTATATTGTCATATTGTTGACTTTCGGGACCCCAAAGTAGATGTTGATATAACGGCGGAATTGGACAGTGCAGGAGCTCTCTAGATTATTAGTGAATTTTTGCAAAATTTTTGGAGGAGTCTCATATGAATCTGTCACATATATAAATCATAAATTGAAGACTCCGTGCATATGTATAGTATACACTGAGGACTTCCATTAACGTGTCGTACACTTTAAGGACCGTCACAATACACACATAGTATACTATGAGGACCGTCACAATATACGTAATGTATACATTCAGGACCATCATGATTTGCGCTTCGGATAAATGAAAAAAAGAAAAGATTTGTCAAGGGGAAAATGAGTTAGATTTTAAGGAGAAATCGATTGAATCAATTAATTTCGTCTCGAGCAGGCCTCCCGCTACTCGTACAAATAATTCAGGAATCTCGGTTGGGGAGGACTGCGTGGAAAAATCTAGGGAAGGAAAAGATGCTTCAACATGTCCACATTGTTGGGCAATTTTTCCAAAATTTTCGAAGTAGTTATAACTCTGAAAAAAAGCCTAGATAATTCTGTCCTATATGTCCATTTTGCCCAAGTCTTTCCTATACATGTAGTCATTTGATGAGTACAAAAACCTCTGCCACATCTATAAACTATAATTCAAATGATTCATATGTATGTATTGTATACTTTGAGGACTTCCATTGACGTATTGAAAACTTTGAGGACTCGCACTGACGTATCGTACACATTGGGGACCGTGACAATATACATATAGTATACTATGAGGACCGTCACAATATACGTAATGTATACATTCAGGACCATCATGATATGCGCTTCGGATAAATGAAACAAAGAAAAGATTTGTCAAGGGGAAAATGCGTCAGATTTTGAGAAAAACTCGATTGAATTAATCAATTTCGTCTCGCGCAGACCTCCCGTTACTCGTAGGAATAATTCAGGAATCTCGTTTGGAGAGGACTGCGCGGAAAAATCTAGAGAAGGAAACGATGCTCCAACGTGTCCACATTGTTGGGCAATTTTTCCAAATTTTTCGAAGTAGTTATAACTCTGAAAAAAAGCCTAGATAATTCTGTCCTATATGTCCATTTTGCCCAAGTCTTTCCTATATATGTAGTCATTTGATGAGTACAAAAACCTCTGCCACATCTATAACCTATAAATTAAATGATCCACTTATATGTATTGTATACTTTGAGGACTTCCATTGACGTATTGAAAACTTTGAGGACTTGCACTGACGTATCGTACACATTGGGGACCGTCATAATATATATATTGTATACTTTGAGGACCGTCGCAATATACATATTGTATTCATGAATAACCTCTCATTATACAATGTATGGGCAACTTATATATTTGGGATTTTTTTACTTTCCACATTTCAATAGAGAATAGAACTGAAATTGATTACATATGGAAACTAAGAATGGAAAACTGAAAATGTTTGTTGAAGAGAAAATGACTCGAAATTCCATTTTGCCTCTCCGGGCATGAAGATATTTGACACAAAATGAAAGGAAATGTACGTAATCAAAAGTAAGGTTGGAGAAAAACCAGACGCGCTTGATTGAATTCTGCATCGACTTTATGACCGAATATATAACCCTCCTTCCTTTCCTGGTGTTGTAAAGTGCTTGAATCCTCGAAGTCTAAATTATATGAGAAGCCTCGATAGCCCGAAATATACCATTAATCCACGGAATAACCTCAAAATATATTTGCCTTGGATAAAATGACAAGTCCCCAAAGTATACAAAAAGTAGATAAAACTTTGAGGACCAGGGCTTCGTTTACCTCGTATATTCATATGTCCCCAAACAGTGCTTTGCATTGAATGTCTATACTTTGGGGACCGTCCTCAAAGTATCCAAAACGTTGATAAAACTTTGGGGACGGTCCTCAAAACAGCCAAAAATCCTCAAAATATATGATATATAAATGAAACGGTCCCCAAACCCACCATTATATATATATATATATATATATATATATATATTTATATATCTATATATCATCTCCATTTCCACGACGTCACTGATGCGACCCTCATTCATCGGTGGTTCTCATCTCTCAATGTTTCGCTTTGAATCAGTTCGAAATGTAAAGACATGAGATGTTTCTCAATAACAGATGATAAAATGACGGAAATATCTACATGAATTTTATATTTTTCTCGTAAAGCGAGAGACAGCCAGAGATTTCAAGACATCAAAAGAAAATTTTATGTGTATATATATTTCAGATTTTCATCCCTCAGTATTTTTTTACATTCTCCCCTTAGGCTGAAACGAAAAATAAAAGAAAATACTTTGCCACTTTTCCTTCAACTTTAACACTGCATACTTTATTCCACTCTATAATCCAATTACTCGTCTTCAATTTCACCTGAGGCAATTCCAATGGGGATATATTCTTTTACTTAATACTAATTATTTGCTCTGATAAATTAAATGAATGGAATCATTCATGATCTTCTGTTCACTGGGTTTGTTTCTTTATTTCTATTGATTCCGAAATTCAAACAGAAATTGGAAAACTATACTTTTTCTTATTTAGGTGCATCAAAATATCTCTTCAAAAAAACACAAGGATTATTATTCAATAATTTCAGTGTTTATTCCTCACTAAAATACCAAAAGGGACATACAGTGTTTTTTATGGCAAAGGAAAAGGCTTGAATGAAAATTTTTTCCAAACCGTCTAATGGTGAATGTAGAAATGAGTGCATGCACAAGTCAAACGTGCACATGGCCCAAGACGCTCTCGCGTCTTTTGATTTAAAATTTGATAAGCAGCCTGAGGTTAGTACAATTTCTCTAGATTCATGAATTTTATAATGAATTTCAATCAATTTTCGAGGAAGATATAGAGAACAAACTGATTTCCACGAAATTTGTTGTAACTACCTCAAAAATCTATGAAAATTGGTTAAAAATCCCATAATTTAATGAGAACAATAAGGATGATTGGAGCCCGAAATATTTTCGAAAACTAAAAAATTTGTAAAATTAAAAGGGCCTTCGCTTTTGGATCAGAATCGTCAAGATTTTATTAGAAAATCTACCAAAAATTTATCAAAAAACTTTTAAGCTATGCCGTCTACCGGAATGTTCCACTTACAATGGAGTTATTTAAAAAATTACTCTCACCTCATTTCATAGAAAAATCTTTATTTTGCCTCACATCGTATATTCTTTTTTTTCCTTGTGAATGTTGGAAAAAAAACATATCCGTTTCATAAAATTGAGAACCTCTATTTCTCTTTCAAGTGTTGAATTCTATAATTCAATAATTGATAGACACATTGATGCTCACAGAACTGTGAATAGAATAAATAAAATCTTTGTGTTTATATATACATATATAGACCAGTAAATTATTCGTTTGCGGTTGAAATCAATTTGTACAAATTTTTTGGACTTTTCGACCTCACAATTCATTTATACTGTGAAAAGAACTAATTGACACAGAGAGAGTGTGGCAATCTGGTTTTGCCTCTGCATTCGATTAATCTGTCAGAGATGTTTATTCTTTATTTACACTTTGTTTGGATGATTGTGGTTTTTTTTTATCAAAAGCAGATAAAAAGAGTTTACTCATAACTAAAACTGATTGGAGTAAAAATAAATGGCTGCGAGAAAATCACTCGTTCTTCATTTTTTCACTTTTGAAAATTGCTCTTCCACCTCAAATTTTCTCAGCTTCTCGATAGAATCATCAAAAAAATCTATCTCCAACGATTTCATTCTAATGTCAGTTTCACCCCGCTTTCCCTTTTAAGCTCAATTAGGATAAAAGGAGTTATATGTCTCACATTAGCAGCGGACAACATGAGATTTTTAGGCTGTCACCGAAGGGTAAGCAACATTGGAGTATCTCGGGAACTACTGAACCGAATTAGTTCTTTCTATTCACTTTCTTTCAATAAAATTAGAATAATTCTTATTATGTATAATTGTTAATTACATAATTAGGAGAGAAATCAATGAAAAATGGGGATTCATGGTGAAAAAGGGAGGGGGAGGATACGTTCGTTCAGAATACAACGGACTTCAGCGAATATTTATCCGCCGGAAATCGATTCAATGTTCATTGGAATACGTCGACAAATTTCAACTTGAGTTGGGCTCTTCTCAATATGTATCAATCGCAGAGACTTAATTGAATTCCATTGAAGTTCAGTCGATCTTAAAGCAATTGAAATTGTAATTCAAAACGATCGAAGAAACCATTTTACAACTTCTCTAATCCTCCTGAGGATGTCATCTCCCTTTGTCACTATTCTGTTCATTGAATGGAGGGTAAATATTTATTATTTGCGATCCTTCGCTCTCGACAGTTAGACAAATATCGAAGTGAATGAAGTTGATAATGACATTCAATCAAAAGGAGACTGCAACAATACCGAGTTTTCTCCAGAAATTAATGACATTCCTAAAGACGGAAAAGCATTATATAAGCAGGGATGAGAAAGGGCACACGGGGAGGGGACGTTGAAGGAGAGAAAAAAAAGGGAAATATTTAATTTACGTGAATGAGACGAAACTTCAAACATCCGATGACTAATTAAGTTCAATCCATTTCGGTACATGCCATTCAATATCTATTCTATTATTGAAACTCCGCTTCCTCTCTCTCTCTCTCTTCTACTCCTTCACGTGTAGCACCCACGATCCTCACATCCCTTATCTCCAACTACTCGGCGAATATACTTTGAATAATGAAACGTTTAATTTGAAGGGAAAACGCCTCTTCAGAAATTGATGAAAAATTAGACCTTCTGGTTTTTCATGAAATAATGGAGGAAAAGAGATAGTAAATCAGAGGAAATTGAATAATTAATTAGTACGAAGTAAAAAAATTAGAATAAAAGGAAATTCGAAGGAGATATTGAGGGAAAATGGACCATTTCACGAAAATTATAATGATAATGAGGTTAAAAAAATTAATTCATAAAAGAAATATAATTTGTCCCAGATGAATCATTTTTCAAAATAATCAGAAGTACTGTTTTAATTTATCTGTTTTTTTTTAGGATGGGCCGGTGAAAAGAAAATTTTTGAGCATAAATAATAAAGGACAAATGGCTTTCACTTAATTAATTCTACAGAGACATATCAACTCAACATGGATTGAATAGGGCAACGAATAATCACTATTACGTGATTCATCTTCATTACAGCAGTCCATTTCAATTATTGTCACCATTGTTCAGATAATCTCATTGTTAGAATTGGAAATTTCCTCCACAGAATCCCGTTCTTAAGTACTCAAGCATGTCTCAGAGAAAATTATCGATTCATGTCAATTTTAGATGTAGGTTGTGATGGGTATTTAGAATAGAGATCCAATAGAATTGCGAATTGGTGAAGATTGTAAAAAATCATTGATTTTTGTTTCCGAATAAAATTTTTCTTCATGAATTTAATTGGAAACTTCATTCTAATGGGTGATGCACCCATGCTGGTTTTTCGACAGGGTATAGTAGATATCCAACACTAAAAAAGCGGTGCATAGCGAAAAAGGACAGGAATTTTAACGTATAATTTCATTAAAAAATTTCTCATCAACCGAACAGGCAAATGTGGGTGGAAATGGCAGAAGACAAAAATCATTCCTTCCGACAGCACAAGTGATTCAATTTTCCCGATTTTTCCAATTATTTTCCAGGGTAGATAATTTGTCTACTCCGTTCATCTCATCTAAGCTTAGAAATATAAGAGAATCCCTTTGACTTTTTACATTTATTGCATCTTGACCTTTCCAAACTACGCTTCTCAACTCGAAGATCAAGTCTACGTGAATGGGAAATTTTTAAAATCAACTTCCATCCAATAACTCAATAACCGCCAATTTCCAAAGCGAATCTCTCTAGTTTTACGCATTATCTGAAAGGAACTGAACTTTTTCTCATTTCAGGTTATTGGAAAATGTTTATTCGTACTCTCCAACGATAATTTAATCTGTAGGTGAATTGAATTTTTTCTATAGCCTTGGCAAATGCGATTTAGTTCTTCCTTCTCGACTTGACCATGTTTGTTTAGCTTTGTTTTTCTCAAATAAATTGATAAACATAGAGTTACCTGACGTTACTTGAAAAGGGGTTGCTCATCTCATCACATTGAAATGAGAGAGTGAAGAAAAAACATTTAAATATCTGTAATGTGGAGAACTCACTTGGGCTCAACTTGAAGGCCGCAGGAGAGCTCGATTGATCGATAAACCGGTTCAAATTCGTTCGGTGGCTCATTCCTCTGATGGTGACCTCGGGGATAATGTTTCATGCACTTTAACCATGGACCGCACTCGATTTTCATGATTTTTTTTTCTTTCAATTTCAGCAGTAAAAACTTTGAATCTCTCGTACCGTCTCTATTTTCTGCAGCACTTGAATTATAGTCCACCGAATGAGAAAAAACTGAATTCTATTTTTTTTTACATCCTCTTTTTATTGTTTTCTCCATGACACAGTTGTGAACTTTTTTTTTTAATTGAAAAACTCACAATAACTGATATGTAAATTTTTCATTTTTATAGATATTTATCCACCTAAATTCACAATTCTATTCTTTTACACACATTTATCAAATAATAGCTTGATAAATATTGACTGTTTTTTTTGTTTAAAATTGTTATTGAAATTTACACAATATTACATTAAAATAAATTCCTCTTTCCTTTCTTGAAATTCGAGGAATTTTACGCAACATGGAATTCGCAAGAGGAATTATATATTCTTCAAAGATTGAAAATTCCATTTGAAAATGATACTATTAATTATTTCAGTATAAGATAATAATTAAATTTTGACAAATCTACAAACAAATCACGGAGTATTTAATTCTAGTATCGTTAAAATTATCATAATTTTGGTAAATGAAAAAAAATGATTGAATATTTCTTTACAATTGCTAATTATTTGGCGCGTATACGAAACATTCACTGGCAAGAAACTGACGTAGTTGTGAAGAGTTCCGCAGTTGGTAAACAGTCGTACGATTTTAAGAGGAGGGGAATATTTTAACAAAAGGAAATGAAAGACGAAGCAGTCATTTCATGGTGGAACGCACAACCGGTTATAGAAATTTGCCCTACCCAGTGACTTTGACCCTAAAACATTGATACAATATGAAGTTTGAAAACAAAACGTCAATGGATATAATCGTCTCGGAGGAATATTAGGAAGCTAATTGCCCTGTAATGAGTGACTCTTGAGTTCCTTCAAGGTCAAAAGTTTTTATAACGCGCATGCATGTTATTACTAGTTCACTACAGATTATTTTCGATACAGAAGAATATGATGATTACACTGAGAGAAGATTGCGTTTCAGCGAATTTATTTTATTGGGAAATGAAATATTTATTTGGTTAAACATAATGTTTATTCTTTTTAATCTTCGAGGATTATTGAGGGAAATATTTTGACCGTTTCAATGAATTTTTCTCTCAGTGTATTCATTAATTATTTCAATATGAAATACTTCGAATCTATTCATACATTTTCATCTACGCATCTATTATATTTATTCCCAGAAAGATTATCCTCACTTTTATCCTTTCGTGGAAGAGAGAGAAGTTCAAATAAAGTATTATTAAAATAATGGATGAAGTATAAAAATATAAACAACGTTATTATCTTCAAATTCGTTGATGCTATTAACACTATGGGCGAATAGACATCATCCGTTTTTGTAGCAGAACTGTAACGTATTTCTTTCTTTTCTATTTTCACCGTGGGACGTGAATTGCTTTCTGAATAGTGGACAGGTCAAAACTAATATTCAGCAAGGCTTAGTATTTTTTGGAGATTATTACAAGTTTATCAACATGAGAAATATAAGATAGTGGAGAATTTTCCATAGATGAATTTTTCAATTGTGGAGAATGGATGAAATTCAAATTAAAAATTTTTCTCACCCCTCTTCATAATCCTCATCCGAATCCTGCTCGTGTTCGCTCTCTCTTCTCTCCTCACTTGCCATTATCACCATAAATTTCAAGAAAATTGCAGAAAAAGAAGTAATTAAAAATGCAAAAGATTCACTCGTATTGTACGACTCTCAACATTTGTGTACAATTTTCTACAATAGACTGACGGAAATAGTCCATCATCCCCGACGCTCTATGGCTTCGGTGAAGCCAAATTATTCAACTATTACCTCCAATACTACCTCCCAATGCCATTTAGTATCTTTTTATCCAATTAAATGCGATCGCCAATGGGCACAGACACGTGATGTCCTCGGTATGTTGAATTTTCGAGGTAAAATCAGGGAAAATGAGAGATTAAACATATTACGATGTTTCGAAACAGGGTTGTTTTGATGATGTAAAACCTTTTAGGTTCAACATTTCATCAGAAATTCACACTAACTACATTACTTCATCCGTTATTCAATTGAAACTTCCATGGACCCTATATTCTTTTTCAAATTCTGGTAATAAAAATTAAATAGCATTATTGCTTCCCACTCATTATGAAGTTTAGTGCGAAATCAATTTTGGTTTTACACTTCCCAGGATATATGAACGCCCAGGGCAATAATTTTAACTGAAATTTTCGATAAATACATCATTTCACACGTTATTCAATTTCGAGACTCGTCTACTTCAGAATTCTATTAAAAATTTCGGTAAAAATCATTGAATATTATCCCTGCATTTCACAAGATATAGGAATATCATTGAGTCAAAAAAATTAATTCCCTAAATCAATAAAATAAAACTGTTCAATAATGAAATTGGAGAATCTCATTTTTTTTCAAACTTTCGTTTCTGAAATCAAAGCTTTTACAGAGCATTCAAGTAAATGGATTAGTGGAGTGATTAAATTTTAAATGACCTTTGCAACGAGATGCAATGGAAAATGAAATACAAAATGAATTACTGTGCACTCTAGTGATGCATCAAATTTTGTGCCATACTCAACTTATTCGATGTTTTTTTTCCTTTTTTTTCCTGCAACTTCTTTTTCCTTCGTGGAGATAAATCGTAATACAAAGCTAGTTAACGTGGAAGATTGAATGCTCTTGAGAACATCGTTGGCGTTCAATTCACGGGGGTGCCTCTGTAGAAAACGTCAAGTATACTATCCTCGAAGATTATAGTAAAAAATCAAAATAAAAAGAAAAAAAAAATACAGAAAATGTGCATGCAGCACTAACTGACATATCATGAAAATTGGAGTTGGTAATATAATAGAAGGACCATATGTATGTGTGTGTATGTCTATGAGTTGGTGTGAAATGAGAGAGGGTGAAGACCAGTGAGATGATAAAAACAAGGGAATATGAGAAAAAAATAGACAATGATAGAAAGAAAAAGTAAATAGGCCCTGAAAACATGGACTGGGTTGAATAGAAGTCTCGGGGATGTTACTTGCTTGTTCTATTCAATTCATCTACCCTCAGGAGGAGAAGTGGAGGAAAAAAAATATGGGATAAAAAAGATGTATACATGAATGAATACAATGAGTATGAAATTTTTAATTAGATGAAAATCTTCAGATTGTACGAGGTAACTGAGATAAAAAATACTTCATTCACTAATAATGATTTTTCTCCGAGAAAATAAAATGAAGATTAGGAGTAAATCGAACTAATTGGATTTTCGTTGAGAGTTGAATGTTCTACATCATGAAATCGTTGAAAATGTGAGGATATTTGAACTCAGGGTGTTTCCAATAATTTTCAGGAATTTTTTGAATATTTGACTGTTTGAGTTGAGAAAAATGTTTTAATTTTTAAAGTCCCCAATCGCCTGCGGATATCTTCGATTTTAATTGTTCTTCTTCTTCTTCTTTTCGGCTCTGTCTATATAGAACATCCGGCTGTGATTTTAATTGTTGAATGATCATTATTCTATCAAATGATGGAATTTACAAAGCATTGCCATTAACCAGTTATGCAATGAAAAAATTGACAACGCTCACTCTGATTTGGACAATAACCTTTAGTCAATTATGAATTTAGTAATTCTACAATCAAATTAATCGAAGTGTGTAAAAATCAACAATAAAATTGAAAAAGTCGAAGATTAAATAAAAACTTAATCCGCATCTTCCAATTTTATTTTCTATTTTATCCGGAAAAATAAACTTTATCCTCGTTTCAGTTATTTCCGTATAAATAAATATTGTATTTTCAATGGAGAAAAACGTTTACCTTCCTGGAAATCGTTGTTTTCAAACGTAAGGTACTCGGTACAAAATATCTACCAATTACTTATATTGAATAACTAATTGAGTAAGATAGAGCTTACATGGTGACTGGTTTGCAAGTAATCAGTGATTAGTTTGTTTTTGAAATGTGACTTTAACTTCTAGGTTATAACTAATAACTAACTGGATTTCGGAGGATAATTGTTTTTATATTGCAATTTGCGGTAGTAGTGAGGGAAGTAGACCTCCAAAACATTTTGATTTTTTTTTTCAAATTTGAATCTCTATTTTCATGAATATTGAAAATAAATGTTGCCTAGATAAGATGGGACCTTCAATTATTGAGGGTTTAATAAAGTATTGAGCGGATTGAGAAAAACTAATGGATAACGGGCGCAACATATTGTAAATGTAAAAGATATACAACATAAATGGAGATATTCCTATTTTCTGATTACTTTTTTTTAATGAACATCTCTACAACTCATCGATTATACAATGGAAATTAAACAGTTTGAAAAAATTGTTTTGATGGAAGAACAAGTAAAAAATTATGCCGTGTTAAAACATTAATGGAATGCTCGTTTCCGAGTGTAATAGAACTTTGACGCAACCACGTGCGTCACGTTGACAGCTCTGTCGCTTATTCTCCACCTCTCTTTTTTTCTTTCTTTTTTGCCTATCAAGTGCACACATACAACACGGCACGTAACAAACCGCATGAACGCGTATTCCAAACGCCACTCAACGAGCAAATAACAAAACAACCAACAACCAAATCAACGAAGACTTTTTTTTAATTAAGAAATAAAAAGTAATACTGACCTCATAGGAGTAATTGCAAATTTTCTTTTCGGTAATTTATCTAGTCAGCTCCTCATCTTTCCTTTTCTTGTAATATTCTTGAGTTTAAGAGTGGTAGGTAATCTTCTGGGCCCTCTTAACGGTAGTTCATCGTTTTTTCTCTGTTCTCCCGCCATTACTGCCATTTTGCCACAATTTCTTTAGAATCGATTCACAATTTCACTAATTTTTTTCCCAACCCTTTCGTTCGTTTCCTCGATCAGTTGAAAATTAACTTCATCAAACAATCAGATTGAAGGAAAAAAATAACAAGTAATAAGAAAAAAACAAAAGATATGGGAAACAGAAATATACGGAAAAAATATTCAGGGTCAATTGGTTTCGCAATCCCGCCACTGAGACAAGGTCAATGAAAAGGAAAATAATAATAATACACAAGAAAAAATTCCACTGAATTGATGGCATTTGGAACGAACTTTGTGAATGTTGAAGATTGAAATTGATTGAATAATGACTTCAGTACACATTTCTTGCGAAAATGAAAATAAACGTTTACCGATGATGAAAAAAAAGTCAAGACTGCCACCAGTTGAATCTTCCACCTGATTTTTTTCTTCTTTTATTTTTTTTTTAGCTGCTTGTTATTATTTTCGGCACATTCGCGTCGTCTCGGGATATTCTTGGTTCACGTGTGTCTACATCATTCGTTAGATGGGAAAAATTAGAATACGAGACAAACTGTGTATATCACAACTGTGAAGAAAAGGGACAGAGCGAGGAAATGGTGAGTTTTTTCAGCTTTATTTTTTATTCAATGTTTGCTTTCAACTCGAATTGACATGTGACGGGTGTTCCCCTCGGGATACCAGAGAAGACTAAGAGAATGTTCGTACTTGAGCAATCATAGAGGAAGAAAGGAAGTATGCAATTCTCGAAAGTAGAAGTCATTTATTTATTAGATCACTGAAGAAAATTGGAAAAGAAAGTGATAAGGAAAATCAATCTATCATTATTCTTAAATTTCTTGTTTTTTTTTGACTAGTTGTAATTGTACCTTATACTCAAAACATTATTTCAATTCTGTTTTTTGCACATAAAACTCAGATATTAATGATTATCAATTAGTTTAATTCATTTTGTGTGAACAAAACGAGAGAAGAATAGAAGCCAAAAAATTTACGAGGCTTGAAGTAGAGTAACAAATTTATTGTGTATAAATGTGTTAAATTCGTAATTTTTCATTCTATTACTTCCATTAGAAGATAATAAAAACCCATGAACATTGATGATTCACCTCACGTCAGAAGTGAATTAAACGAAAGAAAAATAAATGGAGCACTGAGAGAAATGAAAGGTAGAAGGGGAAAGGTACACAAGTGGATGTCCTCCTTTTCCAATATACTCAGTACAATAAATTTTCGATTCATTATTAATAGTATATTTAATAGGACAAGAAATAATAAATATCTTATCGATGCTCAATAGCTCGATAGGTAGATCGTAGATTTTCTCTTTACGAGAATATAAGGATTCAGTTTTTTTGTTTGATGGGACAAAATTTATTCCTCCTCCTCTTCTTCTTCCTCCTCCTCCTCTTCTTCTTCCTCCTCCTCTTCTTCTTCTTCTTCCTCCTGGAAAAAGATAGAAATTTCAGTGAATTATAAAATACTTTTTTTTGTCTGATTTTGCAGAATGAGAATGATGTAGTAATATTTACCTCTTCCTCGCCTTCCTCCTCTTCTTCCTCTTCCTCGGCCTCTTCCTCTTCCTCCTCTTCTTCTTCAAGTGCTGGTTCCAAATCATCATCGGCCGCTGCTTTCACGTCTTCCTCACCCTCTGGTGATTCAGGATCATCCTTCTTCTTGCCTGGTCTCTCACCGAACCACTTCGGTAGCTTCGCTACAATTTTAATTCAGTTACGTTAAATAAAAATAAGTAATTATTTTGTTGTTGAGAAAATTGAAAAGACAAGTCATTTCATTATGAATTTTCCTAGATTTAGCCTTCGTTCTATTCTAATTTGACTACGGAAGAATTCTATAGAATTTTTATGGAAATTGTTTTTTTTTCATCATCTTTGAATTTTCCTGGGAAAGAACGGAATATCTTTCAACCATTTTTTTTGAAATTATATTGCCTCCAGACCTATTTTGATTGACATAGAGTTTTGATTACAGAATTTTTAATAACCAGCGATGCAGAAATATGGTAAAAAATGTTATGAATACTTGGAAAAGCAAAGGGATCATATATTTTTTGATCTCTGAAAATCAAATATCACCGTTGACCTTCATGATCCAACTGTTTTTGATTAAAAGTTCTCAGAAATGAAAACGTTTGAACTTGTCTCATCATTTCACTCAACAATAGTTGCATTAATTCCAGTAGACTTCATTGAATATTGAAAATGAAAAAATTCTTCAACATGCACATATTATTAAGTATAAAAGAATTTATAAATATTTATAAACAATTAGACGAGATGGGAATGTTAAAAATGACATGTTTCATTTTGTCGAAGAGTACGTACTCTTCTGGCGACCGAGGAATTGTTGTTTCTGTTCAGCCCACTGCTTCTCGACGGTCTCCTTCAGTTGATCAGTCAGGCCCTGTAATCAAGGACAAGGTTGCCATGCAAGGAAACAAAAAAAAAACATCAACAAAAAGAAAACAATGAAGAAAATTACACCACAAACTGTGTCTGTCCTGGTACTTTTCAGGGGGCGCTTACGTTTTCAGGGTAAAATTAAAGTAACAAATTTCAATGGGTCAGGCACATGCCAGTGCAATTGTCAGTCGAGTTCTGAGAGGTTTGCAGGCCCCTGCGGGGTACAATATGTTTAACTGAATCTCAATTATTCATTTGAATAAATATCAGGCTTCGAACTGGATCATTGTTAAGCATCGTTACCTCAATAATCTCATTTTGAACATTGAAGAAAAACAATAATGAAAAACAGGTAATTCACAGAAAAAGGAAACATTGAACGTGAACAGTCTCATGAATATTCGTGGGATAAAATTGGGACGAATTAAATGAAAAAAAAAAAAAATATTTGTCTTGGAATGCCACGACGACTCACTTTTAGTTCGCTTCATGAATAGCTCTGTTTTCTGTTTCCATGCTTTCTCGGTAGTTTCAGCTAGAAGCGTGTCATAACCCTGCGATTTCAATTGGTACTATTTAAATTTAATTTATTCTTTTTTTTTTTTTAATTTCAAAGTTTAACTGAGTTTCGTGGAGGGTAATTTGTCTGTCGGTGAAGTCACAAAGTATTGAGAATTTGCTTCATATATTTTGGTGGTGATTATATTGTTTCATTTTTTTGTAATTAGAACTTACACCCTCGAATAGTTTTTTCTTGTCATCATAAGACCTGGTATCTACTCGACGTTCATATTTAGAGGCAACTTGGATTTTGGGCTGTTGAGAGAAAAAAAAATTCCATCTTTGAGTTTTGTCATTATTATTGATTATTTCGCTTGATTTTCTGGCAACAAAACTTACGGGGTATTTTCCAGTGAGGGCTTCGGGGTCAAGACCCTTTTTCAAAGCCTTGTGCCTGAGCTGCTGCTTCTGCCTTTCTTTCAACTCTTTCAACTAAATAAATGATTGAATTATTAAATTTCATAATCTTCTTCAATACATACTGTATATCCACTCGTCAGGTCGTGTCTGTGACAACTTACGTCATAGTCCTGACGTTTCTGACGCTCCTCAAGATCGTACTTTTCAGTTTCAAGCTTGACAATAGCTTCCCACAGCTCTGTTGCCTTGAAGCGTAATTTATCAATTGAAAGATTGTCGATTTCCAATGGTTTGATGCGAATACTCAGAGAAATTTTCTTTTCCTCCTCGAGCTGTTCTTTCGTCTTGTTACGCTCAATTTGTGCAGATGAAAGGCTTCCCTGTTATTTAATAATGATTTTGATGAAAAATTTATCTACTCAGACATTGTTTTTTGCTAATAATTAATTTGTCGAACTAACAGAGAGGTCTTTCTTGGTGATAGTAAAGTTCGGTCCCTTTTTGCTCTGATCTTTGAGTGCCTGCATCATTGCCTGGCGTTTCTTCTCCGATTCTTCCAGACGCCTTCTCTTCTCTTCTATGTCCCGCTGTTTCTTCTCCTCTGCAGAGTGATTTTTTTAAATTATATTTTCTCTTTTACGATTTCATTATTCACATTGTGAATTCTTTTAAGTTAATATTTTAATTGCTCTCACCAATTTCACGTTGGCGACGCTCCTCCTCCTCTTTCTTCTTTTGGGCCAATTTCTTCTCCTCTTCAGCTCGGCTCACCTTGCGCTTGGCCTGCTTTTCTTTGAGGGTTTTTAGTTCTTCCTCCTCTTTGGCTCTCTGCTGCCGCCACTCCATAATGTATTCTTTGAGCTGTTCATCGAGGTCACTTCTCTTCTGTTCTTGTCTCTGTGGATGATTCAATGTAATTGTAAAGAAAAAAATTACTCAGGTGTATTTTTATTATTTTTGTTGGAAAAAAAAAACAATGTATACCTTCATGAATTCCGGATTCTCGGACGTCCTGAGCGATGATTGAGCGTGGAATAAAAATTTATTTTAGTAAAATTAATTCTCTTCATTTTTTTTTATCATTTTTCGATTTCTTCCATTCACTTATCATTTTTTCAACGAGCAATTGCTCAGCGGAACTTGTTTCTTACCTTCAGGCAAATTTTAACATCCAATTTTTCTCTTCTTTTCAAATTTCGCCGCAGTCATACAGACAAAATTTAAAAAATTGACAAGAGAGAAATGGAAAAAATGTGCCTGTTATAGGTTGGATAAAGCAAATATTTACAGAGGCAGAGAGGTGTTGATGATGGTGGGATGTGTATCAGCGGACAATTCGTGATTGAGCTACAATGGAATGGGGGAAAACGTAAGAAATGAAAATAAAAAAAGTTTCAACACACGCTAATTCGACGAAAGCGTTAGCTTCTCGTTCTGTGATATTTTAAAGGATTTTTTAATTATTTCATCTCCAATTTGATAATAATAGTGGAGACAAAAAATCAATTCGCCCAGTAAAATTGTGAGAAACTTTATCAAATCAATATGTACATATCCATATATAATACATAGATATACACACATTTAACGAAACAATTAGAGATTTCATTTATTTTGGCATTATTTGAAGCTTTGAAGATCAGGTGTGTGAGTCACGGTTGGGGATGGATTGAGTGGAGGTTCAATTTAAAAAATTACTTTCACAAAAAAACAAAAGAAAAGGGGTGAAATATGATTATGCACTTTATGACCCTCTACATGGGGCTGTTGGTTCAATAGGTGAACAAAAAAAAATTGGTAATACAGTTTTGAGAATGATGATTATTCACGTTAAAATACACCTCATTTTAATTCTTATCAATTTAACTTACTTTTGGGACGCCCTACCCCTATAAAAAGAGAAAGCAAAGATTTATTAATACGAACTATTTCTACGATTTACCACCAATTATTTTTTTAAATCCTTTTTAAAAATGCTAACTTCTTTTAGTATTCTCAAGTTTAAAAGTGATATAATAATTTCCTCTAAAAGTATAAATGTGTGCATGAAGCGAGAGATCGGGGGAAGAATGTGAGAACTTTCATGAAATAAACACGTTACCATCGATACAAATCACGGAAATTTCGTATTTTTCTTGTGGGCGAAATGTGATGAAATGATTTTTTTTTCAATTGAGGATTTCAATGGGAATTTCAGTTCTACAATTGAGGAAGAGTATGTGAGAGTGTCTCTCGCCTGGGATTGGAGAATTCTTATTTTCCATTTCGATTTAAGTAATTAAATGTAATTAGAAATTAATCATTAATTCTCTCGTACGAATGAGGAAGAATAAATTAATAGTATAATCATTGGTATTTGTGAGAGTGAAGAAAAACTGACAACAATTAAACGTAAACCAAAAGAAACAAAAAAGTGAAAAACACGAGTACAAGCGGTATTTTTGCTTTTTTTTTTCATTGTTAACTGAACGGTACTCTCAGCTTTCAACTGTTTTATTAATGTAGAAGAAAAAAATGAATGAAAAAATAGAAATAGGAGTATACGAGACGTAACAAAAAAAAGGCGAGAGAATAGAAATTTTAGCGACGACGATTATTGCAAATAGTCTTTTTCAACTACATTCTGTATTTTTTAACGGCGGATTTGCCTTTTTTTCAAAACAGTGAAAACAAAATATTTTCGTTTTAACAAAGTAGACGACAATAGCAGCGACAGCTTACTCAATATTAAATTTGAAAAATTCAAAAAAAATTAATACAGAGACAAGAAAAAGAAGAAATTAAGCGCGAACGGACAAGGCTTTAACCGAATTAATAAATTAATTCAATAAAAAAAAAAAACTGAAACGAAAGACTAAAAAAATCAGAAACAAATTAATTTTAACAAATATAAGGCAGAGGCAAAGAGAGACAGGCAGACTAGAACTTACTCGACTTTCTTCTCAGGCTGCCTTTTATTGTCAACATTTGAGTTGCATCAATTGATGGTCGTTGAATATTTTTGTTTTTGTAAATTCGATACGTTTTTTTTTGTTTTTTTTTTTCGATTTTTGTGGAAAAAAGAAAGAGAGAAAAAAAGTCATTGTCAGTAATTGGTTCATAATTTTTTCTACGGGATGAGTGAATGGGAATAGTTGAATTTCATCATTTTTTTTTAAATATTTTCCTGAGTTTAGGTTTTTTAACATCATGAAACCGAAGGGTGCTAATGACTATTATTATCATTGTATTCTTCTCATTATTGTGTTGACAAAATCACTTTATGTGTTTCAAAATAAATTTCGGAATTATTCCGATGGAAAAGAGAAAAATAACATCATATAATTTCGATAGACTGAAAAATTTGAAATGGCTCAGAAAACAGTAGTATTAACTGTATCAGCACCATTCGGCCCATCTCTATTTTCGTGATGAAAACACACGCTCTAATAATAAATTTGCTCCGGCCTCCGAGCCTCACTATTCTTTACAAAAACGAGAGAGCAGATTCAGGTATAGAAACTGAAAACGGGAAAACTCCCATATCCATATGTGTTATGCTGGTTTTTCGTGATTACGTAATACAATGAGTTCCGTAAAATTCCAACAAGAGAAAAGCTCTTCATATTTCTACTATCGGAATACGCATGGCCAACGTTCAAATGTAATGAAATAATACTCTGCATCATTATTGAATATACTCTCTCGTTTTCATTGTGAATCTTTTCCATTATTTTCCGACCTTATCTACTTTGACGTTTAAATTCAGAATTTAGAAATAATGTGACAAAAAATTAGACTTTTCCATGGGTTTTCTTTAAATTCTTTTTTTCTTTAGGTAGAACCATGAAAGGCAGCTGGAAACTTACTTCCTGTAAAGAAATAAAAAAATTGAGGGATTAATTCAAAAAATATCAGCCTAAATCCTGTTGATCAATATTTTTCTTTTGAAAAATACTTACACTTCTTCAACCTCCTCTTCGCTGCTGTAAGAGAGAAAGAGGAGAACAAATAGTTAGTTACATGGGTTCATTTTCATCCTTTTTTTCAACGGGATTCATGGTGGGCAGACATAACGAGAGGGAATTAATATCGTCGTCTTAGAGTGAAAAGGGCGTAAACAGTACACATTTCCTATCTTGTTACGCCCTTTCTCGTTCAGGACCACGATATAACGACAATCTTGACAATGGAGTTTAACAATTGCATCCAGAATAGGGCAAGGGGGCTAGGTAAACATAGAATGATTTATTGATCATGCATCAATTAATAATTGAGTAACTGATCTTCAAATTTCTTAACTGGAAAAAATTAATTTTTTTTTCTTTCAAATTAAAATGAGAATTTTTCATTGTATTTCTCTTTTACATTTAATTTTTTTCTCATTACGAAGAATTGTAATACTCACGAGTATTGCTCCTCGTCGTCAGACATCTTTAAGGATTTTTACAAAGTCTGGAAAAAAAAAATTATCTCAATGTCTTGTAGAGTTCTGGAAAAAAAATCTAAAGTTCATGAGCAAAAAAAAAGGCAGAAAATTAGATAAAACTAAAGTGGATGAAGTAATTCGATACGTTGTCAAAATGATTTGCTAAGCCTAGCCCAGTCTCAATAACTGAACGCGGACCGAAGCTCTATAAGGAGAGCCTGACCCCTTCCTCTAAACTTTAAACTCGAGTACGAACTAATTTTAGATATCGGTGCGCGCGTCCCGGCGCCTATTCCCTTTAAAAAGAAAATTTAAAAAAAATGATTGGTACCAATAAACTAAATTTTTCTCCTCTGAATAAAATAAGAGAATACACCAGAAAGAAGAGAAAATTAAATTTTCATACTATCTTCTCGATTGACAATATATTATTCGTAGGAAAAAGTAAAAATCAAGTTAACTTATTCTCAATGCATGAATAATAATTTGAATATTATATACTCTCATAATTTAACATTATTCCCCTGTGGCTATAGTTAGCAATGAAAGGTGGATAAACTAGATTGAGAGAACTTTTCAGCTATTTCATACGTATAACACAATATGACAAACAAACCCAGTTTCTCTTATTAGGTCAGACTATGATAATTTCAATTGTGCATTTAATTTTGAATTGAAATTATCTTCAATATGCAATCAGTCGATTATAGTTTCAGTTGGATTCACTAAATTCCATTAATTGTTCATGGATTATGATTCACACATTAAACTGAATTTGTATCGCTCCTCACTAATACATCTGAACTCACTCGAACGTGAGAAATCTAATTCAAAATTGAAAAAAAAAAAATTTCTCAAAGATTCACATATCAATATGTCCAGCAGAGAATGGCACAAAAATTCATGACAAAAAGACCTCATCCACTCACGTAATAAGAAAAATTTTGAAGATAAGAACTATTAATAACTATAATTTTCTATGAATTTAAATGTGATAATCAATAACTTACACTTGGGGGAGAAAAAAATAATTTAAAAATCCCTCGATTCTTCGGGGAAAATATCTTTTTCTTCAACGTAAATCCGCACACACGGGAGAGCGTTTTCCGGTGGAATGTGGCGTTCGCAACAGTTACAGCGGCTCTGAAGTCCGACCTCTTCGCCCTGGCAAGAATTAACTCAATCTTTCCTCTCGCTTCTAGCTTGTTTCTTTTTTTTTCTCTTCTCTCATTTCCCCTCTTTTCTTCTTTTTTTCCTCTCTTTCTTCACAGATGCTTCTTTTATTTTTTTTTCCTTCTTTAATTTTATCTTCTACACCTAAAGTTCTTCCACCACCTCCATGTTCGCCTTCTTCCGCGCCTTCTTCGTGATGGCTAATAATAAGTACCCCTACACAATTTTACAACGCAAACGCACTACTCTAACTTTTTCTTCTCACTTTCTTGATCATCATCATCATCGTCATCTTCTCTTCGTTTGCTGCTTTACAATTCTCATAAGTTTATAATCCATGTCTCTACTATTTTTATTCATTGGGAAATAAAAGATAGATGAAAGAAATTTACAAGTCCAAATGAGTCTCCAAATTGCCATCTTGTTCAAGTAATATTACCATTTAAACTAGTGCTAGATGATTGAAATTTTACTCCAGTTGCTTGAAGAACTTGAAACCAATGATTTCATGCAATTTAGAATGCTCCCCATTGTAATTTTGATCTCTTAAGGAACAATTCTACGAATTATGATGTGTAAAATTATCAATAAATAATTTTTTTATTTTTTTCAAGAAAATTGAAAATTCTGTAGTTTATTTAGTCTTTAAGGGAAAACGAAAAAAATAATGCACATATTTATAAAGATGTAAATATCAAACTGTTTCTTGAAATTTCATAGATTTCAGAGCTGGATAAATTCATAGAATTATTTTCTCATTGCATCTGTTCACAAATATAGAAATATGCCGGGTCATATAAAAAAAAACCGAATAAAATATTTAAAGTTGTAACATCGATATCGCGGTCAGATTACCAGTGCTATTCCGCAAAATTTACCTCCGTTTTTTTACGAAAAATAAAATAAACGACATTAATGATATATTACAATAAACTTGGTGTTTCAGGAAGATTTGGAAGGAGAAAAACGATATGGGCGTTAACGATGAATAATATGGAGACGTCAGAATCTGTGGTAATGAAATGAAGTTGATTGCTTCAGTGATTTTTTTTTCTAAATTCTTTCGTTTTAGTGATAAAATTAATGGATGAGATGAGGGAGATTGTTGTTGGTGTATCAATGTGAACGGGGAGTGAAGGTAATGAACGAAGAGAGGGTGGTGTGTGGAGGTGAGAAACGTTTCCGACCCCAGTGGGCTCCATATATGGCGGGCAGTGGAGCTATTGATGGAGGGCGCAACGCTCGCTTGAATATAAAGTTGCGCTGTTACTTCTGTACGCACTGTGCCAATGGGCCACACTTTGCCACAAAATTTTCTGATGTCTTCATCAACATGACGATGAATTTCCATCACTTTTGATGAAATTCTCAAATTGTTCAAGTTTCTAAAATTTAAATAATTCAGAATAAATGTTTTTTTTTCAAATTTAATTACTCAAGGCTTGAAGATTAATTCCAAATGATTCGGAGGAATATTCGTTAATTGTCTTTTTTTTTTTAATGAAAAAAATTATTTTCAAGAAATAAACTTACAAAATTTATCTCTAAATATTTGGTAATATTGGCCGTTTAAATGGTCTATCTCTCCCTCCAAATCTCAATTGTCCCGATTCTTTTTTTCCTCCAAATCCACCGCCTAAAATATCATTGTATCGTATTAAATATTCATTTTTATTTTTAAAATGAGTCAATTTTGGATCTATGAATAACACTTGTATGTTGAATTTCTTTTTACCCAATCGTCTTGGCTTCCAGCCTCTCATCGTTCTCCCACACTCGTGGTCTACAAGAATTTTTATACCACATAAATTGCCCTCATTCAATCGCTTCACAGCTTTTCTAGCCTCCTCATCACTGGACATTTCAACGAAACCATAGCCTTGTGACTCTCCTGTCACTATGTTGAGAATTATTTTGACAGAAATTACATCACCAACTGTTGAAAAATACTGTTAAAGCAGTATAATTATTTTTTCTGTAAATCAGTGACTTCAAAAATTTTTTACAAAATTATTTCTTATTGAAGAAAACCAATCAACGAAGGGAATCTATTTTTGGGAAAAATATACCCAATGAAAATGCGAATGCAGCAATTAGTTGAAATGAGCGGAAACTTTTTTTTTTATCAATGACTATGTGAAACAGATCACATAGTCATATTAATAATCATATGTGATAGGTTTCTAGTCTGTAATTATAATTACAGACTAGAAACTTTAGTCGGAAAAGTTTCAAAACTGCGATATCAACAGTAATGGGTGATTGATTTAGTTCAATAAGTAATGCAACCAAAAAAATTACATCAGCCAAAATTTTTTCGCTGATTTTTGGACCAAATCTTGCAACGAACAGTGTTCGTGATGGCTTGGATTTAATAGCCTTCGGACGTTCATAATGTGAGTGAATTGCTCTGGTAATAGCTCTGTCATGAGACACTGTATCAGTGCCATCAATGCTCCCAGCTTTCAACGGGTCGTATTCCTTGGTATAAGGGCTCCAGTGTTTCAGCATATCTTCCTGCAGTACAACAGAATCATTACTAAATAAAAAATGCTTTCAAACGGTAGATTATCATCAATTATTTGATTTCTTATTGCAGTATCTTACCATTGTTATGTGATATACTTTGAGGTTAAACACGAGTTAGAGCGACCATTCCAGTTCATCATTTTTTTTATTCTCTTCATATTATCGAACAAGATGAAGGTTTTTTTCTCATTATTATGAACAAACGTGAACAATTCCTCTTAGTTGAAATGGAAGCAATGTTAGAATAAAATTGTTTGTAAATTCGAAACACTTTTTAAACTGAACGAAGACTTCTCCACACTATTAGCGCCATCTCTATGAACTGTGAAGAGCTCCTAGGCCGCGGTCTGAATTGTATCAACTGTGTTCAAACCAGACACCGCTAAGAAACTGTACAGGGTTTGTGGTGTGAGCATACAATTCGGGCCGCGGTCCTAAATACCAACTCCGGGAATTCCATCTCAAATCAAAACTTGGTATTGATGGAGTACGGAAGCCGGGTTGGCTCACCACTAAGGCTGAGTTTTTCATTCGATGATTAACTTAATCCAGGATTAACTTATGCCAGGATCAGTGGATTTTACTGCCTGCGCTGTCTGCCGGTCAGAGTCGAAGTTACAAGTGACTTTGAGTGTATTCGTTTTTCAGTACGGTCATGTATCCTGTATTACATTCCGGCTTTGACCAGCAGGCAGCGCAGGCAGTAAAATCCCCTGTTCCTGGCATAAGTTAATCCCAAGGTTACTAGATTACCCAGGTTAAGACTGTTACGTAGGTAACTAGCCAATGGGGAAATTCCCCACTCGACCAAAATTCCCCAATCCTTACGGTATTTAAAATCCCTAACACTTTGAATTTTTCCCTCAATAGAATTATTTTCAAGAATATCTTTTCAGAACCTCAATAAAACGATTTAGCAAACACTTCTATCTGACCTCAACCCAAGCGCGACTAGTAAAGGTAATTAAACATCTGGCCACCAAATTTCAAGCAAGCTGCAAACTGTAAAAACCATTAAAAATAATCCTTCGCATTTCTTCAATTGTAAAAGGTTTTACTTTTACAATCCTAAGAAATGTCCTTCTGTCTTTTCTTTACTTCTTCTATTGTTCACCTCAACACGTGAAAGTCATAAAACCTGTGAAACTCCGTTTTATTGGGAAAGTACGCAGATCCCTGTTTTTTCCCCTTTCTATGGTCAAGAATCCCTTTTTCGTGGCTCGAGCGCTGCACCCTCGGACCTCCCCCTCCTCAACCTAAAATCGAAGATCCTGATTGGCAAACCTACTACCCCTCTCCCTCAGCCAGAGGGTTGGGCCTCACGGAAGGAACACTTGGAGGAAGAGTAGAATTTTAAGGGACAAGTACTTCCGAATGAACTTTCAAATAGTCGAGATCTCAGAATAATTAGTAAAGTTTCTAATAAAATAGTTGTGAACTTAAATATAATTCGAATAAGTGACAAGTTGTATTACTGATTGAACATTAGAGTTTAGTGAATGTAATTGTAATCTATAATACCATTTGAGTGAACATTTCATGTTAATTAATAAAACAATCAAGCGTTAGTGTCAATTTAATAGTGAGTTATTTATTTCAAACTTCCCACACTTTTGAGCAGAGCGCTTTAGCGTCTCCACGGGCTACAGAACCCAAATAATAAAATCACTGAATATATTCCACAACAAGACAACCCATGTCCCAATGTAAAAACTGTCGCTGGTCGGATTGTCGCAGGCGTTGAGAATGGGCTTTAGCGATGAAGCCCGTAGAGGCGCAAACGAATAATGAATTTGAATGCGAGAAGCAAAAAGGAACGAAGCGGCCACAAATAGGTAATTATAATCCCCTTGTTATTAATAATAAAAAAGTACTCAAATGAAAAATGTAAAATGTAAATTTATTGAAAACAAAGAAAACAAAAAGTATACATTTTCCTATTTAATTTTCCATGTGTATATACATTTATTTAATTCAATCGAGCTCCAGGCCGATTTATAATTTGGGTATATTTCAGACAAAGGATATGGAGAGTGTCTGGTCTTTCCTTTCAATAGCAGCAACATACAAATCACAATAATTTAATGAGAACCATCACCGTATCGAGCATTATTTGCCTAACGTTTACTCTCTAATGAATTTCTCCACTTTATTCTGAATTCGCTGCCAGAATATATTTGGCACTTATGTTTTTCTGTTTTTATTGTTTTTCTATTAAAATTTTCCTTGAGAACTTACGCTTAATAGTAATTGAATTGATTGAACTGGTGGAGGTGGTGCTTTTCGATGAATTTTATTGGAGCTAGCTGCACTGCATTGACTCTCAGCAATTGATCTTCCATCAGCTTCGTCTCTCCTGCATAATTCTGGCTCATTTTGCAGCCAATTTTGCGTTTGACTTTTTCAGATCGCGATAATTGTCTCTGTTTACTTTCCGTAACATTACCAACTTCTTCCAGTAATTTTGAGAGGGATGGAGCTAATCCAAGACCAAGATTACGCTCGTGATAGACATCACATATGGTTGGAGTTAATTCACGCGTGAATCCAGTGAGGGATGATATCATGTTTCTCACTTGCGGCATTCCCTCATTTCCTTGGGATGAATCAGCCTGATTGAGTACTGCTTGGAAGCCTCAATTTCCTTGCGGATGCTGCATTGAGATCGGTTCGTACACTGAGACGCTCAAGGACTGTTGGTGGTATTGGTGGCAGAGGCTGCCTCCGCAGTACTGTGTTGTGTCCATTTCCCCAGTCTGTTACTGAACTACTTGAGCTCGAATCTGGTCTCACTGTCTGGTCCTGGTAGAGGCTTCTGATTCGTATCTGGTGGTTCAGGTTTGAAGCCACTGGTGGACTTGGGGTGAAGGCAACGTCTGACTCACCTGCAAGGGTATCAAGGGAATTTGAATTAATATAAGGGAAGATGGGGTAAAATGGACATTTTTATTGAACTATTTGAAATACAGATTTTCTAATGATTTCATTATGAGAAAAGCTGAGGAAATTTTAGGCGGGAAGATGTATATAAATTAATTTTTCTGAATTTTTTGGAAATTTGAGATTTTTAGTAGAAATTTGAAGAGGTACCCTCTTCTAAAATTGAAAATAATTCACTTTTTCGAAAATATTTATGATTTTGTAGGTCCTAATGATCTGGGGTGAATCTTAAATGGAAGATGCTGTTCATTTCCCATCGATTTATGTATTTCGAAAATCATACACAAAAATTGATAAGCCTAAATTCTGATGATTTACCTCCATGATTTGGATGAGATTGGCGTAATAATGAAGCACTAGGTGGCTCCGTTGTGTTTCCATCAGGCTCATCACGATACCTCACGTAACTGGCAAAGGTACGACCCAATCTTGGACTCTCGAGAATTCCATTCTTCTCTTTATTTTTATTTTTCGTGACATCACTTTTTGCGGCAATTTCGGTCATATATATGCGTTCGTTCATGAGAAATTCATCTGAACTTAAATGGAGAGAAGGCCCAGAATGTCTGAGTATTTAAACTTCTAACCTATTCAGGTTATAGTAGTTGAAATCTCATATTATCGCGTAAAGATGGAAATTAAATTACTAAATAAATCAATTAAATTAAAGAATTAAATCAATTGAATTAATCAAAGTGCACAAGTTTCAGAAAAAAATTGGAGGCGATCGGATTCACGGTCGGTAAAATCAAAACTCCATTCTTCTCTGGTTGTTGAACAGAAGCCAATCTCTCTATGGAGCTTCACGAGTCGAGGCTCAGGCTCTTTGGTGCTTCTTGTGTATCTGCAAAGTAGGAGAAACCAAACACGTCTTAAAGAAGTGTTGAGAAGTGATGAGATGTCTTAAACACGTCTTGATATATCTTAAACCCATCCTAAATACCCTTGAAGACGCTTTAAACTGTTTTTTTCTTGTTTTGATAACAGAGGTGATGATTGAAGCAAAAATCTCATTTGTTTTACCGAATAGAGCAAGTAAAGCTTGCAAAGCCAATTGAACTGCACGCCTCGATGCTTATTTTCCTGTTCTGAGTTTCACTTCTGCTTGTCCAACCTCCATTAGGGTCATTCCTCAGCTTGCGAATAATTCGTGGGAAGCAGAGGCTCGCTAAACTTGAACTGGAAGACAAACTTCTTGGCCTTCAGTAGCTGAGCTCGCCTTTCTCATCGCCGCAATAACGTCTTCAGCAACTTCTGGAGCCTAAAAAGTTGATAAAGATTATGCAACAATGATGCGAATAAACTTTTCCCTCCATCCAGTGAACAATTGATGATTTTACCGGGAGCAGACGAACCAGAGCGTGCAAAGAAGCTGGTCCAAGCCCCAAAATAGCCTGCAAACTGGCGCGGCACTTCGTGAGCCTCTCTTCAGGGTCACTCTGTGGGAAAAATACCGAGGATGGAATGCCATTGTCTGCTGGCTCGAATCTGAAGCCAACGGACACCAATAGCTCTTTCCATCCAGTAGTGGAACCAACTTTGTCCTCAACTTCTGACCACGACGACTTCGTTGGAGAGATTTATCCACCAAGTGGAGGGTCACATGGCGAGCACCACGACACTGTTCTGGACCACTTCGGAGAAGTTCTGCGAGAGCTTGGCCGATAAGGGTAACCTTGAAGAAAAAGAGAGGGAATTAAGAAGATAAAAACGAAGGAGAATTGTTTTTTTTCCAAGTTTTTTCTCGTTTTGGAATCTGGAGGAGATGAAGACATGTTTGTAGAGACTTTTATCTCAGAGGAAATGGATAGCTACAAAAAAAAGTCATTTGGATCAAATCTTTGGCTTATTCCCAAGTTGATTCAAAAAAGTTCAAGTTCGAACCACATATTTAAGACATACTTTGTTCAATAGTCGAGCGTCTCCTCCAAGCAGCAGCCACTCAGCCCAGTGAGCAGAATGAGCAAAGTGCTGCGTGTGCTGTACCGTCTGCATAGCCTCAGCCAATGCCCTTTAAGCACGTGCTCCCTGCAGGAGAGCCCTGTAAAACGTCCTCAACAAGATACTCCCAGCAGTTGATGGCACTGGCCACATGGCAACAACCATACATTGTACTCCGGCACTGAGGAAATTTTTGGCCACAGCTTGAATGCCGTCCGGAGTTACTTTCGATGAATCGTCGTTGCTTCAGCTGTGTCCACTGGAGAAAAGAACCAATCTAGCTGTTAGTCTTATTCTCGTTATTTCGGAACAGGATATTAGGTACTCTGGAGGTTCTGATGATTCATCAGCTTGATTTTGTGTACAGGTGAAGGATGATGATGGCCAGAGGAATGAAGCAGTGAGATGAACACATTCAGCGTCGGGAAAAGAACGGAGGATTGATGATCTTGTTGCTTCAGCGCCCGGAGAATAAAATGAGAAGATTTCCTAATTTTCTTCATCATAAACCCAATCATTGAGTATTAAAGATATTCACAAACTTAAAATTATTGATAGGAAAAATTGTTAGATTAAACCCTTATAATACTGAATGAATTGATAATTGATGACATATGTAACTGACAACAATGTTTAAATTCATTTCAGAAAATGAACGGCTGGAATAATTCGTGTTTCAATTTATAGTGATATTTTTATAAAAAATGAAACAACGAAACAAATAATCCAAAGAACTTATTCCTCCACTTATCATATGCGAAAGAAGCTGTGCGTTTTTTTTTTAATTTATTTCGGCCAATTTATTATTGTCCGATTTTCCAAGTAAAAATATTTCTAATTTATTATCATTTTTCTTTGATCATCTGGAATCTTTAAATAACGAAAATATTCCCCAGCCACTGGTATATGAATAAAACAAAACTAGCAATTTAACAACATTTGTGTTTTTGTTCTCACTTTTTACTCATTGATATAGATTTTTAAATAAGCGAATATTTCTGCCAATGTTCCTACCAATTATATTCATATTTTTATACATTTTTAATTAATGAATGCGTAAATTTTTCTTTCAGAGGATGCGGACAGAGTATTTCAAAAATTCGAAATTATGAGTGTGAAATTTGCCTTTAGCTCAAGGCAACTTTCATGAAGCCAGCGACAATCCGACCAGCGACAGCTCAGTTGTCTTAACCTGGGTAATCTAGTAACCTTGGTTAATCCTGGATTAAGTTAATCATCGAATGAAAAACTCAGCCTAACTTGTGGGAAAGTGGCGCCGCACACGTCCATTTTCCACATGTGCATCTCACACTTGTGGAGAATTGGCACTCTACAAGTCCACAAGTTCATTTGTGAGTTGTGCACAAGTCCACAAGTTCATTTTTAACTTGTGCACAAGTGGACTTGTGGAAAATTGGCGCCGTATTCAAAATCCTCCTGTATTTCAAATACGCTGTAACCTATAAAGATAAAATAGTTTCAAGTGATTATTATAGGTTTGTGATTATTAAAATTAGAACTCTGCACTTCATCAAACCAAAGTTCTATTTCTAATAATCACAAACCTGTAATAATCACTTGGAGCTACGCTAGCGGAAAAAATAACGGGATCGAAAAAAAATTCAAAACTTTTAGCGATTTTTCAGATGGCCGTATCTTCCTTAAAAATGATCGTATCGGAGTAAAAAAAAAGGAGTGTGAAGCTTGAAGGCTCTAGTTTTGAGATCTTGAGACGAAAATTTTCTTCAAGTAATATGCATCGCTCAATTGCAATAAGTACGGTGAAAAAAAAATTCCAAATTTTCTAATTTTTTATTTTTTTTGATCTACGGACTTGGGAAGAATTTTTCCGACTCAACCGCCATATGGACGGGATAGCTTGTTCATTCAACTTCAATTTGTTTTTTTTTACATCGACTTGACCGTTATTCGCTGAGATATCGGACTCTGAATGGAAAAAGATCGTTTTGTCTTTGATCATCGATATCTCAGCAACCAATGATAGCAGAGAAAATTAACAGTGGGTTTTGAAAACTTGAATCAACTCTCTGTAAGGATTGGTCATTGTTTTTTCGAGAAATTTTTTTTTTACATTTTTGACATCAATTTGAAAAAGCAAGAAAAAAATGGCTTTCGGGAAATTTTTGAATCATCAAACTTGTAATCAGAAATATCGAAAAAATTACTAATACTAAGTGTACCTTTTGCAGTTCAATATACCTACAAAAACTCTACAAAGTTTCAGTTTAATCAAGCCAGCCGTGATGCTTCGATTTCTCCAAAAATTCAATCGAATAAAACAAGAAACGGCTGGCCGGATTAAATCGAAACTTTGTAGAGTTTTTGTGGATATATTGAACTATGAAAGGCACACTTAATATTAGTGGTTTTTTTTTTGATATTTCTGATTAAAAGTTTGATGTTTCAAAAAATTCTCAAAAGCCTTTTCTCTCTTGCTTTTTCAAATTGATGTAAAAAATGTAAGAAAAAAATTTCTCGAAAAAGCAATGACCAATCCTTACAGAGAGTTCATTCAAGTTTTCAAAACCCACTGTTAATTTTCTGTGCGATCATTGGTTGCTGAGATATCGATGATCAAAGACAAAACGATCTTTTTCCATTCAGAGTCCGATATCTCAGCGAAAAACGGTCAAGTCGATGTAAAAGGAAACAAATTGAAGTTGAATGAACAAGCTATCCCGTCCATATGGCGGTTGAGTTGGAAAAATTCTTCCCAAGTCCGTAGAAAAAAAAAAATAAAAAATTAGAAAATTTGGAATTTTTTTTTCACCGTACTTATTGCAATTGAGCGATGCATATTACTTGAAGAAAATTTTCGTCTCAAGATCTCAAAACTAGAGACTTCAAGCTTCACACTCCTTTTTTTTTACTCCGATACGATCATTTTTAAGGAAGATACGGCCATCTGAAAAATCGCTAAAAGTTTTGAATTTTTTTTCGATCCCGTTATTTTTTCCGCTAGCGTAGCTCCAAGTGATTATTACAGGTTTGTGATTATTAGAAATAGAACTTTGGTTTGATGAATTGCAGAGTTCTAATTTTAATAATCACAAACCTATAATAATCACTTGAAACTATTTTATCTTTATAGGTTACAGCGTATTTGAAATACAGGAGGATTTTGAATACGGCGCCAATTTTCCACAAGTCCACTTGTGCACAAGTTAAAAATGAACTTGTGGACTTGTAGAGTGCCAATTCTCCACAAGTGTGAGATGCACATGTGGAAAATGGACGTGTGCGGCGCCACTTTCCCACAAGTTAGTGGTGAGCCAACCCGGCTTCCGTACTTGAACATAAAGTTGCGCTGTTATATCTGTAAATTGGAGACACTGTTCAAACTGCACGAAAAATGTTTCCATACTATGAGCGCCATCTCTATGAATTGTGAAGTAACTCTTAGGTCGCGGTCTGAATTATCTGGCATAGTGAAAATACTAGAAACTGTACAGTGTTGTCACTATGACAGAAATTTAGACCGTGGCAGACACCAACTCGGGGAGTTCCGTTTGAAGTAACAGCTTCGCAGATGACTTGGCTCATTTTTTTTATTGCGACGAAAATCCTATTACTTTAGGAATCATTTGGTGATATTATTCAGAAAATAATCTCTTGAACTTACCTACAGATTGGCAGACAGGATTAGAATGGAAGTGAGTCTCAGAAATTGGCTCTATTTACAAGAGCTTTGAGGTTTGGCGTACGGAATGAAGTTTTTCGGATTCTAGACATATGAAAGTAACTTTTAAAACAAAAAAAAATCGATTTTTCGAAAGTTCTACATGGTTGTCCCCCCTTAAGAAAAGTTTTGCCGAGTTTGGAAAACCCTGAATTATCTCTTTTCTACGACTCGTTTGCGTATTGAAATCTCGAAGCTTTCCGTTTTTTTTTTATCTAGAAGCAATGTTTTGATGCATTAAAGCGTTGAGGAGGTCAGTTACAATATTCCAATTTATTCAACTTACCAGTTCGTGATAAACTGAGATGAGTGTTACGGAAAATATATCGTCAAATTGAATGAAAGAACATGAGATGGTTTACTGGGAAGCAATGTACATTTTGCAAAGTAGATAATAATAAAATTCAGGAATATTGTTTGCATAAAAGCTTATTTCCCAAATCATACCAAATTTGATTTGCAATCGCCAATTGAAAGTAAATATGATGGATCAATTTCATTTATTGGAAGTAAATAAAATTGAGCGGATAGTTCTACAAATTTCATCAATATGAGTAATTTTTTTCTTCAATTAACGTTTATCATGCCTTGAACTGTTCCAATTCGATTATTCATCTATAGATGGGAGCTCACTCAACAATTTAGTGCGTGAAATCGAATTTTTTTTTCCATTAAAGAGTGGCTAGGGGAGTCGGTTCCTCCAAACTTCGCCCCCTCAAGCCTCATCCTGCTCGACTTCGATGACCCTTCAGAGAATTGGATGAGTGAGATTTTCCATCTTACATAGTTGTTCTCATACGACCGAATGAATCCATGATCTTTATTTCTGCTACAGTGGAATTCTTCTCATCAAAATGCCCGCGATTTTCAAAATAATAGAATTAAAAATATGAAATTTGCATTTGGATAGGTCGAGAAGCACTCAAATTGTTGCGAACATCATGAGAAGATTATAAGCGTAGTGTGTAATATCTTCATGTTATAGCAAAGCAAATTGATGGGGAGGCTGAAACCCTTTTACATTATCAAAGGCTCATATCAAGACAAGAATAATATTTACAGTGAGAAATTCTTGTTATCGAGTTGAGAATAAATGTATGAGAGATATGATTGTGACGTGTAAGAATTGTAATAATTGGAGTCGCAGATACTTCATTGAAATCTTTCATGGAATTATATTTGACACCTATGATGAAATTATCATTGTGACATATATTGAACATTAATTAGTGCATACAGCAATCAAAGGAATGCACGCGGGGAAAAAGACATCAAAGATTACAGTCAATGGGAGGAACAACAGAAACTGATGTTTCTGTAAAAAAACGTGGCCAAGTACATATTTCTGAGAATCCGTCTTTTTGAAGAAAAAAATGAGATAATTTCGAAGAGCTAAGAATTTGAATTATTTCGCGAAGTTTGATGAGAAAGAAAAGAAATGAAGACGATTGGATGGAAGATTATTCGGTAGGAAGAATCAGAAACTTGACCTTTTCGATTTTCATCAATGATTTTAATTCGAATTCAGATGCGAAAAGACCAAGTTTCTGATTTTTTCTACCAAATAATCTTCCATCTAATCGTATTCATTTCTTTTCTTTCTCATCAACCTTCGCGGAATAATTCAAATTCTCGGCTCTTCGAAATTATCTCATTTTTCTTTCAAAGAGAGGGATTCTCAGAAACATGTACTTGGCCAGGTTCTCTTTACAGAAACATCAGTTTCTGTTTTTTCTCCCAGATTTCATTTTTTTTTTAATTTTTTGGAATGTATCTTCAATAAATTCCGGAAAGTCGATAATTACTTACCAACGAATGGTAATTTTCTTTATCGACTTTCAGTTTTTACTTCGATTTGATCGATAGACTGACTGTCAACGTGAACAACAGTACTTCCAACCCTCTAAAAAGAATCTGGCCAAATCATTGAGATAACGAAAAAGGCGAAAAAGTGAATTTACGACCATTGCTATGGGGCGTTATAAATCGAATATTGTTTATAAAAAAAAAAAATCACCATTCGAATGCTCGATGTCGAATGAGGTGATGTAACTAAGGCTACTTTTTGCGTAGCTTGCCTCATTTTTGAGTAATTAAATAATGAAGAAAAAAAAAGAGTGGAGGGGGAAGCTCTGTCCGGAATATATAAATAAATAAATGAAGAAAAAAAAGAGTGGAGGGGGAAGCTCTGTCCGGAATATATACCTCAGCGTTCGGCTCTTCGACATGTACTTGGCCGATACGCTATCGCGTATTTAGATTATGAATCCATCAGCATAACTATCCATCCTCTCGTAAAATCGGTGGAACTAGTTTACAACTTCTTGCAAAAAAAAAATGAAAATAGTGTGTAATATTTAACTTTCAAAAATATACTTCCATTTTTCCTTAGCCGTTCTTTTTAATCTATTTCTATTCCCCGCATATAAAATATCTCTGTTCATATGATTCTCGTATTGTCTATCTATCCTAAATAAGGTTCAATTTCAAGTCACTCTATTTCTTTTCTGGTCCTCTACTGGCTTCTCTCACTGGAAAAAATTTGACCGAAACTATTTCACTCGAAAAATATTCATAAAAAAAATCGCAAAAAATTGACTGATTTACACATTTAGAATACATCAAACACATTTTCCTGTCTTCTTTCGAAAGAAGACAGATCCTGAGGTCGAATCATTTTCCGAAGTTCAAGCATCTAAAAATATGAAAATATTACTGATTAACGAAAGGAAATTCCTAGAAGTGAATAATGAAGATGAGCAACTCACTCGTCATTATATTCATCGCAGAACTGGGTTCTAATATTCCTTCTCAGAGTTGGGTTCCCGGATTTTATAGATGCGAAGTGGCTGATTGGATTTCAATAAAGCTCAATGTCTCTTCATACATAGGCTCGTGACAACGGCAGGCTTAGAAACTCTGTGAAGAATATAAACAGAAGAATGAAAACAAATGGGGCAAAATAATGTAGAGTTTTCATCTTTCATTGTGGTACAATATTTCATCGGTTTCATAGCGAAATGCTCCTAATAATGTTTCGATACTACATTAATTCCTTCAAATAAACTAGTTAGCGAGTATAATGGAGAACATCAAGATTTTCAGAATAATTTAAACTGGCTTCAAAATTATTCCCAATTATTTTCTGGAATCAGTAATGAAGACTTGAATATGATTCTTTTAACTTGAAAAAAGTCAAGATTTTTCGTTTCCATTGCAATGCTCGCGTCTTTTCCTGCAAATACAAACTTGCGCGTTGACGAGTACTCCTCCCAGTGTTATACTCCGCCCAGATAATTGGTGAAAGAAACGCCCCACTTAAGAAATGGTTGACTTTGATATTTATTCATTAATTAATTTTTGTTCGCAGTAACTCAACCGACTTGATTTTTGTTCGCAGTAGTTGACCAACTCAGCTGGATCATGTATAGAGGCCTCACTCATCCCTACTCCAGCACGATTTATTTCCCACTTTTGAGACATATTGAAAGGTCAGAAAGAATACATACCTTCTCATGATAAATGATCCATCCGGAGTATGTGTAAGCACGTGAGAGTGTTTATAGACGTATTGTACTGCTTAGCATGAAAACCTCTGTTCACATCACTTTCTTGCACCACGATAAAATATAAAACGTTCGATATGAAGTTCAATGATTGACTCAATGTGTATTACTCTAAACGATGGGCACTATAGTATTTGCCTCATAATCGAGAGCATTGGTCTATACTCAATAAGAACACACGTTTGTCCACACATACCATATAATTACACGTATCCATCATCATTGTCGTTTTCATCATCATCGTCGTTTTCATTATTATCGTCGTCTTCATTATCATCGTCGTCTTCATCATCTCCCACCAGGTTTTCCTCAAACGACTCGTGCCTGTGGTATTGGCGCACATGAGTAAGCCACTTTATCTGATCGGCTTGCACAAATTCCTTGGGTTCTACTGTGAAAGGGCGCTTTGTACACTTCCACACATTTAATCCTTTCTTACGCATTAAGCATTTACTATTTTCGGCTTCTTCGTCTTCAGCGGGTTTCGCGGGATCGTCCCCATTGTACCCTTCCTTATATTCACGGGGATCAGGATCATTCTCGATCGCCATTACAGTGGCGTTTGGCACATAATTGATCGCCTCAAACTGATCAGCAATTACATGTTCATATTCATGTTCACTAACATTCAGTCTTGAGGTTGATGGTGCCGAAAAACTTGTTTTTCGGTTCATCTCCAGTGAAGGTATTTCCTGGTGTGCTGCCTCCTTGTCGCAATGATTGTAAATAAAAAATAAGAGCATTCTTTATCAAATTTGACACACTGATAGTACCTCAATTTTTTTTATTCTATAGTGAGAGAAGTCATTGTTGTTGCAATTTACGCATTACTGTATCGTATGATCTATAATGTTTGAAATTCCGTTCTACACTGAGGAAGTTTTTACTGCCATAATTATCTGTTGAATAGTCAAGGTCAAAATGAACTTCTTGAAATTAGTTATCACACCCGGAATTTTACTGTGAGGTTTACTATTTGTTGTTATATTTTAGTCCTGTTAGCGTTCTCCATATCGTTGCCTTAGAAACACAGCCGCGTAAGTGCTGTGTATGAGCATAGCACTTACGCTCTATTAACTCTAAGGCGATGATATTATAACCCACACTTTACGAAGGATTATTCGACTGAGATAGAATACACTCGGCAAAAAAATTAAGGGAACAGAAAATTTTGTCAGTTTTTTGCGTGATTTTCAAATGGCTGTAACTTCGTCAAAAATCATCGGATCAGAATTGAAAAAAATGGTTGGAAAGCTTGAAATCTCTACTTTTGAAATCTTGAGATAGAATATTTTTTAGAGCACCCGTTATAACGAGATAAGAGGATTGAGAGCGGAACTTTTTTTTTCGTTTTTTTTTTTTCATTTTTTCAAATTGGTCCACGGATTGCAAAAAAAAATTTCGACTCAATCCTCATCAGGATCGTGTAGCCTAGCCTTTCAGCTTCAATTCTTTTTTTCATTCTTACGACCATTTGTTGCTGAGATATCGCCAATTGAATCAAAAAACACCCTTTTGTCTTTAATCGTCAATTTCTCAGGAACTACTTATTGCACAGCGAGCGGATGATGAGATTCGTAAACTCGGATAAATTTCCTGTAAGGTTCTTGCACTGTTTCATTGGAGAAAAATTTTCTTCCACTTTTAAAATCGGTTCGAAAAAGTACCGAAAAATGAAGTTTTTTTTCTTTTTCGCGTTAGTTGGGTGCGGATGAGAAAAGAAGAAAGAGTAAAAAATTGGAACCAGAAAAGTTAATTGTTACGAAAAAAAAAATGAAGAACTTGAATAAATAGTAGTTGATGAACGCCAAAAAAATGAAGATATTAGAATAGTAGAATAATGTTGATGACTTCATGATTCATCGATGTGACCGGAATGATGCGTCAAAGGCAACGGGAGGAGGTGTAATCTTAGCCGTGCGCCGATCAATTAGGTCAATGATGATAGACTTGGATACGAAGAAGAATTGATTTCGGTCTATTGATTGATATAGTCGGTGCTAACGTATTTCTGCCGATTGGTGCAATGTGTGTATTTGTGATACATTTTCCTCCGAAGACTCATCTTGATATTCTATCGGCGTATTTTGATATGCTACCTGAAAGTATTAAAGTATTAATGTTGACGTATAAGGAACAAAATGCCATTCGTACATCATATTGATTTGTTAATTGTGTCTGCGAAGGGAATATTAGGATTCATCATGAGAATATGTAAAAATTTCCAGAATATCGTCGCTATAAAAATTATATATTTTGCCTTAGTGAGGTCAAAGATTGAGTATGCTAGCATGGTCTCGTCCCCATGCTATCAGAACAAATCAAAAAATTGGAGAGATTCAGCGGAGATTTTAAATTTTTTTCTCAAATTGACTCTTTTTCGACATCTACGGATGTCCTATTCTCGGCGGCGATTAAATATGTAAAAACATTTAGACCTTAAGAACCGTAGTTAAGTTCAAATGTGATAAAAGTACTGATTCACAATTTGTGAAATTATTTATTTTTAAGTTTGTTTCTGTAAATGATGTAAATGATAATTTATGTGACCCTGTTATTGGCTGCTAAAGCTGTTGGGTCTTGAACAAAGGCAAATACAAATACAAATACAAATACAAATAAAAATTAGTAGCATCCTGCGGAAAAAGGAAAAATTCGAATAATTGTGAAAATAGAAAATTTGGATTGCTTAAAGAGAGTGGAAAAATTAATAAAAACTGGTAAATAGTCAAAGAGGAAAAGCGAAAAGAATTGCAAAGGAATCAAACAAAACAAAAAGTAAGTGGATAACTTTATCAAAATGAGTGGATACTGCGCGCGCAACAGTTGAGGTTTCAATGCGTGAAAATAAGAGAGTCGCGTGCGAGCACCCGAGGTGCGAGGACGCTAGCAATTCACACACACAGTGTACAACAGCAAAATTTTAAACCAAGTTATCTCAGTTTTAAACTTGAAAAACAATATTTTCCCACAACAAAATATTTCAATAGTTCTAATATTATAAAGGTCTATCGGTTACCAAAATACCTAATAAAAAGTAAAAAACTAACAAAGTACTCCCTTCGAGGGGGTACAATGTTGGTAAAACGAAAAGGGTAACGAGAACCAAAATCTCCGATATCACACTCACAGCAGATGAACTAAATCAACTCAAAACTCAAGCTAAAAACAACAAACAACTCAATGTATTAATTACACAAGCAAAAAAGCGAAAGAGAGAACAACTTGATTCTTCAATAGAATCGCAAATGGATTCCTCCACGGATGTTAATTGTTCTTCCAACTCACTTGAAACGAAAAATGGTAAAAACTCTCCAAAGGAAAATCAAGTAATTCCAGAAATGGAGACAGAAAAAGACACTGAAATTTCCCTCGAGGAATTGAAAAAAAAAATACATTGAACTAAGTGAAAATTACTCAAGTGCTCTCGTAATTATTCAAGAATTGAGAAAACAAGTATTTGCAATGAGAGAAGATTCGCAGAAAAATACGTCAAATAAAGGGAACGACCAACAATACCAAAACAATTCAGATAAAAATAGAACACTAACCAATACACCTGTAACAGCTCTATCACAGAGACCACACACGCTCAAGGAGAACCATCACCGTAACACTAGCCAAAACGCAACTCAGACCAAAACAAATGACGTCACACCTAGTACATCAGACCATCAGCAGAACGAGAACAGCTGCCCCCTCCTACTCCAACCAGACGAGCAACCCAATCCACAAGAAACAGAGAAGAGAAAAGAGAAAATACCTGCGATAAACTTATTAGGTTTGAATGCAAAAGAAACAATTAGTATCATTACAGAAAAATTAAAAATAACAAATTTTAAAATTAAGTCTTTAAACAGCCAAGGCAAACATTTAATACTAACAAACAATGTAACTGATTTCAAGTCAATACGAGACTATCTCAAAGAAAGTAAAGTTGAATACTTCACATATACTTTACAAGAAGAAAAAATTCAAACTTTCCTCTTAAAGGGAATCGATGGTATCTATGAACCAGAAGAAATCATGAGTCAATTGAAAGAACATGAATCAGAACATCTAAAATTCATTAAAGTTTCAAGATTTACCACACAAAATTCTATCAAAAACAAAAAAACTCTTCCTATTTTCATAGTACAAATATCCCCACAATGCAACCCAGCTAAATTAAACGATATTAAATACATCTCATATCAAAAAATCTCATGGGAAAAAATTAAAAATAAAGAAATACTTCAATGCATAAAATGTCAAAGACTTGGACATACAGCTACAAACTGCGAAATGCATTACAGATGCGTTAAATGTAACATTCCACACAAGCCGGGAGAATGCACTATCTCGAAAGAAGATGAATTAAACTTTGATAAACTTTACTGCGTTCTATGCGATAAATTTGGACACCCTGCCTCCTATAGAGGCTGCCCAACACAGAAAAAACTAATTCTTCAATCAAAACAAAATCTTAAAAAAATAAACCCTAGTAAGACTACACAGAAACTCCCTTTAAATTCTCATACCCCGTCCCAAATTCCACTCCAACGAAATTTCCAACGAAATACCACAAACCCGACAATTTCATATGCAGATAAAACAAGATTAACTAATCCCACACAAATTCCTTCTACCGATATTTGGTCAGAAATAAACAATAAAATAAATATACTAAATGCGAGATTGACGGCATTAATAAACGTGGTAGAATCACAAGAAACTAAAATAGGATTCCTGATTGAATCCTACGTTAATACACAATAACTATTAGCATTATAATGGAGTACACTAATCAAAATTCTAATAAAGTAATCTATAAAGGTCTCAAAATCATGGAAATTAACGTAAATTCAATCATAAGCCACATGAGGTGAAACTTGCTATTGAATGCACTCAAATTACACAAACCAGAAGTGGTTATAATTTGCGAAACCAAACTAAATCCACAACATAAAATATCATACGAAAATTACAACATTATCAGAAGGGATCGCCCGAATAGTAAACAAGGTGGAGGTATAGCTATACTTATTCACGAGTCAATCAAATATATAACAATCGGCCATTCCTCCTCAAACTGCAACAAAATAATTGAAAGCATCGCGCTAAAATTAACGCTCGGAAATAATTTCAACTTAATAATAATTGCGATATACGCTCCCCACGGCAACACAAAGACTTTCCAAAAAGAATTCCAGAACATGTTCACTGAACTAAACCTAGGCTATAGAAATAATTACTACATTATAGCAGGTGACCTTAATGCAAGACACTCATCATGGAAAAACAGAAAAGATAACACTAGGGGTAAATTTATTCGCAATTGGTTAACTGAATTTCAGCACGAATTCAGGGCCAATCTTTATCACACAGACATCCCATCATACCCTCGCGGTGAATCATACTTGGACCTTTGTATAGCAGACGACAGACTTACTATAGCAAATCCTATCACAAACTCGATTGACACACTCCCTTATGACGCAGATCACAATGCAATGTTATTTACTGCGAAATTAAATAAAGAAAAAGAGTGGATCTTCGACGCAAATGGAAAAGAATACTACCTTAATTACATGAAAACTAACTGGTCTCAATTTGCAAAAGTCTTACACAAATTACACAAAAATAAAATACCTAGCAACAGAAATCTGACGGTTCAAGAAATTGAGTCCCACATCAGCGCTCTGGAGGGAATCATTCAAGTGGCCATAAAAAAATCAGTTCCCAAAGTTAACAAAGCAAACAGTTCTGAATGCTACCGTGATAAAATGATAACTGTATTAGAAAATAAAAAAAGTTCATTACTTTCAAAAATAAACAGAATAGTAAGACAATTCAAAACTTTCGACAACCCCAAATTAACACTACTTAAAAAAGAAATAGCAATCGTTCGTAAATTACTCAAAATCGAATATAAAAACTCCATAAATAAATACTGGATAAACAAAGTCAAAAACCTTCCAACAAACACCAGTAAAGCATTTCCGGAAATAAATAAAATATTCAGACCCAAAAATAACACAAAAATTGCTGATTTTGTACTTGAAAAAAACAACAACAACATAAAATTAATAGAAAACAGTGGTATAGAAACAAAAGATCTCAGATTAGTAGATAATAAATTCAGTATAACCGAGCCCGCTCAAAAACTCAATTTTCTTGGTCAACATTATGCTCAAATCCATAAACAAAATAACAATATTGGTGAAAAAAACTTAAAAACTCTAGTCAACGAAATAACGAATCTCCTCGAAGATACAATATTAAATGAAAGACTAAATAATACAACCTTAACTGAATTTTCACCTAATAACAATGCAAAAACACCTCAATCGCAATATGCCGACTACTTCATACTAAATACAGAAACTATCAAGATCTTTAGAAAGCTCAGTAACAAAAAATCCTCAGGAATAGACAAAATACCGAACATAATACTCAAAAATCTTCCTAAATTTATCATATCTGAATATAATATATTGTTCAATAACTGCCTCAATAACATGTATTTTCCTTCGAAATGGAAAATAGCAAACGTAATATCACTGAAAAAACCAGGCAAAAATGAAAACGAACCCAGTAGCTATCGTCCCATTAGCCTATTACCGAACATAGGCAAAGTATTTGAAATTGTGATAAATAATTCGATAATTAAATTTAGTAATATGAACAAAATAATTCCCGAGTTACAGTTCGGCTTTAAAAGGGAACACTCCACGATCCACGCAGTGTCGAAGCTTACTTCAGACATCTGTAAAGCATTGAACGAAAAAAAATGCGCGGCAGCATGTTTTATCGACCTGGAGAAAGCCTTCGACACCGTTTGGATCAGGGGCCTCATATACTTACTAATTACAAAAGGTTTCCCGATGCATCTAGTAAAAATGATATGGAGCATGATAGAAAATCGAAAATTTAGAACAATAGAAGGAAAAATATTTTCCGACGTTGTCTTCGGAGTGGTAAACGGCTTACAGCAAGGAACTGTAAACTCGCCACCACTCTTTAACATCTTTAACAGTGACATTTTATCTCTATCAAACATAAATACAGATCCACAAAAAATAGGCATTTCCTTTGCAGACGACTTCGTGACTCTACTCACTGACTCTCGCATAGATTCACTTCAAGATAAACTAGAAAACTTATTTATTTCAATTAAAAAACACAATGAAAAATGGAAACTAAAAATTAATGACAGCAAATGCGAAACGATGCTTTTCACACCAAAACTTTCAACAGCTTCCAGAGAAGTAAGATTAAACTATAAGAAATTCAAAATTCACTCTGACTGGACTCAAGCTCATTCAATACCCCACAAATCATTATCTGAATACTTAGGAATCAATATAGATAATAAATTAAAATTCACGAAACACATAGAGATTCAATTGAACAAAGCCGAAGTTGCGTTTCATGAACTCAAAAGACTTTTCCACCACAAACACGTGAAGAAAAAAACTAAAATCACCTGCTATCTTTCACTCATAAGACCAATAGTGACATATGGTTGCGTAATTTGGTTTAACCAAAGTGCTCACACCATAGAAAAATTGAGAAAATTTGAAAGGAAATGTCTAAGGGCGTGTCTTAACATGTACAGATCAAAGGAGAGCAACTTCAAAAAGTATATAAGCAATGAAAAACTCTACAAAACAGCGGAAATCCCCAGAATAGACATATTTATATTGAAATTAATTAGAGATCACTGGGCGTCGGTAATCAAATCTCAAAACAATATAATAGCAAACAGTTGGACTCAAACAGAAACATTCATGCAAAAATCATTGTCAACGGGATTTATCCCACCTGAAGGTTTCATATACCTTGACAAACACAATTATATACAAAATAAAGAAGGCATCCCTATCATTTACCACATTCATCGGGATTCCAGAAATAAAAGCATTAAGTACACAAGTAACATTGACTCAGTAAATTTCAATAAAATAAGCAGATACAATAAATATATATTTAATCTAGAAGAATACAATAAAAACAGAAATAATATGGAAAAATACTGGTGGATTCCAGACAAAGATTTAAAAAAAAAATGCCTAATGTAGTAGTAGAACATAAAGCATAAATGATATCTACAGTATATAAGTGCAATGTAATTATGTAATTGCGAGAAAAAAAAAAAAAAAAAAAAAAAGAATAATGATATAACTCCAGTATCATTGAAACCATCCTCCCTTATAATATAAACACCCTTCAATTTCTATGAAAGTAGATATAAAAATTGTGGTACTAATAGACTATTGAGTACGATACCACACTAGATTAAGGTTAACTTTCTCTTTTCCTCTATTTATCTATCTCTTTCTCTTTCTCTTTTATCTCATAAGCTAAAAAAAAAAAAAAAAAAAAAAAAAAAAAAATAAACCGCTATGAAGGGGTTTCAAAGCCTTCCCCTTCGATAGCACCTCAAAGAGGGATCACTGTTACATATTAAATACTATCATTTATTGTGAATAAAAAAGCTAAATCAGCTCGATATTGTGATAAAAAAAAGTGTACTTCCACACAAAAATGTATTATAGCAAAGCACGTCTTAAATTAAGACTTTTTTGCATGAACCGAACTTGTGAAAAGAAAATGTATATTACCTCGTTTATTGGGTGAACCAAAAAAGAAAAAAAAGATGTACACAGGCTTAAATAAAATAAACAACAAAAAAAAAAATGCGTGAAAATAATCGAGTTTTTGGAAAATTTATGTGAACATTTTTATTGCAAAAATGATATAATTCCAATTAAAATATATTCGAGAAAAGATTAAAGAATCAATTCCTAATTTTTGTTAAATTCCGGGAATCATTTTATTTCAATGATTGTATATTCTAAACGCGAATTAATTGAAAAACTGAAAAATTATTTTATTCAAATTTTGGCACTCATTTTATTGCGGAAATCAAATAATTGAAATTGAAAATTATCTGAGAATCTATTGGAGAATTTATTTATTCATTATCTCATAAAATTTGTTTGTTGAATCATCTTATTGGAAAATCAAACAGTTTGAATTGAAAAATACTTGTGAATCAATGCGAAAATCGGATAGACATTTTTAGAATTGTTATTATTGAGAAAATCAATAAATTTAGGATTGAAAATATTCGAGAATTATGGAAGAATCAATTTGTAATTTTTATAAAGTTTTTGGAATTATGTTTATCCTGAAAATTGAATAATCAAAATTGAGAAAGGCTTGAAGTATTGATTTATAATCATTGTTAAATTTTTGGAACGATTCTCATTGGGGAACTTAGATAATTTGAATAAAAAAAATATTTGAGAATCATTTTTATTGTGAAAATTAAATAATTTACATTGAGATATATTCCAGAAATCATAGTAGAATCGGTTGATTATTTTTGTCAAAATTTCGGAATCGTTTTACTTTAAAAATTAAATAGTTGAAACGCAAATGTATCGGGAATTAATGGAAAAATGTAATTGATCATTTTTGTAAAATCTCAAAAATTATTATTATTTAGGAAATATAAGCCACTTTACCATTAAAAATTGACGTTATTCTTATCTTGCCACACTATTGGATATGGTTAAACGCAAAACCTCCCTTCTTCCTATCCCGAGCTATTAGTTCTAAACTAGGCTCAAAACAGGAAAAATTTAATAATCCATGTTATAATAGAATTATTGGAAATAATAGATCTGACATAATAATTCGATTGACGATATCTCAACAACAAATGGTCTTGAGAAGAAAAAAAAACAATTGAAGCTGAAAGGCCAGGTTACACGATCCTGATAAGGATTGAGTCGAAATCTTTTTTTTCGAAATCCGTGGACCAATTTGAAGAAATTAAAAAAAAAAAATCCGCTTTTAATCCTCTTATCACGTTATAGCGGATGCTCTAAAATATTTTCCATCCCAAGATTTCAAAAATAAAGACTTCAAGTTTTCCAACCATTTTTTTTATTCCCATCCGATGATTTTTCCATGATCCGATGATGATCGAAAATTTACTGTTCCCTTAATTTTTTTGCTGAGTGTTGAATCCACGAATTCATATTTCATCTACTAATCATTGCGTGAGTGAAAATTCTATCTATGTAAATTTCTCATCAATTCCAAATTTTTCTGAAAAATTCCTTATCGAAAAAAAAGAAATTGTCGGAAACATTGGAAGATTTTAAAAAGTGAAAAATTATAAATTCTCCCCTTCTAGTTGTCATAACTAATGCTGTAAAACAACTATGAGAATAAAATTTCACATAACGAGAACTAGTCCAAGAGCCCAGCGCATCCGGACCGCAGTGATTGTATTAAAGCTGAAATTTTTTTGTAGAGGGCTCGTGATGGTATGGAACCATGAGGGGACCCAATTACCTTGAGTACCGGTCCAAAGGGCAGGTAACAGGTAGCTCAGGTAAGTGAAAATTGTAGTTTTTTCAAGTCAAATCATTAAGGCTAATTTTTTTATATGTTCTTCTGGACACTATGTAGAACATATAAAAAATATTGCCGGACACTTTCCGCGGTCAATAACTAGTGCCGGACACTTTGAAGTGCGGTAAATAATGACACCATTTAGGTCTAAGTATTAAGGCTGAATTTTTTATATGTTATTCGGGGGATTTTGATTATTTACTGTGTCATTTTTTCAATTCTCAGTACTAATATTCAATATTCAATAAATCATTCTATCATTTCTCAAAAATGTGTTGACAAATATCCATTATAATAGCAATTACTATGTTGTATACCTACTCCTTTCAACTGGGTTTTTCCCAAATAACCTTTACTTTTCCCCAAGCTACATTACGTAGGCTCGGTCCCGTTAGTCCCTTTTCCCCTTTTTATATCGTTTTATTACTATAATCCATAGAGTACGAATTTCCTTAATAATCGTTTTATTGCACCCGTTGGTCCCAAATTCCTCGTACAAGCAATTCCAATTTCCCCGGGTTTTTCCTAATAATTTCCCTCAGCTCCCCAACTACGTAGCGGGTCTTACCCCCTCTTTACCTCATACCTAGCCATTTCCACCCTCTCATCATAATATATGAAGTCCCAAATACCTCAAACACCTCAGTAAGACTTTAGAAGAGATACTGCTACCATCCGAGCAAGAATCTCAATACTATCTACCCTTCAAGTCGTTTTGTAAGAAGTATCTAAAAACTCGACTTGAGTTTTTCAAAGTTTGTAACAATAAAGTTAGATTTCGAAAAATAGTTGTTTTTAATAAATTCAACCCGGAATCGAACAACTATAACGGAGAGCGTTATGCCTGCGAGTATGCACTCTCACTCGCACTCGTATACGCAACGCTCTCGCTGTCTCACTCACGTGACCTTTTTATTGGGTCCGGGGGTGAGTTAAAGCCGTCAGTTCGGTCCGGCTGTTGGGGGAATATTTCAGAATTGTCCCCCGAATAACATATAAAAAATTCAGCCTTAATACTTTGACATAAATGGTGTCATTATTTATCACGCTTCAAAGTGTCCGGCACTAGTTATTGACCGCGGAAAGTGTCCGGCAATATTTTTTTTTTTTTTTTTTTATACTCATTTAACGTCGCCATTTTTTACGCAAAGATTATGCCAATCAGCGACGGAGGTTCATGGTGTGTCTGTGGACAAAGCACTTGTAAATAATTTTACAGTGGTGCTTGTATCATTCGGCAGAGACTAGGATTTGAACCCGGGTCTACGAGTTGGCAATCCGACACTCTACCGAACGAGCCACCGTTCACCTCTAATATTTTTTATATGTTCTACATAGTGTCCAGAAGGACGTATAAAAAAATTAGCCTTAATGATTTGACTTGAAAAAACTACAATTTTCACTTACCTGAGCTACCTGTTACCTGCCCTTTGGACCGGTACTCAAGGTAACTTGGGTCCCCTCATGGTTCCATACCATCACGAGCCCTCTACAAAACAATTTCAGCTTTAATACAATCACTGCGGTCAGGATGCGCTGGGCTCTTGGACTAAACCAACAGTTCATACTTATGTCTACTATCTGATAGTTACACTTGAAGCTAAGAAAGTTAATTTTTAGAGCGAAAATTCCTATTTCTGACTACACTATTGACTAACAATATCATTATAATCAAGGTCTTTTTCTACTATAATTTTGTAGCTCGAGCCTCCAAAAATTCTCCCTGTGTACGCTTCACCATTGATCGTATCAGTGAAATAACGAAGTGAGCATCGTAAGTGGGCTTTCTAGTTTTTCCGCTTTCAACCGTTTTACGGAATATTGAGTTGCGCGCAGGACCTGGGCTTTCCACTTGCTTTTTTTATTGGCGCATATTCTTTATAATTGATTCAATTTTTCAATTTCATTACAGAAGCTTTCCCAGAGAAGTGCTCTTTATGTAATTATAACAAGAGTTCTACCTGCAATGAATTAAAAATTTGTTTTGAGAGGACCCAAATTGTTTTTTTTTACCACGTTTTAATATCTTTCCATTCTAATGATAGAAAATTTTTGACGTCAACCTCTTCCAATGTATTTCATTTTTTGAGAAATTCTGAGAATTGATATATGAGTATTTTGGTGAGTTACCCTGTACTTCTGGAACGTAGCTAACGTACAGACCTCCTAAGCTAATATGAAGCAGGTACCGACGTGCGCGCGCCATTTATAGGGAAAGGATTCCAGCGCGCTGAACAGCTGTTTGTTCAAAACTTCAAATCTAGCATGATTGGATATTTATAGCTACGATCCAATAGAATGATGGATTTTTCTCAAAATTACTGTAATCCGCTGATTTTAGCAGGTACGAAATTCCTCCTGTACTTTTGAAGGTTTTTTGATTTTAAAGTTTTTTCCGTCATTATTCCTTATCGTTGCTTATTTCGTTAGAAAGAAATGTAGTACACATCGAGTAGTACACATCGAAAATCAACGGAAGATTCATCTTCGACCAATAAACTTCGGAATATTTCCAGAAACGTATATTTCTGAAGCAAGATAAATCACTAGTGTTCAGAATTGAAGTTTTAATACAAACAGATAGTTTTAACTGCAAAGAAGAATTTGCAGTGACCGCGAATTCATTTGAACACAGAATGAAATTTTAGTAACTCAGAAAATTCAGTAGTGAAGAGATAAAACCGGATGCGAAGATTTTTTTTGTCAATCATTTTTCAAGATCTTGAGAACTAAATAAGACAGCAAAATTTTCGTAAGCCTTTGTGTAAAGAGAAATCAGAACTACAAGAAGGTCTTTACAATAGTTGCGTCATCTCACTTAAATTCCGAGATATTCTTGAATAATTATAAACGAAAAAATTACTTATCCTATGTACCTCTCGATCACGGAATTGGGCATATAAATTTCCTAGAATTTCTCATCTCCAATGAGACTTTGACTTTGATCCTCATTGCAATACCGAAAATTGATTTATAATAGTAAATCCCTGACGCATTGCTATTATCTCTACATTGTTTTACGAGGAATTATTGTTTTTTCCAAATAAAACACAAATTCAGAATGTATTATCAAGTTTTTTCTGTGAGATGAAAATCAGATAATTACTTATTTATTTTCTTACATTGAAAACGAAAATGAGTTATTCACCATTCAAATCTCTGAAAGTATGGTTCCAGTTTATTGAATCTTATCAAAAAACGCGATAGCGTTTTGCGCCATGTGTACGTTTAAACGTGCACAGCGCTATATATACATTTCCGATTAGAGGGTTTTTTTTAATTTCTTTAATTGAGCCCTTTTCTCCGTCACAAAAAATACTGCATGTCACATGCAGAATTTCAATGAAAAATAAACCTTCAAGTATGAAAAAAAACAATCCTTTTGTTTAAAAAAAAATATTTTCATGTAAGCCACGCCCCATCCCGACGTTTTTGAGTAAAATGAAAAGTCGGTGAGACATTTCGTTGTAACGTTGGCTGTACTGACTATCCTATTCTCTCGACCAATGAAATGATGACCAGTATTGGCATCATTGTTGTTTCAAGATAGAGAACGGCGGCAAATACGATTTCAAAGTAGAGTTTTTCAAAGTCGATTTTAAAGTTGTGAGGGGTTAAACGCATAAAAGGCGACACATAAGAGCTCACGTTAAAGAACATAATAATTTTGATAATTAATTATTCAGGATTGATAGAATGATTCTTTTGATATTCTGCACATAACCCTAAAATGAATTGAAAAAAAAACATGGATCAATGAGAGTAATTGATAAAAAAAAATCACAGCTCGTATTGGAATAATTGAGTGAATCAAACGAAAAAAAAATACAATTGGCTACAGATAAATTCATGAAAAAAAAAACATTACGAGAATTTTTGAAGGTACAATAATAATGATAATTAAAAATGAAAAATTCTGTATAAATTTTCACTTAATTATTTAAGTATCCTTCCAAAATTTGAAGTAATTTCGAAGTTTAGTTTTTGAGAAAAAAATATTTGATGTTACAGATTTTACACGGGGAGATAAAACCAGTATGGAATTTTCTATACCGCTCGCGCGGTAAAGTAGATTTCACGTTAATCCTATCGGCTTCCCATATCTCTCCGTGCAAAATTTGGAACTTTGAATATTTTTTTCTTGAAAACTTCGCTCCGAAATCACTCCGAATTTTGGCAGGACATTCCTTATTATTTAAATAATTAACTGCAAAATTTCAAAGGATTTCACATTACATGGAGTTTTCTTAGCGAGATGGAATAATTCTGCCTGAAGTCTTCTCTACGGAAAATTTCAAGAGCTAAAAAAAAGACAAGGAGAAAAATCGCACCTCTATTAGTTCCCGAGATATTTTTAAAAAATAATTGAAAAAGAGATTTTTCTCCGCTTCACTTCTCGATTCTTTCGAACTTTGTAGTTTTCTGATAATATCCCGGAAACTAAGCGAAATAGAGTGATCTTGCCTGGATTTTTTTTCTTCGAGAATTTCTAGGATTACAAAAAAAGATTAGGACAAAATCGCTCCATTTTGCTTAGTTCCCGAGTTATTCTAAGACCAGTGGGAACTTGCTACAATGATAGTTACCATTATCGCTTCATCTGCTAATCTATTAGCAGATCGCTTCCGAAGGATTCCCCTTTTTATTAGTAAACCTTTTATTTCGAATATTTCCTTAATAATAATCTGGATGAAATCGATTGAGAACATATTTTGAGTTTTAAGATAATTCTGTAAATGAAAATTTAACAGAATTACCTATCTTCTAAAAACAAGCTGTATCAAGATTTTTTTTATCGAAAAAACAACATTCTCATGCAATATTAGTAAAATCAAAATAACTCGAAAACCAATGACGAGAAAAATCTGAAAAAATTCACACAGTTAGATAATGTAGTGTTTCATATGATTCTTCAATCTTGATCAAATCGATGAGAATTGATCCTAAATTTAAAAAAATGAAAAATTGATATTTCGATAAATCACTCATATTTCAAAAAATGTTTCTCCAATGTTGTCCAGTAACAATCCCAGGCAGTAGATTCAGAAAACCAATATATGAGCCGAATTCGCAGTTTCTATCTTAATCATCAGGGTTGTTATAGAAGCTACAACATTTTTCATGAAAAGCTATGAAAACCGACATAATTTGAAAACCAAGTATTAGGAAATTTTAAAACCAATTATTAGAAATTCTGAAAAAATTCACGCATGAATGGAAGCCATGTAATCAGAATGATCGATTGTAATTTTTTTAATAGAAGATACTCAAGGTGATCTAAATAGAGAGAAAAGGATATTTCTAGGGCATGTGTGTGTGTGTGTGTGTGTATGTCTGTGTGTGCATAAAAGTCTAAATTACAGCAAAACGGTTTTATAGAAAAATTTCATATTTTGTGGAAAACTTCCTCTCGATGAACTCTATTTTTTAAACTGTATTTGAAGAGTATTCGATCAGTACTTTTTGAGATATGTCCATTTTTCGAAAATCAGTTTTTAATGCAATTTCTGGGAACTATTCAACCGATGTTATTTATACTCATATATTATCTCGAAAGTTGTATCAGTTGGATGCCTGTCAATTTTGACCTTATTTACATGATCAGTTCTCGAGTTACTACCGTTTTAATGAATTTTTCGAAATTTTATATTATGATGATTGTTTCAAAAATATTGTATCACTTCCATTCGGAAGCATATTGCTCAAGTAATAGCAGGAGAGTTACATCAGTTCGAAAGCTATAATATTATCCGCTTGTTAAGTAAAAAAAATCCACACATAGATACATACATACACACACTCATACACACACAGAAATTTTTGTCTAAATCATTTTTAGACTCTCAACACCATTTTAAGTGATTTGTGGCAAAAAAAATTTTAATCGAAAATTTTCACGTTTGTTAAGCTTCCATTCGGAAGCAAAAACAAAAAAAAAGTAACTTTAATTTGACATCGAATTCTTTATTTCAAAAAAGGTTTTAAGATTTCATCTCAGGACATTTAGAACATGCGAGAAAATGTCACGAGATTTTATGAGTCCTGCGTCCGAATATCTCCTTTCTTATGATATTGTAAGAATGATAATATCAAAAATGACGCAAAAGAAATGAAATATTGGCAGACAAATTATTAAAAATAAAAAAACCGCGCCATGTGCACGTTTAAAACGTGTTGTTTGGCAGGCCAAAAACTGAACCTAGGGTGAGCTGAGCAAATAGATGGGTGGTCAGAATAATCGAGTGGCAAATCAAAGATTCAAAAAATCTTACGCAAAAGAATGGAAATAAAATTCGATGACAGGGAAAAATATAAAGGAGGCAGAGGGAAATTTTCAATTCAACTCATCCATCTATAATTGAAGCAGTAAAGACGAAAAGATAAGCCTTTCTACGTAAGAAAACAGCTTTATCTTTCCACTATTGGTAACAATGCACATGGCGCGCCCGGTTTTTCTCAAATAGATCAAATCATTCCGTAGCGTGATGAAGACGGTGATGAGGGAAAAAATCATTCAAGCAAGATGATTTTACATCATTCTCAAGAAACATGCATGGAAAAGGGTATTTATTCCATAGTATCGCACACAGATTAATATAAAATAAAAAAATGAGTTGAAGAGTTCAAAAAGAATGAATATAACCTCAACCAGTTGTTCTTCAAATCGGTATTTGATTCATGCAAAGTTCATGATTTTATCAGAATCTCGAAATGATGAACATTTCCTCATCTGAAAATCAAAATGATTATTAAGTGACTGACATAGCCTTGATTACGTTAGTCGTTCTACAATGATGTAGAATTCTATTTGAAAAAAACCGGGCGCGCCATGTGCATTGTTACCAATAGTGGAAAGATAAAGCTGTTTTCTTACGTAGAAAGGCTTATCTTTTCGTCTTTACTGCTTCAATTATAGATGGATGAGTTGAATTGAAAATTTCCCTCTGCCTCCTTTATATTTTTCCCTGTCATCGAATTTTATTTCCATTCTTTTGCGTAAGATTTTTTGAATCTTTGATTTGCCACTCGATTATTCTGACCACCCATCTATTTGCTCAGCTCACCCTAGGTTCAGTTTTTGGCCTGCCAAACAACACGTTTTAAACGTGCACATGGCGCGGTTTTTTTATTTTTAATAATTTGTCTGCCTATGCTAAATTTTACATAAAAAATCACTTTTTCACTTTTAATGTTCGTTTTTGGGTACAGTTTCTGACTGTCCTACGAAGGTGAGTAGAGGCTCATTTGAAAGAGAAAAATGTGTTCTTTCAGAAAACCAAATAAAAAATAGGGGTGTCCATTCAAAAAAATCGAGAAAAATGGCATTTTTCGGATTTTTTTTGGAAATATTGAGAAAAAAATACATTTTTCAATATAATAAGCGCAGAACTTCATCTAAAAATTCGAAAAATTGAGGGTGTGTTCAGCTCATGAACACGAATCTTTTGAGCTCCGTCCCGATGAAATCGGATGAGTAGTTTGGAAGATACAGCCGATTTTCGGAAAAACTTCGATTCAAAATATCTCGAGAACCGTTCAGCCGATATGCCTCAGATTCAATCCCAACCATCTTCATCAGAAACTACATATACAGAAAAAATTTGAAGTCTTTAAGTCAATTATTCATTGAGCTATCGTCGTAAAACCGAGTTTTTTAAAAAAAGCACAAAAAAATCAATAACTCATAGAATAATGGGATTAAATTCCTAAAAATTCGCCAAAAGTTAGATATTATGGTTGCGAATCTTGAGTAAAATTTTGAACGGAATTCGTCTCACACAAATTGAGAAATTTCGAAAGATACGATTTTTTAAAAATTGATATATCTCAGAAACCATTGGACCGATCTTGCTGAAATTTTGATGGGACATACACTTCATCAAAACTGATATCTTGCCAAAATTTCAGATTTTTATCTCTCACCGTTCTCGAGTAATAGAGAGTCGTAGAGTCGTACATACAGACACACATACATACATGTCTACTTTTTTTTTCTCATTATGATTTCTCGACGTTTTGCATCATTTTGAGTCGTTTCCAATGAAAATTGGCATTTCGAAAAAAATTGCGAAAACAAAGCTTCCCTTCGGAAGCAATAATCGAGAAAAATGGCATTTTTCTGATTTTTTTTGAAATATTGAGAAAAAAATACATTTTTCAATATAATAAGCGGAGAACTTCATCTAAAAATTCGAAAAACTGAGGGTTTGTTCAGCTCATGAACTCGAATCTTTTGAGCTCCGTCCCGATGAAATCGGATGAGTAGTTTGGAAGATACAGCCGATTTTCGGAAGAACTTCGATTCAAAATATCTCGAGAACCGTTCAGCCGATATGCCTCAGATTCAATCCCAACCATCTTCATCAGAAACTACATATACAGAAAAAATTTGAAGTCTTTAAGTCCATTATTCATTGAGCTATCGTCGTAAAACCGAGTTTTTGAAAAAAAGCACAAAAAAATTAACAACTAATAGAATAATGGGATGAAATTCATAAAAATTCGCCAAAAGTTAGATATCATCGTTGCGAACCTTGAGTAAAATTTTGAACGAAATTCGTCTCACACAAATTGAGAAATTTTGAAAGATACGATTCTTAAAAAATTGATATATCTCAGAAACCATTGGACTGATCTTGCTGAAATTTTTATGGGACATACACTTCATCGAAACTGATATCTTGCCAAAATTTCAGATTTTTATCACTCATCGTTCTCGAGTAATAGAGAGTCGTAAAGTCGTACATACAGACACACATACATACATGTCTACTTTTTTTCTCATTATGATTTCTCGACGTTTTGCATCATTTTGAGTCGTTTCCAATGAAAATTGGCATTTCGAAAAAAATTGTGAAAACAAAGCTTCCATTCGGAAGCAAAAGAGTTGAAAAGACAAAAAAGCGATGAAAAAGGCAAAAACGAAGATGGAAACACAAAAAGGAGAGTTCAAAATCACACAAGAAAGAGTTAAAAATACACAAAACAAACCCTTTATCTTTTGTATTTTTCGATTTTTTTTCTTATTTTTCATCTCTTTTATTGTTTTTTTTTTCATCTCGTTTTTGTCTCTTTGTCATCTCTTTTTTTGTTTTTTTTTTCATCTCGTTTTTGTCTCTTTGTCATCTCTGTTGTTCGTATTTTTCGACTCTTTTTGCTTCCGCATGGAAGCTTTGTTTTCGCAATTTTTTTTCGAAATGCCAATTTTCATTGGAAACGACTCAAAATGATCCAAAAAGTCGAGAAATCATAATGGGAAAAAAAAGTAGACGTGTATGTGTGTGTATTTGTCTGTATACGGCCCTACGACTCCCTATCACTTGAGAACGATGAGAGATAAAAAGTTGACATTTTGGCAAGATATCTTTCTTGATGAAGTGTATACACATCTGTCAAATAAGCCCCTACTCACCTTCGTAGGACAATCAGAAACTGTACCCAAAAGGGAACATTAAAAGTGACAAAAAAAATTTTATGTAAAATTTAGTATAGGGGAGGGCGGGGCACGACGGACCACCTCAAAAATTAGGTCAAATTTTTTTTTCACAAATCATGATATTATTGATGTAGTCAGTGATTTTCACACCCTTCCGTTGAACTCGGGGCGAAATGAACAGTCCAAGAAAATCTGGTGAATTCTTTTTCTTTAATACCTTTGAAAAATGAAAAAAAAAAACAAATCTATCATCTAAAAAATTTTTTTTAAGTTTTCTTTGGAATTGAAAGAAATGATAGTTCAAAAATATAGAAAATTCATTTATTATTCAACAAATTTTTGATTATTTTAATTTTTTTTTTCATATTTAACAAATTTTTGATTAATTAAATTTTTTTTTTCATATTCAACGAATTTTTAATTAATTGATAAATTTTTCCATATCTCATAGTACAGCAATAAATTAACTATTATGTATGGGAATTCTTTAGCAACGTAACAAATTACTTTCTACTATAAATTACTTACTACTTCAAAAATTTACAATAGTTGCAGGTGTATTCTTTGGATTAATCGTCATCAATATCTGCACAGGAATTATGAGACCATTTTTTACCATTTTTACACTGGATTCATGATTCCTTCGATTCAGAATAAAGCCTATTGCAGTAAAGATAATGGCAATCGTCATTTTTAGACTTTGAATATTTATTTTTCTTTAAATTTTTTGGTGGTGTAGACTGATGATTATTTTTGTTCAATGGAGGTGTCTTGTTCTTAACTAAATTTTTCTTCTGTCTTTCTTCGAGCTCTTGACGATATTCCAGGCTCGTGGGAATCACGGTTTTGCTTCACTCCCGGTATTGTCGTTTTTTTTCGATAGCAATTTCAAATTCAAATTTAGCTGAACTACAAGGTTATTATTCGGCAATGAAAAATGAAAATGAAAAATCAGCATGATTGAATTTCAATTTTTAGCTTCTTTACAACAAGACAGGGGGAGGGGAAAGAGGTTATATCAATTATAAAAAGCAATTTTCAAGTAAAATTGGAAAGAGTAGAATAATTAAAACGAGAGAAAATTTTTTTATTAATAATAATAAAAATAAAAAAAAAAGTTTTTAGAGTTAAAAAAAAATTGAAGATTTTTTTTTTTTTGCAAGAGTTTTTGGAGTTGGTCCGTCGTGCCCCACCAAAAAACAAAAAATTGCATTTTCGGTGGAATGTCGGTGGATTTGTTCGAAATGGAACAAAAGGAGACTACTTTGATGGTTGGAAGCCACAAGAAGTGATAACCGGCTTAGGTGGTCCGTCGTGCCCCGCCCTCCCCTACATAATTTTTTTCCGAGAAAGATGATAGAAAGAATTCAGGAAGAACCATTCGGGAGCGTCCTGCTAATTCATTAGCAGAAATTGAAAGGAGGAAATAGCAATTTAAAGGATAACGTAGAAGAAATAGCGACTAACGCAGCGACGAACGCCTGCTTGTTTTTACGTCTTTTCTATCTTTTGTTTGTATTTTACTTCTCTTTTCTTGTCTTTTCCGTATCGCCTCGTTAAAAACGCAGAGAAAAAAGTAGAAAAATACAAAAAATAGAGATGAAAAAGACAATAAGAAGAGTTGAAAAATACAAAAAAGCGATGAAAAAAGCAAAAACGAAGATGAAAACACAAAAAGAAGAGTTGAAAATCACATAAAAAAGAGTTGATAATACAAAAAACAAACTTTTTTTTTTGTCTTTTTCGACTCTTTTTTTGTATTTTTCATCACTTTTTTCTGTCTTTTTGAACTCTTTTTCTTGTCTTAATTATCTCTTTGTTTTGTCTTCTTCATGTCTCTTTTTTGTCTTATTTATCTCCTTTCTGTGCCTTTTCCATGTCTTTTTGCTTCCGAATGGAAGCATTGTAATCGTGATTTTTTTCGAATTTGAGATTTCATCGGATTATGACTCCAAATGTTCTAAAATGTCGGAAAAAAATATTTTTTTCACATGTCTGTGTGTATGTATGTGTGTGTGTGTGTGTGTATGTGTGTGATGACACGTTTCATCACTTTATGCGGAAACGGCTGCATGTATCGATATGAAATTTTGAGGGAATATTCACTACGCGAGCGCAATGCTCTCTGCGAAATTTCAGCTAAATCGGTTCAATGGTTCTCGAGAAAAAGCGAATTGTCAAAAAATCGTTTTTTCGAGTTTTCTCAGCGAAAAATTAATTTACAGCGTCTATCCTCCTCGAGGAGATGCACGCTGATGAGGCGCACATTAAACCCCGGGGGTGACCAGGGCTCCGATCTTTAGTTTTTTTTAAATATTTTTTTTACTATGATTTTTGAAAAATCGCGGTTATTGCGATAACTTAAAAAATATTTGAGCAAGAGACTTCAAATTTGGTGTGTTTATACATCTTATGAGTGCCAACTTTGCTATTGAATTTCGGCTAAATCGGTTCAATAGTTCTCGAGAAAAAGTGAATCATCAAAAAATCGTTTTTTCGAGTTTTCTCCGCGAAAAATCAACTTACAGCGTCTATCCTCCGCGAGGAGATGCGCACGGATAGGGCGCACATTAGACCCCAAGGGTAACCAGTGCTCCCATTTTTACTTTTTTTATTATATTTTTTTACTGTGATTTTTGAAAAATCACGGTTATCGCGATAACTTAAAAAATATTTGAGTTAGAGACTTCAAATTTCGTGTGTTTGTACATCTTATGAGTGCGAATTTCGGTATCAAATCTCAGCGTAATCGACCGAACAGTTCCTGAGATATTGTTAAAAAACTATTCCATGCAATGAGCGTATATGCACGGAAGCATTCAGTGTAGTGTTGACTTTTATTACATTTAGTGACCAGAAGTATTATTGGAGGGTCGCAAGTTAGACTCACGGCGTGGATTTTGGAATTTTAACTGTAAAATTTATATCAATACATTTAACTGACAGTATAATAGACGGTGATGTGATTAGTTTGAGAAATAAGTTCTGGGAGCCCACGCTATGTCACTTAGAAGAGTATCCGACGCATTACTGGAGGGTTCTGAGTTCGACTCGCTAGGGGTTCGAGGTTTTTCAAAATCAAAATTATTGCTTAATTTTCATTTTCAAATTAATGAAAAATAAATAGTTGAAAAACCATTCGGAAGCTTTATGCCAATTGCATTGGCATAATATTAAATGTTTTTCGTAATGAATTCTTCAATAGTAAAGACATCATAGAGTGAATAACAAGGGGTGAAATTTATGAAAAATGCCCATAGGGTGAAGCGCCTGCTTGTTTTGATATTTCTTAACTCTTTTTTTTTCTAACTCTTTTTTATGTATTTTTTAACTCTTATTTTCGTCTTTTCCATCTCTATTTTTTGTATTTGTTAACTCTTTTTTTTGCGTTTTTTTACTTTTTTAAAATTTTATTTATCTCTTTTTTTTACCTTTCTCATGTCTTTTTTTTGTATTTTTTAACTCTTTTGTTTTGTGTTTTGAATCTTTCCTTTTGGTCAATGAATTATCTTTTTTTGTCTCTTCCTTCAATTTTTCGACCCCGGCTCTCAATCTCTCAAAATTATTTGTCTCATCCTCAATGAGGTAAAATTTGGAGAAGAAAAATCAATAAAAAGAAAAAATTTTAATCGAAAACGAAAAAAAATCAGAAATGAGTCTTGAAGTTGTCTGGATGGCAAATGTTAAGACATTGGCCATTCAAGACATTGTTCGTCACCCTTTCATTAGAAAATTTTTTTTCCATTTTTAAAATTGGTTCAAAAAAGTACCGAAAAATTGAGTTTTTTTTTCTTTTGAAAAACGCGCTGAATTTCGCAGGTTTTGTGTAAACTACGAATGTTTTTACGTTTTTGATTCAATTGACGATATCTCAGCAACAAATGGGTGGGAAAAAAACAAAATTGAAGCTGAAAGACCAGACTACACAATTCTAATAGAGGTTGAGTCAAAAATTGTTTTTTTGAGGTCCGTGGACCAATTTGAAAGAATGAAAAAAAAACGAAAAACAAAAATTTCCACTTTTAACTCTTTCATCTCCTTATAACGGATATTTAACAAAAATCTTCATCTCAAGCTGTCGAAAATAAAGACTTCAGCTTTCCAACCATTTTTTAAAAATTCCGATCCGATGATTTTTGGCGAAGTTACAGCCATTTGAAAATCACGAAAAAACTGACAAAATTTACTGTTCCCGTAATTTTTTTGCTCAGTGTATACATCTTCCATCAGTTTATTTCCATATGGATTTGAAATTATCGTTATTGTGTTTCCCGTAAGTTTTTATTCTCTAATTTTTCTACTCAAAATGAAAAAAATTAGTGCGCTATCGATACACTGACGTTACATTTCACTTGTTGACGGGATTCTTTTTTTTTCAGCAAACAATTTTCATATCGAAAAACCGGAGAAGGTCACATGATAAATTCAAATCTTATCAGAATGAACGACGATTGTCAAGTGATCAAGCATTTTACACAACATTCTCACATAAATGAAATGACATTTAAGAAAAAATTGGTACTTACATCATCGTAATTATTCTGATAACCGATTTCAAGAGCATTATCACCGTATTCATTTATTGGTTGTTCTTTCGTACCCCAATCGACTTCATACTGGTTAACATCATTCAAATTTTCCTTGGAGCATGATGGCACATCGAGTGCTGACAACCGCTTTGCTGATAATGTAGATCGGGCTTCAGGAATTTCTTGATTATGTTCTGGTCCTCTCGAGAATCCATTGAATTGATTAAACCATCTGGCACCACAACTTGTAATTTTTCTCAGAAAGGGTACGCAGTCAGTAAATGTTCTGAGTATACAAAGTCTTTCTCCTTTTAATTCCATAATTAGAATTTCTTTATCAAAAGGCAAATTTGAAGAACAATATACTGGTAAGAAATGAATAAGATGTGAGATCACTTTGAAAGGAACATCCTTTCTGGTACACTGTTCAAACCGAACTGCAAACGTACATACTGGCTACATGGAGTGGAAGTGTGGGAAATCCTGCGCTTGCGGACTGAAGCTTCTGCAATTTATCAAGCTGGCCAATAGATCTCTAAAGATAATTCTATTCACGATATATTGTTTGTTTAATTTCTTCTGTATAATTCATTTTTCAAATTATTTGATGTTCAAAATTTAGCTTTTTGCTGTTTGAAGTAAGAAAGTTATACTTAATTGACTGGACACAGCGTGTATGTGGTTGTCACATAGGCTACGCAATAAAGGGATCATGCTTAAGTGCAAACCTTGCAGGGAAATTTTAAGGGAATATCGATTCAACAGTATGAAGGGCTATCTCCCTTCAAAAAAATAACAGACTGATTTTCGTTGGAATTTTCTCTCCGTGCAGCCACAGTTACCCTTTAAAGGCGTGTATAGTTTGTGACTCAGAGCTGCACCGTCAAAAGAGAAGTGAGAGCAGTCATAAGAGCAAACAAGGGGTGAGATCGAAAATTCGGAAAGTAATATCAAAAGAATTCAAATCACGCTGACCGAAAATTTTCATGTTCAATTAGAAAAATAACTTCTCAATATAATCAACAACTATACTTTCTTTAATTTCCAGATTCAAACAGCAGGAAAAAATCAAAATTATATTTCTGTTTGAAAAACACAATCCTGAGCAACCATCAACCAATAGCATGAAGCAAAACTCTGTCTCCAATGCTGCTTGGAAAAGTTTAGTATAAATCGGGGAGGCTGGAGCAAAATAGACCTTGGGTGCAACATAATTCAGCATTAGTTTTTTGAGTGAGGGATTCTATGAAAAGAATGAGAAGATGCTGCACTATGTGGATAATGTTGGTGCATTTTTTCGTAAAGATCTTTCACTCTCAAAAAAAATCCCAAATTATTTTTACCGTCAGGTCTATTTCACTCCGTCTCGCTTGTACGGATGCACATCTGTATATGTGTATGTTCCAGTGATACAGGAGAGAGCTATTTATGGACTGAAATGATCTGAAATATATTGATTTCAAATGAACGTATAATCACTGTAACACGGGTAGGTGACAACTTACTAATCGCTAGTGAAACTGTCTATCCTATACCCAGACTACCTCTACCATAAATGAATTATCAACTTGTAATGGATCACATCGATGAAAACTTGAGAATCTCATCAAAACATTGAAATTGTCAATATGAAATGAAATTACTATGACGCTGAAATATGCATCATTGCAAGTGATTTTAATTTACTGTTGAGAGATTTAACGGAGACGGAAAATTCACAATTTTGAAGGATTTTCAAATTTTTTATTGCATGATAATTCTTCTAAATCTCTAACTGTGAAATTTTTCCCTCGAACTATCAATTTAAGACTCGAAAATTTAATTACAAACTAAAAATTGTTATCAAACCTTATTTTTTATTAGAGCCAACGAGATGAAATCTTTACTGGCGAGTCACCTAGTAGGAGTCACACCTACTTGGTATCGGGATTAAATTAAAAAAATTTAAGTATCGGACGATTCCAATTAACTTGGTAGCTCATAAAAATAATTTCTTGTAAATCCATTCGTTGTGAAAAGAAACTTAAGAAATAATAGAAATATCACTTTTCGTACCAAATTTAGTCTCTCTGTGGAATTTTAACTTTTTTAAAGAAAAAAGACTGAATCAACATGCACTTATCTTATTCAGCCAATTTGCATTCAGATGAATTCTCATTGAAATTGTTCTGTCATTTAGTTGTCCCAGTTTCATCATAGGAAACTCATTGTGGACCTGTTCGGGTGATCTCAGCCATTGCCAGGATTCTTAGAATGTTGTGCTCGTGTAATAGTGAATTGAGGGCGAAATATTTTCTCAATAGGGTCCATGTCAATTCGAGGTGTTTCTACCAGAGGAGGGAAGGAGTAGGAGCAGTAATTATCTGGAAATACACAAACTTAAAATTGAATTAAAGGGATGTCCCGAGGATTGCTCTTGAGTCACTCACAGATAAGCTTTTGCGAGAGTTCAGAATCACATGAATGTTAACCCTTGAGACCTCGCGCTATGAGCGTGGTGCCGCCCTGACGCTACTCAGCTTACGGCGTTTGCTTGAGTGCAAGTGAGATGCTAGAAAGAGCACGAGTTTTCAAGGATTAAGCGTCGAGATAAGTTCAATAGAATACGTAGTTTCGGAAGACAGAATGGGATTCGAAGTTACGATACTTGACATTCGAATTTCATTATTCACCGCTGAATGAACATTTATTCTAGAAATTCATTGGACAATAATCCAATTAATTCCAGATTTCCAGATATTGTTTACTCAAGAGCTGTGGGAGACGTTTCGAATTAAAATATAAAAACAAATAAATCTGGAATGAGGTGAGAATGATTTGGTCCGGAGACTGAGATGAAGAAGTTTTTGGGAAGAGAAATTTATAATAATTTTTGTAATCCTGAGGAATAAAAGGAAATGAAAGAAATAAAACATGAATTTATCTCGTTCATGGAAAATCTATTTTTTTTTGCAAAGCCGTTCGCTGAGAAATACACATTTCTCAGTTTCTTAATTGATAAATTATAGAATTTGAAACATTAAAAAGCAAAGGATATTAAACAAGATTAACAATATAGGTCTTCTGACTTAAGAAATGCCAAAAATTCACTGAAATTCATTAGACTCAGCTGAACAAACACGTAAGACTATGAGTCAGAAAGGAGCGAATATGAGAATAATATTTGCTTCTTCCTTCTCGGCTCTTAGTCGATAATTTTCTCGAGTGGCAGTCGAGGCTCTTCGTTTATAACAATTCAAACGTTAAGGAGCGTCATTCACCAAAACTATCAAAATTATGGGAAAAGTTTGAAATAAGAACTGTTCCTTGACTAATCACCAGGGCCCTGAACTTGATATTGTCGAACTAGCCAAAGAGGTAACCTCCGAAGTCGACCCGAAGCTGAAATTTACATGTTGTAGCATAGGAGCCGAATATTTCCGAGGTTACTTCATTGGCCAGTACGACTTTACATCTAAACTTTACATTTGTGTTGTTCGAAATGAGTTTTTTGAATTAATTGAACCAGTGATGTGTGCGGATGTGAGAATTATGACGCGTGAGAGAAATAATGTAGTAAGTGATGGGGTGAAAATAAGTTAGGGAAAACTCCAGAAATGATTGAAGAAACCTCCGAAGAATAAAAATGGAATAGACGTGAAGAGAAGAAAAAAAGAATCAATTGTGATGGAAAAAATATCTTCTCTAAGGCTTTCTTTCAATTTTCCTCAAGTCTTTTCTGAATCGTCCTCAAATTTTCTCTAAGTCTTCCTTTACATTAGGGGAAGATTGTGAAAAACTTTGGGAAAATTGAAAAAAGCCTTACTGAAGAGATTTTTTTGCATATCAATTAAGTCCTCTCTCCTTCTCTTTATTTCCATTCCATTATCCTTTTGTAATAAACTTTGAAGTTTTCTCTGATTTCTTTTCACCTTGTCACTCACTGCATAATTTCACGTAATAATTTTCACATCCACACACATCACTGTTTCAATTAATTTAGAAAAATTATTTTGAGCAATACAAATTTCAATAACATTTGCATCAAAATTGACATTTTCCACTGTTTATTTCCCACTTGTAGATGTACGAAGTTCCGGGCCCGGCTAATTACAGATGAGTTAAGCTCAAAAAAATTGGTCTCCATCTTCATTATTTATTGAGATTTATTGAAATATCTTAATTTTTAGTGATATGCGCTCCGACGAATTTTTCATCGTTCTATGCAAAAATTAAAATATTTCAATGAATAATAAAGATATGAGTGGAACGCTTCAATCTGTATTTATATGAAATGAGTCTGAAAGTATGTTTCATCCTGAAACTTTTTCTGATAACTTAAGCGCTTCGGGGGAAAATGGTTAAGAACAATTGAATTTTTATAAATAAAACGCCCTATTCATGAATTAAAGAAGGTAATGGTACATTCAGATTGAGCAGCATCAAAAACATAGAGTCAACATATATTAAACTGCTTGTTGCACGCTCTACGTGGTTTACATGGCCGATCAATATTTTCCCCCTTGCGGCGTGATTTCATTCATGACCTACCATTTCGCTTCCCCACTTTTGAAGTTGAGTATTGCAGCGCTGGGAGAATTTTTCTCAGAAAACACATAACCTTCAGAAAATATTTTTTTTGTGGTTTTTAATTGGATTCTTAATTTCATATTTTTTTGTAGAGGAAAACGTGAGTGACAAAAATACCTTTCCGTACCTAGGACACGAAAACCGCTTCGCTCGGTTAGAAAAGACGTTTTTTCGTGTCCTCGACAGAAAGAATAATATTCACATCTCGGTCGTGAAAGAGTCAGCTGCGAAAAAAACCGCTTCCAAAACAAAGCGAGTTGATGCTTTTTTGGGCCTAGGTACGAAATATACTATTACTGGACTTGGTCACACCGAACGAGAGTCTCTCGAAAGGGAAACGCTTGTGCAGCTGAGGTTTTCCTCACAGAGGTTTTTCCGAAGTCCAAAGTGCGAATGTGGTGCAGTAATCGAAGGGACAAATGGTGAGACTGTATAGGTGAAAACTTACGAAGGCTAAAAACTTAAAAAAAAATTATAAATATCAAGATGATTGCCATTTCATTTCCGTATTGATAATTCATTTCGTACTTTATTGCTACTTATTTGAGAGACGTATCCTTGCGATATTACGGCACATAATCCCAACTAGGGAGTCTAGCCATGAAGGAAAAAAAAATCCTTGCAATATTCTAGTTCAATTAAGTTACCAGTTCGTAATGAACGGAGATGAGTATTATGGAGAATATATTTCAAAATTGAAGGAAAGAATAAAGGATAATTTACTGGAAATAACGCATACCCCACGAATTTGATAACCATAACGTTCAGGAATATTTTTTGCATAAGAGCTTATCTCACAATGTCGTTCTAAATTTGATTTGCGATCGTCACATAACAACAAATATGATGGATGAATTCCGTTTATTGGGAGTGAATGAAGCTAAAAATTTTTATAAATTTCAGTATGATTAAATATTTTTGTTGATTACAAAAGCACAAGGTAATCAATAAAAATTGAATTGTTGCTTTCAGTTGTTTTAATTTAATTATTCATCCATGGATGGAATGTCATTGAGCAATCCAGTGCACAAAAACTAATGAACTGCTACCTACTCATCAAATTTTGAAGCCCACGCAGCTACGCTATACACTTTTTTTATATTAATGAGGTAAAATGATTTCATTTTTAAAAAAAGGTAATGAAATATTTAATTTTTAGTATATGATGAGTGAATATTATCATCTTTTGACAGATTTGTCTCTTATTAATTTTCATGTGAACTCATATTTTTTCGATTGAAAATTAGTTAGGAGAGTCGGATCCTCCAAAGTTTGCCCCCTCAAGCCTCATCCTGCTTGGACTTGATGATTTCAGAGAATTCGATTAGTGAGATTCTTTTGCTTCTGAATGGAAGCTATGTAATCATCAGAATTTTCGATTGTAATTTTTTCAATAGAAGATACTTAAAATTATCTAAAAAAAAAGAAAATAATATTTTTAGCGCATGTCTGTGTGTGTGTGTGTATATATGTGTTTCTGTATGTGCATAAAAGTCTCAATTACAGGAAAACGTTATTATAGAAAGATTTAATATTTTGTGGAGAACTTCCTCTCGACAAACTTTACTTTTTAAGCTTTATTTGAAGAAAAGCCGATCAGCACTTTTGGAGATCTGCCCTTTTTTCGAAAATCGGTTTCTAATCGAATTTCTGGACACTATCCAACTGATGTTATTCATACTCATATATTATCTCGAGAGTTGTATCAGTTAGATGCCTGTTAATTTTGAGCTTATTTGCATGATCAGTTCTCGAGTTATTGCTGTTTTAGTGAATTTTTCCAAATTTGCTATTTTGATGATGGTTTCAAATAAGTTGTATCACTTCCTTCCGGAAGCATATTGCTCAAGCATTAGCAGAAGAAGCTATATCAGTTGGAAAGCAATACTATTATTCACTTGTTTTACATTGTTGTTCCCATACGGTCGAATGAAGAATGGAATTCTTCTCTTGAAAATGTCCGCGACTTTTGAACTAATGGAATTGGAAATATGGAGCTTGCATTTCGAAAAGTCGAGTAGCACTCAAATTATTGAGAATATAATTAAGAGATTATTTCTGTAGTATTTGATTTCGTCATGTAATGGTAAAGCAAATCGATGGAAGGATATCGAGTTTAGAACGAATGAATGAAAGATATAACTGTGAGGTGTCAGCATTCGTATAATAGCATCAGAGATTCTTTATTGCATTTCTTTGTTGAACTTAACCCATTGCACGACCAAATGCATGAAAACGCACGGTGAGTGCATGGAGGAGGAAACGGGATTAGGTGCATAGCTCGAGGAGTGGGGACTAGCGATGGTCGTGGAATGGGTTAATTTTACACAAATGATTGAATGAGCATTTCGAAATATTTTGTACATCAATTAATGTGCACAGCAATCAAATAAATGTCTCATTAATAATCTCTGTTTCTTGGCATCGCTATGGTGAATCAGCAAAATTGTTCCTAAAATTCCTTTTCTCTTATTTATTGAATAACATATATATTTATTCATATCCGGTAGTCAGATGCTGTAGATATAGTGACTATATTATAGTCGATGATTCACACGCAATAGGCTCGGGCTCGATTCCCGTTGGTAACACTGGTGAGGTCTAACTAGGTATATCAAGTCTTAATCAGTCGCAAAATACACCGAACTAGGGTGTCAATAAACACAACACTAAGTAACATGAAAAAAAATATTACTATATCTGAATGTATTTCGAATCAATCCAATCGATTTTGTATTATTTGACATACTGATAGAAATACTATACTTTTTCAAATTGTATAGTTTGGGAAGTAATTTTCAAAATTCCGTATTACAGTATCATGTGATTCAAAATGTTAGGAATTCCCTTCGAAGCTTCGCCATTGATCATATCGATAAGATCAGGAGATGTGGTAGCGTCTCTCGCCAAGTACGTGTTCCAATCGATAATCACGCGAGAGGCTGCCGCATTCTTATATACGGTTAAAAGCTGTATCCGAAAATTGAAAATGTAGTTACTCAAAATATATGAGAAGTAGAGAATTGATTTTTTCAATATCAATTCAACTTGTTATTCTCTTCAATATTTCATCATTAGTAAATTGTAATATACGATATTTATTGAATGAAAAATATGCACCCCAAAAGTTTATTCAAACACGTTTCGCATGGACATTGTAATTGTGTTGCCACACGGATAACGCAATAGTGATCAGGTAGTGGTGTGCGTGCACACAGACCCGGCTCAGTGCTGCTAGAGTGCGACGCCGTAACTGTTGCTTATACACACACAGAGGCGAAGCTTCACGAATGGATGAACCTCCTGTGTGTGTAAGCATTCTGTGTGTGAGCATTTTCACTGTGCTGTGAGGTACTCAGCCAATAATCTCAGATATTAAGCGAGACACGTCTTTTCTCCACTAAAGCTTCCTTGTAGAGAATTTCAAGAGCTTCAAAATACACTTCTATTCAAATTTCGCTATCTCGTTTAACATTTTTAACATTTAAAGATTTTTATTAACTTTGTTTGTAATGCTCGAAATTTTCATGGAAAATTCTGGTAAATCCACTCATTCCTGAGATATTCCCATTTGATTGATAATTATACTGCTGCAAAAGTATTGAAAAAGGGGAGAAAAGACAAACATGCGTAGCATAGCTTTCAAAAAAAGTCGCCAAGTACACGTTCTTGGATTTGATTTGAGTGGGCTAAAAAAGATTAAAAATCGTAATGTAGTCCCAAGTTTACGCAGTGCAGGCGGAAAAGCACAAATTTCGGATTCAGTAGCTATAATAGAAAAAAAAAACAGGAGCCAAAACAAAAATTGAAAAAACTTTCTTGACTGCACGGAGAGAAAAATCCATGAAAATTTGTGGTGAAAGTTCCAGAAAAATTACCGGACTGAGCAGTAACCGTGGGACATAGTGGCCTCAGTATGAAAAAATACGAAGCCAGTCCGGTAAAATTTGACACTGACGGGTTCCAGTAAAAAATTCAGTCTCAGTGAATAAAAATTCATTTCTTCTGAATGAAAATTTATTGAGACGCCACAGTAATCATTCAAATTCCCGGAATAAAAATTCAGTTTTAATTAGTAAAAATTCTGTTCAATTCAATAAAAATTCAGGTTCAGTGAATGAAAATTTCATCACACTGGCAGTGAAAATAATCCAGTGTCACGAAATGAAAATTCAATGATGAAACGGTGAAATGTGCATATACTATACATTCTTTATTATATTGATCATCATAATTATTATTAGTTTTTCATTATTCTTGCTCATTTCTTATGCTGAAAATAAATGTCAAAAACTCATGGTGATTGAAAAAAGTATTTACTTTACATCCATTTCTTAACAATGAAAACCCTACCAGAGATGATTGTCTTATGAGTTACAATGGTCGAAAGAAGTTCGGAGTCCTCTAGGGATTCCCAAGAATAGTTATTCATATCATAAATTTCATAACATCCTATGTGCTGATCGAGTATGAGAGAATGAAATTTCTTTGCAATAACAAGTATTTTGCTGTTTGATACAATTAAAAATTTGATTTCATAGAACTGTGGTCCATTTTCTTCAGGAACCATAATAATCTGGTCAACTGTGAAATCTAGTCCTTCGAAATTCAAATTCTTTACAGTGGATATTTCATTTTTAGAATCTGGTAAATTTAATTCCATCAATTTCTCAGGTGCCACAAGATCATGAAAATAAGACAATCGCATTTTATGAATATTTCTATCGTTATAGATTAAATGATTTGGAGCTTCTTTATTCAAAAATCGATAATTTAATCGTAATTGATCTTTAATTGCAATTGTTCGACATATATTCACTCGACTGATCGCTGCATGAGACGTGATTTTTCCTTCACGATGCTTTGATTCGTTCCTAAGTGTAGACAGATGACTTAGTGGACCGGAAGTCATCATTGTTCGCGGATGATGGATAAGAAAGTGATGCTTAGGCTTCAGAGAATTTGGAAATTGTTCATTCAAAGACTCTAAGTAGTCACGAATTTTAGAACGAAGGTCTTGGTATAAATCAATGTGAATAAACTTTGACATGATAATTTCAACAATAACTATTAAATCTTTCAATAGTTCAAAAATTGGATTTTCACACTCAATGAGGTCGTGAATGATTAGAGGTAAAGACCTGATTAATGTTAGCATTTCCGCAGCTGACATAATTAAATGTTTCTGTTTAATATGATTCAGTAAAATTTCGGGTGGTTTATTTCTTTCGGAACCATAATTGAAACCATTAATTCTATTGTTTAATTCATCTAGCGTAAACAATTTTCCTTTTGTAATGAAATGATGTAGGATTTTCGAGACATCATATCGACAAATACCCTCTAAACAATCATGTGCGGGATCTACATATCAATTTTTCAGGGGATGATATCCACAAACACCACTCAGCACGCATTTTTCTTCTATTCCAGTTTCTTGACTATTGTTTTTCACACAATCTTCATCATATGAAGCAGGTTCACGCAAGTGACACTGGGATTCATCATAAATTGTATTAGTATCATCCTTATTAGTTAAACAGAATCGACAAAATTTGGCTTGATTAAAACTTTGAATAAAACACAACATTGAATGAACACCAAGATTATCTCCAGTAATCAATACTAATTTGAAGAAAACTTGTTTTTTCTCATTTTGTAAATCAATAGTTATACTATGCTTTTCTAAAAATAATAATTCATCTTTAGCTCTTGAAAAAATTACCGAATTCTTCAACATTTTGTGGTCAAGTGTATTAAAAAGTACAAACAAAAAAATATTATGTAATTTCGATTGAAGATATGGTGGGATGCATGGAATTGATAAATAAACTGCCCCACACTTTGGAATGCCTTCATGACTGCCAAGTGGATTATTAGTTTCATAATCATCAAAATACAAAAATAGAGGAAATATCGTTTTGTCGCCATCATTTTTTTTCGATTCGCTCCATAATTGTCCCTGAATGAAATTAGAAATAATTCCTGACTGTTGATCTAAAGAGCTCATGCATTCCATTGTTTCTTTAAAAATGTTGGGAATTTCAAAAAACTGTTTGAAAACAGATCGAATTTTTATGAATTGAGCTGTAACTGGAAGGAATTTTAAGACACGTGTATTATTTTCGAATATATATTCTGGCCGTTCTCCGATAATATATGATTCTGGCTCAATATAACCCGAGTCGAAAATTTTCGTTGGTTTTTAGTCTAAAACACGTGAAAATGATCGGGAAAAGGTCTAAAAATTGCATTCTACGAACTAAAACCGACCAACCGAAAATGACCAAGTCGGTTTCAAGTCCATTCCTTTTTTCCGATGAGTTCGTCGTCTCCACTGACTTTCAAGGAAAGACGAAATGCCGACGAAAACAAGAGTCTCTGGGTGCTGAAATTTTTCTAAGTTCTTCAGAAACCTGGAAAAATTTCGTCACTGCGGTTTTTTCTTCTAAGTCCTTCAAGCTTGTCCAATTTTATATCAATTTTTTCAAAGTCCAAATTGCCTTATTTCTCTTTTTCCTTTACATTTTTAGGAAAGTAGATCATCGCTTTACATAATTAATATCTCACACTGAATGAAAAAGATCATAACACTTCAGCGATTAATATTACGCATATCCTGTAACGAATTTATTCCCTAGATTGATTGAAATATATGAATAGTATATTTTTAATTGAATTCAATTAATCTCAGCTCTGTTATAGCGAGTTCATTGAAGATAGTGAAGATTTTCTCTGATTGTCACTTCTATGATTTAAATTATATTTGATATCAATTTACAATAAAGAGTAAAAAGGAGATGGAAAATTATTGGATAAATTTTGAGCAGTGGAAAAATAGGTATTTCCCAAAATTGTAATAAATGCCTTTTTCCCTCGTTCGAGTACGCCAGAGTAATAAAACAACACATGTTGCCTCCGGTAGGCTTCGTTATTCTGATCTTTCTCTCTCTCTCCCACAATTTTTTTTGAGTAACTCACTGAAAATTTCTCGCTCTTTCTCTGTTACTCTTCAGCTTTCTGTTGAAATTCGAAGAAAAATTTCTTCAGTTCAACGTCAACCACCGGACGACGTACCTCTTGAGGATCCAAGTGATATTCAGTGACGCGCAGAGTTTTCAGTATTATTTGCGCTTGGGTATACGTATATTCGAATGAAACGTTATTGTTATTATTTATAGTTCAATCATCAGTTTTTGATCAATATTATGTTGTCTTTTAACTATTTCAAGTGTAAGTGTTTTAGGTGAAGATGATCAAATATTCATTTACGATAATATAAGCCAATTTAGATTGATGGTTTGATATATATTAATGTTATAGCATTTCTCAATATCATTGCGTTTTAAGTATTTCAAATGTAAGTTTCACGTGAAAATGTGAATCAAGTATGATTTATATAGGCGTAAGCCTATTTTATTTACTATGTTTTGATATGTACGCATAATGGATTTTTCACTAATAAAATGAATAAGAAGCAATATATGAATCTAATTCCCGAACGCACATTTATTTTTATTCTTTCCATTGGATTTTTTAAAATTTAATTGAAAAAATTTACGACGAAACTCCTGAAAACTCGTCGAAAATAGCGTCGGTTTGTGTCCTCAAAGTTGCATTCCCAGGTCTACAACCGACTTGAAATCCAGACTAAAAACCAATGAACTCACGAAGTTAGTCTAAGACTAAATTTTTCGACTCGGTAAGTCCCGCATTCTCTAAATTCCTTGAAACATTTGAACTCTGAATCAAATCTATTTAACGGATTACTACGTTCGAAAATATTTTCTATTTCTTGTAAAGTACGAGTACTAGAATTTTCTTCGCATACAACACTCAATACATTTCTCTGTAAATTTTTCAAATGATCGTCAAATAAATCTTTGGTATCTTGGATAATTTCCAAAGTTTGCACTCGAGGCACATCAGGATAATCATATAATTTCGCAACGTATTTTGTAGTGGAAGATATGTTCATTTCGTGGCGATTACAATTTTCTGCGGTTGATCGGTCACTATTTGGAATTGGACTTTGGATATATTCTGTCGTCTCTTCGCTCAAAATATTTTGTCCAATATTATTGTTAGAAGTCGAGCTGAGAGTATTATCACTACTATCGTTGATTATTCCCGGTTCACATTTGATATCATCCTTAGAGCTGGAATCAGTACATCGTCGATTTAGTCTGCTGTTTTTTTGCTGAGCAACAACTCTGTTTAGTTGCTTCTGTTCAAACAAACGAATATGTTTTCGGAAAACTTCGAAAGAACGAAAATTTTTGGTGCAATTATTGATACCACATCGATACTGAGTAAGATTATTATGAGCACTATTCATTTGACGCATATAAACTAAGCGAGTATCAAAATTATCAGAGCACTCGGAACACTGATACATTTTTAGCATAAACTTTAAAAACAGAACAAATATAATCATAAGCATGAAATTACAAGTAATTATTGTTTTCAGTGTCTGCTCTAGATACGCGGTGATTGATGTAACCAATTAATGTACTGACTGACTTATTGCAATTATCAGCTTGGAAATGAATATTGAAGAATCCTTTTTGTAGCAGTAACCACACTTGGGACGCTCTTTCTGAATATTTACTCTTTAGGGCAGTTACAATTTTGAAGCACAAGTCGGTAGCATATAACGTAGAAGCCACTTGATACGATGTATCATTTACGATGACATGAATTGAATTCAAGTTTCCCAAATCACCAGCAATGAAAGGCATTGGTTGAAATGTCAATCCTGCTTTACGCAACTTGTCTTTGTATTTTTGAAGAGCACCATTAATGCTCGTTGGGTTCTGCACATGCAAAATAGATGCTTCCCTTCTTTCTGAAGAACTCAGTCGACCTAGAGGTGCGTTATTCTTATCAGCAGATCTCCGTTTTCGAGCAGGCAAGTCAACGAGGAAAGGGAGTAAATAAAATATGATAGTGTCTTTAACTTCTGAGCTCAAAGATGCTGACGATAATGGGGCAACATACACTTTGTCATCTAAGGAAATATTTTTCGCCTCTTTTATGAGTTCAATGATAAATGGCCTCACAATTTCCCATCGACGGAATAATTCGTTTTTGTGAATATTGTACTGGACATCGAAATCTTGCTTCAACAATTCAGCTCCTAGTGCAATCTTCAAACATGGAAATTTGTCATAATACTGATGAATTGATTCTGATTGTAGAAAATTCTGTCTACCCTCGTAGGTTGCTCTCCAATTGTCTATCACAGCTTGACGAGGGTCTAAATGATCACTCAGTCAGTCCAGAAGATCTTGCTTATTCTGTGGGACTTCATAAGGAAGATTGTCTCTAGTTCCTCTTCTTCGACGACTTTCCGGCCTCAGCAGAGATGCTTCGATTAGAGTTTTTCGCGTATACTCGTAATTCTCATATAAGCGGCCTCTTGGTTTAATCTTTAGGCCACCTGCATTAATATAGTGCTCATAATACCCTGCGCCGTCTTCCCCAGGAAAACCCTCCACAATCGCGTCTCTCCAGGACAAAAAAGTATCTTTGGTGATTTTAAATTCTGTTAAAAACTCCAGCTGCTGTTCCCTCAAGACTCTGTCGAAATCCTGTTCCTTGTGATGCTTTATTATCAATCGAGAGAGTTTATTTTCCAAGTTTTTTCTCAAATATCCTTTGTTCTTGAACGCAGTGATTATTTCCTTACCATCAGTACTCTCCAGGAGCAACTGATACAGTCGTGTTTGCTGAATATCCTCCCTCGCTAGATGGGCTTTTGCCTGGAATAAAGAATCCGAGAGAATTAACAAACATTCTTACAAGCAGAGAGTAAACAAAAAAAATTTAGTGTCAAAGCCTAAAATTATGGTCAGGAAAAGAAGAAAATACAGATAATTTTTTTACTGATTAAGGTAGAGATTCTGCTTACCCGAGCCCGGTCCATGTTGTGAAATGAGATCAAAACGTGTAAGTGCTGTGTTCCCAATGGAAAACCGTTAACTTTTCGGGAAAGACTTTACTCTAAGCGTCGATAACGAAATCATATCTACAGAATGAAAATCATGGGAATAATTTTGCATAGAAAGCCGGAACATGCAATCTGGACCAGTAATTTTTCATGAATTTTTCTTTCCGTGTGGGCGATCAGTATCAAACCATCCCACGATGGCCAACGATTTTGGTTTAAAAACAATAATGATTCTTTAACTCTAAACTTCAATTAATGGGAATCTCGATTACTCCTTCAACTCTACATTCCAATTCATGTAACCCTGTATTAATTCTTTGTATTTTCTCAAAAAAACACGTGTCTCAGCTCAGGAGTCCGGCGAAGGAGTCCCTTCCGTCCGTCCTTTTCTTAGGAGTGGAGGTAACCCAAACGGATTTTTAGCGGCCGAATTGTCCTGATCGCTCCTGCTGCTCACGTAGTCTAATTCCTCAGAACTTTGTACAGTCAACATGAAAAAAAATTCTCGGCAGTAATTTGCATTAAATAATTCTGACTCGATTGTTGGCTTTTCGGTCTTCTAATTCAATTAATAATTAAATGGAGACTTCCTGTGGGGACCCCACGTCAAAACGTTGTTTGAATTTTTGTTTTGGCTTCTGAATGGAAGCATTTTAAACGTCAGATTTTTCGATTTCGAGTTTTCATCGGAATATGAGTTCAAATGATTCAAAACGTCGAAAAATCATATTTTTGAAACATGTCTGTGTGTGTGCATGTGTGTGTCTGAATGCATTGACATATATCGTCATTTTTCCTCTGGAACGGCTATACCTAGCGCTCTTAAATTTTGACAGTACTTTTCCACTGTGTGCAAACTTTGTCAGCAAAATTTCAGCGGAATCGGTTGAATAGTCTCCGAGAAAAATAGAAATTCTAAAACAGCGTTTTTTTGAATTTTCTCGATGAAAAATTAATTCGTAGCCCCCAGTCTGGGCTATGATATTCATCTCATTGAAACCTACATCCGAGGCGTGTTGAATTTATATGGTAGGGCATGGGAGCTGAAGAAAGTCAATGTCGATTCATCTGCTAGCCCTCCTATAGCATGCTACATGCAAGTGTAATGGTCAGAAAGGCTGACAGTTCATTGCAAATATCTCGGAATCTAAGAGAGAAAGAGCGATTCCGTCTTCATTCACGTAGCTCTTAGAGTTCTTTGCAAAGAGTATTCAGGCAAATTCCCTATACCTCGCTTAGTTTCCGAGATATTTGTTGAAAAACAATTTAATAGCAAAGAAATAAAACAGTAATCTATTTAGTAATCTAAACTATCATCAGTAATTCGAGAATATCTCGGAAAAAAAGCGAGATAGAGTGATTTTGCTCTCCTTCTTTTCCCGTAGCTCTTTGAATTCAGTATGAAACATCTCTGGGGTAAAATTGCCCTAACTCGTTTAATTTCCGATATTCTCAAAAACTTGTTGAAAGAAAAAGTAAATTTTTTTCTGAAGTAAGACTATTTGTTGTTATTCCTGTTTGATGAATGTCTCGCAAACTAAACGAGATAGCACAATTTTGCCACAATCTTTTTTTGTAGAGAGTCTTGAGAGCTACACAAAAGGATTAGGATGGATTCGCTCTATTTCGCTTAGTTTTCAAAAGTATCTCCAAAGATATTTATGAAAAATTATTGGTAAAGAACCTCCAGCTACCTATGTAGGGTTTGCTCATGTTCGCCAACACGGCCGATCATCGGGCTAATATTATTTTTTTGATGTTGGGAAAAAAGGAATGGCCGATATTCGGGCCGATGTTAGGATGTCACTTGGGCGCGATGTTGGTCCCGATGTTTTGCTCAATGTTGGGCCGAGCCTTGGACATAAGTTCATAAACCGATATATGATATGTCGAGATTGGACTGAACCTTGGCTCAAACTTCAGTTACCGACATTGGTTCTAAGATTGAATACAATGTTCAGCCCAATATAGATGATCCATTATTGGCAAATGACTTGTCGGCCTTTGCTTGGCTGAATATTGGCGAGTATATCCGTTGTTGACGTTCCGGTAATAGATAAAATCTGAAGATAATTTGATTATTTTGAGTAATTAAATCATCTCTTAACACTTTTGGATAACTTCAATTTGCCTGAGAAAATTAGACGGCAATGAATTCATCAGGGTCAAATTTTCATCTCGTAATCATGTGAACTCACGGTGGCTGAATTGGTAGAGTTCCGGACTGATCAAAGAAGACATCATCTTCAGGAATTCATTCATGAACAAAAATTAGACCTATGTCTGCTATCAGAAACTAAGCTCACAAATAAACATAAATTATCCTTCCAAGGATATGAGAGTGTTAGAATGGATAGAAAAAATGCACAATTCTCCGGAGGTACTGCTATCCTTATTAAAAAAAATATAGACTATGAGTTAATAACATACCCATCGTCATTAAATAATAAAATACTCGAATACACAATAGTAAAAATTATAACAGACAATAAAAAACAAATGTTCATAATTAGTGCATATGCAACAAATGCAATTAATCAGAAAAATACTTTCATTGATGAACTCAACACTCTATTTCAAGAGCTCCAATTAAACAACAATAATAATTATTACATTTTAATGGGAGACCTCAATGCTAAACCCAACGACTTTGGCGACATAGCCAACAACAATAGAGGGAGACACCTCATTGATTGGTACAACTTAAATGGAAATGAATTCAGAATAAAAATAACACCGGCTATTGAACCCACATACAACAATGCCCCCTCATTTTTGGACATCTGCATCTCAGACGCCAGGCTAATCTTCGACAACCTAATTAGCAATAAATTGAAGACTCTGATCTATGACAGTGACCACAAGGCCATATACACCGAAGTCAACATCGAGAACTTCACTACACGTATGAAAATACTTTATAAAGTCTTTATAAAGAATTCTTTATAAAACGTGTTTTATAAGAAATTGGAACTTTTCTTTTAAAGATTTTCTCATGGAGTTTTCATCGTAGTTTTCATCCTTTATAAAATTTTGTTTTATAAAGGTGATTCTTATAAAAAAAATTTTCATAAAGGAAAGCAAAAGATATAAAATACCATTAATATTTTTTGTATGAATCCTATTCTATAAATTCATTCTTTATAGAAAATGTCTGCATAAAATTGGATTTTATAAAGACATTTCTTATAAAATTACTCTTTACAAAGATTTTATCTCTCAGTTAAATGCTTTATTTATTCTAGTTATTTGAAAAATTATCCTTTGAAAAATAGCTGGATGGGGAACTCCAAACAGTGTTAACAATAATGCAGACTTTAGCCGTTGGAGCCATTGTCCGGTTTCGACAGCAAGAAAGTCTGTTTCTCAGATAGGTGTGTCGGACTGCGCCGCGATCTCGCTTATATGCACTTTTCGTCAAACTCCGCTTACGGACGGGATTCCGACGGTGCGCGACCTATCGGCGGCGGCGGTACTACAACTCTCCTTCACTTTGACGTTCGGTGCTGTCCCTTTGAATCCTATTTCTTCCTCGCGCTTCAGTTTAATTCTTCTTCTTTGCACCTCTTATTTTTTTATCCTCTTTTATTCATTATTTGCTTTTATTATTTTTTTTTCATTAATTATTAATGAATTAGGTATGAAGTTCTTACAGGAGATACTTCTGTGAGATAGTTATCTCAAAGAGGTGCTTCTAAAGAAAACGTCTTTACAAAATAAAATTTTATGAAGATGTTTTCTATGAAATTTACATATATCACTCAGCAAAAAAATTGAGGGAACAGTAAATTTTGTTGTTTTTCTTCGTGATTTTAAAATGGCTGTAACTTTCCGAAAAATCATTGGATCGGAATAAAAAAAAATGGTTCCAAAGCTTGGAGTTTCCACCTCTGAAATCTTGAGATGGAATTTTTTTTGACCATCCGTTATAACGAGATAAGAAGGTTGAAAACGGAAATTTTTTTCCGTTATTTTTCATTTTTCCAAATTGGTCTACGGACTTCAAAAAAAATTTCTCGACTCAACCCTTATCAAGATCGTGTAGCGTGGCCTTTCAGCTTCAATTCTTTTTTATTTCTTACGATCATTTGTGGCTGAGATATCGTCAATTGAATCAAAAAATACCCTTTTGCCTTTAATCGCCGATATCTCAGGAACTACTGATCGCACATCGAGCGGATGATGGGATTCGTAAACTTAAATAAATTGACTATGAGGTTTTTGCACTATTTCATTGAAAAAAATTTTCTTCCATTTTCAAAATTGGTTTGAAAAAGTATCGAAAAATGAAGTTTTTTTTCTTTTCTGAAAATTGCCGTGAATTTTGCGAATTCGGGAAAAACTGCAAATGTTTCAACATTTTTCTTTAGTTTACTGTTTGCTGAAACACCCCCTCAATTTTCAAGCCAATCGGCTGGACCGTTTTTTTCTCGAATGAACAAAGTTTCAGCAAAAATTAAAGGAACACTTTTTTGTTCCTTAAACTCCAATTCATGATGATTAAGGCCGAAAATGTTTTTTCTCCCTTATTTCTTCGTGATTTTTTGTGCGAAATTCGTTTAATTTCATCGAGAAAGAAACAATGAAAAAAAATCAATAGAAAAATCCAATTTTTTTTTTCAAATCAATAAAAAATTCGAATTTTTTCTAAATCCGTAAAAAATTAGAATTTTTTTTCTTCAAAAATCAATAAAAGAATCTTCTTTAAAAACCATAATTAAAACATGAAAAAAAAAAATGTGAGACAACAGATAAGCATTAAAAAGATACGGTTTCGAACCCCGCAAGCGTAAAAAAAAAAAAAAAAAAAAAAAAAAAAATTAATTAATTTTATTGTGGGCTCTATTATACACAATTACCGTGCTGCGGTATTTGTGCAGAAGAGCGCCCATAAAATTTAAATAATTATCAAAGTCAAATCTTCGGAAAAAAATATGGAATGCGCAAGCAGGATTTGAACCCACGACCCTCTGATTACATGTCAGGTGCTCTGACCACTGAGCTATTGCGAGTTCCTATACTTTCCTTCAAATTTTTGACCAAGAAATGTCAAAAATTCAACAGAAAAATCGAAAGAAAAATTCAAAAAATTGGATAAAAACTGCCATAATCGTATTTGACTTGGAGAGATAGTGACTCAGAAATTTTTTTCAAACAATAAAAATTTTTTTCTCCGCTCCGGCCCGAAAGCACGGACTTCCCGGCCGCATTTTACTCCGGGAAGAGCGATTTTTGTGGCCTCTTACTTTTGTGGCCGGCTATCGCAGCTCCATCTATCGGAGCTGCAATAGCCGGCCCGAAAGAATCCCTGTTTCATCATTAGGTATGCGTAACCTCACAATCACATGTGTCAAAATTGGATAAGTGCAAAATACATGTTATTCAGGCAAAATTAGATGATTTGTGTGAATTTTCTAGAAGTTTCAAATAATTGAGAAACGTTCATTAATCGCAAAATTAATTATTTGTTTTTGCTTGTGTTTTTTTTCAAGCTTCGAGACAAATTGTTTACATTCATTTAAATCTTGAAAAATTTGAAAAAAATCTAAAAAATAATGAAAATTTCAAAATAATGAAATAATCAAAATGGACCCATTTGACGGAATACTATTTTTGCAAAGAGCAGTGGCTTGTATAAAAAATTTGAGAAGATGTGTATATGCCTGCATTATTGGTGAATTTTTCAGTTTTTTTGTCCTCTTGTTATATTTTTTGCAGAGTGCAATTTTTGGGAATTTATTTCCACGCATTGTTTTTTTTTTTTTTTTTGCGAGGCTCGCCCGCCCCGCCCAGCAAAACCTCGGCTTCGCCTCGGTTTTGCAAAAGGCGGGCGGGCGACCCTCGTCCCCCCCCACCCCCTCCCACCAACGGGTTGACCGTGCTTTCGGTCCGCAGCGAAGAAAAATAGTATACAACCCACGGCCACAAAGTCGGATGCCCTACCCTACGCGATATAAGGCCTCGGCTTCGCCTCGGCCCTTATATCGCGTAGGCCAGGAAATCCAACTTTCTGGCCTAGGGTCGTAATATACTATTTATTGATTTTTGAAAAAATTTTATCGATTATTTTTCCTTTTTTTCGATGAAATTCAACAGATTTTGCACAAAAAATCACGAAGAAATGACGGAGGAGAAACATTTTCGGCCCTAAACTGACGAAATTTACTGTTCCCTTAAGTTTTTCGCTGAGCTCAACAAAAAAAATTAAAGGAACAGTAAATTCAATTTAATTTAATATATATTGCTGAGCTCAGCAGAAAAAATTAAGGGAACAGTAAATTTTGTCAGTCTAAGGCCGAAAATGTTTTTTCTCCGTCATTTCTTCGTGATTTTTTGTGCAAACTCTGTTGAATTTCATCGAAAAAAAGGAAAAAATAATCAATAAAATTTTTTCAAAAATCAATAAAAAAAATTTTATTGTTTGAAAAAAATTTCTGAGTCACTATCTCTCCAAGTCAAATACAATTATGGCAGTTTTTTATCCAATTTTTTAAAGTTTTCTATCGATTTTTCTGTTGGTTTTTGAAAAAGATTCTTCTATTGATTTTTAAAGAAAAAAAATTCTAATTTTTTACGGATTTAAAAAAAATTTGAATTTTCTATTGATTTGAAAAAAAATTGTATTTTTCCATTGATTTTTTTTCATTGTTTCTTTCTCGATGAAATTAAACGAATTTCGCACAAAAAATCACGAAGAAATAAAGAAGAAAGAACATTTTCGGCCTTAATCATCATTAATTGGGGTTTAAGGAACAAAAAAGTGTTCCTTTCATTTTTGCTGAAACTTTGTTCATTCGAGAAAAAAAACGGTCCAGCCGATTGGCTTGAAAATTTAGGGGGTGTTTCAGCAAACAGTAAACTAGAGAAAAATGTTAAAACATTTGCAGCTTTTCCCAAATTCGCAAAATTCACGGTAATTTTCAAAAAAGAAAAAAAACTTCATTTTTCGATACTTTTTCGAACCAATTTTGAAAATGGAAGAAGATTTTTTCAATGAAATAGTGCAAGAACCTCATAGTCAATCTATTTAAGTTTACGAATCCCATCATCCGCTCGATGTGCGATCAGTAGTTCCTGAGATATCGGCGATTAAAGGCAAAAGGGTATTTTTTGATTCAATTGACGATATCTCAGCAACAAATGATCGTAAGAAATAAAAATGAATTGAAGCTGAAATGCCACGACACACGATCTTGATAAGGGTTGAGTCGAGAAAATTTTTTTGAAGTCCGTAGACCAATTTGGAAAAATGAAAAACAATGGAAAAAAAATTTCCGCTTTCAACCTTCTCATCTCCTTATAACAGATGGTCAAAAAAAATTCCATCTCAAGATTTCAGAGGTGGAGACTCCAAGCTTTGGAACCATTTTTTTTCATTCCGATCCAATGATTTTTCGGAAAGTTACAGCCATTTGAAAATCACGAAGAAAAACGACAAAATTTACTGTTTCCTCAATTTTTTTGCTGAGTGATATATATAAATTTCATAGAAAACATCTTCATAAAATTTTATTTTGTAAAGACGTTTTCTTTAAAAACACTTCTGTGAGATAACTATCTCACAGAAGTATCTCCTGTAAGAACCTCATACCTAATTTATTAATAATTAATGAAAAAAAAATAATAAAAGCAAATAATGAATAAGAGAGGAAAGAAAAATAAGAGGCGCGAAGAAGAAGAATTAAATTGAAGCACGAGGAAGAAATGAAATTCAAAGGGACAGCGCCGAACGTCAAAGTGAAGGAGAACTGTAGTACCGCCGCCGCCGATAGGTCGCGCACCGTCGGAATCCCGTCCGTAACTGGAGTTTGACAAAAAGTGCATATAAGCGAGATCGCGGTGCAGTTTGACACACTTATCTGAGAAGCATGCTTCCTTGCTGCCGAAACCGGACAATGGCTCCAACGGCTAAAGTCTGCATTTTTGTTAACACTGTTTGGAGTTCCCCATCCAGCTATTTTTCAAAGGATAACTATTCAAATAAAGAGGATAAATAAAGCATTCAACTGAGAGATAAAATCTTTGTAAAAAGTCCTTTTATAAGAAATGTCTCTATAAAATTCAATTTCATAAAGACATTTTCTTTAAAGTATGAATTTATAGAATAGGATTCATACAAAAAATATTAATGGTATTTTAGATCTTTTGCTTTCCTCTATAAATTTTTTTTTTATAAGAATCGCGTTTATAAAACAAAATTTCATAAAGGATGAAAACTACGATGAAAACTTCATAAGAAAATCTCTATAAGAAAAGTTCCAATTTCTTATAAAACACGTTTTATAAAGAATTCTTTATAAAGACTTTATAAAGTATTTTCATGCGTGTAATTATAAGAAAAATTGTGATAATATTAATAATAATAATCTGATTTACAAAAAAACTAAATGGAAACAATTTACAAGCTACATTTTAGATAATTATAACACAACAATACCAGAGAATAGAAACCTCTCAATTAAAGAGGTCGATGAACATCTCGATGAAATAAATAACAAAATTCTTGACACAATTGAAGCAATTGTGCCACGGGCCTCCGATAACGAAGGTAATATTAATAAATATATCAATAAGCGTATAATCAAATTACACAAAACAAAATCAAAACTACGAACAGTTTTTCATAAATTAATAAAAACGGACCGTAAACAAAAAAGAGTTGAGACTAAAACAATTAAAATTATCATTGCAAATGTTAAGAAAGAATTAAATCAAGAATTCAAAAACGCAATCACCAAGTACTGGGTGAATATACAGGGTGTATCTGAAAAAGTGTACTTCCAGTGAGTATGCGATAGAAGAAATTCCTCTGAATACTGGAAAAATAATTAAAAAATTTCCTGACCATCTTGTAGAAGGTCTTGCAGCACGTCGCACTGATGATCTTGGTGGAAATCGTGCTGATGATCTTGCTGGACATCGCGCTGGTGATCTTGCTGGATATCGCGCTGATGATCTTGCTGGGCAAATAATTTTTTTTTTATTGTTTCTCCAGTATTCAGAGGAATTTCTTCTATCGCATACTCACTGAAAGTACACTTATTCAGATACACCCTGTATATAAAAAAATTAATTATGAAAATTCCGAAAAATTTATGCCAACTGTTGATAATATATTTAGGCCAAGAGGCAAAATTGAAATAAACAATATACACATTGATACTAACAATGATACGTTATTAAATAACTCACGATGTGACCTTCAGAATACGCCTATAGTAAATAACAAATACATTTTCACTAAAATGGAAGATAAACTAAATATAATTGGAGCGCATTATGAACTGATAAATTCTCCGAGATACCTGAATAATAATACCAGTTTAAAAAACATTGTAGACAATAAAATCCAACAATTCAATACAGAATGTGAAAATGAAAGAATCGCTAACATAACTGTAACAAATTTTGACGACACAAATAGTGCAGCATGGCCTGATATAAACAAAGTTCCCAGAAATTACTTTACAAATTTAATCGAAGTTAATCTAATATTAAAATCACTACCTAACAAAATCTCTAGTGGGATTGACAAAATTCCCCCCATAGTTCTAAAACATCTCTCAGGAAGAATGATTCGCAATATCACTATCATTTTTAATAATGCATTAAATAATTTCTATTTCCCAGAAGCGTGGAAACCATCACTAGTAAGGGGCCGTCCATAAATTACGTCACACGTTTAGGGAGGAGGGGGGGAGGGGGTCTCAAATTTGTGAGAAAGTGTGACAGAGGGGTCCGGGTGGGTCTTGAAGATTCTGATGTCACAGAAGTCAAATTTACAAAAGTAGGAAATTTTCAAATATATCTTTAAAATTCCCGATTAACGTGCCAAAGAACTTTTATGCTTATTGAATGAAGACGAGAATGCTGTATGGATTGATGAAGGAGAAGTCGACTCTAGTCTCATTCCGAATGATATTATAGATCATAATGATGAAGGAAGTGGCATGCAAGGGATTACAAATATAAAGGATTGGTGCGTCAGTCCATGGACTGAAGAGAAATAATGTATTTTTATTTTTGAAACCACAATAATATTATTAAATAATATTGAATAAAGTCTTAAAGACCAATCAGTCTTACGCCATCTTTAAGTAAGGTTTTTGAATCTATCATCAACAATAATATTGTAACTATCTGCGATGAAAAAAAAATTATACCTGAAACACAATACGGTTTCAGGCACGAACACTCGACAACACATGCGATCAATAAATTACTGTCAGATGTAAATAGTCACTTAATTAGGAAAGGAGTCATAGGGGCTACACTAATTAATTTAGAAAAGGCATTTGATTCTGTTTGGCTCGACAGCTTAATATATATCCTATTAAAGAAAGAGTTTCCGTTGATCCTCATGAAAATGATCTCGAATATGATTCACGGGAAGAAATTTCATGTCAAAGAAAAAAAAATCTCAACTACACAATTTCATATATTAGAAGGCCTCCAGCAAGGTACTGTAAATTCCCCAATTTCATTTTCAATATTCACTAGCAATATATTAAACATGTTTGGTCTGAATTCAAAAAATGACACTTATGCAAAAGTCTATGCAGATGACCTAATTTTATACGTAGCAAATAAAAAAACAGTAAAAGTACAAGAAACTCTCGAAGAATTAGTGAACAAAGTTAATCATACCTATGCAATGTGGAATCTAAGGGTTAACCCTTCAAAATGTGAGTCCATATTAATCAGACAACCTTGGGATGAATTCACGAGCGCTAATCTTACGGGGCTAGAGGAGTTCTACGTGTCAACACAAAACCCCAATACAGGGGAGATTGCTCAAATTCCTACAAAAAAAAAGTCACATACCTAGGCTACAAACTAGATCATCTGGCCAGATGTGCAGATCATTTAACTCATCAAATATCAGCAGCAAATAGAAGATTTTTATCATTAGGAAACCGATTTTAAAATAAAAATGTGTTAAAAAAGCGATACTCATCTGCTACCTACTGCTCATAAGACCCCTTCTCTGTTACGCGGCACCAATCTGGTGGAATACGGGAGTGTCCCAAATGGAGAAGGTACGGGCCTTTGCAAGAAAATGCCTCAGAGCATGCCTATACTTATACAGATCAGCACGCTCCGATTATAAACATAGAGTCAGCAATAAAGTTCTATATAATTCTGCAAAAATGCCGAGAATTGATAACTCCATTCTCAAACTGATGCGAGACTATTACGGGAAAACAACTAACATTAATAATCAATCAATTAAAGAATTCAGCATAATTGACCCAATCTTAGCTAATTATGCCGCAAAAAAAGGTTATCCAGCGCCGCAATACTTCACACACTACGACAGACTAGGCATAATCCAAGATGCAAATAATGTCCCTACAATTTACCACCTGACAAGACACATGTACAACAAACAAATTCCCATACAGGGAATATTGAATAAAGAAGTAGAACTAAAATACTCAATGATGATCCCTGAAACAGACGAATATGATAATTCAAGATTATCAAGCTCATACTGGTGGTTAGATGATTCACTAACCCAAATAAAAGAGCTAAAAAATAGATTAACCACAAAACCTGGTAGAAATCAGTCTTAATAATTAAGTAACAATACTAAAAAAAAAAAAAAAAAGAGAAGTGTGACATCCGTCTGTTTCTTTTGTCTTCTCTTCTAGAGATAGATTCCAAAATATTAAACAGAGGATGCCCATTAAATTAGAAAACCTTGGGAAAATGTTTTTGGACATTTTCCCATAGTCTCTTTTTAAGTTTCAAGGAAAGATAAGTAACAGGGATATTGTGCAGCATGCACAAGTGTCTCTGTACTTAAAAATTCCAAAGAAATATTCTTTTTTATGACTACCTTCTGTAGTCAAAAACTAAGGACCCTTTCCTTCATATATAGAAAACGCGGAAGGGACCAGGTCGTAAAATCGGAGAGACAAGTCCCAGAGCGTCCGCTGATGCATCTCAGCGGCGCCACTCATGTTGTCTCTCTCATTTTTATGACTGGGTCAGCTGGCCCTTGAGTGCACGTGAGAGTCTCGCGTTGCGTTTCAAAAATGAAGCGTAACTTTTTAAGACCTCTCAAAAATACTAACGGAAAGAGAGAGAGAGAGGAAAAATAAATAGACGAATTCTTTTCCCAAGAATATTTCAAAGAAAATAAAATATATAAAAAAAAAACACGTTGTCTCATACGTGAGGCTAACGGAATATTTTTGAAAAAAGAAAAATATAAAATAAAATAATAATTAAAAATATAAAATGATTAAGGCAAAAATAATTAAAATTTGAATTTAGTCAAAGATAAATAAAACCGAAAATTAATAAAAAATAAGGAAAATGATAAGAGAAAAATAAAAAGAAACTATTAAATGAAAAAGGAATTGAATTTCAAAATCAAATTGAAATCAATAAATTAAAAAAAAATCAATTAAGTTTGAAATAAGAATAAATCAAATTAAAAGTCGAGTTTAGGAAAAATATAAAATAATAAATAAAAGCAAATTTTTTTTGTAATGAGGAAAATATTTCTTTTTTAAAAAACAAAAGTTGATTTTATATTAAATAAATAAGTTAGAAACTTTGAGAGACTTTAAAAATTAGGAGGGGCATTCGAATAAAGTATGGGCATTCCAAAAAAAACTAGGGGTGAGCAGTTGCTCGCTCGCTTCGCTCGCTCGCGAAGTGGGGTGCATAGTTGCTCGCTTGCTACGCTCGCTCGCGAATAGAGTAGTGCGTAGTTGCTCGCTCGCTACGCTCGCTCGCGAATAGAGTAGTGTGTAGTTGCTCGCTCGCTACGCTCGCTCGCGAATAGAGTAGTGCGCAGTTGCTTGTTCGTTCTGTTCGTTTGCGAATTGTATGGGTTATTGTTCGCTCATGAACTAATTGTGATGAGTTAGTCAATATATATTATAATAATAATGAGTGTGATTCTTTCAATCACACTAAGAACTTCCCGATAATTCCTCTGACGTATCATCAGACGTTTGACGTTCATATATTCATGTAAACGAACATCAATGAATATTTTCAGTTCTATTGATGGTAGCATAAAAATTCTGGATGAAGATGAGAGATGGCATCATTTGTCATTTGTTTATTGATTCATTGATTTATTTATTTATTCATTGATTGAGTATTGAAGATAGTTAACTTTCAACAACAGATTTCTATGAAAGGTTCCATAAATATCTCAATAATCGATATTTTTCATAGAAAACCACATAGATCGCTGACGAATGATCCGACCTCTCACCTCCATTTGGAATTTTTACGCTATCACTAATAGGACCGGAGATATTGTGAAAGACATTTGATTATGTCCTCGTAACAAACTAAGAAATCGCTGAACCGATTTCAACCAAAATCTAATCAACACCAATCTATATCGAGATGCTTCGATTCCAATATTGATCATCTCGATCGCATTATTGATTATCGAGAAAACGTGAACGAAAAAATCGGTCACATACACACACACACACACACACACACATACATACAGACATGTTTCTAAAAACTATCAGAAAATGTTGTGGACGTCTCAAAACGTAAAGATCCATCAAAAAATCGAATTTTCATTTTCGGGGTAAATACATAAACTTCCCTATCGGGAAGTTAAAAATATCATTGGTGCGTGAGATGGAAAATCCCTCCCACACACCAATGCTAGAGAATAGAGAACCTATGTGGAGGGGTTGTGCGTCCGGGGACTGAGTCGCATTTAAATTCATGTTTGGAAGTGTTCGGGGCAATTTTTATTAATTTTGGGATTTAAATTAATTAACTAATGGGAATTTTTATCTAATTAAAACCCACAACACTCAGACATCACAGAAGCAAAGAAAGAGGGGAGGGAAGGAAAAAAAATCCTCTTCTCCTCTTGCACTTGCTTATTTTTTCATTACTCTGATATTTTTTTATTTTTTTTTCCCTATTCCACTCTGTAAACACAACAATAAAGTTATGGTGTTTGTATTTTTCACATAATAATTGTAAAATCCGAAGAATTTTCACCATCATATGTATACAATATATATATACAATAACAAGACACACATAATGATATGGTCACCAAAGTTTGCATATATAAATCAAACAAATCATGTCAAAAAATACATTAAAAAAAAAGATAATGCTGAGGCATGAGATTATGCACCGTATACTTTGCTCTCAATAAGGCTAAGCTTAATCAGCCCATTAATTAATGGTTTTTTTTTTTAAGTGAGTTCATTTTTAAGCCTGTAAATAATGTACATATTGACGAATTTCATTTGTAATAAAAAAATTAAAAAAAAAAAAAAAGTTCCGGATTTATAACCCTATGGTCCTGGGTCCGTATACTGCTGCAGGATTTTTTTTTCCGGTAAAAAATAATATTTAAATTCAGGTATCAATATAATATCGATATTTGTATTTATATTGCATTTTACAACCTTTCAAATTAATTAAAAAACACAATTAGAGAAATATACAATGCCAATATATAGGCGCTACATAGGCACCTAACATTGGGCAAAACATTGGGATCAACATCGGAGATAGGTTGCCCAAGGTTGTGCCGAGTATTGGCCGAGTTGGACAACCCTACATGGGTAAAGTCTATTTTTTTTGTGGTGAATCTTTTTATAAATATTCCAGAAACTAAGAGAGATAGCGTTAATTCACCCTATTCTCTTTTCGTAGAAAAATTCGAGAGTTAAAAAAAAGAGTGAAGTGAATGAGTATATCTCTATCAAATTCCGATAGATTCTTCCAAAAAACCATTGCAACGGAGACCCTATCTATAAGTCTATGCTTTGTCATAGAGTTTTGATGAATATCTCGATAATTGAGCGTAATAAGGGAATTGTTGTAAAAACCCTTTCCGCAGTTGTTCAAACTGTTTACAAAGAAGGTCTTCGGGAAAATTTTGTTTTCTCGCTCAATTTTAGAAATATGATTAAAAAAATGGGTGTCAAAAAAATATATATAATAAAGTTTCTAGACGGATTAATTTCATTTTATCAGCAATTCTCTTTGAATATTTCGGAATTTATGCAGGATAGAGCAATTTTGCAGTAATCCTTCTCTGTAGATTTCGAGAGCAACATAGAAGGATTGTAGAAAATCGCTCTATCTCGATCAACTCCCGAGTCTATTGGTCTGAATACTGGTCGTGAAAAAAATTATAATTCGTTAACAAACAAAAAATTTTATCCTTTGTAGGGTCGACAAATTATCATGTGAGTAATTAATGAAGGTAAATTTGCTATTATTAAAAACAGGCCCCCACTCTTCAATCAGTAGTCACAAATCGAAGTGATAAGAGGGGGTCAGACAAATTACTCTTTCTCATTCTCCTATCGGCCGATGAACAGATAAGTAACTTAATATCTATTTTTGGGTACCCATAAATCAAAATTTTGATCTTGGACCTTTTACCAAAAAGATCGTATAAATGAAGTGAAATTCAAAAAACCACGCTGATAATTTGATCAATAATAAAATAAAATAATTACAATAATTGAGGGGAATGAGAAAACTTTTAAATACACAATAACTTTAAATCATGAATTATTGAAATCTGTTCCTGTTATACATTCAATTTTCAATTTTATTTTTGATAATCTTATTTTTGATAATCTTATTTTTCGTATTTCAATTACTTTTTGTATTCCAATTAGAAGGCGTTTCCTTGAACGTTACCGTTGCGATCAAAATAATAATAGTATTGTTAACCAGAATAATTGTAATTAATTTTTATCAAACACTAAAAAGTATAATTGAAAACTTTGATCTGACTTTAATATTGATTTCTTTTACCTGAAATAAGAGAAAAATACTATCTCAAATATATGAATAAATAGACATTAAATTTTGTTAAATAATTTCAATAAAATATAAAAATAATTCATTACATGTTTGTTCAATATAAAAATACTAATAATTTATCTTTATCTATACCTCATAGGCAAAAATTTTCACTTCTGCCGCGCACGGATTCTACGCACCCTCTTTTATCAAAAGCCATGCTATGCATGGTTTTTTTTCTCTCCTTAATGAAATTAACTCTCTATTTGTACTCCCCCCTCTTTCTGCTTTCAATCGTTTTAGCGAAATGTACATAGGGCCTGGGCTTCAAGCTTGTTTTATTGTAACTCATATCGTTCGTAATTGATTCAATTTTCCAATTTTTTCCATTACAAAAGCTTTTGCATAGTGCTTTTGATGTAATTATATCGAGGGTTTTGTCTGCAATGAATAGAAAAAATTAATTCATGAGAACCGCAATCGCTTTTTACCACGTTTTACCATCGTTCAATGTAACACTTGGATACTACGTCTGCTGTCAGAAAACTAGACGTACTTCGGGAGGATTCCAACGGCAACGAAATTCTGATATTAACCTGCACCTATGATACATGAAACTTTGACATCATTTTTCCCTTCTCCTTTCGTCTTCCTCCCTAATCAATGGAACGTAATGGAACATTAAAAAAAATTCTCGCACCTTGTGGGCATTGTAGAATGTTTTCGAACTCTCTGGAACATTCTAGAACATCCTAGAACCATTCAGAACATTCTAGAACAATCTAGAACATTCTAGAACAATTTAGAACATTCTAGAACAATTTAGAACATTCTAGAACAATCTAGAACATTCTAGAAAAATTTAGAACATTCTCGAACAATCTAGAACATTCTAGCACAATCTAGAACATTCTAGAACAGTCTAGAATATTCTAGAACAATCTAGAACATTCTAGAACAATCTAGAACATTCTCAAACAATCTAAAACATTCTAGGATAATCTAGAAGAATCTAGAACATTTTGGAACAATCTAGAATATTCCTAGATCTTCTGGAACCTTCTAGAGCATTCTTGAACTATCTGGAACCTTCTCGAATATTCCAGAACATTTTCAACCTTTCTAGACCATTCTAGTAAATTTCAGAACGGTCTAGCGCATTATTTAATAATATCCCATGAGGTAATAGGTACAATACCCGCTTCCACCCCCATATCTCAGGAACCAACCCCCGTAGCCGAAAACGGAAAACTTCTTCATGGATGGGGGGTGGAAGGCTATCACACCATATAACCCCCATGGGGCTATGGGGGCTGGTTTCTGTGTTTTATGTACACGCACCCAGTAACACACTTTTTTTTATTATATATAATGATTATTATGATTGTTCAAGTATCGAGTCATAGGGTCATTCCAGAAATTGTCAGCCCCAAAAAAGACGAAAATTGAACTTTTAATTTTCAGAGAATTGATTTTTGACCATCTCCCCATGATATTCGGTGGCTATTGTGAACAGTGGCTGATTGCCTCTCTAACTTATTCAAGTACATGTAATAGGGAGGACGGCGGCCAAAATAATAAAGCTCGCTTTTGACTCAATTATAGAGTAGCGATAGAACTGAATCCCTCTATCATTCACTGCCCTGTTCTGTTTCCTCGGATTTTTTTTCCAAGTTGCCATATTATAGCAAGTATTGGAATATCATTCAATTCAGTAATGATGCAAGCAGGAGCTCCACTACTTGTGCATAATTTTACCACCCCACCATCATGCGGTCTCCATTATTCTGCCAATAAGATTGGCACAACGCTTACGAATGTAATTTTATAACTAATCGATTATAGTCGACAATAAACTTAAGGACACTATTATGAAGAATATTATGGAACATTACACAGCGTATATTCTTGAATTTGATGAGTGGTATGAAGTAGATGATCTATCATCTGATCAAATGAATGAAATAGATTCATCTGATTCAGCTCATCCCCATCTATGCATATCTTAACGTGGATCAAGCCTTATGAAAAGCTGAGGGATCAAGGGGTGAAACACGAGAATCCAGTGCCGTTCAAATTCCGAAAAATACTCTCCAGGAGACATTGCTGAAAAATTGATACAAATGATTACGCTGATGAAATATATTGTTCTCCTGTAATTTCAGGATCCAGGTTCAGTATTATTTTCCATCTGATTGTACGAATGAGTAGAAATGAATTTGGCGATTTATTTATTCTTGAAAATTCTGAATTTTTATTACTATAAAATAAATATACGATGAAAGGAAAGAAAGCCGCGTGCGTAGCACGCGCGATCGCTTTTGTGTTATTGAACAAGTGACAATAATTGTGAATAGTAAGGATACGGGTATAATCTCAAATGAAAACAACCAAATGCACAGTTCTGCACATTTAGTTGTGTAATGAACAGAGGTATACTTTAAAAGTTTGAATACTTGCCTATAGTATATTGGTTATTTGTTCGCTAACAAATTGTGATTCTTTTCACGACTATGAAGTATTCAGACGAATAGATTTTTTCGAATCATAGCTTTTTGTGAATATCTCTAAGATTGATCGGAATAAAGCGATTTTGCTTCAATCCTTTTTTGTAGCTCTCGAAAATCTCTACAAAAAAGGATCAGTGCAGAATCACTCTATCTTACTTAGCTTCCGGACTATTCGAAGAAAATTAATAATAAAATGAAATCTATTCGTCTACCAGCTTTAAATTTTTCAGTTTTTGACATCCGTTTTTTCTTCGAAAATATTTTGGAACCTGAGCGATGTAACGAAATTTTTTTTCAAGACATTTTTGTAGAGAATTTAAAAACTACGAGAAGAGTTTTTGCAAGAATTGCATCATCTCGCTTAGTTTCTGGGATATTCGTCGAAATTCTATGCCAAAAAAATGGACTTATAAATACAGTCATTGTTTCAATGGTTTTTGCTTCTGTAATTTTTTTCGAGTCTAAGATTTCATCATAATATGACTGCAAATGACCCAAAACGTCAAGAACCGCCGTTTTGAAAAAGGTCTGTGTGTATGTATGTAGGTGTGTGTGTGTGTGTATGTGATGACGCATTTTTCGCTTCACTCTGAAACGAGGCCAGCTAGCGATCTGAAAATTTTACCATATCGTCGACCAAGAAACAAAAAGTCATTTTTTTAATTTTTTTTTTTTTAATGACAAAAGGGCGTAATTTTTTTCTATTCGCTCCATCGACTATGCTCGACTTTGCCGAACATTTGGAGCATTTTTTTTCTCGAATAACAAACAGGCGTATCTCCAATTATTAATATCAAAAAGACGTATCTCCCTCACATACGCCCTTTTGTTATTATAAATTATCTACAGGATCGCGCAATTGAGGATAAAATTAATAACAGAAGGGCATATGTTTTGCACATACGCCCTTCTGTTATTAATTTTATCCTCAATTGTGCGATCCTGTATATAATTTATAATTACAAAAGGTTCTAGGAATGATGCTCCCCAACAAAAATCCCCCGGAAAAAAGTTCCCGGAAGAAAGTTCCCCTAAAAAAATCCTCCCGGAAAAAATCTCCCCTAAAAAAATCTCCCCAGGAATAATATCCCCAGAAAAACGATCCACGAATGCAGAAAGGAGCACAATAAATTTGAAATATTTCAATTATAATCAATTTATTCATACAATTTTTAACAGCAATCATATCCCTGAAATGAAATGGAGAAAAAATCAGTTTATGTTAATTCATGTTAATTTATGTTAATTATACATTCAGAAATCTAGAATATTTGCGACATTCTTGAGGTAATCGTCCACGGTATTAGAATCATACATCTGATGTAAATAATACATGTATCCTCCATGAACTAGTATTTTGTCACCCTTGTTGCTTTTCAAGAATACAAGAGAAAAAAAACAAAAAATCGAAGGAGCGAATAAACTAAACACTACGAGCAACATTTTTACAATTACAACGATCAATAAAAATAACACACGATGAACTGACACTTTTGACTGCTAAAATTAGACTGAAAACGTTCTGATAATTCGTAATTCATCGAATAAGAGATTCTCAACTAAAATAAAAACAAAATTTCCAAATATGAATACAATAGTATAATCCCTCACTAGAATATGGCTGTATTGATTTTCACAAACAGAAAAGAGAGAAATTAAAAGAAAATAAAAAAGTAAATTTCATGAAATATCGATTTTGACAAACAGAAAAGAGAAATTAAAAAAAAAAATTACATTACGTGAAGAAATATCATTTGAAGAGGATATCTTGTCAAGGGAGATTTTTACCGAGTTATTTTGTCCAGGGAGATTTTTTCCGAGATATTTTTTCAAGAGAGATTTTTTCAAAATAAATTTTTTGAAGGGAGATTCTGGAAAAAAATTTTTTTCCGGGAATATTTTTCCCGGAAATTTTTTCCAGAGAGCAACACTCCGTCTACCATTACAAAAGGGCGTATGTGCAAAACTACGCTCCTTTGTTATTAATTTCAATCCTCAATTCGCGATCCTATAGATAATGTATAATAACAAAAGGGCGTATTGAAGCGTCAAGGTGAAAATTCAAACTGGTCACGAGACCAGGTCAGGTGGTCCAGCGGACCAACGGACCAGAAAGCCAGCGCGCCAAAACTGGAGACTCGCGGGGCACTCTGCGTAAAGCATTTGCAACAGTCAGACGTGTTTCCTGAGTGTTTTGCATTTTGCCTTTATCTCAAATCCTTTGTAAACTCAATAAAACTATTTGTGAAGTGAAACGATAAATTCCGTGTTTAATTATTAACATCAATCACTGCAAATTGGTGACCCCGTAAGTTGTTAAATAATAAAAAGTTAACAATAAAAACAGTTAGTGCCTTACTCAAGAAGAAAGACATTCCTTGATAAGAGACATTGTGAACAGTGAATTCCCGATAAATAGAATTAAAATAGCCCTAAAAACAATAAATAGATTAAGTGCATTAGTGATTAAAAAACTTAGAATTAGTGACTAGAGTTTAGAGACTAGAATTAAGAAACTAGAGTTTAGAGACTAGTGTTAAAGACTAAAATTAATAAAATTAGATATTAAGCGAAAAAAAGAAAAAAAAAGAGAGAAAATCATTAATTTTCGGGTAAATTTAAACAGTAAACGTTAATTAAAACCATTAAAATTCACGTTGAAATATATTCTCTGAAAATAAAATTATTTTCGGGGAATTTAAGAAAGATAAAATCGGGAGTTTTTCTCTAAAATTGAAGAGAGCAGTGCGCGAAGTATCAATCAAGGTCGGAAAACAATAGCACGCAGAGTCCCTCGCCACTGGAAAATAAAAGAAATAGAGATTTATTAAATTCGGAGAAAATAAAATTCGAGAGATGAATTTTGACGAAAATAAAATTAATTCGGTGAAAAATAAAATAAGAGATAAATCGGTTGAAATTAAAATGAAAGAGGAAGAGTCGAGAAATAAAATAAAATAAAAGAATATAAATTTAAAATACAGTGACAGTGACAGTTCTGCTTTAACTCTCACCTGTTTGAGTGACGTCAAACAGAAAAATAAAACTCGCACTTTTTCAATTATTTTTCACTACGTTCCTTTTTATATATTTTTTTTTTTCTCTCTTTTTAAATTAGTAGATCAATCAAAATGCCCAAGACCGTACAAGAGCTCGAGAAGATGCTGGCAGATGCAGAAGAGCTGATAGAGGAGCAGAAGACGCAGCTTCAACAGCAGAAGCAGTTATTCCAGCAGCAGCAGAAGCCTGCACTTCCTGCGACGACTCAGCAAAGTCAAAGCGAGGATAGGCCACAAGTTTCCCGCATTAAGGTATGACTATCACCAGAGGCTTGAAATACGAAAAATCTGAAAAAATTCGGAGATATTCTTCACAGGAAACCCAACAACTTTTCCTCATGGTGAAAAATTTTCTGACCCGTGGAATCCGAGATATTGAATTTCAAAAAGTGCATTTTTCCCATAAGAAAACGAGTAAATTGAGTCGCGATTCAATCATTATAAATTTAAAGAAAAACGGCATTTACGGGGCTTCTGAAAAAATTGTAGTCCATAGTCATCACTTTTAAGAATTTTTTGAGACCAAAATCAGTTATTTCTGACCCATAGTTTTGGAGAAAAAAAAATAAACGATTAATGGCAGGCCAGCACCGCTGTGTACGTACACGCGGTCGCTCTGTATGTGTGTACAACTACAGGAGTATTCTCTAGTGTGCGCGCATACGTATACGCGCACATTTGTGTGCGTAGGCAGGCCCGTATCAGAATTTTAAAAAATGGTTCTTCGAAAAAAAAATCAAAATATTAGTAGATATAATTATTTTGATTAAATTATGCTTTCATATGAAAGCAAGAAATTATTGAGGCTGAATAGCATTATAGGTTGAACAATTTCTCCCTCCTTTGGTTGTTCCAAATGATTTTTTCCTAACCTCCCTTGCCCCCACGCTTAGTGGTGACGTGAGCGATAGTCTTACCTTAAGCTGCAGCCTTTCAATGAAGAAAAGCCGAGGCTGTGGTTTGCGCAAATAGAGCTCCAGTTTGACCAGTACGCGATCGTCACAGAGCACGAGAGATTTCGACTGGTTGCTCCACACATAGAGACCAAAATCGCGGCCGAAGTAGAGTCCTTGATCCTGAATCCCGGTGAACGTACTCCTTATACTGATTTAAAGGCAGCCATTATTAATTGTTTTTCTTCCTCAGAAGAGTCCCGAATAAACCAGCTGCTGACCAAAGAGAAGTTAGGTGACAGGAAGCCAACACAGCACCTTCGGGATCTTCAGGGCCTGGTCCCAGGCATTGACGAGAAGATACTAAAAACCCAATGGATGAACCACCTACCCATGCATGTTCGCACGTGTTTGGCGGTTCTCGATCGTGCTGAGCTGAAAGAAGTAGCAGAAGCAGCTGATCGTATGATGGAGATCCAATTGCCAATGGCCACGGCTGCAGTTCAACAATCGGCAGCAACACCAGCTTCATCATCAACAGATACGCTACTGACTCAGTTAATTTCGGAGATTCAGAAGCTATCCACAGATCAACGCAGATCTTCTCGCAGGGGTAGAGGTGGAAGACGTAATGGCAGGTCCAGATCCAGATCCAGAGGTCGTGGTCCCAACTGGCTCTGTCGGAATCATTTTAAATATGGCGCCGACGCTCGTTCTTGCACGCAGCCCTGCGCCTGGAACAAACAACAGCAGAACAATCACAAGGAAAATCAAAAAAACTAGCTTGTGAGTCAATGAAGTCGGCAATTGACTCACAAGGTATGTCGAGCCGTCTATTTATTCGTGATCAAGGCTCCAACAGACGTTTCCTCATAGATACAGGATCTGATGTCTCGGTTCTGCCTCCAGGCACCAACCAAAAAGCCAGACCCAGTGAGTATCGTCTGTTGGCAGCAAACAACACGGCAATCGACACCTACGGAACGGAGCTCGTATCAGTTAACCTGAATCTGCGGAGGGATTTCACCTGGCGCTTCATTGTAGCAAACGTTTCAACCCCGATCATCGGAGCAGACTTCCTGAGTCATCACGGATTACTGGTTGACTTGAAACATGGTTGTCTGCGGGATGAAACAACCGGACTACAAACCAGAGGATCCCTCAGCTCATCAAATGTCTCGTCCGTCAAGGTAGTCCAGATCCAGAATGCCTCAATCTACTGGGAGTTGCTGAAGAAGTTCCCGGAGATCTGTAAACCTGGTGGCACGTTGTGTTCAACCAACCACTCAACGGTGCACCACATCAAGACAACTCCAGGGCCTCCAGTAGCTTGTCAGGCACGTAGACTTTCCCCTGAAAAATTAATAATAGCTAAAAATGAATTTCAGAAGATGCTGCAATTGGGAATCACCAGGAGATCTTCCAGCCCATGGTCTTCACCACTCCATCTAGCACCAAAGAAAGGAGGGGCATGGAGGCCATGCGGAGACTACAGGCGATTGAATGCATGAACAGTTCCGGACAAGTACCCCGTGCGTTTCCTGGAGGATTTCACATCAAATCTGGCAGGAGCAACGAAGTTCTCCACAATTGACCTGGTTAGAGCCTTCAATCAGATCCCGGTAGCTCCAGATGACATCGAGAAGACAGCAATCATCACGCCGTTTGGACTCTATGAGTTTCCTCAAATGACCTTTGGTTTAAGGAACGCCGCGCAGACGTTCCAAAGGTTCATTGACGAAGTCACACGGGATTTGCCGTATGTTTATGCATATATTGATGATCTTTTGATTGCTTCTAATTCGCAGGAACAGCATCTGGAGCACCTGGAGACTGTCTTCAACCGTCTCAAGCAAGTGGGACTGGTGGTTAAAATGGAGAAGACTGTCCTGGGCGAAGAAGAAGTCGTGTTCCTGGGACACGTTGTCAACAAACACGGCATCAAGCCGAATCCAGAGAAAGTCGAGGCCATCAAGGAATTTCCTGCTCCAAGGACAATAAAAAGGCTTCGACGTTTCCTGGGCATGTTGAACTTCTATAGGAAACACATTCCATCAGCAGCCTCACTGTTAGCCCCACTCAGCGCACTTCTTCAGGGTACCAATCTCCACAGCAAGAAGCCGATTGAGTGGGACAGCCACCTGGAAGGGACATTCAAAGCAGCAAAAGACGCCCTAGCCTCAGCAACACTACTATCACACCCGAGGCATAACGTGAAGTGGGGAATTTTCGCTGATGCCTCTGGGGAGGCCATGGGAGCAGTGCTCCAGCAACTGGTGGACAATGAATGGCAACCGTTGGCGTTCTTCAGCAAGAAGTTCCGGGAATCATCAAGGAGTACTTCACCATTCGACCGAGAACTAGAGGCAGTTCACCAGGCAGTGAAGCATTTCCGGAACCTTATTGAAGGACGCCAGGTCACAATCTTCACGGACCACAAGCCGCTCATTCACTCGTTCTCCAAGAAGAATGAGGAAATACTCCCGGTCAGAAGAACAAGGCTCAATTTTGTCAGTCAGTTCACAACTGACGTTCAGCACATAGCTGGAGCTGACAACGTAGTTGCAGACTCCCTTTCCAGAATCGAAGCAATATCACCTGCTGTGGATCACAGGGATATTGCCTTCGAGCAGGCTAGAGACGAGGAACTCCAACAGCTTCTTCGTTCCAGGGAACATCGGCTGGATCTCCAATTTGTCGAGCATCCAGACTCAAGGATTGGTCTCCACTGCGATATGTCGCAAGGTTTACCGAGACCATATGTGCCAGAATCATTGAGGAGAAGAGTCTTCCTGTCTCTGCACGATCTGGCCCATCCAGGAACTCGAGCATCTGTTCGTCTGGTAGCAGCACGGTTCATCTGGCCGAATCTAAAAAAAGACTGCAAGCTGTGGGCTCAAACTTGCATACCATGCCAAAGATGCAAGATACAACGTCACACCAGAGCTCCGGTTGCAGAATTTAGGCTTCCTTCGGCTCGCTTTGAGCATGTCCACATGGATCTGGTAACATTACCTCCTTCTAAAGGCTATTCATGTTGTCTTACACTTGTTGACAGGTTCACCAGATTCCCAATGGCAATACCACTTACAAATCAGTCCGCTCCGGCAGTTGCAGAGGCCTTCCTCCATCATTGGGTTGCGATCTTCGGAATGCCAGCGAGGATCACCACTGATCAAGGCGCCCAATTCAAGGCACAGCTCTTTCAGCAGCTGACGAAGCTCCTGGGAGTGAGGCACATCACTACCACCACCTACCATCCGCAGAGCAATGGACTGGTGGAACGGATGCACCGGCAGCTAGAAGGGGCACTCAAAGCTCATGGAGAATCCTGGTATGATGCTCTGCCAGTGGTTCTTCTGGGTATGAGAGCATCCATCAAAGAGGACATCAACACGTCACCGGCTGAACTCGTCTTCGGCGAGCCTCTTCGCCTTCCCGGTGAGTTTATTTCTCCATCCCCTCACCAGCAGCCTGCCCAACAGCTCGTGCGGACGCTCAGGGAGAAATTTCGAGACTTGGCACCACAAATAACATCCAGGCACGGACAAAAACCGACGTTTGTACCGCAGAAGCTGGAAACAGCAACCCACGTCTTCCTGCGAAATGACCTTTTCCAAGGGGCCATGATACCACCGTACACTGGTCCACATGAGGTCGTCGAGAAGAGAGCCAAGACTTTCAAGATACTGGTAAATGGGGATGAAAGCTGGATTTCAATTGATAGGTTGAAACCAGCTTACATCCTGCCTGGAGAACCAGTAGACAGCCCAGTTCATCAACCAAGACCAAAGGCAGGATCTTCTAGGGCTGGAGACGGTGTAGCTGGACCTTCCACTGGATATGCTGGGCAATACCAGGACCGGAAGGCAAATCCGCTTCCGCGAGGTCGTCCCAAGAAGACCGTCTCAATTAACGACGCCATTTCGCGTCATTATTATTAATAAAGTTTTTTTTTTATGTCTGTTTTCTGTTCCAGCAACAACAGAACTCACTGCTGAACTGGAGGATAATCACTTCAGGTCCTACTTCAGCAAAATCTAATTTTTTTGTTCAAAGTAAAAGTCAAAAAAAATTTTTTTTACACTGTTAATCATTTTTTTTTTTTCTTTCATTAATTAATACAAATTATTAATTGTCGCTTCACTTTCATTAAATTTTTTTTACTAGATGCTTTCAAACGCTCTCTAATTCCTCAAATTAAATTTTAGTTAAATATTAGAATTAAGTAAATAAAGCTTTAATTAATTGTTAAGTTTAGTATTAAGGAAGAGGAAAAATCCAAAAGAAGCAGTGGCCATGCTTCTCCAAAGATGGGGAGGTTTGAAGCGTCAAGGTGAAAATTCAAACTGGTCACGAGACCAGGTCAGGTGGTCAAGCGGACCAACGGACCAGAGAGCCAGCGCGCCAAAACTGGAGACTCGCGGAGCACTCTGCGTAAAGCATTTGCAACAGTCAGACGCGTTTCCTGAGTGTTTTGCATTTTGCCTTTATCTCAAATCCTTTGTAAACTCAATAAAACTATTTGTGAAGTGAAACAATAAATTCCGTGTTTAATTATTAACATCAATCACTGCAGTATGTTTTGTACATACGCCCTTTTGTTATTATGAATTATATACAGGATCGCGAATTGAGGATAAAATTAATAACAAAAGGGAGTATGTTTGAAACATACGCCCTTTTACTGTTATGAATTATCATAACTTTCCAAAAATTTAATGTCATAGTTAATAACAAAAGGGCGTATGTTTGAAAGATACGCCCTTTTACTGTTATAAATTTTCATAACTTTCCAAAAATTTGATGTCATAATTAATAACAAAAGGGCGTATCTTCCAAACATACGTCCTTTTGGTATTAAATAAATCAGGGAAGTGAAGCAAAAAAAAAAAAAACGTAATAACAAAAAGGCGTATATGTTGCAAATACGCCCTATTTCTGCTGAGATTGGCAAATACGCCCTTTTGCCACTCAAATTGTAAATTCGTTTTTTTTTGCATCGAGAGAGCATAAAAAATATTTTCAGAGGCGTTTTGGACATACGCCCTTTTCCCTCTGAAAAGTGGGTTTTTTGGCGCTTACGCCCTTTTGTTTCTAGGTCGACGATATGTTTGCCATGCCTGCCTCAAGCTTTCTTGAGAAAAATGAAAATGTGAAAATATCGTTTTTTCGACTTATCTCGATGAGAAATGAAATGACAGCGTCTACTCTCAGCGAGGAGATGCGCGCTGATCTTTGATCCCTGGTGTAGTGGGAGCTCAGATTCTTAGTTTATCCAGTATAAAACTTTTGAGAAATTTTTCGTAAAAGTCTTTGTTGAAAAATAACGTAATTTATTGGTCAATTCTTACGGAGGAAAACCCGATGCAACTCGCCGTGGTCTTCCTGTTGAATTTCTCTTTTTAGTGGACTGTATTTTGGATGACGTACTCTTTTATAGGATAAAGGATATTTCTCAGTCGATGGATTTAGGTGGATTTTTACAATGATACGGAACACGTGAATTATATAAAAATATATGAACTCTTTAATGATTTGACTAGAATACACTTTTCGATACTTTGACCGCACTGATTCTAGATATTGTCTCTTTGTGATAATTGTCTCTATGATTTAATTGTCTCTATTTTTCATGATTATTTTCACACTGCACACTGCATTTAATACCGGGCGTAAATCGTTATTAAACCGTTATGCCGATAACTGACTCGATTCTCAACTCAGCGGATCCGACCGGTTCTATCGAACCTTCCCTATTATGTCTATCGACTAGGCGTCAATTCCGCGATAGTTGCTTGATAGTTATGAAGATCATGATGATCTTCACTTGATGAGTTTCACTCGCCAAGGTTTTGCCCCGTTGGCGGCCACCGTAGTAGTAGAACTTCACTTGCTGAGTTCTATTCTCATAAACTATTAAGAAAAAAAACTACTTTTCCTGTTTCTCGTTTTTTTGTCAATAGTTTTTTGAGAAAATCTCGAAAACAAAACGAGATTGAGCAATTTTACGGCATAGCTTGTGACGAGTTAGAAGTAGCTCGTGAACTCGAGTTTAGCGTAACGCGGTATTTGAGAGTGGGGCACATCGCTTCCTCAGTGAAGGATAAATAGTAGACGAAGGGAGCGGGGAAAACTGCTCAAATTTCACGTAGGGTGATACACGTAAGCCTAGTGTCACTCGCGTGGGAGTCGTGATAACGTAACGTCGAGAGTTGGTATTCTGAAGTCATCGTAAAGTAGAGTAAAGATTCATCGAAAAGTAACGTTGTTGTGGAGCGGAAGAACAGGCTGAGGAGCAGAGCTAGAGATGCTGCATAAATTCATCGTTAAGTAAAGTTTCATTGAGTCAAGTAAAGTGCAGTCAAGAAAAGTCGAGTTATGTCGAGTAGAGGCAGTATTCCAATCACCGTCCGAGGAAACCCCTTCTCATCTGCAGAGAAGATCAACATAACGTCGAGTTCCAGTCGCCGTAAAGTTTCGTCGTCAAAGTCCACCCCCTCTCATCGCCCTTCTGGCCTGTTTTATCAATTGTACAGTATAGTCATTTTGTGAAATAAAGTCGAGTCATTTCTTTTGTGAATAAACTTGAAGTAATTATCAATCGTAAATATTGAGTTATTTATTACTATCTCACTCAATCAATCAAGTGAAGTACAGGACGCCAGGTGTATCCCCCTCCTTTTCTCCTGAGATGCTAGCTAGCCGAATTGTTGGTCACTCGGCAATTAATGTAAAATAGACCAACTGGCATCCAAAAAGTAAAGGTTAGAATGAAACATCATTTGAGTCATTTTCAGAAAAGTCAACAGTTAAGTAAAGTTAATTATTTATAATAAATCGCGTCAAACGTCAGAAGCTTTCTTGGAGTAATTTGAAGAGTTACAAAAAATGATTCGAGCAAAATATTTTATCTCGCTTCGCCTTCGAAATATTAGTGAATAACTGATGATAGAAAATTAGAATCTCGTTTTATCTCTTCACTATTAATATGTTTTTTATATAATATCTCGAAAACTGAGCGGGATGTAGAGACTTTGCCTAAATTTTTTGTATACAGAATTCTCATAGCTACAAAAATGGATTAGGGTAGAATCGCTTCATCTACCTTAATTTCCGATATATTTCAAGAAAACTTTTAAGAATTCCGCAGCATCAATGCTACGTCATTCCCATCTCTCCCCTGCCGTCGCTCCTTCCGGCCACTCCACTAGCATGTAGTATGCTACGCTACGTCTCTATCCCCCCTCCCTTATCGTCTTCTGTTTCAACCGTTAGTACTCTCCTCTGCCGGTCCCCCCCCACGTGGTCCTAACTATTCCCCTCACCGGATTCCAATTTTTATGACGTTCGAAAATTGTTTAGAAGAAGTTTATTTCAAAAAAACAAAAGAAAGTCGCCACACGATATGTTTTAATCTCGTTAGAATGAACGAACATCATCAAGCGATCAAGTATTGTACACAACAGTGTTACCCCACTCCCAGATAAATGAAAATGACATCTAAGAAAAAACTAATACTTACATCCATGATATCATTCCGATAACTGATCTCAACAGTACCGTGTCTATGTCGTTTTATTTGTTGTCCACTTTGCCATATATCATCAATTTGATGTCTCATGACATCATTCAAGTCTCGTCCAAAGTATGAAGATTGAGTGAATGCTGGCTCTGATGATACAAATCGTAGTCCCGGAATTTCTCGATCATTTTGTAGCTTAACTGAGGGCTTATTCAATTGAATGAACTCTTCGGGCCTGAATATTCTAATTTCTCGGAGGAAAGGGACCTGGTCAAAAAGTTTTCTGAGTGTAAGAACACTTTCTTATTTTAATTACATTATTGAAAATTTTTTATCGGTAAAACAATTTGATGAAGACTATAATAGGAAACAAGTGGAAAATTGCATATATTATATAATATAGCCTTATCTGCTAATTGATTGGCAATTTGCTCCCGAGTGGATGCTTTGGGAATATATTATATTTTGGGGAATGTACTACTCTGATTACGACAGACAATAAACTGTTGGGTTTTGCTGAAAATGATCGATTATTATTGCAAAATTGTTTATTCCTGATTGGTCAAGCTGGCGAGAGGTGACTCATGAAGAGAACGAGTGGGGATCCTAATTGAATTTTGATGGCTACTGGAATATTTTTAAAGAAAAGGGAAATTTTTTAAATTAAATTTTCTTTTACAACGACAATCAACTGATTGAGGGACCACTACGTTTAGTGTAACCCAAGGCCACCTCGTGGAGGTAGTGGTGTATAGGCCTCGAAGAAGAACCTATAATAACAACCTATTATTTGACTCTTGCGATTTAGATGAAGAAATTGTAAATATACGACCTCCGCCGCACCTTCAATGAGCATTTTATGAAAATATAAAAATAATTATTCGAGATGTTGTGAAAATTTAACACACTGCAAAACTCAAATACTCGATAATCCACAATACTGTACGACCTCGCGTGTGACTATCAACCAGATCCACAATACATACTGATTCTACGGTTCAAATTGACTCAAGATTTTCAAATTTAATACGGATTATGGAATTCTGCCAGAATTTTGAGGAAGGCGTCTATTCGATTTTCATACTTAAATGTTCGGTTAAAGATGAGCCTACTCATTTTGTCGTCGAGTTTTTTTTTCCACCCACGCCGTACTTTGGTATCGAGGACTTCAAGGCCCTCCACACACGTTCGATCATCGAACTTCGATGTTTTGTGGGTGTATGTTCTGTTATGTGAATTCACGAATTGGTAGGAGTGGTTGACACAAAGATGGTTAAATTCCCTCAGTATTAAGCCACTGTAACCTCTCCAACCGTCAATGTATACCGATGTACCAGGTTTTACTGCACTAAGTATGATGTGATGGAGAGTGCGACAATAGCGGTCCTGAACTGGCCAAAAGAAAACTCTTTTGGTCGTTCTGTCAAACATTCCAGCAATCCATTGGCCCCCACTCTTTCTCCCTCTGTTATATTTTCTCCCACCTATCTTCGACTCGGCGATTCCGACAATTTTTCCTTTCCCACCCATCTTCGACGTGGGATCCCCCCTTACCCACTCAACCAATACAGCGTTAATCCTCTTAATCCAAAGGCGTATTGTTTTAATGGACAAAAGAGTTTCTGAAGCTAGATTTTTGAGGGTAATTTAATCTCGTATTGAATATATAGAGATTAAATGGAATAAAACTCTGATATCCAAATTGGTGCTCTGAAACCATGATCGTGTGTGCTGTGACGGGAGTAAAAAAAGTGGGGAACAAACTGTAACGTGACTTTTCTCGTCCAAGGGAAAAACCACCGCGCCGTCCCTCCCTCCGCCTCTCTCTTGTTCGAAGTTCCCCAATAAAAAAAAAACCGTTGCTGGGCGCCAGGTGGTTTTTTTTCGGAACCGCCAAACCGGAAGTTCCTCGGCGGTTCCTGCCCCACAATTTTACGACCCTTAACCAGCCCGTGGCAGCAGGGAGTTCCGCCGAGAACGGAACGAAATAGGCGGAGGGGGGGAGGTGTTACCTTTTTCCCGTCTAGCCCGAGAGAAAATACCATGACATGAGTCAGGGGTGGAATCGGGGGTGTTAACCCGATCCGTTGCCGTTCCTCCAAATAAAACCAAACCAAAACAAAAGAACAACCTTCCCGAAAAATACGAAACCTGAAAAGTTGGGAAATTTTTGGGGAAAGGGAGAATCTTCAAATAATTACTCTAGAACACAAAAAAATATCGGGTAAAAGTAGAGTATATTGTCCTTGAAATAATTGAATCTTACATTCATATAACTCCCCGGGTATTAGTACAAGAGTTCCCCTTAAACCTCCCCAAAAAGGCGCGGAGACTCAAAAAAACCATTACTCCAAAAAAAAGGAAAATTCCAAAAAAAAATAACAAATTCTCGGAAATGGAAAATACTGTCTCGAATTTAATTTTATTTTAATTATGATTATTTTTGGCTCTTGAAATAAAAGGATTTTAGGTATGATTATTAAATGTATCGAAATTACTTTTATTTTATTTATGATTATTAAATGGTATCGAAATTAATTTTATTTTAGTTATTATTATTTTAATTTCTAGTAAGCACAACAACCATCCAAAAGGCACAAATTCTCGGAACTCGTCCGAGGTATACGGGTGACGTGATATGGGGGGAAGGGGGGAATGGAATGTATCGCCAAGGGATTTTTGCGATAAATGCTCCAATTTTTCCTTTCGATCTTTCCCAATTAAAAATTAGAAAAAACGTGACGGGAGGGACAAATTGGGGCTCGTTGGGTTCGTGGGGATCAACCCCATCGAAGGGGGTTGGTTTCGGATTTTTCCCGTGGGACTTACGGGAGTTGCGGGGGAAAAGCCACTTTGCCTACCCCAACGCAATGAGTGCGAGAGAGACAGACCTAGCGCTGTATACGGCTGAGGCAACGCGTGGGTTTTGGGCATTTTCTTTTCGCAAGAAAAAACGTGGTAAAAGAATGACACGGCGGTTAACGAAAGATTTTCTAACTTAATTAAAACGGGAATTAATTAATTGCGTAACGGGACAGGGAAGAAACAATTAAATTAGTGGGAATGATTTTGGGGCAAAGTCCAGAAACGGGTATAAAAAGAAAGGCTCACCAACTCCTGTGGCGTCTTCTCTCCTTTCTCCTCCATCATCTTTCCCTTCTCCTTTGCCTCCACTTAAAAAACTCACTCCCCACTATCTTCTATTCTTCTTTTCTTTTCTCTTTTCCCTCTTTTTTTCCTTCTTCACAAAAAGAACACCCACGCGCGAAAGGTACCGGGTGAACCACGTGTTGCTTGCACTCACGGCGTACACTCGACTGCCTTCGGTCCTTCGTGTCCTTCGACTCGAACGGTTCATGCCCCTTTTCTCCGCTAGGGCGCATGACATACCTTTTCGCGACGGGACTTTTTCGCGCATTTTCTATTTGAATTCAAACGGGGATTTTGGGCTGACTTTTTATTAAACAAATAAAATTTTCCGCGACCGGGCTATTTTTGGGCGCGCTTCTCCGGGATTTTACGACTATTATTTTTATTAATTATTGGGGCACGGATCTTGTCCGCTGATGCCCCCCTAACTTCTTCAACACCAACAAAATTAGTTTAAACAAATACTTGAGGCACGGATCTTGTCCGCCGATGCCTCCTAAATATAACCGGGCCTTTAATACCCAAAAAAATGTGATTGGCGTACATTGAGACTCGGATCTTGTCCGCTGTTGCCTCCCAATCCTTACTTAAACTTTACCAAACTAAACCGAATTTTCCTCGATTAATTTTTCCCTTAATTCCTACAAAAATCCCCTTATTGGGAGCACCCTTTGTTACGGGGTTTTTCACGCAGGATCCCATCCCTAACCTCGCTTCCGCTTTAAACGGTCGCGTTTTCGGGGTTCGTCACGGGGTTTTGGGGCGTTGCGTTACGGGGATGAACGGGTTGATTCTTTTAATTTTGCCTAGGGGTGGTGCGCGATGGTTATTGCACTTACCTGTGCTCTGCCGATGTTCCGCTACGAACGAGATCCTTCGGGGCTCGTTACAAAACACGGGTGACTCCCGAAGTAAGTGGGAGAGCCAACGCGTGGGGGCAACTCAAGAGTGAGGAAACCATCCCCACTCAGACGAAAGTCCGTGCCACGAGGATGAAAGGAGCTTGTGACATATAAAGAGTATCAGTTTCTCGCCAACGGTGAAACCCACACCCACGGCAATACCAATGAGTCTCACGACTCGACGGTGATACTATCTCTACGTAGAAGCCCGAGTGGAACGACGAATGGATAACTCCGAGGAGAGCCACGGCTGACACGAACAACACATCTCCTTGAGCTGTAGCCCAAGTGAAACCACGGACACGAGTCCTGCGAGAAACGAAGGCTGAAGATCTCAAACTCTCTGCAATGGCGGAAAGCCCACGCAACCAACATCTTCCTGCGATGGGTACAGCCCCAAGCCAACTATAAGTAAGAGGTTTACCTTATAGAAACGAGCGACCAGAAGCCCAGAAGGGATCTACTTGATCAGCTGAGGATGACGACGACTCTGACCGGATAACCACTGTTCTTGGACAACTATGGCAAAAGCCTTCTATCCGGCCAGAGAAGTCAACAAACCACGTCAAGAGACAATAAAGATTATTAAGAAATAAAAATACCTACTTCAGTTCCCTATTTTTTGTTTCATGTCAAGGGGATAAATGCTCCTCTCATTCATCATTTTGTAAAATGAGAAATGGAAAAAAGGATTATTGAATAAAATAAATCCACGTCTCGTCTACCTTATTCATTACGCTGAGCAATGTCTCCCTGGTTCGTGAACAAAGATCCATCCACTCTCTACTCGTTAGAAGTACCTAAGGTGGTACGTTACAGTACACACCGGTTTTTGTGTTACATTTCTTCTTATAATGTTTTTTATGTGAATCTAAATTTTCAATAGCATTGTAGCATCTGTACATTTGCCCATTGTCATTGAATGTCATCATCTCGCCACAATTCTGATAAAACTTAAGCGATCTGCGGACATTCTTGGTCTTCAAGTACTGCACAGAATCGTGCTTGTTTCAGTTCAGCCCGTACATTTCTATCAGACGAATTTTATTATTTTGTTATCTTTCAATGCTGAGCGGTCAATTCAGATAACAGAATACAATACTTATAAATGAAACAAAGCGGGATCCGCCAAAAACAACAGCGATTTATCGAGCGTCGTCAGGGTCTCACTCTACCATATTTTGAATATGAATATGATTTAGTATCTCAATCCGAGGTAACGCATCTGCTAAAATTAATGTGTGTGTGCGTGTGTGGATCGTTGTTGGTTTTGCCCAGTCACCGAATACTTTGAGAATAATCGACAAATGATTTTCGAATTCCCCACCACTTTACTGTTGCATTTTTTCACTGTACAACAAACTCATCAAAATTCTTCATCGATAAAGAATTTGATCATTTCGATTGGATAGGCAATAGATGGAATAATATAAATTAATTCTGAAATCGACTACTAACCATTCCTCGAAAATATAATAAATCATCATAAATGGCATATTATTTTGTAAAACGATATTAAAAAATTTATCAACGAAGAAGTCTCTACTCAATATTCAAGAATAGGTGTAATTAATATTGATTGCAGAATTAACGCTTCAAAAGTTTAACCAATATTAGAGATTTTCAATATGTCTCTAAATTGATCAAAAAATCCAGATAAATAACATAAACATAAACGACGTAGGACCAAATGATACACTGAGAGAATTTTTCGGAGTCTGGAGCTAAAAAAGTATGGTAGAAAAAGGCCATGACTATAAATATATTAGTAGTACCTATTTTGGTGTAGTACAACAATTTTCATTCTGAGAATGAATTATCTTGAGTTCAAGTAGAATTATCAGATAGTTATCATAAATATAATTCTCTGATTCTCAGTCGTATGCGGATTTAGTTATGGCAACTGAATTTAGCGATTTAGTTATATCGACTGCGGATTTAGTTATAGCGATTGATTGATTTCGCGGTCAATTGTATGATTAAAAATAGCCCCCCAGCACGGTTATTCTAGTTTTCTTTTAATAAAATGAATAAAAAAAAAAAAAGAATTCGGTCTGGTAGTTCTCGAGATAGTCCAGACGGACACCCATCCAAGTACTGACCAGATCCAATGCTGCTTAACTTCGGTGATCGCCTGGAGTTCTCTCGTTGACTGCTGCTAATCTGAAACATATAACTATTTCGATCCTCATTGCGCCTTTTAGGGTCTTTGAAAGAAAAAAAAAAAAAAATTATGAATCGAATTTATAATAATAATTAATAATAAATCTAAAATAGTGATTTCGCCTTACATTGGAGACGTAAGGTCGAAATAGGGTGAAAGGAAGGTGAGATTCTGGCGGGACATCAAAGAAATGTGCATTGAAAGTAAGTTGGAAGTCAAAATGTAGGGTGAACGAGCCCAAAAATTTTGACTTGGGATATAATTTTAACTTACTTGTATAAATTCTTGGATTTTTTCTTCACTTTGTGTATTATCACTATCAACAAAAATAATTACAATCGTTCAGCTATGAATTCATGCATTCTGAGTCATCCCGGTTCAAAAATCCTTTTCAACGTATAGATTATAATATAGAGATCATCAACGGAACTAACCATCTATAACAATATGAAGTCTCGACGGAATTTAGCTGAGAGGACTTTCTGGAGTATTTCATGTGTCCTAATTCAATATAGCAGTCCTGATTAGTAACCTCAACAGTATGATTATGTGTGCCATTACTAATTGTATAGTTCGTTTCGACCATGACTAAATAATAATGCAATCGGAATTAAATACGAGCCATCTCCGCAACTATCCAATGCACACTATCAATAGATAGTCATGCCCGTATGAAAAAATCCCCTCAGTGTACGGTCGATACACTGCCGGAGAAATTAAAAATTGCATCAATTCATGTGAATTCAATTATAAATTACCAAAGAAGATATCATCTTCACAAATCCCATCATGAACAAAATTTAGATCTATGTTTACTGTCAGAAACCAAACTAAGGAATGAACATAAATTATCATTTGATGGATATGAGTTTGTTAGAATAGACAGAAAAAATTGCACAATTCTCAGGGAGAACTGCTAGCTTGATTTGAAAAAATATTGACTATGAGTCAATTACATAACCACCCGGGAAAAAATGTTTAGATCTGATCAGATCAAATTAGATCTGATTAGATCTAATTTGATCTGATTAGATCTGATTAAATTGAGAAATTTGATATGAATATATCTGATTAGATCTAACTAGATCTTATTAGATCTAACTAGATCTGATTAGACCTAAATGGATCTGATTAGATCTAACTAGATCTGATTAGACCTAAATGGATCTGATTAGATCTGATTAGATATAACTAGATCTGATTAGATCTAACTAGATCTGATTAGATCTAACTAGATCTGATTAGATCTAACTAGATCTGATTATATGTAACTAGATTTGATCAGATCTAATCAGATCAATGCCTGATCAGATCTGTTTGGATCTGATCAGATCTGAATAGATCTGATTGGATCTAACCAGATCTGATTAGATCTAACTAGATCTAATCAAGTCCATTTATATCGATTCATCAGATCTAACCAGATCTAATCAGATCTAATCAGATCTAGTTTGATCCAATCAGATCTAGTCAGATATGATCAAATCCAATCCAATTCACATTATGATGCATCAGGCGATGGATGAAAACTTTATAAGGTAGAATTCAATAAAACTGAAAATAGCAGACATTTGACAATTCCTAGTTTTTTTGCATTTCTTCAACAGATACATTATTCTAAAAAAATGAAAAATATGCACATGTAGAAAAATCATAGAACTATAAATACGACTTTTTTTGAAATGTTTAATGAATGAAAATTTATCTGTTTAAAAAATCCACAATGTGTCAGATCTGTGCTCATTTTATTATTATAGAGTTTTATATTTATTTCTGCGGATGATTCTGCATTCCATTTGGGCAGTCCCGACTTTCCTCCGTAGTTATTTCCTCTAATATTTCTGATTTTCTTCAATTATGACGATTTAAATTTTAAATGATATCAAAGAATCGTGTGACAGCTGAATGGTTAAGGTAATAGTCTAGTAATGCTAGGGTCCCGGGTTCGATCCCGCTGAAGCGCATTTTTTTTTCGATTTTTTTTTCTTCAAAAACTCCAATATTGATTCATTTGTTTAGCGAAGAATTCAGATTTTTATTTATTTTTCATTTTCTCTAAAAATAAAAAATTTTCATTCCAGATTTTTTGCAGATTCAATTGGATCTGATCAGATCTGAGGAACTCAGATCTAATTTGATCTAATTAGTTCTGATCAGAGCGTGCCAATCCTCAGATCTGATCAGATCTAAGGAACTCAGATCTAGTTAGATCTGCTCAGATCTAATTTGATCTGAACATTTTTTTCTGGGCATCGTCATTGAACAATAAAGTGCTAGAATACACAATAGTTGAAATTATCACAGATAATAGAAAGCAATTGATAATAATTAGTCATTAACACAAATAAAAAAGTTGAAAAATCGATTAGCTACAATACCTGTCAATAATTAAACTAATCATTAAGTATTAAAATCATTTTTTTTTCTTCCTTCTCCCTCTTGACCTTGTAAATCTCGAATATGATGTTATGGTGTTTTTATTTTTCGTTCAATTGGAAAAAAAACATTAAGAATTTCCACCATCTCGAACAAACAAATAATGTTAAATAAATAGAAACAATGTGATGATATGTTGAGACATGAGCTTATGCACTGCATACTTTGTCCTCAAGAAGGCTCATAATAATCAGCCCAATAACGAATGGTTTTTTGAAAGTGAGTTTCTTTTTAAGAAGGTTCCCAAGGACCCGCGGAGCTCAACTTTTAAAAAGATTTCCCTATGTAGAATACTATAGATAAAATAATATATGGTTGAGGCACAGTGTTCCCTTTCCCTGCCATTTATATGCGCAGAAGTTCAAAAATACTCTCATTGCGTCGTTTCTCCGATCTGGCAACATGCTAGACATGCTGTTAGTGAACTCCTCGTAGTTATTGGAGACCGTTACGTATTTACGGTCTCTCAAACTTCCCGCGCCGTGGGACGTTGCCAAGTCGCAATCTCCCCCTCTTCAAGTTACAAAAATAACCGTGACAACGAACAAAAGTACTTGACTTCAACGAAAATTTATAACAAAACTAATACCGCTTGCTTTGGTTATCTTTATAGAAAAATATTTCTTATATCTTCAACTACTGATTCTCAGTTTAAAAAAAAAATTAATAGAAAATTACTCTTGAAATTTAATAAAATGTGTGTGAAATCATTGATCGGGAGTGGGTTTACATGTTAAACATACGAATTTCAGTTGTTAATATCTCCTAATTAACCCCTGCAAGGACTATTCAAATAAATTTCTATATATAAAGGGCACTTTTGACTGTGTGTAAGCCAAGTTTCAGAAAAATCTATAGAAAAGTGATTTGCTTGGGAACGTCCTCAAGCCTGTAAATATTATACATAACGACGGATCATTTTGTAATTAATAAACTTCAAATATAAAAAAAATCGATAACCGTATGGCCCTGGGTTCGTATACCGCTGGAGGAATTTTTTTTCTGGGAAAAAATAATATTTACATTCAAGCATCAACATAATATCGATTTTGTATTTATATTGCATTTTACAACCTGTTAATGATAGGATAGGAATATTTATTACCGACTCGAAAGTAGTGGAGATAAGGAGAGGAGGCGAGAGTTTTAGTTTGGGACAGGCAGCCGGAGAGTGAACATCTTGTATAAAAAAATGAATAAAGCAAAGTCTTCAATTAAATTGTGTTTTCATTGCAATATAAAACATTATTGGCGCCTGATACGCACGATCTGCGACCAGTGAGATAAAATTGATAGTGAATTTTGAATCAAGACAAGTGAAACCGGCATTGAGCCTCCCAGACTGCAAACAAAGAATTCAAGAAAAAAGCGTCAGCTCCCACATAACTGAAAATGTGTATTTGGTGAAAAAAAAACAAACGTTGCAAAAGTCAAGGGAAGCAACACACAGCAAAAGTGTTTTGCTGGCGAAGACGACGACGCAGCGTGTCTCTTGCAAAAATCACGTAAGATTGAAAAATAAAGGGTGCACACATCAAAACGCAGAAAAGTGGACGGGTTGAAAACAATACAGTTCAATCCGTATACGTCTCGATCAAGCATCAAAACGACCGGCCGGCTCTCGCATGAGGTGAGAACGCTACGGGGTCTACACAGCAAGGACGCTACGGGGTCCACATAACAAGTACAAAGGAAGACACGCTCCTGCACGAGGCAGCGACACAACGAGGTCTTCACATTCTTCTTCACCGACACATTGGTACAAGGTAATTCTCGACAAGCTCGCACGTCAAGGCTGGCGCCACGGGGGGCTGAATCAAAATAGAGTAAGTGAGTCACCACAAAATTCCTATTTTTCTAATCCCTTTCATCATTCAATATTCCTATAAATTCATGAGAAATTTATAAAAAATGGCAGACATTAGAGAATTGAAACAAAAACGTGCTACGGTAAAAGGGCAAGTTACTCGGTTGTTGACTTTTCTCAATACAGGGAATCAAAAAACCGTGGCTGAAGCAAGGGTTCGTCAGGTGAAATTGGAAGAATACTGGCAAAATTTCGAGGAGATTCAATCGTCGATAGAATCGATACCCATGGCAACAGATGAAGCAGCTGAACAACAGCGACTTGACGGAGAAGCAGAGAGACTTCTCTTTGAAGAAAACTACTATACTGCAGCAGGAAAACTTGAGGAAATCATTAATTACAGAGACCCGAATAATGTGCAAGCAGCCATTCCTGCCATTCTTCCAGGGAATCAAGCTCAGCAAATAGTAGTAGAAGCACCAAGAAGTCGGCCAAGACTTCCAGAAATGAAACTAGCAGAATTTGACGGAGATTACTCCAAATGGCTATATTTCAAGAATAGTTTTGAAACTACGATCCACGTCTTGCCAGAACAACAACTATCAAAAATGCAGAAACATCAGTACCTCAGAGGTGTACTGAAAGGTGAAGCATTAGAGGTTATACAGAGTTTTCAAATTTCGGAAGAAAGTTACGATGACGCGTGGCAACTTCTAAAAGACACGTATGATGATAAGATTATCATTATTGAAACGCATCTTGATGAACTGTTGAATTTTCCATCGATTTCAAAGGACAATAAATCTGAGGACATACGGAAATTTGTGTGGCATATTCGCACGCACATGTCGTCGCTCAAAGCTCTTGGACAGCCAGTACAAACTTGGGAGACAATGGTCATACACCTTGCAAAGAAAAAATTGGAATATTTCGAGCAAAGAGACTGGCAAGATGCGATGAAAGATCGCACTCCCGCCAACATGCCCACAATGGAAGAATTTCTGAAATTTCTAACTGACAGATGTAATACGCTAAGAGTATTGAATCAAGGAAAGGCTAAATCGAATCCTCCAAAACCACCACCGAAAAAAAATGAGAGAAGATGCAACACGATGGCTCTTACGACTGGGGAGTGTAAACTTTGTGATGGAAATCACGCAATTTATAAATGTGAAGAATTTCAGAAAATGTCATTGGATGAACGAAAGAAATCAGTAATGAATTTACGCTTGTGTATTAATTGTTTAGGATCAGATCACTTTGCAAAAGAGTGCAAGTCATCAACGTGCAAAAAATGCTCCGAGAAACACAACACGCTCTTACACAGGGAAAAGAAAGTTCAGAATAAGGAAAAAGATGAAAACAGTGCTGTAACGGCAATGGGGACATGTGACGTGAAGAGTCAGCCCATGAGTATCATGAAAGAGGAAGATACGATGAAGATTTGTTGCGCTCAAAGAGCATCCTCGACAGTCATCTTGTCCACAGCAGTTATAAACGTCCAAGATGTCGATGGGAACCAGATCAAATGCCGTGCACTGCTCGATCCTGGGTCACAGTCAAACATAATAACTGAAAGTCTTGCTCGGAAGCTAAGACTGCCCACTCATTCAGAGAACAGAACGATCAGTGGAATAAATCAAGCTACCAGCAATGCACAAAAAGTCATGAAGATACGGATTCAGTCAATTCATGAAAACTATTCAACAAATCTCCAGTTTCTGATGCTACCGACCATAACTCAGCTTCTACTGCAAGAACGGATTGATGTGAAACGAATAACTTTGCCGAAAAATATTCGCATGGCAGATCCTAAGTTTGGAGAACATGGGAAAATCGATATGTTACTTGGAGCTGGAATTTATTGGAAAATTCTGGCTGGGAGCCCGAGGAATCAGATCGACGGTCAACCATCTCTGCAGAAAAGGTTGCTGGGCTGGATAATTGGAGGTGAAATGGTAGGAAAAGAGACGAAGTCGACGCTTATTCACTTATCCATCACGAATGACATGCTCAAGCAGCAAATTGAGAGATTTTGGAAACAAGAAGAAATTTTGGAAGCACGAAAACACACAGAAGAAGAGGAATATTGTGAAGAATATTTCTCAAAAACTCTTGAACGTAAAGAGGATGGAAGATTTGTTGTACGACTGCTAAAACGAGAAAACGTTGACCTAGGAGACTCTAAAGAACAAGCGTTGAGAAGGCTTCACGCATTAGAGAGAAGATTTGTGAAAAATCCGGAGCTTCAGACAGAATATGTGAAATTCATGGATGATTACGTGGAACAGCAGCACATGTCCATTTTGACAGAAGAAAATCAAGAAGTGGAATCGTATACGCTTCCACACCAAGCAGTTGTTAGACCAGACAGTCTTACCACGAAGCTAAGAGTTGTCTTTGACGCGTCTGCCGAAACAACATCAGGGGCTTCTCTGAATGATAAACTTATCCCTGGACCTAACCTCCAACGGGAGCTGCAGGACATAATTTTGCAATTCAGGACGCATGAGTACGTCATGACAGCGGATATTGCACAAATGTATCGGCAGATAGTCGTAAATTCACAAGATCGAGGTTTACAAAAAATACTATGGAGACGAGATCCGAAGGAGGCGATCAAAGTCTACGAAATCAACACGGTTACGTACGGGACATCTTACGCTCCATACCTGGCAATCAGATGCTTGAGAGAACTGGCAAAGGATGTGAAAGATTTACCTGAAGCATCAAGAGCAATTGATGAAGACTGTTACATGGATGACGTACTCACAGGAGCAAGAACAGTGACACAAGCTGTAAAACTTCAACAAGGATTAACAGAGCTACTCATGAGAGGGAAGTTCTGTCTTCGAAAATGGAGATCCAATGAACCGAAGGTTCTACAAAATCTTACAGAATACTCACATACAGACAAGCTGCTCATATTGAATAAAGAAGGAGCTCAAAAGACACTTGGATTGCTGTGGGACTCAGCGACAGATTTATTGCAATATCGTATCGAGAAAAGTTCTTTGACAAAGGTAACGAAGAGGACAGTCTTGTCTAAAATATCTCAAGTCTTCGATCCCTTGGGATTAATCTCTCCTCTGCTCATCAATGGGAAGATCATTATGCAACGACTGTGGAGTCTAAACATCGATTGGGACCAAGAGTTACCTCGGGAACAGAGAGAAGAATGGCAACGTTATTACGAGTCATTACCAAGCGTGAATGAGTTGCGCATTCCCAGGAATGTCACACCCAACAATAGATCAGAGAATTTTGAGATTCATGGCTTTGGAGATGCGTCAGAGAAAGCATTCGGAGCATGTTTATATGCGGTGAGCATTGACAAAACTGGAGAAACAAGTTCTAACGTTCTCTGCGCGAAATCAAAGGTGAGCCCATTGAAGACAATTTCTCTGCCACGTTTAGAGCTAGAAGCTGCGTTGTTACTCGCAAAGTTGTATCAGACAATAAAGAACGCGTATGGAGATCGCATCAAAGATGTCAAATTATGGAGCGACAGTACAATTGTCCTTCGTTGGATTGAGATAGAGCCGAATCTGCTCAAAACTTTCGTGGCCAATCGAGTTACGAAAATTCAAGCGCTCACAAAAGGAGCTACGTGGCATCATGTTCCGTCAGCAGAGAACCCGGCAGACCTTCTGTCACGAGGAGTGTCTCTGGAGCGTTTGAAAACTGAAGAATTGTGGTGGAAAGGACCTCCTTGGATTACAGAAAAGAATCCACGGCCAGCAGAATCCGAAGAAGTAGAACATGAGGTACCAGAATTGAAACAGGCGATAGTCCTCCCAACGACAATAGAGGAAAACATCCTCTCACGGTTCTCAACATTCAGGAAGATGGTGAGAGTCATTGCGTACTGCCTTCGATGGAGAAAAAGAACTCGGGAGGGCACAAATCGTAAGTTCATTTCTGTTCAAGAGCAAGAGTATTCAGAAATGGCAATCGTTAGAATTGTACAGCAAGATACATTTCCTCGAGAATTACACGACTTGAGACAAAGAGGCGAATTGCAAGGCAAAAGCAAAATCAAGTCCTTGGATGCCTATTTAGACACTGATGGCATAATCCGAGTTGGCGGAAGACTGCGAAACGCATCAATAGAGGCAAGTCAAAAACTTCCGATAGTACTACCAGCAAAGCATCACGTTACGAAAATGATAATGCAGGAAGAGCATCAACGTCTTGACCACTGTCCACCAGAGCAGCTGTTGAGCGCGGTCAGACACTGCTACTGGCCTCTGAGTGGTCGAAGAGAAGCTAGAAAAATCGTAAGAAATTGTTTGAAGTGTTTTCGTTTCAAACCTGCTCTTCACTCTGTGAAGATGGGCGATCTACCAGCACAACGTGTAACTGGGTTCCAACGACCTTTTGTAACCACCGGTGTAGACTACGCGGGCCCATTACAAATACGAGAGAGTCGCAGGAGAGGAAGAATCCACGTGTCAAAGGGCTACGTGGCCGTCTTCACCTGTTTTAGCACGAAAGCTGTTCATTTGGAATTGGTGACGGCCCTCACCACTGAAGCATTTTTAGCTGCATTGCGACGATTCACGGCACGAAGGGGCATATGCACATCATTATTTTTTGATAATGGAACCAATTTTGCCGGAGCAGCTAGAGAATTAGAAGAAATTTACCAGTTTCTCGCCAAAGAGACCGAGACAATCAAGGAAAACCTTGCAGGCCGACGAATCTAATGGAATTTCTATCCTCCGCGCTCTCCTAACTTTGGAGGCCTTTGGGAAGTGGCGGTCAAGGTAACCAAACGTCACTTGTACACTATGACACGCGGCATGATGCTCACTTTCGAAGAGTGTTACACATTGCTTACAGAGATTGAAGCAATAATGAATTCTCGTCCGTTAACTGCATTATCCTCTGACCCATCCGATTTCTCAGTCCTAACACCATCCCACTTCCTGATCGGTGACTCATTAATACAACCTGTTGAGAAAAATGTTACAGCAATCGCTGATAATCGTCTGTCTCGATGGCAGACGCTGCAAAAGGCTGGTCAAAACTTCTGGCGACGTTGGCAATCAGAGTACTTGAGCACACTCCAAGAACGACGCAAATGGACCGAGAATGCCAAAAATATCGAGCTCAACACACTAGTCATGTTGAAAGACGATCATCTGCCACCTCTACACTGGGCTCTGGGAAGAGTAGTAGAGCTGCATCCAGGCTTTGACGGCATCGTGAGAGTAGTATCCGTCCGAACTCAAGAAGGCATCTACAAGTGAGCAGTGCGAAACTTATGCCCAGTCCCCACGGACAACGACGAAGACTGAGCACAAGAAAACTATTATTTTTTTGCTTTTACTCAAAAAAAAAAAAAAAAACAGCGAGAAGCACTCATTCCATGTATTTCAATTCTACTTATTTTTTTCTCTTTTTTGTGACGAAAACAAGAATGCTCAGACACTCGGTGAGAGTATTCTTTCTATACTTTGTTTAAAAAAAAAAAAAAAAGATTCATTCTCTTAGCATACTTGCTTCAAATATTCTTCAATAACTTGTATTGAAAATGTATTTCAAGGGGGGCAGAAATGTTAATGATAGGATAGGAATATTTATTACCGACTCGAAAGTAGTGGGGATAAGGAGAGGAGGCGAGAGTTTTAGTTTGGGACAGGCAGCCGGAGAGTGAACATCTGGTATAAAAAAATGAATAAAGCAAAGTCTTCAATTAAATTGTGTTTTCATTGCAATATAAAACACAACCTTTGAAATTAATCAAAAAACATAATTGAACAAATATACAATGCCATTATATTGGCGCTACATAGGCACCTAACATTGGGAAAAACATCGGAAAAACATCGGCCCGAGTATCGGCCATTCCTTTTTCCCAACATCAAAGATAGGTTACCCAAGGCTGTATCGAGTGTTGGCCGGGCTGAGCAACCCTACATGGGGAATTCCTCATAGCGTGACCGCTGACGGGTTACGAATTACTTTACTCTACTAAAATTGTAATATTCTGATATATTTCAATGTCATTTACCTCTATCTTTCCATTCCCACGTGTTCTGTTTGAATATATTTTTGAAAATACAATCTCAAGAAATTATCAGCCAATATCAAGAAGCACAACTCTCTTTCCAATACTATTCAAAAAAGTTCACTATGAATAGATCGATGCACATATCTATACGTGTGTGTGTGTGCGGGTATCCTCCACAGAAGAGAGCTATTTATTGACTGGAATTGTCCAGAATATGTTAATCTAAAATCAATGTAGAATGACTGCAACTCTGGTAGGTGTCAACCACTGGTCGCTAGTAAAAGTGTCCATTCTGTATCCAGGCTACCTCTACCATAAGAGAATTATCAGCTTGTCATATAATCCCTTGATTGGAACTCGGGAATCTCTTCAACACATTGAAATTATTAATATAGAATGAAATTACTATGATGCTGACGTAGGCATCATTGCAAATGATCAATTTACTGTTGAGACAATTAATGGTAGTAGGTATCCTAAGCTGGTTCTGGACACAACGATGATGTAATCAAAAGGGCGTAAGTCCATCACTCAGGGGATGAAAAGGGCTTAAGTCCAGATTGGAATGAAAAGGGCGTAAGTCCATCACTCAGGGGATGAAAAGGGCTCAAGTCCAGATTGGAATGAAAAGGGCGTAAGTCCATCACTCAGGGGATGAAAAGGGCTCAAGTCCAGATTGGAATGAAAAGGGCGTAAGTCCATCACTCAGGGGATGAAAAGGGCTTAAGTCCATATGGCATCAAAAGGGTGTAAGTCCATTACTCCGAGAATGAGAAGGGCTCAAGTCCAGATGACGTCATCACATGCTGAAAAGGCAGATTCTAAGAAATGACGTCATATTGAATTCTCAGAATTCATGGAAAGAGAAAATTCCAAGAAATGACGCCATATCTCAGAATTCATGGAAAGGGAAAATTCTAAGGAATGACGTCATATTGAATTCTCAGAATTCATGGAAAGGAAATTCTAAGAAATGACGTCATGTTGAGGAATGCTAAGGAATTCTGAGAAATCATATCATATTTATTCCTCAGAATGCTGAGAAGGCTCATGAAGGAACAATTCCCACATGAATTTCATTTCATTTGCAGACATTCTTCTTTCTCATGGAACATTTCATAGTAACATTATTCTTTTTATCATGAAACTTCTGAGTCATCTGCACGTGCATCCAAACAAAAGACAATCGGGGAAATTCTGAGAAATGACATCATATTCATTTCTCAGAATGCTGAAGAGGCTCTATATCTCATTATCATATGAAAAAGAAAATTGTACTAAATATAATATGATATGATTTAATAATGGAAATCCCAATCCTTCTCGTTAGTTGAATCAGTCGAGGCTGAATATTCAACATGGATGGACTTACACCAGACGAGATTAAGTCTTTGATTTCTACTCCACCATTCGTCTACGATTATGATGATATCATATCTAAATATTTTGGAAATGATGCTCCAAATCATGCATGGGATTTTCTACATGATATCCTCCAACATCAGAAAAATTTATTAAATGTGAAGATGGAACGATTCGAAAATATTCATGGAGGAAATAATGGGAGAGATGAGAATGGAGGAGATCCCATGTGTGGATATTGTACCTTGATGAGGGAATATTTACACTTTATTGAAGATCATATTCATGAACTTCGATTGCGTGTTCTCAAATTCAACGACAAACTCACAATGGTTTTGGAATGAACTAATAATAATTTTTCAAGTGTAAATCATGTGTGTAATATGGTATTCGTAAAAAGAGCTCTTATGACAAAGCCCAATTTTCATAGCTTTGTAATTTTTGGGTGGTAAGTGGTAGGTGGAGCGGTGGGGTGGTAGGTGGTAGGTGGGTGGTAGGTGAAGCGGTGGGTGAGGGGTGGTAGGTGAAGCGGTGGGTGGTAGGTGGTAGATAGTGGGTGGTGGGTGAAGCGGTGGGTGGTAGGTGGGGTGGTAGATAGTGGGTGGTGGGTGAAGCGGTGGGTGGTAGGTGGGATGGTAGGTGAAGCGGTGGGTGGTAGGTGAAGCGGTAGGTGGTAGGTGGTAGATGTGGGGTGGTGGGTGAAGCGGTGGGTGGTAGGTGGTAGGTGGGTGGGAGGTGAAGCGGTGGGTGGTGGGTGGTAGGTGAAGCGGTGGGTGGTGGGGTGGTAGGTGGTGGGTGGTAGGTGAAGCGGTGGATGGTAGGTGAAGCGGTGGGTGGTAGGTGAAGTGGCGGGTGGTAGGTGGTAGGTGAGGGGTGGTAGGTGAAGCGGTGGGTGGTAGGTGGTGGGTGGCAGATGAGGTGATGGGTGGTAGGTGAGGTGAGGGGTGGTAGGTGAGGGGTGGTAGGTGAGGGGTGGTGGGTGGTAAGTACTAGATGAGGTGGTGGGAACGAGAGACAATTCTATAATGTATTAACTTTTGTCTTTTCCGCTGAATCTCTTTTCATTCGCAAAACATTCTTCTTTCTCACGGTGGTATTTTACTCATAGTGATATCATTCTTTTATCATGAAACTTCTGAGTCATCTGTACCTACATTCAAACAAAAAGACCATTTTGGTGCTATATAAGCATCTCTCTGATGCTCAGCATCGTTTTTTGTCAGTATTATTCGAGTGCAGCCATGAGAAACATTCACTTGCAACGGAAGAATTTGGAGAAACTTCTACGGTTTCTCCAACAGAATATTAGAGAAACCAAGAAAGAAATTGAATCGAAAATCGACATTCTTATACTATGTACAAGACTCGTGAAAACTTCTCTCAAATAATATGGAATTTCACAAAAACCAACATTGCTAGTCAACAGAAAAATGATGTGTCGATGCAAGAGGAAAAATGACGGTGGAGAAGACTATGTGGTCAGTCATCATGGAGCTATTGGTGGATGTACAAGGATTCCAAGGAATTCATTGTGAAAGAATTAGCTCTGATGAGTTTGGAAAAATCAGTGGAGAAATCAACTATAGTATTCTTCCAACCTCCATGTGATTTGAATGAAATACCAGTTAAATATCGTAGCACAAATAAATGGCTTGAAAGGAATTATCATGGAATACCATGGAATTATGGTAATATTCCATATAACCAATACATATCGTGGTTTCTCTAGCTGAGTTGAAGTTTTCACAACCCAAACGTGTTTATTAGTTTCAGGCAGTAATGGATATTCATATAATTCCCAGGTTCGATATGCGATTGGAATCGCTATATCTTTGGTCATGTAATTGAGCAATTCAATTCGTCGCTCATCAGATACTTTAATATAGGGAACCATCCATTCAATTTTTGATAGTGAAATCTTAATACTTTCAGCTACAGTTTGCACTATAGCATTCAGATCTGTGTTTGATCGGGTGAGAATTAATTCATGCTTCGCATTCATTACAATACGTTGGTAATCTTCAGCGAATCCTAGAATGAAACTAAGCGGTATTGATATATCGAAATTTCCTTCATCATCAGCTAGTTCAGAGTTATCATTGATTTTCTTTGACCATCCATCATTCTCCATAATCGACACTTGATTCGGGCTTTGGGAAACATAATTCTTCATGATGGTTGTAATGCCCATATTTTTACAACGATCAATTTCAACTCCATTCAATTCGTATCGTAATTCCTCGAAAAGATGACAAATCGCATTATTAACGAGTTTTGAAGTAGCAGCCACATGACCATCAGCCTTTGTTAATTTTCCTTGAATATGTAGTGTACTTTTGCTTGGAAGCAAACATAGATCCTGATGCTGCACAAGGATACGAATCTCATCATTATTCTTGAATCCTGACGATGCAAATGGTTGGTGAGGATGGATTTCATAATGAGATATGGATTCATCGAAAACAATAGGTTTCCTTATCGAGAAGATATCTTCCATGGTGTAAAACAGCCGATGAAAATACAACAACAACAATGAAGATGCACTTTTTTATTTATTTTCTTTTGGGTTTCAGGCTTGGATGTTTTTGCACTTTCAGACCCAAGTTCGTTAGAAACTGGATGTTCTGAGATGTCAATCCGTTCACTAGCCCCTGTCGACTGATGTGATTTTGACATGATTGAGGCTTCTTATAGCTTCCTCCTGTCTTGCAATGGAATACTATACCCATATTAGGACTTCACGTGTAATCTTATTGTGATAATTTCACCTCGAAAATTCACTAAATGACCATCTTGATCGACTATCCTCAATTGAAGATGATGTATTGCTTGAACAACGATTGGAAGGTAAATGACACTAGACGGTTTTTCAATGATTTTATATCCAGGAGGTACACTTGGGAAGAACTTGTGGATAGTATGTGAACGCTGATTATTGATATATGCACCCATGGTTATATTGCACTCAACTCGTGAAGAATTAACCATCAGAATAGCAACTGGGAGATCTGATTTATGAGTAATGCCTGCTTCCAATATGGTTGGTCTGAAACCCAAAAGTTGGGCAATACTATCACTATGAGTGAAATCTATCCGTTCACTACATTTGATTTCACTGCACAGTGTACTGTTGTTGGGTTTGAGGCTCAATGATATATTTTTCTTTTCAAGTATTTCTTCTAAATAATATTCAATATCTTCGATTTCATAACTTCCTGTTGGAATGATTATCTCTTCTTCACCAACGTAAAACTTATTTTTCCCCTCGTCAATATTTGGTATTGAATTAAAAGTCAATAGTTCAATGAATCCAAGAGAATAACTTTTGCAGGTGGAAAGTTCAATTGGTGGGAAATAATGAGCTTCTAGCACAGAATTTCTCCCTGATAGTGTCAACGTGAATGATTCACCCATCGTGAGTAACTACTCGTTGAACTCAATGATTCCCTCTTTATAACTGCTGACTCAAAAACTTTAGACACAGATGACCACAAATAATGGTGTCATATTCTTGATATTTTTCATGATTGTATCTTATAATGCTACCATCACCGAAATATTTGATCAGTTCTTGAGGAGGTTTCAAATTTCCAAAACTATCGAAATAAATGATATTATCGTTGAATTTCCGATATGCTACCCAGTGAGTACCAGGCCCATTTTTATCATCCAAATTTATTATGGCAGTTTCACACTTTTGTGGGCCATTTTCAGGTAGTTCATTTCTCATATAGACTCCTCGGAAGTATGGAATTCCTATTTTCTTTGCATATTTGATTAAATCAACGTTGGTGAGAGCTCGGTGAGGTAGCTTTATCCATTTTTTGAATAGGGCTTCAAATGGAGACCAAATCCTTTCTTATAATGATTCAGATTGAGGCTTTTACCAATAGCTATAGCCTCCATTGTTTCGTTGTGGCGCTTATTTTCATCCAATTGATTCTTCGCAGCCTTTGCATCATTGATTGCTTTGGCAATACCTGCAGCCCCTCCTGCGAGAGCACCTGTGGCACTCAAACCTGCAAAGAGTGGTATGAGGAAAGCTGGTAAAATACCGCCTACTTTTGTTGGTACAGGTAGAACTCGCGGTATACGGATATTTCGTTTTCCTCCAACTTTTCTTACTGCTGCTCGAGCTCCAGTGAGGGCTGACTTTATAGGATCCACACTATCTGAATGGATTGATGCTTTGGCGGCATCAACAATTTGACTAAGAGCTACAGTTTTTTTATTTTTCACTACATTAGTAATTCTTTTCTTTTGCTTGTTTTTCTTGGATTTCTTCGTCTTTTGCACCATACCCGTACCAAGCTTCCTCTTAACCTTCATGATATTAGTTACGCTCCAAGCTGCTATCTTTTCACCTAATTTCGCGTCTTTGGAGAGAGCACGTTGCCAGGCTTTTTCAGCGAGAGCTTTATCAGCAATATGTCGAGCAGGAAGAGCCTTTTTTTTGGAATATGCAATATCGTGTTCCTTGCATGCACTGTCTAGAGGATTAATTCCTTGATCTCCTCGTTTCAAACGTTCAGACAACTTAGTACCAGGTCCACAATATTGATAACCAGGCCAATGCAATTCGACAGGGAGTTTATTGATGATAGAATTGACTATACCCGAACCTTTCACCCTTCGAGATCTGTGCACAAGCATAGTTTGATGGTGACTAACCATGATTATATATACCAAGACCTTTTATAGCTCTTCACAGTCACAAGATGGAGTTCAAGGAACAAATAATGAAACTAGACGTGTTGAATTTTGATGGAATAACAGATGTGAAAAAAAATAAACGAAACCGTCATGGGAAACTACTCCCTAATACTGTACGCGCCATTATTTGTGGACCATCAAATTGTGGTAAAACCAATGTTCTACTTGCTCTTCTCATGCATCCGAATGGATTGAGATTCGGAAATGTTTATATTTATTCAAAATCCTTAAATCAACCGGAATATCAGTTTCTTCAGCAATTATTGGAAGGAATAGAAGGAATGGGATATTTTCCTTTTAATGAGAATGAACAGGTTCTCAAGCCTGAAGATGCTAAACCAGATTCCATCATGATTTTCGATGATATTGCCTGTGAAAAACAGGATAGTGGGATTACATCCAATTATGAAGATATTGAAGATATGGATGAGTTGTCGAAGAAGAACGACAATTTACTTCAACAATATCTGCAATTGTTTGAAACTACAGATGGTCGAAAACAATTGGGAACGTCTATGAGCGGTATTCATCAAGTCGGAGATCGGTTTCTAATTGGTTCGAATCCTGTGCAGTTTGATAATAATCTAATTCATATAAAGAATGAGTATTTTCAACCGACTGAAGGTTTATTAGAATTATTATTCAAAGAAAAACCTGACGAAGACGCGATCTCTATTACCGATTATGAGAATTCTGGAAAGATACTCTCTATATCATCTGCAAATCGCCGAAGATATCAGAATAAGAAGGGATCAGCTCCAAATAAACTTTTGAAACGATCTAATCATCTTCAACGGAAATATCGTTCTGGTATGGGGTTGCCAACCTATATGGAGGCGAGTGGTTCGGATACGAATGTTGATTATGTATATTGGGATGATGCAAATGAATTAGTGGAAAGATTACGTTTACTCATCGCTTCGCAATCAGCTGGCAATTCAAGTCATGCTAATGAAATTATATCCATTATTGAGGAATTACGAGAAGCTGGAATCATTTATTAACATATGTGCGAGTTTCATCATCACAGTTTGAAACGAGCGTTCACAACGTAAACAATGAGTATTGATATTTTCGGAAGACAGTTGGTGAAAAGATCCAAGTACCCCAGTGTAATTGGGCGTGGTCCACCTGGAGATGGCTTCAAATTTACTTCCGATCATCACTATGATATCACACATAAACGATTATGTAATGTAGCTGATGCTGTTAATGAACATGATGCAGTCACCAAGAAAATGATGGATGGTATATTACAGCAACAATCTGGAAAACTTCGCTCAGAGTTTCAGAAGCAGCTCAAGGATGCAGATGATCATATGAAATACATTAAAACGTCTATATCAGAGCTTGAGAGTATTCTGTCAGAATATCATAACCAAATTGAAGAGTTACAACTACTAACAGATCAGAATCATCAACTTGTTTTCTTGCTCAAAAAACGAGTGCGTGTACTCGAAGATCAGGTTAAGGATGAATGATGAAAAAGCGCAATTGGCGCAAGAGCTCCATACGCCAGCTAGAAGGAATTATCCGCGAAGACAAGTGATAGTACGCGGTTTGGATGAAACATGGCAAGCTGATCTCGTTGATTTGTCAAATTATGAAGAAGATAATAATAATCATAAATATTTATTGACTGTTATTGATATTTTTTCAAAATTTGCTTGGGCTATACCCTTGAAAACTAAAACTGGTAAAGAAGTTACACAAGCTATGGGAAATATCTTCAAACAAGGACGGATACCGAAAAAAATACAAGTAGATAGGGGTAAAGAGTTCTACAATCGTTGCTTTCAAACATTGTTGAAAAAGCATAATGTGCATATGTACTCCACATACAGTAATTTGAAAGCATCAATATGTGAACGCTTTAATCGCACTTTGAAAGAAAAAATGTGGAAAATGTTTAGTTATCAAGGTAGTTATGTATGGTTACATATTCTACCTGACATCATTTCAACATATAATGATACTAAACATAGAACCATTCGAATGAAACCTAAGGATGTGAATGTTAGAAATGAGAAAAAAATCCGCCAAACCATATATGGAAATTTCATCATTGATGAACCCCAGACAAGTAAATTCAAGATCGGTGATAAAGTTAGAATCAGCAAATTCAAACATATCTTTGAGAAAGGATATACACCGAATTGGACTGGAGAAATATTCACTGTATCAAAAATTTTGAATACATATCCTGTGACATACTTACTGACCGATTATTTGAAAAATCCTATTCAAGGATGTTTTTATCAACAAGAGCTGCTTAAAGCAAAATATCCAGACGTATATTTAGTGGATAAAATTGTGAAGCGTAAAGGAAATAAAGTATTTGTGAAATGGCTAGGCTTTGACGAACGTCATAACACTTGGGAAAATGCAAATGAATTTTAATATGAATATTATTTACAACAATTTTCAATAAAGAAACAGAAATTCATGAATACTATATGATTTATTTCTTGAAACCCCATGATACAGTATCAGTTGTATTAGGAAGTAAAATTCTCTTATCATCAAGCCAACTTAATGCTAGTTTCTCTTGACGAATGGTATGAACTATATGTTTTCTACTTTGCACAATGAATTGTTTTTTTCTAAGAGTTTTATGATTAAAGAGACAATCCTTATAATCATCGATGGTTATAGTTTTCAATGTGGATCCTTTGATACCTCTAGCACGTTTTTTAATTTGTTTTTGAGGATCATCCTCTAAGACTCTGAACGTGTACAGTTTAGCTCGTAAGCCTACAAACTCTGCCATAATTTTTCCATTGCATTCATCCTTCATTAAACCTAACACTTTCTTATTCTCCAACGAAATTCCATAAATATTATTCGTATCATAATCGGATGTATCAAATTTATGAATATCCTTCTTAATATAATCATAGATATTTGGAACGTAGAATTGATATAATAGACTATCTGTATCGGTGTATAACAGTTTTGCTTTATCATCAAACGTATCGAGAATATAATTATAATGAAAATCATAAATAAAAGTTTTGGATAAATCAAGAATACAAAATCCTACATATATTGGTTTATTAAATTTTATTTTGGTACGTTTCAATTCAATAATAACCATCTCATCCTCGAAAATCACTGAGCTATGAAAATTCGGTTTCGCAATAAGAGCTCTTGCTCCATATCTACCTTCCCACTTGGTAACTAATTTAACATCTTTTTGTTTCCTCACATTCTCCATAGTCTTACCAAAAACTGCATTATTCATCAATTTAAAGAAATTTTTCTCGAATTCATTTCTCGCTTCCTTACGTAATTCTGTATTCAAACTAATATATGGTTTTAACCATGCTGCCTGTCTAAATTTCAGAATTCTATGGACTTTGATTAATTTCATCCCAAGAGCTAAACATTGTTTCAAATTACGATAATGTATTACATACTTTGTTTTTGTCAATAATGTAGTCATCAGCTTAGAGTGTTTACCATTAGGAGGGGTGTAATGTTCAGGACATAGAGGTAAGTCCTTATGCTTTTGATGTAATTCTTCAGGATACTCCAGATCGACTTCTAGAATGTATCCAATGGTTGAAGTATCCTGAACAGTCATAACATCTATTGAATCATTTGTCCATTCGAAACTACTGTATGGTAAATGTTCACTCATTGCTGCTCCGTATAAATTGTTCACATCAAAATACATGAGATATGACTCTTCAATTTTAGGATTATATTCCTTACCCATATATTTATTATTCGCTTTGGCATATCGATTTGAACATTGAGCAACACCTCCGCGAATTCCTTCCTCAATAAATAATATCATCTCTATATCTGTGAGTAATTCAAGAGCAATACCTGTACACTTCAACATCGCATCAAATGCAAGACCTGGAGCAGTATAGTAATGTAGTGGATCTAAGCCATAGGTACGTGAACAGTTGTGACGGAAATTTTCGAAAATGTCAGCTAATAGTAAAACATCAGTTTTGAGATACAAATCCGAATATTCTCCTAAGGAAGCGATATTAAAGATATTCCACACTTGTTGTGCATGTTCATAACTTTCCTCAGAAACTTCTTGATTGTTGAGCTTTGAGAAGAAATCTTCTCTGCAGGGTAATTTGTCTTCATCCAATTTTTCCCAACTATCAATATACTCATAAGGGAAAATACCCTTTCTAGTTACGAGGTCGAATTGTTTTTGGTTTGTGTAATTTTTTTTGGTAATTTTCTTGTCATTATCATCCAAATCTGATGCAAGTTTTTCGAGACTACTAGCCATGAATCGGAATGAATCAATGAATCGTAGACATACATTTGTGTTTTCTACATATTTGTGGAAAGCTATATATCTTTCTTTATTAACCGGTAAAATATTCATTGCTCCTTCAAATTCTGTAGCAAGAGTCTTGATAAAGAAATGTGAATCGTATCCCGAGAGATTATGAAATACTACTGGGATATCATGAGAATTTGTATAATTCATATTACAGCCAGCATGAGCAGCACCCCGATATTCACCAGTGAAATGACAATGGTCACTGTGTTTTTCTTCGAAAATATTGAATGATTTATCACAAATGTGACACTCTCTAGCTAACTGGAATTTCATCTGTTGATCAGTTGTAAGTGGCTTCATGGGGATGATTGTATTCAAGTGTGAATTTATCATATGAGCATGTTCTTGAAGTTCATTAATAAACCATTTAATACAATCAGATCCTCGTTTCATTTTGAATTGCGATAATGAGTCATCAAATGCACAGTGCAAATAATATGCTATACTATATGGAATATGTATTTCTGTTTCGCCATCATCATCATCATTATTGATTGGTTTGAGAATTGATTCAAGATCGGCGTAAATAACAAAAGGTACTGATTCTTTGTGTTTATAGTTTTTGAACTTTAGAATACTATCTTGATCTGTAGGTAGAATCATTCTACAGTCATTCAGATTTGCACAATCCTGTTTATGTCTTTCAAATGACTCCTGATATCTGAAATGATTGAAACATCTATCGCAAATTAATGTTTGATGATTAGTATTAGAAATTTGTTTACTTATCAGTCGGGATAGATTCCTAATATGTGTAAAGTGGTAAATTGGTTCATTTTCAGTGTTTTTCAAATCACTCTCAACTATGAGCAAGTTTATTGTTTCCTTATCAGTAACATGTTTGCTCAAATAAATTGGGATCACTTGTTCGCAATTCTTTCCTGTTGTTTCCAAAGCATAAACATTAATTGACAAATCATTTAAACGTTCGAATTTCGGAATATTTGTCAAACTCATAGGGAATTCAAAGTTCTCATATTTCAATACAGTACTATAATGCGGATAAGAACTCTTCAGATTGCGATGAGTTTCCGCCGGATGAAGAGCAGCAGTAACACACCAAAGAAAACAGAATTCGTCGTTGTTCTTTATATTGACCACAGCTTTTTTTCTCTGTATATTTTCAGGCAGATCCACAAATGTAGATGCTCCACCTTGTAATGGTATATATCTATTGATGTTCACCATGAGATTAGTGGTTTCAATCATTGTCCATCCAGAATCTCGCTCTTCGAAGTCTTCTACTTTAGTCAATAATTTATCAATTATGTTCTCATTGAACCATTCTTTAATGTCTGTAGTAGCCAAGATTGCACTATTCGCTGTAGTAAAATGTTTCCTTTCTGTTTGATCTTCACCATCACGAACAATTTTAAATTTACATGCTATTATAACATTCACTTTAATGTTTCCTTCTGTGCGTAAGATATTTTTGAAACGAGTGAAGCAAGCATCCTTAGCATCCTCTAGAAACGATCGCAAATCAGTATGCAATAAATTTATTATCACACCAGTTCGGAGTCGATTCTGGAAGGCGCATTCAACTTCACGCCATTGGACTCTATCAGTTCTATTATTTTTAACCTGTATCCTTCTTTCAGGTCCAAGATGACCACCCACTCGTTCTAGTGTCTTCAGTTTTTCAACGACCGTTTTGACATTCGATATTGTCACTTGGAGTCTTACTCGCTCACCTACAGATGATGATGATGTACGGTTTCTAAGTAAATCGTTCAATTGACGCACAATCTTATAACCATGATTCACCCACACATGAGCTGTTTCTGGAGATTCCCTTCGACATAACTCATATGCCTCTTCCATTATATTCAACAGCTTCAAACAAGTTTTCGAGTCCATCTTTATAAATTTGCAACTGTTTTTCTTAAATCATATATTGTTGGGAGCCAATTTCTCAACTTCACACTCAACACTAAAGAATTGATGCAAATTCACAATTTTGTAAAATCACTTCAATTATAGCACTTCAATTATATCACGATACTTCTAACAAGATGCTCACTGTTCAGATGGATTAAAACTGAAGCATAGCCTTCACGAGCTGCTTATATATCATCAAATTGTCTTTTGTTTGAATGCACGTGCAGATGACTCAGAAGTTTCATGATAAAAAAATGATATCACTATGAGGGAAACACTAACGTAAGAAAGAAGGATGTTTGCGAATGAAACCAGATTCATTAGAGAACTGTCCTAGAGCCTCTTCAGCATTCTGAGTGATGAATATGATATGATTTCTCAGAATTTCATCCGATTGTCTTTTGTTTGGATGCACGTGTTACTATGACTCAGAAGTTTTATGATAAAAAGAATGATGTTACTATGAAATGTTCCATGGGAAAGAAGAATGTCTGCAAATAAAATGAGATTCATGTGGGAATTGTTCCTTCATGAGCCTTCTCAGCATTCTGAGGAATAAATATGATATGATTTCTCAGAATTCCTTAGCATTCCTCAACATGACGTCATTTCTTAGAATTTCCTTTCCATGAATTCTGAGAATTCAATATGACGTCATTCCTTAGAATTTTCCCTTTCCATGAATTCTGAGATATGGCGTCATTTCTTGGAATTTTCTCTTTCCATGAATTCTGAGAATTCAATATGACGTCATTTCTTAGAATCTGCCTTTTCAGCATGTGATGACGTCATCTGGACTTGAGCCCTTCTCATTCTCGGAGTAATGTACTTACACCCTTTTGATGCCATATGGACTTAAGCCCTTTTCATGCCCTGAGTGATGGACTTACGCCCTTTTCATTCCAATCTGGACTTGAGCCCTTTTCATACCCTGAGTGATGGACTTACGCCCTTTTCATTCCAATCTGGACTTGAGCTCTTTTCATCCCCTGAGTGATGGACTTACGCCCTTTTCATTCAAATCTGGACTTAAGCCCTTTTCATCCCCTGAGTGATGGACTTACGCCCTTTTTGATTACATCATCGTTGTGTCCAGAACCGGCTTAGTATACCTACTAATGGTGACTGACAATTCACAATTTAGAGGGACATTCAATTGTTTTTTCGAGAAAAATGATTGCAAATTTCTAAATGCTAAATAAATTTTCCTATTGAACTATTATGTAACGTCCAGAAACTGAGACTTTTTTTTTATTTTCAATGTTTTGTGAGAAAATATTCGAAACGAAAGATACCTTTCTTTTCGGATAAAAGAAATTGTATAGACAATGGTGAATACGACGCACCATTGTTCTAATAAAATGATAAGAGACATCCGGTGTAAATAATACGGATCGTCTCAAATCAAAGTATTTTTAAAAAAAAATTTATATTATTGGAATGAGTGGGGAGGGGGGAAAACGAGTCAAACAACTCGATGCTCTCTTTTCCCTCTCGCTCTTCCACTGATGGTCAAGGGCATCGAACTTAATATGCCTTGACAACAGTGGAAAATGCCAGCATTTTCCCACTCCTTCAATTGTGAGTTGCGAATCATGTGCAATTTTTGTCACATGATTGCCCCCATTATTGAATAAATTAGGGGAAGGGGCAATCGACAACGCGAAGCCGTTGCACTCCTTACCCTAATTAAGGGGTAACACCACTCTAGACCCCGAAAAAAAGACCAAACTTTGGGAATTTTTTTTGAGGATATGGATGAAGGGATCGGGTTGATTTTTTCAGGGGTCATTGAATATATATCGAAGTATATCAGAAAAAAATTTTTTATTGGATTTTCTAACCAAAATGGCGGAGATACAGTCAATCTTCCAAGAGGCCTTTTTTTAGTACCTCCACGGGCGAACTGGCAGAGGCGAAACAATAGGAGCTAGAACAAAAAAAAAATTTTCTCTGAAAATACAGATAATTTACTAGTGAAAGACATAGGATTTTTTTTTTTAACCAATTTTTGAAAAATCAGCGAAGGTTTGAAAAAAAAAGTCATTTTTAACGAAAATTTTCACCGAAAATCGTTTCTATAAAAGAAAGTTTACGTTCAATCGAAAAACGGCTATGTCTTTCACTAGATTATATGATTTTGTAGCTACAGTAAAAATTTCAGACCAATCCATCGAACCGTTTTCGAGGAGTGACTCCGCCCGAGTTGAAAGAAGTGATTCCGAGAAAAACGCGTTTAAAATTTACAAGTAATTAAATCTGAAAATCGCGTTTTACCTCTAATCTGCGATACCTGCACTATATATTTGGCCATCTAGGTTCAAACTCTGTTCCTAGATCATTTTAGCTCCAATGGAGTCTTTTTTGCGGCATCGCTCGGAAAATTTGATGCAGTGTTCGTCAGTTTCTACATACAAGTTATAGCATTTCGGTCCTCTTTTCATCCTCAATTGATGCATGAGGTGCATGATTTTGGGCATAGGACTAATTGAATATTGTTCTTGAAACCCTAAATTATTTTTCAAGACCAAAAAAAAATAAAGATTTTTCGAAATCCTAGAGTGGTGTTACCCCTTAAGTCAGTTAGTAGAAGAAGGAAGTAAGCAGGAAATAAAGATTCGGAACAGTTTTGTAAAAATGAAAACAAAATAACAAAAATAGAATTTGTGAAATTGTTTGGAAAAGATGAGTAAAAAAAAAAGAGAAGGAACAAGAAGAAAATCATGAAAAATTGAAGGATTTGTGACGTGTGGAGTCCACACGTTGGCATTGTAGCGAGAGAGAGGGAGACTCGGACTGGAGATCTCTCTAAAGTGCCAGGTAAGCAGTCTCACGGAGCTCAGGTAGTCCAGCTTCTTGAAGAAGCAGTTGAAATACGTTCGGAACCATGAGAATGCTTACCTTTGCATTTTGGCTTCACTGGGGGGCTTGGAAGACACCAAGCGGGGAAGCCAACGGCATTTCGCGCGGAGCTACCAGCGATAAGAAGGATTAACTCAAATCGTCACATTGGCGCCCAACGTGGGGCACTCAAATTTTCGTGGATTAAGTGAAGTGAAGTGATCATTTCCCTTTGGAAGAAATTGGAGTGTCAACGTACTTTGAAATTTGTATGTGAGATTGACAAGCTGGGTATTGGGGTAAAACGGAATCCGTAACGCAAGTGTGTGCGAAGTCGAATTGGTGAAGAAAAACGTTTCATAGTGAAAAGTAAATTAGTGAACAAAAAGGGATTACGGGAAGAAATTATATCCTGCGGACTACGACGATCAAGGCTGAGGATTAAGGAGATCGAGAGAACGAGGGCCCGCAAAGAACTCAGAGGCTAAGACGAGACCAGGGAAGACATCGCAGGGGAATGCAAATTTGGTTTGCCATCTTAAATATTGCTGGCTCCGTGTAAGTACTCTTAAGACTTCATCATTCCTCCTCAGAGAGTGAAACCAACCTTGACCGGTCGCCGGGGGTAGAAGGGACCGTAGGGAGAACCGACGAGTTCTTTATTTTAACGGGTTAATAAATAAAACCATGAATATTCCGGCGTCAACTCTTAGCGATAATATGCCCACAACTACAGCAATTACTACGGCAGTGGGGGGGAGTACAATTACAACAACAACTTCTAGCACTTTAAATCCTAGAGTTAGTATCACGACAACGCAAAATGCCGAGGCACTTGCACGGGGAATGGCAGGTCTAGGGTTGGGTGGGGAGAATAGTCAGTCATCGATGAGTGGGAATTTACCAGGGTTAAATTCATTCGCAGTTGGGGCTCCAAATTTTTTTCAGTCAGCACCGACATCCGCGGATATTCATGGAGAAAATTATAGAATTAGAAATGCGATTGGCCCTCTACCCAGGTTCGAAGTAGGGGATGATGTAGAGAGATTCATTAATAACGTAAAATTTTCACAGAAATTACTCAAAGTCGAAGATGAACCGGTATTTTTATATCAATGTCTATCTAAATTCGGGCCGAAAGCTAGGTTGGCGGTAGAAAATATGCTTCCAGAAATAAGTACACTCGAAGAATTGTTTATGAAGTTGCGTCTTGAGAATGCTTACCTTTGCATTTTGGCTTCACTGGGGGGCTCGGAAGACACCAAGCGGGGAAGCCAACGGCACTTCGCGCGGAGCTACCAGTGATAGAGAAACCTGGAGCAAAAGACAAACTTAATTCGCGGTATCGAGTCAAAATCCTAATCGTGTAGATCTTATTATTTTAATATACTACAATTACATTATTAAAAACACCAGTGATTGGAATTATAACCCTGTGACCCCTCTATCCCTCCTACAATTGAGCGAACTCCCCGTAAGCTTGACCAAGGTACAGAGCAGCCGAGGGTCAACGGACCAACATCGAGTATCAACAAGAAGGATTAACTCAAATCGTCACAGATTTAAAGTGAAAAAGTTGGAAAAAAAAACACAAAGAAACTAGAATTTTGGAATTAGTTGTAAGGAAAAGAAGGAAGAAAAAGGAAAAAGAAATCGTGGTGAAAAATTTAGGAAAACTGAAATAGAAAAAATTTAAGATGAAAAGCTATTGAATTATTTAAAAAAAAAAGAGAAAAATAAGTCTCGAGAAATTTGATTTTGAGAGGAGGAAAAACAAGTAAGTAGACAAAAATTCAACATAAAATCAGTAGATACTGCGGGCGCAATAATTGCGGTTTTAATGCGTAAAAGTCATTGAGTCTTTGGAAACTCTTTAAATCGTTTTCATTGCCAAAATTCAATAATTTGAACTTAAAATATGCTAAAATCAATTGAATAGTCGATTTATGAATTGTGTCGAAATTTCGGAATCATTTCTATTGAGAAAATCAAATCATTTAAATATTGAATTATCTGAGAATTTATTGAAGAATATTTATTAGATATTTTACAAAATTTTCACCATTATTTTAGTGTGACAAGGGGAACAATTAAAATTGAAAATATTTAAGAATTAATTCAAGAACGGATTGAACTTTTTTTGTTGAACTTTTAAAATCGATTTTATTATAGAAATTAATTAATTGATATAGAGAAATATTCAGAAATTAATGAAAGCATTAATTGATTACTTTTGTCAAAATTAAAAAAATAATAATTTTATCGTGAAAAAGTAAATAATTAAAATTGAAAATATTTGAGGATTAATTGAAGAATAGATTGATCATTTTTGTTAAAATTTTAGAATCAATTTTATTATGAGAATTGAGTAATTAAAAGAGAAAAATATTCGAGAAAAGATTTAAGAATTAAATTAATTGTTTTTGTTGAATTTTTATATTATTTTGTATTTAGAAATCTAAATTTATTGAAAATTTATTAGATAATGTAATCAATTATGTTTGTAAAATCTTAAAAATTGTTTTTATTCAGAAAATATAAGCGAAGTTACTATTAACCGTTAGCGGTTAACTAGTTACCCCAAGTATCGAAAAATCGAAATTACAGGTCTAACACACTTCGAAATTGATAAAAGTAACTACATCTGTCGGTAGTCGAAAAGTGTGAAATGGGACTCCATGACATAGAAAGCCGAAAAACGGGTTACGTATATAGCCATTTTTTTGAACGCCATCTATAAATTGACCAATAAAAATCATTAGAAATGTTGATGAACTTTTCAACGAATATGAAACCATCGGTTAGAAGCCTTGAAACACCCATATGCCTTATACAACTAGGTTTTTCAGCGTGGGCTAATGAGTTACCCCGCGTGGCCACCGTGTGGTCTGACTGGGGTGTGGCCGCTAAGGGTTAAAAATTCACGTTATTTTTACCTTGTCACAATATTCGATAAAGTTAAATGCAAAAACTCCCTTCTTCCTATCCCGAGCTATTGGTTTTTAACTAGGCTCAAAACAGAAAAAATGAAATAATTCATGCTATTTTTAAATTATTGGAAACAATAGTTCTGACGTAACAATTAATTCAAAACTCGAAAATTTGATCACAAACTAAAAATGATTATCAAATTTTATATTTTCAGAACTAACAACATGGAACTTTTACTGGCAAGTACACCGTGACCTCTACCTACTTGTTGTTATCAGGATTCAATAGACAATGGCAACGTCTCTTTTCGTACGGAATTTTGTATCTCTGTGAAATTTTAACATTTCCAAAGAAAAAATACTGAATCTACATGAACTTACCTTACTCAGTCAATTTGTATTTAGATAAATTCCCATTAAAATCGTTCTTTCATTTAGCTGTCCTAATTTGAATTGATTGAGAAACTACCTGCGTGATCTCAGCCATTGCCGGGATACACAAAATATTTTTCTTGTGTGATTTTACATTGTGGGTGAAATATTTTTTAAATGGGGTCCACATAAATTCAAAATGTTTCCACTAAAGGAAGGAAAGAACAAGACCAGTAATTATTTGAAATATACATAAATTTTGAATCAAATCTAAGTGGTCGTCCTAGCATTGCACTTGAGTAACTTGCAGATACGCTTTCGGAGAGAGTTCAGAATCCCGAGCATGTCAAGAATTGAGAAAACTTCGATAGAATACGTAGTGTCGGAGGGAAGAATAGGATTTCGAAGTTACGATACTTGACCTCAAAATTTAATTATCCACCACTGAATGAATATTTGTTCGAGACACTGATTGGATAATAACCCAATTAATTCCAGATTTCAGGATATCATTTCAAAATATTTGAAATGTTTTGAATGAATAATATAGAAAAGGAGTTGATTTTTAATAAGATGCGAATAATTTGGTTTGGAGAGGGAGATGAGGAAGTTTTTGGGAATAGAAATTTGCATTAACCTTTGTAATTTTGGAGAATGGAAGGAATCGAAAATAGAGTTATTTATGGTCAATAGGTCCACTGAGAAATACACATTTTGTTAATTGAAAAATTATAGACTCTGAGGCATTAGACAGCAAACGATATTGAAGGAGAATAAAAATTCAAGTCTGTCGGATTAATCATCATTGAAGATTCCCTGAAACTCATACGACTGTGCCTAAGAAAAACGTAAGACTATCAGTAAGAAATGAACGAATAAAAAATAATATTTGGTTCTTTCTTCTTGGCTCTTGGTTAATCATTTTTTCGAGTGGCAGTTGTATATAAACCTCAGCCCCCCCCCGTCCCCCAACAGAAAAAAAATTAAAAATTGTATTTTTTAGAGATGTTTAAACAAAAGGGTACGGGATCTTTGCCAGTCTTGTATAACTTCTTTCGCCAAGAAAAAACTTCAAGTAACAACATCATCCCGAATATAGGTTTATATAGAAGAGAGACTATTCTTGAAATACTATCGGAACCCCATTGATTTTGGATGAAATTCGTGGCCACTAGAATGTACACAGTTAGCCACGTCTGACCAGCTTATATCTTGTCTATTTTCCGAGGAAATGCTATGAAAAATTCACAATATCTTCCATTGGATATGTCTAAAATACCCTTAAAGATTCGACAAATGAGATTACTTCCTTCCTTGCAAAAAAATAATTAAAAACTTATTCCTAAACCTATTTTCCCACCTCAAATAATGAAGAAATATTAAATTGTTCATTAGAATGGAATTGTTTCTGTTGAAAGAGACAGTTTCCAGATGAACGAAGCCTTCCTGAGGATATGCAAAACACAGAGCGAAAAAATGAACAGCGTGAACCGATTCAAATAATATCTGATTATCGATTAGTAGAAAATCAATAAATGAGAAAAAGGTTATGATGAGGAGGGAGGATATAGGAAAAATTGGATGAAAATATTCATTGATGAACGATGAGTTGAACTTCGTTGAAATATTAAAGGGGGGGGGGGGGGTGGTAGAATCTAAGCGATAAGAAGAAGCATATTTTCAAGAATTTTTTCAGACGATTCAGGTAATCCTGCTGCATTTAATTAACTTCTCTATAATCATTTGACATCTGAACTATGTTCTCCAAAATTTTAATCGCAAAATATTGATGAATAAGCTGTTGGCAGCAAATTTCCGCAGACGCCTCGCAAAAATGTTGTTTTGCTGTGTATACTAGAACTCTTCACTGGGGGTCTATTCTCGACGCATGGGAATAGGATTCGTCAACGAATGTAGCATTTTCGCTCACCGTAATTTCATTCACGAAAGATATTTCAACACGAAAGAGCAGCATTAACGAAACGACTTTTCGATTTATTGACGAATGTCACTTCCTTGTGAGACATTGTCGATGATCCTCCGAAATAATGGTAACCCTAACGGTTTCTCGGTCACGGTCGAATCACTGACGATTGACCGTAATTTGTTGGGAAATAAACAGTCATAAACCGATTGAAGTTTGGTGTTTTCACGGTGAATGAGTAGTGAGTTTGTGCAGAACTTTCACTCAGCATCTACCAGAAATACTTGGTGATTCAACGGTGAGAAGATCGCCGTTTGACCGACAACTCACCGTGAATTCATGGCACTTTGACTGGCGAACTACCATGAACTGGAAATGAATCTAATATATGAATATAATTCGTTTTCTAGCATAAACAGCATTTATTTTGATATTATACGAACATAATATATCAGTACTAATTCCCTTAATCACTAAATTTCTCATTAATAATGAATTTCAACGAAAAAAAAATAGCACTCGGATGGGATTGAACCCGGGACCCTGACATTGTGAGCCTATTACCTAACCGTCTTCGCTATTCGCATTTTACATAGACAATTGAAGAATTTTGATGCTCATATATTGATCAGTTTCTCTCTGACTTAGAAAAATTGAATTCAATTGAATTGGTTCGATCATTGGAAATAGTTTAGTAATCACGAGAAAGCTGATTTCCGAATGTTGTCAGAATTTTAAACCCTTAACCCTCTGAAGACAAACTCCCTTTCCCTACCACTGAGTCAGACCGAACGGCGAGTGACTCGGCCGTATGGTGGGGCGCAACATCCAATGCTGGCGTATCGCGTGGGGGTCTTTTGAACACAAAATAACTAAAAATATGCTTTCTCTGAACTCCCTGTCTCTCATTCATGGATAACTCCTATGTTTCCAATAAATTCGTCAATCTGTGTAGATTCAACATTATTTGACTATGCACACTCTCCTTCTTCTCCATCTCTTGCTTCTCCTATGTCATTTTTTACATCAAGTTCACAACCATCAGACAAATCTGAAAATTCACTCTCACAATCACTCAAATCCTCCACATCAACAGAGCTTCGTGTTTCATTCGATTTTGACTGGGCAGAATTCCTGGTGGGATTTTTGTTATTCGGTTTACAATAATTGTAGGATTTTTTTACGTGAATTAATCTTAGAGCAATTTGATGGACTTCAAGCATCACTTTATTTTTAGTTACATCTTTGAGGATGTTCTACCGGTATTTTATCAAAATTTAAAAATGTACGAATTCAATGAAATTTTTTGCCAAGGTTCTCCAATTCATAAAGGAACCGTATGCAAAATTTTCGATTTTTTTTCATACCTGGTTTGAAAGCTATAAATTTTCAAAAAACCATCGTTTAACATGTGTTCTTATGGGAAATTCACAAAAGCTTAAGAAACTTTTCGGAAAATTCTTCAAATTGGATGAAACTTCAGATATAGGTGAGAAATTACCCTCCACACAAACGGTCCATTTTTATACGACGATTGGGTCAATAATTGGCATTGAAATAAAAAAAAAATGATTGAAAATTGTCACTCGCGCGTAAGTACTGCGAACTTGTGTCACCAGAATTTTCTAGAATGCAACGCTTTTCTCGAAATAAGTCTCAAACTAATTAAATGAAGAATAAAAAAAATATCTATGAAATGTAATGATAATAATATAATATTTGAACACCCGCAGCGTTCCATAATTCCCTGAAAATAATTTTAATGAGGAATTTAAAAACTCATTTTTTCCTGTTCAGGGATTGGAACACTAACGAAATCACTGCCCCTCTCATGCAGCACAGCCCCCGCTTACAATACCTGTAGAACATCCTTAAGACTTCATTCAATATTGTTTAATAATAACAATACATTGTCATTCTGGAATAACCTGGAATTTCAAAAATATATTTAAAAATTTCCCAATTTTTTAGATTTGACTTCTGTGACATCACAATCTCCAAGACCCCCCCCCGGACCCCCCTGTCACATTTTGTCACAAATTTGGGGACCCCCCCCTCCCCCTCAAGGTGTGACGTAATTTATGGACGGCCCCTTATATGCTTTTTTTCTCGACTGACCAAACTCTACCCCCCCCCCCCGCCCTCAAGTGAATAACTTCCATTCAGAAGCCTATTGTTAAAGTATTAGCAGAAAAAACTATGTCCGCTGGGAAGTAATACCGTTATCCAATTGTTTTTCAACAGTTTCAACAATTACTTGTGACCACCCTGTTTCACCATGAGCTCATAGTGTGCATCAGTCCTTACGAAATTACCTATTACCAGAATAGCAGCCAACTCAAGATCTCAATTGCATCTCTCAACTATGAGGTTCATCTTTTATAAGCTCCGTCTTTGTTGCTCCTGTAGAGCAGAGATCCGCAAAAAAAAAATTCGCATTTTTAATTTTTTAATTTTTTTTATTTCTGTAATTTCCATCGAAAAAATTTTAAGTACTCTCTTAATGAAAAATTTGGATTTTTTAATTTTTCATTAGTTTGAAAATTAATTGTTTTTCTGAAACAATTTTGATTACTATTGTAGTTAAAAATTTGACTGGTGGAATTTCATAATTATTGTCTTTATTAAACTTATTAACATTTTTATTAGTTAAATTGAATTATAAATGTCATATAAGCGTCATTTAGATTGGATTAAATTATAAGTTCTTATTTGTGTTACATTTAGTTAACACTCTCGACTCAAAATTTTTGGGAAGATTAAACATAGTAGCATTGATTTCATTATAAAATTAATTATTCCAATCAATTAATAAAGAAGAAAGAATCAAAATTTCGAATAAGAAAAAGAATTATAAAATTTCATCAGTCAAATTTTTAATTACAATAGTAATCAAAATTGTTAAAAAAAAAATTAATTTCCAGACTAATGAAAAATTTAAAAATCCAAATTTTTCATTAAGAAAGTAATTAAAATTTTTTCGATGGAAATGACAGAAATAAGAAAAATTAAAAAATTAAAAATGCGAATTTTTTTTTGCCGATCTCTGCTGTAAAGATAGTTCATGAAGTCGGGACCAGTTCTTATCAGAACAATTGAATCACGTGTAGTTCTCAAAATACTTCGGAACGCTTCATCGGTGCACCTCGACGAGTGTTTCTATGGTAGATTTAGGTCGATTCGATTTTTGGTCGATGCAGGATACGGTGTCACGTCCAAGTGTTGAGGTTATTTCTAATTAAAGAAAGAAATTTAATTAAATAATCAAATTGTCCCCCAATCACTAAGAAGTTAAAGGAATACATCTCAGCCTCCGTTTCCGCATTCACCTTTCGGTGAATAGACTGGATTGGAATAATGTTGGAATGGTTCTAGTTGAGGATAAATGAAATGAGAAGAAATTTAATTTTAATTGAAATGGCCGAACTGGCCTATATTTCAATATCCAAAATCTTATAAATTCAGTGAATAGAATATTTCCGACTCATTACCTTTGTACTTGTTTATTTAACGAATTCAAAATCGCATTTGCAATTACACTGATCCCAAATCTTACTTGAAATTTAATGTCGAATTTACTTGAGATGTATTTATCATTTCCTGTTTCTTTTTACGCTTTCTCATTTTTGAGAACTAATCGGTTCAGTACAAATAAATTTAACAATTTTAGCTTAACCAACTCTCGACTGACTACTGACTACATATTATTAACTGATCCGACCGGTCTGAATTGAACTGACTGAACTAACCGACTGACATGACAAAACTGAACTGAATCTGAATCTGAAGTGACAATCTGAATGTCACGAGGCTTTTATATATTTTTGTTAGGGCGTTTCCCTAATTTTACAGGATTCTCTATGACCAATGCTTTGGGATCACTCCATCTCTTCCACATGGTTTTCTTTTTAACATCCCATACGTGGTTAAACTCTATTAGTTGTTTCGAGAAGGTCCGTTTTCCCCTCCACAACGGTTTATTTTAGAATCTACTCATAAACTTTGTTTAAATTTGCCTTTCGAATTACACTTCTGCATTTTAATAGCCTTATCATTTTTAGGAACAGTAACACTAAGTGTGTTATATTCATCTACTTTTTCCAATGTTTACACAGTGCATAGAAAAGAATTCTATTTAGGTTGTTGCGCTACGCGTGAGACTTTCGTAAGGGCCGGATGAAAAACTCGTAAAAGAGAGAGACAGAGCGCGCGGGCTTAACCCATACGCATCAGCTATCACTCGCGCGTGAAACGTAAGTGCAGCGACCCTATTGTGGAGAGCACTAAACGAATTTCTCAATATGTGGGGAATAGTAATGAGATACTGTACGGTAACTCCAAAAAATATGTTTCCTCTAGAAGAGGCCTACGTGTAAAAACACTCGTCTATTTTCATCGATTTTTAGAATAAATTTTAGACAAAGATATATAACAATAAAAAGACGTGCGGACGTCACAACGGCTTATGAAAAATTTCATGTAAAAATCTTGTTATCCGATTTTTTTGGCGGAATAATAAAATTACATAAGTGGGGTTGTTGGATTATGCTCCTACTTGTTTTGGGCATATCTTCGGTTCTATCTCGAATGAATAGTGAGATGATTTCTCATTGGTCTATGGGGTTTTAACTTTTTTAAGTCAATTTTCGAGTGACTCATAGCACATTTCATGAAAATAAGTTTTTCCACTACATAATCTTCAGAAATCGATCATTTCTCAAACCACATGAATTGATGGTAGATGCTGTAACTTTCTGTTTAAGATCAGTCGCAAGTCGTTACAAGCAATAGAAAAAAAATAGCCCTCGATGATAATTTTTAAAAAAATTTTGGCCTGGCTGTTTCACTTCTCATTGATAATATGAAGTTAAAAATTCCGGGAATGCATATCAAATATTTCAATCAGAAAGAATTGTATAAGGAAAGCTGTAATGAGTTTTGAATTGTATTAAATGCTGTGAAGAATCCGCAAAAACCAATCAAATTCACACTTATAATACTTGGAGTCCTTGAAAATTATCGGGTTCTTCCCGAAAGTTTTGTTGCTCAACAACACGTACGCGAAGTTTGGCAGTTACAAGGTCCCAAGCGCCTGTATGCGGGAATTCTGGGCAGAACTGATGACAGGTTGCTGAGCTCGTGAACTTGAGGAAAAAATCCGATGAATTTTCAAGCACGAGAAGTGGCTGGGAGATTATTTTTTTAATTCTCATTTTGGCAGATGTGTGCACGGATTTAACGTTTTCGTGGGATGAAGTGAGTTGGAATTTGATGGAAAAATTTTGTTTCCTGCTTAGCAACAGCCGTGGTATCCTATTGTAAAAAGCGCAGGGTATTTGACAATCGAACATGGCGGATTGCATCTCGAATTGAAGGAGAATCGAACTCGAACTGCAAATAGTCGAACTCGAATCGACAGAAGCGAATTCTGGTGAACATTATGGAAACTAATTTTTTTAATTATTTTTTCATAAAGAAAAGTAAATAACCTTCAAATTTCATGTTATTATCAACTCAATAATTGAAGGATGAAATGATTTTAAATGAGTGAAGCTAATTACAAAAAAATAATTATAGACATTGGAAAATATTATTGTCAAATGAAAAAACAGAAGGGCATTAACGACTTCGCTCCTGAGTCATGTTTCTTTTAATTAAAATATAATTCTGTTACGTCAGAACTATTATTCCTAATAATTCTGAAATAGCATGGATTATTTAATTTTCCCTGTTTTGAGCCTAGTTAGAAACCAATAGCTCGGGATAGGAAGAAGGGACTTTTTGCGTTTAACTATTTCCAATCGGGTGACAAGGTAAAATAACGGACATTTGTAATAATAATTTGATTTATATTTTGTAGATTTCGCCTATTTATATTCTAAAGATTTTACAAAAATAATTTTTACATTTTTCAATCGATTCTCGATAGATTTGAATTCCAACTATTCAGTTTTAATAATAAAGCGATTTTAAAAATTTCACAAAAATAATAATTTCGAACTTTTAATCAATTTTCAAATAAAAATTTCAATTTCAATCATTTAATTTTTTTCACTAGGAATAATTAAAATAAAATAACATGATTTTTTTTTTATAAATCTGACAGGATTCTCTAAATTTTACTTTTCCAAATTTTCATTAATTTCATTAATTTGTTACGTCCTGGCAGTCCCTGCGAATTACCCTTGATAATTCACATTCCGTTGAATTGCCCAGACTGAAGTCCCGTTCTCACTGGAAGCCTTAACTACAATATAGTTTTAGAATTTTGTAGGTTCCGTCAACCAACCGCTAAGCGCGACTGAAATAAATGTGCAGACAAAATACGAATTTGGTTTCACAGATTTTATTCAACACTCAACTATTAATTAAAATACACTGATCTTCACAATTTGGATTTATCAATTAAGTTTATTCAATTTTAACTTGAACTTTTATTTCGAACTTGGATTTTCCTTATATTTTGGAAGTTTGAGAGTTTTTCTTATGTTTTCACAAAACGATTCAAGTTGCATGTAAGTTAGTGAGTTCGTTTGAATTTAGAAATTTAGATTGTTTGAGATTTTTCGTTGAACTAGTTTCCACTAAATTTGAGTTTCTTACTCTTGAACGATTTCGTAGTCTCTGATTTTGTTTCTGTGTTTTTCGAATTAGGAAAACTCGTGTGGGCGTGAATTTGGGACTGAGGAAGAACGGGATTGGTGAAAGAGGGAAAAGTGGGAAAAGGTTCAAGGGGACACGCCTGGCCCCTGAGTCAGCGTGGACCCTGCTCGAGAAGATGAAGTTTGTTTTCGAATTTTGAAATTCGTCTCGGTTTTTCCAAAGTTCGGTTTATTTATCTTTTATTTACTGAGGCTTGTCCTATCTCATTCGAATTTGTACTCGAAAATATTATTCAAAAATATACGCGTGGATGTTGAAATTAGATTATTGTATTTTAGTGATTCATCTTGGGAAAAAAATGTGGGGTCCAGAAACAAGAATTATTTGTTGTTTCCTCTCATTTGTTAAGGGTCTCGTATCGCCTGAGAACATTTCTAAAAATTGAGTAAAATTACTATCTAGACTATACTCCATGTAAATAGCGCCCGACAGTCGATAACTTGGTATTTTTAAGGATTAGTGTATGCGTGTGGCACTGCGAGGGACGTAACAAATTCAAAACAATCAAAATAGAATGAAATAAAATTTTTTCATAAACGCGACGGGATTCTCTAAATTTTACTTCTTTACAAGTTTATTAATTTTTCATTCAAACCTAATTGAAATAAAATAAAATAATTTTTATAATGAATCCGACAGGATTCTCTAAATTTTACATTTCTAAAATTTTATCGATTTTGTTGTTTAAACCCAATTAAAATTAAATCAAATAATTTTTATAATGAATCCGATGGATTCTCTGAATTTCGCTGTTTTTCTTAAAATTTTGCTACAAATTTTCCTTTTAAAACCAATTAAATTTAAATAATATAATTTTCATAATTAAATCCGATTTTATACAAAAAAATTCTTCACCGAATACGCAAAGTCTACGCGAAGTATCCACCGATTTCTATTAATTCTTGTCCACTTACGGTTTTTCTTGTTTAATTCCAAATACTTCTCAATTTCAAAAATTTTCTCTTCTCCTTTTTCTCCTTTTCTCACAATTTCCAAAGTCACCATTCTTTTTTTCTTTCTCTCTCTTTCATAATTTCACAGTTTTACAATTTTTCCTTTCTCTCCCTCACAATTTCCAAAATGCATAATTCTTCGATAAAATTCGTTTTATTTCTTTCATTTTTTTTGTCACTCAAAAATTTGTTTTATTTTTTTTTTTCACAAAAAAAAATTTCGTTTTATTTCTTTTGTTTTCACACTCAAAAATTTGTTTTATTTTTTTTTCATATTCTCAAAAATCCCCAAAGTTTTTATATAAAATTAGTTTTAGTTCTCTCTTTTTCGCATCAAAAATCCCCACAATCTCCACATTCTTCAATAAAATCGTTTTTATTTCTCTCTCTTTTCACACTTAAAATTTTCACATGTAATACCACAAGAGCTTCAAAATTATCGGGTAATTTTCCGATAGGTTCGTTGCAAACAAATGAAGGAGTCAAGTTTTTCAGGTAGTGATTTTTCTGAAAAACTTGACGACTGTATGTCGAATGGTGCAATTCTATTGGTCGAAATTTGGATGGAAAAAATAATCACAATAGTATAATGATTGATACAGTATAATGAATCATGTTCACCATTGTTTTTATTAACTTTTTCATTCGAAACGAAAGGTGCCTTTCGCTTCGAATGATAAAAAAAAATATGAAAAAAAAAAATAAAAAAAACGTCTCAGTTTCTGGACGTTACAATTCCATAAAAGCTTTTGTTGCTGTTCACATAACATTAACATTTATTAACATTTATTAATTTGTTAACAATTACTTTGAACTTAAGATTAAACCATAGATACATCGAGATATTATTCGATGTCATGGAATGAATGGCACATTTCATTTGAATGACAGCTTAATAATAGTTTTCAATTGATCTCAAAAAATATATTCGTTTGTTTATTGGTACTACCTATTCAGGTTTTATACCCTCCAACTGCCTCGTCACCTCCCTGCCCTATTGCGACGCCATGGGTCGACTTTTGCCCTACTGCACCGCATTCGCCGTGGACCAGGGGAAACCATGGAAAACCCTGATCAGGCACAGGCGGTCGATTATATAGGGCTTTAATGTGCCTTTCTGTCACACTGACGAGAAAGGTACACTAATTCCCCATAGTCACACCTCCCGCTCAGTTTGTCGTTTGGTCTGCGTACGGCAAGCGGTGACCCATCCAAGTAGTAACCAGACTCAATGCTGCTTAACCCGGTAGATCCGCCGAGCCGTACACAGACCGAACAGCCAAACTGTCGGTCTTCTCAAAAAAAATATATTGAATTCAATTCTTGGATCGTCAATGGAATCAACAAACAACAGTTAGAAGAATATATTTCGGTACATCAATTAATTAGATCAGTATTAAATATGAATTATACAGCGTTAGGCTGCTCCTTTTCATTTTTTCCCAATAACAAAAATATATTAAAATCCCAATTCATTCCTCGAACATACATTTTCCAACTCATTACAATTTCATGAGAGTTATTAAAAAACTCTTTTATAAAAAACGAGAAACTCAATTTATCAGAATCAAATTTAATTTTTAACAAAAAAATCAAACTCACGCGACGATGAACCACGGGACATCGATGGTGAACATCACCGTCCCTTATTAAAAAAAATGGCGCTAATCCCAAATAATTTAAATTTTACAAAAATTATCATGCTTACCGGAATTTCGCGAATGAATCTTATTTTGGTTTTGGAGGAATAACTTCCCAAATTGTCTAAAAAACCTTTGACACAGCATCAATTAATTTTCAGTCATAATTTTTAATTAATGTCAATTAATGAATTATTTTTCCCAGCAACGATGAAATGGATGAACGGGAAAATTTTTTCTCAACAGAAAAGTGTTAATCCAACCGCACCAAAACGGGAAATGAAGAGTCAAAAATTTCGCCACAGATGGCCAAAAAAGAAAAGCAGTTGTTGCTCAACAAGTGCGGATAGCAACATGTTCACTGGTTATGCCTGTGCTAGACGTATGCGCTAGTGTTATTTGTGTCACCGTCAGTATTGCTGTTATATGCTCTATATAATCGAAATCCTGGTATACTGGCATATGTTCTCTGAATATTCAGTTTGGTATTCAAAAATTGACGGTATTTTGAGCGAAGTTTAGAGCTTACCATGCAGGAGAGAGTGACGTTCATTGCTGAGCGAAGTAAGAGTATTATGTCCATGACTTGACCTGTAATTAGGAAACGAAATCTCTTATTGCATGAATTTTGGGGATTATAGAAAAATATTTGTCGGTAAAGCCAATCAGCTCCCCCAAATCGCCTACAAATTAGATAACCCCCCAAAATTAGCTTACCCCAGTATAGAAGAGCTTACCTCTCTCTGTGCAATGGGTCTTCAAGTATCCTCCAGTACTGTACATGACAGTTAACAGCCCACTCACAGACGGCATGCCCCCGAGGATTGAATTCAAAAAGAACAAACTCCTCCAAATTTTCGTTGCACCATCCGAATCAATGGAGGAAGATTCCCCTCCATTGCGGATTACCTGTTATTCTTGCTGGTCGCGGTTGTTCGATGTCTCCTCGGCCTGTGGTCCACACCTCTTTGACGTCTCTTTCCACCAAATCAACAACTGCCCTACCATGTTCATCAACCAGAGAATGAGCTTGGGGGCAACTTCGGCCATCCCAAAAATCGTTAGGTCCCAGACATTCACTCCCGTTGCAGGGGATGTACCATCATTCATCTCTGTGCTATTGCCACGGGTCTCATTGCCCAAATTCTCATCAGGATCGAGCACCTTCATCGGATGTGTCTCGTCACTTATAAAATAAAGCGGTGCACATATCAGTGCACTGATTAAAAAAGACGCTGCTATTGGGCGAATAGCTGTGCGACGAGTGTATCCGTGAAATCTTGAGGAATTAGTATCTTTTCTGTAATCCGATACTGTTCGTATGAGACTCAGCAACATTGACGCTGTCTGCATTGTCGAACTGAATATTGCATGGTTGCGAATAAACCATGAGTTCTCAGGTGTGCAAATATCTCTGTCTGAGAGATCATACTGGCACATCATAATTTCAAATAGACTAAATGAGAGTCCGACCAAAGACTCAGCACAGGCTGAGCCAGTTAATATTGCACCTTCAGATGCCGGTATTATTTCTCGGGTGAGAAAGATCACGTTGCCGATATTGATTACTGATGCAGAGATAGAAAGGGGCAAGGATACCCAACAGTTCATTGTTCTGAGTGCGTGATAAATTTCGTTTATATTTGTTGCATGAACAGGCCACTCTCCTATCAATTACTGGAATTGTTACTTTGTATTATTTCAAACTGGCCATCATTGGCATGGCTTTATCTTTGATCAGTGGAGGCAATAGTAAACACTGAAAGCCTGCAATTTTTTTCTTATTAATAGAACCATTTTTCACCATAATTGAGTCCATATTGTCGAATTATCACTCACGGTTGAGTCAAGTTGACGGTCAAGTTCACCCACGGTTATTTCACGGTCAAGTTCACCAACAGTTCACCCACGGTTATTTCACGGTCAAGTTCACCAACAACGTTACAGCTACCACGGGGGCTGACGACTGAATATCTTGAGCTCACACCGCCCTGTGTCAACCGAATCAGATTTGCGCGCATGAGCGCCAGACTCTCTTATCTAGGTTAAAAGGGGCGGGGACGATGCTCTCATAGGTAGTGGAATTGTGGAAGTGCAGTGAAGGACACAGTGCTACTCTACTTTTTTTCTCACTGGAAATGAGACACGTCCTTCGCAGGAACACAGAAATTTTTCATTTTTCCGTGATTTTGGAAAAACTGTAAATTTGTAAAAAAAATGATCATATCGATATAAAAGAAGTGGAAAATATTATTGCACATTATACATATCGCAGCACCTTGGTTATTATCTCAAATGTGAGGTGAACTCATTCCCCATCGATTTGTAACGTCCAGAAAATCTGGTACGATGTTTTTTATTTTTATGCAAAGAAAAAAATAAATTCGAAACGAAAATCACTTTTCGGTTTCGAATTTAAAGATAAGGAGAACAATGGCGAAAAAGAGTCACCATTGCTCGGGAGACATGAGAGATCCGGTCGTCTCATGTCAATATAGGGATTCGCGACAGGTGGAGAGAGGGGAAACACGAGTTAATGCGTAGTTAACTGGATGTTTCTCTTCTCTCTCTCTCGCTCTGCCACTGTATGTCAAGGGCGTCAGATTTCAGTCCCTTGACGACAGTGGAAGGATGCAAGCACTCACCCACTGAGGACTTAGGGAGGAGTCAATGCATGTAAGAATTACATCACATGTATTGACCCCACTTTAGAAAAAAAAATTGGGTAAGGAAGGGGCAACGCACTCGCATCGTGCGATGCACTTCCTCCCCAAATTAATTGGGGTGCGGCACTTGAGGCGATTAATTAGTGAAAAAAAAAGGAAAGAAAATCTAGAGTGATTTAAAAAAAAAATTTTATTACTATAGTTTTTGAATTTGAGTAGCTCAAGTGTTGTGAGGTGAAAAAAAGAAAAAGAGAGAGAGACGAGAATTTGAAATAAGAGTAAAAATTATTGAGGAATTTTAGTGTGGAAAGAAAAACTATTGTAGAAACTGTGAGTGAGAAAATATATAAAAAAAAAAGAAACAAATTATTATAAGAATTTTGGTGAAAAAAAACTATTGTAGAAACTGTGGGTGAAAAGATGAAAAAAAAGAAACAGACTATTGTGAAATTTTTATTAAAGGAAAAGAGAAAAAGGAAAACTATTACAAAATTGTGGAGTGGGGAAAAATTGTTATTATTGAAAAATTTGTATTAAATTCTCTGAGGGAAAAGGAAGATGTTATCGAGAGAGTGAGAGAGAGAGAGAGAGAGAGTTAAGGGGAAAAAAAAGAAAAATCTACAAAAAAAAGTAAGTGGACAAATTTAATGCAGAGAAATAGATGGATACTGTGCGCGCAGATTCTTCGTATTGAGAGAAATTACAGAGATTTTTTTTATTCCTGCGTGTAATTATTTTATTTTCGAATAGCCTAATTGAAAAATCGAAAAAAAAAAGCTAAAGTAAATGCGTCGGATTTATTCGGCAAATCTAATTATTTAATTTTGAGTCATAAATCCTACAAACTTAAATAAAAAAAAATAAAAAATCCTACAAACCTGGGGACAAAAAAATTGAGTAACTCCGTCAGATTTATCCTGGAAATCCAATTCTTTTTTTTTTTTTAATATTTACAGTCAAAAATCCTAAAAACCTGAAAAAAAGGTTAAAGTAACTCCGTCAGATTTATCCTGAAAATGTAGTTATTTTATATTTTTAATATTTAGAATCAAAAATCCTAAAAACCTGAAAAGAGAGAAAGTTAAAATAAATCCGTCGGATTTATTCGGAAAATCTAATCATTTTATTTTCAAAATTTGGAGATAAAATTTGAAGAAAATCTGAAAATAAAAAGGTGAAATAAATCCGTCGGATTCATTCCGAAATTTCTAATTATTTTGTTTTGAATATTTAGGGTAAAAATTTGGAGAAAATCTGAAAACACAAAGGCGAAATAAATCCGTCAGATTCAATGCGAAATTTCTAATTATTTTGTTTTTGGATATTCAAAATCAAAAGTTGAAAAAACCGGGAAATAAAAAGGTAAAATAAATTCGTTGGATTGATTCCGAAATATTTTAATTACTTTATTTCTATATTTAGAGTAAACAATTTGGAGAAAATCTGAAAATAAAAAGGCGAAATAAATCCGTCGGATCCATTCCGAAATTTCTAATTATTTTCTTTTTGGATATTCAAAATCAAAAGTTAGAAAAACCTGAAAATAAAACGGTAAAATAAATCCGTCGGATTCATTTCGAAATTTCTAATTATTTCGTTTTTGGATATTTGAAATCGAAAGTTAGGCAAGCCTGAAAATAAAAAGTAAAATACACCACCATGTGTCAACCGAATCAGATTTGCGCGCATGAGCGCTAGACTCTCTTATCTAGGTTAAAAGGGGCGGGGACGATGCTCTCATAGGTAGTGGAATTGTGGAAGTGCAGTGAAGGACACAGTGCTACTCTACTTTTTTTCTCACTGGAAATGAGACACGTCCTTCGCAGGAACACAGAAATTTTTCATTTTTCCGTGATTTTTGAAAAACTGTAAATTTGTAAAAAAAATGATCATATCGATATAAAAGAAGTGGAAAATATTATTGCACATTATATATATCGCAACACCCTGGTTATTATCTCAAATGTGAGGTGAACTCATTCCCCATCGATTTGTAACGTCCAGAAAATCTGGTACGATGTTTTTTATTTTTTTGCAAAGAAAAAAATAAATTCGAAACGAAAATCACTTTTCGTTTCGAATTTAAAGATAAGGAGAACAATGGCGAAAAGGAGTCACCATTGCTCGGGAGACATGAGACATCCGGTCGTCTCATGTCAATATAGGGATTCGCGACAGGTGGAGAGAGGGGAAACACGAGTTGATGCGTAGTTAACTCGATGTTTCTCTTCTCTCTCTCTCGCTCTGCCACTGTATGTCAAGGGCGTCAGATTTCAGTTCCTTGACGACAGTGGAAGGATGCAAGCACTCACCCACTGAGGACTTAGTGAGGAGTCAATGCATGTAAGAATTACATCACATGTATTGACCCCACTTTAGAAAAAAAAATTGGGTAAGGAAGGGGCAACGCACTCGCATCGTGCGATGCACTTCCTCCCCAAATTAATTGGGGTGCGGCACTTGAGGCGATTAATTAGTGAAAAAAAAGGAAAGAAAATGTAGAGTGATTTAAAAAAAAAATTTTATTATTACAGAATTGTGGAGTGGGGAAAAATTGTTATTATTGAAAAATTTGTATTAAATTCTCTGAGGGAAAAGGAAGATGTTATCGAGAGAGTGAGAGTGAGAGTGAGAGTGAGAGTGAGAGTGAGAGTGAGAGTGAGAGTGAGAGTGAGAGTGAGAGTGAGAGTGAGAGTGAGAGTGAGAGTGAGAGTGAGAGTGAGAGTGAGAGTGAGAGTGAGAGTGAGAGTGAGAGTGAGAGTGAGAGTGAGAGTGAGAGTGAGAGTGAGAGTGAGAGTGAGAGTGAGAGTGAGAGTGAGAGTGAGAGTGAGAGTGAGAGTGAGAGTGAGAGTGAGAGTGAGAGTGAGAGTGAGAGTGAGAGTGAGAGTGAGAGTGAGAGTGAGAGTGAGAGTGAGAGTGAGAGTGAGAGTGAGAGTGAGAGTGAGAGTGAGAGTGAGAGTGAGAGTGAGAGTGAGAGTGAGAGTGAGAGTGAGAGTGAGAGTGAGAGTGAGAGTGAGAGTGAGAGTGAGAGTGAGAGTGAGAGTGAGAGTGAGAGTGAGAGTGAGAGTGAGAGTGAGAGTGAGAGTGAGAGTGAGAGTGAGAGTGAGAGTGAGAGTGAGAGTGAGAGTGAGAGTGAGAGTGAGAGTGAGAGTGAGAGTGAGAGTGAGAGTGAGAGTGAGAGTGAGAGTGAGAGTGAGAGTGAGAGTGAGAGTGAGAGTGAGAGTGAGAGTGAGAGTGAGAGAGAGAGAGAGAGAGAGAGAGAGAGAGAGAGAGAGAGAGAGAGAGAGAGAGAGAGAGAGAGAGATTGGATTTTATTCGTGTACATTATGTTGTACAACGTTACCAGATATAAAAGTACAGAGTTTTTATAAAACAACAACAAAAAATAACAGCATAAGCTCAATATACAGCGATTAAAGTAAAGAAATTAGCATAAGTAACTATCAGAAACCTGCAATAAAGTGCAGACTCGCAATTCAGCCCGAATTTACCACCACAAACCACGCATTTGCCACAGTTGTAGTACCACGGCGACTTGTCGCGTCTGTATGCACATTGATGTCGAAGGACTGATATCCAACCAGGATTCAGCACTTTGAGCTCAGCGTAATATCAGACTAAGGGGACTCCTATCAACGTACCAGCCAGAAGAGAAGAGAACAGGAAAGAAAAAAAAGAAAAAAAAAAAAAAAGAAAAAAAAAAAAAAAAGGGAGAAGGAAGAAGAGAAAAAGAGAAGAAAGAGGAGCAAAAGAGAAGAAGAAGGAAAGTAAAAGAAGAGTAGAAGAAGCAACGCCGAAGAGCAACAAGAGACTCATACTCCAACCACACGATCCCCACCGTTCAGCAAGAAGGCGCGGAGCGCAGATTTGAATGAGGGAAGTGACGGAAGATTACGGAGAGAGTCCGGCAGCGAGTTCCACAGATACGCCGACGACACCTGAAAGGAGCGGCGCATAACCTCCGTTTGGAAGGGCTTCACAACGAGCGGATTCACCTCCCCCCTCACCGGGCGCGTGCTCCGATTGACCAGAAGAAAGTCTGCCAGGTACTCCGGTTCTCCAGACCGGAGCAGTCGGAAAATCAGACATGCCAAGAAATATGTCCTGCGCTCCCGACAGGCCAACCAGCGCAACCGCTCACGGTAAGGGGAGACATGCTCGTCTCTCCTTGCACCAAAGACATATCTAACCCCCACGTTGATCAAGCGTTGAATCTTGAGGGACAGCTCCACCGAGAGACCATCATACACCAAGCAGCAGTAGTCAATGATTGGAAATACAAGGGCCTCTATCAGGTGTTTGCGCAGCTCAAAAGTAGTACTTGACCGAAAGAAGCGTAGGCGATACATGACTGAGTGGACTCTTTGAGACATACTCATGACATGTTCCTTCCACAGCAGCTTACTGTCAAGCACCACTCCCAGGCTACGCACCGAAGACTGTAAAGGCACCCTAGTCCCCCCGATAGTCACTCCAGCAAACGGATGCGAGTAGACCTCGCTCACATAGTACGACGATCCAAACACAATGGCGTTCGTCTTGGACACATTCAGCTTCAAGTTGTTCCTAAGTGCCCATGCCGACACACAATCTCCCGCCTCACCCATCTCCCGGGACACCAGGTCCAGATCTCTACCGGAGAAGTGCTGATAGATCTGCAGATCGTCCGCATACACCAGATGGCTTACTCCCTGTGGGAGACACTCCCAAAGATCATTCACAAATAACAGGAAGAGCAGAGGACCCAGAACCGAGCCCTGTGGAACACCCCTGCTCAGCGGACGATACGCAGACCGACCACCCGCACTCCCCAGTGTCGCCTGCGAGCGCCCTGCGAGGTAACAGGCAATCCATCTAATTGCAGCAGAAGAGAAACCATAGTTCTTCAGCTTCCGAAGCAGTAACACATGACTCACCGAATCAAACGCCTTGCTGAAATCAAATAGAAGGAGCATAGTCATCTGTCGGTTGTCTATAGCGGAACGAATGTCATCAGTGAGTTTAAGTAAAGCAGTCTGTGTACTATTATGAGGACGGAAACCGGTCTGGAGAGGATCAAGTATAGCTCGCTGCGCAAGGAATCCAAGGATCTGTGAGGAAGCCAGCCTTTCCAAGACCTTGGACAAAAAGCATAACAAGGCGATAGGTCTGTAATCATTAGGTGATGAAGGGTTCTTGACCTTGCTCAGCGCGACTATCAATGATTTTTTCCACTCCGAAGGAAAGGAAGCACTGGCAAAAGACTCGTTAAAAATCTTGACAAGATACGGACAGAGCGTTGCCAGCGATGCAAGAACAACCGACCTGGGGACCCCATCAGCGCCCTTGGCTTCAGAGGAGAAATGCCCAATCGCATTAGTCACCTCTTCAGCCGTCACAGGCCTGAAGGAGAAGCCCACATCAGCAGCCCCATCCGCCATCGATAGCGTAAGCAAAAAGTCCTCTACCGATGGATCAGAGGCATCAAAAGAGATATCAGCAAAGTGCTTGTTCAGCTCATCATGGTCAAAGTCGGACGCAGCATCCTCAGAGCGCACCACTCCAAGGTGACGAAGCTCTTTCCAAATCGCCGCCGGATCACTGAGCGAGCCAAGCCTCACCTGAAAGAAACCCTGCCGTGCACCTTCCACTTCAACATGAGCTCGATCCCGGGCATGACGATACTCGAGTAGCGCAGCCCGCGATCTCACCCTCCTATAGATACGATATCTGCGGTCCCTTTCAGAGATCAGCTGAGCAATGTGTCCAGTGAACCAAGGCGGATGTTTGGATTTCCCGCCCACAGTCTTCCAGGGCACCGACGATTCAATAGCACTGTCAAGGAATCCACTGAGACAGTCAACCATCTCTTCAACGGATGCCGCCCCTTCAAACAACGACCAATCACAACCACGCAACCGATCATTCAACACTCCAGGATCCAGTGATTTAAAATCTCTGTAGCGGATCTGCCTGGCTGATTCCCCAACCGGCACACCAATCTGCAGCGTAGCCGTGATGAGATCATGACCATCAACAAACGGCACCTCCGTTTGCCAGTACGACAGCAGAGTGTCCTCCATATCAATCAGGCAAAGATCGAGTAGGGTGTCTGAAGTACTCGTGTGATGGGTGGCACCATACGGTACCATTTTGAGACCATTGTCTGAACAAAAAGAGCGTACAAAAGCTGAGTCATCATTCGAGAATGACAACTGATCCGCATTGAAATCTCCGAGAATAACTTTGGAACTGTATTCTTGCAGATAACCCTCTAGAGTGGGTACGAAATCAGATCCCATAAGAAAAGGAGCATGATTCGGACGATAAACTACACCAACAAGCAATGGGAACACCCTAGTTCCGGAGATCTCACAGAGCAGATACTCAGGAAGACCAGGCTTACTTGTCCACACATGTGAAGATTTTGCAAGGACCCTCGCCTTGAGACATTTATTGACATATAGCGCAACCCCACCACCCCTGGTGTTCCGATCAACCCTGAAGAGCATATAACCCTCAAGCGAGACAATATCATCATCAACTAGGGGGCCAAGCTTTGTCTCTGACATAGCGATGACATGGAACGGAGGACGAGAAGCCAGAAAGTATCTGACCCGCTCAAGATGTGCCCTAACCGAATTTACATTGAGGTGACAAACGCGCAGGCCCCCGGCCCCCACCAACGCCACCGAGGCATCAGCGTCACTCAAGCCAGATCTCTTGCAGGGAACGGGAGTATTAGGAGGCAAAGGCACACCAGTAGCTGACAATGACGACGATAAAGCGGAGGACGAATCCCAAGTGCTCGAAGAAGTAGCAAAAGAAGTCGAAGTTGAAAAAGTGAAAGAAGTAGTAGAAGAGACAGTGGAAGAAGAAATAGCAGAAGTAGCGAAAGAAATAGAAGGAGAAGAGGTAGCAGCGTCTAAGAGGAGTCCCTTGAAAAGTTTTTTAAATCTTCTAATGAAGTGATACGAGTGGCCACATCTTCCTTTTTACGCTTCACAAATACCTCACCATCACGAATGTAGGTGAAAAAACCCTTTGACCTTGATGCTTCCCTTACCGCTCGACGAAGCTCATGGAGATCAGGTGGTAAAAACTCATTGATATTGATGAATGAGGGTCCAAGCGGCATCTGAACTCCAGCAGCCAAAACTAGGTCTTTGTCCAGCTGGGAAGTGTGTAGCTTCCCATGTCTAGCCTTGCTAACCACCATGCTGTGCGCAATCGTACCAGAAGACATTGTAACCAGCAGAGAAACCGACCTCACAACATCATTATTCACAGCCTCAGCCTCCGCACCCAGCACCGACGTCCCCGAAACCACTGAGTCACCTACTTCCCTCTCCGTCCGTCTCACAGCTCTCCCAGAGCCCAGACGCCGAACATTGACAATGTTCTCAATCGTGCATGATCGGCACACTGCATGAACTACAGCGAATGCCATTCCCTTGAGATCATCCATTGATTGCATTCGCAGTCCAGAAATGAGGATGTCTGGCGCCATCTTCGCTCTTTCAGCATTAATTTTGGCAATAGAATCCGAGAGTCCTCCCACTGACACTGATATAGCACTCAGCTTCTCAACAACATCTGCCGGAGTCTTGCCAGCCGTAGCCACTGACGCCACCGCATCTCCCACAGCCTGACGCAGGTTCTTCTGTTCCGCCTCCACCAACCCTACACGCGTACTAATTGCCGCTACCTCCGAGACCACCCCATCCACCTTGAGAACTAGTTCAGGGATAGTGTCAAGGGCCGAAAGGCTATTGGTCACTTCCTCTCGAAAGGACGTCATACGCTCAGAGAGAGAGAGAGAGAGAGAGTTAAGGGAAAAAAAAAGAAAAATCTACAAAAAAAAAGTAAGTGGACAAATTTAATGCAGAGAAATAGATGGATGCTGCGCGCGCAGATTCTTCGTATTGAGAGAAATTACAGAGATTTTTTTTGTTCCTGCGTGTAATCATTTTATTTTCGAATAGCCTAATTGAAAAATCGAAAAAAAAAAGCTAAAGTAAATGCGTCGGATTTATTCGGCAAATCTAATTATTTTATTCTGAGTCATAAATCCTACAAACTTAAATTTAAAAAAATAAAAAATCCTACAAACCTGGGGACAAAAAAAATGAGTAACTCCGTCAGATTTATCCTGGAAATCCAATTCTTTTTTTTTTTTTTTAATATTTACAGTCAAAAATCCTAAAAACCTGAAAAAAAGGTTAAAGTAACTCCGTCAGATTTATCCTGAAAATGTAGTTATTTTATATTTTTAATATTTAGAGTCAAAAATCCTAAAAACCTGAAAAGAGAGAAAATTAAAATAAATCCGTCGGATTTATTCGGAAAATCTAATCATTTTATTTTCAAAATTTGGAGATAAAATTTGAAGAAAATCTGAAAATAAAAAGGTGAAATAAATCCGTCGGATTCATTCCGAAATTTCTAATTATTTTGTTTTGAATATTTACGGTAAAAATTTGGAGAAAATCTGAAAACACAAAGGCGAAATAAATCCGTCGGATTCATTTCGAAATTTCTAATTATTTCGTTTTTGGATATTTGAAATCGAAAGTTAGGCAAACCTGAAAATAAAAAGTAAAATATATCGGGGGTCTCAGGAAACACCATTTTAGTACTTTAATAAAATACATTTCGTTAAAAATTTTCGATTGTTAATCTGAATAGAACAATAAAAGTAATATATATAGGGTGTCTTAAGAAACACCATTTTACTATTTTAATAAAATTCATTTCGTTAAAAATTTTCGATGGTTAACTTAAATAGAAAAATAAAAAGTAAAATATTAATTACTATATTTATATATAAATTACTAAATAAATCAATTAAATTAAAGAATTAAATCAATTGAATCAATTAAAGTGCACAAGTTTCAGAAAAAAATTGGAGGCGATCGGATTCGATCTCGGGTGAGAATCGAAGCTCACAAAGAGATCGAATCCGATCGTCTCCAATTTTTGTCTGAAACTTGTTCATTTTAATTAATTCAATTGATTTAATTCTTTAATTTAATTGATTTATTTAGTAATTTAATTTCCATTTTCACGCGATAATATGAGATTCCAACTACTAGGACCGACAAATTATTAAAAATTAAAAAAAACGCGCCATGTGCACGTTTAAAACGTGTTGTTTGGCAGGCCAAAAACTGAATCAGGGTTGGCTGTGCAAATAATAGATGAATGGGCAGAAAAATGAGGTGGCAAATCAAAGATTCAAAAAATATCACGCAAAAGAATGGGAATGAAATCCAATGACAGGGAAAAATATAAAGGAGGCAAGGAGAAATTTTTAAATCAACTTATCTATCTATAATTGCAGCAGGAAAGACGGAAAGATGGGTCTTTCTACGTAAGAAAATAGCTTTGTCTTTCCACTATTGGTAAAAATGCACATGGCGCGCCTGGTTTTTTTCAAATAGAATTCTGTATAATTATAGAACGACTTATCTTAATAAAGGCTAGGTCAGTCACCAAATTGTCATTTCGATTTCCAGATGAGGAAATGTTTATTATTTCAAGATTCTCATGAATCTATGAACTTTCCATGAATCAAATACCAATTTAAAGAACAACTGGTTGAAGTTATATTCATTCCTTTCTAACTTTTCAAGTAATTTTTTTATCTCAAATTAATGAGTGTGTGATACTATGGAACAAATGCTTTTTCTCATACATATTTATTGAAAATGATGTGTAATCATCATCATCTTCATTACGTTACAGAATGATTTGATCTATTTGAAAAAAACCGGGCGCGCCATGTGCATTTTTACCAATAGTGGAAAGACAAAGCTATTTTCTTACATAGAAAGACCCATTTTTCCGTCTTTACTGCTGCAATTATAGATAAATAAGTTGATTTGAGAATTTCTCCTTGCCTCCTTTATATTTTTCCCTGTCATTGGATTTCATTTCCATTCTTTTGCGTAATATTTTTTGAATCTTTGATTTGCCACCTCATTTTTCTGCCCATTTATCTATTATTTGCACAGCCAACCCTGATTGAGTTTTTGGCCTGCCAAACAACACGTTTTAAACGTGCACATGGCGTGTTTTTTTTATTTTTAATAATTTGTCGGTCCTAGTTAATTAATTACTAAAATAAAAACACTCGGACATCACACCCCCCCTCACTAGATGGAACTACGAGAGAGTTGAAAACGAACGAGTACGACGTAAAAATTTTTATAGCAAAAACTAAGTATCAAGTAATCATTATTATCTTTAGTTTTTCTTTGAAATTACTTATTTCTTATGACTGTACTATTTTTCTATTTTAAAAATGATTCTCTATAATTCTTCAAATTTCTGGTTCTCAACTTTCAGCCAATTTAACTAATTTTAACGCACAAATCGATAATACAATTAATATTTCTAACTTATGTTCTAAATTTACAATTTTTGATATTGGTCTTCTTCATTGATAATGCTGATGACCTTTGATGTCCTTGATAACGTTGGATGATCGTTCTCTCCCAAGATCGAATGTCTATTGACAATCTTAGTTCTGCTGATTTTTAGTTTGGGCCGGAGTTACTGGTTTTTATTATTCTCAAACGGTGTTTGTGAGAACTGGAACTTCCTTCGTTTGGTTGTTAGATGTCTTTGTTCCACAACTCGTGCAAATTTCAAAAGCTGGAGTCTTTTAAATTGAAGTCTTCAGCTCTGCACTCCTGTGCAGCCTCTACAATAGAGTACCTTCGAGACACAACCATGTGCTCGACAACGCCGCAGTTCTGCCACAGCTCTGCATCCCTGTGTTTTATTTATTTTAAAATTTTCTCAAACTTTTTTTGAATCTCCTATCGAAGGACTACCACTGGTCTCGTCCCTCAACTATTTCCTCGTGGAAGACCATCCTTCACTAGTAGAACTGATCCTTGGTCTTTCTGGATTTTCTCCTGAATGTTGACTTTTCCTTTTTTGTTTCATGTTCCTTGTAATTTTGATCGGCCGTTGGATATTGAATTCTTATATCAGCTAGTAAAGTGGGTTGGAAAACTTCTCCTGATATCCCTTGAACGATGAATGATGTTCTCTGAATGTTGAAATCTTATGCAGAGAGGCTGGGCTGAGAACATTGATCACCATACTTTTCCTCGATGATAATCTGTCGAATCCCCCGCTGATCCGTTGATATACTTAATATAATTAATCACAATTACAATACCTCCTTAATTTCAATCGTCATCATATTAACTTCATGCAATCTGGATCTCTTTTTTTTGTATTTTTCCAATTCAAAACTCAAAATTAATTAGTTATTGGATTTTTTTTTATATATATAATTATTATTATTTTATTCTGTTGTTTTTTTTTCTAAATAATCTTTCTAAATTTTTCTCTTATTCAATTTTGATGATCCAAATTACATTCGAGCTATAAAACTAAACTATTCCTTCTCCGACTGCTTATCTGTATTCTTCTTTCAATGAATATTTCTTTTAATCAGATCATTTCAATTTATCAATAGTTATTATCATTAAATAATTTCTAGGATCGTTACGTCCCCTATTGTTGCATGGGAGTGCATACAACAACAGCATTTCTACTTGTTTCCCTCTTCGGAGTAATTTCCTTTTGATTGATACTAAATTATTTTATTTGCTTTCATTTTAAATTTTCTCAATTTTATCAATTTTTCAAAGCAAACGTGAATTTACTGTTTTATTCAAACTCTACTCATTATTATCAAAATTCAATTTTGTAGTAGAAAACATTTTCCTTTCATTTTTATTTTTTTCAATTTTTTTAATTTTTCATTTTTTTGATTATTTTGCTTTCAATACCATATGATTGAGTAATTATTATCATACTATTGATTTATCAGCAGAATTTCTCTCAGAAAAAGAAAAATTATGTTACTACTTTTACTCGTTAACTTCCGTTTTTTTTTTTTTTTTAAACATAATCGAACTATTATCTACAATTTTTTTCTAAATTTCCAACATCGCGAACCACCGAAGCGTAGAGCTTTTGAGGCAGTCATTCGATCATTCTTCGTAAATGATTTTTGTTTGATCATCAAAATTAGATTTTTAGATTCAGAATAATTTTCATTACAAATCAGAGATTCCGTTTTTTCTCTTTCACGGTCTGAACTCGACTGAGAGTAGTCATGTGTCCTTCCATCCATTGAGTGCTTTGCTCGGTTGGATGACCGAAATTGATTTTTCTTTTTATTTTTCCCCGAGAAATTCCTTTTTATATTTGAAACTTTACTTTTTCTTGAATTAAAACTGATTAACTTCAAAAACTTTCTTATTCTTTTGACATAATAATTTCCTATGAAATCATTATGTAACGTTTTCCTCACAATGAGTGAAAACCAACGTGATCGAGTACTTTTTGAATTCCTCTCGTGACGTCCGAATTCCAAATCCTTTTTGGAATCCCTTCTTTTGAAATTGATAATTTCCTTGGATTTTCTATCCAACGTTTTCCCCATGAGAGAAAACCCACATGAACGAGTACTCTTCAAATTGTCCTCATCACGTCCAGATTCTCTGGAATTTTTCGGATTTATTTGCTCCAATTTCAATTTCTTTAATTTTATTCCTCTATTTTCATTAATCTTACTATTTACTTCTATTTTATTCTCTTCATTAACTATTTTATCTTGAATTTCTTTTTCAAAGTTCACAAAATTTGAACTCTGTCCCGTTCCGTCACGATCCGGAACCATCAGAATATTTCCTGAATTTGAAATTGAAGATTTTTCAAAATCCTCAATTCCCAAAATTGACGTCAACGCTTTGACTTCAATTTCTTTGTTGGAGACCAGATATGGATCTGAGTACTCCCCTTCATCAACAACAACTTCAATAATGTTGTTATTCCGTGGAATATTCTTATCCACCTCACTTTGTCTGTCATTATCCTTATAAATTTCTAATTTTACTATTTCTGAATTTAATTTATAAGTAGTTTCTGATTTTCCATTTTTATTTTCACTTTCAACTTTTAAATTTCTATTTTCATTTTTTTTCAACTTTTAAATTTTTATTTTCATTTTTACTTTCAACTTTTAAATTTTTATTTTCATTTTTACTTTCAACTTTCAAATTTTTTTTTTTACTTTTAACATCGTTTAATTCTGAATTTTCATCATTAATTTTTTTAACAGAGGATAATTTTTCTTTGTCTTTCATATAATTTGAAAATTCCATATGATAACAATTCTCATCTGCGTGTCCTTTCTTTTTACAAAACGTACAAAATCTGAATGATTTCCTTGAACGACGAACGTTAGCCGTATGACCAAAATAATCACATAACTGACACTGAATTCTCTTATACGAGTTATTACTATTTCGAACCGCGCAATTTTTCGCGTCATGGCCTTCCTTATTGCAAAATTGACAAATTATTTCAATTTTCGTTACACGACTACGATTTTGATTTCTTTTATAATTTTCATCTGGATTTTTAAACTCTGAACAATTTTGCACCGAAGGACTGAAAAATTCCCTCAAAATATCTATTAAATCTGACAATTTTGAATAATCTGAATCAAATAAAAAGTCTTTTACTGATCGTGTTAAACGATTAACTTGTACAAACCGAGTGATGTACGGTTCAGTGTCTGCATTTAAAATTCTTGCGAGTTTTTCACAGTTATCAACAAATTTTGCTAAATTTTCCGGTTTTCCATCAAATATAGGGATTTCGTTGTAAATATCGCGCCAGTTTTCAGATGAATCTTCGTCAAACTCCATTTCGGCCATTTCATTATAATATTAGATACAAGATTCGAAACAATCACTTTAATTTCAAAAGAACTATTTCACAATGACACAGTGATTCAAATTTGATGGAACTTATTAATTCAATCAATTTCTAAAAAAAATTTTCCTATTTCTAATTTGACGGACAAACATAAATCAATAAATCATTTGCAATTCATTGAAACTTTACGAGTTTCCAAAAGAAAACTCTCAGTGATTTTGGTAAAAGCATTTTTTTTTTTTCGTTTCTAACTATTATTCTACTCGATTCATTTTTTATAAAGAATTTTACTTTGATTCACATTTCTTTTCAATTATTTTCTTCTAATCGTTTTTCGAAATTCTCATTAATATAAATTTTTTTAATTTACTTTTTCAGTCATTTTATGAATTTTTCATTTTTATTTTTTTAAATGAATTCATTTTAATCTTTCGAGCGTTTTCCTCTTGAACTTCAATCCACTGACGAGCCCCCAACTGTAACGTCGGGATGTTGGGGGTAAAACAGAAATTATTATTATTATTTTTCTATTAAATTTTGATTATTGGAGCCCCGAACATCCTAACTTATTTGAATTTTTATAGAAGTTGTTCCCCTGTTTTGTCTTAGTCTTTCGACTAAGCACGGGATCGGCGAGTCAAAAGGAAGACACTTGAGTTTTAATAAAAATAAGAATTAATTTTATATTTTAACTATTTTTTTGGAGTTTACAAAACATCAATTCTTGTCGACGTATGACTTTTAGTTATTCTATTTCAATTTGCTTTAATACTTCACTTTGAATTTCATTCAAACGCATTTCTGATTTAATTACGAACTGATTTAAAATTGAACGTGAAAAATATTGATTACTATTTATTCATTAATTTACTTCTAGATTGATATTCAAATTTTCTATTTCACTTAGTAACTCTTTTCTTCTTTTTCTTTTTTCTCATTTTGTAACTTGACGATTTCAAAGTTTGGATGTAACTATTTGTAACTGAACTATAACTGCACTGACTGTAACTGCAACTGATGCTCGAATTTTTATGTTCCAAGGTTCATTATGATTTTTTCTAAGGCGTTTCCTTAATTTTTAAGGGAGAGAAGTCTAACACCAATGACATAACGTCTGGACTTTAGATTTCCCTCTCCAAGGGTCTTTGCGACCAATGTTTCGGGATCACTCCATCCCTTCAACTTTGTCTCGTCTTACGTTTGTCTATACGTGGGTGAATTTTATAAATTGTTTTAGGAAGGCCCGCTCTCCCCTCCACAATTTCTACTTTAGAATTTTCTAGGATCTAAAAAAAAAAAACATCTGCCTATAATGAAACATCGCGATAAGGTTTTTAAAGAGGCTAAGAACATTTGACGAACTCTCTGGACCGGATGAGAGTCATGAAAAGAGAGAGACAGCGTGAGTGGGCCCTTGCTCCACTGTACCGAGTGTCACTCGACAACCTGCGTCAAACTATTTTACGGCTTTCCTTCTTTTTGATTTTCTATTCGATTTTTCCCTAAATGCGTGTTTGGAATGAGAAGTCCTGTTTCTTAAAAGAATTTTAACCCCCGGAGTACACACCTCTGAACAGAACTTCAGAGCACACACGGGGTCAAATTGACCCCACTCCATTTTCTGAGTGCTATATCTCGAAAACTATACATTTTTTCGGAATATATGTTATGAGGTTTTTTGTAGATAAAACAATGTACTTTCGAATACAATCATCGCTGGTTCGATTCATTCATTCTTTGGTGGTAAAAAAATTAGTCGAAGTTGGACCTCTTTTCTAGAGTCGGCCAATTTGAATGAAAAAGTTTCTAAGCGTCGGAGTCGACTATTTCAGATATTTTCATCCATTTCATCATATTTTAGGGCAAAAAATTTTTTGGGGTCAAAATGACCCCCAGTGTACTCCGAGGGTTAAGTGAGACACTTGGGCCTACTGCACAGTATCTCTAAAATTCATTTCAGGACCAACGGAAAACGTGGGAAAGTAACTCGAAATACTTCCCCAGAATTTAATGCTTTTTACTAAATTTTTATAATTTTTTCATAGTTAATTAATTACTAAAATAAAAACACTCGGACATCAAAGAAGTATTTCGTGAAGCGAAATTGATAATAAATCGGCAACAAAGTAGTTTTGCTTGTAGAGAGGTCAAGTTTCTTGGATATATCATTGATCAATTCGGTATGAGACCTAATCCGGAGAAAATCCAACCGATCCTCGATTTTCCCGTCCCTAAAGACAGAACACAGTTACGTCAATTCAACGGTCTAGTTAACTGGTACCATCGACGTTTGAAAAATATCGCACGAATCCAGGGTCCATTAAATAAATTGACCAGCCCGAAAGTACCGTGGAAATGGACCAAAGTCGAACAGGACTCTTCTGATTCCATAAAACAGTCGTTAATTAATGCTCCTCGATTATACGTACCGATACCCGGTCAACCATTCGTACTATACACTGACGCCAGTGATTTCGGGCTAGGTGCCATATTAGTCCAGATAAATCCGGAAACAGGTCAAGAAAATCTGATCGAAGTACTTAGTAGACCTCTAAGGGGAGCTGAACTACATTACACGACAACGGAAAAAGAATGTCTGGCCGTTGTCTGGTCAGTAGAAGAGTTACGCTGCTAAGTTACGTTGGGCTATCTATCTTTGCCAACATAACATGACCGTAGAACATAAGCGTGGTACATTAAATGAAGCCCCCGACGCATTGTCGCGAATGCACGATATCGACGTGGATCCACTTGGCTGGGAAAATTTCATCGAAGAAACGATCAAAAATAGATTAAATTTGAATTCCATTTGTGATCAAGACTGGTACAATACCAAATTAAAATTAGTCAAAGAACAGCCTAGTCGATTCACTGAGTGGAAGGTTGAGAACGACCAACTTTCCTATTATCGACCGGATTACGAAAAGGCGTTGATTGATGATGAGAATCCGTGGAAAAGGGTTGTGAAACCTGATGAAATTTTGTCTACAATTCGCGAGAATCACGATACACCCCAAGCCGGACATTTCGAAAAAAATAAAACAATCGATCGTATCAGGCAATCGTATTATTGACCTGGAATGTCACAAGACATTGAAACTTATGTTGAAGAATGCGAGACGTGCGTAAAAGTCAAATATAATCAAAGACCAATTTAATTTCCTTTAATGAGTCGGTATTTACAACACCCTTGGGCACAAATCTCAGTCGATACCGTTGTGTCTCAGATTCGTTCAAAAAGGGGCAATTCAGACATTATCGTTGTGCAAGATCTTTATACTAAATATATTGAATTGTTCCCAGTTCGCCGAAAAACCGGAAAAATTGTAACAAAACACTTGATACGGTCTTTGATCGCTGGGGCACCCCAAAGTCGATAATAACGGATAATGGAGTAGAATACGTTAATAAAGATGTAAAGACGTTTCTAGCAGCACGAGGAGTAGAACACGTCACTACGCCTTTAGCTCATCCTCAGGCGAATCCCGTTGAACGCGTAAACCGCACCATAAAGCCAATGATAACCGCGTTCATTCACGATCAACACAGTGAATGGGACGAAAACCTCTCGAAAATTCAGCTCGTTTACAATACCGTTCCACATTCGGGTACGCGTATTTCCCCATTCTTCCTCAATCATGGTCGCGAAGCCATTGTAAAACATGTCCGGCAATGTCCGCAGGTTCTAGACCAAAATGAGATTGACGAAACAGTCAAAACGTGGGTCGATCGATTGAAAAAGATTGACGAATTTCGTCATAAAATTGAAATTCGACTGAAAAATTATTCAACGCAACGACTCACTAAGATCAATGAAAAAAGACCGTTAACCGCGGAAATTAATATTGGTACGGAAGTTTATTACCCGAATAAAAAATTAAGTAACAAGGCTGAAGGGTATTCCGCGAAATTCGCTCATCGGTACGTGGGACCGGCTTTCGTTAAGAGAAAACTGGGACCGATGATTGTTGAACTAGTTGATAAAAAAAAACAAACTTGTAGGAAAATATTATGTAACCGACTTGAAAATACCGCGACGTTGTTTACGCTTTACAGGAACCGCAAGACCTAAAGATGAGCACCAATTCCAGTACTTCCAACAACCCCAAGGAGAGCGTCGGGGAAATGTTGCAGAGAGTTTTGCAAGAGAAACTCAAACTGGAACAGAAGATCGAGTCTTTGACCAAACTGATCGATCAACAACGTAGTAATACGGCGTCAACAGAGAGTCTGACTGATGGAGACGATACTGAGGGTCCAGAACCCGATTTACGGGGATTGTTCAATATTCCAACTGCTGAGACAATTGATCAGGACCAGATAGTTGGTCCAATCGCTGAGCTGACCAATCAGGACCAGGCAGCAGGTCCATCTGCTGATACGACAAATCAGGACCAGATAGCTAGTCCTAGTGCTGAAGCTTTAGATTTGATCAAGACTATCAGGGAAATGCCTCCACCAGTTTTATGCCCCGGAACGACCGAAGTGATGACACCAGCTCAGGTGCATGCTGAGAATGTCAAACGTCATCGCTTGAAGAATCTGGACCATCCAGTCGAAATTTTACAAAAAACCGGATGGCCAAAAACTAGTCTTGAACTGAAGAATTCTGAGTTAGCCTCCTCAATCACGGTCAAGCCCTTGCCGATGGAAAAACTACCAAACTTCAACGCAGTCTTGGAAGAAGTGGGTATACTACCAGCATCCACAACAAGCACGGTGGCAGAGACGGTGTATTTCGTCGATTGTCGTATCTTGACTGAGGCGGCGCTCAAGAAGATGATTAGGATCAGAGCCGAAAATTTGGTCAAGAAAATGGAGAGCAAAAAGGTCGATCGGGGTACGCAGACCTACATCACTCATGTGAGAAAACAGTACTCTGCAAGCTGCGTAAAACTGCAAATCAAAGGCACACGCATTCAGAGATTGCCCAACCCCATTTAGACCAGATTTTTGCCATATCTGCAGTGCTGACTTGCTCGAAACAGGAGACTGCTTCTTTCCTCATGGAATTGACTATGAACAGTCACGTGGTCTTTGCCCGGGCTGTGCGAATCCACTCAGTCTGTATTGTCCAGAGTGCCCAGATTGTAACATCCGCTGGAAAGTTCTGGTCAACTGGCTTAGATGCAACTATGTGGCCACACCTACATGGAGAATCCCTAAAGATCACCAGTACTTGGTCAATGAAGGGCAAGAAACCCTGACCCGCAAATTCAAAGTGAGGTTCAACGATCCTAAAGATGAAGTCAACCAAATCAGGGCTTTTCTTGTCCGAGAAAATGTATTGATGGCACCCACAGTTGATGAAAACGTCCGCAGTAAAGTCAGATTTCTCTCCGAAGAGAAAAGGCGCCTGGCCATTCAGGCCTTGGACACTCCATTGATTGAGAAGGCGTTGGACGAGATCGTACGAGAGAGACCAGAGCTGGATGATGGTGAAGTACTCACAGTTATCATCCCATCGAAGTTCAAAAAGAACTAACATGACTCTCGATAGATTAATCAAACATTATATTCCTTTTTTGTATTTTTATAATTGATCCTAGAATAACATGATCATATTAGTTTCTATATGAAGACAGCTCTCGATTAGACCAATAGGACTGCAGGAATAATTTCGGTCATTGGGTCAATGGTCGGAGGATTTGGCTTTTGAATTGTTACAGGTAACTGATGACTGGAGAGTGGCCCGTGACGTCAAGGTTTGAAGGGGGAAAGTGTGACAGGCATTCAACATTCGCGGTCAAAATAGTATGGCCTCGACGTCACGTGGCCCTAACTTCTAGGCGCAGGTGCCAAAATATTGATCGCCTTCACGCCGTGAGACGTGCAACAAGTGGGGGGCCTCACTCGTTGTTCTTACGCCTCTGAGAGAACGTCTCAAGCCAAATTATTATTCTTCTTTATGAAATCTTTGTTTTGTTGATTATCATTTTATTATTTCGTTCAATCATTAAAACATTAAAACAACCGTGAGTTAATTTGGTCAAAATTGTATTAAGAAAATACTGTGAAATAAAAGGAGAGCTGTCTGTTAAAATAAACTGTAAGTATCAATTCAATTGCCTCTTCTTCCTATTGTTTCTGCAGTTTTCATTTTCGTGGGTCACCCAGACTGAGTCCACTTTCTCATCTCTCTGCTTCTAATTTGGTCGAACAAGGAACGTTGCTATTGTTTCTAATGGTTTATTAGTTTACCAGAAAACTAATTGGCGCTCAACATAAATATCAAGGTAAAATATTGGTCAAATAGAGCCTCAGCAGCCACTGACCCCGGCCGCGCTGGATGAAGGCTTTTTCATTAAAATAAAATCAAAGTAAAGTATAATTTTCAATTAATTATTATTTAATTTAATTTCAATATTTTGGTCAAAAGAAAAAAGCCTGTCTCACAAGATGAGAGTGAAATGACTCTATCTCGCTTAGTCCGAGATATTTTTAAAAACAATTTAAAAAAATAATGGATTCATCCAATTTTATTTTTTCACTGGACTCATTCAATTATGAATATCTTGGAAACTAAGTGAGATAGAGTAATTTCGCTTGGATCCTTCTCTATTCATAGAGAATTTCAAGAGCCAAAAACAGTTGTGAGTAAAATCGCTTCATCTTGCTGGGTTTTCAAAATATTTCCAAAAACAACTAAGAGAAGAAATAAATTCATCCAATTTCACTTTTCACTGGATTTATTTTTCTTTTAATATCTTGGAAACTAAGCGAGATAGAGCAACTTTGCCTGAAGCCTTCTTTACGGACAATTTCAAGAGCTACAAGACAAGAGAAGGGTAACATTACTCTATTTCGCTTGGTTCTCGAGATATTTTCAAACACAATTGAAAAAAAAAATCGATTCATGAAAATTTCACTTTTTCACCGGATTAATTTTTCGTTGAATGTCTCGGAAACTAAACGAGATAGAGTAATTTTACCCCCATGCTGTTTTGTAGGAAATTTCGAAGGCTACAAGAGTATGAGAATGGAATCGCTCTATCCCGAGATATTCTCAAAAACAATTTCCAAAAAATTCATTCATCCAATCTCTATCTCGCTTAGTTTTTGAGATATTCTCAAAAATTATTGATTAAAAGAGTTGATTTGTTCAATTTGACGATTCCACTGGATTTTTCCTTTTGAATATCTAGGAAACCAAGCAGGATAGAGCGATTTCGCCTAAATCTTTTTTGTAGTGAATTTTAAGAGCTAAAAAAAAGAATTCAGACGAAATCGCTCTATCTCGCCTAGTTCCCGAAATATTATTAATAATGATTGATAGGAAAAATTGATTTATCCAATTTTACTTGTCCACTAAACTCATTTATTTATGGATATCTTGAAAAATAAGTGAGATAGAGGTATTTTGCTTGAATCCTTTTTTGTTTATAGAAAATTTCAAGAGCTACAAAACGAGTTGTAAGTAAAATCACTCATTCTTCCTTAGCTTTCGACATATTCCCAAAAACAATTGAAAGAAAAAGTAGATTTATTCAATTTCACTTTATCACTGGATTTATTTTGAATATCTTGAAAACTAAGCAAGATAGAGCAATTTCGTCCTTGCGCTGTTTTGAAGAGAATCTTGAAGGCTACGAAAGAGTATTGTTTTGAGCTATTGATTTCATTCGTGGATTTTCAGGGTGGACTGCAGGAGGCGGTAGATGATAGTGAAAAAGAGTAATAGTTGGATTTACACTGAGTCGCAAGGCAAAAGCCCGCTCGTCGATAGAAAAATACAAGTTGAATGAATAGACGAATAGTTGACGATTACACAATAGTTGAACAAACTAGTTGAATTTAACTACACTTGTGACCAAACTTTGAGACTATAGAGAATATTAACACTTGAGACAATTATAGAGTTTTCACTATAAACGATACATCGAGCCGTATCTCTTGAGAGTTCACGCTTAAGTGAGGTAGTTGGAGGGGGAAGATTTCGTCTTCTAGCCGAGGACCGAGGTGTCACTGACCCCCCTCTCCCCCCGGTCAGGTGACTCTTGAGAATTTGGTTACGTTTTAAACATCCTCCCCCCATTCAGCAGTGGAAGGCTGCTGAATGTCTCTTGATGACTTTCTGTTGATCCTCATCTTGTTGGTCCCCTTCTTGATGATTGTCTAGAGATGTAAATGCTCCCTGGACCATGTAGTTTGATTTAATGATTTCTGTCACGGGAAGCCACCCGTGTGACAGCCTCGTTGGGTGTTCTAGAGATGAGCATTACAGTTGATGTTTCTGCTAACTGTTCTGATCATTGAGCTCTGATCTTGATAGTTGTTCGTTAGCTAACTTGATTGAGACTTGCTGGACAACTTCATTCCTGATGATTCGCCCATAATTGTCAGCTTTTTTTTCGGTTGATGTCTCTGTTGATGACGTGTTCGTTGTTGATGCCTTCTGAATTCTGATTCTGGAGATTTGTCTTCTTCGGCTAGTTGGAGACCTGTTGAGTTTATCGATATTAACCTATACGAGAATGATGACAGTCCATTGAGTATATGGGCGCTCAGTTGTGGCTTCTGAATAGAGTAGTCACTAGAGAGTGACTGTCACCCATCTTCTCGTGTCTTCTGACTTGTTGGATTTCGGTGGTCTCGACCGCTCAGAGGAACTTGAAGGAGGCGTAAATTCCTCAAGGTCAGCCGGGCACCTGTTGATGGAGCATAAACTTCCGAGTTGATGACCTCTTGTTGATGGGACTGAATGGAGTCGATTCTCCATTCTCATCTGCTAGCTAGTTTATCTTCACTGGAGGTTTCACAGCATCTTCCTGTGTAGATGCTGGACCAGTTGAGAGAATGCATGTTCTTCATGCAGTAGCTCATGCTGGGTGTCTTCTTAGTTGATGAAGAGGTAGATTGTTGGAATTGTTCTTTTCGTTGTTGGAAGCTCTGCAATTCATGAACTTTTCTTGCTAGCTTGGTTATTGATGACTCGGTGACCCTGCAACTTCAGAAGAGGCGTGAATTCTTCATGGCTCGGGCCCGTGGTGAATGACTCCAAGTGTTGAAGTTCTTGAAGAGACCCATTCATTGAGGATTGGGTAGTTGACACGCTGCTACTGATTCCACCTCTCTTTGTTGAAGATGGTGGAGACCTGTTAAATGACTTCGATGTCTCTATCAATGAAAACGAGTCTTTGAGGAAGTAATTTAGGTGAGCAAGATATAAAAAATAAATGGACTTGACTCACCAGATTACTCCTCATTTTCTGTTGATTGACTCGTTGATCTAGCCACTGCTTCTAGAGATAATTCGTTTATGATCTCTTTGCCACTGAAGATCTGATTGACATTGACCATCTGCTTGAGCTGCCAGGGTTCGGTTTCTAGTTGACCTTGAAGGAGGCATAAATTCCTTTTGAGAAAGTCTTCTGGATCCCTGTTCATATTCCTAGATGTCGATGTTGTTGGAAATCATCGTTGAGTCCTACAGGTGAAGAGTCTTCAGTGGAAAATATCGTTGTGTGTCCACTCAATTCTTTCTCTTTCTATCATTTTCAGAAATGACAGGATGTGAGTGGAGAGTAAGAGAGATAGAGGTACTATACCGCGCGTTGAGTCGCGTGGCAGTCAGCTGTTGTTGCAAATCGATAAGTAGGCGGAGCTTTTGACGTCTCTGCCGCGTTAATCGAGCTAAGTTGATGGAGAAGGGATAGAAGACCGCTCGCACTGCCGAAGATGTCCAGAGATGCCCGAATCGCGTAGAGAGAGAAATTCAAATTCATTTTCTCATTTCGTTGGTTTTCTTTGTTATTTTATTTTCCAAATAAAATGAATTTCATTCAAATTGAGAGATGAATTTTATTCTCTGGAAATCGATCATTGACGGCCTGTTTTGGTGCTCTCTCTATTGTTAAGTGTGAGTTGCTCTGCCTGAGAATGTGTTGGTGTCCAAAGGTAAACAATACCGGAGACCTTGATGATACGCACAGTAACTCACTCACAAGTATAATATTCGTTGAGTTTCAAATTTATCGCACCAATTTAATTGTCGTTGAAATAGCTCGTGTGAACCCCGAAAATCGTTCACCACGAGGCGTCCCTTTTTTCACTTCACAAAAACTGCACTTTTGATCAGCCTGCACATCCGGCTACTCAAGGACCAAAGTTTTGAGCGTGTTGATTTTATTCGTGGATTTTCAGGGTGGATTGCAGGAGGCGGTTAATGATAGTGAAAAAAAGTAATAGTTGGATTTACACTGAGCCGCAAGGAAACCGTTTTATTCGGAAAAAACCCGCTCGTCGATAGAAAAAATACAAGCTGAATAAATAGACGAATAGTTGACGATTACACAATAGTTGAACAAACTAGTTGAATTTAACTACACTTGAGACCAAACTTTGAGAATATAGAGAATATTAACACTTGAGACAATTATAGAGTTTTCACTATAAACGATACGTCGAGCCGTATCTCTTGAGAGTTCACGCGTAAGTGAGGTAGTTGGAGGGGGGAGATTTTGTCTTCTAGTCGAGGGCCGAGGTGTCACTGACCCCCCTCTTCCCCAGTCAGATGACTCTTGAGAATTTGGTTACGTTTTAAAGTATTTTACTTAAATCACTCTATCTCGCTTAATTTCCGAGATATTCTCAAAAAAGAGGGTGCGTGGAACGCCACGCGTTAGAAGTGAAACTTGTCCGTCAGAATGCTGAAATTCATGTACGATGTTTGTGAAGAATCAAACCCTATTGATTAATCGTTCCCGGCTATTTTGGAAATCATGCACGGTGCTTGTGATACAATTGTTTGGTCGTCAAAAGTCTATTATATTATTTTCAAAATACCATTCAGTCAGCCCGAAATATTTCATTATTAGGCTCGTGAAGTTCGTAGTCTAGTATAATCACTAAGCAGCCAGAATATATAAATGAGAGTCAAATGGAACTGTTCATCATACAAACGTTGAAACTGACGTTTGAAGTTAGGAATTTGACCAATTGAATTTCCATAAATGACTTGAAAATATGGTCGATGAGTAATAATTCTAATTCGAATATTCTGCTTCAGGGATGATTAACCGTCCGGTCAATAACCGGGTACCCGGGTATCCATTTCACTTTCAAAGATAGAATTTATTGACTTCACCTCAAAAAAAATTCATGACCGCCCGGATCCCTAAAGTTAGAGTAGTTTGACATCAATTTTTCATAAGATTTGTTTGTAATTAATCATTTAATAAAAGTTATTAACTATCAAAGTTGATACCTCCTCCGTTCAATGACCGGGTACCCGAGTACCCACTAAGGGGTTCATACGGTTTTATGACCAGCTGATCAATTGAAAACTCCTGATTGGCTCTACCCCCACCCCTACCTACCCCCCCCCTTCCCCAGAAGGGGTATATAAGGACTACCCTTTGATTATAAAGCTCAGAATCAGAGCTCATAGCCCTGAAGATGCAAACTGCAACGGTTGCGAAACGTCGGCGCAACGCTGAAACCAAACGCGGCATCCATCCGGAAGCCAAACATATCAATAATGACAATGGCCGCGAAAGCCTAAAAACTGAGATTAAACGCCTCCACGGAAAGGCTATTCTTGGGTCGGTGAACTTATTCACCAAACTTAGGAAGTCCTTGCACATCCAACTATGCTGACTATCCTTTCTAAAAAGGTGCCGTGACCATCGTGTGGTACCCAAGTTCCTCCATCTGAGGACCCCTCTTCTCTCGAAGCAGGCCTCCACCATCCTCCGCCAAGCTTCTTTAAGACTTGTCAAGGAGAGGATAACATCAGCCAGGAAGGATTTGGCTCACCTTTCTAAACAAGTCTTGGATCTCCACCTTCATTTGTCTCACTCTCTAGAACCTCGGCTTTGGGCTATACTTGATCGTGTAACCCATGAACAAGCTATACGCACTGCTGAGTTGAGAACTGAGATTCATAAAGGAAAATTCCAATCTCTAGTTCCACAGGACAAAGTCCCCATTCTTACCAACACTGTGAAGAATCTCAGTAAATACCAACTGAGTGATACACAAGTGTCTGTTCTTGCCAAAGGGCATAATTTCCTGTCGCTCCAAGAAAAGTTCCCACCGAAGAAATTATTAGTCGTACTGAAACAGTGATTTGCCATCTTCCTCAAGAGACCAGCAACGAAATTCGGAGACAGTTATCTAATTTCCTGCACAAGGCCTCTCCTCCCAGTGACAATATCACTAAGGAAGAACGCCTTGCTTTGCGTAATCTTAAGGAGAATAGTGAAATCATTATTCTTCCTGCAGACAAAGGCCACGCAACGGTCGTCTTGGCAGTGTTGCCAACTTGGGGGTTTTTCCCCCAAATTTGGGGGTAAAAAATTAGGATAGGAGATTTTCTGGGGGGACATTGTTTCAGGGAAATTTTTAGGGGGAAAATTTCTAGAGACATAATCGAAAAAAAATTTTCTTATAATTCCTTCAGTATTTGTCTCTGTATTTTTTTTTTCAATTTTGTCAGTAACCAGAGAATGACGAAATGCCAGAAGCGGGTAATGTTTCTACAAGTTATTAACGAATTGGGAATCAATGTGGTTCAAGGAGGTTGGTCACCACTCGTGCGTGGCGCGCGGACAGGGGATAGTGCTTATGCTTCAGCATAGGGATCCCAAGTTAATACCAATTCTTGAACACGAAAATGGAGAACATTTTTCTGACCGTTAATCAGTTAATTACTTGCTGAAAATCATCATAGCAATTTTTTTACTCTCTTTTATAATTTTTGAAAATAAATAATCACCTCAAATATTGTCAATGTCATAGAAAATAGAAGAAAATTGATTGCGAGATGGGCTCGGGAACTTTGACAACGCTGCAGTTGAAATATACTTCGAACTGTATCCACACATACATACAGAGCTCTCACGGGCATAACGCTACGTCACGCGGTGATGCCATGTTAGTTACTCGACACATGAATTTTCATCGAGGAATTGTATAAAACCATAAATTGTAATGGTAAAAGGTCTGTAAAGCCCCGAAAAAATGGTCAATTATTTTTCCTGGTTGTTCAAGAAAGGTACTGATCAGTTTTTCAATCGAATCTCAATTGTCATTCACGAGATTTTCAATTTTTTGTCTGCGATTCATGGGTAACGGCTCCGCATGCCCATAAGAGGCTGTGTATAACCAGGGATTTTTATTAATTTATTACGTTCAAACTAGGTTCAAGAATGAATTAAAAATTTAACACGAGTCGTATGGGATGTTCAACAATAACATATTAATTTTTCAGAATTTTTTCATTTGAACGCATTTGTTGCCCAGCCTCCTTAAATGATTGCACATGTGCCAAAAAAGATCAATCACTCAATTAACGTACTAATAGAAATCTATTCATGTAATTCTATATAAAATAAATAAAAATCAATCAGCTTATTTGTTTAAGATTCTTGTTTATTATTTTATAATAGAAATTTGTTATTCATAAATTAATAATGATTCATGTACAGAGGTCAACAACTTCAAACAAATATAATGAATCAATATATAGACCATTAGAAAAATTATTCATGGATAGTTTTGATTACTGTTAATGATGTAATAGTTCAAAATTTCATTCCTTCCAGATTTAGGGGATTTTTGGTAAAGGGGGAGTAGAGCTCAGCCAACAAAAAGTATTTATTTTGAACATTTAGAGTCCGAATTTTTTGATCATTTTTTAGCCATAGCTAGTTTCAACTGTCGCATTGATTATAGTAATTTCAAAATTTAATTTTATTAAGGTGAAAATAGGTTTTTTGAATATTTTGCTTCGAGTTAAATAGCTCGAAGTAATTTCATTGTTTTCAACAAATCAATGAATAAATTTCAGTATTTTCAAATTTTTACTTGTGTAATATAAGAGGAATAATAATTTATTTTAAATAGAGTAGAGTATCTTTGTTTTGATTGAATAAAGAGAGAGAGAACTTGATGAGAGGTGAGGAGACAATGAAATAATCGATATCTTCCTGACAAAGACAGTTGGTGTGGAAACACAATGATAAACAGAGACCAATGGTCTTAAGAGAACGGTAAATTTGGTAATTCAACCACATGAGCCTTTTCTGGGCCAGTTTGATGTTGGTTGTCTGCAGTGAAACATCAAAACTGTGTGTTTTGTATTAAAAGTTAGTTGCCACCACTGCGGGTGTTTTTCATTGGAAAATACAGATTTCAGATGAGTATTTCGAGGTTTTCATTTAATCAGTATTAAATTTATTGAGTTTTTTTTTTTGTTTTTTTTTCTCGCTTTGAGTTTTCTTCTCGTTTCAATTTGTATGATATTCTTTGATTGAAATTGTTCCACGCGATGTGTACAAGTTATTGACTAAAGGAAAAGGTACGCATTTTAATGCTCTATGTACTTGTTTTCTTAATAAGTTGAAAAATTAAATTTTTAATGCTCAATGAAGGTGAGTGGTGTTTGAGTCAATAAATTTCTTCATCAAAATCCCGAGTGTCGCATAGGGTAGGTCGTGTTAGGTTTTTTGAGGCCTGTGCACCACTACGTCCCCGTCGTGGCCTTGGGTTACGCAAAACGTGGTGATAATCTCAATTATATTCGATGGTTGTTTTTTTTCATTCTATTCGTTACCAACTTCCAACAAAAGTTACATGTTTTTGAAAAAATTTAATTAAGATTATGTCTCTCAGCCTTGAAATCTTGTGACCGACCTTTGGTCAATCATAATACACCACATTAAAACAAAAAAACTCAAAAAAATTTGGGGAAATTTAATTTGGTTTGGCAGAGTAAAACTACCCCATTATCGGATTTTTTCACAGATTGAGGCAAATCTAGGGGGTTTTGAGATGGCTTTGGGGGGAAAGTTTCTGGAGGGTTGGCAGCACTGCGTCTTGGATTCAGATGATTACTCCAAGAAAATTTCATCAATGCTGAGTGATTCCAGAGTTTATACTAAACTCAAGAAGGATCCAGCTCGTATTATCGAGAGGAACCCCACTGAGGTTCTGAAGAAGGCTCGTCTTTCTACTGAGACCACCAAACTCCTCATTCCGAAGGAATCATTCCCCCCAATACTTTATGGACTCCCAAAAATCCATAAAGAAGCTGTTCCTCTCAGACCCATAGTTAGTAACATCGGGGGACCAACATATAAATTAGCTAAATTTCTCACAGCACCTCTCCAGCAACTCACAGGACAGAATGCTTCACACATACAGAACTCACTAGACTTCGTGAACAAACTGAGGACACTCAGAACGTCTTCCAAAGACATCTTAGTCAGTTTCGATGTGGAGTCTCTGTTTACTAACGTCCCAATACCAGAGACCTTAGAAATTATAAGAAACTCAAAAAAGATCTCCTCGAATCTTCTTCTTCTAGTTGAGCATTATTTAACTTCAACTTATTTTCAATTCCAGGGAGATTTCTATGAACAGGGATCAGGAGCCGCCATGGGCTCTCCTATTTCTCCAATCATAGCTAACATCTTCATGGAAAATTTCTAAAATGAAGTACTGAAGTCAGCTCCTCTAAAACCTTCTGTAGGGTTTAGATACGTCGATGACACTTTTGTTATCTGGCCCCATGGAAGGACAGCTCTAGATCGGTTTTTGATATTTTTGAATGAACAACATTCCAATATCAAATTCACGATGGAGATTAAGGAGAACAATCGTCTTCCTTTTCTTGATGTATTGGTCCACCGTAACGCTGATGGCACACTTGGTCACCAAGTGTATCGTAAGCCTACACATACTGACAGATATCTCAATTCGAACTCCCATCACCATCCTTCACAGAAAAACTCAGTTATAAGCTCTCTCATATACAGAGCTCTTACTATTTCTGAACCAAGCAATTTAGACAGTGAAATAGAACATCTGGAGACGGCCCTCAGCAAGAATGGATACAAAATTCCCCAAATCAGGCGAGTCACCAGAAGACTCCAAAATAAGATCTCTTTACAAGAATTGGATGGTCCTGAGAAAGAAAAAGACCAAGAAAGACCTAAAGTGGCTCTTCTCCCCTACCTTCAAGGTACAACCGACCGCATCAGTAAGGTTCTTGGAAAACACAACAGTCGGACGATTTTTCTACCTCCAAAGAAAATCGGACAGATGTTGCCCAGTCTCAAAGATCCAAGACCACCCTTGAGTACATCTAGAGTCTATGAGATTCCTTGCTCCTGCGGAAAAGTGTACATTGGGGAAACCGGGAGGATGATCAGTGCACGGATCAAAGAACACCTACGGTGTTCCAAATATCGCGACCTGGAACAGTCTGCCTTGGCTGAACATCATATGGACACTGGACACACTATTCAGTATGACCAAGCGAGAATGTTGGCCAAGTCCCAAGGATACTTTGAGAGAAAGTATCGGGAAGGCCTAGAGATCCACAAGAATCCCAACAACTTGAACAGGGATAAAGGATACCAGGTGAACCCTATTTGGAAAACCGTCCTCCCGGTTTTTTAATTGAGCAGCTGATCAATTAAAAACTCCTGACTGGCTCTACCCCCACCCCTACCTACCCCCCCCCCATTCCCCAGAAGGGGTATATAAGGACTACCCTCTGACCATAGAGCTCAGAATCGGAGCTCATAGCCCTGAAGATGCAAACTGCAACGTTTGCGAAACGTCGGCGCAACGCTGAAACCAAACGCGACATCCGTCCGGAAGCCAAACATATCAAGATATCATTCTGTTTTCTTTTTTTTTTTTTCATTTTTGTTATTTTTTTTTAATTTGTGATAACACAGTGCCATATGAAAAAACAAGAAATTTTAATTATTTCGCACACTCCTCACATGTCGTGGTTGAAATACCATCTTCATCACAAATAGGGAATTTCCATACCGAACATGATTTTCGAATCTTACGACGTTTTTCTTCCGAATGGGAGCATTGTAAAAGCGACATTTTTCGATTTGGAAATTTGATCAGGATATGACTCAGAATGTTCCGAAACGTCGAGAAATGATATTCGAAAAAAATATCTGTGTGTGTGTGTGTGTGTGCATCACATATCATACCATTGCTCCGGAACAGTTATACTTGACGATCTGCAAATTCAACAGTATTTTCCCGTCCCATGCAAAATGCTGTCTGTGAAATTTCAGCGAAATCTGTTTCATCCTTTGCGAAAAAAATCGAATTAAAAAAAAAATCATTTTTTCGAGTTTTCTCCGTGAAAAATCGATTCACAGGACCCACTTCGAGCGATGAGCTCCATCTCATTTGGACTAACAATTTCCACCCGGGGAAAATTTTGCTGCGATCTTTCGTTTGCAGATAATTTCAATTGCAGTGTTTTTTATTTTTGATTTTGCTGTTGTGATAACTCAAAAAATATCCGAGTTGAAGTCTTCAAATTCCCTCAGTTTGTGCATCTAGTGAACGAAAAGTTCCGTATTGAAATTGGGCAAAATCGGTTCAGTAGTTTCTGAGATATTGCCAAAAAACCATTTTATGAAAAAAGATTATAGGGGCAGCCGGGGCAAAATGGACCCCGAGTCGACATGATTCACGACTTTTTTCGGAGTGAATGCCTCTACAAGAAAATTTGAGAAGATTCACCTACAACGTAGACGCGTTGGAGCATTTTCTCGAATTTTTTTGTAGTTTTTCGTAAACTCCGTCATTCCGAGAAAAATTGTGAATCATCTTGACTTAGGGATCCATTTTGTCCCGGTTTTCCCTATCTCTGAAATTATCCACACAATTACATTCAAGTTTAGCTTCAAAGATTCATCTCAGTTAGCCCAACAAATGGTGAAAACTTCGGACTTTTCAGAGGCGGTCTCTCATCATAGTATTCGATAAACTAGTTCTTACAAAAATTACGGTTTTTCCGCTTTTTCCTTAGAAAAACTACTATTTTTTATTCTACCATTCGAAAGTCAACAATTTTCTCTACGAAACGAGCTAATTTTCATTCTGATCATAATCAGAAGAACTGAAAATCCTATTTGAAACCTGAACTTCAGTTTTTAGATTTTTAAGTTTTATCGTAGAATCTTAGTTTCCATATAATATTGAATTTCTATGGATCAAATCACATTATTGCAATTATAATGATTATATTTGAGCTAAGATTTTAAGTCTCAAGTTGACTTGGGCTGACTAACTGCTCAGCCATGTGACGCGCAGTAGGTGGGTACCCGGTTATTGAACGAATGGTGGAAATTTGGTTATTGACCGGACGGTTAAACGGAGCAAAATATTATTCGGGAACAATAAATTGAGTTTAAATTTTTCCTGTTAAAGGAAAGACATTTTGAAGTACATTTTCGGGGACATTTTGGAGTACCTGAAAATCTTTCTTGTTCGATGGAAAACTTCAGCCTCATCTTTTTTTTTTTTTTATAAAATAATATCTTGCACTGTTTTACTGTTATTGAAGCGGAATATCCCAATTGAAACGCTTAATTATTGGCTGTGTTTTCAACATTCTTTATTGATTGATAAAAATTCAATCATGCAAATTTCGAACGTCGAACACTAGTTTGGAGTTTATATGATAGATTGTTTCATTCCACACTCATTTATATACTTTGCCTGGTTAGAAATTTTACTAAAATTTTTTTAGATATGGACCGGCACGGCCGTAGTATATATTTTAATTCAGAAACTACCACGAATTCTATCAGCGAAGTAATCAAAATTACGTGATATGCAATATGTTTAACGTCTAACTATGCGTATTGAAAAAGCGAGACAGCGTAATTTCGGCTTCATTCTTTTTTGAAGAGAATTTTCAAGAGCTACAACAAGAATGTCTAGAAAATTTTCACTATTTCCTTCAGTTTTCAGAATGTTCTCAGAAGAAGATGTACAAATAAAATAAAATTTAAAAGTAAATGGATGATATTTTTTCGTTCATTCTTCTCCAAGAAATATCTCTGCAACGAAATGAGATCGCGCATTTTCCTCAAATTCTTCTTATGGAGGGTTTCAAGAGCTACAAAGAAAGTTTCTATAAAAATTTTGTTACTTTTCATAGTTTCTGAGAAATTCACGAAAAATTACGCCAAACTAATTGGCATTTTGTAAATGTAGCTATACTCGGGCTCTGCATATCACTGGGACTACTGTGCTTATGCGCAGGCGCCGCCCCACTCTCACTATGTTCGGTTCTCTCTCTCTCTCCTATACTTACATGCTGGCGTTACCCCCACCACTTCCGTTCGGTTTTTCACCGTAAAGCAAGTTTGGGCAAATTTCTCATTTACTCCCAACGCAAGAGTACGGCTAAAGAAGTTTCACTTCAAAGAATTGATTGAAAAAATCGATTTGTTCAATTTGACTTCTTCACTGGATTTTTTTTTAAATATCTCGAAAACTGAGTGAGATAGAGTGATTTTGCCGTGATACATCTGTGTGGAGAATTCCAAGACTTACAGGAAAATGCCTTTCTCGCTTAGTTACCGGAATATTCTCGAAAAACTATTAATAAAAATTAAAACAAACCCGACACGATTTTTCTCCGGCTGTACACACGAGAACGGATTAGTCGGTGAGGTTAATTAGTTGACGCATGCGTGGAGTCGTACTGACCAATGGAATAACTTCGGAAATGTTCAGCTGCTATGCTACAACATGTAAATTTCAACTTCGGATGGACTCCGGACTCTAGAATTACCTCTTTAGTTGTGTTCGCTGGCTCTCAAAGTAAGTGATTTGACTTGAAATAAGTGAGTCGTGCAGGCGCACAAAATTGTTTTGGAGGTTCGGAGAACTCTCTGCACCTGCGCGAGTGACTTACTCCAAGTCAAATCACTTACTTTGAAAGCCAGCGAACACAACTAAAGAGGTAACCTCCGGAGTCCATCCGAAGTTGAAATTTACATGTTGTAGCATAGCAGCTGAACATTTCCGAGGTTATTCCATTGGCCAGTACGACTTCACGCATGCGTCAACTAATTAACCTGACCGACCAATCCGTTCTCGTGTGTACAGCCGGAGAAAAATCGTGTCGGGTTTGTTTTAATTTTTATTAATAGTTTTTCGAGAATATTCCAGAAACTAAGCGAGAAAGGCATTTTTCTGTGAATCTTGGAATTCTCCACACAGATGTATCACGGCAAAATCACTCTATCTCACTCAATTTTCGAGATATTAAAAAAAAATCCAGTGAAGAAGTCAAATTGAACGAATCGATTTTATCAATCAGTTTTTTTTGAGAATATCTCGGAAATTAAGCGAGATAGAATGATTTTACTTCCATACTCTTTTGTAGCCTCTAAAATTCTCTACAAAACAGCATGAGGACAAAATTGCTCTATCTTGCTTAGTTTTCAAGATATTCAAAGAAAAATGAATCCAGTGATAAAGTGAAATTGAATAAATATACTTTTTCTTTCAACTGTTTTTGGGAATATTTCGAAAACTAAGGAAGGTAAAGTGATTTTACTCACAACTCGTTTTGTAGCTCTTGAAATTTTATATAAACGAAAAAGGATCCGAGCAAAATACCTCTATCTCACTTATTTTCCAAGATATCCATGAATGAATGAATTCAGGGGAAAAGTAGAATTGGATAAATAAATTTTTTCTATCAATCATTATTAATAATATTTCGGGAACTAAGCGAGATAGAGCGATTTCGTCTGAATTCTTTCTTTTAGCACTTAAGGTAAGACTATCGCTCACGTCACCACTAAGCGTGGGGGCAAGGGAGGTTAGGAAAAAATCATTTGGAACAACCAAAGGAGGGAGAAATTGTTCAACCTATAATGCTATTCAGCCTCAATAATTTCTTGCTTTCATATGAAAGCATAATTTAATCAAAATAATTATATCTACTAATATTTTGATTTTTTTTTTCGAAGAACCATTTTTTAAAATTCTGATACGGGCCTGCCTACGCACACTAATGTGCGCGTATACGTATGCGCGCACACTAGAGAATACTCCTGTAGTTGTACACACATACAGAGCGAACGCGTGTACGTACACAGCGGTGCTGGCCTGCCATTAATCGTTTATTTTTTTTTCTCCAAAATTATGGGTCAGAAATAACTGATGTTGGTCTCAAAAAATTCTTAAAAGTGGTGACTATGGACTACAATTTTTTCAGAAGCCCCGTAAATGTCGTTTTTCTTTAAATTTATAATGATTGAATCGCGACTCAATTTACTCGTTTTCTTATGGGAAAAATGCACTTTTTGAAATTCAATATCTCGGATTCCACGGGTCAGAAAATTTTTCACCATGAGGAAAAGTTGTTGGGTTTCCTGTGAAGAATATCTCTGAATTTTTTCAGATTTTTCGTATTTCAAGCCTCTGGTGATAGTCATACCTTAAAACTCACTACAAAGAGGATTTAGGCGAAATTGCTCTATCCTGCTTGGTTTTCAAGATATTCAAAGAGAAAATCCAGTGAAATCGTCAAATTGAACAAATCAATTTTTTCAATCAATAATTTTTGAGAATATCTCAAAAACTAAGCGAGATAGAGTGATTTCGCTCTATCCCGTTTAACTCCCAAGATATTCATGGAAAATAAATGAAGCGAAAAAGTAAAACTGAATGAATCGTTTTTTTTCTCTCAATTGTTTTTGAGAATATCTTGAAAACCGAGCGAGATAGAGTAATGTGATGCCTATCTTTTTTACAGCTCTTGAAATTCTCTATAAAAAAAGATTCAGCCGATATTGTCCCTATCTCGCTTAATTTTCGAGATATTGATGAAAAAAAATGAATGAAGCTGCAAAGTAAAATTGGATGAATGGATATTTTTGGAAATTGTTTCTGAGAATATTTCGAGATAGAGCGATTCTATTCTCATACTCTTGTAGCCTTCGAAATTTCCTACAAAACAGCATGGGGGCGAAAGTACGCTATCTCGTTTAGTTTCCGAGACATTCAAAGAAAAATCAATCCAGTGAAAAGTGAAATTGGATGATTTTATTTTTTCTCTTAGTTGTTTTTGGAAATATTTTAAAAACCCAGCAAGATAAAGCGATTTTACTCACAACTTTTTTTGGCTCTTGAAATTCTCTATAAATAAAGAAGGATTCAAGCAAAATTACTCTACCTCACTTAGTTTCCAAGATATTCATAATTGAATGAGTCCAGTGAAAAGATAACATTGGATGAATCCATTATTTCTTCTAATTGTTTTTAAAAATATCTCGGAAACTAAGCGAGATAGAGTCATTTCACTCTCATCTTCTGTCATAGTTCTTGAAATTCTCTACAAAACAGGGTCAAGGCATGATTGCTCTATCTCCCTTAATTTCCAAGATATTCATGAAAATATGAATGAAGTGAAGAAGTGAAATTGAATGAATCGATTTTTTCTCTCAATTGTTTTTAAGAATATCTTGAAAACAAAGCCAGATAGAGTTATGTTATGCTCATGTTGTTTTATAGCTCTCGAAAATTTCTTTAAAAAAGTATTCCGTCAAAATTGCTCTATCTCGCTTAGTTTCCTAGAAATTGAAAAAAAATCCAGTAAAAAAGTAAAATCGACCGAATTGATTTTTTTAATCAATTTTTTTTGAGAATATCTCGGAAACGAAGCGAGATAGAGTGATTTCACTCCCATATTGTTTTGTAGCCTTTGAAATTCTATACAAGACAGGATAGGGACAGCATTGTTCTATCCCGCTTAGTTTCCGAGATATTGATTAAAAGAAATAAATGATGTTGAAAAGGAAAATTAGATAAATTGATTTTCTCTTTTCATTGTTGGTGAGAATATCTCAAAAACTAAGCGAGATAGAGGGATTTTACATTCATTTTGTTGTTGGGTTCGTCAGTATTTTTGGTATTCTTTGCCAGCTGTCCAGTGCAAATGTCTGTCTAGTCAGATCTAATCAGATCTAGTTAGATCCAATCAGATCTAGTCAGATATGATCAAATCCAATCCAATTCACATTATGATATATCAGGCGATGGATGAAAACTTTATAAGGTAAAATTTGATAACACTGAAAATAGCAAACATTTGACAATGTCTACTTTTTTTTTAATTTTTTCAACAGATAAATTATTTCTAGAAAAATGAAAAAGATGCACATGTAGGACAGTCATAGAACTATAAAGACGGCTTTTCTGGAATGTTTTTCAAATAGAAATTAACGGTTTAAAAAAATCCACAATGTGTCAGATCTGTGCTCATTTCATTATCGTAGAATTTCATATTTATTTTCATAAATGATTCTGAATTCCATTTGGGCATTCCCGACTTTCCTCCGAAGTTATTTCCTCTAATATTTCGGATTTTCTTCAGTTATGACGATTTTAATTTCAATTGATATCAAGTAATCGTCTGATAGCTGAGTGGCTAGAGAAGCAGACTACTACTCGTAAGGTCCCAGGTTCGATCCCGCTGAAACTCATTTTTTTTCCATTTTTTTTCCTTTAAAAATTTCAATTCTAATTCATTTGTTTAGTAGAGAATTCAGATTTGCATTCATTTCTCATTTTCCCTAAAAATTTCCAATTTTTCATTCGGGATTTTGTGCAGATCCAATTGGATCTGATCAGATCTGAGGACCTCAGATTTGATCAGATCTAATTAGATCTGATCAGAGCGTGCCAAATCCCAGATCTGATCAGATCTAAGGAACGCAGATCTGATTAGATCTGCTCAGATCTAATTTCATCTGATCAGATCTGAACATTTTTTCCTGGGTAACGATATGTATATATTTCATAGAAAATATCTTCATAAAATGCCTTCTTATAGAAAAAAACTTTATAGGGAATCATTTTATGAAGAACCTCTTCATAAAATTCGATTTCATGAAGACATTTTTTCACAGAAGTATCTCTACAGGGTGTACCAAAATTCCTCATAAGGTTTTTTGATGGGTGATGGAACAGGGTCCAAGGAATTCGGGAAAGATACTGAAAAAATTCTAAATGTAATAACTTTTAAATTATTGATGATTAACGTGGGCCAATTGGAGAGCGTTCCATGAATGTAAGAGAAGGAGTGGGAGAAGGGAAGTAATGGGAGGTGAAAATGTAACAACATTGCATTTGCAACAACTGCATTCCAACCCTCATTTATGATGGACGTGAGTCTAGCCAGCCTACGTCAGGTCAAACGTCTTTTGTCTCATTTCTTTAAATGCGACGTTGTCACATTTTCACCTCCCATTTCCTTCCTTCTCACACTCCTTCTCTTACATTCATGGAACGCTCTCCAATTGGCCCACGTTAATCATCAATAATTTAAAAGTTATTACATTTAGAATTTCTTTAGTATTTTTCCCGAATTCCTTGGACCCTGTTCCATCACCCATCAAAAACCATATGGGGAATTTCATTACACCCTGTATATAAAAATCTGCACTAATACTCACTATAATGTGAGGATTTTTTGATAATTATAAAAGTTCTATGATTGTGAAATTCAAACATCACACAAATATCCACCATTAAATTTATGGTTGTAGCAAATTTCTCCGTGGCAAATTCCACGATGGAGAAAATGCAAAGGAAAAAAACGCATGGAAAGAATCGCCATGGAAAGAATCACCATGAAAAAGAAACGCCATGAAAAGAACAGCCATGCAGAAAAACGCCATGGAAAGAATCACCATGAAAAAATTGTCATGGGAAAGAACTCCATGGAAAGCGGCAAATTTGTGATGACGGCGGCCATGGCGAGCGTCATGACGGCCGCCATCAGAATTTTTCTACGTGTCAAGACTTCAAACTTCGTGTGTCCGTACATCCTATGAGACCCAACTTCGGTATTAAATTTCGGCGAAATTGACCCAACAGTTCCTGAGATATTTGCGAAAAACTATTGGATGAAAAGAGAGTATATGCGCGGAACTGCTTGTCTGATTACATTCAAGCTGAGCTGAAAATATCAATTCAGATGAGCATCACCAATCCTAAATATTTTAGATTTTCTAAAGGATTCTTCTACAAGAATGCTAATTTTATTTTTCTTTTCATAAAATGAAGTTTTCCTCAATTTTTTTAAAAGAACACTACTATTTATTATTTTATCATTAGAAAGTAGATAATTTTGACTAAAAAATAAGACCGCATTCATCCTGATATCATTTTAAATTTATAAAAAATGAAGAGTTAAAAATCCCATTCGGAAGCTTCATGCCAATTGCATTGGCATAATATTAAATGTTCTTTGCGATAAATTTTTCAACAGTAAAGACGCTATCAAGTAAATAGCGAGGATTGAAATTTACGAAGAATGCCCATGGGGTGAAGCCCTTGCTTGTTTTCCCACGTGATGGACGATCGCGGTGACGAAATCCTTATTTATTCATGACAAATCGTCCATGGACGATCGCCACGAGGATATTTCAAATGGGGAAAAAAATCATGGTGAATCATCGTTCATCCATGGTAGATTCGCCATGGACAATCTCCGGTCGTGAAACAATTGTTTGACGATTTGTCCATGGCACCGTCCATGGTTTTGCTTCGAAATACTGATGGCAGGTGCTATGACATAGTCCATGAACTTGGTCATGGCAGCTTCCATGGAGAATTCCATGATGGCGGCAATGAAAATTTTTATATGTGTGTCCTTACCTTTAATCAAGTCTCTAATTTCCATTAATAATAATTGAAAATATTCTCTAACAAGAGGAAGTCCAAAGAGGTTAATTTGATCATAATTTAGCGAGACCGGGGTAAAGCAGACCGACGCGTTGATATGAATCATAATTTTTTTCCAAATAAAGGTCTCTACAGAAAAACTTTAAAAAAACTCTGAAAAATCTCCAGTACGACTACATTACTGGCCAATTTCTTCTTTAAGGTCCTCACATCGAAAAAATAATCTGGTTCATGTTGGCTTGCAAGTCTGTGCTGATACGGTGCTTTCCTATATCTTGTTATTATTCAAAAATTCTTTAGCAAGAATCCCTTCTAATAAAGCAGAAGCAAATTCTCCCAGCGATTACTTCCCGATGAGTGAATCTTTTATTCCATTTATATGAGATGTACTTTACTTATTGTGAAGAGAGGAGAATGCTTCGGACAATATTCGACGTTTTATCAGATTTTTATTGCATCGAATTACCTTTGTCTTCTCGATCCATAGAATTGTGAAGTCGATATTCAACTTCCGTTTTTATCCAATAGGAATTATATGAAATTCCAGAAAGCAGAGAGCGTGGCTGCAGCGGGTGTAGGGTGTTGATTCATTTAATAATCTTTTATTATGGGCATTTAAGGATGTATGGGTACAGTGATGGAATATGAGCAGCAGGGATAGAGAGTCACGGGTGAGTGGTAATGGAGGGAAATGAATCACGTGGCTACTGGGATATTATCGAGAGAGTTAGGTTTTGCAGCCCAGCTTATTGAAAGAAACGAATCATCGAAGTGAATTAATTTCCAAGAAAAATATGCATAATAATAATGTGAATATGGCAATTAGTTGAAATCAATCGGCACATTTTTTATTAGTTACTATTCGGATGCAGATCCCCGTTATATTGGTTATAATACCTATGTTACAGATTCATGATTACAGCATAAGAACTCTCTGTCTGGAATGTTTCGAGATCGTGACGTCAACTGTAATTGTTGATTGACTTAGTTCAAAAAGAAATGCAAACAGAAAAATTACATCATTCGAAAGTTGTTGGCTGATTTTTGTTTGTTAGCGGGCCGTATTCCTTAGCATAAAAACTCCAGTATTTCAGCATATCTTCCTGCAGTACAATAGAATCATCAAAAAAACTCCTTCAAACGTTGAATTCTCGCAAATGATGTGATTTTCTGTTGCAGTATCTCAAAATCGTAATGTGATATTCTTTGAGGTTGAAAGCAAGTTAAAGTGGCTACTCGAATGCAACAATTTTTTTCTTCTTCTTACTATTATTAAACGAAATGGACATTTGTTCCTTTATTATGAATAATCATGAAGAATTCTTCTCAAAGTGTACAGAAGGTTCACACTATCAGCATCATCTCTATAAATTGTAAAGTTATTCCTAGATGTCAACTCAGAGAATTCCATTTAGAGATCACAACTTGGCAAATTAATTATTCAAAAAATTTTTATGATACCTACTCTTCTATAGAAGACTAGGTACAATAAAAATAACTACATAGTTTTTCTTCTCCGTGTATGAATGAATTCAGCGATATTCAAGGAATATCTTATTGAATTCACTCATAGATTAACAGAATGAAGACGCATCTATTTATAATTAATGCAAAAGAGTCGAACGTATAGGTAGCAGATTGGTAGTTGAAAGGAAAATGTCAACGTCTTAGAATTAGTGGGAAATATTCAAGAAGAGGCTTGTCGGGTTTGGAAAAGACTGATGAATTATTGATTTTCATAATTCTACGACACGTTCGTGTCTTGAAACCTCGTTACTCGGGGTTTCTGTCATTGGAATCAAATTTTCGATTCCGATGCATCACACCGGTTCACAAATATTTCTTGGTTATAATTCTAAATATCAAGATGATTATTTTTCCACCTCCGTATTAATAATTCATTTCGTATTCCATTTCGCTTTTTCGCTTCTTATTTGAGAGACATATCCTCGCAATACTTTAGTTTATTTAAGTTACCAGTTCGCAATAAACGGAGATGAGTATTATGCAAAATATAGTTTGAAATTGAATGGGAGAATGAAAGATGGCTCACTGGAAACAACGCATATCCCACAAAATAAATAACAATGACATTCACGAATATCTTTGCATAAGAGCTCATTTCACAATATCATTCTAAATTTGATTTGCGAACGTCCAATAACAATAACTATGATGGATGAATTTCGTTTATTGGAAGTAAATAAAATCCAACGTTGAATTCCATAAATCTCAATATGAGCAAATATTTTTGTTGATTACAAAAGCACGAGGTAGACAATAAAAATGGAACTGTTGCTCTCAATAGTTCTAATTTAAATATTCATCCATGAATGGAATGTCACTAAACAATTTAGTACGTAATTCCCGAATGAACTGCTATTTATTCATTGACTTTTAAAACTCACGCTGCTGCGGTTTACACTCTTTTCTATATTGATTAGGTCAAGTTATTTCATTTCTTAAAAAAGTAATGATGCAAAACTTTCAGTATTGATGATGAGTGAATATCATCATTTTTCATTAGATTTGTCATTTGATCAATTTTTATGTGAGAATTCGATTAGTGAGATTCTTTTTTACATTGTTATTCTCATACGGTTGAATAAAAAATGGAATTATTCTCGTGAAAATGCCCGCGACTTTTGAACTAATGGAATGGGAAATATGAAGTTCGCATTTCGAAAAGTCGAAAAGCACTCATATCATTGAGATCACAATTAGGAGATTATTCCTGTAATATGTAATTACATCATGCAGTAGTAGAACAAATCGATGAGAGGATATCAAGTTCAGAGCAAATGAATGAGAGATATGACCGTAACATGTCAGCAGTTAAATCATAGCATCGCAGATACTTTATTGCATTTCTTTATTGAACTTCATTGTACACAAATGATTGGATGATCATTTTAACATTTTTTATACATCGATTAATGTGCACAGCAATCGAATGAATGTCTCACTAGATGATATATTGCGCTGTACAGGGAGAAACGAACACCGAAGAGTACTGACAGTTATCAATCGATAGTTACAACAACCCACTCTCTCATGAAATCGGTGGATTTCATTCCAAGTATTCTGCATTTCCTTGGGGAAAAAAATTCACAAAAATAGTATGCAGCCTTTAACTTATAAAAAACTATTTCTTCTTTCTTCTCTATTGATCTTCTCAATCATTTTCTATTTCCCGTATATAAAATATCTCTATTCATGTCATTCTCCTATATTCTACCCAATCTAAATGAGGCTAAATGTCAAGTCACTCAGAATCCTTTTTGGTCAGCTATCGGTTTTTTTACAGGAAAAAAATAACCAATACTAAATCACTTGAAGTTTTTCCGTTGAAAAAAGAGCGAATCTACCCATTCTATTCCTCATGATTTTAAACAGTCATTTTTCTTTCCCTCCAGCTTGAAAAATGGATGGTTACCAGTCAAGTTTTGAGTTTGTGAGGATTTTCTTCTATAGTTATTAGTTTTTTGCTTCCGAATGGAAGCATTGTAAACGCGATTTTTTTCGATTTCGAGATTTCATCGGAATATGACTCAGAATGTTCCAAAACGCCGAGAAATGCCATTTTTAAAAAATGTCTGTATGTGTGTGTGTGTGTGTGTGCCAGATATCAGCTCATTGCTCCGGAACGGTAATACTTGGTGAGCTGAAAATCTAACAGCACTTTCCCTTCCCATGCAAATTGCTCTCAGTGAAATTTGAGCGAAATCGGTTGAGAACTTTTCGAGAAAAATCAAATTCTCGAAGAATCGTTTTTTCGATTTTTCTCCGCGAAAAATTGATTCACAGCCCCCACTCTCAGCGATGAAATTCATCTCATTTGAACTCACAATTTTCACTCGGGGTAAATTTTGCTGCGATTTTTCGTTTGCGGATAATTTCAATTACAGTGTTTTTTATCCTGAATTTTGTATACACGATAGCTGAAAAACTATTTGAGTGAGAGACTTCAAACTTCGTCAGTTTGCGCATCTAATGAACAAAAAGTTTGGTATTGAAATTTGGCAAAATCGCTCCAATAGTTTCTGAGATATTGGACAAAAACCATTTTATGAAAAGAGGTTATCTCGAAAACTATCCAAGCAATTACATCCAAGTTCAGCTTAAAAGATTCATCTCAATGAGTCCCACAAATGGTGAGAATTTCGGATTTTTAAGGAGAAGTCTCTTGTAAGAGTTTTCGATAAATTAGTTTTTTCCAAAAATAACGGTTTTTCTTAGCTTTCTCCCTAGAAACACTACTATTTTTTATTTCACCATTCGAAAGTAGACGATTTTTTCTACAAAATGAGTACATTTTCTTCTGACGACAATCAGAAAGAATAGAAATCGTATTTGAAACCTGAACTTCAATTTGCAAGTTTTATCGTAGGATCTCAGTTTTCATCTAGTATTGAAAATTTATAGATCGTATGACATTATTGCAATTTAATCGATTATTGTAAGCTAGGACTGCAGGTCCTAAGATTGAATCCTGAACAGATCGATACGGTCTGAAACAATATTCGTAGGAATGTTCAAGTGCGTATTTGTCGTAAAAATGATGTTATTTTTTTGAGCAATGGAATACATGAATAGCGATTTGATGCAATATTGATGAAATTCCATTCGGAAGCATTTTACCAATCGAATTGGCAAATATTAAGTGTCGCACAAGGAGTGAGGTTTGCCAGTAACGCACAAAGAGTGGCACTCCTGCTTGTTGATTATGTATTACCTCCAGAATATAGGACAAAGTCGTATACTCAGTTATCTAAGAATATAAAAATATTACTGATTGATATGCGCAATCTCACCTCCAAACTATCTTCTGTTTAATACCAGTGCCGAATATGTTTTCCACTGAATTTCAGTCCTTAGTCCTTCCCCCAAAATTGGGTCTCCAGTAACGTATTGCACGGATGAGTCGTAGTATTCATATATCTTAAGTGGCTGAAATAAAATAAAATTGAAGGATAAACTGCGAGAAACAACAAAAATCGATAATGCCGTTGTAGCCTACTGTGGGGTAGTGGTTCACAAAAAAGACGCTTGATACAGAAATCCCCGACCATCTAGAATCTCTGATTCTTGCTTTCGCGTTCCAATAGCCGGTCAATGTTGTCTAGAAAGGGACATAAGCGGTCTTTCATTGATGCATCATATCGCGTCTCCCTTGCAACATCGGTCATGTCACGGAATGTAGATTCGGCTTCAATATTTTTAAATGTCTATGTGCATGAAACCGGTATGCGTATACAAGCTCTCTGTAGAATATAAACAAAATAATGAAGAAAATATGAGGAAAAACAAACTGCAGCACTCTTTTTCTTGTATTTTTTCATATTTTATAAGTTCAGTATTAGAATACTCCTACTAAGTAGATCTTCTTATATTATCAGATCACAATTTTCTAGTACCATATCATTACTTTCAAATGAAGAAGGTAGCGAGTGCAATGGAAAACTTCGAGATTCTCAGAATAATCTGGACTGTATTCTAGAAATATTCCAAATTATTATTTAGAATCATCAATGACAAATTAAATGTCGACATTTGAATTAGGAAAAAGTGAGAAAATTCCATTATCATTGCAATGTAAGTTCATTTATGCTCACGCATTTATTTTCAAGCACAATCTTGCGCGTTGAAGAACATCCCTTCCAGCATCACACTCCAGCCAGATAGTGGGTGGGAGAACCACCCCACTTAAGGAAGGGTTGATTTTTATATTTACTCATTGATTGACTTTTGTTCACAATAGCTCAATAAATAGATTTCACTTCCCAATAATAAATAAAGGAATATTATAGATTTTCATGGAGGTATAATAAAAAACTGGTTTGCTGGATTGAAAATTCAATTCGCATCAGGGAGAAGTGATGGAATAAAAATAACCCCTTCCCCTCCGCCCTTGGAAGGCCAATAATTACGTGAATCAAGGTACAAAAAATATCACCTTCACGGGGGTAGTTTCATTCGTCAAAGAGGTGTATTCTGAATGTAATTCCAAATTTGTAGCGTCTCCGAAGTGACAGCAGCGCCACTATCGCTAGAAACGCATTTAATTTGATATCTCGCAAACGGTTTGTTCTATGCGAAAAAAATTGACACATTTTCTCTTTTAATTTGAATTTCCTAACTTTTTTGCTCCAAATTTTTTTTGCTATGAGCAATATTTTTTGAGTTATCGTGCGATCGAAACGCACGAACTCTCCCATTTTTATTCTTTTTTGGCATTTATCTCCCTAACCGTTCACTTTTTCGGAATTTGACTCATTATCAAAGCTATAGATCATTTCATTATCTACAACTTTGGCCTGGAATTTTTTTTTCTATCATCTATACTTTTGGACTTTTGGCTGACTCTATCGATTGAACTTTGCGTCATCAAGGTAATATGACCTCAACATGGATTCAGTACTGAGAAAAAAAAATATGAAAGTTTTCGATAATTTTCTGTAAGGCAGCTTACCAGTGTGAAAAGATGAATCGATTGAATTACTCGATCTGTGACAATGATTTGTCCTTCGCAATTGTTCGAATAGTAGCTTCCTTCAATTTTGGTCTTTTCATTGTATTTCAGTCAACAATAGTGTAATTGGGGATCAAGAAAGGAATGAAACGAATGATTGGAATTGTTATACACATTTATTTGAAAAAAAATACGGATATGATCGAAAATTCATATTATGAGGCAGTCAATTTTATTCGTTTTCATTATTATCTTGCACAATTTCCCCGGGCTTAAGACATTTATGGGATCATCGTTAAGGTTTATATCGTCTTCGTCGATAGTCTGAATGATATCGGGAACATTGGAACAAGAAGTTTCATCACAATTAATACAAAGTATCATCACATTGCGCAAAGTTCAATCGATTGAGTCAGCAAAAACTCCAAAAGTATAGTTAATAGAGAATAAAGTTTCAGACAAAAGTTGTAGATAATGAAATGATCTACAACTTTGATAATAAGTAGAATTCCAAAAACGTGAACGGTTAGGGAGATAAACGCCAAAAAAGAACAAAAATGGGGCTGTTCGTACATTTCGATCGCAGTAACTCAAAAAATATTGCCCATAGAGAAAAAGGTTTGGAACAAAAAAGGTGGGAAATTCAATTTAGAAGAGAAAATCTCGTTTGCGAGATATCAAATTAAACGCGTTTCTAGCGATAGTGGCGCCGCTGTTACTCCGGGGACGCCGCAAATTCGGAATTAGACTCAGGATACACCCTTTTAACGAATGAGACTACCTCGGTGAAGGTGATATTTTATATTTTTTTCGCTTTTTTTCAACCTATTTCTTGGACTATGGTGACAAAATTGATACAAACTTCGATTCCCTTTTCAGGTATGTCTACACCAATCCCTATTCCTTGACACCGCTATCACGAAGCACACGCAATAGGCTCGAGTTCGATTCCCACCAGTAACACTGGTAAGATTTAACCAAGTACAAAAAGTCTTGATTAGTCGAAAAATATACCCAACTGGGGTATCAATGAACACGATACTAAGTAACATAAAAAAAATATTACTATATGTGAATGTCTTTCCAATAAATCCAATCGATCCAGTATTATTTGACATATTGATGGAATCACCACAATGTTCCAGTCTGCATAATTTGAAAAGTATTTTTTTTTTTAAATTACGCGTAACTGTATCATGTGATTCACAATTATGAAAATTTCCTTCGAAGCCCCACCAATGATCGTATCGATGAAATAATAAAATTAACTCTCTAATTCGATTCTCCCTTTTCCTGCCTTCAATCGTTTCAGGGGATTGTGCATAGGGCCTGGGCTTCCAGCTTGTTTTTTTTGGTATCTCATTTCGCTCGTAATTGATTCAATTTTCAAATTTTTTCCATCACAATAGCTGTTTTAGAGTGGTGCTCTTGATGTAATTATAACAAGCGTTCTGCCTGCGATAAATTAAAAAATTGAATTATGAGGGCACGAGTTGTTTTTTACCACGTTTCACCATCGTTTGATGTAACACTTGAATACTGCATGTGCCGCTGGAAACCTAGACACACTTCAGGAGAATTCTAACCGCAGAATATTTTGATGTTAATCTACACCTATCATACGTTGAACTGTCATATCATTTTTCCCTTCTTTTTCCTTTTCTCTCCCTAATCAATGGAACTTGATAAAAAAAAAAGATTATTATTCAATGGTAAAAAGAGATATACCAGAATGAATCTGATTCGATTAGTTCAGATATGGAAAAAATGAAAGTTAAATTTGATTTTCCAGTTGTCCAAAATGCATGACTATCAGTTAGTGAAATGAATTTCATTTTGCAATCTCTGAAACTGAATTTACGATTGAGATTCAAAATCCAGAAAATGAATCTACTGGTTAAACTCCTTTTCGACGAATCTATTCCGGAAAGGAAAAATCACAGCACAATTCTGAAAATTTTTACAAAAAACTCTAGAAGATGATCATCTCGCTCACATCTACCCGAGGAGAAGATGGTCATTTACGCCATATCATGCAATATCATTCTCTTCATCATATAACCAATATTGCTTCCAAAAGAACAAACCAAGATAATAAACAATAAAGGTACTCAATTATATGACAAGTTTCAAATCATCATTCAATTGTTCAATATTATAATTGTTATGATTGTTTAAGTATCGAGTCATAGAGTGATTTCAGAGGAGCTAGCCACGTTCTTTTCAAAATGTCCGGCCCAAAGACAGAAATTGAAATTTTAAATTTCCAGAGAATTGATTTTTGACCATCTCCCCATATGTTTGGCGGTTATTGTGAACTGTGGCTGACTGTCTGTCTTTCTCATTGAATTACATGTAATAGGGAGGACTGGGACAAACGTAATATAGATCTCTCTTGATTCAATTATATAGTAGCGATAGAACTATATCTCTTTACCATTCATTGCCCTGTTCTGTTTCCTCGTAATTTTTTTTTCCTTTCAAGTTACCATATCCCAGCAAGTATTGAAATATCATTTAACCCTTCAAGTACGGGACCCATACGCCACAGCCTGTCCTCATCGGCCGGGAGCTATTTGACGATCAGACTACGCTGCTCAATGCGCAATAACTCGTGAACCGTTCATCCAAAAATTATGGAAAAATTCCATTGATTGAATTGGCTTTCCATAGAAATACTATAGAGATATCAATTTTTCTCCGGTTTTGCGCTATAGAAATATTTAGTAAATTTTTAAGCCTAATTTTAATCCTATCAGATGATTACTTGCTGAACTAATCCTACACGATAAATTCATTTATAACAAACAAATTATCAATACGATTGAAATTCGCATTGCACCATTTGATAGAAGAACCTTCAGAGTAATTCGCGTAAAAATTTTCGAATTTTCAAAGCAAATTTTTCCGATAAACGAGACGATTGAATATATCAAGCGTGGAATTTCAGCCCTCAAAATTTGTTTATAAAAAAAAAGTGGTAGAAATATTGCAAAGAAAAAATTCCACCATTCCGAAGACAGTTCCATTATCTACCCAAATCAATTTTCTAAATTTCTATATCTGTGATAGTATTTGAGAAAATGATTTTTAATGTTAACAGAGAGGGTCGATACGAGGTATGGACCCTGGCCGATAGGATAATAAAGTGGGTCGATGCGACGTATAGACCCCGTGCTTCAGGGGTTAATTCAGTAATGATAAAACAAGATGAATCAATTTTTTTCAGCCTCTCATAGTTGAAAGATCTTTTGAAAACTAAGTGAGACATCGAAATGTGCATGAGAATCTATTTTTTAGAGGAAAAGGTGAGTTTATAGTGATTGATGTATTTGTGAATGAATAAGAAACACTAAAAGTCGTAATTGCCTCAATTGAAGCTTACTATCACCACATTATAAGTGTAAGCTATACCACTGTATACAAATACCAGCTTATACTTGTCACTAGTATATTGTTTTTAGAGTGAAGAATTTTCTGATGAATATTCGAAATTTAATCTTTGTGCTGTTCAATGTGAAAACATCATACTTAATGAACTGAACGCAGCGTGTATGTGGTTGGCAGTTAGGCTACGCGATAGAGGAACCGCGGTTTTCACAACCCTCGTAGAGAAATTTTGAGAGAGAGCTCCGATAAAAAAAAACATCCCGCCCACTCCAGCCACAATCGCCCTTTAAAAGGGTGTATAGTTTCTGGCTCAGAGGATAAATTGCACAGTCAAAAGAGAAGTGGGAGCAGTGATCACAGCGAACAAGGCGTGAGACTAGAAGCTGGGAAAGTAATACCAAAAGAATTCAAATCGCACTGACAGAAAATTTTTGTATTCAATTTTAAAAATAACCTCTCAATATAATCTATATCATATTTTTTTTTCTTCAATTTCCAGATTCAAGTAACAGAAAAAATTAGAACAATATCTCCGTGAGAATTTCTCACATGTTGAACTTTAAAACTTTTTTCTTCCACAAATCACACTACATGTTAATTTTGTCATCCAGACAGTGAATGGAAGCTAGACGCTCATCATCTGAAGTTCGTGAACGATATTCGATCCACACTCTATGTTATATTTATCACGAACTTCAATCGAAAAATGTACTAGAACTTTAGAAATATTCGAGTACAATTATTTTTATACGACTTCAACTAATGTATTTTCCTTTGAAGACCATGTGAATAGCATGAATTATATTCCATTTAAGTCTTTCATGGTCATCTGAAGGTGCTCCCTGATGATGCGAACAAGATTCAGCATGCACAGGGGGAATACAATATCACAGGAAGCTTAAAAAAACGGATTATCTAAAAGAAACTACTAGAAAGATACTGACTAAAGGTGAAGAAGTAAATCGTAATGGGATCAATCATTATTTTTTACTTTATTCACCGAATTTCGACCACAAACACTCCGATTTTTTTTGTTAAACTTGACTTCCTCAGGAAAAAATTACGAGATAAGTATTGATTGACATAAAAAATGGAAAAGGATGGGATGTGGAGGGAAGAAACCCGAGAATTAAACAAGCAGGAGCCTCATTCCCTATGCGTTATTCGAAGATCTCAGTATCATTCTCAAATTTAATATTTTGCCAATACAATTAGCAGAAAGCTTCCGAATAAAATTTACCATTTTTTGATTCGATAATGACCATGCTAACGGATCTGAATGATGTTGACAAACGTCGTTCTGCAAAAATTGCAGTAATTACGACAGATTACGATGAGATATCACAAGCTGCAAAGAAATTTTGTATTGTAGTTGCGGTCCCGAGTCGAAAATTTTCGTTGGTTTTTAGTCTAAAACACGTGAAAATGATCGGGAAAAGGTCTAAAAATTGCATTCTACGAACTAAAACCGACCAACCGAAAATGACCAAGTCGGTTTCAAGTCCATTCCTTTTTTCCGATGAGTTCGTCGTCTCCACTGACTTTCAAGGGAAGACGAAATACCGACGAAAACAAGAGTCTCTGGGTGCTGAAATTTTTCTAAGTTCTTCAGAAACTTGGAAAAATTCCGTCACTGCGGATTTTTCTTCTAAGTCCTTCAAGCTTGTCCAATTTTATGTCAATTTTTTCAAAGTCCAAATTGACTTATTTCTCTTTTTCCTTTACATTCTTAGGAAAGTAGATCATCGCTTTACATAATTAATATCTCACACTGAATGAAAAAGATCATAACACTTCAGCGATTAATATTACGCATATCCTATAACGAATTTATTCCCTAAATTTTTTTTAATTTTTTTTTTTTTAATTTAAAAAGTTCTTTATTGACATGATAGAAAAATTGTATACAAAATTAGATACAGACATTAAATGAGTTATCGTAGCCTCAACCCTAGGGCTCTTACATACATATAAGTGAAGGGTGTAATGATTTCATTTGTTCTTGAGGATTTTGGTCATATGAGGAAATGTACATAGGGAAAAGTGGTTTAAAAAACCCTATAACTCATTCCCTAAATTGATTGAAATATATTAATAGTATATTTTTAATTGAATTCAATTAATCTCAGCTCTGTTATAGCGAGTTCATTGAAGATAGTGAAGATTTTCTCTGATTGTCACTTCTATGATTTAAATTATATTTGATATCAATTTACAATGAAGAGTAAAAAGGAGATGGAAAATTATTGGATAAATTTTAAGCAGTGGAAAAATAGGTATTTCCCAGAATTGTAATAAATGCCCTTTTCCCTCGTTCGAGTACGCCAGAGTAATAAAACAATACATGTTGCCTCCGGTAGGCTTCGTTATTCTGATCTTTCTCTCTCTCTCCCACAATTTTTTTTGAGTAACTCACTGAAAATTTCTCGCTCTTTCTCTGTTACTCTTCAGCTTTCTGTTGAAATTCGAAGAAAAATTTCTTCAGTTCAACGTCAACCACCGGTCGACGTACCTCTTGAGGATCCAAGTGATATTCAGTGACGCGCAGACTGAGAGAATTCTCGATGGTAATCTCAACAAAAATTATATTGTCGAGGTCAAATTCAACTATATATTTAGTCGTCCTACCCATAATCAGATGAAAATCCTTAAAATTTAGGGTAACTATACTCAATTGGTACTCGGAGGGAATTCTCGATGGTAAATTTAACAAAATTATGTAGTCGAGGTCTAATCGAACTCTACTTTTTACTATTTCGCACAGATTTTATTGTCATATACACAACGGTGAACAACTATACTTAGTTGGGACATGCAACATAAATGTAAGAGTCCAGTTACCCAAATCCACCTCTACAAATTCTGTTTCACTAAATATTTTGCTATCGTAACTTTTCAACATTCGTTATTTTCCCATCACGAGAAATTTGACCCTACATGAGCGAGATCAAAAATGACTATTTCTAGAGTAATGTGTGGCTCAATCGGTAGCATGTCTGGTTTCGCGTTCCGACAAGCTTAGGTTCGAATCTCCCTCGATGCGTTAGACATTGCGTTTTTTCTAGCGTTTAAGAATTAATTAAATGTACTTGGTGGGTTAGTTGAATGAGAAATAGGGTAGGTAGGTTGGACGAATGGGAAATAGCTGAAGAAATTCCCCAAAAAGATGAATAAATTAATATTTTTTGATTTTTTTTCACAAAATTGTTCCCAGAAAATCAGTGGAGGATAAGTTGACCACGAGGGAGAATGGGGCGTATACCTATCGATTATCATAGTAAACTAAGCAATAAGAATTTAGGGAGTAGAGCTATTCGTTAGCGTTCAAGTGAATTCCGGTATTTGATTGGCAGCACAATAATTTTTAGTAACCACCTAATAGCTACAGCGTACATATTTTTATAGTCGAGGTCTATTTCAACTCAAAATTTATAGTTCCAGAGTTCAAAAATTTCTCTCAGTGCAGAGTTTTCAGTATTATTTGCGCTTGGGTATACGTATATTTGAATGAAACGTTATTGTTATTATTTATAGTTCAATCATCAGTTTTTGATCAATATTATGTTGTCTTTTGAGTATTTCAAGTGTAAGTGTTTTAGGTGAAAATGATGAAATATTCATTTACGATAATATAAGCCAATTTAGATTGATGGTTTGATATATATTAATGTTATAGCATTTCTCAATATTATTGCGTTTTAAGTATTTCAAATGTAAGTGTTTCACGTGAAAATGTGAATCAAGTATGATTTATATAGGTATAAGCCTATTTTGTTTACTACGTTTTGATATGTACGCATAATGGATTTTTCACTAATAAAATGAATAAGAAGCAATATATGAATCTAATTCCCGAACGCACATTTATTTTCATTCTTTCTATCCGATTTTTTAAAATTTAATTGAAAAAATTTAGGCCAAAAACCGATGAATCCGATTGAAATGGTGACTAAATACCGACGAAACTCCTGAAAACTCGTCGAAAATAGCGTCGGTTTGTGTCCTCAAAGTTGCATTCCCAGGTCTACAACCGACTTGAAATCCAGACTAAAAACCAATAAACTCACGAAGTTAGTCTAAGACTAAATTTTTCGACTCGGGCGTATTACAACTTAACTTGAGACTTGGAATCTCAGCTTGAATATAATCATTTTGATTCCAATAATTTGATTTGATACATAAAAATTCGATATTAAGTAAAAACTCAGATCCTACAATAAAACTTTAAGGTCGAGAAATTGAAGTTCAGGTTTCAAACAGTAGTTTTATTTCTTCTCGTTGTCATATCGGGATTAAAATGAAAATTGAAAAGTTCATTTTTTAATGTCTCTACGTTTTCGATCATTCTGACTCATTTCGCGATGAAGAGTCGGAACCGACAAAAAATCACGTTTACATGGCTTCCATGGCAAAAAGACTTGATAAAGTGGAAAAAGAGATAATTATCTATAATAGTAAAAAAAAAAGGTAACTCTTACGCATCGTTTTTCATGGAAAGGAGTCAGTTTTGTGACTCGTACCAAAAATATGATAGGCCAAATATGAAAAATATTTTTCAGCTCTACCAATTATACTGCCCGCACTCGTTAAAAATGACTTTTTCACTTACATTGCAGTATACCAGTATATTTCAATGTCATTTATATTTATCTTGTCTTTTCCCCATTTTCTCCTTGAGTCCATTTTCAAAATTCCTCTCCCCAATCCTTCAACATTCTTCCTTTTATATATAAACTATAGTTATAGAAAAGCACGTTCCTGAACAACCATCCATCGATATCAACAAGCCAACTCTCTCCATCCAATACTGTTCGGAAAAGTTCACTATAAATATATTGATCCCCATGTGTATACATATGTGTGTGTAACGTCCAGTGGCACATGAGAGAGCTATTTATTAACTGAAATTATCTGGATGTATAATTGCTGTAACATGGGTAGGTGTCAACTTACTGACCGCTAGTAAAACTGTCCATCCTGTATCCAGACTATCTCTACCATAAATTGATTATCCCCTTGTAATGAATATCCTCGATTAAAACTCGGAAATCTCATCAAAACACCAAAGTTGTTAAAATGAAATGAAATTACAATGACGCTCAAATATGCATCAGTGCTACAATTAATTACTGTCGAGACATTTAATTGAGAGTGACAATTCACAATTTGGAGGGATATTCCAATTTCTTATTACAGAAAAATGATGGCAAATATCTCACTGCTCAATTTTCCCATGAAACTTTCAATTAAAAACTCGAAAATTTGATTACAAACCAGAAATTATTATCAAACTCCATTTTATTAGAGCCAACAACATTAAGCCTTTACTGGCGTAAACCTGACTTGTACGCCGCGACTAGTACCCACTTATTCAATATTCAATGAAAAAATTTAGTTCTTGCGAATTTTGATTAACTTGGTAGCTCTAAAATTCTCTTCTTGGAAATTCATCTGTTATGGAAAGAAAATTAAGAAATGATCGGAATATCACTATTCTTACAAAATTCTATATCTCTGTAATTTTTAACAGTTTCGAAAAAATTCTGAATTAACATGAACTTATCTTATTCAGCCAATTTAAATTCAGACAAATTTTCATAAGAATCGTTTTTCTATTCAGTTGTCTTAATTTGATCATAGAAAAGTAATTGCGAAATTACTCGGGTAATCTCAACCATTGCAAGGATTTTCCCTTTTTTTTCTTGTGTAATTGTACATTGTGCATGAAATATTATTTGATTGGGGTTTAAGTAAATTCAAGGTGTTTCTACCAAAGGAAGGAAGAAGGAAAAGCAGTAATTATCTTAAATAACCACGTGTTTTGAAGTAAATCAAAGGGATTCGCCAAGGATTGCACTTGAGTCACGTGCAGGCACGATTCTGGAGAGGGTTTAGAATTACCCACATCTGAAGTGTCGAAATAAATTCGATGGACTACATAGTTTTGGGAGAATAAGATTTTGACGGTACGATACTTGACATTGAAGTTTCATTATTTACCACTGAATGAACATTTACGCGAGAAATTAATTGAATAGCAATCCAGTTAATTCAAGATTTCTAGATATTGTTTACGTCAAAGCTGTGGGAGACGTTTCAATCAGCACTATAGAAACCAAGTGAAATTCGAATAAGATTCGAATAATTCAATTCGAAGAGTGAGATAAACAAGTTAATTTCAATTTAAATGAAAGAGAATGATAGAAGTGGAAAATGTAGTTATTCCGTTTTTGAAGAATAAACTTTCGTGATCAATAGGTTTGACTATAGGATGAAAAAAAAAAGTTCAAATGAATTTGACACTGAGCCAAGCTTACTTGTTGCACGCCGGTCGATCAATATTTCCCCCCTTACGGCGTGATTTCACTCGTGACCTAATACCATCTCGCTTCCCCACTCTCAAACGTCGAGTATTGGAAAGCATATGATCTCCAAAATAAAATCTTTTTGGAAGTTTTCAATTAGATTCTCAATTTAATATTTTTTTTAGAAGAAAACATGAGCGATGAGTAAAATCTTCACAAATGGCGCCAAACTACTACTTGATATAGCTGGTTACACTGATGGCCTACCTCGTCCATCTATTATTATAATATATTTTCTGCGGTAAGCATTAACGAACATCCAAGACCAACATAAGTGATATCAAAAATATAGTATATTTCTAATATTTGGCATCTAGTTAAATATTAGAAACATTCAAATATTAGAAATACAACAGGTTATCATTCGCATACCCTTCATCTATTGTTTGATCATTTTCTTCATGGAACTTAAACATTGAGGTAGTAGGGTCTGTTGGGAACAATGGACATGTCTCGGTAGACTCTACCGGGTAGAGCCACAACACAATACACTCACAGATACAGAGCACTAATATAGATACTCGCTGGTCGCGTTATAGCATTTATTGTATTAAGGAATCAGTAGTGTCAAATAAATTAAATAGAGCAAACGTGCTTTTACGTGTTAAACTGACTCTTCATATAATTATGCATCACGCATATCTCCGATCCTATCAGGACCCCCAACAGGGTCGAATTGGGGTTCGGGTTTAATATCATGATTTTTGGCATTCTATCGAAGAAGCTGACTTTATTCTACATGTCTGCCAAATTTTGAATTCATTTCCGACGTAGTTTGAGTGGTAATTTAATTAATAATGCAGCATCACACTTATGGCGATATCTCGAGATCGGTTCATTTTCCAGAGAAAAACTATAGACATTTTTCTACCATTTTATGCTACCGTTTTTGAATATTTTGTTTTGTGAAAAGTGATGTTTATATAAATTTTTTTAGAAATACTTCTTCGGCGTAGTACTCAGTGAGTATAATCTCATTCGGGATGTGATACTCGAAACAATTAATCGATGTTTTTAATGGGAATGGCTATCGATGATATGATTTTTAAAATATGATTATTACCCTTTAATGTGGTGTTATTGAATTATTCTTCCTGATTTTCTCTTGTCGTGGTCCTATAACCCTGTGAAGGAAGCAGTATTTGTTCATCCAAAAAGAAACTTTTCCTCTATTGTTCTTGTCATTAAATTATTGAAATTAAGATAAAGTTTGTCGCTCTGGTAGGTAATACTATTTTTCACATTGAATCTTAATTTTAGTTGATCAATATAACTTTTGTTTTTTTATTTCAATGTCACAGTAGAGAAATTTTTTAGAGATGCTCAGTGCGTGAAATTTTGCCCTGCGGAGTTGGGCAATTTTTTACTATGCTGGTACTTTGGCCTACGTTTCTCCTCCAGCAGGGTATTTTTTCATTTACTCTGCGGTCAAAAAAGCAACAAAATTTCTCTCCGTGTAGTTTACACTTCAAAGTAAATAGCAATAAAATCCAGGGATATTGTTTTCATGAAAGCTCACTGCAAAATATCATTCTGAATTGGATTTGTATTTGCCAAATGGACGTGAATATGATGGATTTCATTTATTGGATATGAATGAGATCAAGTGAAAAATCCCGGAAATTTCAATATGAGTAATTTTGAAATTGCCAGATCTATTAATACCAAATCTAATTAATACCAGATTTCAAGATATTGTTTATGCAAGAGCTGTGGAACACGTTTTGAATTAGTAATATAGAAAATAAGTAAATGTCAAATAAGGTGAGAATAATTGGATTTGGCGAGTGAGATAGATAATTTTTTGGATATAGGAATCTGTATTAACGTTTGCAATTTTGGGGAATGAAAGGAATAAAAAATGAAGTTATCCCATTGCTGAAAAAGCGAACTTTTTTGGTCAATAGGTTCGCTGAATTATACACAGTCTATTCATTGAAAAATTATAGACTCCGACGCATTAAAAAGCAAACGACATTGAAGGAAATTAACAATTTAATTCTGTCGGATTATCATCATCAAAAAATTTACTGAAATTCGTAAGACTGTGCCTAACAAAAACGTAATACTATCTGTGAGAAAGGAACGAATATGGAAATAATATTTGGTTCTTTCTTCTCGGCTCTTAGTTAATAATTTTCCCAAGTAGCAGTCGAGGCTCTTAAGAGCCTATAAACGACTTCGCTTATAACAATTCAATCGATTATAAGCGCCATTCGCCAAAATTATCAAAGTTATGGGCAAAGTTTAAAACCAAAAATTTTTCTTGACTAATCACACATAAGTTCAACTCAGAAAATTTTGCTTCCATCCCCATTATTTATTGAGATATCTTTATTCTTCACTGACCCGTACCCTCACGGACCTCTCATCTTTTTACGCAGAAATTGAAATATATCAGTAGATAATAAAGACTCAAGTGGAACATTTCAATCTGAATTCATATGAAATGAGCCCAAGAGTATGTTTTATATTGAAAAGTATTCTGACAACTCCATCGCTTTGGTAGAAAATGATTGAATTCTTATGAACAGAGAACCGTATCCGCGAACTGAAGAAGGTAATAACACATTCACATTGAGTACTATGAAAAACATAAAGTCAACATAAATGTATAATTGCGCGATCCTGCTATATAATTTATTATAACAAAAGGGCGTATGTTTTGCACATACGCCCTTTTGTTATCAAATAAATCAGGGAGATGAAGCAAAAAAAAAAAATTAATACAAAAATGCATATATTCTGCACATACGCCCTATTCCTGCTAGGATTGGCAAATACGCCCCTTTGTTACCAAAATTTCAAATATGTTTCTTTTGCATTATTGGAGCATAAAAAAATTTTCAGATGCATTTTGGACATACGCCCTTTTCCCTCTGAAAAGTGGGTTTTTTGGCGCTTACGCCCTTTTGTTTCTAGGTCGACGATATATACATGAATTGTTGTCTTGAAGTGAAAAGGGCGTAAGTGCTACACGCTTCCTATCCTGTTACGCCCTTTTCACTCTAGGACGACGAGATATGGCCTATGGGACGCAAAATTACTTGTTGCCCGCTCAAGGTAGTCTACCCGGTCGCTCAATATTTTCCCCCTTGCGACATAACTTCATCCATGACCTACTACCATATCACTTCCCCACTCTTGTTGTCGAGCATTGAAAAGCTGAAAGAATTCTCCGCAGAAAACACACAACTTTCAAAATAGATTTTTTTGGCAGTTTCCCATAGCATTCTCAATTTGATATTTATTGTAGAGGAAAACGTGAGGAACAAAAAAATCTTTCTAAGTGACGCCAAAATACTACTCGATATAGCTGGTTACACCGATAAACTCGTCTATCCATTATTAGAATATATTTTCTGCACCAAGCATTAACAAACTTCTGAGGCCGAGATAGTCGAAGCGAAGATATACTATTACCGATATTCGGCATCCAGTTAGCCTTCTGGGGGCCTATTCTCGACGCATGGGAACAGGATTCGTCAACAAATGTAGCATTTTCGCTCACCATTATTTCATTCACGGAAGATATTTCCACACGAAAGAGTTTCGGTGACGAAACGACTTTTCGATTTGTTTACGGATTTTACTTCCTTGTGAGACATAGTCGATAATCCTCTGAAATAGTGGTGAGCGAAAATGCTACATTCGTTGACGAATCCTGTTCCCATCAGGCCATTAAACAAATGAATTTATTAATAAATTAATTTTTTATTAATAAATTTTTTAAGAGAATCAAATTTCGGAAAAAATACGTAATGCGCAAGCAGGATTTGAACCCACGACCCTCTGAGGCCGAATCCGTAGTAAACCGTAGTAAACCGTAGTGCGGTTTCTAGAATGGGGCTAACTAATGAGCGTACACTACGCTATCAACTTACAGGCACCCCACTCCATGTCATGAACTGCCGGGCGTGGAGTGGGGAAACCAAAATCGGCCTTAGAGGGTTAAATAGGGGGACTGCAACAGGTTATCATTCATATATTCTGAATCCCTCGTTTGATCAAACGTTGAAGCTTAAACACCAACACAGCTTTATATTGTTTTTTTACACATGATACACTCACTTTAAACACGATGAAGTGGGATTTCGAAATTCTCTCTCCATGAAAATACCAAAGATTTATACTGCTAAGACACATCTAGTACAGACGTCCGCCCACGTACCTCCTCTCTTATCAGTGTTCTTATTTTCTTTTTATCTGGAAATCATTTCATGGAGGCATTCATGGAAAAACGTTTCCTTCTCTGTCTTCAATAGATATATAATGCTCTACTAGGGAGCAATTTGAAGGCAATTCTTTATCAGGAGATTAGTAATCAGAATTCTGATTATTAGCTGTCCATTTCAGACGAAAAATTTGTAATAGCAATTTTTTTCAAAGCGATAGTCTTTGATCAAAAACAGTCAGTATCGGAAGCTCTTCCCATCTTAATACTCGAGTTACTCAGCGCAATATGATGGAGCTTTGGAACAGGCTTGATGAGGCGGATGTTGGGCTGTACAATGGATAATTCCACTCACCCTTATTTCTTATCTCTAGTAAATGATATCTTTTTCCCTTGAAAATACAAAGGGTTGGACTTGAAAAGTAATTTCCGCATTGATTTCCCCTCACATAAATTCTCAAACTGGGAAAAAAACATCGTACTCTAAAGATTTATATTACAATAGATATAAAATATTACTATGAAGAGATTAAAACTTTTGCATCTATTTTCTTTGTTGATTGACAAACTGCAAGGCAAAAGTTGGGCTTTTGTAGAGGAAATGTGCCCTTCTCAAAAAATCGGTTTTTTCATGTTTTCCTTCACAATTTAACTTTTTACAGTTAATTTACACAATTTCTAACATATTAAATTAAATTCATCAAAATAGCTAAAATAATAAATTCTATATGTGAAAAATAGAGTCAGTTTTATCCGGTTTATCCCATTGTTTTGAATTGTTGAGGGAGAGGGAACGCGGTGTGTGGTGAGAAGCAGCAAAGAAAAATTATCGATTATTTTTGCGAATTGAAGACATTTACATGAGTAAGACAGAGACCGGTGGTGTTGGAGGGGGGAAATATTGGGAAGAAGAACCATTATAGCCTTCTCCTATCCAGTGAGTTTTCTGGTGTTGCTAAGATGGTTAGCTTTGTTTCTTTCTTTCGAAAAAAGAAAAAGTGTAGTGTCTCAATGGATTACCGGTGGATTTACAATTTCAGATGAGTAATTTCGAAATTTTCTAAATCTAAATTAAAATTATATGCATTTTTTCAATTTAATTTAAATTTTTTTTCGAATATGTATGATAAAATTAATTGGTTGATATTATTCCACATGAAGCATTCAAGTTATTGACTAGGGAGAACAAAAGTACGCATTCCTATGCTCTATGTACTTGTTTCCTGAAAATAATTAAAAATTAAATTTTTGAAGCTCAAAGAAGGTGAGTGGTGTTTTTTGTCAATAAAATTCTCCAGCAAAATCCCGTGAGTCGCATTAGGGTAGGTTGTGTAGGTTCTTTTGAGGCCTATGCACCACTACGTCCCCGTCGTGGCCTCGGGTAATGCAAAACGTGGTGATAATCTCAATTTTTTGGAGTTTCCGATCTTTCGTCACTTTGGGTTATGCTTCCCAGGAAAAAGTAGGTTGTAATTTTCTGAAAATTTTAATTAGGATGTTGTTTTGGCTTCGCGCTGCGTGACCGACCCCCAGACATTAGAAATACATCCAAAATTTCCAATTTACTATGTCCAAAAAACTTTTTATTTTTGGGACACATCTCCTCTACTGATACTAAAAGTTGTGAGTCTCGATACATCTTCGTGTTAATACGGATTTCGTCAGACATTAAAAATATTTCAACTGATTGTTCCTAATGACTTTTAGTGACCAGATGCCGGTCGACAATTTTGCAAGGGTTGTTGACAATACCGTTTACTATCCAACAGCTCGTGGTAATGAATCCTCGGACGATAAACAGTAGAAGCAAACTTTTTTATGTGCCTATTTGTTACCGTCTACCCAACCAAAAGTGGAAATTAGTTCCTTCAATTTTGAAGAATAATACATCATGACACTAGAAAATGATACGAATGAGCAAATGAGAATAAATTATTCATTAATATAATCCGGTAGTCTGACGCTGTGGAGATAGTCGATGATTCACACGCAGTAAGCTCGGGTTCAATTCCCGCTGATGACACTGGTGAGATTTAACCAGGGCCTGACTAGGGTGTGAAAAAGGTGGCAATAAGTACATAAAAAAAATTATGTAATGTTTGTACAAGCGTTAATCCTTGAAATTACGTGGCCGAATTCAAAAGCCGTTGAGGATAAAAATTAGCTTTGGGAACACCTATTTATCTAGGAGAAAATGATCAAGTAAAGGACTCCGTGAAAAACATCTGAAAAAAATTTCGAAGATACTCCAACATATCTAGATTGTTCGGTAATTTCTTCAGATTGTATCGTAGAGGCCCTCACTTCTAAAGAACCCGGTTCATATTGCCCCACAGATTCTATTTCGCCCCAGTCAATCTTATATTAAATATTTTGTATCAAATGGATGTGTCCTTACCTTTAACCAAATCCCTAATTATCATTTATATCGATGGGAAATATTTTCTAACAGGAGGGAATCCGAAGGTGAAGATGAGGTCTTCATAAAAAAAATTTGAAAAAGAATGTGGAGTACTCTAGCACGACTACATAATTGGCTAATCTCATTGAGCCCTCCGCATCGGAAAAAGAATCTGGTTTAGCTTATTCCGCGAGCTCGCTTTGCCACGACCTCATCTATTCCTTTTTATCGAAAAATTCATTCGTATGAAACCTCTGTAATAAAGAAGAGGCAAATTCTCCCAGCAATTTCTTTCCGGAGAGCGATTCTATTATTCCATCTATGTTGCATGTATCTCATTCTATTGTGAAGAAGTGGAGAATGCTCGCTGAACAATATTGGACGCATTATTGGATTTTTATTACATCGAGTTACCTTCGTCTTCTCGGTCCATTGAATTTTGAAGTGTCTTCAATATTCAATCCCAGCTTATATCTGATAGGGATCGTATGGAGTTCTACGGAACAGCAAGAGAACTTGACTGCAGCAGATGTAGAATCGTAATTCATTTATGAGATCCTTAATTATAAGCATTTTAGGATGTGCGAGCGTGGCGTTGGGGTGTGAGCGATGGAAATAGAGAGTTACAGATGGGTGGTAACAGAGGGGAATGGATTATATGGCTACAGATTGACAGACGAGAGAATCAGTTTCTTAAACCTAAATTAGAAAAAAGCATTCAAAACGAACCGGAAATGTCAAGTAATGATAGTTGTGTAATACATTTATTGAATTTCTGATAAAGTACAATGCCCTAATCGATGGCAATATCTTGAAAAAAAAATAATTACATCTCATTTGTCATTACAGAGAAAAGAAAATGAGGCAGGCCCTCAGATCAGTTGTAGAAAACAAAAAGAGAAATGAAAGCTCACCAATGAAAATTCAATTAATAAAAATAAATTTTTAAAATTTCCCCCTCTCTCAAATAAGATCAACATTGATATGTGCACCCATTCTATTGAGGGCGAGAATGGTATTAACCGCCTTAACCCATCGTTTCTTGATGACATATCTTTTAAGCCTGACCTTGGATATTGGATTCTCAAGCGCACCGACGAGCCAACTGTGCTCCAGTAGTTGACCAGCACTTGGTCTCTTGCTGGAATAATTGGAATTACCAGTTAGGTTTGAACCAACAGAACCATCGGCTCTCTTAATAATAGTAATAAAAGTCCTCGACACAGATCTCTCGAAAAATTGAATTAATTTATATTAAATTTTCCTTCATCAAAATTTGAAATTATGTGAAAATAACTGAAATAATAGTCAACGATATATCGTTGATGAATTTGAGACAGCAGTCTTTGTTGATTTTTTTTGTTCAGATTGAAAATATTCAGCTAACGAGTTCATAGATCTACGTGCAACCGAATTTTCATCCCAATCAACACTTATTGATTTTCTCCCAAGTCCACTGCCGGGTCTCTGTTCCTCCCACTCTCCAAGTAATTGTATCAATAAATTCTTTGTACTTGTAGGCTCATCCAAGTCTATGCTCTTGTGTAAATCCCGTAAATTTGAAATTCTTGGTACATCCCTACACGTTTCCCCAAACCTGTGTTTCATCCTTGGCTTCCTCCATGGTGGTGTTAAATCCATTTCTTCTTGGTTATCTCTCTCCATCATCATTTTATTACCACTAAATTCTAAATCATCTCTCATATCTGATTTCCATGTTCTTGATAACGATAATCTACTGACTTCTTCATTGTTCACATTTTCACACAACAATGTCTCATTCAATTTCGATGACGAACGTCTCAGAGTGAATGAAGTCAAATTACGTTCCTGTTTATCATAAATTTTACTACCATTGAATGTACTACCATTTAATTTTCTTTGACGCTTTATTGTCGATAATTTCTCTGAAATTTCATTAACTTCACTATTACGATCTCTATCTAGTAATCTCGATTTAAAGAAATCAACGTTTCTTTCCCTCGTTTTTTTTTCTCTGTTACTTGATAATGTCTTGTCTACAACTGTTTCCTTACTTTCATCAATTATTTTACTTTCTTCATTATTCTGCAATTTTTTCCTTATCTTTGTAGTCTCAGCCTCTTCTTCTTTCTCAGATGACGAAGATGCAATGCATCGCAAATGTTCAGATAATTTGATTATTTCTTCAGCAAGAATAATTTGTGATGCAGGATCACGGGTACTTGAATTCCTCGGATTACCCTCTGAGGCTCTTCTTTCCAAGCCCAAAGATGGGATATTCAATTGATAATTATTCTTTGAAGATTGTGAAGCATCAGATGATATACTGCATATACTCTGCGGTGTTGAGGGACTCTGGCCTCTCAATGATACTGAGTCAATATTGTGAATTGCTTCCAGTGATACTGTATCATCTTCTAGCATGTAAGGACTATTTGGATGCTCTCTCCAACGTTCAACAAATAATCTCAAATTATCCTTTGTCACGTCTAATTCGGTTTTAATTTCCAATGATTTATTCAAGCTATTTTCCTTTCCCTCATCTAGATTTTTTTCCGAAGTGTCTTTGATTTCAATTTTTTTTGGTTCTTGTATCGTCACTATTGGGCTTCTCCTCGCCAACCAACGATGTGCCTGGCATTGAGCCGCACTAGCACGTTTTCTGGAAAATATTTTCAGGTTTTTTTTTAAGTACTCATTGAATTATCATTTTTCGGTCTTTCGTGCTCTCTCTAATTTACTTCATTTCTTCCTTCCATCAAAGAAGTTTTGTTGGAGTGTATTTTTTTTAAATGATTTTTTATTTCATGCTTGGGTTGTATTGTCCTTACGGTTGAGTTTATGGTGAAAGTTTTTGCTGCTCATCGGCGCTTTTGTTCGTTTTTTTAAAAATGAAACGATAGATTGCTGAATTGAAATTGAAAAACGACGAGACGAGAGATCTGTGTCACTATGAGTTGATTAATTGGTTTTAGAAGAAAAAAAAAAGTAAGCCATCAGAATGAAAATTCATTTTTTATGCAAAATCTACGTTAATTAATTTCATTTATTTATATTTTACTGGTAATTAATGTTTTTCAAATGAAATGATAATAATTATTATTGTAAATTTAACTGAATCATCATTCACTTCCTTTCAAATGAATTCCTTTTCTATTACTTGTTACTGAATGATAAATGAAATGATGATGGAGAGGGGATTCAAGTGTTCACAGAGCAACGAAAGACACTTTTGGAAATTAATAATTACAACTAACTTGATTAGGACAATTTTTAATTTTACCAAAATTGTTAATCAGCTACGCAAATATTTAAAGCTTTAAATTAAAATATGAAAAAATTCTCACTCTTTGTCTTTTATCAGGAGACATCTGATAAAGTCCTTGGCTTCTTCTGAGATGTTCGAAAAGGCTTCATGATCAAAATCGTATTTAGCTATTGTAACATTTGCCATTGTTTCAACGTCCGTATCGCCCATAAAGGGAGAGAGACCAGAAAGTCTGAAAAAAATATATTATTATGTGTCAATTATTTATTGATGGTGGGAGCTGAGAAAAGGAGATAACTCAAGTTCTGATTGCTACTCAATTGTTTGGAGTATTTTGGAAGATAAGGAATTTTTTTTATGACCTCATTTGTTGTGAGAACTTAGAGTTACAAAAAAAGGCCATTACCAAAGTGACTTTCTCTCTTATAATTTTCGATATATTTGACTTTAAAAAATAAGCAGTCAGAAATTGAAACAAAAAAAAATTGATGGAAATATTACAAAACATAGCAGATGACACCGATACTCCACATGTCAGTTCCATATCCAATTTGATCGAAATTAACAACTTCTGGTGCAACAAATTCGGGTGTACCAAAAAGTACCTGAAGCTTCTTCTTTGGATCAAACTGTCTTGCGAGACCGAAATCAATTATTTTAATACGGTTTCCCTCTTTTGTTAAACACAATATATTCTCGGGCTGTAAAATAAGTAATAATCCAATCAATTATATTTATAACTCTTTTGAAGGTCTTGAAACACTTATTTTCGATTAATTAAATTTTACCTTTAAATCCAGATGTAATATATTATGCGCATGAACAAATTCAATTCCTTCACAAATTTGTCTCATAAATACTGCGCAACTCCTCTCAGTTAATACAAAATCATCGTCAATTACACGTTCAAATAATTCACCACCCTCAATTAATTCTAAAATAACATAAAACTGTTTACAAGTATCAATTGCATCGTATAATTGAATCAAACGTGGATGTTGAAGTCTCCTCATGATTTCAACTTCTCTTTCAACTGATCTTCTGTCTTCTTTCTTCGTTGTATTAACAATTTTTGCTGCCAGTCTCAAGCCACTCTTCTTCTCCTTGCAGTGATAGACTGTTCCGAATTTTCCACTGAAAAAATTATTTAGAATATATTAAAATTACTGAAATTTTTGTCAAATGAAACAATGCCTGTAAAAGAATAAAAACAAATATGAATTCCTGAACGAAATCCAACAAAAAGCCATCAACCAAATTAATGTTTTGTTGAGAAATTTCTCATGTTACATTTGTGAATATTCGAAGCCAATAATATTATATTCGTCCGTGCCAGAACATTAAAAAAAAATTAAATGTGTTTCATTTGAACACCTAAAGAATGAAGTAACTTGACTGAGGAGAGCCAAAAAATTTGCCTATTCTTCCATCGTATCCCGCACTCGTCTCATCTTGAACTCACCATGTCAAGTGCAAATGCAAGAGAAAAAAAAAACATTCACAAGCACAGGAAGTCTGAGTGTTAATAGTCCCATTGATTTTTAACATTGAAATTGTATTGGTGTATATAGTTAAGAGAATGGAATCCAATCGGCACGCAGACCCGTCGTCATTCCTACGAGACGTTGTACACGCATTATTTATAGAAAGAGAGAGGCCTTGATTACTCAAACACAGACGCCCACAAGGGTGAATTTTATTCCTATTTCATCTATAATGAGGCTGACGAAGATCAAATTCTGAAGGAAATTTATTTTTATTATTATTTTTTCTTTCTTGGGTATAGGTCGGAAGCCATTTCCATTCCATCTTTCAGGAATCTTCCCCCTTTGCTGCAGTGTAGAAAAACTATTTGAATATAAATTATGGGGTTATTGAATTGTCATGACTTCACGAAGTAAAATAACGTCCGGGTGATTTCTACGATTTCCTGACTCAATTTTCCATTTACGTCGTTTTACTCTTCATCCGCTAACATTTCCATCTGCAATGCGTCATTCGAAAGCGCTGGAAAAAAAATTCAATCTCCCAATGTTTTTCCTCTAAATGTGCCAATAATTTCATAATCTCCTAGGACCTTTTTCGTTTCTTTTTCTCTTGAAATATTTACTAACCGATAGGTGGGTTGGAGACTCATCTCATTGAGCACGACGAGGACACGAGAAACTTTGGCAGTGAATCACAGCGGAAGCTTATGATGACAACTGGGCTCTTCCTCATTTCTTATTCATGCATTCTTTCTTAACTTCAAACGAATTTTCCCGTTTATCGAATGACTGCATTTTATTCACGTTTTGTTGAAGACTGATTGATGATTTTAGTGTTCAAAGAGAATTCCAAATTGCATGAAGCTCCTCTTTGTGAATACAAGTCGATACACTGATAAATTTTGTTTACTTCAATCTTCAATCAAAGTTCAGAAGATTGGTTTCAACTAAATTCAATTAAACTATGGAGGTGATTTCAATGCTTGAGGACAATCTTAAGTTGCAAGGATAAAGCAATTGTTCGGACTTAATCAAATACTCTTGATGATCAAGTGTGCCAAATAGTTTTGTGTATCTTGGTTATAATTAATCACCTAACGTTCTATTGACCTTGTGAATGAGAATCAAGGATTGACATTCACAGAATAATACTGATCGGTGAACACGTGAATAATAAGCAAGTGAATGAGAATAACATGTTCAAGAAATATGAAGTTTTTAGACAAATTAATTTCGTTTTGTCATCGATTTTTTTGAAATATTTTGGAATTCAAATGAAATGAGGTGATTTTGCCTCAATTCTCTTCTGGAGAGAATTCAGAGATTTACAAAAAAGGATTGGGGTGAAATCGCTCTATCTCACTTAGTTTCCGGGATATTCTCAAATAAATGATGGAATACAATCAATTTGTCTGGAAATTTCATAACTGTGATTTTTAGATAAATAAATAAATTTTCGCAACTTACCGGCCAATTTCAGATTGAAGATCATAGTGAGTTTTGAAATCAACACGACGTACTGTTACATCTCTGTAGGGGAAAGCCGGCTCAATTTCTATAAAATCAATTATCTTTATGAAACAAAATAATCAAATAACTAATGAATAAAGTTGAAAATTTGTAATTTTTGGAATTAGTTTATTTTTTTTTTAACTCACCACCAACTGGATCAGACTCATCGACCCGAATCATGTCTGAGTCCCTTCCGGACTACCGGAAGCTCTCCAAAAAAACAGTTAAAACTGATAAAATAAAATACCACAAGATGAAAGCCCTCCCAGTGCTTCTTCACTGTTAATGCAATGATTTCCAACAAAGTTGTTTTTATTTATTGACTGAGAACGCTACGAGAAATGAATGAATAAAAAATTTAATATTGTGCGTTGTGTTACTGACTAACAGTGATTATTGACTATCGTGTACAGTTTTGAGGGGGTCTCTTGAACGGGCTGAATTTCGCTTCTCTTCCCTCTCGGCTGGGACAAATTTAGATTTTCCCCGAGAGACCTAACGCCACAGAATTCTGGTAGTCACGTGACATTACACTGTCTTCATATAGACATCAGTGAATTTCCTATCTCACTCCTTCATATTTCTAATATATATCAGTAGTAGAAACTCTTGTATATTTTGAAGATTTCATTATCTTTTGTTGATAATTTTTAAAAATCCTCTACTCCAGAAATGAATATATTTCCTTGTTCACAGGAAAATGCTTCACAGGAGATGATTTTTATTGGTAAAACATTGGCCTCATTAGCAGTGACTTCTCCTGCACTGTATCATGTGTAGCGTCAATGGATTTTATTTCCATAGTTGTAAATTTCGCCCACTTACTGAATGAGACGATTAGCATGAGGGAAAGAGAATAAATTAATCAAATTATTTTATAGGGAAGTGGGGTAAAATGGTAATTTCTGATGAAACGCAAAAAATTGATTTTTCTCAACAATTCCAGTGAAGAGCCGAGAAAATCCGAGTGAAAAACATGCCCTGAAATTGATTTTTTGGATTTTTCTATTAATTTCAATCTACATGCTTAGAACCAGAGGAGTACGTGGGGAATTTCAAAAATATTGTGTTTCGTGTGATTGACGAGGCATAGAAAAAATAATGCTTCCATTCGGAAGCAAAAACGTTCAATTTTCGACAAAAAAAACTGATAATCTTCTGTTGATAAAAAATGTGCAAGTTAAATTTTTGAGAAACCCCAATATACTTTTTTCGAAATGTTTTTCCGAAGATATTGTCAAAAATTCAAATAAATGTAATAAAAATTGTTGAAGTTATGTGGAAAATTATGTTTCGAGAAAAATGCTTTTGAAGTTTCGGCTTGTGATATAAATATGGATAAATACTGGGGGAAAAATTCGAAATTTCATTAAGATAAATCGATTCCAGATGATAAACTCCCTCTCCCCTCCCTTCCTTCTCCATATTCCAGTAACTCCGAAGTATTGTACAGAACAAAATTTTTTTTTTTTAATTTCACATAGATGTAGTCCCCCAATAGGTAATAGTAACTTTTTGTTTTTGTTGTTGTTCTTTGAATCTCTGTAGAATTTGTTCTAGAGTCCTAAAGTTTCAATCAGCAATCAATTTAACCCCAGATTCCCGGCCAAATTTTCTGAAAACTCCTTTTTTTTAAACATTTAATTTCCATGAACTCAATCAATGGGCGCATGCGTCCAATCTCATTCCGTACCATAACAGAATGTGCCGAAGCAGCCGTCATTCAGTGTTTAGTTGTCTGGCGCAGTGGATTGGACTGTAGATTCCCATGCGGTAGACCCGGCTTCCAGCCCGACTGGATAGAGTTGTGTAGATCATAACAACAGAAAAAAATCTCTGAGCACAGTTTGTCGCATAAAAATTAGTAACATTGGCTGTATAACATAAATTTGTTGAAGGCCAGCTGCGCAAGCAGCACAACCAATAAACAAACAAACAACCGTCGTTCAGTGGAGCACCAATCAACCAGACCGTTCCTTGTACGAAAGTGAAAATCACTTATCAGCTATCTTGAAAACGGAATAATTGCAATAAAGAATAGAACGTAATTATTCGATGTATAAATATGTGTATAATTATTCGATGTATAAATATGTGTATAATTATTCGATGTATAATTGCTGTCACCATCGACATCTCTATAAATATATTTTTGGAGGCTTTCATGAATACGTTACAGTTTCTTCGATAAAATTTTTGTAATTGCATGGGAAATATGTGTATTTTCATCAGTTACATTTCATGGATTTTCATATTCCGAATAAAATCGTTGGCTAACTTGATTGGAAAAAAAGTGTATCAATTTCAAATTTCTGAAAAGACATGATGTACAGAGAATTCAAGGTGATAACCGAGCTATTACTTAATTTCGTTACTGAGAATGTATCTGAAATTATATTTCAATTGAAATGACTAATTTCTTTGGTAATTTGTTCTCACTTAAAGGTTTTTTTAAAATTATTTTGTCGTTCGTCATTTATTTGGTGTTATTTTGTCGTTTTTTATTTTCTTTGGAAATATTTTGTCGTTTGTTATTTTGGTTTTAGCTATTTTGTCGTTAAGGGGTCGTTCCAGTGTGACGGCCAAAAAAAGTGCTCATTTTCGCGATATTTTTTTCTTACAATTAGAATGCTCTTATGAGGCTGATTTTTTTTACCACAAATGAATAGAATCATGGAGAATAGAAAAAACGTTTAAAATACAAAAAAAAAGTGTCTTAATGATGTGCACGCTAGGGGTCGTAAATATTTTCGGAAACAATAAAGAAACAAGCAATAAATAATTTTCCAGAAAGATTATTAATCGTCATGGATAGAGCTATCGCCTGATCGAGCTTTTTTTTCTTTCTCAAAATTGGAAAAATGGCGGCAGTTTAAAAAGAAAAAATCGAATCAGACCCTATTTTCGTGATAGTTTTTTGTTAAAAAAATAGGAAGTTTTTGGGAAAAAAAACTCTATTGGGCGATAGCTCTATCCACAACGATTAATAATCTTTTTGGAAAAATTGTTTCCGACAAGATATGCGACTCCTAGCGTGCACACCATCAAGACAATTTTCTTTTTATTTTCAACGTTTAAGAAATCTGTAAAAAAATCGATAAGAATAACGTAAGAAAAATTTTTCCAGTCTTCATAAGTCTATTTATTTGTGGTAAAAAAATCAGCCTAATCAGGGCATTCTAACTGTGAGAAAAACCAGCAGGAGTTCCAATCTGTGCGTTATTTGCAAACCCCACTCCTTGTGCAACATTTAATATTTTGCCAATTCGATTGGCTATTCATGTATCTCATTACTCGAAGAATAACATTATTCCACAACAAAAACGCACTTATACATTCCTATGAATATTGTTCCAGACCGTATCGATCTGTCCAGGATTCAATCTTAGGACCTGCAGTCTCAGCTCAAAATAATCGATTAAATTGCAATAATGTCATATGATACATAAAAATTCAATATTAGATGAAAACTGAGATTCTACGATAAAACTTAAAAATTGAAGTTCGGGTTTCAAATAGGATTTCTATTCTTTCTGATTATTATCAGAATGAAAATGTACTCATTTTGTAGAAAAAATTGTCTACTTTCGAATGGTGAAATAAAAAATAGTAGTGTTCCTAGAGAGAAAGCTGAGAAAAACCGTGATTTTTGAAAAAACTAATTTATCGAACACTTCTATAAGAGACTTCTTCCGAAAAATCCAAAATTCTCACCATTTGTGGGGCCCATTGAGATAAATTTTTTAAGTTGAACCCAAAAAAAAGAATTTATTACTTTTCAAATTCAAAAAAAATTATATCCCATCATTATCCCATTACCGGACTAGGCTTAAAATTTGTGTTTTTAGGAGTAGTACTCGTGACGATTAAAAAAAAATCGAAGGATACGAACAGTCTTAAAATTCATGTTTTAACTTTGAAATAAATGAAAACCGGTCAGAATGATCATGAATAATTTTTTGCATGAAATTTTGAGAAAGTTCATCAAAAAACATGATTTTTTTTTTCAAAAAAAGACCCATTTTGGACAATTTTTCATAAAGTTACGGCTATTTCAAAAAAAGGAACCCAAAATTTAAAAAAATTCATATTTCTGAAGGGGCTGGATAAAGAGATTCGAAAAAAATCACAGAAACCTCTTTCGAAGGGTACAAAAAGATGCCCAAGTTTCAGCCAAATCGGAGATGCAAAGGCAATTGGTAGGATGAGTGGGCATGGAATGCCCCATATATACGGGGCATTCTACTTCAAATCGACCACTTTTGAACCCGACCCATCTTGATTTGGCTGGAAATTTTTCCTCACTTTCTACCTCACAAAAAACGTTTCTCAGAATTTTTCAAATTTTTTGATCCCCCCCCAAAAAAAGGTACGGATTTTTGAAAAAAATGGTTCTCTTTCTTTTCAAATAGCCATAACTTCTTCAAAAATGAAGCTTTTGGGACCTTTTTTTTTTAATTTTTGTTTTTGAACGTAGTTTTCAGAAAAAAATATTCAAAAATTTTTCAAAGTTAAATACTATGACAAATTTTATTTTTTTGGAAAAAACCGTGAAATTTTTGGAGTCTGGTATTTTTAATTTTTCTAATTTTTTTTTATGTCGAATTTTTCAATAAATACGCCCTTTTGCAATCTTTTTTTTTTCTATTCAAACCATTATGCAGAAAATGCTTATAGGCAAAAAGGCGTATCTTTTGCACATACGCCTATTTGTTTTTAATCGTTTTTCTTAACTATGAATTCCTTTTGTGGAAAACTATAATAAAATTCATAATAAAAGGGCGTATGTGAGGAAGATACACTCTTTTCATATTACTAATTGGAGATACGCCCTCTTGATATTGAAAAAAAAATGGCACTTACGTCCTTTTGTTTCTAGGTCGACGAAATGTAAAGATTGACTTTCACAATTTATTTTATTCTGTCTAACTAGCAAATGAACGCGCGCTTCGCGCGCCAGCATAAAACAATGGTTGCTAAAATTTATAATTTAATAATTGAATTTTTTATTAATTTGAGTGATGATAGAATAGAATCACTGAAAATTAACTCATCTCCATTAACATTTTCTAAAGACGATTCACTGTCAAAAATACCTTTTTTTGAAACTTGTTCATTATTGATATAATACCATGATGGATTTATATTGCACTACAAAAATGAACCATTTTTCTTATACCAGTTTCTTTACGTCCGCCAAAGCTTCTTTCAACGTCAATTTTAGCTCATCCAATGTTTCGATGTGGTTCATATTATCCACCAAAAAATTAGACTTTGATTCTATAAGAGAATGATTAATGTTGAAATTTCACTTAATCATACAATTGATTTATTATAAATAATATTTCGATATAAATTTATCAGTCCTGATTGACAATATTCCAGTGATGCGAATACGCTGATCTCTTCTAAACTGAGAATTCTTCTGAAGCTCAACAATTTTAACTTCCAGTTGAACGTTTCCATCAGTCATGATGCCATAATAGTAATTAAAGATTACACCCCTGTAGAATTTTCAATCAATCAATTTTTTTTGCTCCAAAAACTACTTTGAACCTTCCAGAATATGAGAACGAAAAGTTATCACCTGCAACTCATTTTTTCTAATGGAATTTTGAACTTTTTCCCAGGCATTTCTTTATGTTCATAGCATAAGTCAGAACTTCAGTTGTGTTTTTCTCGAAACATGTTTTTTTTTAGTCGACATGCAGCATAACTCTAATAATCTTCATTGTTTTCATTTGAATTCCCCACAGTATCTTGAAAACAATATTTGAAATAGAAATACGTAGGGGATTTAGAAAAAATTTATCTGCATACTCTTTTATCAATAAAAGATTGCAGGTTTTTTTTTGTCATAAATTCAACTTTTTCATTCAAATGCTCACCAATTACACAAAAAATAATATCTTAGAAATCCCTCACATATTTCTGTAGCTATGTACATCTAGGTGTAGCAAATTTTCTATTTTCCACTGAAATTTGCACCAGTTACACTGCATGCGGCAGAGTATTTCAAATTCAAGAAGCCTCGTGAGAATGACTCTAGTGTTGTCATTTTTTGAGACAATAGCATCCGTGCGTGCTGCGCACGCGCCTACTCATCTGATTTCCTAAATGAGACCCGTGTTGCATCGGATTCAGTGCTACGCTTACGCTGTTTTGAGATATCGAGATATTTCGAAATTGATATCCTCTCTTTTTTATAGTGAGAAGATTCTTTGCTTCATTTTTTTTGTGAGGCCTGGGTATCTGCTCATCACTCAAATATAATTATTTCACCTCCTCTCTTTCCACTAAACAAAATATCCAGAAAACGCTTTTTTTCAAAGGCTTTCACAGTGGTGTCGTCCTTTAAGGGGTAACGGAACCCCTTGCATACATTGAATTTTTGAACTAATTGTTTGACGATATTTATCAATATTTACGTCATAAAAAAGTGGCAACGACTGACGGAAGAAATCAGAAAGTCGATGCTTCTGTTATTTCATGAAAAAAATCATAATTATGGCTGAACAATGGATTCAAAAATTCGAAATTTACTGGATCCTCCGTTACCCTTTAAGTGATTAGGCCAATCTGTCTACTCAAGTAGTAAACTTTCCCTTTAGCCACGCATCTATTTCTGAAATTGTGATATGGAGAAATAATATGATATGCTTTATGTAATATAATAATTATTCAAAAGCACGATATCTCTTGAGGGAATTTGAGAACGGATTTGCAAGTATCAAAATTCGGAAATTCCAAGAGTGAACAACAATGAACTTTATTCGATAATTTTAGCATCTTTCCCATTAATTTTTCAAATAAGTTTCTTTTTCACCAATCTCTTCAATCGAACTGTTGGATTGAATCGTGCATTCATAACTTTGAGTTCCTTCAATAAAATTAGCATTGACAATACACATGATACATGATACACAATCTGAAGGAATGATTCTGGGATGAGTTCTTGAATTTCTCCTAATTCCAGTAATTTTGACAGAAAATCGAATAAAACAAAAAATATGATTCTTGCCCAAATAATTCTTATAAGAAATTCTATACAGCAGAAAAAACTACACGTATTCCTTTAATTTTAATATGAAACAAACCGAAGTAAAACGAGCTTATGGAGAAAAACCGATGAATAAGCGATTTTCATTTATTCATTTGAAATTGCCATATTTATGTCGAAGGTACTGGATTGCCACAAGTATTTGTATAAAACTGAATGGTATTTTTTTGGGGACCCTTTGAACCAGATGCTTCATCTGAAAATGCACTAATAATATTTTCTCTTGCTTTCAATGACGATTTCGACATTCATTCCTTCAATTTAGAATTCAATGTCAATACATATGACTTTGATAATTTTTTTGAATGTTTTACTGATTCAGCATTTATTTTTTCTTTTTAGAATGATGAATCTTTTACGTTAAGGGGTAACGAAAGATCCAGTAAATTTCAAATTTTCAAATCCATTGTTTAGCAATAATTATGATTTTTTTCATGAAATAACAGAAGCATCGACTTTTTGATTTTCTTCGTCAGTCGTTGCCACACTTTTATGACGAAAATATTAATAAATATACTCAAACAATTAGTTCGAAATTTCAATGCTTACAAGAGGTTCCCTTGATGGTCTTTGAAGAAGTACGAGGTAACAATGGTTGAGAAAATATTTTTTTCAGAGAATCTTCAGAATGAATCTTATGATTTCTCTTATGTTCTTCAATTACGCTATTTCTTTCATCCATTTTGAGAAAAAACTAAAATGTAGGTGGTGATATGATTATAACTGGAGGATAAAAAAGAGACAAAGTTATATATAATAGATGCAATTTATTGATCAATAATCTGACATCATTTCGAATATATTTTTTTTCAATCAATTATCAAAATTGTCAATTAAAATTAATCATTGATTGAATATTATCAATCAGACCACGGGGAATCAGCGTTTATTATTATTATAAATCTAATAAGGAAGTAAAAAAGTTATCCTCACTCTTTTATTTGATCTTTTTCAATTCTTTCATTCATTCATTCAATTTCATTTCATTACATTACATTTTTTTAATATTCAATTCAGTCTTAATATTTTCAGTTTCTTTCCTAATTTTAATTTTTCTCCAATCTGCTCTGCACACAACGTCTCAACCCGAACAGCCTGAAACAAAATAGAAAAAAAATTCAGAAATTTCCAACATTCAGGCGACGTAGACAGTGTGTCCATGGTTAAACAATATTAGTGTCAGTGGGGGGCTGCATGATTTGAATCATCATTTTTTTCCAGCATTCAGAACAGTGGCTATCCTTGCTAAGAATTTTTTTCTCACATAATCATTCAACAAAGAAATCAACGAAGATTTACAAAAGCATGTGAAATTTGGCGCCATTCCTAGTCTTGGAGAAATGTAATAATTAATATACAAGGCTGACATGATTTTTTTTGCCCTTGCTCTTTTTTGTCAATATCGTTTTTGAGAAATATATTGTTCATTTTTTTGAAACACAGAAAAATTCGGCTATCTAAAAAATGCAAGAAAAATGAGGTAGATTCTCATGTAAATTGTATTCTTCTCATTGAATTTTTTAGGACACAAGGATTGAACCGAATTTCACTTGCTTTTAAAGATCATCAGAAAATGTGTGGAAAAAAACAGTATGGCGGCCAGCTGTCAAAATATTTGGTTATTTTTCACACTTTTTTTCATTAAAATTATTTTCAGAAACGATATCCATCTCTATGATATAAAAAAAATTCGTGTTGTTTCTCACTCTTCACAAATATATCAACAAAAATACTTACTTTGATGAAAAATGAAAATCCCAAGAGCTCAAACACTTGAATCAAACTCGAATAAATATCTCAACAGTTTTTTTAAATAATTATAATACAATTAACAAGAACGATGAATTTTCCAAAGTTCAAAATTCTCCGAAACCGTTTGCAATGCAACAATCCTCTTTTTCACTTCTTTATATGCCAATTTTAATGAATAATATGTTAACAGTTTTGATAATTACAATAAAGACAAACCATGAATTTCGCAAAGGTCAAAATTCACAAACACTTTTTATAATACAATACCACTATTTTGTCTTCATTTTCTTCATGTCAAATATCTCAAAATACTCAGAATGATTATTTTTTATATTGCTTTTTCTCTGAGAGCAGGTTATCCTATTAGTTTAACACTTTCACTCTATGATTAATTGAATTGATATTTCCACCTTTTCGATAATTACGATAAAGACAAACGATGATTTTTTCAAATATTAAAATGCACAAACACTTTTCACAATACACTATTACTTTTTCTCGAGTTTTCAATATTTTAAATATCTCAAAATACTCGGAATTATTATTTTTCATATATTTTCATTCCTCTCATTTGAGCAGGTTATCCTGTCAGCTTTTATTTATTTTTGCAATTAAAAAAAACAATATCCAATCAAATTTCCGGTCGATCAGCAATCTCGATGCGATATCTCGCATTAAATTCGAGATATCGCATTAGCAATTCGATAGTTCCGTAACACCTCTTTTAGTAATATGGGGACTAGCAAATAAACGCGCGCTTCGCGCGCCAGCATAAACAATGGTTGCTAAAATTTATTATTTAATAATTAAATTTTTTATTAATTTAAGTGATTATAGAATAGAATTACTGAAAATCAACTCATCTCCATTAACATTTTCTAAAGACGATTCACTGTCAAAAATACCTTTTTTTGAAACTTGTTCATTATTGATATAATACCATGATGGATTTATATTGCACCACAAAAATGAACCATTTTTCTTATACCAGTTGCTTTACGTCCGCCAAAGCTTCTTTCAACGTCAATTTTGGTTCATCCAATGTTTCGATGTGGTTCATATTATCCACCAAAAAATTAGACTGATTCTATAAGAGAATAATCAATGTTGGAATTTCACTTGATCATACAATTGATTCATTATAAATAATATTACGATATAAATTTATCAGTCCTGATTGACAATATTTCAGTGATGCGAATACGCTGATCTCTTCCAAACTGAGGATTCTTCTGAAGCTCAACAATTTTAACTTCCAGTTGAACGTTTCCATCAGTCATGATGCCATAATAGTAATTAAGGATTACACTGCTGTAGAATTTTCAATCAATCTATTTTTTTTGCTCCAAAAACTACTTTGAACCTTCCAGAATATGAAAACGAAAAGTTATCACCTGCAACTCATTTTTTCTAATGAAATTTTGAACTTTTTCCCAGGCATTTCTTTATGTTCATAGCATAAGTCAGAACTTCAATTGTTTTTTTCTCGAAACATGTTTTTTTTTAATCGGCATGCAGCATAACTCCAATAATCTCCATTGTTTTCATTTGAATTTCCCACAGTATCTTGAAAACAATATTTGAAATAGAAATACGTAGGGGATTTAGAAAAAATTTATTTGCATACTCTTTTATCAATAAAAGATTGCAGGTTTTTTTTGTCATAAACTCAACTTTTTCTTTCAAATGCTCACCAATTACACAGAAAATAATATCTTAGAAATCCTCCACATATTTCTGTAGCTATGTACATCTAGGTGTAGCAAATTTTCTATTTTCCATTGAAATTTGCACCAGTAACACTGCGTGTGGCAGAGTATTTCAAATTCGAGAAGCCTCGTAAGAATGACTCTAGTGTTGTCATTTTTTGAGACGATAGCATCCGCGCGTGCTGCGCACGCGCCTACTCATCTGATTTTTTAAATGAGACCCGTGTCGCATCGGATTCAGTGCTACGTTTACGCTGTTTTGAGATATCGAGATATTTCGAAATCGATATCCTTTCTTTTCTATAGTAAGAAGATTTTTTGATTAATTTTTTCTGTGAGACCTGGGTATATGCTCATCACTCAAATACACTTTCACTTCCTCTTTTTCCACCAAACAAAATATTCAAAAAACGCTTTTTCTAAAGGCTTTTACAGTGGTGTAACCCCTTAAGTGATTAGGCCAATCTGTCTACTCAAGTAGTAAACTTTTTCTTCAGCCACACATCCATTTCTGAAATTGTGATATGAGGGAATAGTATTATATGCTTTATGTAATATAATAATTATTCAAAAGCATTATATCTATTGAAAGAATTCGAGAACGAGTTTGCAAGTATCAAAATCCGGAAATTCCTAGAGTGAACAACAATGAACTTTAGTCAATGATTTTAGCATCTTCCCCATTGATTTTTCAAATGAATTTCTTTTTCACCAATCTCTTTAATCGAACTGTTGGATTGAATTGTGCATTCATAACTTCGAGTTCCTTCAATAAAATTAGCATTGACAACTGGTCTATCACAGAAAGGCCATTTAAAAGATACACAATCTGAAGGAATGATTTGGGGATGAGTTCTTAAATTTCTCCTAATTTCAGAAAGACCCTCTGAACAGATGCTTCAGGTGAAAATGCAATGATACTTTCTCTTGGTTTTAATGACGATTTCGACATTAAATCCTTCAATTTAGGATTCAATGTCAATACATACGAGTTTGTAATTTTCTGATTGTTTTACTGATTCAGCACTTACTTTGAATTTTTCTTTTTAAATGATGAATTTTCCACGTTAATTGTCTTCGAAGAGGTACAAGGTAACAATGGTTCAGAAGATATTCGTTTCGGAGAATCATTAGAATTAATTTTATGATTTCTCTTATGTTTTTCAATTACGCTATCTCTTTCATCCATTTTGAGAAAAAACTAAAATGTTGGTGGTGATATGATTATAACTGGAGGATGAAAAAGAGAGAAAGTTATATATAATAGATGCAATTCGAATTACATCATTTCGAATATATTTTTTTTTCAATTAATCATCAAAATTGTCATTTAAAATTAATCATTGATTGAATATTATCAATCAAAACCATGGGAAGTCAGTATTCATTATTATTATAAATCTGAAAAAGAAGTAATGCAGTTATCCTCATTTTTTAAATTGATCTTTTTTCGATTCTTTCATTCATTTATTCAATTTCATTTCATTTCATTACATTACATCTTTTCAATATTCAATTCAGTCTTAATATTTTCAGTTTCTTTTCCAATTTCAATTTTTCTCCAATCTGCTCTGCATACAACGTCTCAACCCAAACAGCCTGAAAAAAATTCAAGAAAAATATTCAGTAATTTCTGGCGACGTACATAGTGTGTCCATGGTTAAACAATTTTAGTGTCAGGGGAGAGATTCCGCGCGTTATAAGCAGTATCCAATTAGCCTTTTTTTTTTTTAATTTTGAATTATTTATAGTTGCACTTACTAAAACGTTAGTATTTCGTTCGCAAGTGATTGTAGTGCTGTTAAAATCGTTTAAGAGTTAATTGGTTAATTGCAATTGAATAAAATATAACACAAAGCTAACTTTTTACGTTATAACGCAGTACCTTATAACGCGCAGAATCTCTCCCCAGTAGGGGGTTACATGATTCGTTATCGTTTTTTTCCATCATTCAAAACAGTGGCCATCCTCGCTGAGAATTTTTTTTCCTCACATAATCATTCAACAAAGAAATATCTGGCAGATATTTTTTTTTGCCCTAGCTACAGCTTTTTATTGTCAATATCGTTTTTCAGAAATATTTTGTTCATTTTTTTGAAACACACCAAAAATTCAGCAATCTAAAAAATGCAAGAAAAATGAGGTATATTCTCATGTAAATTGTATTTTTCTCATTGAATTTTTTAGTACACAAGGATTGAACGGAATTTCACTTACTTTTAAAGATCAAAAAATGTGTGGAAAAAAACAGTATGGCGGTCAGCTGTCAAAATATTTGGTTATTTTTCACACTTTTTTTTCATTAAAATTATTTTCAGAAACGATATCCATCTCTATGATATAAAGAAAATTCCGAATGTTTCTCATTCTTCACAAATATATCAACAAAAATACTTACTTTGATGAAACAAGAAAATCCCAAGAGCTCAAACACTTGAATCAAACTGGAATAAATATCTCAACAGTTTTTTCAAATAATTATAATACAATTAACAAGAACGACGAATTTTCCAAAGTTTAAAATTCTCAGAAACCTTTTGCAATGCAACAATCCTCTTTTTCACTTCCTTATATGCCAATTTTAATGAATAATACATTAACAGTTTTGATAATTACGATAAAGGCAAATCATGAATTTCGCAAAGGTCAAAATTCACAAACACTTTTTTTCTATAATACAACATCATTATTCTTTCTTTAGTTTTCCATATTTCAAATATCTCAAAATACTCAGAATGATTATTTTTTATATTGCTTTTCCTCTCAGAGCAGGTTATCCTATTAGTTCAACACTTTCACTCTATATATTGAAATGATATTTTCACCTTTTTGATAATTACGATAAAGACAAACGATGATTTTTTCAAATATTAAAATGCACAAACACTTTTCACAATACACTATTACTTTTTCTCGAGTTTTTAATATTTTAAATATCTCAAAATACTCGGAATTATTATTTTTCATATATTTTCATTCCTCTCATTTGAGCAGGTTATCCTGTCAGCTTTTATTTATTTTTGCAATTAAAAAAAACAATATCCAATCAAATTTCCGGTCGATCAGCAATCTCGATGCGATATCTCGCATTTACATTCGATATATCGCATTAGCAATTCGATAGTTCCGTAACACCTCTTTTAGTATAGAGGGAACTAGCAAATAAAAGCGCGCTACGCGCGCCTTCATTAATTTTTCTTCCACAAATATAATAGCAATTTTAATAGCAATAAAATGGAAGGCGCGCTGCGCGTGCCTGTGGGATTTTTTCTTGCCAAAACTTCCGATCGTCATTTTTTTTACATATTCGATTAATCGCATTTACATTCGATATATCGCATTAGCAATTCGATAGTTCCGTAACACCTCTTTTAGTATTTAGGGACTAGCAAATAAAAGCGCGCTACGCGCGCCTTCATTAATTTTTCTTCCACAAATATAATAGCAATTTTAATAGCAATTAAATTAAAGGCGCGCTGCGCGCGCCTGTGGGATTTTTTCTTGCCGAAACTTCCGATTGTCATTTATTTACATATTCGATTAATTGCATTTACATTCGATATATCGCATTAGCAATTCGATAGTTCCGTAACACCTCTTTTAGTATATGGGGACTAGCAAATAAAAGCGCGCTACGCGCGCCTTCATTAATTTTTCTTCCACAAATATAATAGCAATTTTAATAGCAATTAAATTGAAGGCGCGCTGCGCGCGCCTGTGGGATTTTTTCTTGCCAAAACTTCCGATCGTCATTTTTTTACATATTCGATTAATCGCATTTACATTCGATATATCGCATTAGCAATTCGATAGTTCCGTAACACCTGTTTTAGTATATGGGGACTAGCAAATAAAAGCGCGCTACGCGCGCCTTCATTAATTTTTCTTCCACAAATATAATAGCAATTTTAATAGCAATTAAATTGAAGGCGCGCTGCGCGCGCCTGTGGGATTTTTTCTTGCAGCAACTTCCGATCGTCATTTTTTCACATATTCGATTAATCGCATTTACATTCGATATATCGCATTAGTAATTCGATAGTTCCGTAACACCTCTTTTAGTATATGGGGACTAGCAAATAAAAGCGCGCTACGCGCGCCTTCATTAATTTTTCTTCCACAAATATAATAGCAATTTTAATAGCAATTAAATTAAAGGCGCGCTGCGCGCGCCTGTGGGATTTTTTCTTGCAACAACTTCCGATCGTCATTTTTTCACATATTCGATTAATCGCATTTCAATTCGATATATCGCAACTTCCGTAACACCTCTTTTAGTATTTAGGGACTAGCAAATAAAAGCGCGCTACGCGCGCCTTCATTAATTTTTCTTCCACAAATATAATAGCAATTTTAATAGCAATTAAATAGAAGGCGCGCTGCGCGCGCCTATGGGATTTTTTCTTGCAGCAACTTCCGATCGTCATTTTTTCACATATTCGATTAATCGCATTTACATTCGATATATCGCATTAGCAATTCGATAGTTCCGTAACACCTCTTTTAGTATTTAGGGACTAGCAATTAAACGCGCGCTTCGCGCGCCAGCATAAAAAGCGATTGCCGAAATTTATTCTTCAATAATTAAATTTTCTATTAATTTGAGTGATTGGAGAGAATAGAATTACTGAAAATTAACTCTTATCGATCAACATTTTCTGAAGACAATTCACTGTCAAAAATTCAAAAATACCTTTTTCAAAACTCATTCATTACTGTAGGACCTTATTTCATCAGATTTGGAGCATTCCCTCTCTCTGTTTTTGTCTTTCTCCTTTCAAATCACTCAATATGCCTTCTATAGAGTCCAAACTTGCATGCAGGAAGTGGAAGTTATGATCGGGCTCGATTTTCCATAAAACTTTCAATGTGTAATGAGCATGGACCACTGTAGGTGACTTTTCCCAGCTGTAGGACCTTATTTGATCGGATTTGGAGCATTCCCTCTCTCTGTTTTCGTCTTTTTCCTTTCAAATCACTCAATATGCCTTCTATAGAGTCCGAACTTGCATGCAGGAAGTGGAAATTATGATCCGGGTCGATTTTCCATGAAACTTTCAATGTGTAGCAACTACGGACTACTGCAGGTGTCTTTTTCCAGCTGCAGGACCTCATTTCATCAGATTTGGAGCATTCCCTCTCTCTGTTTCTGTCTTTTTCCTTTCAAATCACTCAATATGCCTTCTGTAGAGTCCGAACTTGCATGCAGGTAGTGGAAATTATGATCTGGGTCGATTTTCCATGAAACTTTCAATGTGTAATAAGCATGGACCACTGTTGGTGTCTTTTTCCAGCTGTAGGACCTCATTCTATCAGATTTGGAGCATTCCCTCTCCCTGTTTTTGTCTTTCTCCTTTCAAATCACTCAATATGCCTTCTATAGAGTCTGAACTTGCATGCAGGAAGTGGAAATTATGATCCGGGTCGATTTCCCATGAAACTTTCAATGAGTAGTAACTACGGACTACTGTAGGTGTCTTTTTCCAGCTGCAGGACCTCATTTCATCAGATTTGGAGCATTCCCTCTCTCTGTTTCTGTCTTTTTCCTTTCAAATCACTCAATATGCCTTCTATAGAGTCCAAACTTGCATGCAGGAAGTGGAAGTTATGATCGGGCTCGATTTTCCATAAAACTTTCAATGTGTAATAAGCATGGACCACTGTAGGTGACTTTCCCCAGCTGTAGGACCTTATTTGTTCGGATTTGGAGCATTCCCTCTCCCTGTTTTTGTCTTTCTCCTTTCAAATCACTCAATATGCCTTCTATAGAGTCCGAACTCGCATGCAGGAAGTGGAAATTATGATCCGGGTCCATTTTCCATGAAACTTTCAATGTGTAATAAGCATGGACCACTGTTCGTGTCTTTTTCCAGCTGTAGGACCTCATTTCATCAGATTTGGAGGATTCCCTCTCCCTGTTTTTGTCTTTCTCCTTTCAAATCACTCAATATGCCTTCTATAGAGTCCGAACTCGCATGCAGGAAGTGGAAATTATGATCCGGGTCGATTTTCCGTGAAACTTTCAATGAGTAGTAACTACGGACTACTGCAGGTGTCTTTTTCCAGCTGTAGGACCTCATTTCATCAGATTTGGAGCATTCCCTCTCTCTGTTTTTGTCTTTCTCCTTTCAAATCACTCAATATGCCTTCTATAGAGTCCGAACTTGCATGCAGGAAGTGGAAATTATGATCCGGGTCGATTTTCCATAAAACTTTCAATGTGTAATAAGCATGGACCACTGTTCGTGTCTTTTTCCAGCTGTAGGACCTTATTCCATTAGATTTGGAGCATTCCCTCTCTCTGTTTTTGTCTTTCTCCTTTCAAATCACTCAATATGCCTTCTATAGAGTCCGAACTTGCATGCAGGAAGTGGAAATTATCATTCGGAATGATTTCTCATAAAACGTCAGATGGTGAGTGAGCTTGGACCACTGTAGGTGACATTTACCAGCCGTAAGACCTCAGTTTATTGAATATGAAGCATTCCCTCTCTATACAGTTGATTTTCTTCCTCAAAATCACTTATTATGCCATCTTTGGACTTCGATCTTGCATGTCGACGACATATTAATTAAGCTGGATAGTTTGTAGTTGAAACAAAATATCAAGAACGCTCGGCGAGTGTTCGCTGAAAATATCGAATTTCGTTATGAATTTCGTACTCTCAATCTCTCTCGATAGGATTCTGCTAAATTTGAGAAATCCTATCAATTGGGAATTTTTTCATTAAGATCTATTCCTCAATTCATACATACATGCTCGGGCTAGCCCACCAAGCAAAGTTATACACGCGCGTCGTGCGCGGAACAGCCTAGTAATATAAAAAATACGTGTTGTTTCCTATTCTTTACAAATATATCAACAAAAATATTGACTTTGATGAAACATGAAAATCCCGAGAGCTCAAACACTTGAATCAAACTCGAATAAATATCTCAACCGTTTTTTTCAATACTCATAATACAATTAGAAGGAACTATGAATTTTCCAAAGTTCAAAATTTTCAGACACCTCTTGCAATGCACAATCCTTTTTTTCCACTTCTTTATATGCCAATTTTAATGAATAATATGTTAACAGTTTTGATAATTACGATAAAGGCAAATCATGAATTTTGCAAAGGTCAAAATTCACAAACGCTTTTTCTATAATACAACACCATTATTCTTTCTCTAGTTTTCCATATTCCAAATATCTTCATATCCTCAGAATGATAATTTTCAATATTTCTTTTTCTCTTAGAGCAGGTTATCCTATTAGTTCAACACTTTCACTCTATGATTAATTGAAATGATATTTTCACCTTTTTGAAATTACAATGAATAAAAACAATAAATTTTTCAAAGGTTAAAATTCACCAATACTTTTTACAATAAAACACTTTCATTTCTTCTCGAGTTTTCAATATTTTAAATATCTCAAAATACTCGGAATTATTATTTTTCATATATTTTCATTCCTCTCATTTGAGCAGGTTATCCTGTCAGCTTTTATTTATTTTTGCAATTAAAAAAAACAATATCCCATCAAATTTCCGGTCGATCAGCAATCTCGATGCGATATCTCGCATTAAATTCGAGATATCGCATTAACAATTCGATAGTTCCGTAACACCTCTTTTAGTATATGGGGACTAGCAAATAAAAGCGCGCTACGCGCGCCTTCATTAATTTTTCTTCCACAAATATAAAGGCAATTAAATTAAAGGCGCGCTGCGCGCGCCTGTGGGATTTTTTCTTGCAGCAGCTTCCGATCGTCATTTTTTCACATATTCGATTAATCGCATTTCAATTCGATATATCGCAACTTCCGTAACACATCTTTTAGTATTTAGGGATATCCCACTTAACCTCTAATTAAGGATATCCTTGTGGTTCGGGCAATCCATTTTTCCTGTTCAATTTTGGTCACTTTCGATAGAATTGCATGAGTAGATTTTTTTAAAATTTTGTTTACCCCATATTACCGGAAGGAATAAGGCCAAAATCAATTTTTGAAAATAATTAAATTAACATTGAAAATCCATAAGCGAAGTCCAGTTTAAGTTTCACTGCCAAAATTCATGGTCACAGACCTATTTTTTCTTCATATAATCTTATATATTTTTTGTTCGTCAGAATGTCTATTTTTTTTTTGAAATCGTTTAGAATGTATGTTGCCGGACATATAGTGACGATTAATTCAATTGATTGCATGAAAACATCAGTGGCGGCCATATTGGTATTTGAAATCCGAGAATCCTCCAGTCCCAGTCCTCGATGCTGGGACAGCGTGAGTCAAATGCGGAACAATATTGGATATCCATCATATTATTTATTAACAATTTATCAGCGTGGACATCGTTTTAGTATCGGTAAAATGTTGAAAAATCGAAATAGTTATAGTAATTATAATAACTAAGAGGAAAAAAAAGTCGATCATTTGAACCTGCCACAAGGATATCCTTAAATCTACAACAATTTAATGTGAAAATCTAGCAATAAAAATTTTTTAATTAGAAAACAAAATAGAAATAAGAGTCGGCCCATCACGTGTAGTGCGGGAAACAATCCGGGATGAGCCAAAATTTAGCATTAAAAAAAATTAGAAAAATTAAGAAATACCAGACTTCAAAGATTTCATGGTTTTTTCCAAAAAAATAAAATTTGTCATAGTATTTGACTTTGAAATTTTTTTGAATATCTTTTTCTGAAAACTACGTTCAAGAACAAAAATTTTCAAAAAAGAAGGTCCCAAAAGCTTCATTTTTGAAGAAGTTATGGCTATTTGAAAAAAAAAGAACCATTTTCTTCAAAAATCCGTAACTTTTTTTGAGGTGGATCAAAAAATTTGAAAAATTCTGAGAAACTTTTTTTGTGAGGTAGAAAGTGAGGAAAAATTTCCAGCCAAATCAAGATGGGTCGGGTTCAAAAGTGGTCGATTTGACGTGGATGCCCCATACATACAGACATTTTTTAAAATTGTAATTTCTCGGCATTTTGGAACATTCTGAGTCATATTCCGATGAAATCTCGAAATCGAAGAAAATCGCGTTTACAATGCTCTTATTCGGAAGCAAATAACGCAGAAATGAGCACTTTTTTCGGCCGTCACACTGGAACAACCCCTTGATGATTTTTTTCTTGAAATATTTCATCATGGTTATATTATTACATGGAACCCAGAATTCGCTTTCATGGCTGGAACAAGTCAAAACAGTTATCCTCACATATCATTTTTTGTGGTGGATTCTGGAGCATCGCATCACCTCATAAATAGAGATGATGTGTTTTCAAGTATGATTGAGCTTAATCCACCGACGAAAATGTCTACTGCGAAAAAAGGAGTATCCATCGACGCCACGAAGATGGGCGAAGTCACTGTGATGACTAATATGGAAGTTCCACTTGTTCTTGAAGAAGTCTATTATTCTTCAGAAGCTGATAATAATTTTCTATCAGTGGGCAGATTGATGGAAGCTGGGATGAGTGTTCATTTTCATGGAAACGGAGTTCAGATTAAAAGAAATGATAAAAGGATAATGTACAGTTCATCATCAAGTTCTTTAGTAGCTGTTGAGTTCGGCGTTCCGAGAGAGGTGAATTGCGAAAATTTCAAAGTATATAATGTAAATGATAGTAATTATAATTTATGGCATCGGCGGCTTAGCTACACTGTTAAAAGTAAATTTCAAGAATTGAAGAATAAACAAATCGCCCAAAATGTTAGTCACATTGAAAGTGTGATCCCTAGTGATGATTTATGTGAAGCATGTATACGGTCAACAAACTCGGTTACCATTCGGAAAGGCAACAGATAATGGGCACGTTAAACGACCATTGTTTATTATCTATACAGACGTATGTGGTCCAATCACTCCTTCGATAATTAAAAACAAATATTATTTTGTATCTATCATTGATGAATTCACACATTATAGTGTAACGTATTCAATTACGCATAAATCTGAAGTTTTCTCGGTTTTTAAGGATTACGTTACAAAGAGTATGGCTCATTTCAATTCTAGATCGTAATTTTATATTGTGATGATAACGGTAGAGAATATTTATCAAATGAAATGAAAGAATATTGCGTATAAATAGTATATTACACATCTAGGGCGGGAAGAAGGCAAGTTCGACAAAAATTTGACTCCCGAGCGAAGCGAGGGTGCCAAATTTTTGTCGAGGTTGACTTCTTTACGCCCGTGGTGTGTATGCTATTTTTTGCATCGACGAAGCGGAAAACAGACGTTTTTAACCGAGCGAAGCGAGGTTAGAAACGTCGTTTTCCGCCCGGCGATGCAAAAAAGAAATTAGTTATTACTTAACAGTTCCGTATACTCCTCAAATGAATCGCGTTGCTGAACACATGAATCGAATGATTGCTGGAAAAGCACTTTCCTTTAAATTGTGGCATGATGGAAAGCCTAAATTAAAATATTCAAAAATTTTCGGTTCAATGGTTCATGTACATAATAAAGCCAGGAAAAGGAAACTTGAAGGAAAATCCTGGAAAGGAATATTAGTTAGTTTTGAACCAAACGGTTATAAAGTTTAGGATATTGAAAATTAAAAATTCGTAACTGTTACGGACGTAATTATTGAGGTGAATTACTTTAAATCTCAGCCAGTGGTGAAAGAGAGGATGTTTGAGAAAGGTTTATTAGAAAAAGGCTTTCGAAACTCATACAGTGATCGTTCTGTTCGCATTCTCGATAAGGAAATACACTCAGCAAAAAAACTTAAGGGAACAGTAAATTCGGCCATTTTCTGCGATTTTACAATGACTGTAACTCCGCCAAAAATCATCGGATCGGAATAAAGAAAAACAGTTGGAAAGCTTGGAGTCTACACTTTCGAAATCTTGAGATGACACTTTTTTTTGAGCATCAGTTATAACGAAAGAAAATGGTTAAAAGCGGAATTTTTTTTTTCATTTTTTCAGATTGGTCCACGGACATCAAAGAAAAATTTTCAACTCAACCCTTATTAGGGTCGTACAGCCTGGCCTTTCAGCTTCAATTTCGTTTTTTTTCCTGGGTTGCTGAGATATCGTCAATTGAATCAAAAAACACCCTTTTGTCTTTAATCGTCGATATCTCAAGAACTACTGATTGCACAACGAGCGGATGGTGAGACTTGAATAAATTTCCTGTTCTCGTATGGTTTTATTGAAAAAAGATTTTCTCCCATTTTTAAAATTGGTTCAAAAAAGTACCAAAAATGAAGTTTTTTTTTTTTTTGAAAATTGCGCTCAATTTTGCGAATTTTGTGAAAACTATGAATGTTTTCAAGTTTTTTTTTAGTTTACTGTGTGCTGAAGCACCCTCAAATTTTTTGAGCCAATCGGCTGGACCGTTTTTCTCCCGAATGAACAAAGTTACAGCAAAAAATAAAGGAACACTTTTTCGTTCCTTAAACATCAATTAATGATGATTAAGACCGGAGATTTTCTTTTTTCATGATTTTTTATGGAACATTCGTTGGATTTCACATACTCACTCCCTCTCCTCTCGCCCACTCACTCACCCCATCCACAGCATCCACACATGAAGAATCGCGGAATTATAACGAAAAAAAACATCTCCGGTCTAAATCATCCTTAATTAATGTTTAAGGAACAAAAGAGCGTTCCTTCATTTCGCGTCAACTTTGACCATTTGGGGAAAAAAACTATCCAACCGATTGGCTTCAAAATATATAGGGCGTTTAGGTACATATTGAGCTAGGAAAAAACGCTAAAACATCAGTGTTTTTTTCAATATTTGCAAAATTCAGCTTGATTTTAAAAAAACGGAAAAACGTCACTTTCTGGTACTTTGAAATTCAAGCTGAAGGATTAGGCTAGACGACTCTGACACAAGGTTACTATATATAGTAGGACCAGCCAGAAAGGGAACCTCTGGAGCTGAGATTTACACGTTGTAGCATAGGGGAGTTGAGGTTCCCCTTTTGGCCAGTACAACTATACCCAGGTTGGGACAATGGCAAGTCGCTGTGCTCAATGGTCATGCGGGTGCGCCAGAATTTGTTACGAACGGAGTCGGAGTGTCGCTCAAATGAAATGCATCATTCAGGTTACAAATTTGAAATTTTCTCTCGCTGTATGGATTGTTCAATTTAAAGATTTGCTTTTTCTTCTTTTTTATGGTTCTGATCGTTTGATCATCCGGCCGTCAATCTGAAGCTGTAGATAAATTAATTGAACAAATTAAACAAATCAATTGACTGCTATTAGAGGGAAAAAAAATTCTGATGCATTTCTCGAGAGTTTTCTCGAAAAATTCTGTTTTTGCGAATTCTTTGTAAAATTTGAAACAATCCGATGTTCATTTCAATTCTTCTTTATTTATACTTTTTTTTTCAATCGAAAATATTTAAATAAATTTTCTGAATCCTATATTCGCATTCCTCAATGAGTGATGAGATAGAACAGACCGAAAATGAAAAAAATTAATATAAAAATCAGTTTAGTTATGGTCATAAAATTAGCAGACATCTGGCAATTTTGTACATTCTTTTAAAGCAATAAATCATTACAAAAAAAGTGTTTGAAAAATTTGCACTTATAGATTTTTCAATTTTCTACATGTGCATATTTTTTTAAATTTATCTATTGAGGGGTAACACCACTGTAAAATTTTCAGAAAATCGATTTTTTTCCTTCCTTCAAAAATTATCTTGGGCTTTCCAGAATCCGGGCATGAAAAGTTATCACCTGAAACTCGTTTTTTCACGTGAAATTTTGAATTTTTCTCGAGGCATTTCTTCAAATTCATAGGCTGTGTCAAAACTTCAATCGTGTTTTTCGAAACATGATTTTTCAAATTGGCACGCAGCAAAACTCCAATAATTTTCATTATTTTCATTTGAATTTCCCACAGCATCTTGAAAACAATATTTCAAACAGAAATACGTAGGGGATTTTCAAAAAATTGATTTGCGCATTTTTTATTGATAAAAAATCGCCGGTTTTTTGGCCGAAATTTGAATTTTTTCATTCAAATGGTCACCAATCCCACGAAAAACAATATTTTTTGAATCCCCTACGTATTTCTGTAGCTATGTATATCTAGACTGAGTGAAATGATCTTGAGTAAACGTTCTGGTCAACTTCATCCGTATTTTTTGTAATTAGAGAAAAATGTCAAGAGAACTTTTTTGGAGAGCCATCCATGAGCTATCCAAGGTCTCTTGCTAAATTCTTGAAATACCAATAGTTCTTGAGATATCTATACAATAGATAGAATCATATTGATAGGAAGAGCTAAGACTTCATTTACGAGGATCTCTTAAAGCCCTTTTCTCTGACTTTCCCCATCGGAAATGATAAGAAAACATGGAGACAAATTAATAAGTTATTGGGATCATTTTTCTATTATGCTTTGAAATAGAAGCATTGTTTTTTAATTTCTCTCCCCAAAATTGGCCTATCCCCTTTTGCCCGTACTGTCCCATTATGCCTAGCCTTCCTCTACATTTATTAAGTAAAAGAGCAGGAGTCCATCGCTGCGTTATACGCCATTTCTTCCATGTTCTCCTGTCAATTTCTTCTTCCTTTCAATTCCTGCTGAAGGATTAGTAGACTGCTTCCGAATGATTTTTTCTAAATTTCATCTGAATCATTTTTGAAAAAAGTTTACTTTTTCCGCACACTTCCCAGAATATTATGCCTAATCTCAATAATTATTCATTCCTCTTCTTTATAAGTCACTTCACAGCTGCTGGGGATTTTTCCATAAAATGTAATTTCAAAGAGAATCAAGAGTATCGTCTCATGTCGATCATATAAATATAGATCAGATTGTTGCAGATCCAACAGTTCCCATTTCGTGTTATAATAAATCAAAATATAGAATAAAATGATTGGGAGCAATTGAATCTGATTACTTTCAAATTATACTCAGTTTCACATAAAAAATCACTTCTCCACTTTTGATGTTCCTGTTTGGGTACCCTTTCTGATTGTCCTAGGTATGTATGGGCTCACTTTGAAGAGAGGAATATGTTCTTCCAAAGAAACAAAAAAAAAGTTTAAGGGTTCATGCAAAAAGAACGAAAAAAATTGCATTTTTCGAAACCATTGAAGGAAAAAATTCATTTTTTTATGTAATAAATGGAGGACTTCATCTAAAAATTACAAAAATTGACGGTTAGTTCAGCTCATGAAGATGAATTTTTTTATCTTTATTGGAATGAAATCGCAAGAGTAGTTTGGAAGATATAGCCTATTTTCAAAGAAAATACAATTCAAGTATCTCCAGCACCGTTCAGCCGATATGACTCAGATTCAATCCCAACTGTCTTTATTAGGAACTGCATATACACAAAAAATTTGAATTCTTCAAGTCAATTCTTCATTGAGTTATCATTGATAAATTGGATTTTTGAAAAAAAGCACGAATTAATAACTCATGAAATTTCGGCATTTAATTTATAAAAATTTGCCAAAAGTTAGATATTATGGATGAAAATTTTCTGTGAAAATTTGAACGGAATTTGCCCCACGCAAATTCCGGAATTTCAGAGAAACAATTTTCACAAATTTACTATATTTCAGAAACTATTCAGCCCATATCGCTGAAATTTTCATTGGACATACACTTCATCAAAACTGATTTCTCGCCAAAATGTTAGATCTTCATCTCTCTCCGTTCTAAAATAATAGGGAGTCGTAAGGCCGTACAGACAGACGTGTGCACACGTCTACTTTTTTCTTGCTATGATTTCTCGATGTTTCGGATCATTTTTAGTTATTTCCAATCACATTACGATGACAAAGCTCCCATGCGGAAGCAAAAACTCAGACTTTTTCAAAAATATCTCCGATTGTCCATGGTCGCAGCGACTAAGTATCGTATAACGCTGATAATAAGAAAAAAACATATTCTGCATACATGCCCTTTTGTTTTCAATTTTTTCTTTAATTCAGGATTTCTCAAGAAGAATCGATGATAAAAAAAAGGCATTTCTGCACTAAATAAGCACTTCTGATTTTATTTTGATGATATAGAGGCGTATCTCCCGTACATACGTCTTTTTGTCTTCAATCATTTTTTTTAACTATACGAGAGTTTTTATGGACAAGCCCTTTATTATTATATAATTCCAACGTGAATTGAAAATTAGGAAAAAATTATCAGTAATAAAACGGCGTCAATGATACGTCTTTTGGTTAATATCTATTTTTAAAAGATATAGGATAATTGATGAAATTGCTAATAATGAAGGGATGTATACAATAGAAATACGCTTTTTCATTGTTTTTTTTATAAAACAATATGAGAGATGGAAGATAAATTGAATAATGTGCGAGAATAATGAAGCGAAATATATTTATTTCACTGAACTATACAGTAAACTGTACAATAAAAAATTATAAAGAACAATAATGGAGTTATTGTAATAATTTATGATTATATAGGAACAGCATTTAAAAACATGGCAATTAATTTTTATATATTTTTTTCTAGAATAAAAGAATAGAAAAATGATTGAAATTATAATTTGAGTTATTTCATACACACCGCTCATTCCAAGAGAAGTGAGGCGTCCGTGAAAGCGCGGCTTACGCTGTGCTCCGTTCGCTATTGGCTCTCCCGTTTTTCCCCTAGATTGAGCACAGCGACAGAAATTAACACGGGGACATGCATTGTCCCAACCTGGGTATATAGTAACCTTGCTCTGACAGAAGTTGAGTTTAAATTTTTTTTTGAAGTCCGTGGACGATTTCAAAAAATCTAAAAATTTTCAATTTTGTTTCTTCATCTTCATCCCTTTTTCCATGCCATAAATGATGCCCGAAAGAAAAATTTGTCACAAGATTTCAAAAGTAGGACTTCAAGCTTTTGAAATCTTTTTTTCATTTCAATACGCTCATTTTAGAGCCGTAGTGCGCATGCGCATGGCCTTTCGATAGCGGTCGCCGATCACGCAATAACATAAAAAAAAGCAATATCCTGAGAATGGTCCAGGGCAGTTCCACTAAAATTCACAAGGAAATCAGAAATAAATCAGTCTCCAACATATTTTTTTTCTACATTTTTAGGAGTGCGTATTCTCTAGTTGCCATACATTTTTTTATTACAATTGTTAATAACAAATAGAAATATCGCATTTTGACAATCGGAAATTATTTTAAATTTGTTTTCGTACTCTTTTCCCACAAAAAAATTTTCTTTATTTTTTGTTATACACTACTCAAAAAAATTAAAGGAACAAAAAATTTTTCAATTTTTTTCAGTGATTTTTGGAAGACTGTAACTTCATGAAAAATGATCGGATTGAAATTAAAAAAAAAGCGTTTTGAAGCTTGAAATGTCTAGTTTTGAAATCTTTCAAGGAAAATTTTTTTGGAGCATTCTCTATGATGCAAAGAGAGGAAAAGAAGCGAAGGAAAAAAAATCAAAATTTTTTTCATTTTCGAAAATGGTCTACGGGCTCAGAAAAAATTTTTGCAGCTTGACCAATGCAAGGATCATCTAGCCTAACTCTTTAGCTTCAATTTCTTTTTCTTCGTACAATCATTTGTCTCTGAGATATCGACTGTTGAATGAAAATTCGTCTTTTTCTCTTCGATCATCGATATCTCGTGAACTACTGATCGTACAGCGAACGGATGGTGGGTTTCACAAACTTGAATAAATTCTCTAGAGGTGGCTTTTGGAATTTGATTTTTTAAAAAATTGATTTTACACGTAATATTGGTTCGAAAAGTTACCAAAAATTAACGTTTTTTCACTGTTCTCGTTAGTCTACCTAAACTTTGTCATTTTTCGGAGGACTGCTACTGTTTCTGGGTTTTTTCTTAGCTGAATGTATGCCCAAACACCCTGGAAAATTTCGAGTCAATCGGTTGAGCCATTTTTTCTCCCCGACCGATCAAAGTTGTATCAAGAATTAAAGGAACAATATGCTGGTTCCTTCAATCCTAATTAATGAAGGTTTTTTTTTGTAAAAATTTCGTTCCACCCGCATACACATATTCTTGCAAATTTCAGTTTTTATCAAATTTATTTTTAATAAACGAAATGTTTCGATATCCAATGTTCCAATGTCTTTTTCTCCTCATTTTCCGATCATTAGGTGAACCTTTAAGACGAAATTCTTACAAAAAAAAACCTTCATTAATTAGGGTTTAAGGAACAAGCATATTGTTCCTTTAATTTTTGCTACAACTTTGATCGGTCGGGAAAAAAAATGGCTGAACCGATTGACTTGAAATTTTCCAGGGTGTTTGGGCATACATTCAGCTAAAAAAAAACCCAATAACAGTAGCAGTCCTCCGAAAAATGACAAAGTTTAGGTAGACTTACGAGAACAGTGAAAAAACGTTATTTTTTGGTAACTTTTCGAACCAATATTACGTGTAAAATTAATTTTTTTAAAAATCAAATTCCAAAAACCACTTCTAGAAAATTTATTCAAGTTTGTGAAACCTACATCCGTTCGCTGTACGATCAGTAGTTCACGAGATATCGATGATCGAAGAGAAAAAGACAAATTTTCATTCAACAGTCGATATCTCAGAGACAAATGATTGTACGAAGAAAAAAAAAAAAAGAAATTGAAGCTAAAGAGTTGGGCTAAATGATCCTTGCATTGGTCAAGTTGCAAAAATTTTTTCTGAGCCCGTAGACCATTTTCAAGAATGAAAAAAATTTTGATTTTTTTTCTTTCGCTTCTTTTCCTCTCTTTGCATCATAGGGAATGCTCCAAAGAAATTTTCCTTGAAAGATTTCAAAACTAGACATTTCAAGCTTCAAAATGCTTTTTTTTTTATTTCAATCCGATCATTTTTCATGAAGTTACAGTCTTCCAAAAATCACTGAAAAAAATGGAAAAATTTTTTGTTTCTTTAATTTTTTTGAGTAGTGTATAACCGATATTTACAGAGATACGAGCCTCCAAAGCTGGAGAGAAATGAGTACCAACAGCGTTATTCCAAGAATGAAAATGGTCGTAAAATTTCAAAAGAAAATATTTTGGTAAATTGATACTATAGTGACGCTCCATAGAAAATGTCATAATTTTGTTTTTGTTGGGGTTTTTTCTAATTTTTCATAATTTTCGGCTCCCAATGAGTCTACATTGAGAGTCGGATTAATAAATTTGCGAAATTTTTTGAAACTTGTGTAATAAAATCATAGAGATAAAAGTTGAGAAAATCCCGTGTTTTGACTTGAACTGAGAGAGAGGGAGCGTGATGATAGGTGTGTTGGGAAAATAAAGAAATCGATAATTTCGAATAACAGTGACAGTTGATGATGAGCACAAAAGAGAAACAGAGACCGAAGACCAAGGAGTGGGGCGATTTTGGCATAATAACCACTTGAGCCTTCTCCTGGCTATTGAGTCTTTTGTGTTCTACTGTGTTACAACTTGACAGTGAAAAAATTTGATTAAGTGTGTCGTCTCAACTCAATACCATTTGATCGTTTATTCAGATGAGTATTTTTTCGAATTTATTAACCCTCTAACGCTGAAGTCGGACTAACTCGTACCCGTGGCGCTGGAGTGGGGATAGCCAGTCGCGTGCACTCTCAGTCCCTACTACCTCAGTTTACGAGACTCAGGCCCGTTCATTACCGTGATACACACGTCTGATGGGTTCCCTTAGTGCCCCTTCCCTTGTTATTTAAATAGTCTTAAATCATCTTTTTTTTTTTAATTATTTCTAATTATGTAGAATAAAAAATTACCGAAAATGGAACGTGGAAACTCAAAATTATTGACTAACAATAACATACCCGATAAAATTTGAAGGAAAAACAGTAACCTCAGAGTAGGTACGGTATTGCTCGCCAGAGCTCACGGATACACACTAACGCAGATATGCGCCGCCTGCTTAGCAGGCTGCAGAGTGGAGGAAACGCCCATAAGCGTTAAAGGGTTAATCCGTATTAAATTTCTGAAAGTTTTTGAATTTTGTTTTTTTTTTCGTAATTTTTGCATATTATAAATGGATTGAAATTGTTCCACGCGAAGCATTCAAGTTATTGACTAGAGAAAAAAGTACGCATTTTAATGCTCAATGTACTTGTTTTCTTGAAAAATTAGAAATTAAAATTTTTAAAGCCCAAAAGAGGTGGGTGGTGTTTTTGTCAATAAATGTCTTCAACAAAATCCCGAGACTCGCATAGGGTAGGTCGTGTTAGGTTTTTCTGAGGCCTACACACCACTACGTCCCCGTCGTGGCCTTGTGTAATGCCAAACGTGGTGATAATCTCAATTCTCAGGTTTTCATTTGGTTTTTATTTTCGATTAAATGGGTTAGACTTCCCAGGAAAAAGTAGGTTGTATTTTTCCAAAAATTTAATTAGGATTCTTTCCTTCCGCCTTGAAATCGTGTGACCGATCCTCTTGACAGTTGAAAGATACCATATTCATAAAAATTTGCAGTGAAAAACCGAATTGGGGCAGTTTTTTGAGGTGCGTCAGTCAAGTAACAATTTACCAATATTTTTTTTTTCTCGTGGGAAATAACTTGTCTTGAGCATTTCCACAACATATCAAAAAATGAAACAAATCAAAAATCATGACCCGAGAAGTGATCGAAATAGTGTGGATGCCCCATGAGTAAAATAAGATCGGGAGGTGGCACAGTTATTTATTTCCAATAGATTTAAATGAAATTAGTTTATTTTTGGGAATCAAAGTTAAAAGGGGAAACAGAAAATTAACATTGGATCAAAGTGCATATATAAAAAAGATTCTTGAAAATTTCAATATGAGTGATTGTAAATCAGTCAGTATACCGTTACCAACTACATTAGATTATATTGCTTCAAATTCAGACGACAAATATGATGCACCTTGTCATAGTTTGATTGAATATTTCATTTATATAATGGTCTGTACAAGATCCGATTTCAGCATAGCAGTGAATATTTTAAGTCGATATGCAAATAAAGTAACAAAGAACTTTGACAAAATTTGAAACGGGTCCTAAGATATTTGAATGAATCAGCTGATATTGAATCAACGTACACTAAAATTAATTATAAAGACCTCTTGATATGTTGATTCAGATTGGGGTGGTAGTAATGGAACAGATCGGAAGAGTATAATGGGTTTTATATTTAAAATATATGAATGCTGCTCGATCTGTTGGAACACAAAAAAACAAGCATCTGGTTCTTCCACAGAAGCCGAATATATGGCTCTGTATGAAGCAGTTAAAGAGACACTTTGGTTAAAATCACTTGTATTAAGTACAAATATCCAAGTTTCAGAATCAATAACAATTTATAAAAACAATACTATTTGTATTTCTATTGGAAATAATCCTAGTAGTCACAGACGATCGAAGCATATCGATATAAAATATCACGTCTCAAGAGAGCAAATTGCGAAAAATGTAATCAAATTAATATTCATTCCTACAGGTAACGGCCAACGAGCCGACGCTTTTCCTATGCCATTGTCAGCAGTAGAATTTATGGAGTTCAGAACAGGAATGGGACTGCAATAGCTGCTACCGAAGATAAGGATCTCAGTTTTTAGGCTTTCGCGGCCATTGTCATTATTGATATGTTTGGCTTCCGGATGGATGCCGCGTTTTGTTTCAGCGTTGCGCCGACGTTTCGCAAACGTTGCAGTTTGCATCTTCAGGGCTATGAGCTCCGATTCTGAGCTCCATGGTCAAAGGGTAGTCCTTATATACCCCTTCTGGCAAGGGGGGGGGGGGGGTAGAGCCAGTCAGGAGTTTTTAATTGATCAGCTGGTCAATTAAGAACTCCTGATTGGCTCTACCCCTACCCCTACCTACCCCCCCCCTTGCCAGAAGGGGTATATAAGGACTACCCTTTGACCATGGAGCTCAGAATCGGAGCTCATAGCCCTGAAGATGCAAACTGCAACGTTTGCGAAACGTCGGCGCAACGCTGAAACAAAACGCGGCATCCATCCGGAAGCCAAACATATCAAGATAAGGATACTTTTTTTGATGAATTAATAAGATTTAAATGGTTTGATTGAGTTTTTCTGGGTTTCCCCAATCCTAGCAACAAATGTTGAGCCGTGTGTATTGCTCCAGTAAATTGGAATAAACGTGAGAATGGTCTGTCTTCGATACATTCATGATGATAATGTAATACGAGATAATTTGTTTTTATGATGATGCTATTACTTTGAGTAATACTATTACTTTGAGTCTATTACTTTGATACACAGTTAATAACAAATTTGATTAGAATAGATTCAATTAATTTTTGAGGGGGCGTATAGGATTATTACTCAATTGCGTTAGTGAGAATTATTATTTTTATAAAGCAATAACCAGGTAGGTCAAAGAAAATTGGAGAAATTAAAAAAAAATTCGAAAAAAAAATCGAAAAATCTCAAATATTATTATATTATTATTATTATTATTTATTCAAGCTTTCGTAAGGGTTTACATAAGAAAAACCCTCAAATATTGAAATAAAACTGATTATCGTAATATATATGGGCAAAGGAAGGTTGCCGGAGTTTAATTTGAGAAAATTTCGAAAAAATTTCAAAATTTCAAAAATTTTTAGAAACTCAAAAAAATTTGAAAAAATTCCAAAAAAATTCGAAAAAAATCAAAAAATCTCAATTATTAAAACAAAAGTGATTTTTGTAATATATATCGACAAAGGAAGATTGCCGGAGTTCAATTTGAGAAAATTTCGAAAAAATTTCAAAAATTTGTAAAAATTCAAAAATCTGTAAAAATTAAAAAAAAATTGAGAAAATTCGAAAAAAAAAATCGAAAAATCTCAATTATTAAAATAAAACTGATTTTTGTCATATATATGGGCAAAAGAAGGTTGCCGGAGTTTAATTTGAGTAAATTTCGAAAAAATTTCAAAAATTTGAAACTATTGAAAAAAAATTGAAAGAATTTGAAAAGAAATCGAAAAATCTTAAATATTAAAATAAAACTGATTTTTGTAATAGATATGGGCAGAAGAAGGTTGTCGGAGTTTAATTTGAGAAAATATCGGAAAAAAGTTCGAAAAAAAAAAATCATAAAAATTTCGAAAAATTCTGAAAAAATCTCAAATATTAGAATAAAACTGATTTTTTTTTTTTTTTAGCAACAAATGTTGAGCCATGTGTATTGCCCCAGTAAATTGGAATAAACGTGAGAATGGTCTGTCTTTGATACATTTATGATGATAATGTAATACGAGATAATTTGTGTTTATGATGATTCTATTACTTTGAGTAATACTATTACTTTGAGTCTATTACTTTGATACACAGTTAATAACAAATTTGATTAGAATAGATTCAATTAATTTTTGAGGGGGCGTATAGGATTATTACTCAATTGAGTTAATGAGAATTATTATTTTTCTAAAGTAGTAACCAGGTAGTAATTAGACTTAATGCGGCTTAACCCGGTAGACCCACCACGCTGTATGCAGACCGAACAGCCAAACTGTCGGTCTTATAAAAATAATAAATCAATGTAAAATGGAATAAATGTAAAAATTGATCGCAATAGAAATCTTTCCTTTTTCCCATTCAATAATTTGATTATGAATAGGAGAAGAAACAACACACAAAAAAACTTTAATTTTCAAAAACAGAAGAATTTTATGTCAAAAAATGAATTTTCCGTTATGAGAAATATGTTATTTTGTTTCTCGGTTTCTACTTCACTTTTGTTATTATATTTCTCTCAATAAAGATATCTGTATAACCAATATAAATATCGATATGAATTTGAGATCAAATTATTTTTAGATTCATATAGATAATACGATTCTGTCAAAGTCGAATAGAGTGATGGTCCAGTCAGCAGCGCAGATGTCTAATCATCCGACGATCGAGGGTTCAAATCTGCTTGTGGGAATTTAAATTTGTAATTACAAAAATGACTTCAGAATAACTAAAATCGAAATATAAATAATAAAGATAAAAAATTCCGGGATCCCAGAAAAAAAACAATAATTTTCTCTTTATTTTATCTTCAAAAATTGTTTCTATATCATTGGGCATCTATCCAACTCGGTATTGGGCCCATGAATGCCCTCATATCGAATGAGAACTATGTCGTAGATTTATCGGGGCAACATGGATTTCGAATTTGGGCCGATATCAGTTTTGAGTTCGAGCCGATATCAGTTATGAGTTCAGGGCGATATCTGTCGCGAATTAGGACCGCTGTGACATTCCAAAACTGGGCTTCCTGTTGGGCGTATATCGTAGCGCTGAGTCGAGATTCGTCAAATCGTATTTAGTCCGACGTTCGGGCCTAACTCAAAACCCTACATGGGCATTTCCAATAGATACTGTCAAGAATTCAAATGAATGTAATGAAAATTATTGAAGTTATGTGAAAAATCATGTTTCGAGAAAAACGCTTCTGAAGTTTTGGCTTGTGGTATAAATATGGAAAAATCCTTTGGGAAAAGGTCGAAATTTGATTAGGAAAAATGGATTTCAGATGATAACCCCCTGCATATTCTGATAACTTCGAAGTATTATTCAAAACAAAAAAAATTTTTTTTTGAAAATTCCACAGTGGTGTAACCCCCTAAGCAGGTAGTAGTAATTGATACTTTTTGTTGTTGTTTTTCAAATCTCTGCAGAATTTGGTCTAGAGTCCTCAAGTTTTTATCAGCAATTGATTTCGCCCAGGTTCTCGGATAAATTTGCGAAAAATTCCTTTTTTTAAGATTTAATTTTCATCAACTCGATAGATCGACACATGCGTAGTCTCGTTGGTATCATAACAGAATTTGCCAGAGCAACAGTTTCTCCAGTAGAGCAACAAACCGCCAGACTGTCTCTAGTACGAAAGTGAAAAACGTTCGTCAACTAATTTCAAAACGAAATAATTGCAATAAAGAATAAAACGTAATCATTCTATGTATAAACATATGTATAATTGTTCTATGTATAATGGCTGTCACCATCAACATCTCTATAAATATAATGTTTGATGATTCCATTAATACGTTGCAATTTCTCCATAAAATTTTTGTAATTGCATGGGAAATATGTGTATTTTCATCAGTTAAATTTCATGGGTTTTCACATTTCGAATAAAATTATTGACTAACTTGATCGAAGAAAAGTGTATCAATTTCAAATTTCCGGAAAGACATGATATACAGAAAATTCAAGGTCAAAACCGAGCCACGTACTTTTCTTGTGAAGCTATCAATACAAGCAATAATGAATCTTTCCCATTATCAACTCTTACATTTATAAGCTTCGCAATACTTTTTTTACTTGTGAGAAATGACGATATACAGTGCTTATCTGAAGTGAAATGTAGTGTGATCCCACATACGCTTCAAATTTCTTCACTGGGCATTCTCTTTCCCCTCTAAAAAAGTACATAGAACGTTTCTTTTCACTGATTTATTTGCTATATAATTTAATGTAATTTTTATACATAATTAAAATGAGGAGAGTGTGGGATCTCAAAGGGAAAAGCCTGAGAAGTGCGAGAAACTATCATTTTTGGCATATTCATCCATTAGTGGCGTTTTTATTATGGTGTCATCATAATTTTATTATTTTTGGATTTTCTCAAAGTTGAGGTGGAATTAGGTTTGATTGTTTATACGATATTCATGATAATTTTGAAAATGGACGTGCAAAGCGCGCGCATGTATCAGGGTTTGGACGGGTCTAAACAATACATATATAGATACATTATTCAATTTTTTTAAGTGATGCTTCTTTTCTATTCTATTAACCCTTCAATTTTTCTCTCAAACCTAGTTCTATACACATTTCGTTTAGATACTTTCTAATTCAAATGTACAATCCTCAACTAAAGTTCGTGGCGAACGAACGAATGATACGTAAACAAACTAAACGGAGTGCAAGCGCGACCGGAGAAGCAAAATGGAAATGCGAGTTTCCATCTATTCAGAATAATCAATGGTTAATTCTCAACAGAAGAAGCTGGATGTGGACTGAGAGCAATATTTAAATTTGAATAGGGTAAAATCGTAATTCTACCTCAGTTCTTGATACAACAATGGACATTCCAACAATTTTATAATGAAAATATATATTTATAATGACTTATTCGAAAAACCGATTTTTTAGTCAAAATTTGAAATGGTTAACTCTCCAAAAAATTCAAACAAACGATTCCACCATTTGTTTCTCTATAGAAATTTCCTTAGCTTTTGAAGAAAATCGTCAAAAAATGATATTTCAAATATTCCCACTCAAGTGTAAATATTTGAGATATTTTTTTAACGATTCCATTGAAAAACTGAGGAAATTTGCAATGAAAAACAAATGTAGTAATCGTTTGTTTGAATTGTTTGAAGAGTTTACCGTTCCAAATTTTTACCAAAAAAATCGAAGTTTTTAAAAATTTATCTCAAATATATATTTTTATTGCAAATTATTGAAGTATCCATTCGAGTATCGATGGAGCATCATCCTTGTATCAAGAAATGAGGTAAAATTACAAATTTTTTTAATTCAAATTCAAATATTGCTCTCAATCCACATTTCGTTCCTTCTGTTGAGAATTAACCATTAGTCATTCTGCATAGATGGAAACTCGAATTTCTATTTTGTTTTCCGGTCGCGCTCGCACTCCATTTACACGCGTTACGCGCATGCCTCATTTCTGCTTTATGAAAAACTTATTATATGATAATCAAATCGTTCATGAATTCATTCATCACAAAATTCCCTAATCCTAATTGGAGACTACGAGCTATAATTCATTTCGTTCGCAGGAAAATTGGCGAACTGAGACCGAAGTTACGGAGAAGAAAACAATCAACATAGTAAGGACCTAGAAATTCCAAAAATGGCAAAATTTGAAAATTTTCAAGTCCCAATATCGTTCGAAGAATGTGCGAAAATTGCACTTTCCAGAGGGCTGTTAGGAAAAGAACAGGCAAGACGTATCATTCTGAACTCGTTGATGAATAATGATCAAACTCTTCTCAAGACTATATACTCGGAAGTGTCGCGTGATTGTCCGTATATGATTCTTCCGAAAAAATTAAAAGAATCACTAATACAAGTCATCGAAACAATGGCCACTCGTATATTTAAGTGGATCAAAGAACAAAAATATAAATATGGAGAATTCGGAACACCATCGTTAAAAGCTTATGCTGATCATGTTTGCTATACAAATAATGGATTTGTCGATGCTTCGGAATCTTTGAGATCTATGTACGAGGAATCAAACTTTCCAGACAATTACAAAACGTGGGAAATTCTATCCGATCACTCTTTAAATGACTCCATGGAAAAATTCTATAAAAAGTCTTCATTGAGCGAAATCATTTCTAGGGAGATGACGAACCATATCAATATAATTGAGAGGGAAGATATTTTAAGACTTTATTGGTTCGATAAAATGGATATAAATGCTAATGTTTCTCTTTCCATCCATACGGCTTTGTCTGAACAACTAGATACTGTTCATCATCGCGAAGAAATAAACGTCAAAATGTTAATATTGTCAATCATCGATTGCAATTATGCGGCAGTCCAATATTTTTGGAAACTTTTAAATAATGATCAGAAGACGCATGTGATTGCTCAATTAAAATTTTCAATTGATTATCAGCCACTCGCTTCCAAATGTAAAATGACAAAAATAGGGGAACATCAGGATATCATTCTACTAGTTATTTTTTTATTGCAGATATTATCATATTACCAAATGAAAAATGAATTCATTATGTTACGTAAAGAGAGCGACATTATGAAAAAATTACTGTACTGGCCATGGCAGAATACATTCGTGAGGACAATGAAAGATTCGAGATATCACGATACAGTTGAATACTACTTCTCATTAATTATAGAAATGTCAGAATTTACATGTATGCAGAATGCAAATAGTAATTGCTCAACGCATTCTGAAATTTTTCTTGAAACGTGGGAGAAAGTTGAAAATTTCGAGGGGTCTATTGATTGGGTCAGATTGATTGCACCACTCTTGCGTAGGAAGAATATAGTTCTCCTGAGGTTCATTATTAATGATGAAAATTTACGTGAAAAGAGGTCACGATTTTTAAAGATGATATTTACGTATTTTTGTAACATTTCCCTGGCTGCAGATTTCATACCCAGATTTATAGAAAACATTCTCATTTTCGAGGAAGAAAAAAAAAAGTTTATAGCGGCATTCCCGCCAAAGTGCAATGAGAATCAATGAATCGGTAGAGGTTTTCTGAATTTCATCCGGCTCCTTACCCGAAGGCGTCCGGTATGAGCATAGGTGAATTACACTCATGGTCCAGTCAAATTTCGAGATGCAGTTCCGGAATCTTTGAACTTTTAGGCAATAAAAGTTAGAGAAATGTTGCCACCGACATTATTGCAGAGAATTTAATACTCTAAATAAAAGGTTCTATGACTTTTATCTCTCTATCATTTACTATTTCCCCCGGAGCAGTCAAAAGAAGTTTAAAAAGACGCAATTTCGTGAAATCATTTGATATTCACAATAAAAATAATTTGCCCCTAATTTCCTTCATGCACATTTTTGATTGGGCACAATACCTACACAGTTATATTCTTCGAAATATATTGAGGTGCAACCCAAAATTAATGTAAAATAGTTTCGTAATTTGAATGGATTATGCGTATAATTTACTTATGCTCATTCCAAACGACTTCGGATAAGAATATGATGAAGTTTCTCATACCTCTATCGGTTCATTCATTCGAAAGGCACTTCTAAGTACCTCGCAGGAGACCAATCTAAGTACTTCCACGTAAGATTCTTATGGGGAAGTACTTAGATTGTTCGGAATCAATTAGTAATTAGAGTTAAATGGGAATAGATTTTCCCTTCTGTGTAGCATGAATATCTTCCTTAGTATGTTGAATCCATGGATACTTTGCGACCTGACAATTAAATACATAGAACATGTTATAAAAAAATTATATTTTTACTTGTCGGAGAGGTTGAGAGAGTCTTCGAAAGGGAGGCCGAAAGAAACACTATTCAACTATGCCTAATGGGCTGAAAAACTCGTCAAAGAGCTCAACATGGAAAGTGCTGGACACTGAATGGTGCTCATTGCTCAGTGTAGAAGTAGAGGTTTAAAAATTCATGTGATAATATTATAAAGATTAATTACGTTCTTTTCCTATTCTCTCCTCTTTCTGTAAAAGATTATATACGTTTATTTTTTGAAAATGTGAAAGGTTGAAAAGCCATACATGGCTCAAATAAATAAATAATATATTTTTACTATTAAGTTACACGTTAGACTACATGTTCATACTTTCTATTGTATAAATTATTGGAATGATCAAAATATATTGAATTTCCTAAGCTTATACGGAATTATTAATTCAGTAAGTCGATAAATCGAATTCCTGCATCATCATTGAACTCACGACACCACCACGGACGTAACAACTTCGTAGAGAGAATATCTACAAATTTCTAAGATGGCGTTGTCCATTGCATATAAATAAAGCAATGAAGAAAATAACAATAGAAACAGTATGAAATAGGGAAGAAAATTGATGTTTGTGAGACGTCAATAAATAAAATAAATAAGTGGCAATGTCGGGTTCAATCAGACAACTGGAAGAACGTCAATTGCCTGCAGAGGTAACATTGATGAGATGGTCACCGAAAATGGATCTTCTGGCTGTGGCAAATAAAAAAGGTGAAGTTGCTCTACATCGGCTCACTTGGCAACGTGTCTGGCTGCTAAATCCTCCAGAAGAATCAGAGAGAGTTTCAAATTTATCATGGAGACCTGATGGCAAGCTTCTCGCTGTTACTTATCAGAACTCAAGAACTCTATATCTAGTTGACATTGAAAATAAAAATATTTTGCATAAAAAAGAGCATGAATCTAAGGAAAATGTCACTTGTATGTCGTGGTTACCACTTGAAAATCGTACATTGTCTGATACTGATAATGTTAATTCAAATGCAAAAATAATGTCCTCACCAACTGGAAAGTATCTTCCGACACTGCCAAGTCTCAACAGAGGATTTAGCCAAGAGCCTGAGAGAAAGGATTTTTTATTTCAAACCTTGGACATGCTCTTTGTAAGTTACAACTTCATTTCTCAATTGTCATATCAATCTTGTGATAACAAAAATTTTTCTTTCTACAAAACCTAATTGCCTATGACAAGGACTTCTTGATAAAGTTATCTCAATTTAATAGTTTCAATGATATTTGCAAAATACTTCAGGCAATTAATGTTTTCTTGCAGCTTGGTCACGAAGCAGGTGAAGTAACAATGTACGTATTCGGTATGTTCTACTGTGGCACAATTAAAGTAGGTACAGGCTCAGTATCACAGATAACTGGTGGCTCAGGAAAGCCCATCTGGGTGAGTTGTAAAACACAACAAGGAATTAAAATGAATCGTCTTTCCTGTGTACTCCTAGAAAAAAGTGCAGCATTTTTAAAAGTTGCCCAAGTACAGGCAAATATTGAATGTTTAATGGATTACTTGTCACACACATTGATGGCAATATCAGAAGCCTGGGAAACAATATTACTGGAGATGGATGAAAAATTAGCGAGATACGAGGAATGTGATTTACCAGGTGCATTGGCAGCTGATTTTCTTGAATTACTGATGATTGGTATACCAACTCCGAAATTGCGTAATTTTCTTTTACGTGATTTAACGGAAAAAGGATTGAAAAAGCTGGGTCACAGTATTGAAATATGTTATAGCAATATTCAAAAACTTGTACTGAAACATTTGAGCAGTGTTGGAATGGCACTAGTCTATCAACTGGCGGAAATGAGAGGAATGGCGAGGCTAGGTGGCCCTTATGAATCACTGGGGCTGAGGGACGAAGAGTCGATCACAAAAGCACTTCATGCATCCGAAGCATTTTTAGCAAAATCATCGGAGATTCAACAAGTTATTGATCACAGTATGAGAGATTATAAGGCATTTTTCAGATGGCTATATGTTGTTATAGCTAAATTAACTGATGAACGAGTTCCTTCAGAGGCTAGTAGAGTTAGTCAGCAGGAATTAACATTTATTGCTGAATTTCTCAGGGGTTTTGATAAAAGTGACACTGGTGGTAGTCGAAGAAAAGGGGTGAATCTCGAAAAACTCGGGCAGTATTTACGCAAAGAGAGCTTGCAAATTCCTCTTACACCTGATGGAAGTGAATGGGCAACACTGTTGTCTGAAAATAAGTGTCTCCATGATCATCCATTAATTGTGAAACAGAATTTAGACTGTTCGCTACTTCAATCGCACATGAAACTTGTAGATTCAGTTAATGCTGTATTCTCAGAGGCTTACAAGGGACTTACAACACATTTTGTTATTAATTCAACGATTTTAGGAAATTTTGAAGCAGCTGCATCTACTCAAGTTGGTGATAATAATGGAGATCTATTGATTGGAGCTTCTGATAGTGATCAAAGATCACTGAGACTTTTTAAAGTTAATTCTAATGGGAGTGATGGTAAATTAGGATTCAAGATGTCAGTTATTTCAGTTGATAACAAACAAACTTCATTCTCAAAAAGTCTTACTGATTTTACAATTGCTGATATGCAATTTTATTCAGCTGACTTTCTCAGTCTGTTGCTGTTGAATGAAAATAATTTATCATCCTGTTTACTTCAATTATCAATCAATGAGGCACAAATATTCGATACTCAGGAGGAGGATCCAGTTTTTTTGAGCGAATTAGTTGGTTCAAATTGGCCGAGAAGCTTTCAAGGAATATCAGCAAGAAGACTTGCTGTTTCTGGAGCCAGAAAAGTTGCTGCTGTATTGAGTGAAAATAATAGGAAAATCAGATTATTGGAGACTGAAGTTGAGCCTGAAGATGAGGAGGATGATGAAGAGGATGAAACTGGTGAGGAGAGTCCTATGGAAACATCGGCAAATAATGTTAGTGGAGTTTCGACATGAGAATGAAAAAAAATCATGAACATGTAAATATATTTAAATTACTTATTTTTATTAATAATTCGATTATTAAAATCTTTAGAAATATTTACAAGTTTCTTAATCAATATTCATACATTATAAACTAGTTATTGAGTCATTCATATTCTTTTAAATAAGCATTCGTTGATTATGATGTTGGAGAAAAATTCAATCAATACTAAAACAATTTCCTGAGTTTTTCCAAATTTTCTTCATTACATCTGGTGCGTTCTCTTTTGTTCAATCAAGTCCCATAGTTAATTAAGGATTCAAGGCAATACTTGCTCTTTCTGCATTTGTTTAAAAACCTTTGGGAAGTCTACGTCTAATCCGGCGTTGTCTATACCCCCAGACTCCACTTGGGAGGGACCAACGACGGGTTGGGGTCGGCTCTCTTGGTATCTCGCTGGTGAATTCTCCCTCGATTCTTCCAGATCTATGTAAAATAAAAATCATGAATTATTTATGTGATTTACTTTAACTTAACTTTTTCATTTTGCAATTTCTTTCATTTCTTCAAAAATTTTACGAATTTTTAATGTCAAGACATTGATACTCTCGCGTAGATGAAATTGGAGTAAAGTGGAAATTCCAGTGGAACAATTTGACATAAGTTTCTTGATCGATAATACCATTCAAGGGTTGTAAAAATTTTCGATGAAAAACATCAGTTGGAATTGATTATTATAAATTTTCTGTGAATATGATGAGATATAAAATCTCATGGAATGAGTTATAAAAATCCACCAAGTTCAAAAATTCCATTGAGAAACCATCTTTGAATGGGCTAGTGGCCAGATTAACACAAGGTTCACCGAATTTTTCGTTCTTCAACCATAAATCGCCATACAATAATTAATTAACTTCGTGTAAATAAATTTGGATGTGTCTAGTCAATAGAGATAATTCTCCCTGTGGTTTGATTTACATTGAGTTAATTAACTTCTGCTCTTCCATTTTATTGACAAATGCAGACCGCAGAAAATCACAACATCCTATTAGATATCAAATATTGGTAAATTTATTGTATCCGGGCGAACTAATTTAATCAAAATTCATCATTGATCAATCAAATCACATACCGCTAAATTATCGAGTGTATGTGAACAGGCTTTTATCAATAGAGATGACTTGCCGCGGGGCTCACTCCCCCTTTATTTACTCCACCCACGCTCTCTGTACTTCAGCCACGCGCGGACCCGGGCAATACCGGAAATGTTCAAATGCATCAAAATCAACAATCGTGGACCACCCATTTGAAATTGTTTCATTTACGACAATTAGAACCGAAAATATTTATATAAAACTTGAAATATTCGGAAAACATTAAAATTTCCATTTTTGGAGAAAGCGCAAAATTTTCTAAAAATCCTTACAAGTCAATTGTAACTGATGATTTCTATCGCGAATTCTCTCATTCATATATCTACCTATTCTTTCAAAAGATATTCATTACTCGATATATTCAAATTCGAACTACAATCCATTTATTGCAATTATTCCAATGGAATTTAATATATCTGTTTTACTCCTAATAATCATTTCACCCCTCTCACTTATTACAAATTGAAATATTCTATTATTGTTATGACAATTAATATATACAAGTTAATGGAATTTTCGTAGAAATCTATTGCAAACTGATTATTTCTCACCAAAGAACCTAGCATTTCGTTTCCTCTTCATGGTGATGATGAATAATACTATTGCAATACCCACGACAATTACCATAACAGCAGCCATAGCTCGAAGTAAATTCGTCTGTATAAAAATTCAAAAGTTAAGTTTAAACATTCTTTTGTTTCAATTAATTCATGGTACATGATGTTAATTACCTCATAATCATTCTCGAAAACATCTTCCCAGTCCTTCTTCACTACTAATTCAACAACGTGAATATTTATAGACGAATGATCATTGATTCCTTTTGATACACATTTGTAGAAGCCAGCTTCCTTCGTAGATACACCCTGTAATAAAGTATTTCATAGTTAAAAATAGAATGAAAAATTATGAAAATATTTTTTTCTGTGTTTGAAAAAATTGTTATCACTTTTAAATAGAAAAAAAATGCATTTTTTTTATTACTGGAGGCTACGAAGAAAATTACCGGTAAAGAACATGAATTTTCATGAGCTCTGTGATCTGTACATTAAGATAAAAAGATTATTGCGCAATAAATTCTTTACAGCATCCTGAAATCATTTAAATAGTCAATCAAGAAATTCTTTTAATTTACTAACGAGTTTAATGCAATTCAAATACTACAATTACTTTCAATTAGTATTTTTCACTAAACGATGTATCTTTTTTTATCTTTTTGAAAAAAACGTAATTTTTTCTCCATATCAATAATAATTCTTTTCATTACTGATATTTATTGCTTTTCCGTTCAATAATTTTGTTGATGTGTTTCTTTACTGTTATTAATCGGTTGATGACAAGTAAATTGAACAATCGAAAAAATTCCACGAAAATATTGACATATTTGAAAGAAGGAGGTGAAGTCCAATTACTTTTTATCTTATCAAAATAACTAATGAGTAGTAAAGTGGGAAAACGTTTTAAGTCGATTCCAATTTGACCTCAGCTGCTGGATTTATTTTTAAATCCAAGAAAAATAGAAAAATTTCATGAAAAAAAAATCATATTTAGATCAAAGTCCGAGATATTCTGCAAAAACTGATTTCCGAAAGAGAAAATGGACCAGATCGTAACATCTCACTATTTAAATTATTGATCAATTAAAAAACAATTATGAAAATATAATTACCCTGATGAGAAGTTTGCCAGTCAATACTTCATAATTATATTTATCAGCATCAAGTGGATTACCAGGTCCAATAATTTGTCTATCATCAGTCAATTGCCAAAACATAAAACGATGATAATCATCGCTGCTTAGACATGGTAATTCAGCTAAATGACCAGCTTGTACTTCTTTAACAGTTACACTTCCTCCATTTACATGATTATTGTTTAAAAGAAATAAAAAAAATATTGGCAATGCTTCCTTCATCATCTGTAATAATAAAAAAAATGTACTCGTTAAAATTTTCATTGGAAGTAAATAATATTAATGCTTCATATAGATATACTCAAAACCTTGAAGAGAATTGAGCCTCTCTTATTTGTAATCTCGGATAATAAATCCATAAATGATATGCGGCAGTTGTTGATGTATTTTACAACTTTAATATGGAAAATTCCATTAAAATTTTATAAATTCAGAAAACATGATTTTTACTGTCGAGGATTTAAAGAAAAGGGGAAAATCTCATTAAATTTTAGCAAAACTTAAGAAATTGAATTTTTTGTTCATTTTATTAATGAGTATTTCAATGTCAAATAGATTTGAATAAACTGCGATTTCTCACCAATTTCAAATACTCAAATATTTACGTATATTTTTAATAATTTTCAATGAATAGTTGAAAACGATTGGTGAGAACTTCTTCTTTCAATTTGTAAATTCTAGGAAAACAAACAATTTATTAATTGACCCTAACTTAACTTTCTGATGTGGAATCAGTCCGAGTAATCATCGCGATATTACTACAAAAGGCAATGCAAAAAAAAATTTCGATTTGTGAGAAAATTTTTTTTTGCTAATAAACACACTCACAATTTTCCTTCTGCAAAATTTCTCGATTACTTTTCAGTGAACAACGCCTATTAAAGCAAAACAAAATAATAATGGAAAAATCGTGCGAGAATTCAAATGAAAAATGAAAAATATAAATCATGTATAAATACACGAGTGAAACAAAGACAGCCCTCTTCACGGTTGGCTGAACGAGTACAACTCGAACACTGATCTTAGAATTCGATTAAAGACTGCATCAATTCTCCCAAGTTAAACTCAAAATCAACCGATGAAAAATCATAAAATCTCGTAATACAATTTTTCCCTCAAAAATTATCCTCGTATTAACTTTAAAAATAACTATTTTTCCATTGAAAAAAATAATGATCCGAGAATTTCCAAAAATATCACTTTCACTCACAATTTTCACTTACAGAAATTATCTCAAATTCAGCTGATTTTCTTCTTTTTCCAATTTTTTTCCGACTCCTCAATATCCAATGAATGGAACCAAATTAATTGTCTCTAACGTATTCAAAACTCAAAACGTATAGCGTATTTTTATCCTATTTATAATGTCAAACATTTTTCGTTCGATTCATCCTTGGTTCTCAAATTATTAATAGAATATACTCTTCTTTCTAATCTTATATTTACTGTCCCTCACTACGTTAGACGAATTGTCTTGTGATCGTAAGAAGTCACCGAGGTAGACTGACTCTCTCTGCTCGACTCTTTCGAGAGAAAAAGAGTAAAAAAAAAAAAAAGAACAGAAAGACGCGGAGTCAATCCAAATTACGTAATAAAAAAAAACGAATTCACACACATTATTTCTTCCTTTCTGATGAGTTATTTCTCTTTACATTTTGTCAATTGTTTTTTTTTATCTCTCCATTGCTCCCCATTTGGTCTTTCATCTCGTCAACTATTTGAGTGCAACAGCTGCACTATTGTAAGCACACGTGTTCAACTGCAATAAATGTTTATAAAATGCATTACGTAATAATAATCTTCATTATTGTAGTGTGAAGTTCATGTTATTTTTATCATTTTTTTTTCTCACAAACTACTTGGCGGAATGCCAGAGTTTTTTTTTCTCTCATATGTTTATTCAACGATAATTAACATTTTCTTTCTAATGCAGTGAAAATTATTAGGACAAAGATGAAGATGTTAACTATTTGTCAATATTTTCTTCTATTAATTTTGGATTGAATCCAAGGGTCATTTTCTTGAAGCAACAAGTGACCTATTTCAATTCAGTAAGTTGATTTCATTGGAGGAAAACATTTAAAATGTTTGGTTTATTTATTTTTGGATTTCCCTGATGACTTTCTCGGTTCACTATTCCATTGAATTTTCATTACCAATTTGTTTAAATTCATCAATGAGAATTTTTCTCTTATCTCTCAATTTAATCATTTTCATTAAATTTTATTCCTCACGTTTAATTGTTTGTTTGTTTCAACAGTGAGTACTTCTGACAATTCATAAAAAAATTTGTTTCCTCCTTTTATGATAATAATTAGAAGTCGAAACATCTCTCTGTTATTAACTTGTCCTGATCAGAAAACAGTATGCTGTCCATTAGATTGTTACGATTTTTAAGGTTGAATATAAAGTTCAAATGAGTTTACATTTTATTGTCATTCAATGACGACTGTGACGTAGAATGTAAATGTCTCTCAGTGTTGGTCAGTATCTTGAATGCTGTATCAAATGTATGAAAACGTCAACTCCAAGTGCAGGTAAAAGTAACCAGACTGGAGCTAGTACTGCTTTTGCTGGTAAATTCCATTGGGGTGTCTCTAATCTCAGGCAAATCAGTATTTGTGCACTGAATTTTAGCAGAACAGCTAGTACATACCACCCCTGTAAAAAGAATCAATGAAATTCATTATTGAATTAAATGCAATTGGAAGATTCGAATGAAACAGATTCATTAGCAATCAATTTTCTTGGAATATCACGAAAACTAAAAGAGATAGAGTAATTTTGAATAATGAAATTATCACACGTCTGATAATTTTTTGGATTTTTCGGAACAAATATACTAGTAGTTTTTCAAATTCTCTATATGTGGATATTTTTTATTTTTTTCGAAAATAATTTATTTCCTAAAAAAAAAAAAAATTATCAGATGTCCGCTTTTTTCGACGATTTTCAGTATCGTCAATTTTGATAATGAGTTTTTTTTCCAGCTGTGATTATTCTGAACAAAAAAGATATCACTGAAAATTTCTGCATCTCCCTTAGTTATTGAGATATTAGGAAAAAGAAAACGATTCACTAGTGAACAGGCACAATAAAATAGAAGTAGTGAAGAGGTCATACAAAATTTCGATTTTCAGCACCGATTTTCCTTCGCAAATATCTCGGAAACTAATGAAGATACGCCCTTTTTGTCCTAATACATTTGTAGAGAATATAAAGAGTGACAAAGAAGGGTTAGGACGAAAAGGACGTATCTCCATTAGTTTCCAAGATATTCGAAAAAAATTGTTCACTAAAAAATCGCCTTTTCCAGTTTTACCTATTTACTACTGAATTGCTAACTTTTCTGAAAATTTATTAATACCTTTCTACGAAGAGTGTTCATTCTATCATGACCATTTTTACAGTGAGATATCATATTAAAAACTACGTATGTCAATAAAATATTGTCGTAAAGCCACATTGGGATAAAAACAATAAACCAATTCCATTGAATTCTCTGATCTAGCCTCAGGACAAGAAGAATCAAAAATATTAGCAAATTGAACCAAGTGAAGAGAGCTCTGTGCAGTACTGCCATTGCTTATTATTTTATTGAGGAAATTGATAATCCAGATTTTTTCCTCTGTTGAAATGATTCATTTATTCATTGAAATTCATTGGAATGATTTTATTGATGGTTTGGAGCACAACACTGGACACTAAACACGAACATAACCTGATGAGGATTTTAGGTATAGCTCCAGGTGGTGGTGTTGATGCTTTTTCTTCCTTACCAACATTTGATAAATTTGAATTTACGAAAATTAGTTTATTTTTAAAATTAATTCCCACATGGAATTTAATACAAATAATATAACTAATACATTTTTTTCTTGAACTCTTTATTATTTTCGTTTAATGTTTAAGTGAAGAGGCGAACTTCTGGATATCCTTTGACAAATCCTACTTTGTTCACCTGAAAAAGCAACAATAATTGAAAAATCCAGTTGTGAATTAATGAAGCACCGGGGCAATTGAAGGAATTCATGAGTCAATTTAATAAGACTACGAAAGTTTCAGACAAATTAATTTAATTTTGTCACCAGTTTCCTTCAAAATGTCTCGGAATCTGAGCGAAATGTGGCGATTTTGCTCGAATCCTTTTTTGTAGAGAATTTCGATAGCTACAAAGAAGTTTCAGGACAAATCGGTCTATCTCACTTAGTTTCCGAGATATACTCAAAAAACTGATAGTAGAATCAAATCAATTTGCCTGAAAACTCTACAGTTGAAGCATTTCACGCCAATTAATTTATTTTCTGAGTGATGAGTTTAATTTTCTCCACTTTTTGATATGCTGTGGAAATGCTTGAAAGAAGACATTTCCCACAAGAGAAAAAAAAATGAAAAATTTACGAGCCTTTGAATTTTTGGAAAAACGCTGTAGGTGGTCATTTCTCCCTAACTTTGAATGCTCATATGTCATTCGATATCAGTTATATTATGTAAAAAAAAAATGCAAAAATCCTTTTTTTATGGAGAAAGAGCATACGATTCTTTTTTAAAAAATTTCAATGGTTGAAACGCAATATTTCTATTTTTTATTAACAAATTGGAATAAAAAACACAACCTGCTGAATATATTGAACCAGAATTATTTCGAGAGTGAAGGACTTTACAGAAAAATTCGCGAGTATCCTCCAGTATGTTTGAATTGTTGGTGCATTTTTTCTTCTAATTGAGGGTGCGTGCGAGCCCGCTTTGTTCCAAACTCCCACTATATATAGGATTTAAAAAACCCAGCACTCTGATCAATGCGTCCGAACTAATTGAAGTGGAGAGGTTGAGGAATTCGCAGTATAGTTGATTACAAATCGAAGTTTAATAAAGATTTAATAAATTGAATAACAAAACAATGAATATTGCGCTCTCATTCATCAACTTTTCAATCAAACTACATGCGTTTCAGTAGAACTCGCTTCTATTCTCTCTCGATTCCGAGAAAAGTCTATTCAATTTCCGACGTTGGAAATTAGATAAATTCTTTCAACCTCTCGACTGCAATTAGTTCGGATCAATTGAAAAAAATGCTAGGTCCTTGAAAACGAATATGTAGGGGAGATTGGAACAAAGCGGACCTGCGTTGCCTAAATTAAAAACGCAGGATTCACCAACAATGCACACATACTGGAGCATTCTCACGAATTTTCCTGTAAAAGCCTCCACTCCCGGAAAAAAAACCTTGGCTGCGTATTCCTCCAGTCCTCCCTTCCACAAATATATATATATATATGATGAATATGTGGAAAGGAGGTCCGGGGATCACACAAAAATATTTAATAAAAGCGATATCTCGTGTATGGGCCAATGAAGTCAAACGAAAATTTACATGAAAATTTGAAATACATCAATCTTTAACAGAATTTGTTCAGATTTTTATGAGCGTGTATTTCATAATTGCCATCAATTTTTCTGTTTCAATTGTTGATTAAAACTAGAAATATTGCGTTTTAACCGTTGGAAAATATTTTAGTGAAATTTCATGCTCTTTCCCCCCAGAAATACGAGTATTAAAGGTGGAGGGAAATGACCACACTCCGAATTTTTCCAAAAATTCGCATGATCATAAATTTTTCAATTTTTTATTTTCCTGTAAGAAATATCCCTTCTCGAGCATTCCCACAGCAGATCCAAACATAAAGAAAATCAAAAATTATCACCCAGAAAGTGATTGGAATAGCGTGGAATGCCTCAGTTTCAATTTTCAGATAACTTTATTCAATGTTGTCACCAGTTTTCTTTAAATATCTCGGAACTAAGCGAGACAGGGCGACTTTCCTCTCATCCTCTCATCCTTTTTCGTAGAAAATTTCAAGAGTTACGAAAAAGGTTTGAGCAAAAGCACTCTATCTCATTTATTTTCCGAGATATTCTCAAAAAACTGATGCTGGAATAAAATCGATTTGTCTGGAAACTTCAATTGTAACTTAATTCCATCATAAATTGTTATCAAATATCAATTTCAAAGACATTTCTAAAAAAAAACTTGACGAGAAATCCTTCGACTAATCTACTTCTACTTTCTTCCTATTGAATTGATTATTTGTTAAGAAACATGAATAATAATTATAGTTTTTTTTTAACGAACACAGAAACATGTGAAGATGAATACTCCAGCTGAGTAGAGTAAAAATTTCGAGTTTTTCGCATTCTCCCTATCATAATAGTCTTGCCAGGGATCACATGGTATTGGCAGCAAATCCATCATGCATCTTTCCCTTGGAGGATCACAATGTGGTATTGTCACAGGATCACAGCAATCTACGGTGCTTCGGTCTCTTATTGCCTTCAATTTCCTCGCCCAATCGACAGAAAATCCTTTTCAGGAAAAAAATAGAAGAAAAATCAATGCAGTGATGGAATGGAGAGCATATCGTCGCCTTAGAATGAAAGGGGCGTAAGTGTCAAAAATACGAAATTCTGGTGTGAAAGGGGCGTATGTCCACTTATCACTCCAAAATGTTTTTCATGGTCTCTGGAACATTCTTTGGGTAATTGAAAATTAAAATAACAAAGTGGCGTAACTACCAATCGTAAAATGAAAAGGTCATATCTCCACATTTACCCCACTTTGTTATTTTCTTTTTGAACGCTATATAATTGTTAATGTTAAAGTGGAAAGGACGTATCTCCGCACTTACGCCTCTTTGTTCTTATAATTTTTTGATCTCATGAGAATATTTGGAGTTACGCCCTTTTGTTTTTAGTATTTCTCATCTAAACTTTGGCACTTACGCCTTTTTGTTTTTAAATTTTTTTCATTGAATTATTTGTCCGGACTTACACTTCTTTGTTATTAGTATTTTTCCAATGATTAGGGAAAATTCAATTAAAAAAAACTAAAAACAAAGGCGTATTTCCGGCACTTACGCCCCTTTGTTATTAGTCCTTTTCCAGTAATTAGGAAAAATTCAATAAAAAAACTAAAAACAAAGAGGCGTATCTCCGGCACTTACGCCCGTTTGTTATTAGTGGGTGGTACTTGCGCCTATATGTTATAATTTTTTATTTTCTTACTAATATTGTGTAAAAGGCCTTGGAAAACCTATTGGAGCAATAATTGTGGAGATACGCCTCTTTGTTATTTTGAAAACAAAAATCGAAAAAAATGGCACTCACGTCCCTTTCACACTCAGGCAACGATATGAATTCCACTTACAATCAGTTTTTCACGAATATTTCAAAATTAAAGAGAGATGGAGATGTTTGGCATGACCTTTTTAGTAGCTCTAGTCTTCCTCTATAAAACAAAAAAAAATGAAATTCATTCAATTTTGTCACCAGTTTTTTTGCAATATCTTGGGAACTAAGCGAGATAGGATAATTTCGCTTGAATCTTTTTTTGTAGAGAATCTCAAGAGTTACAAAGAAGAATTCAAGCAAAATTGCTCTATCTCGCTTAGTTTCCGAGATATTTCCAAAAAACTGATGATGGAATAGAATCGATTTGTCTGAAAACTTGATACATTGTCTATAAAAAAGGTTATTCCAAAAAATTCCCCATCTTCTCCGGACATCGAAATATTCACGATAAACTGAGTGCATGAATAAGTAAAATGACTTTTTAATTATAAACCTGAATTTATTTTTCCTGGAGTCAGGACTCCAGTTTTTCCAATAAATGCACCAGCTCTCAGCATATTTTTTCACACTGTCTTCAATAAAAATGTCATTAGTCAATAACTTTTATCGCCAGATCAAGAAAGAAACAATCTAAAATCATTAGCCCATTGAACTCCAAAAAGAAAGCAATTGCTCCTCATTTCAGGCGGTTTTATTTGAATTTCCGCGGGTAAATTCGAAGAGAATAGAGCGCATAACCTCGAGTTGATTGTAAACAAGCTGACAAGGTGATTATCTGTTCATGGAGCACGCAGTAGAAATTTTTCAATTGAAAAAAATGATGATATAAAAGTGTAAACCTTCAAAAATTGACATATTTATTAACGAATCGTGAAGAAAAAGGTGAATAATTTTTAAAATGCAATTTTTATTATTCTCGAAGATTCTAACTTCTGGGACTCTATTTACGTCAAATGTTTGCAAACAATCAACAAGTATTGAACAATTAAATTCTCCCGAAAATAATTAAAAATGCATTGCCAACGTTTCTTTTTCTGTTTTCCCATTAAATTCGATGAGTCAATCGTAATTTTTTGATCCTCGAGGCTTCTCATGAACTCTCGATGCGAACAAAGGAAGTCCTGGATACAATTATGGACATTGAAGGACGTATTCAAGGCCATTCATTCCGGAAATTATTCTTTAAATGCTGAGAGTTCCAGATTGAGTGCAACGACTGGTTAATTTAACTACTTATTCCCTTTTTTGAGATAAAATCCATGAATTTTAAGTGTTAGTGCAAGGAGCAGTGGGTGTTCTTTTTATAGACAATGATCGACCTCTTTTCCAACTTCTGACTCAGGCACTTGATCAGTTTACTTCTGGACGTTCATCTCAACGCTCTTTATCTATTCAATATTATCCATTAAATTAATAATTCAAATTTCATTGAAATTCTTTTGTTCTAAACATTTTTGAAAATCATGCCTGACAGGTAATTAATTTTATTTCATTAATCCCTATTTTTTCAAACTGCAAGGAAAATTTAAATTTTTTACAACTAGGAAAATTTTCAACAGAATCAATTTTATTCCATCATTAATTTTTTGAAAATATCTTAGAAACTAAGCGAGATAGAGTGATTTTGTCCCAATTCTTTTTTTGTAGCTTTGAAATACTCTACAAATTCAGGCAAAATCACCCTATTTCTTTTAGATTTCGAGATTTAAATAAAAAAAAACTAGTGACAGAATGAAATCAATTTGTCTGAAAATTTCATATTCTTAATTTTTGTTTAATTAGGAATAAAGTTTTGATGAGTGCTGGAGTCGTTTGGGGAATATCTTTCTGCTGTTTATTGATAACTAGAAAAATATGTTCTGGAAATATTCTTAGTTTCATGCCATTTATTGTCTGTCGGTCAGTGAAGTTTAATTCTCTTAATCTCGTGTGTTTTCTGTTGATTTTTAACGAATTCTGCTTGAACGAAGGTGGCCTAAATCATTCATTCCTCCCCCGTATGAAAATATTTTTCTCATTTCTCAACAATATTAATTATTCTAAAAAAAATCTCTTAATAAACAGAGGATGAGTTGGAAAATCGCTTTATATTAGAAAGAATGTGAAGTTTTTAGATAAATTAATTTCATTTTGTTTTTTTTTTCTTAATATCTCGATAACTAAGCAAGATAGGATGAATTTGCTCTAATTTTCTATTTGTAGAGAATTTCAAGAGCTACAACAAAATTTTCGGGCAAAATTGCTCTATCTCGCTTAGTTTCCAAGATATTCGAGAAAAACTGATGATGGAATGAAAACGATTTGTCATAAAATTTCATAGTTGTGCTTCTGAATATTTGAATTTAATTTTTCACAAAAACGGTCCTGAGCCTGATTGTTACAAAGTTACTCACAATATAATGTGAATGTTATTTTTGGACTTATCCTTACTACTTAACTTCTGTATTTAACTTTCACCATGATTTATCAATTCAGCAATCACAAAATGGACAATGAGGAAGATAAAAAAAATAGTATTGAAGATCCATCTCCACCCTTGAACAATAAATCATCATCATCATCAGGTAATTCCAATGATTCTGGAAAACAATGGGTCTCAAATTTCATGGCTGGTGCATCACCACCAAAATTTGTATCACTCGAGGAAATTGTTCAAGCAGCCAATGGAATGAAGAACATGGCACTGGCCCATGAGATTGCTGTTGATAAAAATTTTCAACTCCAGAGATTAGATCCAGAGGGTAATAGTATTCAGAGGCAAGTTAAAGAGATAATGCACAAGGCATTTTGGAATATTTTGGCTGAACAATTAGCTGAAGAACCACCCATATATACACAGGCACTGGTACTGTTCAAGGAAATCCGTGATGTAAGTGTTGAAAAGGATTTTTTAAAGAATAAATTAAATTAATTCGAATTTTTAATACTTTCAGTCCTTGGAAGAATTGGTTCTACCACATCACACAAAAATACGTGATAATCTTCGTGAAGTACTTGATATTGATCTCATAAAACAACAGGCAGAAAATGGTGTACTTGATTTTAATCATTATTCACAATATGTACTTTCAGTAATGAGCAAAGTATGTGCACCAGTACGTGATGATAAAATACATGAAATAAGTAAATGTACTGATATCGTTGATACATTCAAAGAAATTATAGAAACAATACAATTAATGAGATTGGATCTTGCTAATTTTACTATTACAATGATGAGGCCAAATATTGTTGCATCAAGTATTGAATATGAGAAAGCTAAATTTGCGGAATTTCTGAAAATAACGAGCGATGGACTTTATAATACTAGAAAGTGGCTATTAAAACAATTGAATGAGGAGAAAGTCATAGCTGCTGATACTGATGCTAATGGTGTTAAGCAAGTAACACATTATCTACTTGCTGAGGCTTATCTTGATTTAATTAATTGGGACTCTAGTCCTGAGGCTGAGGTGATTGAGTTTCCTCCAACTTCACATTTAATTAACTTATTAGAGAAAATCATTGAAAGCTTTTTTTTTTAATCAAGAATTTTATGAACTGACATCATCACTGAATCTATCCTTTTTTTTCAGACACTCATGCTGGATCAAGGAAGATTACTTGAGCTCAGAGACAAGATAAATCGTCTAACAATCGTTGGTTCTGTTCTATTACTCTGTAGTAATACAGTTGGTGCACCAATACAGGGAGTTGCAAGCTTCAAAAAGAATATAAAAGAACATCTTGATGTACTCCTTGACTCGGTTCACTCAAATTCGTTAGTGAAATTATGAATAATATGAATAAATTGAAAAATTTTCAATGGTGATGATAAATTAAGTACGATTAAAAAAAAAAATTATGAAACTTTTCCAGTGCATTGGAAGAAGCTATGCCGAACATTGTTATTCAAGTTAAAGAAGATGTGAAAAATACATTGAAGGAAGTTGGTGCACCAGAGCTTACTCCAAGTGTTGAAGCAATTCTCGAGGGACAAATAATGGATCTTATTAATGAAGATCATAAAATACGTCATCTCGTCAGTAAGTTTTAATTGGCAAAGAAAAATAGAATTTATTTCAAATATGAATATTTTTTCTCTTTTTTCAATTTCAAACAATGAATTCGATTAATTTTTTGATTAAATTTTTAGACTTGAGGATAAGACAATTTCTCCAAAAAATAATTCTCAGTCAGAATGCAATGCCAACACAAGTGCCTCCAGGACTCTCCTCACTCCAGGAAGAATTAGCTGCTGTTGCTGCACGTTTTTTTATAATTGTTGCACACAATCGCAGTGTGTTTGGTGAATATTATCAAGATATTGTAGCAACTGAAATTGCAAGGAGAAAATCAGTATTGGGCTCATCAGATAATGAAACTGAGGCAATGGATGCATGAAGAGTTAGACAATTGTATTCTTTAAGGATATCCGAGTAGTTCCGACTAATCGATTTTTCCTCTTCAATTTTGGTCACTTTCGATAGAGTAGCATGAGGTAATTTTGGAAAAAGTCACAAAAAGTCACCATGTTACCGAACAAATAAAGCCAAGATTAATTTTTGTTTGGAAAAAAATTAAATTAACATTAGAACGCCATAAGCGAGATTCAGTCTCAGTTTCACTGCAACAATTCATGATCACAGACCTATTTCTTCCTTGTATAACCATATATATATTTTTGTTCGTCAGAATATCTTTTAATTTTTCAAATGATAAAAAATACATGTTACTAGACAAATAGCGAAAATTAATCCAATTGATTACATGAAAATATCAATGGCGGCAATATTGGTATTTAAAATTCGAGGATCCTCCAATCCCAGTCCTAGATGCTGGGACAGCGTGAGTGACATTCGCAACAATATTGAATATTTTTTAATTATTCAATAACAATTCATTATAATGAACATCATTTCAATATCGGTAAAGTGTTACTAAATTGGAATAATTAGAATACTCATAATAACTTAGAAGAAAATAAAAAAAAGAGATCATTTGGTTCTGCTACTTGCATTTCCTTAAAAGTGATTGAAATGAAATGATGGAATTACTAGGATTAGGGGAAGATTATTGAGTTTTTATTGACACAATAATGCATTCTTTGAAGCTACACATACAGAACTAAGGAGTAAAATGGTGGAGGGAGATATATTTTATCAAAAAATGACATATATGTGACTTTTCCTTTTATTTTACATGGCTCCACTCATGAATTAAATCACTGCAAACAGGAACTAATTGAGGGAATCGTTCTTCTATTCTTTTTATTTTTTAACTATAAATCTTTTTTTATACCACAAAAATTGGGCAATGACGTAGCAATCATCAGTTGATGATTTATATGAGAAGCAATTAATTATTAATCATGTTGAAAACTTAATGGAATTGTGATAAACAATGTAATTTTTATTATAAATGATAAACGAAACAATGATTTAACGCTTTGATTGCGAAAATTTATTATTATTATCTTCAATTCATTTATCTCAAATCTCATAGAAAATTTCGTTTTTTACATATTTGAATACATTAACTTTGGCATTTTTAACCAGAAAAATACCAACTATTTACACACAAATAAATTTTTTACAATTCTCTAAAGGCTAAATGATCGTCAAATGACGGAATATGATTTTTCTTTAAAAAACTTCTGAATCCCTTGAATAAACGTTCAAGTCCACTTTTAGCTGGGAATAAAATGTTCAGTGTCTCTAATAGTTGATTAAAATCACCATTTTTCGTGTAACTCTGAATCATTGCTGCAAAAGTTTTGTAATTTTCCACACTAAGAGATTTTTTAACATCCTTCAAGTAAATTTTCCCAAGTTCCTTTTTATCGTCTCCAGTTTTTTTAATTCCACTATTTTTACCGCTCTCAGTATCATTTTGTAAATCTCTAGATGTCGAAGGTTGAGGTGTAAATGTAAAATCCATTGGTTGCACTTTCAATTTCCTCTTTTTCGCTGCAGGTTCTGATAATCCTGAATTTTTAGCAATTTCCGTTGTGCTCCAAGTGCCAACAGCCTTCAAAGTACCAAAATTGATTGGAGTCTTTGCTTGTAAATCAGGACAATCCTTTCTCTTCTCTATCCTTGCTCCCTCGATCTTCTCGTCTTTATAAAGATTGACATCGAACATTTCCTCTACCATAACATCACTCTTCAATGAACTTGATTCACGTTTTTTCGTGCTACACTCGAAACTAGCTGGAGCAGCTGGAATTGATGATTCTCTGAATGAAGTTGTCTTTGGCTGTGGCAGTGTGACTTCTGCATTTTTGAAAAAAATCCTCAGCTCTTTGGTGACAACCCCAAAGTTCGTGAAGTTCTTTATGTGTGGTCTGAGCCAGGCTGACAATTGCCCTTTAAAACTAGCACCATTGAATCTCATATCACAGAGAACAATAGCACCATAGTCATCCTTGTGCCTTATGATTCTTCCAATGGCTTGATTGACGGCCCTCGAGGCCTCCAATTGATACCACTGTTGTCCAGAGAGTGCATCCTTATTTTTAATTCTCATTTCATCGAGATACCTCTGTTTCAACATCACCCGTGGATCCTTCAACGGTGGATATGGTAAACCAGTGATAAGTACTGCTCTTCCATTGGCATTAGCAAAATCTAAACCTTCTGAAACTTTTCCCCTGCAGACGGCCAGAAATATTGCTCCATGAAGAACAGGATCCTGTATTTTCTGGTAGAACTCATTCATCACATTGATAAAACCATCTTTGGTCTGTGGCTCAACGAATATTGGCTTTTTCTCCGAAATAGTCGACCAAAGACCTGAACTCTGCCAATCGTCACGACACTTCTTCATTATTGGATACGAGGGAAAAAAAACAAGAAGACCATGGGGAATTAAACAACTAAAATTGTAGAGTGTTCTTCCCAGTGATGCAATGTATTTCGGATCATTTCTAGTGTTATAAGATGAATTCAGTGGATGACAATCTGGACCTTGGCTCAATATACCAGCGCAAACCTGTTGGCCAGTGACAATGTGAGGATTCTCAAGTTGCACATCAATAGGTATACCAAGTTCAGAAATAAAGGGTTTAAGCGGAGATAAAGTTCCGCTAGTTAATATCACTGAATGTATACCTTGTTCAATTAATTGTTGCATACCAAAACCAGGACTGAAACACCAGTAGCTTATCAATTTACCGGCAGACTTTTGTGCTGTTTTTTTAACTTCCCATCCATCATTTTTACCAACTTTTTTTGCCTCTTCTGGTTGTACGTAAACTTTGTAACACTGTTTGACTCTCTCACGATGCTTCAGTGATCCTGCTGATCCACTGGCACTGAAAACAGTTCGCAAAAAATCAGAAAATTTCTGCAATGAGTTGCCCCTTCTTGCAAATGGTGAAGCACTATTTGTTGATAGATATAGAATTATTTTGTCAATTTTATCAGCAACCATTTGTTCTTTACCATATGTTAAATCAGCTTTATCAAGTATTTCAAAGACATAACTACCAGGAAATGTATCACCCTCACTACCCATTTTCAATGGTATCTCATCAATTGCCTTTTCAATAGCTAGAAACATTATCTTCAAAACACACAAATCCTCAGGTGTAAAATCTTTTTGTAAATTAGTACCAGGACCCTCAAGATTAAATCCAATATCTTCACATTTTTCTTCAGCCATGTCTTTCATGACTTTTGTAATTTCATCAATGCAAAGAGCAATATCAGTGCTGCTAATTTGTAATGAAGCTGCTTCTTCACATGTTTTCTCAACATTGTGAGCTTCATCAAGTAGAACAACGTGATTTTGTAAATCAATGCCCTGTGACTTTCTAGTCTTTGGATCTAGAAGATAATTGTAAGGCATGAATGTAATGTCAGCTGATTGTTTGAGCTCTTTGGCGAGAAAATATGGACAGCACTTCATCTTTTGTCCATGCTTAACTAAATCCTCAATATCACAAATTGCATCTTTAAAGACTGGCTCGTCTTTTCTCAACTCAACATTGTTGAAATAAAAGCATGTTCTTGATCTGACTTTTGTTTGGCACATGTGTATTTTATTAGCAGCATTCTGCTCCTTTGAGACCTCAGGATGTATGCACAATTGATCTCTCGATCCAATAACAGCTACTTTAACGTGATTGTAAGAGGTTCTCTTTAGTTCTTGCATTGCTTGGGACAATTGAGAGTGAGTACGTGATGCATAAATTATTTTTGGCATTGCCCAACCAAAATTAGGATTCTGGGAATTTAGCTGGACTGTTGAAGTACCAGCAGCAACATCAAGGCCATTTGTCAGTTTTTCGAAAAATTTACCACCAAATTCTGGTTTCTCCATTGCTCCCATTACTGCTTGAGCCTGAAGTTGAGCTTTTTTTACGAGTAACCAGCTTAGAGAAGAGCAGAGTAGACTCAGAGTTTTGCCAGTTCCTGGAAATCAAATAAATTTTATTCAACATTAATCAACTTCGAAAAATGATTGACTTCATTTTTTTTTTCATTCAATTACTTGAGAGAAATATAACCAACCAGTTGGTGATTCCAGAACTCCGTGTTTTTTATTTTGCAGGCATTCAATAACCTTCGACATGTAGTCCTCCTGTACTTTGTACGGTTGGAATGGAAATGTAACCAAAATTCCATTAATCTCGACATCTGGCATTATTTTCTCGCTATTTGACACTTAAGCAATTGCTGTTTAGACTCCTGAAGACACCATTGATGATTTTTACCGCCAAAATGAAAGGCCACGTGACATTGAGCAGTGCTCAGTACTGGATACAGTAAAATGTTACCCTGGGGTTCAATGCACAATAAATATTATGAAAATTATCATTATTAACTCACAGGGGAGAGATTCCGCGCGTTATAAGGTACTGCGTTATAACGTAAAAGCGTTAGCTTTGTGTTATATTTTATTTAATTACAATTTACCAATTAACTCTTAAACGATTTTAACAGCACTACAATCACTCGCGAACGAAATACTAACGTTTTAGTAAGTGCAATTATAAATAATTCAAAATTAAAAAAAAAAAAAAGGCTAATTGGATACTGCTTATAACGCGCGGAATCTCTCCCCAGAAACACCAAAAACGTGTGGCCAGTTGTAGAGTGGTCAGTTTTCTCTGGTCAGCTGCATCCATCCCGACCAACTGTTGCAAATCAATGATAGAGAAATTACCAACACCAACTATAGGCTCAGATTAGGCTAGTCTGTCAGTTGATAAGTAAACGGCCGGTAACTGGTCAGAATAAGTTGATCCATTTTCATTGAAGGTGAGAATTTTTCTAGATTCAAATTAAATTCCTCTATTACTCTACAACTATGTGCAAATAAATTGTCAAATACAACGTGAAAAAGTTAGAATCAAGAGTTGTTTAGAAATAAAAAATTAATAATAATCCCACAACTCTTTATTGGGCGTTGCTCTTTATCTTCGTTTATTGACCTCCAAAAAGAAGCAGATTACATGCTGATTATGAACCCCTGACGCGCTACTGTCACATTCATGTCAATAAGTACCATATTCGCAAATAGTTCTTCGATAACTCCTTGGGTCATCCGGTTTTTTTAAATCTCAATTGATAGTCCTCGGGCTTCAACAGCTCTTTAATTATTGAAAAATATTTGCCAACAGTGCATTAATACTTAGAGGAATCATTTCGTTCACTTTGCAAAATTTCTGTTCGAATATTAGAGAAATTTGGGAATTGATACTTTGCTTTTTTCTTTACATAGAATTGATATCAAAAATGCGGCTGGTTATCTGTGATACCGTTGATTATGTAGCAGAGTGGTCTGCCAAGTATGTGATGAAGAGACTTAATGACTTCCAACCAAATGAGGAAAAGTACTTTGTCCTTGGACTTCCAACTGGTGAGTAATTCTATTTTGTCCATGGAAATGAGGATAATTCAGAGATAAATGATTTTTTATTGAGTAAAATCTATTTTATTTTTTTTTACAGGTGGAACTCCTCTGGGAATGTACAAGAAACTCATTGAATTTTACAAGGCTGGAAAAATTTCATTCAAATATGTTAAAACATTTAACATGGATGAATACGTTGATCTACCCAGAGATCATCCGGAATCATATCATTATTACATGTACAATAATTTCTTCAAACACATTGACATTAATCCCGAAAATGTTCATATACTTGATGGCAATGCAGAGGATTTGGTGAAGGAATGCGATGAATTTGAGAAAAAAATTAAGGATGCTGGGGGAATTGAACTTTTTATTGGAGGTATGAATGACTTAATTGATAACTGAAAACGAGCGAAGTGAATAATTCAGTAGTGAAGAAGTAGAACAGGATAATTCGATTTTTTCTTTCAACTATTTCTTGGGAATATCTCGGAGACTTAGTGAGATAGAGCAGTTTTATCTCAATCCTTTCTTCTAGTTCTTAACATTTTCTAAAAAAAAAAAAAGAGAGAAGCGAGATTATTCTATCTCGTTTTGTTCCTGGAATATTTTCAACGAAAGATCACCAAAAAAATTGACTTATCCTGTTTCATCTCTCCACTGATGAATTCTTCTTACAATATTCTAGGAATCGGTCCCGATGGTCACATTGCCTTCAATGAGCCTGGCTCATCTCTCTCCTCAAGAACACGAGTAAAAACACTTGCTCAAGATACTCTTGAAGCTAATGCCAGATTTTTTGGTAATGACATCGAGAAAGTACCCAAACAGGCACTCACCGTTGGTGTTGGTACTGTTATGGACGCTAAAGAAGTTATGATTCTCATAACCGGATCACACAAAGCTTTTGCACTCTACAAAGCTGTCGAAGAGGGTATCAATCACATGTGGACAGTTTCAGCATTTCAACAGCATCCAAGAACTCTGTTCATTTGCGATGAGGACGCTACCCTTGAACTCAGGGTCAAAACTGTCAAATACTTCAAGGTACATTAAGGAAAAATCATTTTTCTCTGTCGTAATATCATTCGTAGCTTTTTAAAAATAGGGAGTTTTTAGATGAATGCATTTAATTACGTCAGCAGTTTTCTTGAAATATCCTCTTCCGATCCTTCCTTGTAGAAAATTTCGAGAGCTACAAAAAAGGATTCGGACAAAATCGGTCCATCTCGCTCAGTTTCTGAGATATTTACGAAAAACTGATAATAGAATAGGATCGATTTGTCTGAGGAATTAATAGTTGTAATTTTGTAGCTATTTTTTTGAGGATTTAATGTAACAATTTGTGAATCATTTCACTTTCAGGCACTCAGTGATGTTCACAGAAAACTCATTGAAGGGGATGAGCACACGATTCTTCCACGTCGAGTTGCAAACTGAAGGTAGAATAATTATTAACAAATAAAAGGTATAAACCTTATAAATTAATTTCACTCCCAATGTAATACTTCATTCTTTTTATTTATCGATTTAGTTTCTTCTGGAACGAAATCAACGAGGACACTTGAACGTATCATCGAAGATATTTTTTTATAACATAAAAAAATTAGAGAATGCTCTCAGGAGTTGATTCAATTATTTTACATCACGCTAACGCCAAGTGCAATTTTTTACAATTAACCAGAAAAACATGAATGAAAAAAAAAAAAAGTATATAATATTTTCATATCTCTGTATTATTTTTTATGAAATAAAAACAATTTTTTCATGATGAATTGTAGTAAAATTTGAGGAACAAAAATAAACAACGTATTTAAATTAAGAAAGTACAAAAGAACAAAATATAAATTGTGAAAAAAAAAGTAGGAGAAAATAAATATCCACAGTATTTTAAACAAACAAATAATTATAAATTATCCTTGGCATCACATTCGAATTCAGTTTGAACGGTTTTGTGAGAGTGCTCTGGTACCAAACTAAGTGATCCATGTTTATTTGCAATATTTAATATCTCACGTAATTCAGTATTTTCTTTTTGGAGTCTTGAAAAATTTTCTTTGTATTTGAATTCACTTTCGTCATCAAGAGACGCAGCAACACGCATAACTGCAGCCATTTCATTAATTTTTTCAGCCTGACTCGTGATGATCTGTAAAGAGTATTCTTTTCATTAACATCGATATTACGAATGTAAATATCTATAAAAAAATTTAAAAAAGATGAATTTTTCAGAGAAATTTCATTTTACGCATTTTTTTAAAATATGTTGGAAACTAAGCGAGATAGCGCATTTTCGCCAAGATCCTTGCTCTATTTCGGTTAATTCCTGAAATATTCTCAAAAAATTGTTTATAAAATAAAATGGATTCATCTAAAAATTTTATGATCGTTAAAATAAATCGTAAATACTACATATTTACATTGGCATATTTGTCATTATAAAGAGAGGAAAAATCAGTTTTGCCATTTTTAATGAGTGCAGAAGTTTGTTGTCGATATTTTGACATTATTAATTCCAATGCATTTTGATGATCCTCAAGTGCATTTTTCAATTCTCTATTCTCAGCTTGTATTTCTCTCAAATGTCTTGTTTCTTGTTGTATACCAGCAATTAATTCACCGTGTGGCCTTTGTTTAGCTTCTGCATTTAATATATCAACTTCCTCTTGATACTGCTTCATATTATCAATTTGATTGCATACTGATTGTATTTCAGTTATTAAATTATCAGCTGTATTCTCATGATCTGAGATTCTGCCAACGAGCTTTTTTGCATCGCAAATTATTTGCTGAAATGTCAAAGACATCTGGCAAAATATTGCACTTGTATATTAATTTTTTTCAAATTAAATGATTGTTGATATACTTTTTTATTTTTTTTATTTTAAAAAAATAATTGTTACCCTTTCAATATTTCCGGACCAAGTTTAATGAATTCGACTCAATTTATTTGGACAAAATAATGTTTTTACGATGACATTTGATCGAGTACTTGTCTGTTGCTCTTCGAAGTGCGGTTGGAACTCTCATAACCTGTTTCGGTTATGAGTGGCGGCGTAACTGTCATTTTCGCGGTAAAATTTGAATTCATATAGGAGAACACGGAGGATAAAACGAATAATTCAAGTTTCACTATTAATAATGAATAATATATTCATTTATCTTCAAAATTGATATCAATTATCAACTTTTTGCTAAATTTTTGCGAAAATATTCGAGAATATATCGGAAAGTAAAGGAAAAAGAAGACAATATCAAAAGTTATTCCATTTGAAATAAGTTAAGAGTCACAGATAATTAAAATATATTGATCTTATGATGATATTGATATTTATCTGTATAAATTCTGTCAAAATTTTAATTGGTGTTATTAGTTAACAAAAAAAAAACCAACACACAGCCAAGTTATAGGTGCCCATTGCAGCTTAGTTATTTAAAACTTTCAATCCTCAGGTATTTCGTTGAATTGAAATTCAAATTAAAACAATTGTATCAATACAAAATAGTACAACTGGATGACAAAATGATATATATACAGTATAATGAACGGTCTGTATGTATAGCCTCGAATCCTAGGTTTTTACATATATTCAAGTCCAGGTCGTTGAATTTTATGAACCTGATGTGGGAGAATAACGTAAATTATGGAATGAGTAAGGAAAACTATAAAAAACAAAAAAAATCCTAAAAGAATTTTATTGAAATATCTCTCTTGCCCCTTTAAACTTCATTAATTTTTGTTTTTTCCTTTGCTGCTAAAATGAAATGAAATGAAAGAATAAAATTGAAGATGTGCCCAAAAAATTGATTTATTCATTGATATTATACACTGTTTTATTTAATTTAATTTAAAATTCTCACTTCCTCGCTCACGTTGTTACAGCGCTGAAATCCCAATGAAATTCTCATCAACGAAGAATCAGAAAGACATGAAAAGGTGGAAATTGATGAGATAAAATTGAGTCTTAGAATTCATGAAAACATATTAATTCTTATCGAACTCTCGATGTTGTGTACTCCGATGGAAATGCAAATGTGTGCGAGCCGAATGAACTGACACTTGGTAGTAATCCAGCATTTGGAATTATGTTCCATGAGAGTGTGAGCGTAACATTTTTATTTCCCCTGGAAAATGCATTCAAAAAATATGCAAAAGATACAGATTAACAGAGCGTAAATTCTCGAATGAGTATTAATATTTTTATAATGATATGAGCACACATCTCACAATTTTTTGGATATTTTTAAACAAATAAATAATTAAAAATATATTCAAGAAATTTGCACTTATAGTTTGTTTTTCAATTTTCTATATGTGCATATTTTACATTTTTTAAATATTCGATTTATAAAAAAAATAAGAAATTGTCAAATATCTGCTATTTTCAGTACCATATCGTCGCCTCAGAAATAAAGTGGCAAAAGTGCTGTGTATAAGTATAGTACTTACGCCACTTTGTTTCTAAGGCAACGATATATTTTTGAATTACAAAATTTCAATTACCTGAGACCGTTTCCATCGTCCCAGAAATAGTACTTGGTATTCATATTCTTGAAATCAAGTACAGCATTGTCACCTCTGAGTACAATTTTATCCCAAAGAACAACCTGATTAGAAAATGAATAGAATTAATGGCAACTGTGGAATTTTCAGTAAACTCGATATTATTTCATCGTCAGTTTTTTGAGAATATCTTGCAAATTACAAGGGATAGAGCGATTTTGCCTGAATCCTTTTTTGTAGCTCTTGAAATTCTCTACAAAAAAGGATTATGATGACTACCCTATCTCGCTTAGATTCCGAGTTGTTCAAAAAAAATCTGGTGACAAAATGGTATCAATTTGTCTAAAAATTTCGTATTTCTAATTAATAAATTATCCATCAAAAAATTGGATCAATTAATTTTCGCTGAATCTACGGAAGAAATTAAAGTTTAGTTGAAATAGTTAACCTGATTTATATTATTTGCTTCTGTTTCATATTCAGCAGTTAAATATAAGAATAATTGTTTAACATTCCAATTGAATAATGGAGTGAGATCAGTCTGTAAATCGAAGGTAAGAAAGCCAAGATCATTTTTTTCCCTCGAAGCACTGTAATCTGGTACATTTTTCCTGTAAAAAAAAAAAATCGATAATTTTATTAAAATTTAAAAAAATCTGAATAAATAATTGGGCATTACTTACACAACTACTTTAACAGTATTTAGAGTTGCATTGGCCCTGTAGTCGAGAAAAACCGTTGAAAGAAAGCAGAAAAACGTGAGAAATCCGGCTACACTAACTGTATACGCTAAAATAGCGTTTGCTCGTGTTAAAACAGTGTGCATTATTGATTAAATTAAATCTAAACACTCAATTATTATTATGCAATTGATATTATAAACTTCAGTGTCTCATTAACATTTAAATTAATGAAAAAAATTTAATGTATTAACACATGATGGTTAGAAACATATTTATCCAAAACTCTGAGTGTCCTCGTTTCTTTTTTTTTTTTTAATCACTTCAACGTCAGCACCAAACGTGTTTACGTGTTACCTTTTTCCTGATTGGCTGATGTTTTTTGATAAAAAAAGGGAAAAAAGGGGAAAATGATTTTTGCAATTTGTTGAAAACTCGTCTTTAGGCTGAATCGAAAACTTTTGTGAACACCTTAAGGGCAGTTTTCATCGAAAAATAAAAAAATACACAATTTGGTTATTTGGTGGACTTCACCACAAAAGTCCTTTGATGATTATTGAGGTAAAATAAAGGAAACAAATTGTGTCACTGAGGAAGAGTTGGATGAATTAATTTATCATGAGGCTGACAACGATCTTGCTTCATTGGAAGCACAAGAGGCAGCCGGGTCATGTATGGAGAGGGTATGGATCGATTCTAACCTGGAAAATGTTATTCTTTGGATTGTGATGAAATTTTCAGAAAAATTGATTCAATTTTGTCACAAGTTTTTTGAGGATATTCTAGAAACTAAGTGAGATAGAGCGATTTTGTCAGATTTTTTTCGTAGCTCCTGAAATTTTCTACAAAAAAAGGATTCTCGCAAAATTGCGCTATCTCGCTTAGTTTTCGAGATATTTCAAATTAAACTGGTGACAAAATTAGATCCATTCATTTCAGAGAAATTCGATATTTAATTCCTTTTTTTTGTTCTATAAGATATGGAACTGAAAATAGCAGACATTTGACAATATTTATTTCTTTTTTTCCTTCTTAACAAATATAAATTATTATTAAACCTAAATAGGAACATGTAGAATATTTAAAGAACTATAAATGCAAATAGTTTAAATAATTTTTTGTATAATAATTTGTTTGAAAAAATGATAAATATGTGTTAATTTAATTTGCTATAAATTAATTTTTCAGAAAAAATCGCAGAGTCAAAGAACCTACTTGGGAAGATCTTTGTAAGCTACGTATAGATTTTGAGAGAGAAGAACGTAACATGCTGATTCTACGTCATCCCTATTTAACAGTTGAACAGGGACATGGTTACATGAAGGATCTGCGACCACCAATTAATATGAGTGAAGTGGGGAATAAAATAAGAATTGAAAAATTCAACAAACATTTCAGTTGGGCTGATCAATTAGGACATCTGCGAGTAACCGATTCTTGGGAATAGATTTTTGTTTCTTTTTTTATTTGTACAAAGATGAATTAACAGAGAATAAAGTAATTATATCATACTCTTAATTAAACATGTGCTACAATGATTTATCTGATGTTTTAAAACAGCCATGAATCTCAAGACACATCTTAATATTTAACAAATTTCAAATTCGACAACTGAGGACGGATAAAACCTGAATATTTTATTAGCAATCGTGGTATTGTCGTTGAGTAATTTTTCATTTTATGGGTTTTGAAATTATTGTTTAATGATAAATTATGGTAACTCCGTTTCTGATGATTTAAACAGCTTCCATTGAACCTGAAATATTTTCATCACGAAAAAAGAAAAAATACTGATTTAATTCTTGCATAATAATCAGAGTATAAAAACAGTAATTAAATACTTTGTGGTCCCTTTCTTTTGATTACTCAATAATTCAAGTTTCACGCAAAATAATCATCAGCACACCGTTGAAAATTAAATAAATAAATTTATATTCTTTTTTATTACTTTAAACTCGTCCTTACGAGCTTGTAAATTTATCTGGAAAAAATGCCCTCAGTGCATCAACTGGCTTGTTTCTCATCCAACCAATTGGATTATCTTCAATCTCCTCTTGTGTAAGTACTTTTCCCTCATGAATATATTCAGCAAAATCAGAAACAATTGGATCCATTCCAACGCTGCTCATCGCTATGACTTTTCCATTTTTCAAGTAATATGCGAAGAATTTGAGATCATCGAGAGATCCATGAATCTTTATGGCTGATGCTGATCCATGACCTGCAGAATTTTCATTTGAAAAATTATAAAGTGTAAGGAAGAAAAAGTACATAAGGGGTAAAACGGACACATCATAGTTTCGATGTATTATATCGTAGTCCTACAGTGAATTCGATTTTCAATTTTTGAAATGGATAAAGAGCAAAATATGACTTTCAGAAAATGGGCTACAAGTAATTGAAAAATAGCTAAAACAAAAATTAGAACTAGATAAATCGATGTTCCCACTCAATATTCTTGAATGAAAGGTGAGCTCATTTTCATGAGCTCACTTTTCATTGAAGATCAACCCCGGTCACTGCAACTAATAGAACCGGAGATATGCCCAAAAGAGTCAAATTTTTCGATTTAAAAAAAGTCAAATTTTCCAAAAATTAAGGAAATTAATTTTGAAACCTATTATTGACCTAAAATTTTCTCAGCTATCCGATGAAATCAACATAAAATCTCTATCTCGAACCTTCCAATTAGAATTTCCATTTTACCCCACTTTTCCCCGATTACAAGAATTCTTTTATCCTATAAAGTTCTATAAAAACCTGATAATTACCAGCATAACGATATCCTTTTCCAAACAGCATAGTCCAAAAGAAAGGCACAGACCTGAGCTGTGTTTCCTTTCCACAAATATTAAGTGCAGCAATTCTTCCATGATAGTGAGCCAACGGATAATGTCCAATAGCAGCTGATGCATCATCAGCAGCAAAAACTGGTGCATAAGCAACATCTCCACCGGCATAAACATTCTCGACATTGGTCCTCAAAAATTTATCAACAACAACCGATCCATCATCTCTCATCTCAATGCCAGAGCCCTTCAGCCAATCAGTGTATAGCGTAGCTCCAAGTCCAGCGATTGCAACATCAGCTGTTAAAAAGCTTCCATCAGTCAGCTCAACTTTACACAAGTAGCCATCCTCATTCCCAATGAATTTATCAACATTAGCACCGAATAAAAATTTAATCCCCTTGCTCTCATACTCCTTCCTGACTCTTTCCCCAATTTCTTCACCGAAAACCGCTTTCAGGGGCACGTGACCTCTGCCAATAACCGTCACAGATGCGCACTTATTGACGCAGTAAGCAGCTGCCTCCATTGCTATGAAACTCAATCCAAGTACAACAACGTGCTTCTCCGGTGATAATTGTTTGAATGTCGCCACTGAATCTGTATAATCCCTCATAACGAATATATTCTTGAGATCTGAACCTTGTGCTGTTGGTAATCTTGCCTTACTACCAGTCGCAATGAAGGCATAATCATACTTGACATTCTCTCCGCTGCTTAATCTAACGACTCTATCATTAGCATCAAGTGCAACAGCTTCAGTTGACAATTTCACCTCAATTTTCCTCTCATCGTAGTAATTCTGCGATCTCAATAATGACTTCTCAATATCAAAATCCATTGCCTTCGAGACTTTAACTCTGTCATATGGCAGTACTGATTCCTTACAAATCATAAGGATTCTGCCATTAAAACCCTCTTGACGCAATGTATCAGCACATGTTGCAGCAGCCGGACCACCTCCAACAATAACAGCTATCTTCTGGTTGTCTATACCACAGGCAGCGAGACCTCTTACACGTTTATTATCCGCTAAATCCTTTTTTCTTGCCTGCACTTTAACTTCACCGTTGCTGACGGTTACTTTATAGCACGGAAGAGAATCAAGACCTGGATAATCCTCAATGTCACCAGTTTTTATGCTAAAACAAGCACCATGCCATGGACATCTGACTCTACCATCACCCAATGCTCCAGTATTTAGGAGAGCACCGTAATGAGTACATTTGGTTCCAATTGCGTGTAATTCTCCTTTTTGCTTGATCAGTAATATTTTTCCTCCGTCATTTCCAAGCGGCAGGAGTTTCATCTCATTTTCATTTATGTCATTTTCTTTGCATACCACATCTTCAATGAATTCGGGTTTGTCTACTCTCGCTGGAAGAAAAAAAAATTCAATTAATTCAAGTTTTTTTGAATGGAATGTTTAAAAATCTCACTATTTTTCTCACTACCTCCCATTTTTTATAACAAATTTTTTTGTATGTTTAGGCAGTTTTCTTATTAATAATGAAGTGTTATTCGGAAGGGCAGAGACGCGCAATCTCGTGATATTGGACAGTACTAGGGTCTGAGTATTTTTTGAGAATCAATGGGAACAATTCAAAGTTGAAGTACTAAATGAAATTATAATAAATTTAGATGATACTAAATATAGCAGATGTCTGACAATTTTTTATTTTTTTTTTCCTTAACAAATAAATCATTTTGAAAAAATGAAAAATATGCACATTCAGAAAATTTAAAAAACTATAAGTGGAAATTTTTTTAAATATTTTTTTTTGTAATAATTTGCCTGTTTACAAAACTCCGAAAAATTGTCAGATGCCTGGTAACTTCAGTATCATTAAATTTAGCACGCCTGCAATTCTTTGGGATTTTTTTGGAAAGCTAAATTATTATTTTTAAAATGTTTAAAAAATTTGCATTCATGGTTTTTTTTTCAATTTTCTACATCTGCATATTTTTGATTATTCAAAAAATAATTTATTTGCTGAAAAAAAAAAAACCGGTGAGAAATCTGCTATTTTCAGTATATCATAAGAAATTGAGTAATTTTCTGGAGCTGTCAATGCAAATATCTCTGGAATGAGTAGGTTTGGATAACATTATGAAGAAACCTTTTTTGTCGTGAATTTCATGAGCTATAAAAAAGGTATCTTGATTAAACCACCTAAATTGATGGTTTCTGAAATATTATCAAATTAATCTATACCCACATTTTAATGATTGAAATATTTTTTATATATATTTTTTAAAAATTTACTCACTCTCTTTGGATGACTCTGCAACACTTTTGCCATTATTATGTTTTATGGAATATGATTTACAGTTACCAGCACCCATTGTTACTGTAAGCCAATTTGAAAAATTGATAAATTCATCCACAGGAAATGACAAGATCGATAGATATTTTCGTACAGTCAGTCACGTATCTAAAATCTGCTTTTGATTAAAAACTAAACAATGTGATAAGATACATGAAAAAATAGATTATGTTGGAGAGAAACATTTGGGTCATTCGTTTGTTACTGCATTTTCGTAAGGATAGAGACAAAAGTTAAATTTATTTCCATTGGCGCTTAATATTAGTGAATAATCTCAAACACGAATGGAGATATGTAATTTTTCATAAGATCCTCTTTTATAGCTCTTGCTTCGCTCTACAAAAAAGGCCTTCAAGGAAATTTCGCTATCCCTCTTCACTTCCGAAATATTTTCGCAAATTAAAGACCATGGAGTTTTCAGTTTTTTGATAATACCTGGGAAACTTAACGAGATAGAGCGATTAATCTTGAATTTTTTTTTGTACCTCTCGAAATCCTCTGTAAACATGCATTGAAGGGAAATCGCTCTATCTCGTTTAGTTTCCGAGATATTTTTAAAAAACTTTCTGACAAAATGAAATTAATTTGTCCGACATTTTCAAATTCTTTACATTTATTTGAGTAAATTTCGAGAAAAAAATTCCCAAAAAATTTGGAAAAATTCAAAAAAATTGTAAAAAATTTGAAAAAAAAAACGAAAAATCTCAAATATTAAAATAAAACTGATTTTTGTAATGTATATTGACAAAGGAAGGTTGCCGGAGTTTATTTGAGTAAATTTCGAGAAAAAAAATCCAAAAAAATTTGGAAAAATTCAAGAAAATTCCAAAAAAATTGGAAAAATTTGAGAAAACCGAAAAATCTCAAAAATCAAAATGAAACAGATTTTTTAATTTTATTCCATCATCTGTTTTTTTTTTAATGTCCCGGAATCTAAGCGAGATAAATTGATTTCGCTCGAATCCTTTTTCTGGAGATCTTGAAATCTTCTACAAATTATGGATTCAAGCAAAACCGCTCTATTTCGCTTAGTTTCCGGGATATTTAAAAGAAAAAACTGTTGACAAAACGAAATTAATTTGTCTGAAAACTTCAAAATCTTAAAATTTCAGTGCTAAAAAATAATTATTCTTCAAGTTTTATTTCCTCACTGAAATTATATTCAAATGATGTGAATCATTGTTTCTCAGAATTCCATAAATTATGTAACACTTTTGTTGAGCTGCGCATAAATACACATTAATGAAAAAAAAATAACAAAAATCAAAGAACAAAAATGAAGGAATAAAATTGATGGTTTAACTAAATAATTGATAAATATTTTAATTAACCTTGATTTATTAATCAGTATTAATTACCAAGAGTTTTATAATGAAGTTCCTTGCATTCGTTGTAACTGAGTAAAGACAAACTGATTTTCTCAGACACGTTTTTACTTTAAAAAGTGAAAGGAATTCCTAGACACGGCCTTGAAATTGTTAAACAAAACTATCGTGCTCCTAATTCGATTCAACTGCAGTTTGAGACAAGGTAATCCTAGTTAATTACCACTTGTTGTGACTCATTAATGATAAATTATAATTAAATATAAAAACGGAGACGATTTTTCTGAAGAAATGAGTTATCAGCAGAGATAAAAAACTTGGAATTCACATTTTTTTTTATTTTTTTTTATTACCATCAATAATTTCTCTGAGAGATTTGAAAGTATTGAATAATACAGATAAGATCAATGCCAAGTATTACTGAACAATCTTGAAATTCTGTGTCACGGCCACGTGATTGATGATCCATAGAAAAAAAAGTATTTCAAAATTTTTCCAAATTTGAATTACATTTATTAATCTGTTCATTTGCATTATTTTTCAATTATTAAATTTATTCACTCATTTATCAATCAATTTTTCTAATCAATTTCAAAAGATAAGCAATAACACAATTTTCCAATTGTATTGAATCATTCAAATGTCAATTTTTTGGCGCCAAAATCATGTCATAGATGTCGCTAGCCGTTTGTTCTAAACGGCAAAGTGTTGAAAGGAGCCGAAAGAAATTTTCTTCTCTCTCTTCTCACGTCTCTTCACCTCTTGTGTCTAAAAAAAATGGCGACACGTCTGCTGAGGGTAGGATCCGCGTTGCGGAAATATTCAGACAGGACAAATCTCGAGGTAATTCTAATAATTAACTAATTATAAATTAGCAACTGCTAATAATTCAGTATCAATGTTTCATTGATTGGGCAATGACATTTGTCATCATGCCCAATCGCTTACGTAATGCCGTGCACCCTGTATTTTTTTTGTCATTATTAAAAAAACCAATTAATTTATGAATGAACTTGTCAGATACGTAAACAATGGAGATCTACAGCAGCCTCGTTGAAGGAGACACTGATAAATCAGCCACCAACAAAGACAACAACTTTAGACAGTGGTATGAGAGTTGCCAGTGAAGATACTGGTGCACCAACTGCTACTGTTGGTCTATGGATCGATGCTGGAAGTCGCTGTGAAACTGATCAAAACAATGGAGTTGCTCATTTTATGGAGCACATGGCCTTCAAGGTACATCATATTTATCGAAGAATATGATATTTTCAGACAAATTTATTCCATTCAAATATCTCGGAAATTGAGGAAGACAGGGTGATTCTGTCCTAATACATTATTGTAGAGAATTACAAGAGCTGCAAAAAGGATTTCGAAGTATAACCGCTCTATTTCGCTTAGTTTAGAAGATATTTGAGAAAAATTGGTGGAATACAATCGATTTATCCGAAAATTTAGAATTAGGGGAGAAGGGGGTCAATTAAACCATAGGGTAATTGAACCAGTCGATTGAGGAATAGGAAAGAAATAAAAAAGGAAAGTGCCCTTTCAGATTGAGCTTCTAATATATCAACCCTTGATGTGCCCAAAATTTGGAATCATTATGACTGTTCAATTTTGAAAAATTCCAATTTTTATGATTTTGGGTATGCAAACTTTTTTTTCAACTCTCGGCGAAATTTTTAATAATATAACTATATTTCATCATTTTTAACTCGATTTATACGGATATAATTATGTAATAATTTTGAATGCGCTAATTACCGTCACTGAAAACACATGGGGTCAATTGAACCATAACCAATATGTCTTTTACCGAAAGCCATATCAAGTAGCAAAAGTAGAAAGTGTCGTGCACCAGGCAAACTGTCATTCATACCGATACTCGAGAAAAATTAGAAATAGAGACAAAAAACCAAAATAGAAAAAAAACCTAAGAAAATGGATTCCTCAGAAAAACTTGAAAAAATGTGGAGTAGTGGAGAAGAATAAAATGAAAACTACTAAAAAAAACAGTCATACAATAATATATTTCTAGCAAAGTATGCAATAACTGTTATACGAATTGATATCTAAAAAATTATTTATTAAAAAGGATTTATTTTTGCTTTCAATACTTTTCATTCAATTGACCCCAGCTAGTGGTTCAATTGCCCCTGAGTTAGGGACAGTTGAACTACTTGACGCGGTGATACAATTATATATTTTTTTGAAATAAAAATCATTCGTTGATTAATTTACCAATCAGAAATGATAAAGTGAATAACAAACTACTATTCCATGGAAAAAGAAAGTATTTATTTCTAAAAATTGTATTCTAAAAAAATTGTGAAAGAATTTTTGGTTCGATTGAACCCCTTCTCCCCCCCCCCCCCCCCTCAGTTTTTTCCCGGTTTTTGCCACAAATTTATTGCATCAGTTTTTTGAAAATATCTCGGAAATTAACCAAGATAAAGTGGATTTATCTCAATCCTTCTTTTCGGAGCTCTTGAAATTTTCTGGTATGAAGAATTCTGGCGAAATCACCGTGTCTCGCTTAGATTTCGAGATATTAAAAAAAAATTATGACAAAATAAAACAATTTGACTAACTCCATATTTTCTTTTACTTAATTTTCTAAAATGAAATTCAGGGCACGGCAAAAAGATCGCAGACTGATTTGGAGCTGGAAATCGAGAATATGGGCGCCCATTTGAATGCCTATACAAGTCGAGAACAAACAGTATTCTACGCAAAATGCCTCTCCCAGGATGTTCCAAAGGCAATTGAGATATTGAGTGATATTATTCAGAATTCAAAATTGGGAGAGAGTGAAATTGAACGAGAACGCGGAGTTATACTGCGTGAGATGCAGGAAGTCGAGACTAATCTTCAGGAAGTTGTTTTTGATCATCTTCATTCAGTAGCCTATCAGGGCACGCCATTGGGTCGTACAATTCTTGGACCAACTGAGAACATAAAATCCATCACGAGAAATGACCTTTTGCACTATGTTAAAACAAATTATGGTCCACCAAGATTCGTTCTAGCTGGAGCTGGTGGTGTTGATCATGGTCAATTGACAGAACTTGCTGACAAGCATTTTGGAAAGATGAAGGGCCCGCATTATGATGAAATACCACCATACACACAGCCATGCCGTTACACTGGCTCGGAAATACGTGTGCGTGATGATTCAATACCATTAGCACACATTGCACTTGCTGTTGAGGGTGCTGGATGGACAAGCGCTGATAATATACCTCTCATGGTCGCTAATACACTGATGGGTGCATGGGATCGCAGCCAGGGTGGTGGTGTCAATAATGCAACTAATCTTGCTAGAATATCAGCTGAGGATATGCTCTGTCACAGCTATCAGAGCTTCAATACATGCTACAAAGATACTGGACTATGGGGCGTTTACTTCGTCTGTGATCCATTGAATTGCGAGGATATGGTGTGGAATATTCAGAGAGAGTGGATGAAAATATGCACTAGTGTCACAGAAAAAGAGGTCAATAGAGCTAAGAATATACTTAAAACGAATATGCTACTTCAACTTGATGGTACTACTGCTATATGCGAGGATATTGGCAGACAAATGCTTTGTTATGATCGTAGAATTCCACTTCATGAACTTGAAGCGAGGATAGATGTAAGTTTTTCTTAATGCAGTTAAAAATTGAATTATTTAATTCTAATATTTATTCGTTGCTCAATTTCTATTGTTTTTTTTTTTTTAATTTTTCAGAGCGTTACAGCAAAAACAATTCACGAGGTTGGAATGAAATACATTTACGATCATTGTCCAGTAGTGGCAGCTGTTGGACCAGTTGAGAATTTGTCAGATTACAATACGATGCGTGCACAAATGTACTGGCTTCGTGTGTAAATTGACGAGGAGAAAAATTTAGCCGCAAAATTTTTCAATATAATAATAATTGTGGTAATTTCATATCATTACATATGATTTGACATTATCACACATTGATTTGATAGTAATTATGATTTTTGGTTTATTCAACTGGAGCAAAGATGTAGGAAAAATAAGAAAGAAACGAGCCTGAAAATAGTTTAACAGGTTGTCCAAGAAAACCAAATTTAATTTTTATTTATCATCAGCAGAACGTGTAAAAAAAATATCATGTAATTAAAGAAACAACAATTTCCCTTCGTTAATACGAAACTTTAATGAAAAATATACAATTTTGTTTATTCCTCTTTTTTTTCATCTCTGAATCATTTTTTTTTCTTTTCAAATGCATTACAGTGAAATCAATTATTGCGGTAATGAGGCGAATAATGCTGGACTTAATTTAAATGACTAGATGAGATGTAAGTGATGCAGAATTTGTGCTCAGAAGAAATTCACGTGAAGGAGATTATTTTAGGTAAAAGTATAAAATTTATATCTACATGCGAAAATTATATCTTGCGTCACTGAACATAATTTTGTAATGAAAAGAGGTGAAAAACAAAGTTTCATTTTCTCTGTTCATTACTCAATCATTTCGTTTTTGTCATTTCCTGTTTAATTTGAAGAAAAAAACTATCTGGATTGACTATTTGCGGACGTATTTTGAGTTACTGGAGTATCCTTGCATACTTTGGACGTCATTTCAGATAGTGGCTCGAGTTCCTTTACGTTTATCAATTCAAACTCTGTTATGAAGTAGTAAAAATGCTTGTAGCATGTATTCACATGAGCTTCCTGTAAGATAAAAAAAATGCAATGCTTCTTTTATGCCATGAGAGTGATAATAAATTTTAGATAAAGAGAAGAGGAAAAATGTGGGAGAATATTTTTGAGAAATTGAATAGTTAAGTAGTGAAGTGGCAAAACGAAATCTAATTTGTAGATATATCAGAAATGAGCAGCTTTAGGAGAAGAATTGAAAATTGAATCTGTTATATTTCATTATTTGAGATTATTCAGAATTTTCGAAATTATTTTAAAAACTATTTTGATTCCGGGGAATTGACCTCCATAACTTTAATATGCAGAATTTAATTCCCTACTAAAAATGTCTCTTTTTGAAATTTCCTAAATTCAATACTTTTGGAGATATTCTCGAATTAAAAATAAAAATATGAATTTCTCAGTGTTTCAGTTTCCGCATTTCCTCAAATTCTTATTTAAAAAAAAATTGATTTTTTGACTTACAGCTCCAATTGCAACGATCCTGTCGAAGTGATGAATATAAACGTGTACAAAAACACGAAATAATCGTGTTAATATTTTTTTACAGAGACTAATGAATGTTTTTGGAAATGGTATATCAGTTGAAACTGGAAATACATTCTCATTATTAATCTGTGTCTCTATCCAATCCATAAGAAGACTGACATACTGTGGTGCTGGTAGTGCAGTTGGTTTTTTATATTTTTCACCATCGGCCCATAAATATTCAAATCTTGCGCCACCGCTCATTGTTGGACACGATGCAGAATCACAGTACTCCGAAATTGTTCCATAAATAAGATTTATTCTGTTGAAGAAATCTACGACTGCAGATAGGAGAAAAAAAAAATATTGTTAATAGAATAGTGAAACGAAATGAGTCAATTTCATACGCCTATGAAGTTTCCAGATAAATCAAATTTATTTCATTAGTTTCCTGAGAATATCTCGGAAACTAAGCGAGATAGAGCATTTTTACCCTGTTCCTTTTTTTTGTCACTTTTGAAATTCTCTACAAAATCATCTAAGGGGAAAAAGGGCGTACCTCCATAATTTACTGAGATATTGAAGAAAAAAAACTAGTGTTTAAAAACTTAAATTTCGTTTTTTTTTACACGATTATAAAAATTCAAAATAAATCAAGTTCATTTCATCACTTTTTTGAGAATATATCTCAGAAATTAAGTGAGATAAAGTGATTTTGACCTACAATGGTTTTGTAGCTCTCAAAATACTCTACAAAACCATCTTAGAGTAAAAAGAGCCTGTCTCCATTATTTACCTACATATTTAAAAAAAAAAAAAAAATTATATCTAAATCAATACCATGAACTGCTATCCAGTCATTCAAATCTTCACCAGGAGGTAATTTAACAGCAGCACGAAGATTAATACCCGAATTCAACGATGCCTGTGCCTGCTTATACAATGAATGACGTAGTGTTCCATGTGTAAATTTTTTTTTCGGTCTGAATGTCTGAAAAAATCAAAGAGTTTCATTCAATAAATAAACGATTAATTTTTCCAATAAAAAAAAAATCATCATACCTTTCCTTTTTGAAAGAACTCAACGAAGCCACTGAGTGAAGCCATATCTTCACGTAAATAAAATAATTAAGTTTATTATTTTTCAAAAAAATTTATTTTCTCGTTTATCGTGAGCAGAGACAACTTAAATTAGAATATCGCTTCACCGGCAAACATTTCCAACTACAGAGTTTCGTCACATTGTGCTTTATTATAAATCTAAAAATCATAAAATCCACAAAATTCATCATTCCTTGTTGTCTCTTTTTTTTCAAAGCAATTCTCGCACTTTACTTACCAAATTTACGCATGCATTAGTAACTACGTCACATGAATTTGGTCTTAATTTACACGGATTTCACCGATCATCAATGTATTTTCTTTTTAGTGTCAATAGCCTCTTGGGTGGGCGTATTTAACGGACACAAATCGATATTCCAGTGAATACTCTACTGATAAAACACACACTTCCTGAATACAGACAGTAGCTCTGAAGGTAATTTTTAAGTGCCATCTACCGGGATTGATGTGAAATTTCATGCGCTTTTTGCGCGTAAAAAAGGGCTATATCGATTTCATTGATCTTCATTCAAATATATTTTCCCCCCAAGTTCATTCGGACGAGTATTACAAACAAACGTAAGCATGAAATATTCAGTGGAACAAAAAAAAATTGGTAAAAATTGGGAATCCCGCACTTTTTTTTTTTTTAATAGTGAGGACGAGTTTCAAACCGAAAAATTAGATGCAAGAGAAGAAAAAGGCAAAAATATAGGGAACACAGTTTAACAGTAGAGGGTATGGTACTAAACCGTTTTAATTCATTTATGAAAAGGGGCTAGAGCAGGTGTTTGGCTTCCGAGTAAATATTAACGCTGATATAAGTGTTTCATGTATCGATGATGCAGTCTTTTTCAGTATAAATTTATACGTAAACAATGTAACTTGGTTTTGTGTAAAAAAAGAATGAAACAAAAAAAAAGCAGTATTAAACGTGATACTGTGGTAAATTGTTCGTAATAAGGTAGAGAGGGGGTAAATTCATTGGGTCGTGTGTGGTTTCCAAAGGGGAGTTTTTCTTGCGCCTAATCGAATTAACGTTACGTTGATTGAGTTTTATCGTAATGTGTGTGTGCAGTTGAGTGTTCAATTTGGAGCTCCCTTCCAACGTTTTTGTTGTTGATAACAAGGGATTCATTAAAAGAGAATATGTTTTTTATTACTGACATTGAAAACAACATAATGCATGTTTCGTGGAAGATAATATGTTTCTCTATCGATTCACTTTCTTTTTTTTTTTTTTTATGTAATGAATGATAAATGTATTATTCATCATTTTTGAATTTTATTTGACATTAATTTCTCCTGAATTCACCTAAAAATGTGCATTTTTGTATTTCAACTAATGTTAATTTGCTATTGAAATTATGATAGTATTCTTGATATTTTTGATCACTTGTACATCAGCATTTGATGATAATATTTGTAAAAATCAAACGATATTACAAACTCCTGGTGATGCATTACTGACAGGTAATTTTTTTTTTCTTTTTTTTTGCGCTCTATTTTACATCTTTTTTCATTGATTCAATATCTTTTGTTTGTTCTTCAGTGTTTGTAGATGCCACATTTGGCCCAAATTGCAATGAATCTTCGTCAAAAGGCTTCCAAGAATTGACAACAGCACTTTACGTAATAACGGCATTGAACAGAGACGACTATGTTTCGGGAATTACATTAGGTAATAGTTTTTAAGAAGTTTTTTTTTTTTTTTCGCAACTATGAAATTTTCAGACAAATCGACTTTATTCGACAATTTTCTTGAGAATATCTCAGAAACCAAACGAAATAGAACGATTCTGTATTAATCTCTTTTAGTAGCTCTTGAAATTGTCTACAAAAGAAAGATTTGGGAAAAATGGCTCTATCTAACTTGGTTTTTGAGATATTTCACAAAAAAACTGGTAACAAAGTGCAATTAATTTATCTGAAAACTTCATATTCTCTTTCTTCTTCCATTGAAGGTAGTATCCCAGCAAACTTGAGTACCATTGTACCTCTTATATTCTTAAAGCCGTATCAAAGATGATATTTTTTTACATTTTTCATAATTTTTGCCCGTTTATTTTCTGAGACATGAATTTTCAAAGTTACTGAAAATAGCACTGGTGGGGATGAAACGCCCTAAATTGGACAGAAATAACGAAATTACTAAAAAAAAACCACACAGTTGATCTATTATTTCAAAACTATTGGTGAAAATAACAGCAATTCACCGTATATTCATTGAGGAATTTTAATTAGAGGGTAGTCGCAATTATTTTCTTCTCTCTCTATCTCATTTGTGTGATAGAGGATTACTAATATAAAAAAATTCGAAAAACAAAAAAAAATTATATTCACAAGTTGAAGATATGACCTTCGAATGGTTTAACGTAGTACCGCCGATACTGCCCTAGTCAGTGGTTATAGTATCTCGCTTGAATCATGCAGTGTTTACACACTAGATAGCGTTCCGAATGAGTAAGAGAGAGAAAGAACATATAAAAAGTACAGTTTTCATAGTTATTCACTAATTACTGGTATCACACGCTCGGAACCTGTATTTTTAAGGTTCTCAAATGTTTTAGATATAATTTTATATCATTGCACTTTTTTTTATTCAAATCGGAACGGTCAGTTTTGTAAAATATGAGAAAATGTACGATTTCCCATAAGGCTCAATGTTAAAGTCGTGAAATTTCAAGTGTCAATATCTTTTGACTCGATCTCGCTAGCCCTCTAAAAATTTAACTGGATCATTATCTTATCATAATCTATGAATGTACCAAATTTCAGAATTTTCGGAACGGTCAATCTAGTACCGGCGGTACTACCTTGATCACTTTTTCTTGAAAATAAATGCACGTTTTCCCGAATTATCTGCAATTAATTGGAAAGTAACTTACAAATTCTCATTGTTTTTCTAGTTTATGTCGCTGAAGCTAGCCGTGAAGATATCCGTAGGAATATCCGTAGAATTGTCACACTTTTTGGGCCTCATGTCAATGATGAGACCCACGGCATTCACTTATTTTCACTGATTTGAGGATATTTCTCGTAATGAAAACAGTCCATCTCTGTTTTTATTCAAAGAGATTTTATAAAATAGGAAAAACAAGATTGGCTGACAAAAAAATCGATGTTTTTATGTATCTTAGATTAACATATACTGGAGAGAGTGTGAAGAATTAATTTCCTAAGTCCATTCCTATGGCGAAGTGAGTGACGATTCTTTTTAGGGTGAAAGACAAAGGTGTTTGGGAGCCCTCAGAACCGGAAATTCAGGGGAGGTCAGATTTGGAGGGGATTTGTAATTTTGTTAAGTTTAAAATTTCTCATTTTTTGCGTATTTTTCTCGTCTCTCAACTATTCGGTGTCGAGGAATCCCCAGTATCATCGTCTTGCACCGCAAAAAAATTCGTCTTTCAATTCATCATAGGATCGGACGTATAAGGAAAAACTATGCAAAAAATGAGAAATTTTAAACTTAAAAAATCTGACGTCCTTCAAGGTTCCGATTCCGAGGGCTTCCAAGCAGCTTTGCCTCTCACCCTAAAAAAATTCTTCACTCAATCCGCCATAGAGACGAACTTATAAAATTAATCCTTGACAGTCTCTCCAGTACGTTGACCTAAGACATCTAAAAACATTGATTTTTTTATCAGTCAATCTTGTTTTTCCTATTTCATAGAATCTCTTTGAATAAAAACGGAGATGGACGGTTTTCATTCATATAAATACCGTCAAATCAGTGAAAATGAGTAGTGCCGTGGATCTCATCATTGACATGAGGCCCATTATGTGCAACAATTCTACGGATATTTTTTCGACTAGCTTCAGCAACATTCTGTTTTATTGTATGTACTCTGGGATACTACCTTAATCTATCCAATTTTTTTCAATACTCAAAAAAACTGTTGGAGATACCAAAAAAAATTTCATTTTTTTTTTTCATTTTCAATGGAAGAATATTTTTTGATGAAATCATTTTCTTCGTTCCTTCAATAATTCATATATAAACTCTAATCTTCCAAAAATTCATGCAGGGCTGAGACTGATTGATACATGCCAAGACCCTAGAGCCGTCTACAAGCAATGCCTGATTCTAGCAGCAGATGCTGATTGCATGAATGACTACTACAATCTCGGGGTTTTAGCACCAGAGTCATATATTCCAATTCTTCAGCAATTGCAGAATTTTACTGATCTTCCTCTAGCTTTCTACTTCAATGAAAACATCACAAAGCCATTAGTTAATGTTGCTATTGATTTTATTAGCAGGAAATACAATACTATCGATCTTTTATTAACGGACTCTGATTTTGCAAAGAGTACTTTTCTTGATGGTACAAGGGATTTTGGTATCTGTGTCAAGACTATTAATAATTTGACGAAACTCGAGAATGAAGATAATGGAGTCATTGTTGTGGCAGCTGGCGAGAATTTAATTAGGTCATGGATTGATAGATATCCAGGGAGTAAAAAAACATGGATTATACTTCCGTTGGATGATTCTGAGCCTGATGGTATGATTTATCGTGAAAGAAGTCATTTTTGTTATTTTGATAATGTAATTGTGCAATTTTAATTTCTCCTTTTTCGCAAATATATATGGAAATTTGAGGGAAATTGGAAAATTTTCAATGTTTTTAACGAAAATTTCTCTAACTCGTTAAGATTCGGAGACATTGAGGAAAAATAACGAAGTGAAAAAATCATTAGGGTGGGATAGAGAGGCAATGAGGGGTGAAATGGACATATTTTAGTTTCCACGTTTTATATTATATTCTAAAAAATCAGTGGGAACATTTGAGATAGAATTTTTCTGATAATTCCACTAAAAAACTGAGGAAAAAAAATTTTCGTTAGAAAATGGATTGTTAAAAGTTATTTTCGATAATTTTTGGAGAATTCAATTTTTTCAGAGGAAAAATCAAAAATTCCACTTTTTCGGGGATAACTTCAATTCTAGTGCTTGTAGCGGTCAATTTTAAATGGAAGATGAGATCAATTTCCATCAGTTTATATGGTTTGAAGAAAAAATTATCGATTTTTGAAGATAATATGATAGAAAAACTGATTGTCCTAGAATGAGCTACAAGTCACTTAAAAATGTATAAAAAAATTAAAACCCCATAAATCAATGGGAAATGATCTCACCTTCCACTTAGGATCGTGTACAGGTCACTAGAATAGATAAATCTGAAGATATTTCCGAAAAAGTGAGAATTTACAAGAATGGAAGAGGTTTTGTTTGACCCTCTATTCGAGCCCCAAATAATGTGGGATTTTTCAAAAAATTCCAAAAAATCAATTCTCACATGTTTTCCAGCAGAAATGTTCTTAGATTTTTAATAAAATCTTTCTAAAAAAAATTAATTTCAAAGTCATATCATCGACGAGTCCATTTTACCCCACTTTCCCTCATATCTTCTTCTGCAAATATCTATGAAACAAGTAGGTTGAGAAGGAATTCTCAAGAGACATTTCTTTTTTATACAAAAGTTAAAAAGCTACAAAAAAGATTTCTTCATGAATGCTCTCAAATTTAATCGTTACCAAAATAAACCCATAAAATTTGCACTCCTCTTAATTCCAGATATTGTACAAATCGGCTCCTACATCATCAGATCCCAGTCTCTCACCCTCGACCTCGAGGACTACCTGAACAATGGAAATGATGATATAATTGTTCACTCACCGCACTTACTGGGAATTGGTAAATCTCTCGTATCAATTGGTGAATTACTCCAAGACGTACAACGTAACAATTGTCCTGGTGGTGTGTGCTCCTTGCCCCTTTTTGACACAAGACTACTAAAGAAATTAACTGCTGACGACGTTTTTGATGCTCTGAAGATTTCAAAAAAATCAAGAACAATCAAGTACGTGATTTCTCAAAGACTCGATCCAAATACTGATTACCTCGAGGATATTTATTCTTATGAAGCTGACATCGATAATTATCGTGTAGTGTCAAATAATACCGAAGCCCAATTGATCTCGTGCACGAGTAATGATGATTGTCATGACTGCATCAACATCGAGAGAAAATCAGAAATCACAGAACATCCAGTGGTGATTGTAACAAGAGTTGAGAGAAGTACACTCAAAACAGATTACTGGGTTCCAGTAGTTTTGGTCCTCGTTGTGGCTGGCAGTTTAGTCTGTTTTACTGTAGGTGGTTACATCACTTACAAATTCTTCATCGAAGAAATTCTTGATGGAAATCCAACACTCACAATTATCCTCATTATTGGAAATATATTTCTTCTCTTTTCAACAATACCTTACTGCTTGGATGAAGATGTTCTAGGCGATGAGCATTTGAATTCAAGGAAAATATTTTTAACCACTTTGGCTAATGGCATAGTCCTATCTGTGATGCTATCAAGATCTTTTTTTTTGGCTTTGTCAACTGGAGGTGTATTTACTAGTCACATCAATGGATATCTTCAGGGACTCATGTTATTTTTCATGTCTGGTGTACAAATTGGAATGTCAACTGTTTATTTCATCGTGGGACCAGCAAATTCACGGGATACCCTGAGGAATCCAGTTATTATTGGATTATTGAGTAAACTTTGTTTAAAAATTTGATGCTTCTTTTTTTTTTCTGTTTATCGCAATGAGATCTCGGAATACGTGTTATTGGAATGGTTCACGTTTTATTTAAAGAGGACTTCCCCGATAATTTCGTTGCGTAGCAACACGGGTAAACTTGAGGGTAATATGCAATCAATTTTTGAGGTCGGAGTGTATTTACTGGATTATTCTTTTTATTTGAATTTCAGTCAATAAAATAGGAGAATCTGACGTTACTGTAGTTCAGCCCACACATTTTCCGTCACGCAATCGCTCTTTCTTTTTCGTTTCTTTTTTTTTTTTGGTTTATCCAGGAACTCCCGCGGGGCTTCAGCAAATTTAACTGTGTTAACATTGCGTAGGGTGGAACACATGGCGTCATATAACACAATGTTTTTCAGAAGAATTCGAAGTATTTCTAGGAAATTGAGTTTTCCTAACTTCGGTGGTGAGTTCATGTTAATAAGTTGAATTTAGAAAGGTAAATTCAGTGAATTTTCATGAAAACTTTATTTAAACTGACAGATAAACTGATATCACGTGTTGAATTTCAAAAACACGCAATTTAGGATCATGCAAAGTTATTAATGAACGCGTGGGAGGGATCGATTAACATTGTTATGTGAATTTGTGCGAATATTTCGGTTAAATTGTAATCAAGTGAAGGATGGTTGATGGACATTTTTCGAAAAATCCATTTTAGAATAACTCAGGTGTGGGTTATTATTGAATTATTGCTGAATTTATAAGTTTCTCAAATTTCGATGAAATTAATTGGTAATAGATATTCAAAGTTAAAATTACGTAGGATATTCGTTAACATTGGGGGGTGTAAATTGGATGATATTTTACGTTGTACATAGAACAAATAATTTAGTAGTCATAAAAGAACGATGAGGTTGATTTTCATTCACCTTGAATTATTCAGAAATCCCTTAAGATTGAACAGAGATGGGATAGTTTATTTTGTACCCAGGCCGAAAAAACGTCAACTGTGAAAAAATTTGTTGCATGAAAGATGTATTTCACAGTTTTCTTTTTCACGGCCGAGGTGTGAATACTATTTCTCGCTTCGCTCGGTTAGAAACGTCGTTTTTTCGTGGCCTAGTTATGATTTTTTTTTTATGGGGACATTTTTTGTAGGTCTCGTTCTGCCCTCCTTGATTCATTCAAAATTAACCCTGAACTGGTGACCTAACGCACCCCTATAGCTTTGATCCCGTCATTAGGGATTCACCGCCATGTTATTTTGTCCGAGACGTTGCCTAATTCTCTCTACGCTGCCCGAGCGTGTTCAGCGAGTTTTCGGCAACGTCGCTTATTGATCAATTGTATTTAGCATTGGAAAAATTTTACCAGCTCCTAGAATTTATCTCATTTCTTCATAAAATTTGTAGGATATATATAATTCAAAAAATACAATAGTTTTTTAAACATTTCAATGGAAAAATTCAATTTTCTTGGTCAGAATTTTACACGCAGCCAAATGATTATGAAAAAATAAAAACGGCAGAGTCCAGTGAATCCCTCATAGGAATACCAATTTTATGACTAATGTCAATTCTATTGAAACTCTAGGGAAATATGCTAGACTTCTATTACCTGCATTATTTAAAAGTAAAAAATAGAAAAATGAATATGATAATAAAATTAGCATAATCTGACAATTTTTTTTTTAAATTTTAAACAAACAAATTATTCAAAAAATTTTTTAGAAAGAATTTACACTTATATTTTTTTAAACCTACTACATGTACATATTTTTTATTCTTTAAAAACCAATTTATTCGTTAAAACTAAAAATTGTCAGATACCTGTCATTTTCGGTATGATAAATGAATTCATTTATTTCAATTAAAATTCTGTAGAATTAAGAAAAATCCATAAACTTTATTTTTTTTTCATTTCACAGGCTACGATATATTTTTACTCCTGACATTTCTTGGTGTTGGTATACTGATTAATGAAATACCACGAAATTATCGTGAGGGCAAATGTTTCTTCATAACTGCCATTGCCCTAGTGACAACTTGGTTGATATGGATCACAACATTTTTATTAATTAATGAAATTTGGAGGGACATTGTCATTGTATTTGGCCTCATAACAACGGCTTATATAATAATAGGTGGTGTATTATTGCCACGTGTTTATTACATGATAACCCATCTTGATCCCGATAAAACTTGTCAAGGTCATGTTGAGGGGGCGGAGTTGCGTTTCGAGCCGAGAAGACGTAGTATTCGACAGGTAAATTTCTTACTTTCCTTCTTTTTCTTGATTTTATTGGATAATAGAGGGAAAGAGAGAGAGAGAGAAAGTTTAGGGGAAAGGAAAATAGTATATTACACACTTAGGGCGGAAAGAAGGGACAATAATTTGCCTCCCGAGCGAAGCGAGGGTACCAAATTATTGTGGAAGTTGACTTGTTGCCATCCGAGGTGTGTATATTATTTTTTGAACCGAGGCAGGAAAGAACTACGTTTCTGGTTAGTTCTCTCTGCTCCAGGTGTAAAAAAGAAGTTAACATTTTCTCGCGGAATAAACGAAAAGAATCTCTAACGATGCGAGCAAATCCCTTGGGGCTTCTTACTCTCATAATTAGGGATTTACGGAGAGGGGTGAAGAGGGGGGGGGGGGGAGAAATGGCCAGTCTCAAGGCAAAGCCAATAATGAGCCAGCAAAGAGCGTTCAAACACTGACAAGTTCATATGACTTTTGTTTAATGAAATTTTTTTCTTTACTCTTTCTTGGTGATTGATAATAAGAAGTCAAGAAAATCATTCTACGATTACGTACTGCCAATGGAGGGAGTAAGAAATTCAAGTGGATTACAGAGACGAAATGCCAATTTTTACGGCACCTCGAGCCCAGCAAATCGACACCAATTGCCTGATTGTAGAGTTACTGATACAGTTAATAGTAAAGAAAGTGGTTACAATAATTATGGATATCATAATGATATGCAAGAGGCGGAGAATCATTATGTTGTACCGAGAGTCTGTGTTATTAATCCTGAAGTGAGTTATTGATTTGATTTAGTGACTTTGTTTCTGTTAATTTCTATTTTATTTCAGTAGTATAGATTAGTCTCTTCCTATTGTTATTTGTTTTTTTTTTGAAAATATCTTGGAAATCAAGTGAGATAGTGTCATTTCTTTGGACACTTCTTTTGTAGAGAATTCCAAGAGCTACAAAAAAGATTGCTCCAAAAAAAATCACTATCTCACTTAATTTCCAAAATCCTTTTAAAAAAATGAATCGTGAGAAAAATAGACTTATTCTGTTTTACATTCTCACTTATGGAATTAATAAACAGGAGGCGCGAAAAAAACGCGGAAGTAGTAGGAGTTCAAGCAGTGATCCAGACTACGCACAGCCGAACTATTCATCAAATATGAGGGACAATTCATTTGAGGATGATTGTATAGAGACAGAGATTTATATAGAGGGTAAGCGGCTGTCACCGAGTAGAAAAGGACCAAATGAATCCTATCCATCTCGTAGTTCAAGCCCGAGGCTCTATCAGACTGAAGCGACAATAAATGAAGAGGATGAAGAGGCAGATCAGGAAGTGATGAAAATAACACGTTTTTAGTACTTAAAATTATTTTTATAATTAAATTAATTGTAATTCTGTACACTGAGAAAAAAAAATGTTTTTACCCAAGTGAAAAATTCCTTGAAACTGAGGAAAAAAAGAATCATTAGTTTTAGAAAATTATTTATTGAAAATAATGATACGTTACTTGAATTTAATGTATACAGATTAGAATGAACTTATTTTCATCAATTATTTTAAACAAATTGAAGATTTCGAAAGCTGATCATTTCATTCTTCGTTTCAAGGAAAAATATAATCAATAGCAGATAAATCTGCAGATTATTCAATTTTATGGTAAACTGCAGAGTACGGTTGATAAAACAGAAAAAAATAAGAATTTATACGTTAGTTTCCAATTAATTGCTAATAATTTGGGAAAACGTGCTTCAATTCACTTGAAAAAGTGATCAAACTATTAGAAAGTCATATCTTCAGCTTGTAAAGATAATTTTTTTTTTTTCTCGAATTTTTTTTTACATTACTAATCTTCTATCACATGCATGAGATAGAAAGAGAGGCAAATAGTTACGACTACCTTCCAATTAAAATTTCTCAATAACTATATGGAGAATTGAATATTTTTTTCTTCTATTATTTAGTTAAAATGCTGTTTTTTTCGCCAATAGTTTTCCAATAATAGATTAACTGTTTTTTTTTTTTTTAGTAATTTCGTTATTTCTGTCCGATTTAGGGCATTTCATCCCCACCACCGCCATTCCTAGTATCTTTGATAATTCATATCTCATAAACTACACGGGAAAAATTATCAAAAATTCAGGAAAATGTAGAAAAATATAATCTTTGATACGGCATGAAAAAAATAAGAGGCAGCGAACGATGTTAATAAGTATCAATCGTTATTTTTCCCTTAACAATTCAAATAAGAATCACTTAAGAATCGACTTTTTCTTTCCTTCGAGTAGATTAACTTTATTCACTGTAAATAAGAAGAATTAATACTGTAAAATAAATGAGATTCATTGATCAGAGGAATAAAAGGAAAATCCACTCGATATCTCCTCTCTCTCTCTCTCTCTTATTTTTATTCCATTCCCCTTTGTCCAAAGGGAAATTGCACTCGGATCGTAATTTAACAATTGGGTCGCAGGTGTTGCCGTGATGACTTTCCAATATAGTCACGGAGTCCTCAAATCCTGTGTAATTTTCACATCACCCTTTGAAAATCTATTCACATCGTAATTCTCGTGAACGAAATTCAGAATAATCACAAGATAAAGAGGATTAGTAAAGGGTGAAATACAATTCTCAGACATGATTCCAAGACAAAAATCTTTAATAAATCTGGAAAAGAAAAGGGAAAAATTTTCCACGTAATATCTCATGAGTGATAATTATTTCCACATCACATGAATTTACACGCAACCCAAGTTAAGTGTGTCTGCTGGTAAAATGATAAGAAAATCATGATCAAAATGAAATTGGAATGCTCATTGACACGTAAAAGAATTCAGTTGTTGTCAATTTTCCATTCGAAATTTACTCACACGTAATGAAAATCTTCGTTCCCCATTCGTTTTTTTTTTCTTTTTTTTTTCTCAAAATGTCCTATCATCCTGATACAAGTGCTGGTGCGCAGAAGTATGCGAGAAGAAGAAGGTATAAAAGGATGTAGTTGCACCATGAATTTCTTCAGTTCCAACAGAACAATTTGAAGTTTATAAGAATAAAATGACTAATAAAATAACAAAAAATAAAAATGATCTGACAATAATTAATTGTTTCATTCTATCATTATAAAAAAATTACGAAAAAATAATGAGACTTGAAAAACTCAAGGACGGACGTTTGATGCTCGTTACTGTCGTTTACCTGAGTGTCTTCTTGGATAATGTATTACTAACGGTGGTTGGTGAGCGCAAGATTATTCCATTAATCTTCTTTTTTTTGTTGTTCCTTTCCCACTTTCATCAGTGACACTGAATTTAATCTGAAACAAAAAACGAATAATTATGAATGAAGAAAAATGAATAAATTTGATATTTTCTCCATGCAGTACCCATTATACCAGATTATTTATGCACAATTACGGAGAACTCAACGGCAATTGATGATGATGATGAGAGTGGAAAAATTGGTTTTTTATTGAGTTCAAAGGCATTTGTGCAATTACTATTAAATCCAGCTGTTGGAACATTGACTGGTAGCATTGGTTATGCTAAACCATTGTTTGTTGGTAATGTTTGTTCACTACTTGCTGCTCTACGTATGTATGAACATGAATTATTAATACCAAAATTCACAATAGGGGAAGGTGGGGTAAAATGGACACAAGGTGGAAATCGAACACGCGGTAGTTTTGAACCAACAACTTTTGGTATTTTATATTTGGAATCGATGGAAATAATGGAGTAAAACCCTTCCGTTCTTGAAAAATTTCAGTTTTTTCTTGAGAATGTCTCTGGTTCTATTGGTTGTAGCGACCTGGAAATTACCTTTCATTCAAGATCAACCGCAGATCATTTCCCATCGATTTATGTAGTTTAAAAAAGAATTATCAATTTTTCAAGTACTCATAGAGCAAAAACTGATTTTTTTGGAAAATGGCCTATAAATATTTGAAGAATTAGTTTAAAAAAGTATTTAAATCACATAAATCGAGGAAAATGAGCTCAATTTTCAGTTGAGATCAACCGTAGTTCACTACGACTAAAAGAACTGGAGATATCGTCAAAAAAGTGAATTTTCCCTAATTTCAAAAGGATTGTCCCTTCGAAACTTGGCTTAAAAAGAAAATTTTTCAAGAAATGCAAATAAACTGATTTTCATGCATGTTTTTCACTCGAAATTTCTTCAGCTTTTCAATGGAGTCATTAGAAAATCTCTCTTCCGAACTGTTCATTTGGAAATTCCATTTTATCCCACACTTCCCTAATTCCTTTTGTTCCCTTTTTTATCTCTTTATTTTCTTCTTTTTTTCAAGTATTTGCATTTGGACAAACGTATGAGTTCCTTTTTTTCGCACGAAGCGTTCAGGGTGTCTCTTCAGCTTGTATCGGCGTAACAGGAATGTCATTGGTAGCATCACAGTACCCAGAAGAGGGTGAGAGATCTAGAGTAATGGGCTTCGTCCTGGGAAGTACAGCACTTGGTGTACTTTTCGGTTATCCAATTGGCTCAATTCTTTATGACATAGAAGGAAAAATGTCACCTTTTATCCTCGTTTCTTTTCTCATTCTCGTGCCAATGAGTGAGTCAATTTTTCGTTATTAAAGCTCCTTTCGGAATTAACTGAAAATTATCATACTGATAATGAGTTTTTTTTTCAGGTTTGCAGTTGATTAGCAGTGATTTTGATGCAAATCAGAAGATTTTGGAAACAACAGAGAGTAGAACCTCTTGGATGAAAATCTTTCGAGAATGGAGAATTTTGATTATCACTGGTGCTATTTTTTTGTCAACATTACCAATGGCTATTTTGGAACCATGTCTACCAATCTGGTTGAGATCGTATATCAAGCCAAAGGTAAATTAATTAGGGGCAAATGGAGGATAATGGACGGCTCAATCGAACGGTTCGAGATAGAGAGTTTCTGATAATTTCATTGAAAAACTGAGGAAATTTTAGATGGAAAACAAGTGTTAAAATATTGTTTTTTGGGAATTCGACTTTTTTCAAATCGAAAAAATTCACTTTTATGGGGATATGTCCGGTACTATTGGTCGTAGAGACCTGGGATTGATCTTGAATGACAGGTGACCTCATTTTCCATCGATTTATGTAGTTTCAGCTTTTTTTAATCGATTCCTCAATCATTTATGACCTGTTTTCTGAAAATCTATTTTTGATCTATATTTATTAAAAAAATCGATATTTTTTTTGAATTGTATAAATCGATGGGAAATGAGCTGATTCTTTATGTGAGACGAACCTCAAGTTAGTACGACCAATAGAACCTGATATATTCTTAAAGAAGTGAATTTTTTGGGAAAAGGAGACGATTTCACCTTCAAATATTGAACAATAAATCAAACTGTTGAAATATAAGAAACAATCAATTCTGGCAGATGATTTCCATCGAAATTTTCCTCAGCTTTTCAATGGAATCATGCGAAAAAAACCTATCTTCAATATTTCCATTGACTGCGAGTTACTCACATAATAGGGGAGAATGAGGCATAATGTATCTCCGTGGCAACATCATCCAAGAATTTTTTTCAGAACGAAGAACTTCACGATAAAATTTGAAAAAAATTTGAGAAAATGTTCCGATATTTGGAAATTGTTGGTGAATTTTTTCGGATTTTTTCGTAGACATCTTCACTCTAAAAAAAAATTCCGAATGATTTTGAACTGCCAGTCCATTTTGTTCTGATTTCCCTTATAAATAGGGCCGGAGACTTCATTTAAATTTGAGTCTCACTAAATTGCTAAGCAATTAGGATACTCGAATCAATAACCCAATTTGATGATTGAATGAAGTTTGAAATGTCAAAGTGACATTTGTAAGTTTTCAGACGTTTGAAAGTTCACCTCAGAGTTCCGCTTAGAGTTCCGCTCAGAGGTCGCCTTAGAATTCAAACACGCGAAAAATCTCACAAATGTCACTTTGACATTTGAAATTTCATTCAATCATCACATTCATTGATTGATTCGAGTATCCTAGTTGCTTAGCAACTTAGTGAGACTCCAATTTAAATGAAGTTTCCGGCCCTACTTATAAAACATCAAAACTAAAATGTGTCCGTTTCATCGCTTATGTACTTTTTATCCCATCTTTCCCAATGTGGAAAAAAATTCCAATTCTTTTTAAATATTAAAATGGATTAATATCCGTATTTTCTCTCTTTTCACATGAAGAAATGGCAGCTCGGTACAGTATTTATTCCAGACAGCGTTGGCTACTTAGTTGGAACGAATTTCTTCGGTGTGATAGCATATCGCTGCGGTAGATGTAGAACAGCTGTTATAGCAATGATATTAGTAGGTATAAGCACAATAATTCTACCGTCGGCAACATCTATGTCACAGCTTGTAATTCCACATCTTGGATTGGGCCTTGGTATTGGTGTAGCTGATGCTGCACTTGTACCATTATTAGCAACATTAGTTGATCAGGATGGAAACTACGGGCCAGTTTATTCGATACAGCAGGCTGCCGTCAGTTTGGCTTACTCTCTTGGTAATTAAATTTTTTTTTTTAATAAACATTATTCCTAATCTCATTGATTCATTGAAAAGCAAAAAGAAGAGAAAGATACTTGCTTAAGGTAGCATCCCAGTGAACTCGAGTACAGCGAACCCCTTATTTTTTTTAATGTCGTATCAAAGATTATATTTTTCTACATTTTTCTGAATTTTTTTCATAATTTTTACCCGTATAGTTTATGAGATATGAATTATCAAAGTTACTGAAAATAGCGGTGGTGAGGATGAAATGCCCTAAATCAAAAAGAAATAACGAAATTACTAAAAAACCACACAGTTTACCCGTTATTTGAAAACTATTGGCGAAGAGAACAGCATTTTAACTAAATTATAGAAGAAAAAAATATTCAATTGCCGTATAGTTACTGAGAAATTTTCATTAGAAGGTAGTCGTAACTATTTGTCTCTCTCTCTATCTAATGCATGTGATAGAAGATTAGTAATGTAAAAAAAAATTTGAGAAACAAAAAAAAATTATATTCACAAGCTGAAGATATAACTTTCGAATAGTTTAATCACTTTTTCGTGTAAATTAATGCACTTTTCCTCGAATTATCAGCAATTAATTGAAAACTAACTCACAAATCCTCATTTTTTTTTTTCAACGATCATACTCTGGGATACTATCTCAAGGAACTTTCTCGTTTTTTTCTTGTTATGATAAAATTTTATTTCTAATTTTCTTCCTGTACTTCAACGTTTGTAAAGGTCCTATTGTTGGAAGTGAACTGGTGCGGACTATTGGCTTTCACTGGGTGATGCGAAGCGTCGGTTTATTGAACTTGGCCTATTGTCCAATTCTCATATACTTGGCAGTGGAAAAGAGTAAACAGTCTCTTGTCAACAATGAGGATAAGAAGGAATACAATTCAATTGTTAAAACTCAATCAAACTATCAACGATTCCACGACTCTGATGAGGATCTTTGAATTTATTGACAGATTGGGAAAAGTGGGGGAAAATGGGAATTTCAATTAAACAGTTCGAGATAGAGATTATCTGATGATTCTTTCGGAAAGCTGATGGAATTTTAGGTGGAAAACATGTGTCGACATTAATTTTTTTTCAATTTTCTTGGAAATTTGATTTTTTTTTGGCCGAAATTTCAATCCAAGATTTAATAATTCACTTTTTCGGGGATATCTCTGGTTCTATTGTTCGTAACTATCGGGGCTCGATCTTGAATGAGAGGTGAGCTCATTTTCCATCGATTTATGTAGTTGAAATTTCTCCTAAATCGATTTTTTAATTATTATAGCCCATTATTTTGAAAATTGTCTTTTTTTTCATAGAACTATAGAAATCGATAGGAAACGAGCTCATATTTTATTCGAGATGAGCCCAGATCCCTTTGACCAATAGATTCGAAGATGTCCCTGGAAGAGTGACATTTAAAAAAAACGAAGAGCTTTTTGCCTTCAAATTTTAATCGAAAAATGAATTTTTGAAAAAATTCAAGTCTGGCATATGATTTTCATCGGAAATTTTCTCAGCTTCCCAATGGAATGATCGCAAAAAACCTATCTTTAATATCTCCATTGATTTTGAGTTATTTCTATAATACAAAACATGAAATATATATATATATAGAAGAGACCGGGGTAAAATGAATCAATTTTTTTCTTTAAAGTGTAGACCTCTACAGAAAAATTTGGAAAAAATTACATAACAATGGAGATATTTTAGAGCATGTTCTCAAATTTTTTCACAAAGCCCTTCACTCCAAAGAAAAACCTCAATCCCTTTGCTCCTGAGGTTCATTTTATCCTGGTCACCCATATATATAGCAATTAATTACTGTTACATCAACGAGTATGCTTCATCATTATTTTTCTGAAAATATTGTCATCAGTGGAGCCCAAAAATAAACGACTTCTTTAAATCGCCTGTTCACTGACCTGATTACACTCCTTGCTCTTGTAATTTATTTTTTTTTTTCATTCTCTCTTCCTCCCTTCCTTCCTCCTGCATGAAGTACGTGGGGAAAGTGTGTGGGGCTCATTAAAATTTGTGGCTCTCTAGAGTTTGGGGTGACGAGAAAAAAAGACAAAATAAAATGTGAGAAAAAAAAATTGCTTGCTCTTAATTTTTATTCAAATTTCTCCTCAAGAAAATAGGGAAAATAATGACTTGAGTGGATTCAGGAAGTCTTATAATTAGAATAATTAATTTCAAAGTTAAGTGCAGAGCTGTAATAGACCAAATGGTTACTGTCGATAAGTCTCTATGTATGTATTTATGTATTTGTGTGTGTGTGTGTGTGTGTGTGTGTGTGTGTGTGTGTGTGTGTGTGTGTGTGTGTGTGTATGTGACACGAGGCATTTAGGAAGCAACGTAATTATTCAAGTAATAGTACGAGGACCTGAGAGTTCATTGGGACGAGTCCGTTTTAGAAGTTAAGTGTATTGAGGGGGGGTGGGAGGAATGAGGGTGAAAAATGAAGAGGACAAGGGGGGTTGTAGACCCCTAAATTTGCCTCATGTCAAGTAGATATAGTCCCTAAGTGGAGAGTGCACGAAAGGCCTCGGTAGTCCTCTTTCAAAGTTTATGAGGCCGTCATCCCCTCTCTCTCTCTCTCCTAGTTTCACCAAAGTAATTGGAATTGCTAATTGACCACTAAATTATCATCGTTTTGAGGCTCCTCACAATCGAGTGTCTAATTTTAGTCTTCTCCATCAATTTATAATTTGATAATATCAACTGAATTACGCAGTTTAATTTTTTAATTTTTTTTTTTCATCAACCTACGATTTTTTCGGTATTAAAAGAAAAAAAAACATCCATGCACAAATTGAAATAACAAAAATTTATTTTTTACCAATACGACAGACTGGAATGCAATTGGAATGAGTGAATCGTTGGCTTACACGCGCACGGAGAATTTATATTGTAACTGAAAAAAAGTGATGTAAAACAAAAAGAAAAAAAAAAATAGAGAGAGAGAGAGAGATAGAAATAGGAGATGAGAGGGGATTTTCCCATTCCCGAAAGGCGTCATAGATATAGGGAAAAAGTCAGGCGAAATAGACCTCCATGGCAGCTTGAGATTCAGGTTTTTTTTTTAGAGTGAAGGACTTGAAGCAAAAATCTGAAAAAATTTGAGAAAAGTTTCTAGTATGTGGTAATTATTGGTGAATTTTTTCAAATTTTTTCAATGACTCTTTTACTCTCAAAAAAAATGCCGAATCATTTTGATAAGCAGGTCCATTTTATCACGGTTTCTTATACCACCACCGCTCGAGTATCTCCACACACAAATACGTGAAAACTCTGAGGGGTAGATGGTGGCTGGTCCGGGACCATAGTCGACAGTATCGATCTTGCACCCTACCGACCGACTCACGACCAGCCAGACAACACAGTGCGCCCACCACTATGTATGCTATCTCTTCTCTTTCTCTCTTCCCACCTCCACCTTCTCCTCTTTTTTTTTCATTCGATTGTATACACATATATATATGTGTGTGTATGGACGAGTATCACCAGGTTTTCCACAGACATACGAATTCTGTGTGTAGATACCAACCGCTTAAAGCTCAGCGTATACCACTGACTCTATCGCAGCCCCCATCATTGGGCGCGCAGACCTGACTTCCTCTCAGTAAGCTCTGAGCTTTTGTCCGGTTAACACACAAGAGACACTTGTAATCGGCAATAATAAGAGAAGAATTTTTAAAAATGAGCTCTTTTTCCCTTTTTTAACAATTACAAAAAATGTTAAATTTCAAAAAATAGAAAAAAATAATTGAATTGTTATTGTAAATACAGTGATTTATTGAATTCTACAAATGTCACGTGCTACACATTCCCCAATTTTTTCCTGATTGCCGTTGAGATAATGAAGTTTATTGGACTTTGGAGTAGGAAATATTCAAGAAAATTGTCGATATTTGAGTCTCAAAAATTGTTTTTTTGAATCTTAGGAACTGCAATTATACTGTGAAATTCAAGAAATTCGTGCCGACAGTTCATCGTTGACTTACCAAGGTCACACGAATCAGACCGGAAACGATTGAGATTGATAGTAGATGTAAATGCTTCAACTTTTTTTTTTTTTTTTTTAATTAAAAACCATTAAATTAAATAAAAGAGCATGAGTTTGACATTTACGATGAGTTTACATTGATAAATTTTAATTTATTTTTATTCTGGCATATTGATACTATTTTTTTTTCCTTTTTTCATTAACTACTTATTTTTTCTTATTGGGTTCTGTAGTTCGCCTTTTTTGTTTACATGAGTTATGTGATGTATTGAGGCAAAGAAAAATGTGATGCGTGAATTATGTCGATGTCTAGTGATGCTCCAAAGATGAGGTAGCATGGAGTCGCTCTTCTTTTTTTGTTTTTCTTCATACGTTCTTTGCTCTTCTTTGGTCTTCTGCATTCGTAGAGAACCGAGAGTAAAAGGGCAATGAAGATAAAGGATTTTGAGGGCTCACAAAGTTGCGGCTGGTACTGCTACACAACAACACTGTCGTTTTTTTTGACGAGGTAAGGGCACAGGCACATATATATATATGTATTTATGATAAAAAAAAAAAGAGGAGGAAAATTTCCACTTGACTTTATTTCTTGATGATCTTGGGATAAGCTTGAGGGGCTTTTGTTTTCTAAGCTATGTCGTTCGGGGAAAACATAAAGTGAAATGAAACTTAATTGGGAGGAGAGAAAATTTATTTTTAGTGGAGGAAAATGTAGAGAAACATCAAATAATTCTCGTGAAAATTCGTTTTTTTTTCTTTTGTGAAAATTAAATTAGCACATGTCTGACGATCTTTTGAATTTGTTTAAAGGAATAGGGAAAAGTGGAGCAAAATGGACCTGCAGGGTGAAATAATCCAGGATTTTTTTTTTAGGGTGAAGGCCTTTACGGAAAAATTTTAAAAATTTCATCCAAAATATAGAGATTTCTGAGGACCTGCTTGAATTTTTTCAAAATTTTTTATGAAGTCCTTCACTCTAAGAAAAAATTCTGGATCACTTCACTTCGGTGGTCTATTTTGCCTCATTTTTCTCTACATTATTATTAAAAGAATATTTTCAAAATTTGCATCTATACGCTGTGTAAAAAAAGCGGTCAAAGGTATAAAATACTCGTATCGTTGATTCTTAGCAAATATTGTTTTACATTAATAAAAAAAAGTTGTTGAATTTACTGAATTCTGTTTATTCAAACAAATCAACCTTTTTTTTTAAATCAACAAAATTCAGTAAATTCAACAACTTTTTAGCTATTTTGATATAATATTTGCTGAGAACCAATGGAACAAATATTTTATAGTTTTATTATTATTATTATTTTTGTTTTTTGTTCGATACTTCACACTTGTTTCTTTCTCAGTGCTGTTTTCTAGAATTATCTTCATGTTCATATTTTTTTAAATAATTTATTTTTTGAAAAAAAGACAACTTGAAAATTGTCAGTTTTTTGCTATTTTTAGTATCACTTTTATCTTTAATTTCTACTATCGTTTGTCAATTATCAATTTTTGGGAAATTTCAAGACTTTTGGGAGTTAAAAATGATGAGGTCACAGATGTTAATAATTATCAGATGAGATCACGACATTCGATTGATTGTCAAATGGCCAGATGATATGGATACCGAAGGAGAAGAGGATTTACCAGCAGACACAGATTACAGGGTAATAAATTAATGAGGGATAACATTTTATTTCAGGATTAAAGAGCAATTGATCACATGAATATATGCATTTTATGTAATTTTTCTTTTCAGATAAATCACAATAACAATTTAAGTACAAATTCAGTTACAATGAAAATCTCAACAATACCGAGATCGCCAGAGGCGGCTAAGAAGAAAGAGTGCAGGCTGGTTCAAACATCAAGTGATAAGAGAGATTCAGTGGATTGTACAATTGTCACTGATAATTCAGAAATTAATACAGATTCAATTGATGATGAATCAAATGTTAATTTAAGTGGGAGCATCAAGACTGACGCTAATGACAGCGATGAAATTGGTAAATTAACAAGAAATAGAAGAGTACCTTGCCCAGATACAATTCATGAATTTGAGGAGGATACAGATCTCACTATGGAAAAAGTTGGAAAGTGAGTTTATTCAAAGATAACAAGCTCTAATGAATTTACAGATTTTTTATATCCAATGTTCATCATGAAAATGACTATTTTCACATGTCAATTTGTGTCAATTTTTATTATTTTTATTTTTTTAACAAATAAATTATAAAAAAATTAAGAAAAAAAATTGCACATGCAAAATATTCGGAGAACTACAAGTGCAATTTTCAAAAAAAATTTTCTTCACAATAATCTATTTGTTGAAAAAAAAAAAATTGTCAGATATGTGATAATTTCATTATCATATCAATTCAGAGTGATTTAGTAGTAAAAAGGTAAAAAAGCGAGATGGCGCAATTTTTCTTGAGACCTTTCTTTAACGAATTTCAAGAGCCACATAAAAAGGGTCTTTTTGATCAATTCTCCTAAGCCTCATTGTTTACGAGATATTTTTGAAATGAAGTACTCGTAATTTTCATATTCAATAGAGATCATTTATATTATTGTAGAATTTTTGAAATGAATTCTTTGAAAAAATGAAAAATATGCACACGTAAAAATTCCAACAAATTGTCATATGTATGCTAATTTCATTATCGAAGAAATTCTGCATTGCCGTTCAAGTTTCACCAATTTCTCGAAATCTCAAGGAGAAATTTCAAGGTGAATCTCAAATAGAGTCTTTTTAGGAGGAAAATTCAGAAGAATTTATCGGAAGAGAATTTTTCTCCAAATTCGTTCAATTTTAGAAATATTTGTAAGAGAATTTTCATAATTTCCTCGATAATTATATATTAAGGGGCCATTCTAGTGTGACGGCCGGAAAAAGTCCCCATTTTTAACATTTTTTTTTTTTACAGTTAGGATGCTCCGATCAGGCTCATTTTTTTATCACGAATGAAAGGACTCATAAAGAATAGGAAAAATTTTTTTTCACTTCATTTTTATTAATTTTTTACACACTTCTTGGACATTGAAAATTGAAAAAAAAAAAAAAGTTTCAAAACGGTGTGCACTCTCAAGTGCAGAGTTTTTGAGTTATTGGTCTGAAATTTTTACATAACATTCTTTATGCATTTTTCTATCGACTGATGGAAGCTTTTTTTTTTTCTCCAAAAATTTCCTATTTTTTTTAACGAAAAACTATCCGAAAACAGGGTCTAATTTCGTATTTTTTGTTTAAACCACCGCCATTTTTTGGATTTTGAGAGAAAAAAAAAAGCCTCCATCAGTCGATCGCTTTATCCATGAGGATTAATAATCTTTTTGGAAAAAAATTTTCAGACAAGAATTACGACGCGGAGAGTGCACACCATTCAGAAACTTTTTTTTTTTTTTTCAATTTTCAATGTCCAAGAAGTGTGTGAAAAATTAATAAAAATGAAGTGAAAAAATTTTTTTCCTATTCTTTATGAGTCCTTTCATTCGTGATAAAAAATGAGCCTGATCGGAGCATCCTAACTGTAGAAAAAAAAAATCTTAAAAATGGGGACTTTTTCCAGCCGTCACACTAGAATGGCCCCTTAATTGCATTCTATTCAAATGTTTCATGTAATATGGTGAAAATAGATTTTTTCACACTTCTATAGTATTCTTTAGAGACTCTGCCTCTTAATTCGTCGTGTAAATAACCATTTTTATCCATGAATTCAGAGTAATTCAGTAATGAATGGGTAAAATAGGATAGGCCCATTTTTTTTATGAGTTTTTTTTTCAATATCTCGGAAGTTAAGTGAAATAACACTATTTTTATTCAGACCTCTTCTGCAGTGAATTCCAAAAGCTACATAAAAGGTTTCTTGTTTAATCTGCTCAAACTTTATCGTTTACGAGATATTTTCCAAATGAATTGCACGTGATTTTTAAATTCAATAGAGGAACATAGGCAAGTGGTTAGAGAAGGCGGTCGTTTCTATTTTTGTAGAACTTTTTTGTAATTACCTCTGAGGCAAGAGGACTTAGAAGAATTTTCAAGAGATCCTGCATTGCTCCTCAAGTTCCATCAATTCCTTGGAATCTCAAGGAGCCATTTCAAGGTAAATCTCAAGAGTCCTTTCAGAAGAAAAAAATCAGGAGAATTCACCTAAAGAGATTTATCTCCAAGTCCATTCGATTTGGATAATAATGAAATAAGCATATATATGACAATTTTTTGGACTTTTTTTAACGAATGAATTATTCTTAAAAAAATATTTAAAAAATTAACGATTATAGTTTTTTTTTTCAACATATTTTTCCTTCTTTGAATAATTTATTTGTAGAAAAATCGACAGATGTCTGCTATTTTTAGTATCATTAATTTGGAAATATTCGCAAGAGAATCTCCATAATTTTCTCGAAAGATATTCATTAATTGCACTTTATTCAAACGTTTTAATAAAACATCATGAAAATGGCTTTTTCTAAATTTCTATGACATTCTTCAAATACTCTACCTTTTTTCATTGTGATGGAGATCACTTCAACATCAATTGCTTCCATCAGAGAGAACACAGATCATTGAGTTTTTATTCACACTACTCTTATCAATGAAAGCCTCGAGCCATTGCACCAGTCGGCAAATCTCTTTGATTCAGTGGTTAAAAAAAATTTTGACTGAAAAATCGATTTAGCTATTCTTCTCTACACACAAAAACAATTCTTTCACAATTCAACATACTTTTATTTTTACCTATTATTTACAAACGATAAAAGAACTAATGTAATCCTTCAGATTTTTGGAGTCAAATCCCTCGATTGTTGAAGCATGGATGAGAGATAATGCTAGTAATGAATTGAAAATGAGATTATTGAACACAAGTGTTTTACCAAAATCCGCAACTCTGAGCCTACGTTCACAATCAAATGATAGGGTTGTACATACTAAGAGGAACAGTGTTACAACCGATCTTTTTCAATCATGGCTGGCCTCAAATTCACCAAAACGCAGTAAAAGTCCAAGCAGGTAATTTATTATTTTTTATTATAAGGAAAAGTGGGGTAAAATGGATATTCCAATGAACGACTTGAGATGGAATTTTTTTTAACGACTCCATTGAAAAGCTGAGAAAATTTTCGGTCAAAAACATGTTTCAAAATTGATTTTTCGGATTTTTTTGGAAAATTTCATTTTTTTCTCGTAAAAATCGTCGATTTTTTGAAATTTCCGTTCTTTGAGGATATTTTCGGTTCTATTGTTCGTAACGTAAAAATTCTGAATGGAGATGAAAGGTGAGATAATTTGCCATCCATTTATGTGGTTTTCAACTGGAAAATATAGATTATATCGCACTTCCATGAAAATTAGTATTTGCGTCATAACTGTCTCAAAATTGATATTTTTCAATTCAAAACCACATGAATCGATGACAAATGATATCACCTTTTACCTCCATCCAGAATTTCTACGCTAATAAAACCGTAGATATCTTTAGAAAAACTTAAATTTTTTAAAAATTAACGAAAAAATTAAATTTTTTTTAAAATTTCAAAAAAATTTTTTACTTGATGTTTTTTGTCTCCGATTCATCGATGTTCAATGTTTTTTACTCAACATCGACGAAATTTTAAAATCTCAAAAACTCAGTGTCAAATGAACGATATTGATTGACCATCAATTCATACACTCGTTCTATACTCTATCATGCATGAAATTTGAATTATTTACAGAACAAACAATGATGCCTTGTACTTCTTCATTCATCTCATACTTTCTATTTCACTTTTTATGATTAATTATACCCCAATAATAATAATAATAATAATAATAATAATAAAAAACAAAAATGAAACGTAATTTTTTTTGCTTGCTAATACTCAATGAATCGAAAATCCGATTATTTTTTTCTATGCATCGATGAAAAAACATCGACATCAAAAAAACATCAATTATTAGAAAATCGATTTGTTTTTCAAGCATCGAACATCCTTGATCCGGACACATGATTTTCGGCCGAAATTTCCTCAGCTTTTCAATGAAATTATCAAAGGAATTCTATCTCAAATATTTCCACTGACTTCTCACGATTTTCCATAAATTTTTGTTTGCTGCAAATATTTCCAAAAGGTTCCAAAAAGTTTCTTGCAAATGGAATTTTTTTTTATTAAAGTTTCTGGAACACGTGCCCACACATTTTGGAGGACTCATTATCCCGACATTATTTAATCAGTGTTACCGCAAATAACTTGACTATAAATGCGATACTACCGACAGAACTTCACATGATAATTTGATATAATTTTCGGTACAATGTTTGAGGTAACATCAAGTTAATTATCGCATCAACTGATAATTCAATTATCATGAAAATTTATCATCACGTTAAAGCGTTTGGGTTTGCCTCAATTTGTACTCTGTCATGCGTTGAATATCAGTAAATTTTTGGAAAAAATAAGTTTATGTATGTGCATTAGAAAAAAAAATAGTAGTAAAAATGACAAAATTAATTGTTTCAATAGTATGTAAAAAATATTTTTTAAAAAAGTGTTTAAAAATTTCTTAGATTTGATATATCTTATTAACATCAACTCATTTCGAAATTATTGGAGACAAATATTTGTTTGGAACTAATGAAATAAATCGTGCATTGGATAAATTTTATTTAGATAAAAGAAATAAAAATTAACTGTTGTAAAAAATTATTTGTTAAGAACAGAAACTGTTCATTTCTTCATTTTCACTAGTTTTGTTTTTCTCAGTGTGGGGTTTGTATGTTAATGATAATAGTCTTATCTGAACGTGAAGGAAGCTGTTGTTAAAAACACGGAAGAAAAAAAAAGCGTCGACCCTTCTCTGCATACTTGACAATCCTGCACGCAGAAGAGATTCTTTCCTCCCTTGTTGCCAAGTAAACTTCATTTACCCGAGACAAATGCAGTTATCACCCGGTTATTTCAGTAATTTTGTCTGAGTATTTAGAAAATTGTGAGTCCTCTGTTTACGACATAAATACGATAATGAGAGAAGACTGACTGAAAATTGGAGCAGTTTCTTGATTAAACAGTATATAAAGTTTTACATAAACTTAGTTTATGTAAATTTATTACACAATCAATTTTCATTGAATTTGATAGTTTCCCATTTAACAAATGTCGATCATTCAGTATTAATTTCTCCTAATTCATTTTGTTGAAAATTAACGTTTTTCACCTGTCAATCAATCACTAAATTGTCAATGATTTGATTGAAATTTCTAAGGTTGCCACTGACAGTCTCAGGACGTAGAGAAGAGCTGAATCAATTGAACGAGGGTGAACTATTCATGGAGTTAATAAGAGATGTTGCCAATGAACTGGACATCAATGTACTATGTCACAAAATTCTTGTCAATGTAGGATTATTGACACACGCTGATAGGGGAAGTCTTTTTCTTGCAAAAGGACCAATTGATGAACGTTATCTTGTTGCAAAATTATTTGATGTAAGACAAAATACTGAGCTCGAGGAGGCTGTTAAAAAAGCTAATAATGAAGAAATTAAAATACCATTTGGCGTTGGTATTGCTGGCTATGTTGCGCAAACAAAAGAAATTATTAATATCAAAGATGCATACAAGGATCCAAGATTTAACAGTAAAATTGACATGAGAACTGGTTATAAAACACAATTGATATTGTCAATGCCAATATGTAATTATGAGGGTGATGTCATTGGGGTTGCTCAAATTATCAATAAAACTAATGGTAGCAACGAGTTTACGGACAGAGACGTTGAAGTTTTTCAAAGGTATTAATTATTTTATTGTTCATTACACTTGAGGGATCATTACAGTGTAATGGGTCGAAAAATCGCTGTTTTTCACCATTTTTTCGCAATTGTGAAAATACGCTAATTAGTGCGATTTTTTCAATGTCAAATCAAACCATTCATGGAGGATAGAAAATAAATGGAAAAACAAAATTATATTCTTTTGATAAATGAAAATATTTGTGTACACGTGTTGTACATGGTCGTGGGCGTAAATATTATCCGGAACAAAATCCATAGAGAGATTATTAATCGGCATGAAGGCCGCGGTTTCTATGGAGGATTATTTCTTTTCCATTAAAATTGGAAGAATGGTGATGATTTCAAAAAAAAGTTATGGAAATGAGTCTATTTTTAAAAATATATTTTCTCGTTGAAAAAATATGAAGATTTGAAACAAAAGTTTTCAAAGAGATAAAAATTGGCTTGAAAAATGTTTAAAATTTGGCGTCAAAATTTAGAACGAATAACTTGGAAACTCTTCCTTTGAGACTGTACACCGTTTTTAAAATTGAAATTTCAAGAGAAAAACGTTTGAAGTTTTGAATTTTTCATATCATTGCTCTAGGAACAAAGGGATAGAAATAAATGTAGCCATTTATTGTAGCTATTTATAAGGAAGACTGGGGCGAAATGGAGCTTCGGGTTCAAATTGTCCAAGAATTTTCTGGGAAGAACTTCACAAAAAATTCTGAAAAAATTCAAGAACGTACTGAGCTAGATCTAATTTTGCCTCATTTTTTCCTACTACTATCGGATGATAAAGAAAAACAAGATTGATTTTTAGGAAATTTTACACTGTAATGATTCCTCAAGAATTTTGAGAAAGTAGAGAATAAAATCAGGAAAAAAATTTGTCTTGTTTCACTTGATGACTATTGAGCTATTTTTCTCTGTGAAAAAAATTAATCTAGAAATTCGTAAAAAAAAAGGATTTTTCTAAAAAGAAGAAGATGGTAAATAAAAATGTTTGTATGAAAGTAATTTCATTCATCTATATAACGTATTTACGAAATTTTGGATTTTTTCTCATTCGTAAGATTGTTTTTTATTTGCCTCTCTTTTTGAGAGGAAGATTGAAAGCATTGAATGATGTAATAGGTACCTGACTTTCTGTGGAATTGGCATACAAAATGCCCAACTGTTTGAATTATCTGTACAAGAATACAGGAGAAATCAAATTTTACTTAATTTAGCAAGAAGTATATTTGAAGAACAAAATAATCTTGAATGTTTGGTAACTAAAATTATGACTGAGGCCAAAGAATTGCTCAAGTGTGAGAGATGTACAGTTTATCTACTTGATTTGGATTGTGGTGAGGCTGGACATCTCGAGAAAATTGTTGAGAGACCGGGTAAATCAATTCAAGAGGACAGAAAACCATTGTCGAGAAGAGAAGTGAGTATATTGAATTAAATATCAAATTATTGATGTCTTGAATCAATTGTAAATCTTTCTCATTATATTACAGAGTAATAATATCGATATGGAGGACATTTTTTCACGTCACGTGAGTAAATTTAGAATTTTTTTTTTTCGTAAAAAATTTAATGGTGTCGGAAATAGTAGACATCTGATATTCTTTTTTCTCACAAAGAAATTATTCAAAAAAATGAAGAATATGTACACGTAAAAAATTCAAAAAACTATAAGTGCAAATTTTTTAAAATATTTGTCTTCAAATTAATTTATTTGTGTGAAAAAAATCTAAAAAATTGTCAGATATGTGCTAATTTCATTATTATAGAATTTAATGAAGTATAGAAAAGTTTTTCTGATAAATCTACTCAAATGTGATTTCTGAAGCAACTCAATTTCTTATTTTTTAACTAGAATTTTTTTTTAATTTCTCGTTAGTCTGCAAATGATGGTAGTACTAAATTTACAATGGCCTTTGAAATGGAAAATGGAACCCAGGAGGCACGTGTCAGTCGTCCAAGTACAAGTGATCTTTCTAGTCCACTGGGTAGAATAGCTAGATATGTTGCCAGTACAGGACAAATCCTGAATATTGGTGATGTCACAACATGGCTAAAACGTGAGGTATTGGATACCAGTAAAGATCCTATCAAGAGTATTCTATGTATGCCAATTGTTAATGGTCAGCGAAGCGTTATTGGAGTGGCACAACTCATTAACAAGGTTTGTTTCATTAGATTACTTCATTCATCTTCATTCACTCATGAAAAAATTCATCAACTCCAGTCTCGCAGGATATTCAAGGAGAAAAAGTGGAATATCAGTTTTCAATAAAAGAAAATTTTCTGTTACGTGTAAAAATTCACTTACGTTTATTTCCTCAAAAAGAAAATTATTTCCCAACAATCTTGATATCTTTGGTTAAATAATCATAATAATGAGAATTGTTTGTATGAATGATGATGAATTTCGTACGTGCATTGAATCCCTTCAATCTTCGGTGTGAGCCGATCGTGGTTTCATCGGATTAGGGCGCAATTAGCGTTTAAAGAGAGATCGCAATGCTCATTAGAGAGATCAATAATTTCAGAATTATGTGTGTGAATTGTGGAATTAATATCTCCCACAATTTCCATAATTTGGAATATTTTGAGGTAGTACCCCAGCGCACTCGAGTACAGTCAACTCTTTTTTTTTTTATTCTGTATCAAAGATGGCGTTTTTTTTTTTTAAATATTTTTCTAATTTTTTTCATAATTTTTGACCGTATAGTTTATGAATTATGAATTTTCAAAGTTACTGAAAATAGCAGTGGTGGGAATAAAAGGCCATGAATCGGATGGAAATCACAAAATTATTGAAAAAACACAAAGTTGATTCATTATTTAAAAATTATTGACGAGGAGAACAACATTCTAACTAAATAAGAGAAGAAAAAAAAAATTCAATTTCCCGCATAGTTATTAAGAAATTCGGATTAAAAGCTAGCCGTAACTATTCGTCTTTCTCTCCATCTCATGCATGTGATAGGAGATTAGTAATGTAAAATAAATTCGAAAAAAAAAATTATATTCACAAGCTGAAGTTAAATCACATTTTCCCAACTGATCAGCAAGTGATTGGAAATTGACTTATAAATCCTCTTTCTCTGTTCTATCAACCGTACTCTGGGATACTACCTTGAAGTCGAGAAAACTTTGATTGCTAAGGAAAAGTAATTTTAAAAATAGATATTTTATTTTCAAAAGAAGCTTTTTACTGCTCTTGCAGGATTACTTTCAGCATTTTACCTCCTGAATTACTCACAATATTTACATTCATCTCATTATTCCAGTCCATTACAAAAACTTTCATCACTTATCTCAAGCACTCATTCCTTTTTACATTCCAATTAAATCTTTAACATTTCTCCAATACTCACCAGGATAATGGAAGTGCATTTACTGACTCAGATGTCTCAATTTTCGAGGCATTCGCTATATTCTGTGGCCTTGGTATTCACAATACACAGATGTACGAGTCTGCCTGTAAGCTAATGGCTAAACAAAAAGTAGCACTTGAATGCCTGAGTTATCACGCTACCGCCAGTAATGATGATGCACAGAGGCTAACAACTGACCCTATTCCATCAGCTGAGAAATATAATTTGTACAGTTTTACATTCATTGATTTTGATCTGAATGATGATGATACTTGTCGTGCTACTGTGAGAATGTTCAAAGCTTGCAATCTCATTCAGAGATTTCATATACCATATGATGTATTGTGCAGGTGGATATTGAGTGTTAAAAAAAATTATCGGTGAGTTTTCATTGTAGCTTAATAATTACTTGAGAAAAATGAAATTATTTAATTTTGTGAAAATTATATTAGGGGAAAGTGGAGTAAAATGGACTTTTCACTTCAATGATTCGAGATAGAGATTTTTGAATGATTCCATTGAAAGACTGAAGTAATTTTAGGGGAGAAACACCTCTCAAATTTAATTTTTGGAATTTTTTTTTGGAAAATTCCATTCTTTTGACCGTGATTGAAAGGAGTTATCCTTTCCAAAATTGAAAAAATTCATTTCTTTTGGCATATCACCACTTCTATTAGTCGTAGCAATATTGGGCTGGATTGAATTGAAGATGAGCTCACTTCCTATCGATTTGTGTAGTTCGAAAAAAATTTTAATCGATTTTTCTATAGCTCATTATTTATAGCTCATTTTCTGAAAATCAGTTCTTACTCTATATCTACTTGAAGAATCGATGATTTTTTTTTCGAACTACATAAATCGATGGAGAATAAGCTTACCGTTCATTTGAGCCCAACTTCATTACGACCAATAGAACCGGAGATATCATTGAAAAAGTAAAAATTTTCAAAAACAAAAATGTTTTCACCTCCATGTCATGATCAAAAAAGCCAATTTCTGAAAAATTCAAAAAAAATCAATTCTGGCATATGATTTGCATTGAAAATTTCGTTAGCTCTCCAATGAAATTTTCAAAAAAAACCTATCTCCAATATTTCTATTGATTTCGAGTGATATTCATCATATAATACACGTACAAGGTGACGTCAGCATCCACCTTACAAATTCTCGGGATAGGGGAAATAAGAAATGACAATTCCAATATTGTAAAAATCAATCAAGTTGGAGAATAATCATCTGAATAGGGACGAATAGATTTCTTCTGTAATTTTGAAAACTGCTGCATTTAGCATCGCTAAAAGTGCCGGATTCGATGTCGGCTCAATTCTTTCATTCAATATCAGCAGAATTGTCGCAATTGGTATCGCCTCGAGTATCGCATTTCATGTTGCAACAACAGAAAAATTCTTACCGCTTATGATGATCATTAAAATTTTTTTCTATCCGATTCCACTGATTCTTGCAGTATCAGCATTGTAATGAGCGATTCTTCAAACTCCTAAAGTTTGTAAGGTGGACGCTAACATCACCCTCTTTAATACATCAAAACTAAGATGTTTCCGTTTGAGCCTTGTACCCTATATCATGTCTCTTTTACCCAATTTCTCCCTATAATCATATTTTTGTACAGACCAGTGAAGTATCACAATTGGAGACACGCACTGAATGTAGCGCAGACAATGTTTGCCATGCTGAAGACCGGTAAAATGGAACAATTCATGACAGATCTGGAGATTCTTGGTCTTTTGGTAGCTTGTTTGTGTCACGATCTAGATCATCGTGGTACTAACAATGCGTTTCAAACAAAAACTGAATCACCACTTGCTATTCTATATTCAACGAGTACAATGGAACATCATCACTTTGATCAATGTGTGATGATATTAAATTCAGATACCAATAATATCTTTCAAACACTATCAATGGAGGACTACAGAAGAGTTATGAAGGTTGTTGAGTCAGCTATTTTATCAACTGATCTTGCTGTTTATTTCAAAAAAAAGAACAAATTCATGGAATTAATTGATGATGGAGAATTTGACTGGCAGAGCGAAGAAAAGAAAGAATGTAAGTTATTATCATGATATCGTCGTCCTAGAAGCAAAAGAGCGTAAGTGCCAATGATATGCCTCTCCGTTATTATATATTGTTAAAAGAAATGGAAAAACCATTGGAAAAATGATCAATAATAAAATACGTCTTTTTCTGGTATGATCTCTCATAACATTTCGCAAATTTTCTAACATTATCAGTAATATAAGGGCATACATCTAGAAGATATGCCCTTTTGGCATTATGAACTTCTGGGTGATAAAACGAAATAATAAGAATAATAAGAATAACAAATAGGCGATCAGACTGAATATACGCCCTATTCACACTATACATTGGCAATTACGACCTTTTGTTATCCTGATTTATAGTCCGTTATTTTTGTCTATTACATCGTGGAAAACATTTTCAGATGTTTTTTGAACATACGCCCCTTTCTTTTCGAATAGTAGTTATTTTTTGTCACTTACGCCCTTTCCTGCTTCTGGCACGATGATATTAATCCCTAAGGAATTGATCCTGTGTTTTTTTTCCAGGATTATTTTTGGTAGGAAAGACTTTGAAGTTTTCAGATAAATTTATTGAATTTTGTCAGTTTTCTTTGAAGTATCTCATTGTTATAATAATTTTTTCGTTACAAAAAATCCAAAAAAATCGGCAGACGTGTACTAATTTCCGATACCAGAAGCAGGAAAGGGCGTAAGTGACAAAAAATAACTACTATTCGAAAAGAAAGGGGCGTATGTTCAAAAAACATCTGAAAATGTTTTCCACGATGTAATGGACAAAAATAACGGACTATAAATCGAGATAACAAAAGGTCGTGATTGCCAATGTATAGTGTGAATAGGGCGTATGTTCAGTCTGATCGCCTATTTGTTATTCTTATTATTTCGTTTTATCACCCAGAAGTTCATAATGCCAAAAGGGCGTATCTTCTGGACGTATGCCCTTATATTACTGATAATGTTAGAAAATTTTCAAAATGTTATGAGAGATCATAACAGAAAAAGACGTATTTTATTATTGATCATTTTTCCAATGGTTTTTCCATTTCTTTTAACAATATATGATAACGGAGAGGCATATCATCGGCACTTACGTCCTTTTGCTAGAATCGAAAACTTCATATTCTCTTCTCAAAATCAATGATAATACATTGTAAATTCATAAACAGCCATATCACGCTGAACACACCGTGTTCTTGTTAATTATAAATACAATAATAATTTTCAGTACTATGTGGCATGATGATGACTGCCTGTGATGTAAGCGCAATAGCAAAACCCTGGGATGTACAGCATCGTGTAGCAAAATTAGTTGCTGATGAATTTTTTGATCAAGGTGATTTAGAAAAATTACAATTAAATCAACAGCCAGTTGCAATGATGGATCGTGAACGTAGAGATGAATTACCACAAATGCAAGTTGGTTTTATCGATGTTATTTGTTTGCCATTGTACAAAGTTATGGCTGAAACATTTCCATGGATAATGCCATTGTATGAGGGTACTGCTGATAATAGAAAACACTGGCAGGATTTAGCTGAAAAAGTTGAAATGGGATTGACGTGGATTGATAGAGATACAATTGAAGAGCCAGTTGAAGAATTTGTATCGCAAGAGCCCAAAGATATTGAATTTACAGTAACAACATTGAATTGTCCACAAGAAAAAAAAGATAATAATTCAGCAACTGGAAAAACTAGTGATTTTCCAAAGAGTGCACTTGGTAGATTTGCATCATTAAGAAAAGGTGGTAGATCAATTGGTAAAGGTGTTAGACACAGATTGAGTAGATCACTCTATGCGCGAAGTAGCTCGGAGGATAATGGTAAAGCCAAAGTATTATTACCAGAGAGAAAAAATAAAAATAAACTGTGTTTACTTATTTGACGGCTCACAACGTCGAGCGCTCTGGAAAGTATTCCCGAGTGACTTGCTATTTAAATGAGTTTTCACGATGAAAAAAAAAACGATTTTTTTTTGTTCTTTTCTGAAAAATCAACTTGTCCCACTTTTTTTTACCACAATCTCTTGATGATGAATATATCTTTGTACTCTAGACAAGGGGTTTTTATTTTAGATAAGAGTATTGAAGTGCTGAGGGATTGAAGAGAATTTTTAACATGAGAGTAAATTTTTAAAATTGATTAGACTTGAAATCCTAGTCAGTGGCTAGTCAGATTCATTCATCAGTTTGAGTTCTAGGCATTGGAGAAATTGTATTGGAGATTCGTTGGTGAGAAGGGTCATGACAATCTATTTTTTTGTAGGAAAAAAAAAAGATGAAAATGCGGGAAAAAATTTTCCCGTGTGTCAATGTGGAGGAAATCGTGTGGATTGTCTTGAACTTATTTTTTGCCTTCGAGTATTGAAAAGAGGGGGATTGTGAATTTTTGTGTATTATATAGATTAAATTTAGAATGTAAAATTTTGTGATCTCACGAGTTTTTAAAATGAAGAGAAGAGATTAATATATATATATATATGGTATAAATAAATGAATGAAACTCATAATAAAATAAATAATTGAGAATTAATTTTTAACAAAAACATAATGTGAGATTAATTACGTGTCTTTGTTGTTTCTCTGGAAATTCTGTCCAATTCTTCTGCTCAGACGAGAAGCACGTTATTTCAGCTCACAAAATCAATAAACGAGAGAGAATAAGGAGCAAAAGAAAAAACGACAAAACGACAGTATTTATCTCTAACCATGAATTAGTCAATTTCAGTAAAGAAAAAAAACAAAAAAATATCTCTTAAAAAACCAAAAGAACTTGTTTAACTTTGTCGACACTTTCTTCAATTCTTCATTATTTCGTGGAATAAAAAAATTTATGAAAAATAATTACCATTAAATTCAAAAAATTGAATTCTTGTATCGATGAAATTAATTTTGATTGTAAAACATGGAAGGGATTAACGTGATGTGAATTAAACTAAGAAAATATTCAAATTTTAAAAGAAGTAAAATGAAAACAGATTTCTAGTCTTTTTGATATAAGTAGAAGAATTTTAAAAATGATAAATGAGAAAAGAAAATACTGTCAAATAAAAAATGCATGAATATAAAATAAATTTTTGGATGTAATATAATTAAATTTTAATTTCAATGAAGAATGAAAAATTACTGAGAGAATCATAAAATTATGATATTATTCAAATTTTTTTAAATCCTTCATTTTCCTTTTATTATTAAAACATTTAGAAATTACAGTAGTACGAGTGACGCAGTTTGTCCAGTCATTTCATTCGATCGTCAAATGTTACTTTATTTTCTTCTTTAAATTTAAATGACTGAATTTATTTTTCCTACAAATATGCTTAAATTAAAAATAACAAGACCATTCCACGATAATCATACGTACCGATATTATTTATCTATTTACACTTTTTTTTTTTTTTCAAATTTTCATTATTTTGAAAATTTCTTCAGCTCAATCCATTGTCAAAAGTGATTCATGGTAATCGCAATAAATACGTCGAGAAAGAAGACAAAATAGTGATTAAAAAAAAGTATTATATTATTCAATTTTTCTTTCATTTATTTTCTTTTGTTCAGACTTATATTGTAATCGGAAAGATTATCGTAGTGAGCACATGAAATTATTCAGTGTTGCACACATTATAAATCGCCAATTACATCAATATTATTTTTTAGAAAAACAATAACGTGCTTGACACGTCTCTTATATTATGTTTTTTTTTTTAAATTTCATTTACTCTTAGCCGATCCGTAGAATTCTTGTGTTCGAATTGATTACCAAAATTCGATAAAATATGATTAATGACGCATAAAAGAACAAATGCATAATCTCTGATCTCACGTTTTCCTTTATCTTTTTTTCATCAATTCTTCCTCATTTATTGCCTTTTCACAAACAAATAAAACGTAAAAATAAGATTTCTGCGAAGAGATTGATGGAAGATTTAATAAGTGAAGAAGATAGAGAGTCACGAGCATCATACAATAAAAAAAAAGAATTGGAATATTAATGAATAATTCAATTATTTACATAATAAACAATTGTTCCTCAATAAATGCATTTTGTTTCATGATATATTTTCATTATTTTATTTTCATCGAATCTAATCTCTATGCTTTAATTAAATCGTAGCTATTCAATCTATTGTTGAATTTAAAGAAAGAATTATCTGGAAAATAATAGGAAGAATGAAATAAAATTGAGAATTTGTGAAAATTTCTCGACTGTAGATGAATTAAAAAAAAAAATTGATAATCACGCAACGAATCACACTTGCCAGGTAATGAAGACGATAATTGCGCATCACGAGGGACTCATTCATAACTTTTCCATATAATTTTGGTTTTTGTTGTTTTTTTTCAATAAAAGAGAAAGCTCCTCGGTTGAACGCAGAATGAGTCACATGAAGAATTCAGCAGATTGGCTAACATGCAGTCACGATGGTGGTCTATCTAATATTGATATCTCTATAAGTCTGAGACCACGTGTAGTTGGATCAGTCAATAATAAACCACGTGGCCTGTATATTCTGTCATTTTGTTCGCATATAAATTTAGCAACTTTACGTAAACACTTTTCATAATGTGTCTCAGTACATATGTAAATTAGATAACCAGTTAAACATGCTAAACATCCTTCGCAGTACGTTGAACAACTTCCACGTTCAGCTTCAGCAAAATAATTGTTCAATTGATTTATCGTGTACTCGAATGTCTCTGGATCCAACTGTGAATATTATTTTTCATTTGTTTCATCTTACATTTGAATTATTGTAGATTCAGTGGAAAGTGGGGTAAAATGGATATTGACATGAAAAGACTTGGAATGAATTTTTTCCAACGATTCCATTGAAAATCTGAGGAAAATTTCCGATGAAAAGCGTGTGTTAGAATTGATTTTTCTGAATTTTTTGAAAATCTCAATTTTTGTGAGAATATTTTCGAGGCCAATCTAAAATTGAAAGTGAGATTATTCTCTATCGATTCATGTGGTTTGGGAAAAAAAATGATGGATTTTCAAAGATGATGTGATGAAAAAAACTGATGTTCATTAAATGAGCCAAAATTCACTCAAAAATCAATTGGAAAAAAAATGAAAACCACATAAATCAATGGGAAAAAATCACACCTTCTATTTAAGATCGGTCATAACTCATTGGAACCAATAGAATCGGCGATATCTCAAAAAAGTGGCATTTTTGATTTGATACCTGATTTTCCCCTGAAGAAGATGAATTTTCCAAAAATTATCAAAAAATTAATATCGCAAAAATTTTTCAAGGTAAATTTTCTCATCCTTTCAATGAAATCATCAGGAAAAAACCCATCTCAAACATTTCCACTGAATTCTCGTCATTTTCATCATCATAATATAAAAACATCGAAACTAAATATCCCCCTTTTCCCCCATTAACGTAATTGGAAATTTTGATTGAATACAATTAATTAATTTGCAATAAATTCTGTGAAAAAATCCATTTTCCCTCTGTTCATTGCTTTTCTTCAAATATCTCTTACATTCCAAGATATGTGATAAAAAACACTTGCATAAGCAATTTCATCATAATGAGGTAATGAACATAATTAATGCACTAGAATCATTCATTTCCTATTACGTCAGGCAACAATCTTCTTCCTCTACAAGTAGATCAATTGTAAAAAAAAAAAAAAATGGGTTTCAAGACTTACTCTGTCTGAGAGCTCTGTTGGAAATCTTGTTTGGAATTTAACCATCGTACCCTGTGTGTAATCACGTTGTACAAATACTTTCATGCAATTTTGTGGTGGTCCATTACCAGCTTGACCTCGACCACCACCCATATCCTGAAGTGGCACATGATTTCCCTGATTGAGAAAAGAATAACAAAAATATGAAACTTTTTTTTCATAATTTATAGATTCATATCATAGTGAAATTAGCAGATGTCCGAAAATTTTTGCAATTTTTTTGAACAAAAATCAATTATGACAGGAAAAAATATATGTAAAAAATTTGCACTTGCAGTTTTTTTTTCAAATTTTCTACGTGTGCATATGGAAATTAAAAATTTTGATTTTTTAAATAATTTAAATAAATATCATAAATTATTTAGGAGTATTTCATTAATTTCTGATAGCAAATAGGAACAAAAATATTTTGTCAACAAATAATTTTGGGGTTAGAGAATTCACTTTATTGTTTCTGGTAAAAGTGTTAATTTTAACGAATAAATTATTTGTTCGAAGGATTTAATTAAGTAAGAGAGAAAAAAATGGAGCAGATAAGATAATAAATGATTTTATTTACCAGTGGCATTTTAATCTTCGTTTTGATAATACAGAGGCCAATTTTCTTTGATGGAACTGAACGATCAACGTTATATTTTAAAACTTCTCTATTCTCGAAAAATATGCACAATGCTGTTAAATAATTCTTTACAATTGTCAAAGTCCAGGACAATCTCGAGATACGAGCGAGTGACTCTGTACTATTTATTATTTTATAAAATGTGTACCCGCAATTTTTTCTTGCAAGGTAAAAACACAGCTTCAGCAGGTCAGCAGTTAATCAACAGGAGAGAAAACGGCTGGAAGCCATTGCAATTGCGCGCGCATCCGACCTCTTTTTTTTTTTTGGACAATGGATACAAATGAAAAGGTACCAAAAGAAGAAGTTTGTGATTAAGGGGTCTGTCTACTTTGGACGCCTGAAAAAAACGCTATTTTCACCATTTTTTTTTAAGAATACTGTTATGTTTATTGATATAAAACTTGTTGGGCTTAAGGGGGGGGGGGGGGGGGGGTTAAGGGTTTACGCGTGGAGAAAGAAACACTTCTTTTACGATTTTTTTTTGGACATATAGATTAAGCAGATTTACTGAAACCTTTCGAACATTATTAAGCATGGACTGAACAACATTGAGTAATTTTTTTATGCAAAAATATCCACTAATAACGGAGCTTTTCCAAGAACGTTTCTTCGAAATAGACGATTTGTGGTGATCACTGTATCTCAGCTGGAAATTATCAGAAATAAAAAACCATTGAAATTTACTCAAAGTATCATTAAATCCTCCCCCCAACGTTCTCTGATTATTTTTTTTTTCACATTAAAGGGGTTTTCTACCAAAATTGTGCCACAAAATGGCGCAATTTTTTGTAAAAAATAGCAGTTTTTACTTTAAATGACCACCAAAAATAGAAAAATGAAAAAAAAAATAATCAGAGAACGTTGGGGGGAGGATTTGATGATACTTTGACTAAATTTCAATGGATTTTTATTTCTGATAATTTTCAGCTGAGATACAGTGATCACCGCAAATCGTCTATTTCAATAGACGTTCTCAGGAAAGCTCCGTCACCGGCTTGTTTGTGGATATTTTCGTATAAAAAAATTACTTCATGTTGTTGAATCCATACTTAATAATGTTCAAGAGGTTTCAATAAAGTTGCTCAATCCATGCGTCTAAAAAAAATTCGTAAAAAAAGCGTTTTTTTCACGCGTAAATCCTTACCCCCCCCCCCCCCTTAACAAAAGCATTCTTGAATTACACAAAAACATTTTTTTGAATTGCTTTCAACCACTTCTTCAGTGTGAAAATTCCAGGTAAACAGGAGTTCTCTAAAAGTGCGCTGTTGAAAAAATCTTAACAAAGGCCCATCTGAAAAAAAAAAATTGAATGGTTTTAGGTTTGGTGTGGTAGTGGCTATATCCCGAACCTCGAATATTAATTTATATGCAAAATTAACAAAATGGCGGATAACCGAAGAGAAAATAAATTAAAAAACGTGTTTTTTTGCACGTTTTTCCCCCTAAAAAAATAGTAAATATTAAAATTTAGCAATAATTCTGGTTCGGGATATAGCCACTATCACACTCAACCTAAAACCATTCAATTTTTTTTTTCAGATGGGCCTTTTTTGAGATTTTTTCAACAGCGCACTTTTAGAGAACTCCTGTTTACCTGGAATTTTCACACTGAAGAAGTGGTTAAAATCAATTTAAAAAAATGTTTTTGTGTAATTTAAGAATGCTTTTGTTAAGCCCAACAAGTTTCATAGTAATAAACATAACAGTATTCTTAAAAAAAATTGGTGAAAGTAGCGTTTTTGTCAGGCATCCAAAGTAGACAGACCCCTTAAGGGGTTTGGGGAGTTATCTCCAAAATATTGGAAGGAAGATTCATGAAGATAATAAAGCAGAGTCTGGCGAAAATAATATTAATCAATACTCTATAATGGAGAAAATTCAAGAAGATTGTTCCAGATGAAAAAGAACTTAGCTTAATTCCCCCTTTACCAACGCGCTGGTAAAGTAGTAATTTTGCTAAGTTCCCTCGCTGTTCTTATCATCCTATACATAAGTTCCAAGTTTGATAATCATTCTCATTTATTATTCGACGGTGGAAAAATTCGAAAAAATTATGGTATATTCTGGATTACTTAATGAACTTGTCCTCGAAGTTTCATAAAAACGTAAGCGTTTTTCATTTTAGTACAAAAGCTGATGTTCCTCCTCAATCAAATAATTTACGAAAGTCAACTCTTTTGCGAGAGCATTAATTTTTGGCAGAGATGAATAATATTGAGGTGTTAACGTTCATCAAGTCATTTAGGCAAAGTGAGCGGAAAATTTATTGGAATAACCGGATAAAATAGGTGAGTTTGAATTTTTTGAAGAATACTGCATCACAAATTATCAGCGATGAAATTAGGCTTGGAGTTTACCAGCAGTGCATAACAAATAGCAAACATCACAAGTTGAAAATATCCCTGACCACTTTGATAATTGTTGAAAATACTGGAAATGATAGATTCGAATTTTTTAAAATTCTCTTTTCATGATCTAACAGTGGAGGAGTGAAGTGCAGGTGAGCGATGTGGAAAAAGGAAATCGCGAAGAAACATAGGGGAGACTGGGGCAAAATGGACCAGTTTCTTAAAATAATTTAGGATTTTTTTTTGAAAGTTAAGGCCTCTTCAAGAAAATTTCAAAAAATTCAGTAATAATGTCCACATACTTCAAAATTAAGTCCTTTATAAAAAGAAAATCATTCATCATGTTACCATGGTGGTAACATTTTGCCCCAGTCTTCCTTATATTGATCTTGTTTCACGTCCTCAGAACTGATTCTATGAGAATCGAAAATATCAAAAAAATCGTTTCCAGACAAATTTTATTCCATCCTCAGATTTCTGAAAATATCTCGAAAACTCAGCGGCATAGTGCGATTTTCCCTGCATCCTTTTTGTAGCTCTTGAAATTCTCTATAAAAGGATTAAAACAAAATCGCTCTATCTCGATTAGTTTCTGACATATCCTTAAAAAACTGCTGATGGAGTAAAATGAATTTTTCGGAAAACTTTATACTGAAAAAATTATTCAGAGATTTTTTCGAGACGATCAATTGCGCGAAGAGATCTGAAAAAATTTGAACAGGTACTCTAACATGTCTCTATTGTTGGTGAATTTTTTCGATTCATTTTCTTAGAGGCCTTCACATTAAAAAAAATCTCGAATGATTTTGTCCTACTGGTCCATTTCGCCCCGATCTTCACAAATTTGCCCTATTAAAAAAAAGCACCATTTCTTCTTCAGAAAATCATAAGAAATTAATTAAAAGCCTTAAGCACATTCACTCATCTCAGAAAAAGCAATTGAATTTCTATTATTAACTCATAATCTGCAATAAAAAATTCCTTCAACAATTCATCCCAGAAATTCGGCTTTATTCCATAAGTCAATAGCATTCGTGATCCGATGAATGAAAGTAACTTCAACCAAGAGAAAAAAATATAAACAGCTGGATTTATGCTCTTTGCGTTGAATAAAAGAAAGAACGAGTAAAAACTGAAGAAATAAAAAACAAAATCATGAATCTTTCTTTGTTTTCTCTGCTTCTGCAGTTGAATGCTGAAAGAAAAAGCGTACGATCTTATAAACATTGATTAATATCAAGTTTCCAGTATTTTCCTTCTTTTTATTGTATGCCTCCACTTATTTCAACCAGGAGTGACACATTGAAGGGAAATTGTGCATCTTAGTTTTACAGGTATGATAAATTTTTTATTAAAATTTCCAACTCGTCTGTCTCTATGGAAAAGGGATTTTGGAATGAAATTGTCAGTCACTGCTGTCTCAACTTCAACTATATCAGTGTGTTTATGTACATGTGCTTGTGTGTGTGTGTGTTGATAAAGGTAGTAGAGCTGTTCACGAAATCCACTTGATGAGATAGGAGCATTATTGAACGCATTGTTTCCATCAAGTACCATTGTTCCTTCTTGTCTCAACGTGAATTGCATCCAAACACAGAATGGGAGGACAAAAGAGTAGGCACAGTGGAAAACTTTGGATTCTGTCCATCGACGAGGATACTTAATTCCATCAAACACTTGAATTTATTGAAATACTTTATGTGTTCATCCATTTTTTTTCAACCCACGAGTTTGAAACTTCCAGTCTTCGTTAAGTTAGTATCCGGGAGTATGGTTGATTAAACAGAAAAGAAAATGAGAATTTGTCAGTTAGTTTCCAATGGATTGCTGATAATTCGGGGAAACGTGCTCCAATTTACACGAAAAAGTGATTAAACTATTCAAAAGTCATATTTTCAGCTTGTGAATATAATTTTTTTTTGTTTCTCGATTTTTGTTACATTACTAATCTCCTATCATATGCATGAGGTAGAAAGAGAGGCAAATAGTTACGACTACCTTCTAATTAAAATTTCTCAGTAACTATACCTACGCTGAATTTTTTTTTTTTTTTTTTTTTTTGAATTTAAATTTGAGTAAGAAAAATTTAGAATGTACGACTAATGGCGTTTTCGATTTGCTGCACTGCACCGGTGTAGTGTAGAAAACTAACCTAATGTGAGCGCCCTCACGCGCGGCTCTTTTAAAATTGTTCGGTTCGAGTAAAATAGTCTACATTTTTGTTATTAAAAAAATTAGAACAAATTGTCATTAATTGAATGAAGCAATGCTTCACGAATTATAGGATTTTTAAGAATCAAATCGTGATTGCGAAGAAAAAATGGTAATATTAATGGAAAATGATTTGACGACATGAGGTCAAGGCACTCTGAGCATGAAAGATTTTACTGAAAATATTGTGAGCAATTTTGCAGATACACAGGTGCGGGTATTAATTGTAACTATACGTATCTTTCCATCTGAACAATTGCTAACAATATTTTCAATGAAATCTTTGGTAGTCAGAATGCCTTGACCTCATGTCGTTAAATCATTTCCCATTGATGCTGCCATTTGCTCGTTGTCATCACGACTCGATTCTGAGAAATTCAGTAATCCGTCAATCATTGCTTCATTCAATTGACGGCAATTTATTCTTATTTTTTAACAAAAAAAAATGTAGAATATTTTATTCAAACCGAATAATTTTTAAAGAGCCGCGCGTGAGGGCGCCCACATTAGGTTAGTTTCCTAAACTACACCAGTGCAGTGCAGCAAATCGAAAACGCCATAAGTAATGAAGTTATCCTCAATGCACATTATTATTTATCCTTTTTGTATATTTTTTTTTGTATATATATGTATGCTAATAAATCTACACAGTAGATTTCTAATGCAAATAAAAAAATAAAAAAATTTTATACCCTGAATTGGATATTTTTTTCTTCTATTAATTAGTTAAAATGCTGTTCTTTTTGCCAATAGTTTTCGAATAACGGGTCAGCTGGGTGGTTTCTTTTTTCTTAGTAATTTCGTTATTTCTGTCCGATTTAGGGCGTTTCGTCTCCACTACTACTAGTTTAAGTAACTTTGATAATTCATATCTCATGAACTACACGGGCAAAAATTATGAAGAAACTTAGTAGAATGTAAAAAAATACAATCTTTAATACGGCATCAGAAAAGTAAGGGGTTAACTACACTTGAGTTTCCTGGGATACTACCTTATATTCATTGATTTGCCTTTTTTTTCGTCCTAATTAATTAAGGAATTAACGGTCGAGTGACCTCTAAGATTTGATCACCAATTAGCGTAATTAGAGAATCGAAAAGAGTAAAGGTATAGTTGTGCAATCAATTTGTTTCATTACTTTGCTGTAAAATACTTTCAAAACATTTTATAATCCAATTATTTTATGAAACATGAAAAAAAATCTATTAGCTTGAAAGCTATCCAAGTGGCCTAAATCGTTAGAATAAAAAAATTTCCGAAAATATCTATATATTTTTTTATTAAGTAGAAATGAAATTGCCAGTGAAAAAACAAAAAAAAATACCGGTGGGGTAAAAGGATCACAAGGGGTGAAATGGTTACATTCCAGTCTTGATGTTCCATATTACGGAAATCGCTCGAAATCAATGGAAATATAAAAAATACGTTTTTTCCTGATGATTCCATCGGGAAGCTGTGAAAATTTCCGATGGAAATCATCCGCCAGAATTGTTTTTTTTTTGAGTTTTTAAAAAATTCGATTTTTCGGTCAATTTTTTTGGATTTTGTCATCAATGTATGTAGTTCCAACAGAAAACTATCGTTTTTCCAAATAGATGTGGAGCAAAAACTGATTTCCAGAAAACGGGCTATAAGTAATTAAAGAATTGTTAAAAGAAAATTTAGAACTACATAAATCAATGAGAAATGAGCTCATCTTCCATTCAAAATCAATCCCAAATCGCTACGATCAATAGAACCGTAGATATCCTCAAAAATGTGAATTTTTAAAAATTTTGGCCAAAAGAGTAGAATTCTCAAGAACTTCAAAAAAATTAATTACGACACATGTTTTTCACCTAAAATTCCCTCAGCTTTCCGATGAAATCATCAGAAAATTTCTATCTCGAACCGTTGGAGTGGAAATTGGAGTGTTTTATTTAAAATTTTAATTAATCTTGAATCAATTACAAGTCAATGAATTTATTCACAAAAAATATTTTCTCAATGACGTTTTATTGTCTTCGTTTTTATTCGCGGTCCATCAGTTGACAATGTGCGCAGGTCCATTTCAGTGGGGAAAATACGATCGTCGCATTTCGGTTCTTTCTAATCCTTGGGTGTGGTGGGAGATATACGTGTGGCCATAGAAACACAGTGGAAGAGGAAGAGAGAGAGAGAGAAATGGGCATAAAGAGTGGGGAGGACTTTGCTCTCTTGCCTTTTATCGCGAGAGCTGCTGCTACTGCTGCTGCGGCTCCTGCTGCTCTGCGCAAAACTATCTTTCAACCCCTCGCGTATAGAGAAAATGATCCAGCGCCAGCGCGACGCGAGTACCGGCTGATTGTTTATTAGTGACTCAATTCAGTACGTGACACGTGCGTGTTATGAATAAAAATAATAAAAATATATATGAAATTTACATAATTGTGACGATTAAATTTTCCTGAGGAAAAGAAAATTATTGATTGGATAAGAAAGTGCACAGTTAGTATTGTCTTTATAATTAATGGAAATTTTTTTGTTTTTTGTTTCTATCCTTTTCATTAGGTACTCGATAAAACTTGAATTTGTTTATCAGTGAAAGCTTTTTTTTCGAGTGAAATATACGGGGAACGCTTTTCATCTCAAACTCAAGATTTTTGTGTGAGTCACGACTCGTTAAAGTCAATCTCTAAAAAATTTTTTTACTCCAGACAATTCAACAATTTTCATTGATTATCGCATATTTCAATTTAATTCAATTTCCTCATCTCTTTTTTTCATTGCCTCGTCAATTTATGAAATGTCGAATGATTTTTTTTTTTAATATTTCAAGCTCCAGTGAATTTCGTGAATTTATGAAAAAAAATGTCAAATATCAATGAATCATCAGAAAATTGAGGTTTACGAGTTTTTTTCCCCCGTGGGATTTTGTGCGCGGTGCGTGAAAATTGAGGGGAAAAATTCGATAAACAAAAATAAAACACATTTATCAATTTCAAATGACACAACAATTCGAAGTGGATACATCAATTCTAGTAATTGAATTTATTCATCCACTACTTTTTTTTTCCATTATCTCGTTGTTTCTTTGAGAAAAAAATGTGGAAGGGAATTTTTTTTCCCACAATATAAAGTAGAAAAATTGGATAACTTCAAAGTGCATGGAAGCAAACAACTTTTTAAAGTTTCGTGGTTGAGGTGAAAATTTACACTACCACAAAACGTGACTGGATACAAACAAAGTTTCTCCATCCACAGAGATACAACGTCAAAGTACATACCCATGGGCTTTAGCCCAACCTAGTTATCTCTTATCTTCCCGAAAAAAGCTCGTACGACACCTTTTTTTTCCTCTTTTTCTTTCTTTTTTTTTCTCTTCCACTGAGCGAAATAGTCTCATTTCATTGTGGACTCGATTTAAAGGCCCCTTGAGATGACAATAGAGGTAAAATCCTTGTACCCACCATCAGCCCGAGTGTTTTGATTTTCTCCTATTAATTAGGATCTTATTAATTCAGTGAATGGATGAAAAAAAAATTGAAATCGAAAAATTATGCGGAATATTGTGATTTTTTCAGTTTTTTGAGAATATCTCTGAAACTAAGCGAGATAAAGTGATTTTGCTTTGAGATTGTTTTGCAGTTCTTGAAATTCTCTATAAACCCATTTTTGGGAAAATGTGGGAAAAATATGGTAAAAAAATGGGGAAAATTTCCATTATTTACAGAGATATTCAAAAAAAATGGTGACAATGAAATAAATTCAAAAAATTCATGTTTTTTGAATCTAACTTGATTTAATTCATCCGATAGAATTATTTGATAAAGGTAAAATTAATCGGCACATGCAGGGTCAGCTTCCTAATTTCTTCTAGATTTTTCCTTAAAGTTGAATTTTGTTCCGCAGATCCGTTTTTACCCATTTCTTGAATCGTGTCTACTGTATTCTCATGAGTCCAGTTGAATTGATCGTCCTTCTTGTTTTTTCCCCCTAGAGATCATTCCAGACATCTTCACTCCCACCAATTGACCCACCCACGCTCAGACACGAACGCAAACTTTCTTTTCAAATAAGTTGTGGATTAAATGTCCCCGAGATTATTTTTATTCAAAGAATCCAAATTGTCCATTCTGTGATTCGATTTTCGAATAATAAAACAAAAAAAAAGGGCAAACGCTGAGAAGAGGCGAAAAAAAGGAATTTATCGTGTTTTCTGAGTGAGACCCTTTCTAAATTCGACTCCTCTCAAACTAAAAAAGAAAGGGAAAAACAAGGGAGAAAGACTGGAGATGGTCGTTCGTCCAGTTATTTTTTTTCTCAAATCTCCTCGAATTTTTTCCCTCAAATTATACTGAGGCCTTTATAGATTATAAGAGAAGGTGGGGTAAAATGGACACTCCAATTGAACGGTTCAAGATTGAAATTTTTTAATAATTTCATCAAAAAACTGAGGAAATTTTAGGCAAAAAACATGTCAAAATTTTTCTTTTCAATTTTTTAAAAAATTCCCTTTTTCGGCCAAGTTTTTAAGAAGTTTTCCCTTTTGAAAATCGAAAAAATTCAATTTTTCAGCGATATCTCTTGTTCTGTTGAACGTAGCAACCTAGAGTTGATCTCAAATGAAAGATGAGCTCATTTCTCATCGATGTATGTAGTTCAAATTTTTTTTCAAATCAATTTTTCAAATGTTTATAGGTCATTTTCTAAAAAAGACGTTTTTGCCCTATAAGTACTTGAAAAATGCATATTTTTTTTTGGAAACCCCATAAATCGATGGAAAATGAGCTTATCTTTCCCTTACGATCAACTTCAGGTCGCTACGATCAATAGAACCAGAGATATTCCCAGAAAACTGGAATTCCTCAAAAACAGAAGGCTTTGACCTTCAAATGTTGCGCAAAATAATGAATTTTTTTAAAAATTCCAGAAAATAACTTCTGACACATGATTTTTATAGGAAATTTCCTCATCTTTCCAATGGAATCATCAGAAAAAAACTATCTCCAATATTTCCATCTATTTCGAGTAAACTTCATAGTATAAAATCTCAAAACCAACCCGTGTCCGTTTTACCCCTTGTATCCATTTTACCCCACCTTCCTCTATGTATATATATATATATATCCCTTCATTCTTTATTCTCACTAGTCCCTCCCCGCATTTTCTAAAACACACCACGAGATATAAATTGTCAAGCGTCATAGGATTAATCATAGACCCATGGTTCAGCCTCCATTTATTTTTCATATTTATTACTCTTCACATTCATACATTTTTATTAATACATATTTTCATTATTCATTTTTCTTTTGATAATTCAAAAAATTTTAGTTTTCCATTCTTTCATTCTACTCTCTCTCTCTCTCTCTCTCTCTCTCTCTCTCTCTCTCTCTCTGCCTGAATATCCAAATACTTCCTGTTGTTTTTCATAGAACAATGAAATACTTCTTGACCGAGTTATGATAATATTTAATCCATTTAACTGCTGGTTGTTACATACAGATACAAATATACATTATATACTTGCATTAGTATCTAGTATATTTGAAATACACTGACTTTATGTGTATCGATATATGTATCCCCCCCTGTACATTGGGTTGAGTTAATCCAGTTAAACGTAAACTACTGATACTTTTGCACAGTGTAGAACACTCGGCTTCTTCTGATTTTTCAATTTCATTCACATTGCCATCTAATATATTGCATTTTTTCATGCATCAAGTTGAATAATAAAAATTAAAATTTTGCTATTTTTTGCTCTTTTTTTTTTTAGAAATTCATCATGCACATTTCCTTTTCTCTGAATGGCCAGTGAATTTTTTTGAAGGATTAAAAACACAATTGTGGAACTGATGTGACTGCGAGTGCAAGTGTACTGTGAAGAAAAAAAATTGTGCAGTGTGTATTTTTTTTTGTTTTTTTCTCTTATCAAAGGATCATGATGATAAGTAAGTGAATTTGAATGATAGTTTACGTGATACAAAATAGTGTCAGGGTAGTGAAAAGATGCTTGAGCATATGGAAGGACAGGTGGAGAAGTAAAAGAAGACGAGGCCAGTAGGCCGAGTGCTTTTTTTCTAAAGTAATTATTCTATGTCACGTTCCATGTTTCTGTACTATCCATTAAATTTTATCTTCAAATAGAAAGAAAGGGATAATAATTAGTGATAAAATTCATGAATTTAAGAAGACATTTTCGTGTGTATTTGTACTGATTGGGGGTAGATACTAAAGAAATTGGAGGCAAAGACGAGAAGTGCCTTGGACTGCTGGATTAGAAGCTGATGAATTTATCTGGAGAATAATTTTTAAAAAAAGGGTAAATTAAATTTAAATAATAAACATATTGTGTCAAATGATGGTGATTGGTGCATCGGGCTGGGCATCGGGAGCCTTTGATCGTAATAGAGAGAAATGAAGTTATCAGTGTCGGCTTATAGAGCCCAGGCCAGTGCCCACAAGAAGATCCTTTGTAATTATCAACATCAGTTGAGTTACGGTGCTACAATCCAGGCATCAACAGCCCGGACCACCTCAGATCCCGCAGCGGTCCTCTCTGGCCTCACGGTAATGTGCCAAGATATTTTATTCATTAATTCATACTGTTTCAATTATTAAGACTGTGCTTTTATAGTGAAATTTCTCATACTTGTTTCATAAATTTCCTCTCGCAGCCTCTCGGATGCAATTTTTTTTGTTGTAATTTCTGATACTGAGAACAGCTACTCTCCGAGGAGGTAATGAAGCTGATGGACCTTTTTTTTTTGAATGCTTTGAAATTCTCTGCAGGGTTTATTCAGTAAGAGCTGATGGATCTGATGATTTTTTTCTCCAAAAATCAAACTTTTGACAATTAATGTTACTGTGATAATGAAATCAATGGTTATGAAATGAGCACACATCTGACAATTTTTTCGGATTTTCTTTTAAACAAATCAATTATTATAAAAAAAAACATATTTAAAAAATTTGCATCTGTAGTTTTTTTTTTATTTTTTACATGTACATATTTTTCTTCATTTTTCAAAATAATTTGTTTCTTAAAAAAAAACAAAAACTAAATATTGTCTGCTATTTTTAGTATTCGTTACTAGTACTGGGTAGAATGAATGAAGATTTTCATTCAAGTGGAACGCCTGTGCAGAAATATCTGCTGAAGTTTGTAAAGATGCTCCAGCATGTCTTACTTGTTATCGAATTTTTTTTCGCAATCGTTTTCCGAAAAAAATTTTGATGCATTTTGCATTCACCTCACTCTATTCATTATTCCAGAAATTGTATTTTCCTCAGGAAATCAGCTTCATTATTTCCCAAAAATACAATTATTGCATAATTCTCGTGCATGAAGTATCGCTACAGTACTCGTAATAACCCCGAAAAATTCTAAAAATTATATTATTCAATAGTGCCACTTGATTCGCATCAAACAGTTGCCAAGTGGTTATAAAAAGTAACTGAGTTAAATTTATATCCTATGTTTCTGACGTATGACTATTGATTCACGAGATTGAATGATGTCAGAAGTGGTCAAAATTGCATTTTATATTCAGCTTATTGCCAATTATTTTTTTTAAACTCTCTTTCGAACGAAGAGCTCTTCGTTAAAATTTAATTGCGCACATGTTTCTCTCTTTTCTATTGATTCGTTCACTAGCATCGGTTTTTTTTTTTTTTTGTAAATATTCAACTATTCTCGTACTCTCAATTTGCATTCATTGCGTAGTTGAATACTCGTATTTGTCGACTGATATTCGACAGAATCCAATGAGTTTGAAAGATCGTATTTTGAACCTGTAGATATATAGACTCTTGTGACATGGGTCAATAGGTTTGGGTGAATATAATGGATCCATTTGAAGAGTCTTCAAATCTGCAGGATTAACGTGAAAAAGAAATGGGATCCAGAGGCAAATGTTTTGTCATGGCTAACGATGTGTTGAGTTTGACCGTGGACATATGTGGCTTTTGAAATGAATTTCTCATGCAGAATTGTACTATGATGAATCCAGGCAGATGGACAAATTGAGACGATGAAAATCAGAAGATTAAATATTGGAGGTCTAAACAGTTGTTGGCTATTGGTGATGTTGAATTTGAGAGTTTGCTTCGATGCACATGCGACCATTTTGTCAGTTTGGAAAACAATTGTTGAATTGTTTGGCTGGACAGAAAGTTCTCATTCTCTGTTACTGGATGAACTTTGCATTCAAATTCTCCTTCGTTTGACTAGAAATTCTTTGATGCTATTTTTTGCATCTTTTGTAATATTTCTTTACCTACTATTTTTTTAACTCGATTGGAAGCCTCCTTGTAGTGGGAAAAAAGTGAAAAATTCTTACTATTCCCATTATAAGCTCCAGTATTTTGGTTTTAGTGAGCAGATGAAAAAAATATTAGTCGAGGAATTATTCAGAATATTTTGAATTTTCCTCTATTTGTAACGGTTTTTCGAGCATATCCTGGAAACTGAGCGAGATAGAGTGATAGTTGTTCGAAGATGGTGTTTTGAGCGTGTTGATTTTATTCGTTGAATTTCAGGGTGGATTGTGGGAGGCCGTTTTTATGAAGGTGAAGAAAGTGATAGTTGAGTTTTACACTGAGCCGCAAGGCAAAACCGTTTTATTTGGAACGGACAAAAGCCCGCTCGTCGAGAGATAATATACACATCACGTTAAATAAATTAATGGTTGATTTTCACCATTATGCAATTATTAGTTGAGATACAATAAACTTTCGATTGAGAATAATGAATTAATTGAGATAATTCACTTTCTACACAAAGAGGTATTTCACGATACTTGATATACGATGTGGTGTCTCGCTTGACCGTTTAAATGAAAGTGAGACGGTTGGTGGGGAGATTTTTCGTCTCCTGGCCCGGGCCCAGTGTCGCTGGACTCGGTTCACCAATTTACCAATAGTTGATGACTCCTTTCCCACGGGAAAATAGTTGAGTTTTGAACAGATGGTTTTTATACTTCTTGAAATTCTCTACTGAACGTCTCTAGGGTAAAAAGAGCGTATCTCCGTTATTTACCGAGATATTTGAAGGAAAAAAACTGATGACAAAATTGAATCATTCAAAAAACTTTATATTCTTCGATTCGCATGCGACCACAGTTTGATCGGCAGAAAATTCGCATTCTCTGTCATTAGAACAGCTTTGCATTCAAATTCTCCTTCGTTTGATCAGAAATCCTTTGATGTTATTTTTTGCCCTTCTCTTATATTTCTTTACCTGCTATTTTTCCTTCATCTATTGTCATGTATTCAGGTAAGAAGAAAAGAAAAGATCCAGCACATTCCAATCTCTTTGATAGTGCCCCAATTGTTTTATCATAATTTCTACACTTATTTTATGCTTCGATCACACTGTTATACTGAGTATGGTTAAGATTCTCTTGAATTTCTAAATCTCCTGGCTTGCTGTAAAAGTAGCCTTTTACAAAGCTCTTTTTAAATCCAGAATGATTTCTTCATTTTGATTTTTTTCTCGCATTTTTAACTAGAGCTTGATAATCTTGTAAGCAAAATTCTTAATTGCCTTTCGTAAACCTGGTTAATTAACGTAACTTCTCACTCATTTTATGTCCTTTATTATTGGACGCAGCTGCGAATCTGGATGAGCCAGCTCACACCGAGGGCACGAAATCGTAGAAAATGCAAAATAATCGGCCAGTGGTTAGTATTCAAATATATAATATTTCTCTCATTCTTATTCTTCTGTTCTTTAAGAATTCTTTATTATTCTCATGCCCTTTTATTTTCAATGATTTTTATCTAATGAACTTGAAGAGAATGAAAGATGCATTTGAATGCAAATTATGGGTGTTTGAGAGAGAGAGAAAAAAAATTGAATAAACAATTGGTAGGACTGCTCTTTTTTTTCCTCTTCCCTAGGACAATTTCAATGCTAATTGGTTCGGCATTGAGCCAAGTCTATTCTGATATGTTCACTGCTCGGGCGCCCTCCGACGAGCGCGTCCCTAAAGCTGTTCTTTGTTTCTCCGAAAATCTCAGCATTAGCAATTTTCTCGGGGTTTATTTCTTGCTCTCCAAAACGCTTTTCTCTCCTTCCTTATCAATTTTTATATCAATAAAATTTACTGCAGCAGTAAATACTACCAATACTCTGCACTCGAGTGAACATATACATCTCTACATATTTTTTTCTATTTCTGGTCTATTGGACCATTAGGTTCTGACAGTTGTGGAGATATAATCGTAGAATTTATATACAATTGTAGCTAAATGTTTTGGGATATATGTGACACTATCGCAGTGAGTAACAACGGCATTCATTGTTTTGTAGAATTGAACGAATAGAGGGCATGTGTTCGCGTGAACAATCAGAAAACGTGGAAACGTACATGTTGGGCGTTTTGTGTGAATCCAATCATCCGTGACAACCATTTGACTCGGGTCAATACAATCTTTCTATCCTATTTTTTTTTAACTGTATAAATTGTAATAGGTGTGAAGTGCTTTTTTGTTGTTGGGAGGAAGCGTTATTGGAGCGTTCATAATTGCGCACTGGGATTTTTCTTTTCTTAATGAAAAAGAAAATCAGGGCATAAGTGTTTTCGTGTTAATAGTTTATTACTCGAAACATTTTGCAATGGAAAAAGTCACTTGAAAGTTAAAAAATAAATTCTATAGAAAAATAGAGTTTACAAACTGAAACTCGAAAGCTGGTCTTTTCACATGGTTCAAAAAAAAAGAAAATGTAGAAACTTGAAAATTTCCAATGCTATTTGTATCTGTAAAAGTTGAATCTGTCACTCGCCCCTTTTTCTAGCTCTTAAGCTTCTTTGGATTTTTCACATAGAGTTTTATCACAAATCCAGAAGTACAGTAGAATTCAATTCAGTTTTGGTAGTTCACAAAAATTTAACAATTCATTAAAATTTTGATAATTTTCATGAATTGTCATAAACTGAAACTGTTTCAAATTGAAATGAATGCGTTTCTTATCGGAAAAAATTGGGTCTCATTAGAGTTTAATAATTTCTCGTGTAATTAAACTTCATTCATCATTAATAATTGAGCATTTCCGAATGCTCCGATAAACGATTTGTCAATTGTTGATACATGGCTATCACGAAAAGGTGTTACTGGTGGATAGAATAGTGAGAATAATGATTTAACCCAGATTTATTTTATCCCTCAGTGTTACGTACACGTGCGACATCGGATATGACCTTATAAGTCCCCTCTTGAGCCATGCAAGACCTCGAAACATTGATTTTCACCGGCTTAACGTCAATTTTTCGCGTTTCAACTCGAAAAAAAAGTAGTGAAATGATGTGAACAGATAATTCGAATAAATTCGTTGTAAAAATGGAGATTAGGATCTTTTCCAGAGTGAAGGCATTCACGGAAAAATCTGTAAAAATTTGCGAATATCTTCTAGCATGTCTCTATTATTGGGTGATTTTCTCAAATTTTTCAATAAAGCCGCTGCTCCGAAAAAAATTAGGCTTTGTGACGGTTTCTTGTAAAAAATGGGAGAATTTTTTTTCATAATAACAAAAAAAAGAGACTGATCTGATTATTTTCCGGAGGAAATAATGAACGGTATGTTAGTCTTCAACTGCCAGAATCGGTTCTTTATATTAAATTAGGAACTTCGATTCGTTTGCTTTTCATCCAGACGACTCATTGAAATAGTAGAAAGAAAAAAGAGATTGGAAAGAGGAAAAAAAAATTTGAAGGACGGGAAAAAAAGGGAGCAATGAGAGTTACCATACTTCTACACTCTCCTATCTTTTCAATAGTACTACATATATATATATAGGATTAAAATAAGCGAATCTACTTGGCTCAGGGATTACACCACTCGGAGTGGATGTGGCCGTGAAATGGTTTTCCCTCTTACAATTCTGTAAATACATATTCGGATGAAAAAAAAAAATTTATAATGTCAAGAATGAATGAATGTATAGTCGAGATTTTTACAAATTTTCTATTAATTATTGGATTAGTTTTTTTGTTATTCACCGTTTTATCGTTTCATCATTCTTTACTTTTTATAATTAAAAACAAAAATGTAAAAATGGAATTATCAAGAGAATATATAAATATAATTTTCAACCATAATTAATTCATGGCTCATAATGGAATATCGAAGTGAATAGTCAAACCATTTAGTGTCTATTACGTTCGAATAATAATTACACTTGTCTTCCCTGTATTAACTTGAAATAAAAAGCTCTCTGACACGAAAGAGAGCAGTTGACCTACCCGCAGTTTTATCATTCGGGGATTTCATGAACGTACCAGTGGGAAACATCAACGAGGATCGTTACGTAGCGTGACCTAATACTATCTTAATTATCCTTTTGGGTGACGAGGGAAAGAGTAGGGATGACATCTTGTGCCAGAAACTAGAGGATGAACTCACGGATGTCATTTCACATTTCTCACTTGGTTTTAATAACAATTATATGTCAGTTCTCCTGAGAATTCATATGTTTCATCGTAATGACTCTCATCTTAAACTAATAATTCCTTGGGTAATTTAGCGACTAAAATTTATGTATTTATTTTCCTCGAGGACGCGGAAAATTTTTTTTAGAGAGTAAGTTCACTTGACATGCGGCTATTAATTTGTCAGCTTAATTTATTTTGACGAGGAAGATTCATTAGGCTTTGTTTGTGGCTTGAAAGTGGGATGGGCAAAAAGCAGTTGAGTGTATTGCGATAAAAACTAGTGGAAAATTGCCTATTAAATGTTCTTACGCAGCCTTTTCTGTTAGTTAGCAATATTAGTAATAATTAGTTAGCAATTTGCTTCCGAATGGTCAACATATTTTTCCAAATAAATTGACTTATAAAGAGTTGAATACTTGATTACTCACCAAAAGGTGGATGAAATCAGTTTTGAATATATCTTGAACGTTGTCATACATTTATTCTTCATCTAGTCTATCAAATACCATTTTCATATTCATTAAAAGTTGGTGATCATACTACATCGGGAGTTTTTCAGTTTGATTAATTTCTTAATAATCGTGCTGAGCAATTATTCCATTCGAAAACAATTGTTCAACAAAATGTCAGACTGCTCCATGAGACCTTTTCCAAGTGATTGGCATATTGCTATTCAGGTAGGCATCCATATACATATATAGGGGAGGGCGGGGCAAAATGGACCGCAGGGGTAAAATGGACCCCGGGGCAAAATGGATCCCTTTTTTTTCTTCATTTTTTTTTGAGTCACATGGAATATATTCACATCTTTGTATCAAGAGGAAAGGGGGCAAAACGGTAATTTTCTACTATTTTTACAAGTAGAACTCTAAATATTAAATTTTTGAGTTATGCACTGAGAGAATTCTTCGAATTGTGGAACTAAAAACATAGCAGGGAAGACCTTGACTATGAATAGTATATTACCTAACAAGTGCGGTAAAGTACTTTCCTGACGAGTGTGAGGTTGCAAAACGGACCGAAGGCGAGTTTTGTAATCACACGAGTCTAGAAATTTTTACCGCACGTATAAGGTACTGTTTTTTTTATGCGCAACGTGTGGAAAGTGCCACTTGGAATTTTGATCAAGTACAGCTATCAGATAGTAAACATGAATATGATTTTGCTGTTTTAGTTATAATTCTAGGTGCGATTATTGATTTAGAATGATTCGTTTTCACTTTTAAGGAATATTCATGCTAGTAAAAAAAAATCCCCTTAGTGTTGGCACTTTTTTGCTCCATAACTAAGACACAGATGGGGGTTCCTGATGGACATAGTACCTGACCAAATCGCTATATTCTCTTGAGAAAGAGAGTTTGATTCACCTAACTATTGATATTTACCAATCATAAAACTGACATTTCATTTTATTCAATTGTGAATCCTGGAAGTATTTGAAATTTAATAATTTTCCTGAACTAATCTGCCATTCTGTTATCGTAGCTGATGGCTTAGCGATCAGCTTAAGGAGTATTCAGATTTTGTACGTAAAAGAAATTCATCGAAATGTGAGTACTAAATTAATTAAAAATGATTCAGATCTTTGGAAAATTAATTAGTAGTAAAGATCATCAAATTTCCAATGCTTTCAGGGTTCAGAACTGAATAAAATGAAATGTGGCTCCCTGGATGTGACACAGTGAGGGAGTTTTATGTTATGGTTTTCAACCATTGATAGCTGATTAAACTCTTCTACTTTCTCAAGAGAAAAAGAACGATTTGGTCAGGTACTATAAAGTGATGTCAGCAGCCACTTTACAAATTCTCAGGATAAAGAAAATAAGCAAAAGCAATTCTGATGGTGCACAAATCAATAAAACTGGAAAATAATCATCTGAATCGCTAAAAGTACCGCATTTGATCTCAAGCCTATCCTTCCATTCAATATCAACAGAATTGTCGCATTTGATATCGTTTCGAGTATCGCATTCGATGTTACAACAACAAAAAAATTCTCATGGCTCGGGATCATCCATAAAAAATTTTCCATCCCATTCTATTGATTCTTGCAGTATTGGGATTGAAATGAGTAATTCTTCTAACCCCTAAAGCTTGTAAGGTGAATGCCGACGTCATACTGTATATCTTTCAGGAACCCTTATCCACGCCTTAGTTATGGGGCAAAAAATAATTTGAAGAAAAGCGCCTATAACTTAATTAAAAATAGTTAAAAAAATTGAGAGCTTCATTTCAATGTTCATCTTGCCCCCCTTCTTCTGAATCCAAAAATTTGAGTGTATTGTACATGATGCAATGTTCACTCAACGGAAAAAAAATTTATGCCAAAAAAGGAGGGGTCTATTTTGCCCCGGGGTCCATTTTACCCCGGGGGTCGATTTTGCCCCGCTCTCCCCTACATGAAGTTAGTCATCAGTAATCAGTTTTTCTCCCAGTCATCGAAAGAACATTCATTGTTTCCTTGTTTTCATCATCGGTATGTTGAAAGATAATGAAGTTAAGTCCATGGAATCGTATCAATATCAATAAAATTATTGGAACATTTCCATTCAGATCGAATCATATGGATGCAGAACTTGAGTTGCAGTTAACCTCTTATTTTTTGATGCCGTGTCAAAGATGATATATTTTTTTACATTTTTCAGAATTCTCGTCTAATTTATGAAATATGAATTATTAAAGTCTTTAGTCCTTTCAATACAATACAATCTTCCTTATGAAACTTCTATTCTTTTCCTTTACATCCAAATTGACACGCGATTGCTTTCATCAAACTTGATATCGATGGATTACAGTCTCTCTTACTTCCGACAAACATTCACATCAATGACATGTTCCTTTCAGTCTTCCCCTTCTTATTCTTTTTCCCCCACCACACACAGAAGAAGTCAAGTTTTCATGAGGATTTAGCGTCGGTAAAGTAATTAATCTCAACAGTTACTGATAATAGCCCAGGTAGGAAGCGCCGAGGCTGACGACGAGTACAGCCCCTTACTAACCTTGGCGCACTGAGGCTTGGGGAACCAAGCCTCTGCCAGGCTTGTTCTTGTCGTCAAAATTAGGCTGAGATTATGAGTTTTCATTCCTTCATTTTCAAATTTCAAGCTAGGCTTGAATCAGCCTTGATTGAGGCTTCCTCTACAGAGGCTTCATTCTAAAGGGTGGACGAGTCTTGGGCCAGCCTTCACTCATTAGATAAGAATTTCCCCATTATTATTGCAATAACAATAACAATATTAGTGTTGATAGGTAAATTCCATTTTTTTGTGTGATTTTTGGAATATATCATTGAGCCTCATTCGAGGCTTGTCTCAGTCTTGGGCTAAGCCTGAGTTCGATTCAAACCGACCAAATTCTGTTATTAATTATTTAAGCGGATAGATAATTGAATAAAATTATTATTATAACATTGGAAGGATAAAAAATGAAATATATGAACATAGAGTTTTAGAGTGTCAATGAGAGAAAAGGTTGAGTCACTTTATAATTCGGGTTTATGTCCTATGAACTCAAGTAAATGAAATACCCTAGTGGGCTAGATGCATGTTTCGAGCACAGTCCTTCGGTGGATATCTTGGACAACAGCGGCACCAGGGCGATCTTCTCTGGGGAACAACATCCGGACGCGGCATCTGAATAAATATATTCATACCAATCGGGTCGAGGATAATTAATAATAATAAAATAGCCTTTTTATCATTAAAAATTTTTAGAATCAATGGTCGTGGGTTCGAATCCAAGCCGGAGCAACTTTTTTTTCCATATTAATGTTATTTTCAATACTATTTGAGCTGATTTATCTCGTGAAAGCCTTATAATTCAATAGTAATTAATGTTAAACAATTGTTTAAACATTCTACAGCCCCATTGTCTGGAACGGTTCACCCTCATTTCAGACTTAGATCTGAGTGTTGGGGAAAGCCTCAGTTTCCAACCTTGGGATGATCTTATCATTCTAAGGCTCATCAAGGCTCGTTTCAGCCTTGTCATCTGAGCCTTAGACTACTCAGCCTCAGCCTTGGGCAAAGGCTGAGCAAGGCTTGTTCCGATCGTCAATTCCTACCTGGGAGGTAGTGGTAGGCATGAAACGCCCTAAATCGAACAGAAATAACGAAATCACTGAAAAACCACAGAGATGATCCATTATCTAAAAACTATTGGCGAAAAGAACAGCATTACCACTAAATAATAGGAGAAAAAAATATTCAATTTTCCGTATAGTTATTGACAAATTTTTATTGAAGGGCAGTTGTAACTATTTGCCCCTCTCTCTATCTCATGCATGTGCTAGAAGATTGATAATGGAAAAAAAATCGAGAAACGAAAACTATTATATTTGCAAGCTGAAGATACGACTTTTAAATAGTTTAATCACTTTTTCGGGTAGACTAAAGCCCTTTTTTCCCAAATTATTCGTATTTAATTGGAAACTGACCTACAAATCCCTATTTTTATCTGTTTTACATCTCCATCGTCATATATTAAGTTATCCTCTCATTTATTGAATTTGGAGTCCACGTTCATCTCCTCGAAGGACTCTCCAGAACTTGCAGATGAAGAAAATATAAATGAAATAAGAAAAAAAAACGGTACGGATATTACACACGATTTTTCCTCCCGAACGAAATAAGAAAATGGGGTGAAGACTATTTGCCATATATATCTCAATAATTTTTCCTTGAAAATTTATCAAATTCAAATCTGCATTCGCAGCGGAAGAAATTTTCTCCTCAATTTTAAATGTCGAACACTTTCAAATTTAATCTCCACGTGGATGAACGAAGCATGAAGAATTCAATTTTCCAAGAATCTAGGAAACAGTCTACAGTGTGTGACGCAGTAGTTGTGCATTTAGATCGAAATCACGATTGGTTATGCCAACCATGTGATTAGGATTTGCAAATAAAAATAAACTATTTTATTCAGTAGATTTTATGAAAAATATCAATAAAATTATTGGAACATTTCCATTCAGATCAAATTATATGGATGTAGAACTCGAGTTGCAGTTAACCTCTTATTTTTTGATGCCGTATCAAAGATGATATTTTGTTTACATTTTTCTGAATTCTCGTCTAATTTTGTGAGATGCGAATTATCAAAGTTGCTGCTGAATCTTGGAAGTAGGGATACGAGAGAAATGATGATTGAGTTGTTGTTTATTGATATCTATTTGAAGAATGTTGTAGTGAAAAAAGTAACTAGAGAAGGCGCATGCAATGAAACATAAATCAACATATAAATAATCCGACCGCATGACAATCTGTTCGCACTTGCTTCATTCTACGTACCTTCAGTCCTTTCAATACAATGCAATATTCCTTATAAAACTTCTATTCTTTTCCTTCACATCCGAACTGACACGTGATTGCTTTCATCAAACTTGATATCGATGGATTACAGTCTTTCTTACTTCTGACAAACATTCACATCAATGACATGTTCCTTTCAGTCTTCCCCTTCTTATTCTCCCCCCCCCCCCCCCCCCCCACCACCACCACCACCACCACCACCACATACAGAAAAAGTCAAATTTCCATGAGGATTTAGCGTCAGTAAAGTAATTGATCTCAACAGTTACTGATAATAGGTAGTGGTAGGCATGAAACGCCCTAAATCGACCAGATATAACGAAATCACTAAAAAAACATCAGAGATGATCCATTATCTAAAAACTATTGGCGAAAAGAACAGCATTACCACTAAATAATGGGAGAAAAAAATATTCAATTTTCCGTATAGTTATTGACAAATTTTGATTAAAGGGCAGTTGTAGCTATTTGCCCCTCTCTCTATCTCATGCATGTGCTAGAAGATTGATAACGGAAAAAAAATCGAGAAACGAAAACTATTATATTTGCAAGCTGAAGATACGACTTTCAAATAGTTTAATCACTTTTTCGGGTAGACTAAAGCCCTTTTTCCCAAATTATTCGTATTTAATTGAAAACTGACCTACAAATCCCTATTTTTATCTGTTTTACATCTCCATCGTCATATATTAAGTTATCCTCTCATTTATTGAATTTGGAGTCCACGTTCATCTCCTCGAGAGACTCTCCATAACTTGCAGATGAAGAAAATATAAATGAAATAAGAAGAAAACGGTACGGATATTACACACGATTTTTCCTCCCGAACGAAATAAGAAAATGGGGTGAAGACTATTTGCCACATTATATCTCAATAATTTTTCCTTGAAAATCTATTAAATTCAAATCTGCATTCGCAGCGGAAGAAATTTTCTCCTCAATTTTAAATGTCGAACACTTTCAAATTTAATCTCCACGTGGATGAACGAAGCATGAGGAATTCAATTTTCCAAGAATCTAGGAAACAGTCTACAGTGTGTGACGCAGTAGTTGTGCATTTAGATCTAAATCACGATTGGTTATGCCAACCATATGATTAGGATTTGCAAATAAAAATAAACTATTTTATTCAGTAGATTTTATGAAAAATATCAATAAAATTATTGGAACATTTCCATTCAGATCAAATTATATGGATGTAGAACTTGAGTTGCAGTTAACCTCTTATTTTTTGATGCCGTATCAAAGATGAAATTTTGTTTACATTCTTCTGAATTCTCGTCTAATTTTGTGAGATGCGAATTATCAAAGTTGCTGTTGAATCTTGGAAGTAGGGATACGAGAGAAATGATGATTGAGTAGTTGTTTATTGATATCTATTTGAAGAATGTTGTAGTGAAAAAAGTAACAAGAGAAGGCGCATGCAATGAAACATAAATCAACATATAAATAATCCGACCGCATGACAATCTGTTCGCACTTGCTTCATTCTACGTACCTTCAGTCCTTTCAATACAATACAATATTCCTTATAAAACTTCTATTCTTTTCCTTCACATCCGAACTGACACGTGATTGCTTTCATCAAACTTGATATCGATGGATTACAGTCTTTCTTACTTCTGACAAACATTCACATCAATGACATGTTCCTTTCAGTCTTCCCCTTCTTATTCTTTCCCCCCCCCCCCCCCCACCACATACAGAAAAAGTCAAATTTCCATGAGGATTTAGCGTCAGTAAAGTAATTGATCTCAACAGTTACTGATAATAGGTAGTGGTACGCATGAAACGCCCTAAATCGACCAGATATAACGAAATCACTAAAAAAACAACAGAGATGATCCATTATCTAAAAACTATTGGAGAAAAGAACAGCATTACCACTAAATAATAGGAGAAAAAAATTTTCAATTTTCCGTATAGTTATTGACAAATTTTGATTAAAGGGCAGTTGTAACTATTTGCCCCTCTCTCTATCTCATGCATGTGCTAGATGATTGATAATGGAAAAAAAATCGAGAAACGAAAACTATTATATTTGCAAGCTGAAGATACGACTTTCAAATAGTTTAATCACTTTTTCGGGTAGACTAAAGCCCTTTTTCCCAAATTATTCGTATTTAATTGGAAACTGACCTACAAATCCCTATTTTTATCTGTTTTACATCTCCATCGTCATATATTAAGTTATCCTCTCATTTATTGAATTTGGAGTCCACGTTCATCTCCTCGAGAGACTCTCCATAACTTGCAGATGAAGAAAATATAAATAAAATAAGAAAAAAACGGTACGGATATTACACACGATTTTTCCTCCCGAACGAAATAAGAAAATGGGGTGAAGACTATTTGCCATATTATATCTCAATAATTTTTCCTTGAAAATCTATTAAATTCAAATCTGCATTCGCAGCGGAAGAAATTTTCTCCTCAATTTTAAATGTCGAATACTTTCAAATTTAATCTCCACGTGGATGAACGAAGCATGAGGAATTCGATTTTCCAAGGATCTAGGAAACAGTCTACAGTGTGTGACGCAGTAGTTGTGCATTTAGATCGAAATCACGATTGGTTATGCCAACCATGCGATTAGGATTTGCAAATAAAAATAAACTATTTTATTCAGTAGATTTTATGAAAAAAAAACTCATAATTCATATTATCGTTATTGTAATGAAAACATAATTGAAGGGATTCCCTATCAAATTGATGAAAAAAACGAGATCATTCATTCTCCACCTGCAATAATATCGTCACGTTAGAAAAAAAAAGCGACGTAAGTGATGTACATTCCTAGATTCTTGGAAAATTAAATCTCCCAAACTTTGTTTACTCACATAGAGATTAAATTCAAGTTTCCGACATTCAAAATTGAGAAGAAAATTTCTTCCAATGCGAGTGCAGGTTTGAATTTGATAGATTCTTCTTCTTCTTATTCCATTTGGCTATATCCCCATAGAGGGGCAAGTGCCATATTTAATAGATTCTCGAGAAAATATTATTGGGATATGCCGAATGGTCTTCATCCAATATTCTCATTTCGTTGAGAATGAAAAATCGTGTGTGATATCCGAGCCGTTTTCTTTTTTTATTTAATTCATGTTTTCTTTTCTCTGCGAGTTCTGGAGAGTCCCTCGAGAAGCTTAGCGTGGGCTTCAAATTTAATAAATACGAGGGTAACTTGATATTCGATGATAGGAATGGGGGAATCGAGAAACTTTCTTCACAGGAGCGCGACAGAGGAATTTAGGTGCTAGGGTTTTCTATACAACGGATTGGATAAGGTCTAATATTTTGATGATAAGAGAAGAGTGGTGAAATCGACGATTCGAGGCGACTCATCGCACTGAGTAAAGGATTCGTTAACAGTTAACTCACGGATTTAGTTACATTGAACGAATATTAGATGCCCTCAAATACTTGAGCCAATTCACTCAACAGCGTATTCGTTAAATATCAACGAGTACACAGATGAGGCATTACGATGGGCAAATACAATCGTCATTTTAGCTTGGATGTATTTTCTCTCGTGGAAGTAATTTATTTTTATTATTTCCATAAAAACCATTTTTTTTCGTCAAAAACGGTTCATTTTGGATAATTCAAATTATTGAGTCCACTTGCCTCAATTCACCTAAACGAACCATTCGTTAAATATTAATGAATATTAATGAATATTCATTAACTAATATTCGTTAACAATAAACGAGGCTTGTTTAGCCAAACAAATCAGTTTCTCAGTGCGTAAACTTAATTGTTTAATGCAGTTCATTTGATGGAAAATATCAATATCCAGGAGAGATGAGGACACCTGATTTATTTTCGTTGTGAAGATATTCTCGAAAAAATCTGAAAAAAATTGGGATGATGCTTCAGCATGTCTATTATAGTGGCATTTTTCAGATTTGTTCGTCAAAAGCTCCACTTTGAAAGAAATACGATTCATTTTATTCTTTCCTATTCGTTGTATGAAAGTGCAAAATTGAATTAAGGTAAAAATGGGGATTCGTAGGCTGGTTGCCAATTAATTGCTAATAATTCGGGGAAACGTGCTTCAATTTACCCGAAAAGGAGATTAAACTATTCGAAAGTCATATGTTCAGCTTGTGAATATAATTTTTTTGGGTTTTTCAAATTTTTTTCACATTACTAATCTCCTATCACATGCACGAGATAGAGAGAGAGGCAAATGATTACAACTACATTCCAATTGAAATTTCTCAATAGCTATATGGAGAATTGAATATTTTTTTCTTCTATTATTCAGTTAAAATGCTGTTCTCTTCACCAACAGTTGTTAAATAATGGATCAGCTGTGTGTTTTTTTTTAGTAATTTTGTTATTCCTGTCCGATTTAGGGCATTTCATCCCCACTACCACTATTTTCAGTAACTTCGATAATTCATGACTCATAAATTAAATGGACAAAAATTATTAAAAAATGTAAAAAAATATCATCTTTGATACGGTATCGAAAGAATAAGTGCTAGCTGCACTCGAGAGCTTTACATCCATATAATTCGATCTGAATGGGAATGTTGCGATAATTTTATCAATATTGATACGATTTAATGGACTCAACTTTATTATCCCTCAACGATTATATTTTTTTTCAGTAATTGAGGGTGTCCCCTCAATTCTAATTAATCTCAATTATTTTTTATTTTTATTCCTTTCATAGAATGAGTGAAAGTGAATGAAAAAATTTAGGTTTGAGTGGTGCGGAAGTTGCTATATACTCCCAAGAGGAAATGCCATTTCACCTCACGTAACGTATTTATTTGATGAGGGGTAGGAAATGAATTTTTTTTTATCAGTGTAGGAAATGAATTAGTGTGAAATAATCCTCCTACTTGAGGGCGAATTATTTAGTTCTCAATTCTTCATTAATTATTAGTTATTTATTCCTTTCCTGACAGTGTACTTCGTTTATTTGATCAAAGTAGCTTTTATCAGTAGTTTTCATCAAAATTTATATCAATTCCTATTGTTTAATCATCACATCCGTGTTGGTATTTACGGTTATCACGATCTTTTCCATCTACGTAGCTCTGCTTAAGTGATGACTCATTCTGGAACAAATGAGGGATAGATATAATCGGAGTTTATAAAAAAAAAAATTATTTTTATTTCAAAATTTCAATAGGAGATAATGGATTGAAATAATCTTCGATTTTTTTTTGAGAATGAAAGTCTGTCTGAAAAAATCTGAAAAAATTCAATAATAATTTAGACATGTTGGAGCATCTTCTCAAATTTTTCAGGGTTTTTCATGAAATTCTTTACTCCGGAAAAAATTCCTGGACTATTTCGCCCCGGAAGTCCATTTTGCCTCGATCTCTCCTAATCAAAGGGAGTATTGAAAAATATAGGATGTAAGGATGATATTACAGTATTTTAAAAGGACACAAACGAAGAGCGGAAGAACTGGATGAGAAGAAAAATAATTGGATATCGATTTTGATGTCATTGCAATTGAAAAAAAAAAGTATAACATATTCTCTTCACAAAGTACAAAGACTCAATTTGAGAGGTAACAGAAGAGCCAGTAAATTGTGGATTTATCGAACCCATTGTTCAACAATAATTATCGCTTTTTTCATGGAAACACAGAAGTAGCGACTCTTTAATTACCTTCTTCAGTAATAACTATGATCCATATGCACTTGACATTTAAGTTTGACACAATTTCGTTATTTCTTTCCGATTTAGGGCGTTTCATCCCCACAACTGCTATTTTAAGCAACTCTGATAATTCATATCTCATAAACTACACGGGCAAAAATTGTGAAAAAATCCAGAAGAATGTAAAAAAATATAATCTTTGATAAGGCATCAAAAAAATAAGGGAATACTCGAATTTACAAATTCTTTCATTTTATTATTCGTAGATCAGTGAAATTCCTCTCTTTTCGTTTTCATAATTTCATAATAATTCTAAATCCACAAGAAATTTCAACAATTTAACAATCAAAATGAATTAAATGTAAAATTTTTCCTTCCGAGTGACTCGTGATGATTTAACCCTCAACTTTATAACTGATGGAAAAAAAAAATGTGCAGACAAGTGCAATACTGAACGTGACACGATTCGATGCACACATATCGTATTAATCAGTAAGCATGCCAAAATACCGCCACTTCTAGCCTCGATGCAGTATGTAGAGGATTTGGTTGTGCACACGCGTCAGGGCTTGATAATCGTGGCTCCATTGTGCCGGATGGCCACTCCACAGATACAGTAGAGTTGATGTTCACGTCAAGTATGGTGGATAATGGCCATGGGGAAAGGGAGCAAGAGGAGTATAATGCAAGTGCCTGTGTTCATGAATCGTACTGGCTTTGTCGTCACACACCGATGATCATCTCGGGCCAAGTTCATCCAGTGTTATATAATAACAACATTGTTAAGGATTATTATGAGTAAAGATGGCGCAATGTGACCGTAGAATTTTCCCTTACAAGTCCAATCCACCCTTACAAAATGGCGGAACACGGGGAATCCCTCAGATGATGAACAATTTTGAGTTAATCAGCTGGGTAGTTCGTAAAATTGCCATTTCTTCAGCAAAATACGGAATTTTTTGCCAAATACTTTCTAGTAGAAACTTTCAAGAGCCGCAAATGAAGTGTCAATAAAAAATTTAGATATTTTGTGTAAATCCCGAGATATTCTGCCACAATTGGTAAAAAAAACTAGACTTATCTCGATTTACCACTTCATTATCAATAGGTTTTCATGCCCTGTCACGAAATTCATAAGGTTTAGGTAGTACCACAATTTTCCTGTTTTTTGCCACATCAATAACTAATTTTATCGGAAATTCCCCGGGTTCTCTTCATGCATTAGCTCAGTACATCAGCTTCAATACATAAACCATGAAGCAGCTAATTAGCAACTGAATTTACATGATTCTCTCCGAATTTTGTCAATTTCACTCGCTCCAGGCTTCAGTTAATTGTACAAACCAGTAGTAGGTACCCTATCACTTTTAATTCATACTCAACATGGGGGAGAGTGGGGCAAAATGGGGATTCTGATGAAACTGTTTGAGCTGAGTTCTTTTCAATGAGCTGTAAAAATTCCCCGTGGAAAATGTGTGTCAGAATAATTTTTTTTTTGTTTCAATTTTGCCAAACTTTTTCTTTTTTTTTTCACTTTTTCACTTTCGGGTATTTCTCTGGTTCTATCCATCGTAGCGAGTTGTAGCCGTTCTTCAATGATTTGTCATCGATTTATGTAGTTCTGAAAGGAAAGTTATCAATTCTTAAGGTATTCATTGGCCATTTTGGGGAGATCAGTTTTTTCCCTATAAGTACCTCAAAAATCGATGATTTTCCACTAAAAAAACTACATAAATTGATAGCAAATTATTTCAACTTTCATTTAAAATGAGTCTCAAGTCACTGCGATCAATGAAGCGGAAGATATCCTCGAAATAGTAAAAATTTTCAATCTCATAAAACGTCAAAAAAGTTGAATTTTCCAAAAATTATCAAAAATAAATTTGGATATATGTTCTTCACCAAAAATTTTCTCCGCTTTTCAACGGAATTATCAAAAAAAAAAAACTATTTCAAATCCTTCCCCTAATTTCTCTCGATTTTCACAATAAAAAAGATGAAAACTAAAACGTCTCCCCCTCACCCCTCATTCCCTCTTAACCCCCCACCTTCCCCTATCTTTACATGACTCCCTCATATAGGAAAATGCTAATGCACACAAGCACCGACTCTGCATTATCAGTCACTTCACTAGTTTGGGCTTTATCCGCCTCGAAAAAAGGTACCTCTGCTGATCCAGTTAATAGGTCAGCAAAGTGACGGAAAAGTGTCGTATGTTTGGCTTCTGAGGCTTCCCCTTTTACGGATAAATACCTCTGAAAACCGTCTTATCACATAGACTGCTTTATCCCTTCAGAAAGAGGGAGATAAATTGAAAAATTGAATTTGAAGTTTACGATAAATTCTTTCACACAGCTGAATGATAGATTTCTATTTTATAGATCTCGATGAAAATTTTATTGACAATTTTATATTCAATTTTACACGTGAGTTTGCCTTTTTTTCTCTAAATATCACATCATATGAATACTGATGAAATCCCAGGTAAATATAAAATATTTCACTGGAAATTGAGGTGAAACTTTGAATTAATGCTCATCCATGCAAATTATAAATTACCTGAACCATGAAGTTAATATAGTGTTCAAATTTTTTGTTGCTTAACTAAGTTTACGAGAAAATTGGCTGGTGCGAAGTTACAGGATTCTCTCTGGATAGTTTGCGTAACACGAGTATCGATTAGAAAGAAAAAAGGGTAGAATATTCTTATACTAACAGAATTTGAAATTTTTGCAAATAAATAGGAAACATTGTAGTTTTTATTTGTATATTATGATAATAACTCGAAATTAATGGAATTATTGGAGATAGATTCATTTCTAATGATGCCATTGGAAAACTGAGGAAATTTCCGATGGAAATCATGGATCAAAATCGATTTTTTGAAATTTTTCAGAAATTCGATTTTTGGTCGAGATTTGGAAATTTTCTTTAGAGAAATGGAAACGCTTTTAATTAAAAATACTAATGTTAAATTGTAAGAAAAGAATTTTGATTATTATTTAATTTCCTGTGATTTATAAAGAATGTATATTGATTTCTAATCATTATATTGACAAATTTTTTCAAATAAATAAATACATGCACCCTAATAAGGTCCACGCAGAGTAGACGTAACGTTGATGCTTTTGAAAATATTTTTGAATTTTTAATTTTTTTTGGGAGCGACCATGATGGCCGATTTTTTACCTTCAAATATTAATAAGAATGGTCGAATGAAAAACTTTAATAATTGAAAATTCTCACTTTTTTGAAGTCATATCCGGTTTTATTGGTAGTAGGATTCTGGAGTTCATTTAAAATGAAAGATGAGATCATTTTTCATCGATTTATATAGTTCTAGGAAAAAAATTATCAATTTTCCGAAAAGGAAAAGAGCAAAAACTAATTTTCAAGAAAATGATTCAGAAGTAATTGGAAAATCAATTTAAAAAAATTCAAAATACCTGAGGTGATGGGAAATGACCTGAATCTTCATTCAAAATCCAATCCAGATCGCTACGACTAATAGAACGAGGAATATCCCGAAAAGAGTGAACTCTTTCGATTTTTACGATTTTCATAAAAATCCAATTTTCAAAAAGTGCCAAAAAAATCAATTTTGACCTATGTTTTCCAAGTGAAAATTCCTCAGCTTTTGAATGGAATCGATAGAAAATCTCTATCTCACACTGTTTAATCAGAATCTCCATTTTCCCCCACTTTCCCCTACACGAAGAGGAAAATTTGCTTCTGCCAATTAAATTTATTTAACACAAATAAGTTTATCCGATTTTTGCTGAGTAAGTAAACTAATATTATAACTATCATTTACCACTAGTAAACCTTATTTCAAGCAGGAAATTTTTTATCTCAGTTTATTATTTTTTTTTTCCTTTCATTATTCAAGTGAAATGACATATTTTTATTTTTCGCGTATAATATTTATGAATCCTGAAAAGCCGGAGAAAATTTATTTCAATATGAGTCACAATGAATTATATAACTCTCTGTGATTCAATCTGACGGAGAATTTTCCATTCAGAGATAGCATTTCCTTATATTCTTTGGAGATACATTGGGATTGTGATAAAGTGCAGACTTTCATTACATACGATACAAGAGCTTTTTTCCTCTCTATCTAGTGGAAGCCTCTGCTCTGACGTAATTGAGTTCTACGTACCTGCTTCCTCATAAATAGAAGAACGAGTCGTACTACCCATATTAGTTCACGTATCACTGAATTTTCACCCCATCGTCACTTATCCCATCAAGTAAAGTTAATCTTTCTAATTTTATAGACCGACATATGAGCGATAATCAATTTGATAAGTTGTGATCGGCCAATCACTTATGGGAGTTCATTAATTGAATTTTATTGTTCAATTAATAATGATAATTTTCATGCTATCAAATTTTTTGAATTTGAAGAGGTTCAATCACTGCACATGAGTCAAATGAAGTGTACCACCAAAAATTATAAATTCTGATATAAATGTTGATGAGAAATATCATGAAAAAAAAAATTTAATACGTTACCGAAAGTTTTGATTCCATGTTAATGCAGATCGAGGTAATATTCCAGCGAACTTGAGTACTGCTGCCCCCTTTATTTTTTTGATGCCGCTTAATATTTTATTGCAACAAAACAAATTTGGATATTTCAAAAAGCTAATTTTCATTTTTTTTCCAACCACATCTAATCGAAAAATGATGATATAATTCAAAGGAAAAAACCAAGATCCTGATTTCCCTCAAAACTCTGCATGAAATTTTAAATTTCCGAACATTCAACTCTCGGAACATTCTCCCGATAAAGTTAATAAAAATTCCATAATAGTATAGGAAACGACTTAAACTATATTATAAAAAAAATGATTTTAATTATTATCTAATATTTTTTATTTGTTATGGACAGCGATTGGACCTCTTTTCAAATAATTATAAAAAAAAACTTCCGTGATCTTTTATCGCTGGAAGAGATCATCATTTATTATTCACTATATTTAGGGGAAATTAGTTTAATTGTCCAGCACACGCGCACGCATGCCTTTCATCATTCTCATTCCCACTTAAAAAAGTAAAATTTTTCTCAGTGATATTTCAACAGTTAGAGTGAAAGTTCGATGTTCATTGTGTTGAGTGGTAAATTTTCGATAAATAGTTTTTGTGATGCTCAATGTATCAATTGATTGCACTCGAGAGTCATTAATCTCGTCAAACGATTAAATTCTTATCGCACTCTTCTTTACCTTTTCCCCTCATTTATTTTCGCTTTACATTCGATTCACGATGGGTATTCTACAGTTGAATTGGAATCAAATGGATTCCAATTATGTCAAATGCTCTATCTACTTTCTTACTTTAAACTTTTCTTTCTTTTATTCTCTTTACTCTCCTCTCTTGAACAAATCTTTCCACTCTGTCTTTTTTTTTTCTTCTTTTTAACTGTCAATCGGATCTTGCTGTATGCCTCTTCCTTGCACTCCAGTGGAATTGCATTGCCATCAGCAATCTTCGGTTTTATCATTGCTAAAGGGCTTTTTTCATCATTTCCGAAGGGTTTTTCCTATTCAGAATGTGAATTATTGAATTTTCCATAATTGTGGTAGACTTGTATTACTTCTTATGATAATATTGAGAGGAAAAGTCACTTTTGATGGGTAAAGCCAGTCTTTGATAGAAACGACGACTCTGGGGATGATGAAATTGAAGAAATTCCATTTTTTATCTTGTCCCTTGTGAATTCTTGGCTGATTTCTATTCCATCTATGGTAAAACAAGAAAAATAACAATTTATTTTATCAGTCACAATCAATCATTTCTCTTCACATATTTACATTTATAAAAAAAATCTGTTTTTTTTTTGTTTTTATTAAAAATCACTAGTGAAGAAGTAAAACAGGACAATTCAATCTTTTTTTTTATCAATCCTCTTCCCCAAACATCCCGGAAACTAAGTGAGATATCGTGATTTTGCTCTAATCTTTTTGTAGAGAATCAAGTTCTACAAAAAAATGTCAATGCCAAATTACGCTATCCCGTTTAAATTTGGTTTTATCGACCGTTCCTATAGCACTTATTGTTTCGTGCAACATCCCTTCAATGACAATTCGCACTTTAAGTGCTATCTCGCTTAGTTTTCGATATATTTGAGAGAAATTATGGAAAGAAAAAATGGATTTGCCTAAATGCGGAAACTACATACCAGTAGATCATATCCTCATCGAATGCCTTCAATTTCATAATGAAAAAATTACATTCCATCTATCGAATGATGAAATTAATCTACTCAACGAACCTGCAAGTTTGAAAGAAAAGTGATTAATTTCTTGAAAGACTCTAATGTTCTGCATTTAATATAGAAACTGTTAAATGTACGTTTCTATATCGTCGGCTTAGAACCAAAGTGACATAAGTGCTATGTATAGGCATAGCACTTACGCCACTTTGTTTCTAAGGCGACGATATATTAATCAATGTAAATTGATCTTTGAGTATTGTACAGGCGGTTGTTCATGATCCTAACTGTTCCACAGCGACCTTAAATTGATAAAAATCGACTTATCCTGTTTTACCTCTTCAATTAAAAAAATAAAATGAAACTCGGTTTTGCATCAATTATTATCAATTATTTTCTTATTCTTCTCCAAATAATTCTGCAAGATTTCTTCAAATTCAGTGAATTTGATAAATTTTCATTGCAAGTTCTCATTGAAGGATTTATCATTGAAATAAAAAAAATTACGTGATTCTATTTAATAGAAATTTTATTCATATAGTCAATTTCAATGATAAATTCTTCGCTCAATGAATAATTTTGCAGAATTTCATTTCAACACCCAACTCACTATAAATTGACGAGATCCAATGGCACTGTGTGAGTGAAAAATATTCTATAAACTACAAATATTATGAAAGTGTATGTGCGTGCATCAAGAAAGATAGAGCAGTTACCAAGATGGTGCGCATCGGACCTGCTGATGTGATGAGGTAATTTGTGAGCCTAGTGGAGAGATTCTACACGCGTAAAACAAAAGTATCTCATGATTTAGCAAAAAAATCACTATCAGTGCCATAATTCCATCATTTTTCTGTACTTGTAGCTTCAGCCGATGCTCGTGTTACATTTGCGCCTTCAGAAGACCGATTTATAAGAAAAGAAAGCAAATACAGGTAACTGTTGAAAATAATTTTTTTCACTTTTTTTTTTTCTGCACATGTGCCTTTGATTTATGTCAAAGTGACAAGTTGCGAGAGACGTCCAGTGAAAGGACAAAAAATACGAGAAATAGAGAGATGGAAAAATCTTTGATTCTCACGAGTTTTCTCATATCCTTCTGTCTCACCCCCTCGTTGTCTCACTTCTGGAGGAAGAAGATCAATATCCTTCGCCAATCGCTTCTTCTCCCTCGTTCTCTCTTCTTCTTTGTAGCATCAGTATATAGGCCAGGTTCAGCCTGACCTGGCTTCTCTCTACCCTCTTCTCTCACTTTTTTTTTCCAACTTTTTTATCATTCCTCCTTTTTTTTCTTCTTCCATCAAACTATTTTCTTTATTTCCTCATCCATCTTTTCTTCTTTTTTTTTTTTTAAATCTCCTCTTTCTACTTTTTCCATTCAACTGAAACTCTCTTTGAAATCAGTGTCTACTCACCACTCTTGTCGCTTCTCCTTTCATTTTCTACGTTTTTTCTTAGTTTCTTTTCTTCTCTATTCGAGTACCCGCCGGTTACAATTCCCAAGTATTTATACATAATTAATGGATTCTGGAACAATCCGCTTGAGTTACAGGATCCGGTGTCCAGAATTATTTGATGTAACTTTCTTTGAAACTCGGGATATTTTGAACTTCTGGAAGAAGAATTTGCTTTTCAATTATTGAGAAATGTTTGAGATAGATCTTTTTTTTTTTTTTTGATGAAGGCCTTTGCGCAAAAATTTGACGGACATAGATGACAATGCAGATATTCTGGATGCATCTTCACAATTTTTTTCATTTTTTTTGTCTGTATCGAATGAAATTTAATAAATTCTTCAAAATTATATGAATTATCTCAACTTGAGATTTTCCAGATTTTTTTTTTTAATTTTCCCAAATTGGCAATCTTTCTTCACTAACTTGTTTTAAAAACAATCGGCCACATTCCCTAATTTAGGATTTTTCCAAATTGACTTTTGGCAGTTTTCCTTTTGCCTACATTGTTTTTTTAAAAAATCATAACTTCACTTCTGAATTCCGTATGAATAAGATAAATTATTCTGAAATAGTGCGAGTAATTGTACATAATTGAATTACTGAAATTGTCACGCAACAGTTTTCGTTAAACTTTGTCTACACATTCTCATTGAGAAAATTTTAACTCAAAGTTTAATGAACAAGTTAATATTATCATTCAAGCATTTTTTAATTTTTTTGTTATTCAGAAATAATGTGGGATTATTCAATTAAATCGTTAGGAAAACTTGAATTTCTCTCTTTGGTGAATCACGCTAAGAGACTTACGAAAATTCTTCTGCTCATTTATCTTCATAGTACACTCGAATCTTCCGTAAACTTGAAGTTAAGGATTATGTAAAAGTATTCCTGAGAAGTTTTACATTCATCCTGAGTGAATAGGGCCTTGAGGACTACCTTCCTCTCCACAAGAATCTACATAGATTTCTCCATTCTTTTTTTTTTCATCGGTTTTCCCCTATTCATCATTTCAAACGACTTATATATAAGAAATAATCAATCATTTCAGGAATTTTTTTCTAAAATTTAATAACTTTAATACTTTCACTGAAAAATATCTTGAAAACTAAAGGAGAAAACAATTTTGCTGTCTCGCTTAATTTTATTCCGCTGTGAGTTCAAACTTCACTTTAAACCTCGCTTAGGAATTCCCTATTTTTTTTTTCGAAATTTGATTCCTTAACAATTTCGCGTAAGTTTGGCGATTGTTGATATTCACTAATGATGATTTTCGAAATATCAAATTAAAAAATGATCACGGAGATAAATGCATGTTATTGTCTCATGAAAATTTAGCTAATTTTGGATGAATTCTGTTGAAAATCATCGTATTTTCAGGATGATCCCATCAATTTTTCATGATCTTTTTCCTGCTAATCAGTCATTCCAGACAAATTCACCACAATTCCAGGATTAATTTAATCTCTTTTCACACAATTTCGTGGAAGTTTTGTCAAAGCAAAAGAGAATTAGTTTATCACTGCATCATAATGACGACATATTCCCTTTAGTCCTTGTTGTCCAAACTTAGGCAAGCAAAAACTTCTATTATTCGTAATCCTCACCAAAGTTAATTATTCTGGTGGTGATTCATGTGAAAGATTAGAGTCGTCCCTTCACCCTCTTTGATCCAAAATTATTTACTGCACGTGAGCGAGCCATTCAACGTGCTCTATCTAGTCGTCAGTTAGTGAATAGAGGGCAAGAGCACAAAATCTTGATAGAGATGAAACGAATAGCAGAGAGAGGGTTCCTTTTTTTTCTTTCTTTATAAGTATTTTATAAAAGTGGAGGAGTGACCCAATACTCTATTTTTCATGTTCTTTATTTTTTTAAAGAATATCTCGAAAACTAAGCGAGATCGCGACATTTTTCAGTACAAACCTTTTTTCATAGCTTTTGGAGTTTTCTTACAAAAAAGATTCCTAGAAAAATTTTGCGATCTCACTTAGTTACTGAGATATTTTCAAGATTAATATCTGAGTTTAGAGATTTTTAATTCAGCGTCAGCGAAAAAATTTGCAATTTCCTTGTTTTTCATAGAAAAATTTTAATCCACTTGGAGCATTAATACGCAAACAATTCTGTGAAGTGCTGATCAAATTTGTTCATCATAATAGTTCGAATTAAGTGGATTTTAGTAGCCATTGCTTGGTAAATGAAGTGGATTGGAATCAATATCCAATTAGCTATTAATTAATTAAATTAATTTATTCACAGTAATTCCGAATTGATCGTAATGGAATGTGATAATAAAAGGCAATTGTTATGTAATAGTAGAGTGTAAAATGTGAAATTTTTTTTTTCTAAGAGATAGCGTTTTTTTGAAAAATGCAAAACAATGAATTTTTCTCGTTTACTGAAAAAAAAGTGGTGGAAAGCTATAGAATATTGGTTTCATTGGTCCTTAGAATTTTTTTTCATATTCTATTTATTCAGCATATATATAGTGTCTCGGCCATTTACATTTTGCTCCCCCCCCCTCTCCTTCGTGTAATCTGGTTCTCATACATAGATTTTTTTTTTTTACCTAGAGAAACTTCAAGTGTTACTTCAAATGTTCGCAGTATGTTGTACTTATTTCAAATGAACAAAAGTTTTGATTTTTGATCAACATTGTTATGCTAATGCTAAGTTACAAGACTACATAGATCAATTCTTCATTGCTCTCGTAGCTTTTTTTCGCCATAATTGCTGAGATCAATTTTTTTAAATGACTAAAAAAAGAATTGGAAAATTCCCCAGTTTTTTCAATTATTAAGGGGGGACCACGGTGAAATTCAAAAGTCTTTGATTGATGGAGGGATTCATCGAGTGACATTTGGCACACGATGGGGTGTATCAAAAAACCTAAAAAATTTTGAATGCAAACCATTTTGCCCCGTATTTCAAGATCAAACATCATTATTCGGCTTTATTTGAATAATGCCCCATGGACCACAATTTTGATCCGATTGGAATTTTTTTTTTTTACAAATATTTGTTAGCCTGCTGAGAATGAAATTGGGTATTTATTCTATATTACAGATCATAGATCACTAGAAAATGAGTTTTTCTCAATTCAACGAATTTTTTTCAATTGAAAAAATTTCGAGCAAAGAATGAGTGAATGGGAAAAATTCATTTTCTCGTGATCTATAATCTGTAATGTAGAACGGATACCCAATTTCATCCTCGAAAGGCTAACGAATATTTGAAAAAAAAGAAAATCTGAATCGGATAAAATTTGTGGTCCATGGGGCATTATTAAGATGAAGCCGAATAATGACGTTTTATCTTGAAAGACGGGGCGAAATGGATTGTGTTCAGCATTTTTTAGCTTTCTTAACACATCCCATCGTGTGCCAAATGTCACTCGATGGATCCCTCTATCAACCATTACTTTTGAATTTCACCGTGGTCCCCCCTTAAAAAAACATCATTTACTAAATTGTGTTGATTCAGGCAGTTGATCTGTTTGAATTAACGAAATTCTTCAATGAATTGAACAGAATTTTTTAGTGGAGAAAAAACTATTTGTTACTCTTCAATGGACCAAATATTTCATCGTTTTTACCACTTCTTTCTTTCTCAGTGGATTATTCATATCTACTCAAATTTTCATAAATTTCATTTGTTATGTATCACGACATAAGGCAGTAAATTACTATTTTAATTCTCAATATTTGATTTCATCGGCAATATACGGGAATAAAAAATAGATGGAAGAAAGAATATATTCTGTGAAGTGTTAGTGGAGGATTGTTTTTGCGTTCTAATGAACTCTATCTAAAAAAAAAATAGCAAAAGACTCTCATCTTTTGAGAATGAGCAGTCGTTAGCAATTTGTATCTGATCTAACAGCACTCCTTTTTTTTTCATCCTTTCACCCGGAATAACAAGAAAGCACATGAAGAATTTATCAGAATGAGGCAAAAAATTTAACAGAAATAATCAACGGAAATAAATCTTGCTTACATGAAAAGATACACTAAATTAGAAAAAACACATACAAGCAGAGAAATGTGTTCGGGTATTTTTTTTTTGTGAATCATTCCACTGATCAACTCCATTGAGAATTCTTTGGAGAAGGATAAACTCTCGTGGGTTTATATACAGAAGAAAAAAGATAAGGAGCTTCACTTCCTTTTTTATTTCTTCAACGAAACGAGAACTCTTTTTTTCTTTTTTGTCTGCAATTGCTGAGAACAGTTGGATAAAACGTTTCTTCTGTACGAACTAATATTTTTTTTTAAATTTTCTTTTGTTCCTTATACATCTGAGAACCACTCTGCTCTTTCCAATGAGATTCATGAGCTATTCTATTCAATTTTTATTGAACGAAAATAATTGTAAAAAATAAAATATTGTAATATTTTTTTTTCAGAATTTTGGAAACGGCAATTTTTTCAATTTTATTTTTATGACATTTTTTAAATGGCCTCTTCTGGCCTACTCCCCCCCCCCCCCCCTCCCACTGGCACCCATTATTTCATTCTCTGTTCAGAGAATGCGCAAATCAAACTGTTCATTATAATTTCAAGGAAATCAATATTAAAAAATCCCTTGATTTTATTAAATTCCTGTAGTATTGACGGTCAAGCGTTTATCCTCTGGGCTCTATCTCATCCTCAACGTCAGGCGAATCAAGAGAAAGAGAGAGATGACATTCTTTTCCTCTTTGTAATCTCCCACCAATAAAATAAGACCAATCGCACGTCACTCACCTAATTTCGTCGCCAGAGGAGTCGAAATTGCAGGAGTTCTACTGTAATTGTTTTTATTGCCGACATTTCATTCATCTCTTGATTGATTTACGATTTTTCCTCGAATCGTTCCGATAGTAGCCTGATTGAATTATTTTCATGTGATTGATGATGACAAAAACAAAAATTGATAATCACAAATTACTTTACGAATTTTTTTACCAAAAACGTTGAGAAAGTTACATTTTTCCATTAATTTCAAAATTCTGTAGCGAAAAGGTAAAAAAAAATGAGTCGATTTTTTTAGCTGATATTTTCACGAATATCTCTTTTGGAAACTAAGGAAGATAGAACGATCCTCAAAATAGGATCACAGCAAAATCACTTATTTCTAAAATATATTATAAGAAAAAAGTGGCAATAAAATCTACTTAATTCATAATGCGAGATAAAATAAAAACAATAAATGAAGTAATATTCTTACGTTTTTATTTCACTATAAATTTTCGAACTCTAGAAAGTCGATTATGAGTAGTTCAACAACAGTGAAGTTCAAACATTTGAGATGCAATTAAATTATTGACCTTATGACCTGAAAATACAATTCAACCCGATTAGAGTGAAAGTTTCCATTTCCCTCAACTCAATCGTTAAGTTTTGTTCCTCGTAATATCCGTTAATTAGTTTGCCTATTATGATGGTTCAATGATGACACACATATATGAGCACAATCGATCTCCTCTGACCAATATTCCACTCTAACTCTTTCTCTATCTATCTTGTTGAATTGAGAATAGTATCTGGCTTCTTTCTGCAGTTATGTGTTATAGCCCTGCAATGGTCATAAAATTCCTCGATTCAACGTAAAATCGAGCACTATCTACCAGTGAAAAATGACAATTCTCCATAGTTCGTAAGTCGTAAAAAGTCAAATGATCGAGTTAAAAATATCAAAGGATTTGAAAGTATAAAAAAATTCTTAATTCCAATTTTATTTTGTTTATATTCATTTAAAAACTTTTTTTTGTAACAATTCGATTTTACTTTTGATTTCTAGAAAAAGAACGAAAACAAAAGATCTGATATTGATGATTTATTGGGAACTTTCTTCCTAGAATTACATCGAATTTGAAGAAAAATCAGCGAATTAGGATGAGTTGACCACTGATCTAACTATTTAACGTATCTATCCTGGATAAAATTGATAATCCAGCAAAATATCATTTGTTTAATCTTTGAAACACAATATAATATTCATAAATTCGAATAAGAGTTGATAAAACTGTTGTATATTAGTAAAATTATCAAATTTGTCATGTTCGATTATTGTTTTCTAACGAGTTTTATTCGTTTGATCACTGGACTACTCATCCTATATCAATTATTTGTCATTTATCAAACGTTCAATAATTCTCATATTGGATCATAAATTTTTCTTTTCATTGGATTATTATTTCATTCAATACTGAGAATTACTCATTTAAATTAAGATTATGAGTTCAAAAAAGAATGGACTTGGCAAGAGTTGGAGAGGCCAATGTCAATATAAACAATGATTTTCATAAGGAGAAAAAGAATGAGCGTTCTTTGTCTTTTGGTACTGATACTTTTTGGGTCTTCATGACGAGTCGTAAGTCTCTTGTGGAGAGTCCTTTTTTTGTTTGGTTGAAAAAGTTATTTTTATTAATCAAGGCCACTATACATGTTTAAGGTTGAAAATATACTTAGAAGAAAACAAATGACACTAATAAACAATAGAAATCATTATGCTGCTATCTGCAGTCTCAACAATTAACATTATAAAGAAAAAAAAATTTCTATGACACATTAACAATGTTTAATTCTTAAAATTGAAGATTATCTTCATATCGTAATGAAGTCATTAGTGAAAATTTGAAAAACTAACGGGTCACTATCATTTTCTTGTGGAGAGTCCACTCATGCTCTGACGCGGTCTATTTTCATGCAATCAATAAAGTTTTGGATTTTTCAAAGTTAAGCCATTGTGTTTCTAAACTTATATATTTCACCCACTTGTTTTCTCTGCTTTTTTGAAAGATGCTTTTCCGATTTCAATCGTCTGCTGAATCTAGGAGCGTAAAATCTTGCATTGACTGAATTTAAATTGACCAGCATCCTCACAATTTGAATGATCTATTCACTGATTTATTTCCAGTAAAAATCACATTTCAAAATAAAGGAAAAATGAACTCGAAATGATAAAAATAATTAACTTCTCACAAATCTATTTTATACGCTTCAAAGAACCCATATAGAGGGCAGAGCCTATATATACATGTATGCGATAGTCTGAGTCGATTGCTCAGTTCGTCTATCTCATTAATCACTGCTGACATTTTAATTACGTGGCCTGGGAAGCATACATGTTATATACACTTTTAAAGCAAGTAAATTTAATATAACCTCTCGTTTTCCACTCTCCATCGTTTAAATTTCTAAGACCTCTTCCATCCACAATTTCCTCAATCCTGATTTTGAAGGGCTTCTTTGCTCATCCAATACTAATGAGGAAAATGAGGCTAGGGCAAACTTTATCAACAAAATCCTAAGATTGTAATTAGTCATAGAATTTTCGAGTCTCTGCCTTTTTTGGTAATTGATACTTCAATCATCAGGTTCTTCAGGGAAATTAATCACTGCAATGACTCAACGAAATTCACATTTTATGGTGATAAATGATATCACATTGTGTTAACTCATGATGTGAAAAGAGAAATTTCCAGTTTTTACGGAAACCCGAGACTTGTTGGACAAATGATAGTTTCTTTCCGATAATGTTTCGCTTATCAGAAAAATGTGGAAATTACTTTTTCATTGAATATCAGTTTGAGGTAGTATTTCAGAGTACGGTTGATGAAATAAAAAAAAAAGGATTTGTAGATTAGTTTCCGATTAATTGTTGATAATTCGGGAAAAAGTGCTTTAATTTACCCGAAAAAGTGATCAAACTATTCGATAGTCATAACTTCAGCTTGTGAATATAATTTTTTTTTGTTTCTCGAATTTTTTCACATTACCAATCACCTATCACATGCATGAGCTAGAGAGAGGCAAATAGTTACGACTACCATCTGATTGAAACTTCCCAATAATTATACGGAGAATTGAATATTTTTTTCTTCTATTATTTGGTTCAAATGCTGGTCTCTTCGCCAATAGTTTTTAAATAATGGATCAACTGTGTGATTTTTTTTTTAGTAATTTCGTTATTTCTGTCCGATTTAGTGCGTTTCATCTCCAACACCGCTATTTTCAGTAATTTTGATAATTCATATCTCATAAACTATACGGACAAAAATTATGAAAAAAAAATCAGAAAAATGTAAAAAATATCTATCATCTTTGATACGGCATCAAAAATATGAAGAATTAACAGTACTCGAGTTCTATAGAATATTCATCTATTCAAAATTAAAAATTGAACAAGCGCTGTTGACAAATGTATCTTATGGTATCACGCAATAATGTATCAACGGCAATATAACGAACAGCGTCAAAATATTTCTCTCAATAATTATTCATGATAAAATATCTCCAAAAATAATAATTCACGACAAAATATTTTCAAAAAATATAAATTCTTTTTTGCCAAAATATTTCCTTTCTTTTCTAACAAAATAATTCACTTTTAAATTGTAATTATGGATGCTATCCCTTTCAGATACTCTTCGATATTGATGTCATTGTTGTAAGTTTTTACAATATTCTTCAATTTTTCATGATGATCACGATAGAATCTCCTTCTTTTATTCATATGACGACCGCTTATTATTTGCTGATAATTAAATTCTGTTACTAATCGCTCTGCTTTTAATGCATTGATAAATTTCCCCATTGTGACATGAGAACCTTCTACACTATACTGAGCCTGCTATGCCACTCTTCAGCTTCATTGTTGGTTCTTGATTTATCATACATAATCGATTCATATTGATTCCACAAACTTATCGGGTATAATGGTACAGATCTTCTGCTACGCTGTTTAACTCCTATCCATGTCTTTTTGTAATATTTTATAAAATCGTTTAAATCTTTCAGAATATTCTTGATTGATTCGGATGTTACCAATAATTCGTAGGCATGAATCACGTTGTTTGTGTTAACAAATGCTAGTGCAATGAATTTTTTAATGTTTAACGCAGATTCATTGCCATCTGCATATCGGCTTTGGAGTCCTATGTTTTGAATTTTGCGCCACATGCATTGGGCAAAATGAAAATGACAGCCATGAATTGTAGTATTCGGAAATATTTCCTCAAATGCTTTTATGAAGCTTGATTCAAAATCGATTGTTATTGAGTTTGTATTGAAATCTGGCTGGAAGTGTTTTAAACATTCTAATATTTTTTTATATGATTTTGTTGATTTTTTTGGGGTTAAGATATATATAAATGGCAATAATTCATTCTCTTTCTGGCCATGGATTGTGTAAAGTTGTTGAAATATCGAAGGAACGGTCCCAAATGTTCCATCGGCAAACCAATCGTCAAAACTTTTTAAAGGTTTTAGATTTCGTCTGGTCGCGAGAATGACGAATCGCTTAAGTGGATTTTCGTCATAATCCATAAGGCGGAATTGTTTATTTTTTAATGTTTTCTGAAATGATTCAGAAATTATTAATTCATTGAGTTTTGCTGGCGTTTGAAGTTGTATATTTGTTTGTGAGCGTGTTCTTTGTACTGTGCGAGTGAGATCTGAAATAGTTGGTAGTTTTGCTGCAACGGTTTTCGATGTAGATGCAATTGCTGTTGCCACAATCTTCCCTGTTTTTTCTTATGATTGTTTTGCTCTTATTTTTAAGTTATTAATGGTTTCTCGAGCCTCAATTTCGGTTTTATCTGGAGCATGTCTGTGTGTGATGGTATGTGTGTTCCCGAGAATATGACCTGCATGATTATTATTATATTAAAAAGATTCTGAGGCTTTAGATTCAATTATTAACATTCAATGAGAATTAAGGACGACAATTAATGTGTAGAACTTCTTATTTCTTTGCCAACGTTTCGTCAGTGCCTGCATAAGCATTTTATAAGTCGAATATAAAATTAATATTAAAGTATTAAGCACAGATGAATAACTATTACAACGACCCATACTTGATATAATCCTTTTTTTAATAATTTCAAACACTTCAATTAAAGTTAAAAGTTAATCCACCTTGGTCTTCCACAGCCTGCCCGTCTTGTGAGTTTAACCTCAAAAGGTTTTGAGGTTAGACTCACAAGACTGGCATGCTGTGAAAGACCAAAGTGGATTAACTTTTAACTTTAATTGAAGTGTTCTCAATTATTAAAAAAAGGATTATATCAAGTATGGGTCGTTGTAATAGTTATTCATCTGTGCTTAATATTTAAATATCAATTTTATATTCGACTTAGGTGTAAAACGCGAGATTCTGAGCCCTGAAGAAGTCAGCAACCACTGACGAAACATTGGCAAAGGAATAAAAAGTTCTACACATTAATTGTTCTCCATAATTCCCATCAATTGTTAATAATTGATAAATGATGGAATTAAACGAGGAAGTTTAGATTCAATGTGTGAATGAATCGATTATGTCCTTTACGAAATAGTAATTAATACCTGTCTTATTATCGGATGATGTTTTGATTGTTGCTTTGCAATGTGCTGTTGTACTATATTTAATACAACGCCATGTGATATATGATTTATTTGTTTTTAAATGTGAATACAAGTAACTGTCGTGTATTAACATTGTTTTATGCTTCTGGCTGATTATGAATTGCAATGGCATTATTGTGAATGTGCAATTATATATTACTTAAAATCACTAATTTCTTCGGTGATTTGTTATCACTTGAAGGTTATAGGACTATTGATGTTATTTGCATTGAATTGATTATCGAAATTTTTCTATAGATCGCACAATGGTTTAGGGTTTTTTTTCTTTGATTATTTGGCGGCAGGTTCAAATATCATTGAATTTTTTGCTTCCGAATGGTGTTAAAAAGTAGCTAGATTACCGACTGATCCTGGATTACCGGCCGATAGGACAAGAAAGTGGGTCGATACGACGTATGGACCCCGTACTTGAGGGGTCAATAAATAATTGAGCTAGAAACCTCAAATTTTGTGAGGTTATACATCTGATGAGCATAAAGTTTGGTATTGAAACTGAGCAGAATCGGTCCAGTAGTTTCTTAGATATTAGCATAGAAACATCCGAAAAAGCATATCTTTAAAACTATTCAATTGATTATATTTGGGATGAGCTTAACCCTCTGAGGGCTTCCCCACTCCACGCAAAGATCAACGATGGTGGATTCGAAATTAGAAAATCCATCCGGAAGCTTTCTGCCAATTGCATTGGCAGAATATCAAATGTACGGTGTTCAAATTACGCACAAGTAGTGGGGCTCCTGCTTGTTTTTTATTATTTTGTTGCTCCTTTTATGGGGTTATTTTGTTGTTTGTGGTTTTTTTTTAAATTTTTTTCGTGAATTATTTTTTTTGGAAATATTTTGGCGTGAATTATTATTGAAAGAAATATTCTGACGCTAGTTATTTTTGTTAGAGATATTTTGTCGTGGGTGGATTATTACATGGAACCTATCTTATTGTAGAAAAACTGAACCCACGTGATCTGAAGTCCAGCGAACGGCTTGACAACAGCGCATTTCAGACACTCGTCTCGTGCTTACTCACACTTTTTTCCAATTCCAGCGTTATAAATTAATATTTTTCCAACGATGCTATCTTCCTTGTGTAAATTAATAACTCCAGACTCTCCAAGAGGATTTGTCGCAATTTTACGATGAAAAATGGATTCGTTAAATGTTAACCCCACGGATTGCCTTGGAATTTGTATCAGCATTACAGGATTATGTTTTCATTAATTCGGATTTTTCCATTGGAGAGGCGAAAAGTCAAGATTTTATGAAAAAATTCGTAAAAATGCTTCAACATGTCTATATTTTCGCAAAAATTTTTCAATTTTTTTTTCGATAAACGCCTTCACTCTGAAAAAAATTCTTCAGACCTTTTAATTGCGAAAAATAATGATGTCACCGAAATACTCAGAAACATCTGATAATCCAGATTACATAGAAACACTTCAGCCTTACTAGCGAACGTTGTTGTTTTGAGAGACGGAGAAATTGAGTTTTGAGTTTATCAACTAAACTCCAGTTAACCCCTTTTCGTATATACGGGGTAAAAGTTTGTGCATAGTGAAGAGATAGGGGGTATGTGCAGACCCTTAGGCACGCGTGCACTACGGGGTTAAGTGCTTTCTATCTCATTACCTGGGCCGCACTGCCCGTGAGCTAGGAAATAACTATATATTTTTATTTGACATTGTACATATGTAGTCATTCTCAAGTGGCCAAAGGGTGTGGACCGTGGAGAAATAGAGTATCCAAGTGGTTTTTTCTTCTTCGACATATCACCGCCTCAGAAACACATAGGCGTGAGTGTTTAAAAAAAAAATTCTCAGAGGGGAAGGGGCGTATGTCCCCAATAAATCTCAAAAACAATTTTAAGACGTAATTAACAAAAATTACAATGTATGAACTAATAACTTGAACAGATTACTATTTTTCACTGGAAATGCTGCAAATTGTTACGTATTTTCAGACACACGGAATATCAAAAAGTCCGAGAAACTCAATGGCCCAAAATTTATTTAACTGAATTTACGTCGAGACGCCACTCTTCCGAAAAATGGAAAAAACTGAAATAATTCCAAAAAAATCAAATCAATTTTCCCGACAATATTATTTCGAAAATTTTAAACAACAAAAAAAGTAAGAGAAACGAGAAAAATAATTAATAAGTTGACCAAAAAAAATTTACAGACCACGCCACGGAAAATCCGACAAATGGCGATCACCGGCGTCGTTAAATGACGCTAACGAAAAATTTATTAACTTCGCCGAGAAAATTCACACGCTTACCGGAGTTTTGTTGATTAACCTCCAAATGTTAATTCCGTCTAATCCCTCCAATAGCTCCGGTAAAGCCTCCCAAATTCTTTAGCAAATTTTCCCAATAATTGTTTTATCATATTTCAATCAATTTGCGACGTTGATTATTGCGTTATAATCCCAGAATTTTTGCAACGATAAAACACGTGTTGACAAAACTACACCAAAACGGAAAGTGAGGGGCAAAGCCGGCGTGCGTCGAAAGTTTGACCGCAGGTGGCTCTTCCTCAATTATTGACCAACGACGTTAGAAACATTCTTTTATCACTGGTATATTTTGATTTTATTCCGGTAATTGAATAATTTCATGAAAAAATGATTAGTTATTGCTTATGTCTAAAATTCCGAATTAAATGTTAAAATTATTCATCGTATTAATATTGATCGCAATTAATTAATATTTAATGAATAGTGCAATTGATTTGTCTCCTTGATTTTCCTCCAACCCGCTGCGAGAGTCCAGTGGTGAACTCCTTCCATCGATTTCCGCTAACTGCGTCGATAAGGCTCTGCAGTTTCCTCTATGATCCTTGGCCGTCCGGTTGCACCTCCATATCAGGATGGAGAAACTCCGGCAAACGCGGGAAAGTTCGAGGTGGAAGAAATGAAATCAACGAATTAATTAATTATCATCAAACAACAATATTCTCTCGTTTCTCGGACCTTCCGTCTTGGTAGTTTATTTGTTAATTTTTTAATAATATTCACCGCGATGTCGGTCTAACCAAAAACATAATTATAGAGACAAAAAAATGGCGTTACAAAATATCAGCATTTAATACTGTCAATCATCGGAAAATGAGAGAATAATCAATTGGGCAAAATAATATGCACTTTTGTTATTAAAAAAAAAGTGGAGAAAATTGCACTTATGCCTTTTTGCTTCTAGAACAACGATATTAATTTTCAACTCCGAGCTCTAACGTATACCCTCTCGAGTTTTTACGTATTTTTATCCCCAACCCAACCCCGCTGTACCGCATTCGCCGAAGGACGAGGGAAAGCCTCTTTTTTCTTGAGGAAAACCTGCCCAGATACAGTCGTCTCTTGCGAGACTCCCGCTCGGTTAAGGCCGAATTTCGCAAAGCTAAACCGGATTAACTTATGGCACTTGCCCCTCTATGGGGATATAGCCAAATGGAATAAGACCGGATTAACTTAACTTAAGCAGTTTTGATTTAAGTTAACTTCCCCCTCCAGAATCTGCGGGACTAGCGCCGCGCCATGATTTCTATTGATAACTATAACGAATTAACCTCAATCACTCATACTTGCGATCATCAACTTGAACTATTTGTTGTTAGTTTTTATGCAATTTTTAGAGCCTCCACGGACATAAATTCGATGATGCTCAAAATGGTAGGAAATATCAATATTCATCTTTTACAATGCTCTTAAAAATGATGACAATATAATTTTTATTTATTTTTTCATATAAAAAAATATGATTTAACAGCAGCTATCTTTGATAATGGCGGTTAGGGGAAATAACACGCCGTTAGGGGAGTACTATGGAGAGGGAAGTTAACTTAAACCAAAGCTGCTGGTTTGAGTTAAGTTAATCCGGTTTAGCTTAAGAAATTCGGCCTAAGTGAAACTGTGAAATTGGAGCTCTTCAATTTTGGCTTCCCCCCGCCGGGATTCGAACCCAGGCCCTCAGCATGCCAATCCCCCCCCCCCCCCCCCCGCTCTAACCACACAGCCACTGCCGTCGGTGAACAACGATATTATTTTTCTCAAAGAGATGAATCATTATTTTTTTTAAGGTGAAAGACTTCATGGAAAAATTAGAAAAAAAATCCTGAAAGTGCTCCTTGACATCTTATATAGGCATCTTAGGATGTCCATTTTGCCAAAAATGAAACAAACTGGTTCGTACTATTAATTGAATTTTCGAAACCCTCGTTATTTTGATAGATTGAATAATATTTCATTTCGCTATCATCTCTTTTTTCATTTATTCAATTTATTTCTTTGACCTCAATGTGCTCAATAATTATCAATATTCATTGGATAGAAAGGTTTCAATGAATATTCCACAATGCTGAAAATTTATTGGGAAAAAATGAAAATTTATGAATAACCGCAATTCAAGTTTCATATGCCACTCATTCAGATATACATGGCTGAATTCGATTTTTCAACTGTAAATTGAAACATCAAAAGAGAGTGACAATTTAATGAATAACACATTCGACATTCACCTTGAATACCGCATTTAATGGGGAGATTGAAATATTAATTATTATTAATTATTGAATTTGAAATTTTAGCTCTTTAAATAAACTCAACCATGAAGCAGTAGTAAATCTATTTGCGTTGAAAATGTTCGAAAATAGGATTGTAAATATTAATGAATAATTTTTCTCTCTAATATAAGTTCTTTGTCGGAAAATAATTTCCCCGCATCTATTCACCGCATTTGCATCGTACCGCATTTGATTCATAAAATTTCAATTACCCTGTAAGGCTTCGAAGTTCTTCTATTAAGGTAGTGCGGTTGAATTGGGGTTCACGTTTAACACCATAATTTTTTGCATTCTGTCGAAAGAGCTGACTTTGCTCTACATATCTACAAAATTTTGGATTGATTCCCCGTGTAGTTTGGGCGAAATTAATTAATAATGTAGTATTACACTGATAGCAATATCTCGAGAATGGTTCCTTTTTCAAAACAAGCAGGTGTTAACTCCTCGTGAGTTATTCGAATTCTTAGATTCAATATTCTGCCAATACAATTGGCAGTACGCTTCCGAATGGAATTCTTAATCTCTAATCCAATAATGACGATTTGAATTGACATAAATCACGTTAACTTACGTTAACAGACACATAAAATATTTTCCAATCATCATATCAGGATGAAAATGATCTCATTTTATTCGGGAAATTATATATTTTATTATCGTGGAATAAAAACTATATGTGTTCTCAGGAAAAAATTAAGAAAAATTCACATTTCTGATTTTTTATAAAAAAGTTTTTTTTTTTCAAAATAAGAATAAATACTTGATCAATCAATTGGGAATCTAGAGAGTTCATTCCCTTCATTATAACGAATTTTTTAAGTACAAGTTGATGCAAATCAGTCGCGTAGTTTTTGAGGAATACGCCTTTAAAGAAAAATCATTTTTTGCAAATATCTCAGAAACGGCTGGACGTATTTCGCCTAGTTTCAATAGCACCCTGTACCTTCATGAGATATACAAACTGACAAAATTTGAAGTCTCTAGCTCAAATACTTATCGAGTTATCGTTCCGCTAAAATATGAACTGAAAATCACTAAAATTGAAATAATTTCCAGAACTAAGAATCAGAGAAAAATTTACCAATGGTGAAAAATGTGAGTTTCAATGAGATGAATATCATAGCCCAGACGGGGGGCTACAAATTGATTTTTCATCGAGAAAATTCAAAAAGACGCTTTTCTGAAAATTCGATTTTTCTCGGAAGCTGTTCAACCGATTTCGCTGAACAGCATCATGCACATAGAGGAAAAATACTGTCAAATTTTGAGAGCGCTCAGTATCGCCGTTCCAGAGAAAATGACGATACATGGCAATACACTCAGACACACACAACCACACACATACACACGTACAGACATGCTTTGAAAATATGATTTTTCGACGTTTTGGATCATATGGAGTCATATTCTGATGAAAACAATTTCCTATTTTTTTCATCCCAAACATTTTCTTCTCCCATCAATATTTTGGGAGTTATTGCGTTCGAACGCAAAAAATTCTCTATTTTTATTTTCTTCCGCGGACGATAAGAAAGGTATCTTTGAACCGTTCGCGGAAAAAAGATAAAAATAGAGAATTTTTTGCGTTCAAACGCAATAACTCGCAAAATATCGATAGGAAAAGAAAATGTTTAGGATGAAAAAAACAGGAAATCGAATTCAGAAGAAGAAATGTCTCTGTGGCTTTTTTCGTGAAATGAACCATTCTCGAGATATTGCTCTGAGTGTAATACTACATTATTGATTAATTACGCCCAAACTACACGGAGAATCAATCCAAAATTTTGCAGATATGTAGAGCAAAGTCAGCTCTTTCGATAGAATGCAAAAAATCATGGTGTTAAACGTGAACCCCAATTCAACCGTACCACCTCAATCAAGGGAATAAGAACGCAACGTTAATAATTCAAATTACAACTGTAAAATAGGGAAGACGAGGACAAAATTAATTAGAATTTTTTGTTAAAAGAGAGGCCTTTTATAAAGAAATTCTGAAAAAATTACTCAATAATGGAGACATGCTGGACCATCTTCATGAATTTTTTCAAATTTTTTTGTAAGATTTTTCACCCTGAAAGAAATTGCAGTGAAGCTTTTGAGACAATTTTCTCAAAATTATTCTATTAAAACTTTTAGAAAAATGAAAATTTCCAGAAATAAGACGTGATAATATTTCATTTCAAATTCCCTCAGTTTTCCAATCAAATTATTGCAAATATCCCGACAGCTTCGAATTTTCCCCCAAATTATTCACCCAACCGGAAGCTTTCATCAAAATTACCTATCAAAATATTCGGAAGAGTGAAGCTCAATGAATTTATGTCCTTTCTTCTATTGTATATTCCAATAATGATATCTATGCAACAACTGCAGCCGACACTGCTGGCTCGGTTGAGATACTTTCTATTGAATGTCCGGAATGTTCCGTAGCATTGTGCCTCAATGAAAGACAAGCAGAAGCCCCACTTAGAGATGTAAAATGACGGTCAATTTTGAAATTGGTCAGGTCAGTCGTCAATTGACCGTTTTGTGACCATTTCTGACTTGACCGCAATTTTCGTTGGAAATTGACCGTCGAAAATTCAAATGGTCAGTCAGGATAAATAAATGTGGAAATCCATCTGTTCAGATGAAAATTGACCGTCAATTTTATTTTCGGTCATTTTTTATGTCATTTTCATGATTTATTTTAAATTCAATGGAAATACTCATAAAAATCATTGATTTCCAAAAGTCGTGCAGTATTTCTCATTTCTGGTAAAATATCAGCGATTGAAATACCCGAATCCAGAATAAAGAACCAAAATCGATAATGGAATCCAGCTATTTAGATGGAAAATGACCGTCAATTTGTTCTTGGGTCATTTTTTTTGCCATTTTTAGTGGGATGATATTTCTAAAGAGGAAATGGCTTATCAAATTGAAATATAATTATGTGACAGGAACATTCTTTTATTTTCTCAACAAATTTGTAAACTCTGCATAAATTCTGCACTTATCTTAATAGATTCAGTTCACTCCTGTATTACAGATAGATATATATCTCCATAACGTTCTATCATATTACTTGTATCCTGAATGTGTTTGACTCCAGTCACAGAAGAAGACACAGGAGTCTTTGAATCAGTGCACAATTTAATCGTCTCGGAATTCTCACACGGGAAATACAAAAATTTATTTACAAAAATATTCATGGGGTTCACAAAAAAAAAAAATTCATTAGTTCTATTTAGATGGGATTTGACCGTCGAAACGATGTTTGATCAAATTTCTGACCCACGATTTGGTCATTATTTTTTGACCAAAATGGTCAGTCATTGTCAATTGGTCATTGACGGTCAATTGACCGATCAAATGACCGTCATTTTTTTGGATCGCATCACTAGCCCCACTACTTGTGCCTAATTTGCCAATTCCACTATTCATGCGATGTTTATTATTCCACCAATAAGATTGGCAGAACGCTTCCCAATTAAAATGTATAACTATCAATTATAATCTGCACAATAGAATAAATAAAATTAAAATTCTCAATAAATTATCATTTATAGCAAAATATCAATCGAAAAATACAGGAAAAATGCTTCCATTATCGATTAAAAAAACCTTTCTAAAACAATTTTAGCAATCTTAAGCTGAAATTTGAAAATCTGAGAATTGAAAGTCTAGCATCGGGGAATTTCCATTAGGGGAATGTGGGGTAAAATGGACACATAGGGGGAAACAGGCACGGGTTGATTTTTATATCCTATGCTAAGAAAATCACTGGAAATGAGTGAGAATATTGGAGATAGATTTTTTCTGACGATTCCATTGGAAAAATGAGAGAATTTCCCATGAAAATCATATGTCAGAAGTTATTTTTTGGAATTTTTGAAAAATTTCATTTTTCGCGCAAGCTTTAAAGCTGAAACTCTTCTGTTTTTGAAAAATTTCAGGTTTTCAAGAATATCTCTGGTTCTATTGATCGCAGCGACTTAGGGTTGATCTCAAGGGAGTTCATCCGGTACTGAACTAATAGACCAATAATTATGAAAAAATTTGAATATACTTCTGAAAATATAAAAAGTCACCTGTCAAAATTCCAAACTCTCCGGATATCTTGGTCGGGAAAAATTAATAAATAAAGTTTTTTTCAATTAACCCTTATGGGTTTTCGTCTAGAAGCATGAAATTTGTGGCAATCAACAGGTTTTCAGGGGGGAAACTTCTATAATGGATAAATAAATGTGTAAAGAACAGTTTAAGAGCCTCTTCGAATCCATCAGATACTTGGTGATTTTAGAATAAATTAATTTGTTTCGAAAAATGCTGATTTTCGAGAGGTTAACCTCTGTCTTACTCGCATCACAGTAACGTTAGAATCGCGCGCTTTTTGAAATTAATAAGAATGTTTTCTGACAAAAGCAATGTATACTACGCTTGCACATCAAGTCATAGAAAAGTAGCTGAAAATGTAATGAATTTACCTTTTTCTATTTTATCTTCAAAAAAATTATTTCTATATGTTCGATTTTTTACAAAAGAAAAATGATGATTGATGACGAAGCATTCCTAGTATATATCAGCTGTACAGGTTATGACTACGCTAGTCATCGAGCCAACTACGCTAGTCGTAGTGATTTTTTTTACTAATTAAATCGGTACCAGATGAACTTCCTTAAATGAAAGGTGAGCTCATTTCCCATTGATTTATGGAGCTTAAAGAGAAAAATATCAATTTTTCCAAGTATTTATAGGGCAAAAACTGATCTTCAGAAAATGAGCTATAAATATTTGAAAAATTTCTTTAAAAAAATTTGAATCTCATAAATTGATGAGAAATGACCTCATCTTTCATTTGAGATCAGCCCCAAGTCGTTATGATTAATAGTTTCGGAGATATCACCGAAAAAGTGAATTTTTTCGATTTTCAAAAGGAAAACCCCTTCAGAACTTTGCCAAAAAGTGAATTTTTACAAAAAGTGAAAAAAAAATTGACACATGTTTTCCACCTAAAATTTCCTCAGCTTTCCAATGGAATCATTAAAAAATTTCTGTCTTGAACCGTTCAATTGGCGTGTCCATTTTACCCTACCTTCCCCTACTCTCTTAACCATCAGATCAAAAGAACGATGGGCTCTTTTTATAGGAAAAATTGTGTACTTTCAGATGATTAATTCAGATATATTCGCGTTTTCATCTCGAAAAAGCTGAAATTCCGGTCATTTTGACCGAATGTAATTTCTTTGTATCCTGAAGCATTAAAAAAAAAAAATATAGATGCGCACTGATATTTCAAGAAGACTTAATCCTTTTTGTGACAACAACAAACTCATAATTCGATGGACCCGATAGGACCAGAAGAAGCTTTTATGCTATTCTACTTTTTTTTCTCCCGAGACAAAATTATGACCGTATTAGCACATTTCTACAAAGAGAAATAATTCAAGTCTTCTCCAGAGCAGAAAGAAAATTAACTGAAATGGAATAAAAAAAAGGAAAGAAATTTTTTTTTTTCATTAATGATAAAAAAACAAATTGTCTACATTTTATATCAGAAAATATTAAGCTCAAAGGACAATAGAATAGAATTATATTGTGCTCTGCAAATAAATTCATTCAACTGTATGAAGCCATATTGGATTTCCATGACCTGACATAACCTCGTACAACTCATTCTCAGCCACGAAAATTATTCCAGCGGAGAATCCTCCGTCATTTTACTCTACAAATTGAAGGATCTGGAATTGCAGATTGCGGGGCTTAATCGGGCTCGGAAAGTTCAACTATATGTATGTATATGTGTATATATATATATACTCGTATACATAGTGAGAATCCTTAGAAAGTGGTGCGACCAAGATGGAGGCCTCTGCGGTAGACTTTGGTGGGTGGGGCCAATTCCGAGGATGTCGTCTTGATATTTCCGAGTTTACTGCATCAGTTCAGAAGACTTTGAGGAGAAATTTCGTGGACTTTAGTGGCTGTTAATTGTAAAAAAAAAAGACAGGCGAATATTGTGGAATAATGCGATTTTTTTCCACTTTTTCCTGCATTTTTTTTCATCAAATTTATTCGTTGATGAAATTGAATTTGTAAAACTGCGGAATTCCAACTAAATAAATACGCCAGTGAACTGTTATTTTGGAGATTAATCCAGAATTTATGATCACGAGTTTTAATTAAATTTATTGTTCATTCGGATCAAAACATATTTTCAAATAATTTATTTTCATTTTTATAATGAAAAAGACAAATTAGGTCAAAAATCATTTTTTTTTTCACTGTTAAAAATAATGAAGGATTTTTTTTAGAGCAAAGACATCTTTGAAATTCTTTCCAAAAAAAATTCACTCACAATTTCTGCATATTAGCGCATCTTCCAAAAATTTTCCAGATTTTTCCACGAAGTTCTTGATTTCAAAAAAAAAAAATCTAAATCATGTTACTCCTAAGGTCCATTTTGCAACAGTCATCCCCATTTTTTTCTCAATAAAATTTACCTTTGGAATTACAATAGAAGGATTTTTCCGAGTCATAGATAAAGATATAAGATTAAAGAAATTTGATTCAAGTTTATCACTAGAAATCCTGCATCTCCATATCTGCAGAAGATGCGGGTAAAACGAATCTGTTGGGGAAAATAGATCAGGATTTTTTTTTAGGCTGAAGGCATTTGCTGAAAAAGTAGAAAAATTTACCAACAATGTAGACATACTCTACCACTTTTCCAAAAAATTTTCAAGTTTTTTCGTGCAGGGGTTCACTCTAAAAAATAAATCCTCATTCATTTTGCCCAACAGTTCTATTTTTCCTGTTTTCTTTCCAATTTCGCTGGAATTGTCAATGTTAACGATGCAACACGATAAAAATTTCCGAGTGACTTTGCGACGAGTGAATGATGGAATAGTCAAACAAAATCCCGTGACTCCTAAATCTTTTATTTCCCCTTTTATTCTTTGTTTATTTTCAACACAAGGAAAAGAAAGAAAAGACAGGAGAATTCGAGACTCTTTCTTGAGATTGGCTCTTACTCCCTCCACATTTCAAGATGAATTTCAGTAAACTAACCGACTCCATTCCTTTCATTTTCTTCCTCTCAATTCCTTTTTTTTTTTTTTTCGGTTTTAGATCGTCGGCATCGTCTTTCCTCTTGTCTTCGAGGAGAATTGACATATCGATTTCTCCCTCTCTTTCTCTCTCTCTCTTGCTCTTGCTCAATTTCTCTTGTTCTTGTCTGTGGCCACTAGGGAAAGCGAAACTAGATACCAATGTTGCCAGAGTGGACCTCAGTGGACTATCTCCAATCGATGCTAAATTGTTTCAAGTTCTTTTTCCATGTCTTTTTTCATCAATTTTATTGTTATAGACAGTATTACTGGAGGCAAAAAAAATCGATAGATACTTTTAGATAGACGGGAAAAACAAAGAAAAATAGAATTTTCATTGTGATATTTGAGGATTATTATTTTTTCCCAATTTTCCCCAAAAATAATGGCAAAAAAATCGTTATTTTTCTCTCTTTTTTTTTAAATTGTCAATTTATAAATTATTTTTTAACCATTTTTTTGTTCGTTAAATCATAAAACATATTTTTCGATGCATTTCGGAGATACGCCCTTTTAATTCCGCAAAGTGCCTTTTATTGGACTTACGCCTTTTCGACTTTAATAGGTTGATTTTTCCTGATTTTAAAATAAAAAAAAGTTAATTTAAAAATCAATATAAATTAATTTAATTAAAAACATCTGAAAATGATATTTTTTTTTTAATATGGAAATTATATTATTTTTATATTTTGAATCAATGACTTAATCCCCACAGAATTGTAATAACGTTCTGGTAATAATGGAAATTAGTCCATTTCACCAATTTTATCAGTGCTTTTATGCTGAAAAACAATTGTCGAAATATCTATTTTAATTTAAATAATATTCGTGTCCATTGCTTTGAGTCTGAACTTCAATTTCCACTGTATTCCATTTGCCTGACGTTATCCTGACACAAACTACTGATCTACGCGTAATCCCTGAAGTGATTTCCACGCAAATTTCTATTTCTGGTTGCTTCCATCACCATTTCATTTTAGAGCTATTGATTACAATTGTCTAGAGACACTTGGAGTAATAATAATAATTGATTCAAGGTTGTATTCCAGTGAATTCGAATACAGTTAACTCATTATTTTTTGTTATGCTTTATCAAAGATTATATTTTTTTTACATTTTGCTGCATTTTTTCATAATTTTTGACCGTCTAGTTTATGAGATATGAATCATCAAAGTTGCTGAAAATAGTCATTTCAACTAAATAATAGAAGAAAAAAATATTCAATTCACCGTACAGTTATTGAGAAATTTTAATTAGAAGGTAGTCGTAACTATTTGCCTCTCTCTCTATCTCATGCATGTGATGGGAGATTAGTAATGTATCAAAATTGGTGGAACAAAAAAAAGTTATATTTAAAGTTGAAGATATGACTTTCGAATAGTTTCATCATTTTTCGTGTAAATTGAAGCACGTTCTCCGAAAGTATCAGCAATTAATTGGAAACTGACCTACAAAGCCTCATTTCTTTCTATTTTATCGACTGTCCTTTGGGATACTACCTTAATTAATTTGTGAATTGCAAAGAAAAATGGTGCCAAAATATCATTAAGACAAATCAATTTTATTTTGAAATCAATAATTTTTTAATTCACGTAAATTATTCAATTTTTTTCTCATGATTTGAAATATTGTAAAAAATATTCCGCAAAAATGACAATTTTATTTTTTTTACAGCTGAGACAGCAAGTTCGAGTGATAAATTTGTAATATCTGAATTATGGATACTATCACATTATCACTTGAATATTAAATCTTCACCTGTTACGCTCATAAAAATACAGATAAAATTCGGAAAAATTCTGATTTCCCAGGGCAATAAGTAAAAGAAGGAATTCTATAAAAAAAATTTACGATGAAAATTCGTTCAAACTATTGAAGCCCGTTCGAACGACTGTATTATATCGTTCTCCAGGGCTCTTTTTGCCCTTTTCCATGAAGATTATTCACACTGTGATAAAAGTTAACTGGACTTGCAACCAATGCCAGTTATGTGGTAGTAGGTACTCAAACTGTTTAGAGCTCTGTATCCCCAGGAGCATCAAGTTGTTCCCAAACAATTTCCCCCTCTTCCACTTCAATAATTGTAATGACTCAGTATTCTTCCTGTCATCAACTTTTTTTAGTACAGCTGTTGCACATCAATCATGTTGAGCATGGTTTTTTTCTACTGACTGCCACTTCCACCCTCGAAAATAATAAATAATAATTAATTTAATTAGATGAGAATAATATTATTCTCAAATCAATCATATTTTTTGTGGGAATTTACTACGATTTTTCTGCTAATAATGAAATAAATGATGAATTGATGATGATAAGTAGTTTTAGTTATCTTTCTAATAAAGAAAACTCAAACTTTTGGTTTTTGCAAATTGAGATTCTGATGAAATGGCTTAAATTTTTTTTTTCTTTAATGATTCCATTGAAAAGCCGAAGAGATTTCTGATGGAAAAAATGTTTCAGAATTTATCTTTGTTTTTTTTCTCCAGAATTCTACTTTTTTGGGAGTCAAATCCTCTCCCTTGACGATTTTTTTTTACTTTTTCAAGAATATCTCTGATTTTATTCATTGCCGCGATTTGAGGCTGGTTTTAAATGAAATGTGAGATCATGTGTCATTGATTTATGTGATTTTCTACATAAAATTGGTAGCTATTTGAGGTATTTCTGGGTAATTTTGGGAGAACTATTTTTTGCCCTATAAATACATCAATAATCAAGCATTCTCCTTTGAAAACTGTACAAAATAATGGAAAATGATCTCATCTTTCCCCTGAATCCGGTCCCGAGCCATTGGTATCAATAGAATCACAGATATTTCCAAAAAAGTGAAATTTTCCATTTCTCCTTGAGGTTTAGACCCTCAATTTTCCCCCAAAAATCTCGAATTTTTGAGAAATTATCAAAAATAAATTTTTACAATTGTCAACTAAAATTTTCTCAGTTTTTCAATGGAATCATCAGAAAAAATCTATCTCAAATATTTCTCCTCATTTCTCGCGATTTCACAATACAAAATAAAACATGAAAACCCCCAAAAAAATCGTTTCGGCCCTTATCTCCTCTTGTTCTCTTTCCTCCCCTTCATCCCCAAATTTTCCATTTTTCCCAATTTTTTAGAGACCTAAATCCTCAAGGAAAGAAATTAAATTCTCCAATATTCCCGAACTTTTCTTAAATTCTTCTCGTATGTCTCAGCATCAAAATTTCATAGTTGAAAATCTGAAATTCCGTACTTTACTCAGTACAAAACAATTTCTCTCAACTCGGCCCCAGAAAAACTTACCACAACTTCCGTAAACTTTACGACAGGAAGAAAGTGCAAAGAATAAACTAACAATGGAGAAGAAAATGAAACAACAAAAGTAGATGTTATTTATTGTGACATTGAGATGACCCTTACAATCATCTCGGAGCTCAGATTCACCTGGTTCGTAAAATACTAGGTTCAACTATGCGAGTAGGAAAAAAAAACTTGTTTTCTGGAATCATTCCAAAATCCCTGGACGCAATCCCTACTTCTCTCTTTTTTTTCCTCCGTTTTATCTCTTTTGGTCCATCGTGAGGTAGAAGCAGAGGCAACTGATATAAACCCCCACTTCTTCCTTTAAGCTTCTCCCTTTAAGCGGCCCTATGCCAGAGCGGAAGTGGCTATTTCCCCAGTTGAAGATGGCACGATCTCCCTATGCTCTCTCTTGTTACCATGCCACAACCACACGAGGGCCATACCAGCAACACTAGGCGCAACGATGCGAAATGGGAAAACCACATACGAGCTCGTTGGATACATTCCAGCATAGTTTTGGCATATGTATAATTTAATTTCCATTTTTTTTCACTCCCTTTTATTCTTGAAGTAATTAGTAGCTGTGGTAGACGTCTGCCTTTGATTTAGGTAAATTAAAAAAAATTATGAATTTAATGTGGAAAATGTGGAATACAATGCGGTGGAAGAACGTCAGAATTGATTTTTAGGATTTTTTTTTTAAATCGAAAATTCGACATTTTTTGAATATTCTAGAAAAGTTTTGGCATACGTATAATTTAAGCTTCTTTTTTTTCGCACTCTTTGCATCAGCTTCTTCGCAATATTTTGAGAATAGAGTGAAATAAATGAATAAATAACAATAGATTTAAAATTGAGAAAGTTCAATATTTTTATTATCGATTGCCTAAAGTTTCATTGGTATTTGTCAAGATTATCTAGTTGGAAACTTTGAACGACTATTTATAACATATCATATAGCAATAGAAGTCTCACGAATTTAATTATTCTGTTGAAAAAGATTTTTATCTAATTTACCAAATAGACTTAATGAGAAATACAATAATAATAATAAAAACATATGAAATAGAAGAATAATGGATTCAATTAGGAATCTAAAAGTTACATAATTGAATCATGAGTAATTATGAATATTAAGGGTCTATTTCAATAAAATTTGATGATATCAGAATGGAATTTCGGAAAAAATAGGGATATTACCTCTACTATTCACCTTCGAATTTTCGATTGCAATATTTTATCTTATTTTCTCCATCTCCCTTTCTGAGGCTATTTTAAATTAATTTTATTTTGACAGGCCGCTAATCTGCATTTTTACCGAATCACGTCAAACTAACGTTTATCCATGAAAATATATCACAAAAATAGCCAAGCGAATTGAGGCTCCTTATCTGGTAGAATGCTTGATGAAGAAAGAAGACCGTTTCACTCTCCAAAAATTCTCCTGGTCTCATCATCTCTTCTCCCATGATTATTTAGCAATAGTGGGAGATGCAATGGAAGTGGGACAGTGTGTCAAACTTGATATTCAATCAGTTTTTAAATTTTTTTTAAATTTTAATATCGTCGCCTTAGAGTGAAAGAGGCCTAAATGCCATTTTTTCAAATTTTTGTCTTCAAAATAACAAAGAGGCGTATCTCCACCATTATTGCTCCAATAGGCTTTCCAAGGCCTTTTACGCAATATTAGTAAACAGAATCAAAAATAATAACATATAGGCGTAAGTACGAGTTGCGGAAAAAATAGCCCATGGAAAAAATAGATCGGAAAAAATAGACCGGAAAAAATAGCCCATGGAAAAAATAGCCCATGGAAAAAATAGCCGACGGAAAAAATAGCCCATGGAAAAAATAGCCGCGGAAAAAATAGCCTTTGCAAAAAATTGGGAGAATGAACAGTGGGTGGGTGGTTAATATGGTCGATGTGGGGGTTGGGTGAGGGAAGGGGGGTTGGGTGAATGGACAGTGGGTGAGTGGTTAATATGGTCGGTGCGGGGGAGTTGGGTGAGGGGACAGTGGGTGGGTGGTTAATATGGTTGATGTGGGGGAGTTGGGTGAATGGACAGTGGGTGGGTGGTTAATATGGTCGGTGTGGGGGAGTTGGGTGGGGGGACAGTGGGTGGGTGGTTAATATGGTTGATGTGGGGGAGTTGGGTGAATGGACAGTGGGTGGGGGCCATTTTTTGCGTATTTTATTTTTTCCATAGACCATTTTTAGCGTGGTCTATTTTTCCCGCGGCTATTTTCTCCATGGGCTATTTTTTCCGGTCTATTTTTTCCGTCGGCTATTTTTTCCATGGGCTATTTTTTCCGTCGGCTATTTTTTCCACGGGTTATTTTTTCCATGGGCTATTTTTTCCGGATCTATTTTTTCCGGTCTATTTTTTCCTGGGCTATTTTTTCCACGGCTATTTTTTCGGATTACCCGTAAGTACCACCCACTAATAACAAACGGGCGTAAGCACCGGAGATACGCCTCTTTGTTTTTAGTGTTTCTATTGAATTTTCCCAAATCATTGGAGAAGGACTGATAACAAAGGAGCGTAAGTGCCGGAGGTACGCCTCTTTGTTTTTAATTTTTTTATTGAATTTTTTCTAATTACTGGAGAAAGAGTAATAACAAAGAGGTGTAAGTCCGGAATAATAATTCAATAAAAAAAAATCAAAAACAAAGAGGCGAAAGTGCCATAATTTAGATAATAATCGCAAAAAACAAAAGGGCGTAACTCCAAAAATTCTCATATGCTACAAAAAAAATTATAAAAACAAAATGATGTAAGTGCCAAAATTTAGATGAGAAATCCTTAAAACAAAAGGGCGTAACTCCAAGTATTTTCATGAGATGAAAAAATTATAAAAACAAAGAGGCGTAAGTGCGGAGATACATCCTTTTTACTTTAACATTAACAATTATATTGCGTTCAAAAAGAAAATAACAAAGGGGCGTAAGTGCGGAGATACATCCCTTTCATTTTTCGATTGGTAATTACGCCACTTTGTTATTTTAATTTTCAATTGCCCAAATAATGTCCCAGAGACCATAAAAACATTTTGGAGTGATAAGTTGACATACGCCCCTTTCACAGCAGAATTTCGTATTTTTGGCACTTACGCCCCTTTCACTCTAAGGCGACGATATATTCAATCACTAATAGTTATTTGTCATTAAGGCTGTTTCATGACATCTTTTATTTTTTAAGTGATTAGTAGCTGCAGTTGACGTCTGTCTATAATTCAGGAGAATTGAAGAAATTTATAATTTTAATTTGCGAAATGTGAAATAAAATGCGTAAAATGTGGAAAACGTCAGAACAGATGGGCAGGATTTTTTTTTAAATTCAGCTGTTTTGTTTGGGATTTGACAGGGTAACTCTTTCCATTACTTTTTTAATTTCCGCTTCCAAATGTGCAATCAAGGAGAAAATAAATTGAGCCATCAGATATCATTCGAAGGGAATTTCAAATTCTCTTTTAAATATTGTACTGCCGTGAAATGCATTTCGCCAGAAAATAGTGAAATATCCATTTTATCCAGGGTAATGAGGGATTTACTGAATTTTGGTGGACTCACTCTGAAATTTCAGGAGAATTTTCATCAATAAATGCAATACAATTTATTTCGATTGAATTAATTTTGCATTTGGGGTTTGCCAAGTTTTAAATATTCGAGGGTTATGGTCGGTAATTCATTTTACCTCTTTTTATTGTCGAGATTTTCTAGATTTTTCGAGATATCTTTGGTTTTTATCGAATAAGAAACATCTCGTGAATTAAGCGCGAGATGGTTCAATTTTGCCCGAATCCTCTTTTGTTGAGAATTTCAAGAGAAATTCGATTAGTTTTTGAGATATTTTCGAAAAACTATTTGAAATAAGAATCGACTTATTGTACTGTTATTTTTCCCAAGCATACGCCGTTATTTCTTAATAATTTCATTATTAAGACAGCAGATTAGTAAAATGAAAGCACTTACACCCTTTTAATTGTAACAATATAAGGATAATTCAATTCTTTTCACAGATCTTTTTCCAAGAATTTTGAAAATTAATGGAGATACGCCCTTTTCGCCTAAATTTATTTTTACATCGAATTTAGAGAGTTGAAAAAAACGGATCAATGCAAAAAGGGTATATCTCCAATTATTAAAAATCTATTAAGATATTAGCTATAAGCTATTCTCTCAAAAAACGTTTTATCCTCTTTGATAATAAAGTTTCATTGAATTCCTCTGATTTATGTGAATTTGTTCCCTGATTTTTATTTTTTTGAAAAATCCAAATGAAAATCCATCAACTTTATGATCTAAAAGAAGTAAAGGAAAATTTCTTCATCATGTAACTGTGGAAATTTTATTTGTAAATTTAAGACACTCAGTATTCAATGAATAAAAAATTCATTGCAATACAAAAAGAAGAATTGCATTATTTTTATAAAGGTTTCTCTGAAGGTATGTAACTGAAACGAAGTGAGAAAAATACTGTGTATCACTTGTTATTTTGAAATTCATAACACGTCTCACTGAGCACATCAGTCTGTGAATATTTTACCAAAGAATATTGCAGTTCAACTATTCTTTTGTCGTTTTATTCATGAGTAAGTAAAAAAATAGTCACTGCACACTGGAAAAGAAAAAACTTAGGAAAAATAATTAAATAAATTGTTCCAGTCCTAAATAATTGTTTTTTTTTTTTCAAAAAATTCCAAATTTGTTAAATTTCGTAAATTTATTGAAATGAGCGGAATTTTCTTAATTTTCGAAAATATAGATTGTTGTTTGAAATTAATGAAACAGATGATGAATTCCATAAACTTTATTGAATTTCGAGAAAAAATTAGTTATTGGAAAAAATAGTTTTCAATGATTTTTGAAACTAATATTTCATGATTTTAAAGATGTTTCTCGATGAATATGAGGTAATATGCATATAATACTGTCTATTGCATTGAAAGAAATTGATATTTCTTATAAACCTTAAAATTTGGGTTTAAATTGTAAATTTTTTTTCCCTATTTTTTTGTCAACGTACACTGAGAAAGAAAAATTCTTGTAGCGAGAAAATTGCCTTTTAACAAAATTTTCCTTCACAATTTTCATATCTATATATATTGGAATTTTCTGGAGTGAAGTGAATTTTCTTCAAATAAGTAAATTTTTTTACAACAAAAATTTTTTTTCCTGACTGTACTACTTAAAGATTTCTGTAAAATCTGCCGTATTTTAATGGTTTTTTTTTTATTATTTAATGCATTTGGAACGACAGAGAGCATACTGCTTAAGAAAAGTACATATATACATGAAAAAAGTTACATATTCCTATATGAGGAGAGATAGATAAAAAAAAATACAAACAAAAAAAAAACAAAGAAAAGGCACAATTTGGTACATAGTTGTTTACAATTATCTTGTTTGCTCATATGTTTAATTCGCATGATTCGAAGAATTCATTGATAATAATCAAGGAACTTTTATTCAAAGATATTAGAAATTCTTTATTTTAATGGTGACTTGAGATCTCGGAAAATGAATAATTTCAAGAGGCTTTGAAACAAAAAAAAATCACCTCCCATTTTCTGTCGCACCCTCGCAAATTGGGCCAATGAATTCTGACACGAATGAAGAGTAGGAGCGAAGGTAAATGTCAGAAATAATCAACTCTCCTGACTTTTTACGTGAAAAATGAAAAAAAAAGGAAAAAATGAGAATCCTCTATAACATGAAAATTTCACAAGTTTTTTCTTTCATATCCAATATAATTTTATCTTTCACATATATTTTCCTTGATTTTTTGCCAGAAGAGTAAAAAAAAAAAAGTTATGATTCTTTTTTTTTCGCCTCTCACGAATCGCCCCATTTGCTCTGTAAAGTTGATACACTGGTTTTAAAGGATTTTCCATCTTCTGCCTTTTAAAGCAGACAAAGTAATCGAAAAGTCTTCATGGGAATTTTCATAGCCCAACCATTACCATTATTTAAAAAAAAAAGAAAAGTCTTGAGTGAAGAAAAAAGAAATTTCATTCACTCTGTCTGGATAAAAGTTTCGAACTTTCTCGTTTTGGATTCATTTTCAATTTTTTCCAATCTCTTTGAGGAGATGCATTATCTAAACTATTTTGAGATCATTATTTTCTACTTTTCCGGACAAAAATAATAATATAATGAAATTCAAAAACTTTTATTATTTTTTGGGCGGTGAGCCAAGAAACTTGTAAGAAATAACAAGCTGCTCTTCATCAAAATGGAAAGGGCGTGAATGCTGGAGATACGACTTTTTCATAATAATGACTTGGACCATTTATTATTAAGGCAAGAAAAAAGAGAAGGAATGAAATTCTCATGCCTTTTTAATACTAGACTAGATCAATAATTATACATTCTTTGAAAATTCAAGTTTTTTCTCTTTATTCTTGTCATGAATATAATTTTATGCCAGTCATACTGAAAATTGCAGAAATCTAACAATTTTCATCTAAAAAAAACTTTTTACAAATAATTTTCAAAAAATGAAAAATATGCACATGTAGAAAATTCAAGATACTGGAAGCACAAATTCTTGAATGATTTTCTTATAATTATTTATTTGGTTGAAAAAAAAACTGAAATTTTTTAGATGTATGCTAATTTTATCATTATCAATTTTATTAATTGTTTATAATTGAGCAACATCAAATTTTTATAATTAAAAAAGAATTAAGTGTTCTTTTTGACCGCATAAGAACAAGATGGTGGTCTTGAAAGTGGTAAATCTCTTTAATGTAATAATAAGTTCCGCACAAATAATTGAGTTTTCACATCTTTGCCTTGAGTAAGTGAACGGGCTGTACAAAGGGAAAAGGGAAGTAGTATGACTCACTTATTGCTGTCATGAGCCCTCAAGGTACGTGATGTTGGTGAGGGAAGAGATAGAAGAGACTGCACACATTAATGAATGCAGACTTAGACAGAGATTGAGTAATGAAGCTTAATTGACTTATTGTTGGCCGTCTAGGCGTGTCGAAATGGGTCAGTAAACTTCAATGTGTCTCGCATTCAGTTCAAACTCTTATGAAAGTTCATCACCTGTTTCTGTGTTAAATTATTATGGCTTCAGGAATGAGAAAAGAGGAGTCATTCATTAAAAGATTAAGTTAGTATCCCAGCAAACTCTGAGTGCAGTTAACCCCTTATTTTTCTATGCCTCATCAAAGATAATACTTTTTTACATTTTTCTCAATTTTTTCATAATTTTTGCCCGTGTAATTTATGAGATATAAATTATCAGAGTAACTGAGAATAGTGGTGGTGGGGATGAAAAGCCCGAAATCGGACAGAAATAACGAAATTACTAAAAAAACCACCCGGTTGACCCATTAATTATATTTACAAACTGGAGATATGACTTTCGAAAAGTTTAATCACTTTTTCGGGTAAATTAAAGCACATTTTCCCGAATTATCATCAATTGATTGGAAACTAACCGACTAATTCACATTTTTTCTGTTTTATTGACCGATTTTTTCTTTCTACAATTTATCGAGAATATCTCAGAAACCAATGGAGATATGCCCTATTTGCCCTTTTTTCCTGTAGCTTTTGAAATTCTCTACAAAAATAGCTGTAGGTAAAAAGGGCATATCTCCATTACTTTCCATGATATTTGAGGAAAAAGATTTGAGGAAAAAGATTTGATAAAAAAATCGAATTTTTCTGTTTATCTCTTCACATCAAGCATTACTGGTTTTTTTTTAATTAAAAAGAAATATCCGAATCTATTCTATAATTTTAGTCATTAATATTTAGTCGAGCTTGAAATTGGTTGATTGAATATTTGAATAGAATTCCCATTGTTTGATAAATAATTCCATTCATTTTCATTATGTATTTGGAATAGGATTATTTGATTGACGAGATAAATTAAATTCTTCAATTAAATTGCTGATAAACAGTGACTGAAATTGTATCAAAATTGAAATGTGCCAAAGGGGACAAATTGATGAAAAAAGTTTTCTCGAGTTTTTCTCTTGTTTTCACTGATAAATTTCATGGAATTTATCGAAATATTTTGATTAAATGACTTAATTAAATTGGAAATTACTATCGAAAATGTTTCATTAAATTTTTCTCTGTGAATAAAATTATACTGAAAGTTACACTGAAAGTAAAAAAAGAAACTTCAATAAATTATGTTTTCAGCCTCTTTGCTTTGAAAGACATTTAATTACCAAGATTTTTGCTCATAAAAGGGTCTGAGAGGCTTTTTTATAGCAGTGGATTATCAGGCATTCAGAGGAAATTACTCATGAATTTTATCTCATAATAAAAAAGTAAAAGTAGAGCTCTGGTGAATGAAATAGAAAATAGCATGAGAATTAGAAATAAAAAGCAAGAGTGATACTGATAGAAGTCACAGTGTTTATAATTACTCAAAAAAAAAAGTTTTTTAAAAAGCAATTGAATCAATATTTGATAGCTTTCACCACTTTTCTTTCTCAGTTTAGTTGGATGGAAAAATCAATTTCTTCGATTCTACATGACATACTTTTACCCACGAAATTCTTCAACTTTATCAGAAGGAAATGCATTTATTCTGGATTCCCAAAACTTTTTTGAGATAGAATAAATGTTTGTGAAAATTCAATAATTTACGATCGAATAAATATCGTATTTTAAAATGACCAGTGCAAATATTTATCGAACTAATGGAGGAAAGAGAGAATCACGGTGAATTCTACTTTTCAGCAGTTAAATATTTGTTTTCGTATGTTTACTTGGTGTTTTAGAGGGTAATAGAAAAACGAGAGAGACTCGAATATATTTCCGCTATATTCTCGATTTCTGCATTGCAGGTGGAGAAAAAAATAAAAGAATGAAAATGATAGAATTGGAGGAAAAAGTGGAAAATGTTTATAAACATTTTCCGTTGAATTTTATTAAATGAATATTTAAGAAGAAAAATGAGTATTTTTCGTAGTTGATTTAATATTTGAGTGAATCTTGAGATTCCTTTTTGAATAGAGTGATCCTTTATCTTTTTTCGGCATCTTTGAATAAAGAGATTATCCCAAAGCGAAGTTAATCAGTTTCGTCCTTCTTTGGGAAAAAATCCGTCAAGATTGAACAGTGAATCCATTCAGTTTCTTTTTTCCCCTCTTTTTTTTTGTTAGCAGAGGAAATCCGGAGCTCATTCTCCTTTTTTTCTTCTTTTTTATCCCCTAAATCATCTTTAAATCGAGTAAAAGAAATGGCTAACAATATTACACCAATCACGAAATAATAATCCATGTTGTACGTTTAGTTTTCCTGTTAAGAGAAAAACAGAAAATCGATGAATTCAAGGTAGTATCCCTACGAATTCGAGTACAGTTAATCCTTCATTTTTTTAAATACCGTATCAAAGATATTTCTTTACATTTTTCTGAACTTTTTCATTATTTTCGGCTGTGTAGTTTATGAGATATGAATTATCAAAGTTACTGAAAATGCCGGTGGTGAGAATGAAACGCCCTAAATCGGACAAAAATAACGAGATTATTAAAAAACCACACAGTTGACCCATTATTCAAAAACTATTGGTTCAATTAGACGGTAGTCGTAACTATTTGCCTCTCTCTCTATCTCATGCATGTGATAGGACATTAGTAATGTAAAAAAAATTCGAGAAACAAAAAAAATTTATATTCACAAGCTGAAGATATGACTTTCAAATAGTTTAGCACCTCGAAAAAATATCCCAAAATTATAGAAAATTAATGAAAAATAAATTAATATTTTAAAAAAATGACTTTCTAAAAGATGATTTAGAAATTTTTTTCAAAGTGAAGGAGTCCACAAAAAAATCTGAAAAAATCTCCAAAAATGCTCTAGCATCTCTAAATTATTGCATAATTTTTTTCAATTTTTTGATAGAGCCCTTCACTCAAAAAAAAATCCTAAATAATTTCACTCCATAGGTCACCATTTCCCCTCGATTTTTCCTATTATTTATTACGTAATTTCCCAAAGCTATTACATGAAAAATACAGAAGATCCTCGAAGTTCTTGGAACTCAAACAAGGGAAAAGATTAACGAGTGTTTCGGATCATCGTGATTTAACTGGAGCAACGAGAGTACTTGAGATTTTTTTAAAAATAGGTTAAAAAAGAAATTGGAAGCTGTAAGCTAAGCAGTTCTCATCGTAGCTCATTTGAGTTTGGAATTTTAAATTTATGAGCATCGTTGGTTATAAAAATTTAACACTATTTTTTTGTTTGTGAAAGAACGAAAACATCTAGCTCGACAACGACAAAATAATTTTTAAAAAATTCGAGTAAATTAATTGAATTGTTTTTTTAATATATTCCATTGATTTCATACAATTTTCCTCGACTTTCTTGGAATTTTAAATATCTGAATGAGTGCACGCGTAGATTATTGAGCAAAATCTCTCTGGAATTCTCATATCTTTCGTTTAAATTCAAATAAACATGGGCGAGCTCGTACATATATCCAATTTTCTTGACTGTTATCAGCCTCGAGGGAATTGCATACACACATATATATATATATGTATATATAACACTATAACATACACCATCTGATGATAAGAGACATGCCTGGTTGTGTATACAAGTTAACTGCATGCAACACGGATTTACGGCACGTAATGGCTCATCTCAGTTGTAAGTCTTCACTGAGAATTTTGATGAATTCATACAGCTAATTAAGCTTTAAACTCAACTATATTTTTATTTATTCTTATTTTGGAGTTTCATTAATAAAACATGCATAAAACATGGACTTAGCAATTTTTCATGCATATGTGCCGTTCAATCTGCGCTTTTTTTTAAGGGTCGACCAAGATATTTCAGTAGCGAAGAGATGAAACAGAAATTATTCAATTTTTTCGCCCATCTTTTTTCCCGAGAATATCTCGAAAACTAATGGAGATACGCCCTAATTCTTTATGTTTTAACTCTTCAAATCCTATAAAGAAATGAATTAGAATGAAAAAAGCGTATTTCCATCAGTAGTTCCTGAGATATTTTCGAAAAAAATATCTGCAAAAAATCGAATTATCCTTATATCGTTGTGCAGAATTAAAAGGGGTAAAGGTGTAAATCCCTTCTCTTACAACTTTTTTTGTTCTAAACAAAATACGTATCTCCTGGGAAAAAAGTACAATAAATCGATTTTTTCATTCAACACTTTTTAAAGAAAATATCTTTGACATTAATGGAGATACGCGGCCTTTTTTGTCCCAATTCTTTTTTTGTAGCTCTTAAAATTCTCTACAAAAAAAAGGATTGAGGTAAAATTGTGCTATCTCGCTTGGTGTGTGAGATATTCTTGAAAAAAAAGGTCGGGAAAAAAAATCGACTTCATCGAGAAAAGAAAAATGAGGAGTACGACTAGTGAAAAGGGTCAACGTTAGATCAGACGCATAATTCTCTACTCGCCTCTTCAAACAGAACTTTTTCTTTTTTTTTTCTGTTTTTCCTTTTCTCTCTCGTTTTATCCTATTCACAAAGACTCCTCGAAAGTGTCGCGACGCTGAAAAAATCAAACTCATAAATTTTCAGGCATCTTAAATCCTGGAATACATAGCACTGTGGTAATTTTTATGGCTCAAGAATAATTTCGAAAAAGTCATTTTCGTTCTTTTGTATCAGCACCATCAGCTCTATCGTCAATCACCAATTATTATGCTCGATCAATGGCCTGAAATATGTTACAGACTGTGAAAATCCGGGGAAAATCGTGAGGAAATTATTGAGTTCAAGAGAATTTGTGCAGAATTTTTTTTTCAAGATTGTGAAATTTTTTGCCAATTTTTTCTTGATTTCAAAAAAAATTATCCTCTTTTTTCCTGTCATTTATTATTTAATAATATCTCAGAAACTAAGTGAAATGGAGGAATTTTCCGTAGAGACTTCTTTTGTAGACAATTTCAAGAGCTACAAAAAAGGTTTCTACCAAAATTTCGCTATCTCGCTTAGTTACCAAGATACTCTCCATAAACTGATCATCCAACAAAAAAAATCTCTAATAACAGTTAAATCATTTTTTAACATTAAATTGAACTTGAAGATAAAATAAATGATTATTGAGTGAAATATTATAATAAATTGATGATAAAATTAGTCCTGACTCGGTGACAATTTCACGAGCCAACGAGTTCTATCACAGACGGAAAATGAAGGGCAGAAAAAAAAAGTGTCTGAAAGTGAACAAGAAAGAGAATAGGGTGAAGTTGAGATGAAAAAAAAAAAAAGTGCCGAGGCGTGATTAGGGATGTATATATGGGAGTTGAGTTCCAAGATGGAGGGTAAAGGGTTACAAAAAAATATAAAAATCCGAAGGCTTATGTATTCAGTTATCCGGAAGGGTGAACCTTGTAGATCATCGCTGGCCTTCGTATTTTTTCTTTTTCTCATTATCCAACCGCTCCCCACCCCCCCCCCCCTTCTCCTCTCGTCCCTTCATCCAGCAAAATCGACGGGGTGTGAATTGAATGGTAGCGAAAAGTTTTATGAAGAAAAGTGGAATAAGAAAATATTTCAATGCTTTCTATAAATCATTGAATAAAAAAAAAGCATTTTTCATGCCCAAATGATTTTGGTAGGATTTGAACCTACGATCTCCACATTACCCGTCCGAAAAAATGCAAAGAACTTTTTTTTCCCACTTATTTTTGAGAAATAACCCGGAAGTTAAGTGAGATACGGCTATTTCGCTTTTACTAGTTTTCGTAGCTCTCTAAATTCCCTACAATTGAGGGATTTGGGCAAAATCGCTCTATCTCACTTAGTTGTCGAGATGTAAAAAAAAATGAGAATTTTTTTTCTACTGAGTTCTTTTATTTTGTGAACATTTCAAAAAAAATGTTTAAAATCAAAGGGTCTAGCGGAATAAGCACGGACAATTGGCCCCCATTGAATTTTGTGGCGCCAATTTTTTCAAAGATTCATTACCGAAAAAGAGAATTTTCTGCAAATTTACAGTTTCCTACATTGACTCCAACCAATTCTATATTGAAAAAACGCATTTTTTACCATGATTTGCTTTCCTTGCAGCTAAATGTGTCATAAAAATCTGAAAAAATTCTGAAAAATTGGAACTCCTTGGAAGTTTATAAAAAAAAAAATCCAAATTTTTTACTCATAAATTCGATCTTTTATGATTCAATCTCCATTTCAGATAATCATTTCAATAGGCATCGACTGGCCTACTATTATGGCAAAAATTGATATAATTCTACTCCTCATTTTCAGTACACTGAAGAAAAGAAAATGTCCAAATTCGACCTGCAACATATTTAAAAAAAATTAAAACTCGTAAAATTCCACATATTGCGTTCAAAAGTTATCAATAAAGAATCCCTTGCATCCAATTAATAAGTCATCATGGCTGGAGTGGTTAATGAGACATAACACAGATGTAAATCATCATTTTTTATTAATTATTTTGGTTATTACAGTCTTTAAGACTGTTATAATGGTTAGAGGTTCATTAATAGTGCACTCTGGAGAAACATCACTTTAACCAGGAGCAACTGCTGACTTCACTGAAATTCTGAAATATGGAACTAATGATCAGAGGCAATCAGTTCAAGAACTCTTTTATATCTCAATATAGGAGTCTATCCCCTTTAATTTCCACAAATATCAGTAATTGGGCTATCTTGAATGAGAATCCTTTCGGAGTTTAGAAACTTGATGAAACCCGGGAAAAAAATTATCATACATGTTCATACATGATCATATATGATCATATATGAACTTCCCATGCATGGACATATATGCGAATTGACCGTGCATGTACATATCTGAACATATATGAGCATATATGTCCATATATGCCGATTTTTTCCCGAGTATGGCAGACCCATATATGATCATACATGGGCATGTATGCTCATATATGGGCATATATGATCATATATGTCGATATTTTCCCGGGATATATTATCTAAATGTTTTAATATATGGACATAATACATCAGTATTAATTCCCTTCATCACTCAATTTTTCATTAATGACGAATTTCAATTGAAAAAAAAAAAACATCCAGCTGGGATCGAACCCGGGACCGTCCTATGATGAGTCAATCATGCTACCATCTTCGCTATTTTCATTTCACATACCTGCTTGATGAATTTTAATCCGCATATAGTGATCAATGTCTTTCGGACTTGGAAAAAGTGAATTCAATTGAATTATTTCAATCATTGGGAATAATTTAATGATACCGGAAAAAACTGATTTTCGAATGCTGGCAGCATTTTAAATTCTCAAAGTAAGCGTTAAACAGCTAACAGAACGTGTATTTACCATTAATTATCAAAATTTATCATTTTCACGTTCTCATATGGATTGCGTGAGCATTTTTTCATATGGTCATATATGTCCCATATATGTACATATATGTTCACATATGACGATTTTTTCCCGGGAAGGATTTTCATTCAAAATAGCCCAATTACTGATATTTGTGGAAATGAAAGTGGATAGACTCCTATGTTGAGATATAAGAGAGTTCTTGAACTGATTGCCTCTGATCATTAGTTTCATATTTCAGAATTTCAGTGAAGTCAGCAGTTGCTCCTTGTCAAAGTGATGTTTCTCCAGAGTGCACGATCAATGAACTTCTAACCATTATAACAGTCTTAAAGACTGTAATAACCAAAATAATTAATAAACAATGATGATTTACATCTGTGTTATGTCTTATTAACCACTCCAGCCATGATGACTTATTAATTGGATGCAAGGGATTCTTTATTGATAACTTTTAAACGCAATATGTGAAATTTTACGAGTTTTCATTTTTTTAAAGATGTTGCAGGTCGAATTTGGACATTTTCTTTTCTTCAGTGTACTGAAAATGAGGAGTAGAATTATATCAATTTTTGCCATAATAGTAGGCCAGTCGATGCCTATTGAAACGATTATCTGAAATGGAGATTGAATCATAAAAGATCGAGTTTACGAGTAAAAAATTTGGATTTTTTTTTTTATAAACTTCCAAGGAGTTCCAATTTTTCAGAATTTTTTCAGATTTTTATGACACATTTAGCTGCATGGAAAGCAAATTATGGTAAAAAATGCGTTTTTTCAATATAGAATTGGTTGGAGTCAATGTAGGAAACTGTAAATTTGCAGAAAATTCTCTTTTTCGGTAATGAATCTTTGAAAAAATTGGCGCCCCAAAATTCAATGGGGGCCAATTGTCAGTACTTATTCCGCTAGACCCTTTCTAAAGGAAAGAAATTCGAGAAAATATAGGGATGCCCAAGCGAAATTTGAACCCATGACTTTCACATTACCGGTCATCAACGAAATATTATGACTAATAAATTTACTAGTTTCCAAGATATTAAAAAAAAAATGAGGAATTTATTTTCTTCCAAATTATTTCATTAACAATAAATTAGAAAAATACAAGTTTTTTCCCTGGACTAAAATATGTCCAAGAGAAATTTTGGGAGCTCTCGATGTAAATATGAAGAATAATAAAACTTTGAAAATCCTAAAATCATTGCAGTAATCCCCGACACTTTCTATGACCCATGGACTCAAAGAATTTAAAGCCTAAATCGTATACTTTACGTACGACACGTTCGCAATAAGTGCATACATATATAACCAAAAGTACTAGTGGCTCGTGGCAGAGAGTAGTAAACCCTTGTCTCATTCGCGTATTTCACATATTCATAGATATAACACAGTATGGTAAAAGAGGGTATATATGGAATGAGAGAAAACAAGTGAGTGTGAGACAAAAAGTGACTGGTTGAGCACGTATTCCAGTCCCGTATCTCTGGCAAATGTCGTGCACGTGATATCGCAAACTGTCCTCCTCATCCGTTTACTTCTCTCTCTTTCTTCTCTTCTTGTGCCTCTCTAGGCCCTCGGCAAGCCCTTCCAATATTAAACGTCTCTTTTTAGGAAAAAGAAAATGAGAATAAAGAAATGTGCGAGAATAATTACTTTTTTTTTCAAACTCAAAAAATCATATTATTTGAGGAATTTCACTGGAAATTCACGATTAACGAGTCATAAGTTTTTTTTAAAGATGAAGTCTTCCACGAAAAAATCTGAAAAAATTCACTAATAATTTAGACATGCTGCGGTATTTTCACAAATTTTCTCAGAATTTTAACTGAAGCCCTTCACTGAGAAAAAAAAATCTCAATTTCTCCAATTCTTAGATTTTTTTTTCTGCAAAATTTGTGATTTTTCTTTTTCGTTTTTCGTATTGATTAACTGAAATTTTTATGAAAATTAATGGAAATTTACAGGTGGATCGGGCGGAGAACGAGGAGGCCCAGGGCGGAAGTCTGGCGGCATCATCCGCCTACACAGGTGCGTCAAGTTCGAGGATGGGTCCTGGGCCGGATTCTGGCAGCAGTGCACCATCCTCAGTACCACCATCACTTGCAACATCCCACGATGATGATGACAATGATGACGATGAGAGTAGTAGTCGTCGGCCAGGTAGAACCAGGTCTGAAAATCATTCTCATTACGCTATTTTCACTGCTCAATAATCCAGTAGAAATAACCCTGAACTTAATATCATTTAAAAAAAAAAAAAAGCACAAAGACCCCCGAATTGGAGCATTTGTGAGAATTCTGCTCTCGTTGGATAGTCGAAGCGCAAGGAATATCCGTTATTTCTTTGATTAAATATCATGTCTTGTGAGAACACAATTCTCTTCGACTCTTTTGTGTCTTTTGATCTTGAGAGAAATTTTAATTTCTACAATTTTCTACTCCGGGGCACAGTGAACGTTTTTTTTTCGAGTGAAGGGCTTTATGAAAAAATCAGAAAAAATTACACATTAAGGTAATATAAGAATGTACGGTCAATAAAACACAAAAAAATGAGAATTTGGAGGTTAATTACTAATTAATTGCTGATAATTTGGGAAAATGTGCTTCAATTTACCCGAAAAATTAATTAAACTATTCGAAAGTCACATCTTCAGCTTGTGAATATTATTTTTTTTTGTTTCTCGTATTTCTCTTACATTACTAATCTCCTATCACATGCATGAGATAGAGAGAGAGGCAAATAGTTACGACTACCTTCCATTTAAAATTTCTCGGTAACTTTACGGTGAATTGAAAATTTTTTCCTTCTATTATTTAGTTGAAATGCTCTTCTCTTCGCCAATAGTTTTTGAATAATGGGTCAACTGGGTGGTTTTTTTTTTAGTAATTTTGTTATTTCTGTCCGAATTAGGGCGTTTCATTCTCACCACCGTTATTTTCAGTAACATCAATAATTCAGTAGTGAAGAGGTAAAACAAGATAAGTCTCTTTTTTTCTCATTAAGTTTCTCGAAAATATCTTAAAAAATAATCGAGAAAAAGCAATTTTGCCTTAAAACTCTTTTTTAACTCTTGAAATTTTCTACAAAAACAGATGAGGAATATCACCTTATCTCGCTTAGTTTCCGAGATATTTACTTCAAAATGACCTCAAAGATAAGTCGATTTATCCTCTTTTACGTCTTCACTACTGGATTCATCTCTCATAAACTACACAGGCAAAAATTATGAAAAAATTCTGAAAAATGTAAAAAAATATAATCTTTGATGCGGCATCAAAAAAAATAAGGGGTTAACTGCACTCGAGTTCGCTTGGATACTACTTTGATGTAAACATACTACAGCATTTCCACGGATTTTTTCAATTTTTTTTTTATAAAGTCCTTCACTCCGAAATAAATCTCGCCGACTGATCCTGATATTCATCCCTTTTACCTCTTATTCGAAAATAAAAGAGAATTACAAGTTGTCATCCGAGTGTTTTCGGGCAGAGTGCCAAAGGGTGCACAGAAAAAAAAGAAAAAAATGATAAAACAGCCACTTGAAAAATGGGCGGCACTTTATAGCAAAAGAAGGAAGAGACGAGTCAGGTGTTGTTGCTTTTGGTAGAAACGTGCCTCAACAAAATTCCCCTAGGGCAATACGAGTAATACTACCTCGGTTAGGAGCAACGAAAGACTTTTATATAATCGTGACTCAGGGATCTCCTCTGGGCAAATCTTTGGCCGTCTCATTTTTGTCTTCTACCTCATTTCCAACAACCCACACGTAACCTTTATTTCTACTTCCCTTCATTCTCACTGTCTTGACTTTATTTTCTCATAAAAACGTGAGGATAATGAAAAAAAAAAAATTGTCTCATTCTCAGGAGAATAAAGTAAAAATTAATTAAGAAATTGGATAATCGATTTATCTTGATAATTGTTGAGTTTTCTCCCAATAATTAAATAAATGATAGGATTATTGTGAGCAATTTCCCGATCTAGAGCGAAAAAAAATGATAAAATCGCGAGGATAAATAAGTTTTGTTATTTGAACGGGCAAACATGATCCTCGCGCATGTGTATTTACTTCTCTGTCAGCTGGTGGGAGAAATTTCTGGAAAATTGGAGAAAAAACCATATGAAAAATTTCGAGAAAATCGAAATCTTCGAAAAATTCTGAAAAATCTCAGCTTGCGCAAAAATATGGATGCTCAAGAAACTACGTGAGCCAAGTCAGGTTACCAGAGTTCAAAATTGGGGAAATTCTGAAAATCTCAGAAAAATCCTGATAAAAATAAAAATCCTAAAAAAATGAAATTGAGAGAACATTCTGATTTTCAAGAAATCACGAAAAGAACGTTCTGGGAATTCAATTTAGGAAAAGTCTGGAAAATTCTAAAGAAAAAAAACATGGAAAATGACTGAAACAAATCGCAATTCGTGGAAGATTCTGAAAAATCTTAAATTGAGAAGAAAAAAAAATAGAAAATTCATAAAAATTCTGAAAATTTCAGAATACACCTGCTTATTTTCAAGAAAATCGTCAATCTCAGTGTAAATTATCATTATCGCTAAAGAAAAGAGGAAAAATAATTGTGAATGATTATTCGGCTGATTGATCGATGGTTATTGATAGTCTATATCCGCATGAGTGTCACTTGAATTTTGTTCTATACGTAAACGGTTTATTGAAAGCAGTAGAGTTCATTATCATCATTTTCCCTGAAAATTAATTCATATCGTTGCGCCAAATTTACGTAGCACGGTCTTGATTGTCGATTGTTCGAATCGATTAAAACAGCAAATACAAAATTATAAATGTATGATTGGTTCGATTGCAGTGGAAATCTTTGTTCTCCAATTCCATCTGTGGCCGCTTCAATTGTACCTTTTCTTTGTGGCAGTTTCTGAATATAACCATTACTGATAATCATCTGTGTTAACATCACTCTGTATTCCCTAACTTTTTTTTATGTAGCCTCCAATGTATTCAAATGGAGCACTAAACTTTTAGACTAAAAATTTGCACAAATTGGATATTCGTAGCAGCAATATATCAGCACACACACACGTACACACGCAAAGTGGTGGGATTATTTGAATTTTTTCTTGTTAGCTTGATTTTCAGGTGAATTAATAGTTAATGGCTTTAACTAGCAACGAAATAATTTCAATCTTTTTTTTTTAGGAAGAAAAAAAAAATCTATTTGAAGTGTTCTGCCTCATTTAGTTTAATGAATTTAATCACCTCTCGAGAGGCAAATGTTTAGAATGCGTTTGACAATTAAGGTAGTATCCCAGAGTACAGTCGATAAAACAGAAAAAAATGATGATTAGTAGGTTAGTTTACAATTAATTGCTGATAATTCAAGAAAAAGTGCATTAATTCAACCGAAAAGTGATTAGACTACTCGAAAGTCATATTTTTAGCTTGTGAATATAATTTTTTTTGTTTCTCGACTTTTTTACATTACTAATCTCCTATCACATGCATGAAACAGAGAGAGAGAGGCAAATAGTTACGACTACCCTCTAATTAAAATTTCTCAATAACTATATGGAGAATTGAATGTTTTTTTCTTCTGTTATTCATTTAAAATGCTGTTATTTTTGCCAATAGTTTTTAAATAATGGATCAACTGTGTGGTTTTTTAATAATTTCATTATTTCTGTCTGATTTAGGGCGTTTCAGTAACTTTGATAATTCATATCTCCAAAACTAGATGAGCTAAAATTACAAAAAAAATTCAGAGAAATGTAAAAAAATATAATTTTTAATACAGCATCTAAAAAATAAGGGGTTGACTGTACTCGAGTTCGCTGGGATGCTACCTTAATCTCTTTGACCTGCAAAGGAATAATTGAATTCTTCTTTTTTTTTTTTTAGGAGAAAAAAAACTATTTAAAGTGTTCTGCATTATTAAGCTTAATGAATATAATCACGTTCTGTCGATGAATATGTTGGGAGAACAGAGAGGGAAATTTTTAAAATGCGGTTGACATTTAAGTCCTCATTCACAAAGTTTTATACGAATAAAAGTACAAATAAAAAAAAGAGATTTTATTTTGTACACTCGGACTCACTGAGCTAAACTTTTTAACTTTATTTTGTGAATATTTGCGGGACTAATGTGGAGGATGAAAGGTAGAAAAAAAAGGGGGGGGGGGAGTAGGAAAAGTTTGGTTCATAGTGAGGCATTTGGAATTGTAAATTTAATGAGGAACTGGGTTACCAAAACTTCGCGATACCTAGAAATGAGAGCCAACGTATTTTCATGAAAATTCTCGAAAGGATATCAAAATATAATTTTTTTTTCACTTCGAAACAATAAATATTTCTTGCAAATCAATTGTTCATTCTTTTTTATCGAATTTTCTTTTTCTGACTCAATGATCGGATATGACACCCACGGGGCTATATTTTCAATCAAATTTCTCGGCTTTTATTTTGCTGAAAAAAAAGCCGGAAAATTTCAACGGCAATTCCGACAAAGGCACAGACGAGTGCTTTCGAGTATTCGTGAGAACACAAAGAATTCAAAGAGTTGCGAAAATAAAAAGAATTTAAATGTGGCTTCTACTTCCTTTGTATTTACGTGGCTCAACCTACCCTATACAATTTTCTATGCTACAGCCTCAGGCGTTTGAACTGGATAAATTGCGTGATTCAAAAGTTTTAAATTGTTTTAATTTCACACCCTTTCGTCTCTTTTGAATTCAGTTAAACCAGTGAGTCAAACTGTTGTTTCAATAAGGGCTATTGAGAGTTGAATTTAATTTAAAAAAGTGATGGTACTCACTTATGTAACAATCAGGACCTTCCTTTTTTTCAAATGGAAATTACATTCATGAAATATAATAATAAAATCAGCCGAATCTCACAATTTTTTGTATTTTTTTTTTCAACAAATCGATTATTTTTTAGAAAATATTTAAAAAATTCACATTACAAAATGATTCAAAAATTTTTTAGGAGGAGAGGAGTTCGCAAAATGATCTTAAAAAATTTGAAAAGATTCTCCAACATGTCTCCATTGTTGGTAAATTTTTGCAATTTTTTTGTAATAGCGGCTTCGATTCTAAAAAAATCCCGAATCATTATGAATTTTCTACATGTGCATATTCTCCAATTTTTTTTCCTTTTTCATAATATATTTTTTGACAAAAAAAAGAAAAAAAATTGTCAGATGTCTGTTATTTTTTAGTATTATCATGAAGTGGTGATTTTTTGAGTCCTCATAAATTCAACAATTCCCTCCCATTAATCTTCTTTTTTAAAAAAAACTGCTATTTTTCAACTCTCAAAATTGAGTCTAGATAAGATTTCCATATTTCGGAGATACGTGGGTGTAAGTAAATTGGGAGATGGAAGCTGCCAATATATACCCATATACTGTATGCGCAAAGGGAATAAGGGCACTCTGATAGAGAAAATTGAATTAGCCTGAAGGCAATTGAATTATAAATAGGGCGAAATTCACGCCAGTAATAACCAACCGAAAATCAGAATAACCGAATATTCTCATCTTCATTTCTCCATTAAAATTGAAAGAAAAAAAAAACAGATTCTCCTAGGCTTTAACAGAGACCCAGACAGACCAAAGAGACAGTGGGAAAGAATAGTCTAATATCAATGAAAAAAAAAAGAGCAAGAGAATAAATTAAAATTAAAAAAAAAACGAGAGACAATGCACGGATGAGGGAAAGGGCAGGTTGTCGTCTTATATTCTTCAGGTCATCACCTGGGCCAAGTGTACGGCTACATCGACGCGCATCATTGAGGAAATCCTTCTCAAATGGTCTCGGTGATGATGGTTCAATACTATCATTGGATTCAAACGACAGCAATACAACTGAACATCAATTGCCAGAATCAGCTAGACGTCCACGTAGTTCCAGGGGCTCCCAAAAATGGAGTAACGTTCGTGCAGTCATGGCACTGTATTCCTCACTACGAAAAATCAAGAGGTATCCCAAGTAATAAATCAGCAATCCTAGAAAAAAAAATACATTGAAAAATGAATAAAAGAATAATTGACTCTTTTTTTTTTACTTTATTAATTATTCATGATGCGAATTGAGTCATGATAAATTTATCCAATATACTGAAATCACCTGAATCTCGATGAAATAAATATGATTTTTTTTTTAAATAAATAATATAAAATGAAAATTACCTTCACAATTAAACAGCATTAAAATTTTATAATAATGAAATTAATGATAATCAAATTCGCACACAGCTGACAATTTTTTGGATTCTTTCAAATAAATAAATTATTTAAAAAAATATTAAAAAATTTTGAACTTATAATTTTATGAATTTTCTATATGTAAATATCTTTTTTTTTTACAATTTATTCAGTAAAAAAAGAAAGAAATTGAAAATTATCAGATGTCTGCTATTTTCAGAATCAAAATTTTCGTGATATTTTTAATGAAAAGTATTTTAATAATAATAATGAAAAATTTGATAGTTTTTTTTTTTCCTTCAAATGCTGAAAATTGTGAAGAGTTTTTATGAAATTATCAATTGAAAAAAACTTTTTTTTTATAATTATCAAAATTTACCAGTGCATAATGTCTTTATCAGCTACATTTTTATATCTATCTATTTATATCCCCCCCCCCCCCCCCTCCACCACCCCACTTATTGATAATTGATGATGTGCTACTGATAAAATGTGCATGAAGTCCAAGGAAGTCACTACCCCTTCTAGTTGAAAATTCTATCCAATGCATATTATACGTACCCTGCTCTCTCTCTCTCTTCCTCTCTCTCTCTCTCTCTTGCTCTCTATCTGGTCTCCATGAACGTCTCATGTGTTGATTATATGACTGACGATTATTAGATTTTTTTTTAATAGATGAAAAAAAAAATAAGCGTATGAAATTGTTTAGTGGCATATTGCATATAGTTTAATTGGTAGATTTAATCTAGATTAATTGTGGTTGTGTCAACCACATTGTGCGAAATTATCAACGTTGCATCGTACAGAGCCTTGACTACTGTTATTCATCTTAATACTCTTATACAGTAAAATTTCTCTATTTGCAAATTTATTATTTCTCAGCAGACCTTTTTTTTCATGAGATGTCCCATAACAATTTTCTCTGAAATTCCCTTCAAAATTACTCATTCCACAGATATATTTGCAAGAGAATCCACGAAAAAATCCTTTGAATTCTCTTATTTCTGGGAATATCTGAGAAACTATGAGAGTTATGAGAATTTATGAAGAGACCTCTTTATAGCCCATAAAATTTTCTACAAAAAAAAAAGGTCTCTCCATGTTTTCCTCTAAATCTACTTATTTCAAAGATATCCATCAAATAGCAGAAACGACATTCTTAAAATTGTCGTTTTTTTTTGTTGCGAATTAAGAGGTTCAATCTGCAAATAGAGACATTATTTACTGTATATAAACGTCACAGTAGAATAAAAGAGGCGTAAGTTCCTGGAGAATCTACGGTTTACGTTCCCTCACTTTAGTGAGTCATGATGAATCGCCAATTTCATCGCAGCAAAAAAATGTCGTTAAATAAAATCTCAATAAAAAAAATATCTCATGACAAAATAATTTCAATCAATAGAATCTCAATGAAAAAAATGTCAGTATAAAAAACATATCAATAAAAAATTGTCGCCTTGAAGCCAAAGAGGCGTAAGTGCTATGCTTATACATACCACTTACGCCTCTTTGTTTCTGGAGTAGAGAAATAATTCGTTATGAAACTTTTTGAATACGAGACCGATCGTGCACTCAAATAATCTCATAATTTTTTTCTTTAATCTATTTTTTCAATATTTTAAATTATTATCCTTCGAGTTTGATTGAACACTATAGCCAATAATTGGTAATTACTTCAAAAAATTGTTTTATCCGTTATTACTTCATTTTTTTTGTTTTTTGAATCAAGCGTGTAATTTTGGTCAATCAAAGATTCTGGTCAAGCTAAAATTTCAGAATTTTTAAAGTAGTAGATGAATTTTTCGAAGAAACTAGTCTGAATATAAATAAGGATATGAAAATAATGATGAATATACTAAATTCATGCATTTACACTGAGGAAATTTTTCCATACTTCCCTGACTATCTGCTTATAGTCAAGGTCAAAATCAACTATTTCAAATTAGTTATCACGCCCAGAATTATAATGTTAGGGTTACTATCTGAGATCACTGCATTGAATGAAGACGCGCAACATATTCATTATTATATTTTAGTTCTGTTAGCCATTTCCATATCATAACCCACACTTTATGGAGTATTGCACAACTGCAATAGAACAGAATCGATTGAATCATATATGATTTACTAATGATTGAGTAAGTGAAAATTCTATCTGTGTAAATTTGTCATTAATATCCGATTTTTCTGAAGAGTTTCCTGGCAGGAATAAAATTATAAAAAACTTTGAAACTTATAAAAGAGGAAAAAATTATAAATGATCTTCTTTTGTGAAGCTAAAAAATTCATTTTCAGAATAAAAATTTATATTTCTGATCACAATATTTACTAACTATATGATTAAAGTCAAGGCCTTTTTCTACTATATTTTCTAGTTCGAGACACTGAAAAATTCTCTTCGTGTACTATCAATTCCTTTTTTTTTGTTGGTTGGTATAATTCTTTCTCTTTAAGATCTTGTCCACTTTGTATGTAAGACATCGTGTAGAGTTTAGCCGATAAGCCCTTCATAAAGGGATAAAAGGGATTGAATAAAAAAAAAAGAAGAAGAAGAATGAGGAATAGATGTGAAACTTTTAGCATTACATTCGACGTGCATGAACTTTCCAGAATAGAGAAAAGATAGGGAAAAAACAAAATTGATCTGAAAAAAAAGAAGAATGAATACTAATAAATTGATTCAACAGATACGAAAGCAGCTGCAGTGCTATTATTAGCAGACATCATTCAACAAATTGAACGGAAATAAGATGATAAAATAGAAATCTAATAAAACTCAATTTCCCACATAAATTATAATATTTGAGATATTATTAGCGAAGAAATATTTGAATGAAACATTATTATTTGTAAAAAAAAAAAAAACATCATTTGAGATATAATTGACGGGATATTTTACACGAGACATTAGAGCCTGAGATTATTTTTGCTATGAGATGTTACTTCCGACATATTGCTGAGATGTTATGGTTCGAGGCAAAAACGATTGTCACCGAGAAATCGTTTATTCTTCTGAAAAAAAGGAATTTAGTCTGCAAGTTGATGATTGAAATGAATTTAAAAAAAAAAACAAATGTACGCAAAATGGAAACTCACCCGATTCTCAACGATATGTGAATGTCATCTAGCATTTAAAAAAAAGAAAACTATATAATTTTCAAAAATCACTGTCTATCTGTGTCTTATCTTTCACGCACTGTCTCACTTATTAATTCTGTGTAGTATCCGTCTGTCTGTGTCTCTATTTCGATTTTCTAAGAACGTCAAACAATTAGATGAGAAAGTATGCACCAGTGTGTAAACATTAACATTTACTTAATTATATTTCATTTTTAAATTGATTAATCACATATTACATGAATTTCGTATTGAGAGAAGTATAAACGCAAAAAAAAACACAATAAAACAGAAGATTAAGGAGATTTTAAAAGTTTCTCCTCCTTGGAGAGGATAAAAAGAGAAAAAAATTTTATGCTTCCATTTGCCGGAATACGAAAGCGCTAAATCCCTCCAAAAACTGCCTGTACAGTTTCTTCTTTTTCAATAATAATAAATAAGAAAAAAATCATGAAAAATATTTCTCTTTTACAAAATATGTAAAATTTTTTTTTTCTTTTTTTTCTCTTAAATTCTATTTAAAAAAAAAAAAACTTATAATTATAATTATTAAAAAATCATAATTAATTCAATTTTTTTTTTTCAAATTTAATTATTTACAGAACAAAAAGTAATCAACGATGGATGAAATTACGTACAACAGTTCAATTATCATCAGCAATATCAACAATTCAAAAAAAGCCACCATTAAAACGTGAGGATTCATTTTTAAAGAGATTTTCAACACGACAAATACCAGAGAGCCAAGAGACACTTGATACTGGTGAGGGTGATGGTGATACAGCAGATGATAAAGATTCATCACGAAGACGTAGAAGACCACGTAAACCACAAAGGCCACCAAAAACAGTTGTTAATCCAGATGAAAATTTTTATTATTATTGGCTAATGTTATTATCAGCCTGTGTACTTTACAATCTTTGGACATTAATTGTGCGTCAAAGTTTACCAGAATTACAGGAATTAGGACCAACAGTATGGATAACATGCGATGGATTTACTGATTTAATTTTTTTTCTTGATGTTGGTGTACAATTTAGAACTGGTTATTTAGAGCAAGGACTTATGGTTTATAATAGTAAAAAATTAGCTGGACACTACCTCAAATCAAAATCATTTATACTTGATTTATTAGCATTATTACCACTTGATTTATTACAATTTAATCTTGGATCACATCCAATGCTAAGATTTCCACGTTTTCTCAAAGTTTATCGTGTTTATAATTATTATTATATGGTTGAATCAAGAACAGTTTATCCAAATTTGTGGCGTGTATTAAATTTAATACACATTTTACTTATATTAGCACATTGGTTTGGATGTTTTTATTATTTATTGAGTGAAGCTGAAGGATTTCAGGGTGACTGGGTATATCCACATAGACCCGGTGAATATTCAACATTAACTAGAAAATATCTTGGATCATTGTACTGGTCTACATTGACACTAACTACAATTGGTGATTTACCAACGCCAGAAACCAACGCCGAGTGAGTCTAAATGAAAATATTTTTTATATTAATATTTTTATTGTTTTAATTTTTAGTTTATTTATATTTGTTTATTTAGGTTTTTCTTTTCTTCTTTTGAAATTATTTTATTATTGTTTCATGATGAACAAGTGACTCGAGTCAGGAGATTAATGATTTGTAGATTCTGTGGAAATTCATTTTTTTAACGGGAAAATTCATGGAAAGGGAAGAAGTGGAGTGCATGTCTGCACTTTTGGCAATTTCTTTTGGAAATCAATGGAAATATTGGAGATAGATTTTTTCTGATGATTCTGCTGGAAAGCTGAGGAAATTTGCGATGGAAATCATCCGTCAGAATTGATTTTTTCAAATTCTATTAAACATTCGATTTTTTGGTCAAAAGTTAAAGGTGAAACTCCTTTCTTTTTGGAACAACTTTTTCGGGGATATCTCTGGTTCTATTGGTCATAGCGATCTGGAGCTCATCTCAAAAGAAGGATAAGCTCATTTCCAATCGATTCGTATAGTTTTAAAATTAAAATTATCGATTTTTCAAATGAACAGAGCAAAAACTAATTTTCAAGAAATAGACTATAAATAATTGGAAAATTGTTTAAAAAAGCTTTGAACTACATAAATTTATGGGAAATGAGCTCATCTTTCATTTAAGGTCAACTCCAGATTGCTACGATCAATAAAACCCGAGATATTCCCAAAAAAGTGAATTTTTTCGATTTTGGTCAAAAAATTTGAATTTCCCAACAATTTCAAAAAATCAATTTTGACACATGTTTTCCACCCAAAATTTCCTCAGCTTTTCAATGAAGTCATTAAAGAATGTCTACTGTCAACCGCTCACTGAGAATATCAATTTTCTTTCCTCACTTCCCCTACTCCAAAAATAACTTGAATAATTAATAACTTCATTCTCAATAGCTCGTTTCAGAATAATTGAAGTGGAAATAATTTGCTCCAATCAATATGTAGTTTGTAATGCCTGACAAAGTGTCTATTTCCATTCTCCAAACTTCTTGCAATGAACGATGGAGAAATTGAAATTTGAATCAGTCCCACTCAACGAAGACTACTATTTGAACTAGAAATAGAGGAGTAGAGCAAAGTGGAAAAGACATATCCGGACACTTGCCCCATCCGTTTAGTCACTTGATTGCCTGTGCATTAATCCAGTTATCTTGATTAAACCTGACATTTTCTATTCACCCACGTCCTGTATTTTCCAATAATAATTCTGTCGAGCTCATCGCGCGTACACACGTTAATAAATTAATTGGTAAATTTTAATTGACTGATCATCGACTCGAGCACTTGATTTTCATAATTTTATTTATTTTCATGGCAGAAAAATTCCTTGTAAATCAAGAATTCAAAATGCTGAATTGAAAAAAAAAATTCTTATTGAAAAGTCACATTTAACTTTTTTTTCCTAAATATCTTTATGAATTGAGGAGATTTAAAGAGAAATGTCAAGAGATCTTTTCGGTAGCTCTTGAGATTTTCCACAAAAAAGGTCTTTTGATATTTTCCGTCAAATCTTCTCAATTCGAGGATACTATAAAAAAAAACTACACGTGAGTTTTCCATCATTTAATTCAAAAAAAAATATATAGGGGAAGGTGGGGCAATACGGACATAAGGGGTAAAATGAACACCTTTGAGTTTTTATGTATATATTATGAACAAATTTTCAAATGCATGAAAATATTGGAGATGAATTTGTTTTAATGATTCCATCGGAAAGCTGAGGAAATTTTAGCCCAAAAAATATGTGCAGGAATTAATTTTTTTTCTCAATTTTTTGAGAATTCGATGTTTTCTGGCATTTTTGAGGGGCTAAAGCCTTTCGATTTTCGAGCAAATTCAGTTTTCTGGAAATATCTCTGGTTCTATTGGTTGCAGCGACCTGAGACTGATTTTAAATGAAAGGTAAGATCATTTCCCATCGATTTATGGGGGTTTGAATGAAAAAAATATCGATTTTTTACATAGTTATAGGACCAAAACCGATGATCATAATTTTTTACGAAAATTTCCATAACTATCTGAAAAATCGTTATTTTTAAATTCAGAACCCCATAAATCGATGAGAAATGATCTCACCTTTCATTAGAGATTGATCTCATGTCGCAACGACCAATAGAACCGGAGATATTCCAGAAAAACTGAATTTTATCAAAAATCAAGAGGCTTTTTTACCCTCAAAAATTCCCCAAAAAATCAAATTCTCAAAAAATAAAAAATAAATCAATTTTGGCATTTGTTATCTGCCTAAAATGTCCTCAGTTTTTCAGTAGAATCATCAAAAAAAATCTCCCACTGTTTCATTACAATGTCCATTTTGCCCCACGTTCCCCTACATACATTTTTCCTTAAAAACATTTTTAAAAAATAACAAATATTCTTGATTCCATATTTTTCTCCCATGAAAAATGAGAATAACAGTATGTATATGATTTGTTTGAATAAAAATCAAGAAAAAACGCAGAAAATCTAGTCTAGAAATTAGACTCGTGAGCGAAGTATTGTTGTTGTGTTGGCAGAGTCACTGCGGGCGGCAATCCCCGGAGCCTCGCTCGTCGCGGCCGACTGTCCCGGCTACTGCAGTTCAAGCATAACAGAGGGTATCAGTATCGTTTCAAAAGAAAATGAAAAAAAAGAAAAAAAAATATGAATATATATCAGAGTAACGGAAAAAGAATATTGAAAGAAAAAAAAAGAAAGAAAAAAAGAATTGAACCGCAAAAGCCAACCTCCCGTTCGATAATAATCGTGTTTCTGTACTGATTAATTCGCACTGGTATTCATGGTCAAAAAATTCGTATTTACCCGAAATTAAAGTATATCCTCATTATTTTCTTAATGAACCAGTAATTTAGATGATTTGCTCGTGAAAATTGAAGACTAATAGAAATATTCATTTTTACCCCCGACAGCAACGCAGCGAGGTATATATACCTCAGGTATATGTACACAACTTACGCGCCTGTGACCACGTGACTCGTGGCTAGATACTGTGCGCATGCGCGTGGTTTTCCTGACCCGGCCGCGGAGGGAGAAAGGAGATAAAAAAAGCGATAACTTCCGAACCATTAGAGATAGTAGAATGAAAATTTAAAGGAAAATCAGAAACAGTTCAATCTATATCATATATTTTTTTCAGATTTTTAAAACGGTAACAACGACGATCAGCAGCCATTTTTTCATTTATTTTGTTTATAACAAATAGATATAGCGAGTTTCATGAATTGAAATGAATTTGATTGTAATTATACGCTCTTTCGCAATAAAAAAGTACTCTTGCATTTCTTTCGTAGAACTGATATCTAACGAGATAGGAGCATTCAACACTTGAGTGGAATAGGCATATTCACCATTTCTTCAAAATTTCAAATGGTCATAATTTCTGAAAGAAAAAAATTTTTTTTCTTCCCATAGGTAATGACTTCCCTAAGCAATTTCAACAACACATTCAAAAATGAGCAAAATCGAAAAAAAAAAGCTTGAAAAATGGGTAAAATAGCGTGGAATGCCTCATATACGTTTGGTATGGAATGCATTGGTATTGCAACGCGTTTGTAATGCCTTTACATATTGAAAACGATTTATAAAATATGGACCTCTCGACTCAAAATGTTAGGATTTGTCCAGAGATGATTTTAGGCACATATTAATAACGACTACGACTCGTATTTTTCTGGAAATTGCGAGAAAAAAAATGATTTTTCAGAAAATAGTAACTTAGATTAAAATTTTCCACGACAATAAAAAAAATAATAAGTTGGTCCCCTTGCGGTTTCCTGCTGACATCAGCGATACGTCTTTTGAGCGGGAAAAATTTTTCTTTGCAAATTATTAAAAAAGATAAAAGGTATTATAGAAAATCTCAAAATAAAAAAAAAAGAAACAATAAGAATTAACATTTAATAACCCCCGACAAAAAGATTGAAATAAAAATCCGAAATAATTAATAAAAGTTATATTTGGGAAAAAAGAGATTTCTCCGTAAAATATGCTCTGGATGTCTCCCGACTTCCTTATTTTTCTAAATTTAACTTTTATTAATTATTTCGAATTTTTATTAAAATTTTTTTATTTCAATCTTTTGGTCGGAGGTTATTGAATATTAATTTTTATTTTTCCTTTTTTTTTCATTTCTTTTTTATTTTAAGGTTGTCTTAAAATAGGATCTCGAAAACCAAGTGAGATAGCGCAATTTCCGTAGAGATCTTTTTTGTAGAAAATTTCAAGAGCTTAAAAAAAGGTCTCCACAAAAATTGCACTATCTTGCTTAGTTTTCGAGATCCTTTTAAAAAAAACTAACAAAATTATTTGTGAAAAAAAAGCATTTTTCTTCTATTCACTAGTGTATTTACCGTGCTTTGATTTGTCTTCATACAAATTTTGTGCTCTAAAAATTTTTCCCATATGAAAGTAGGTCGAGTGAGCATGTGTACTAGCAACAGAGCGTGTATGAGATACAGTTAGAAATATAGGTAACGTAATATTCCTATATTCATGCATTTTTGGTAAATGAAATGCACTCGAGATAGTAGAGAAAACAGATGAGAATAGAAAAGGGAATAGCAGATGGTAGCACGAGGAAGAGAATACTCACGCGTGTCGCAAAACGATAGACAGCTGAGAGTATTCGTATTCATCGAGGTGGAATTCTCGGCAATTGTATGAGACTTGAAAATGTTAACAGTAGAAGGAACATCGTAAAATGAGCATCTATGCAAGATTGAAGAGTAAAGAGTTGGAGGAGGCTTTTTTTTTTCATTTATGTTAAATCTCGTAGTTTCAACAATGAAAGAAACTAGCAAGTGAATATATTTTAGTGCAATATCATTCTGAATTCATCATCTTAAAATGTTGGTGCACTATGTAATCCTCCATCAATTCGCTGAGAAGAAAACTATATTTCGAGACGAAAAAAAAAGAAGATTTATAAAAATTATTCAAAAAAATATTGAATAGAAGACAATTTGTTTTCTCTTTGTCATTCATTTGTGAATTTCTCGGACACTATTGGAGATACGCCCTTTTTGTTCAAATCTTTTCTTGTAGCCTGTGAAATTCGCTTCAAAAAAAGAAGGATTAGGACAAAAAAAAGGCGAATCTCACTTAATTTCCGAGATATTCTCGAGAAAAGATCAATGAAAAAAATCGAATAATTCTTATATCGTTGCTTAGAATAAAAAAGGCGTAACTGCCTGTTTTTTTACCGAAAAGGCGTATGTCCAAGGAGAATTATAGGACAAATCTATTTTTTCTTCCAACATTTTTTTGCGAATATCTCAAAAATTAATGGAGATACGCCCTTTTTGACTCAATCCTTTTTTTGTAGGTCTTGAAATTCATTATAAAAAAAATGGATGGGAGTAGAAAATTGCCTTCACTTAGTTTCTGAGATATTTTTTAAAAAAAGATTGGTAAAAAAAAATTGCTATTAAATCCTCCGAATAATCCATCCGGATATGCTATGGAATTTAATCAATTCTGCCGCAATGTTCCTTGAATTTTTTAGCCCTTCATTTCATAGAAATTAAAAAAAAATCAGAGTTTTTCTCTGATTGTAGGAAATTGACAAACAAACTCGGGTTAAGGAACTTTCGATGATATTTTGAGCCAATGATAGACACAATGGTTTCAATGAAATAAAGGACATTTGCGGCTATCTGGTTTTGTTAGGAGAGATATGAGAAGTGTATTTCCGGCACGTGCCGTCTGCACGTGATACATTGGTAAACCATTTGGATTTTGTAGCCTCCAATTTCTATAGTTTATGGATATTCACAGGAGATAATTCTGATATTAACGGATATCAATGAACGTCATTTGTGGTTCAGATGTAGAGGATAATGAACGAATTGTATTAATTAATTTCATAATAATTATCAAAATTAATTATGTGCAAAATTGAGGGAGTATCTCAGCGGAACTAGAGTTACAGTTACCATGGTTTAGGCTAAATCAATGTTGAACTGAATCAAAATTATCGCTAATTTCACTCCCGGAAACTGCCCAGAATGAAAAAAATCGAGTCTTTCAGTGGTCGAAAGACTCCTGTCCCGGTCTCTGACAGAGTCCCTATTCGCGCCATGGCAGGGACTTTCTAGAGACATCTTGCTGACCTTCCGTACGGGACATGTGTCTCTTCTACAGGGACTCTCAATCCTTGCTCGACGAACCGAAGTCCTCACTTGAGAGACTCACAGTCTCTCAAATAAAGACTCTTCCAGTTTTTCTCCGAGAGCCATCAGTCTTTCTATTTTTCAAAAAAACATTTACTTTTATACATATTTTTTTTATCAAAAAATACATTAATCAATATTTTAGATGATAATAGATTGTTGAATGCCACTTAGATTTTAATAAAACTCAAATATATCCATTTTACCCTTATAGCCGTTTTACTCCACTTTCCGCTAATATTGAGAATTTTAATCAAAGTCAAATACGAAAAGAATAATGATTCCACGTTTTCCAAAAATTATAAAAATTGAGAACTTGAAAATTATTAAGTTAAAATGAAAAAAATGATTCATTTCTCGGTCTCTCTCATAAGGACTTATGTCTTTGCAAATCTTTATGAATCTACTGAGAGCCCAGTGAAGATAGAAGTCCTCATGGGAGAGACCAGCAAAGATAAAAGTCCTTACGAGAGAGACACGAGGGACACTGTAGAGACAGTTGCGGGACTTGCGAGACACTCCAGAGACCGAAAAGTCTTTCTGGGAGTCTTTGAAGACCGTAAAAGACTCTCAAAAGACTCAAAAATTTTATCCCGGGTGGCCCTAAGGAACTTCCGATATTATTTTTAGTCAATGATAAACACAATAGCTGCAATTAAATAAACAACATTTCTGGCTACCTGGTTCGTTCAGAAGAGATGTGGGAAGTGCATTTCCGGCACGTGAAACATTGGTAAACAGGTTCGATTTTGTAGCCTCCAATTTCTACAGTTTGTAGTTATTTACAGAAGATAATTCGGATATTGAGGATATCAATGAAGGTCATCTGTGGTTTAGACGTAGAGGATAATGAGTGAAATATTTTAATTAATTTTATAATAATTATCAAAATTAATCATGTGCAAAATTGAAGTAGTATCCCAGCGAATTCGAGTACGGTAAACACTTCATTCTTTGGTAAACATGTAGATTAGCGGCCTTTCAAAGATAAAATTAATTTAAAATTAATTTAAATTACCTCAGGAAGGGAGGTGGAGAAAATACAATAATATATCGGAATCGAAAATTCGAAGGTAAATAGTGGGACTTGCTATTGCTCAATTGGTAGAGCTCCTAACATGTAATCAGATGGTTGTGAGTTCAAACCTCGCTTGCGCATTTCCTATTTTTTCTGGAATTTGATTCTGAGATTTTCAAATTTTATAAAAAAAAGGCCCCTAATGTCCATATTTACCCATTTTTTTGCTTTCATATCAAAGATTATATTTTTTTACATTTTTCTGAATTTCTTCATGATTCTTGACCATGTAGTTTACGAGATACGAATTATCAAAGTTACTGAAAATAGCAGTGGTGAGGATGAAACGCCATAAATCAGACACAAAATAACGAAATCACTAAAAAAAACCACTCAGTTTACCCATTATTTAAAAACTGTTGGCGAAGAGAACAGCATTTTAAAATAGCATTTTGAATAATAAAAGAAAAAAATATTCAATTCACCGTATAGTAATTGAGAAATTTTAATGAGAAGGTATTCGTAACTATTTGCCTCTCTCTCTGTCTCATGCATGCGATAGGAGATGAGTCATGTAAAAAAAATTCGAGAAACAAAAAAAATTATATTCACAAGCTGAAGATATGACTTTCGAATAGTTTAATCACTTTTTCGGGTGAATTAAAGCACATTTTCCCAAATTATCAGCAATTAATTAGTAATTAACCTCCAGATACTCATTTTTTTCTGTTTTATTGACTGTATTCTGAGATACTACTTTAAGCAGATACTTTCATTGCCTTTAGTTAGAATTGAGTAATGGAAAGGTTAATCAGGATGATGAAATTCTCATTATTATTATTACAATTATTATTATTCTACATCTTTAGTCATTCATTTTTTGATAATATCTCGGAAACTAAGCGAGATATTGCTATTTCATAAGTAGCCTTTTTCGTAGAAAATTTCAAGGGCTACAAATAAGGTTTATAGATAAATTTCGCTATCTCGTTTAGTTTCCGGGATATCTTCCAAAAATTAATGACAATAAAAAATTTGACTCTTTTCCAATAATTTTATCATCACTTTCCAATAATATATCATCATAATTAAGTTTCACGAATTCTCCATAATTTCTTCTCTCCTTTCTCAACATCCTCGAAAAGTTGATGAATTACTCCATGAAGTAACTTTGTTGTAGAAAAAAATTGAGAGCGTAAAACTCAAGTTTACTTGAGAAATAGGAAGATAAAGACTGAGTTATGGTGCAAGTCACGGACATTCATTCTTCTTCAATCAAAATGTGTATACACGTAGAGAGATGTGCACTACATCTGCGCAACGTGATAGAAGCAAAGACCGTTTAGACAGGAACAGTTCAACATTTCCTTAGAAACTATTCAACAATTCTCGTAAGAGCAAGTAGTTCTGCAGAATAGCTCAGCCATTGATTACTGTTAACTCTTAGGTAGACGAAAGTGGAGTAAAACGGATTGCTGAGGCAACATTATTCAGGATTTTTTTTTCAGAGTGAAGGACTTAATGAAAAATTCTGAAAAAATTTGAAAAGATGCCCCAATATGTGAAAGTTATTGGTGAATTTTTTCCAATTTTTTTCGTACACTGAGAAATAAAAAGTGGTAAAAACTATGAAATATTTGTTCCATTGGTCCTTAACAAATCTTTTCTTTTCGTCAAATAATTAAAAAAGTTGTTGAATTTACTGAATTTTGTTTATTCAAATAAATCAACTGTTTGAATAAACAAAACTCAGTAAATTCAAAAAGTTCTTCAATTATTTAAAAAAAAAATTCGTTAATCACCAATGGAACAAATATTTGATTGTTTCAACCCCTTTTTTTAACTCAATGTAGAATTTTTCACTCTAAAAAAAAATCACAAATAATTTTTGACAAACAGATCCATTTTGCCCCTGTCTCCCCTATTTCTACTGCAGCTAAGACTTTCTTCCATGATAGCATATCGCCCAGCCGAATGGAACTCGCGTTATTTCCCAACTAAATCCCTGCCTATTTTTCTAAAAATTTGAAAAAAAAAAAAACAAAACAAATTTGTGAATTCAAGAATTTCGATTATTTCTGATTCAATGAAAAAAAGGTAATTCCCACCACAATTTACCATTGGAATTTGCAATTCCAGAATTCCACAGTGACCTGACCTCGTGTCCAAGTTTTCTCCCCTCGCACCCCCCCCCCTCTTTCCATCCCTCAGAATCCCACCCCTACTGCAATTGAACCTCCGATTGACCTTTTCCACTTAAAAATAATCAACAATCCTCGATAAATCCAAAAAATAAAATTCCATAAAAAATTAATGATGCTCCTGGCATTATTTTTACACCCAATGGAACAAAAAATAAAGCAAAAAAAGAAAAGAGGCAAGAAAAAAAAAAGAAACGGGATAGTATCGATGACTCGATCAATCACTGTCGTTCTATCGAGATCCTACTCACTTGGGTATATATCCATTGTGTGTCGTGAGAAGTTAGAATTCGATGACAAGTGAGAGAAAATAGATCGATATTTATGTGCCATTGGATTTTGCACAAGCTCTCTTTCTCTATCTCCTTTCTATCCCGGAGGCCCCCCTCCCACCACTGCCATTGGAGAGAAAAGAGAAGAAAAAAGAAAGAAAAGAAGGAAACTAAAAAAAAAACAAGGAGAAAAAGAGGTCATGGATATTTCTCGTTGAGTTCTTATCCTCGTTAACCCAAAGTAGAATCAGGAGGACATACAAACTGCAATGCAGTGAAGTTCTTTTCTTTTTTTATCCCTTTTTTTTTTACTTCCTGCTCTTGAACATTGAATAGTAAGGAAGAGAAATGGAAAACGACGAGAAACATGGAATAATGATGAATAAAATGATTGGTAGTAGACAGTACTATTTCAATTGACTTACAGATTTGTATTTTTGAATTGCAAATAAATACTTGGCACTTGACGTGGAATTTAATTGCAATATGCGCTTCAGCCAGATATCGGATATCCATGGGGTCATGGGATAAGGATTTGGGGTAAGGGGGGCGGGGTGTGGAGGGTTTAAATGATGTCATAGGGGATGTGGTGTACATGGACGTCTAAACGATTGGATGCGATGAAGATTATCACCCTGGGCAGAGGATCCACTGTAATTAAAATGGTCTGGGGTTCTATCCAGTCAGGCCAACGCATCATCGTGGTCATCTGGAAGAGAAGCAGGAGGCAAATCGCTACTAATTAATTTATTCACAATGTGTGATTTATTTTGCACATTGTGCGGCTCGAATCATTGTGGGATATTGAGTTTCTTAGAATTTTCAATTTTAGTGGATGATAAGTTATTTTGCATTGAAGGATAATGGAAGGTGTGATGTATATAGTGAATTTTTGGATCAATTGATTGATGATATTGATTGATAAGTTTCATCATAGGAAAGTGTCAATGACTGGGGGAAAGAAATTATAAAGTCAATGCTTGGATGATTTTATTTAAAAAAATTGTAATTATTGCTAAACAATAGATTGAAAAAATTGAAATTTTCTGGGAATTTTGTTATTCTTTGAGGCAGTATCCCAGAATATGGTTGATTGAACAGAAAAAATGATGATTTTTCGGTTAATTTTCGATTAATTGCTGATAATCTGGAAAAATGTGCTCTAATTCACACGAAAAAGTAATTTAACTATTCAAAAGTCATATCTTGAGCTTGTGAATATAATTTTTTTTTCTGTTTCTCGAATTTTTTCTAACATTACTAATCTCTTATCACATGCATGAGATGGAGAGAGGGGCAAATAGTTACGACTACCTTCTAATTAAAATTTCTCAATAACTATACGAAGAATTGAATATTTTTTCTTCTATTATTTAGTTGATGCGCTTCTCTTAGTAATTTCGTTATTTCTGTCCGATTTAGGGCGTTTCATCTCCACCAACGCTATTTTCAGCAACTTTAATAATTCATATCTCATAAACTAAACAGAAAAAATAAAAATGTAAAAAATATCGCTTTTGATGCAGTATTAAAAAAAATAAGGAGTTAACTGTACACGAGTTTGAGTTGCGGAAAAAATAGCCCATGAAAAAAATAGATCGGAAAAAATAGACCGGAAAAAATAGCCCATGGAAAAAATAGCCGACGGAAAAAATAGCCCTTGCAAAAAATTGGGTGAATGAACAGTGGGTGAGTGGTTAATATGGTCGATGTGGGGGAGATGGGTGGGGGGACAGTGGGTGGGTGGTTAATATGGTTGATGTGGGGGAGTTGGGCGGGGGGACAGTGGGTGGGTGGTTAATATGGTTGATGCGGGGGAGTTGGGTGAATGGACAGTGGGTGGGGGCCATTTTTTGCGTATTTTATTTTTTCCATAGACCATTTTTAGCGTGGTCTATTTTTTCCGCGGCTATTTTTTCCATGGGCTATTTTTTCCGGTCTATTTTTTCCGTCGGCTATTTTTTCCATGGGCTATTTTTTCCGGATCTATTTTTTCCGGTCTATTTTTTCCTGGGCTATTTTTTCCACGGCTATTTTTTCGGATTACCCCACGAGTTTGCGGGGATACTACCTTAATATAATATTGATCATTTTTGTGCTTTTAACAGGAAATAGAAAACCTCATTAGTCAGAATGTGCATTTTCTGATGAATGGAGGGGAAGAGGGAATAAAATATTATTTGAATCTGAATAAATAAATTATCCAAGCTTATGTAATTAACAAAAAAAACGTGGACTTTGTGGAAAAATATGAAGTAGGATTCGAGAAGCTATTTACTCATTTTTTTTCACTGCACGTAATTATTTTTATCCATTAAATGCATTCACTTCAATAAAAATAGCATTTTTTGATGAGTTTTAAATGTTTGAGGGAATGAAGCCGGAGAAGAAAGCAAATATCATTTAAATTTGAATAAATATACATTACCCGAGCTCATGTAATTTAAAAGAATGTGGACTTCGTGGAAAATCATAAAATAGGACTCGAAAAGCTATGTACTCATTTCTTTCCTTGTGTTTATTCAAAAATTCTATTTGCTAGTGGATGAAAATAATTTTGCATCAGTACCAGGCAGTTTCAATTTTATTGAAACTTTTTTCTTCCGTTTGATTCAATATGTGATGAATTATTTTCGTGCATTAGTGCAGAAAATGAATGAGAGAAACGATACTAATGAGTCTATAAATAACTGAGTAATTTCAGGAGTAATTGGAGATCAAAAATAGAAAATTTATTCATTAGTCAGAGTAAATTTTCTATTTGTACTCATCTAATAAATTCACTTCAATAAAAATCGCATTTTTTTATGAATCCAAAATATTTGAGGGAATAAAGTTAGAGAAGAAAGAAAAATTATTTAAATTAGTATAAATATACATTATCCAAGCTCATGTAATTAACAAAAAAAAAACGTGAACTTTGTGGGGAAAATATAAAATAGGATTCGAGAAGCTATTTGCTTAATTTTTTTTCCCCTTTTTACGACAAACGAGATGAGCTCTGGACGAAGAAATTAGGTTGATTAAAAAATATCACAAGTACCTGAAGAAAACCGTAAAATTAACGAAATTGACAGAAAATAAAAAAAATAAAAAAAAATAAAATTTGAAAGAAACCAAAAGTAGCCCAGCTCTTTTTCTGTTTTATCGTGAACAAGCAAAAAAAATCTTTCGAGTACAAACAAGGAAATTCTGCACGGGAGATGTGAACAATGGCCAGCAAATATTTCACACGAGCGGAAATAAAAGCTGAGTCAAATGTATGGAGGACAAGGAAAAAAGAGAAAAGAAAAAAAAGAAGTGAATGACGAAAAAAGAGAAATGGGGAAAATTCTTGAAAAACAACAGATAAAAAACGGCAGATGAATGACATCGCATCTTTGGCTTCCTCATAATGCAGGAGCAACGAGAAGAATAGAAAGTAGAAAGAAAAAAAAATGGAAGATGAAAGAAAAAACGAAGCGAATGGAGTATAGACGTATTCCGTATCTTGGCAAACAAACAAATACACTACTGAAATGTTTCAGTTTGTGATGTCTAATAAAACATGATTTACAGTAACATTACTTACTTACAATGCTCAGTGTTATCATGAGTTTCTAACTGTTATGAATATACAGCTCTTATTCAACTCAATGCTATCCCATATTTATTTCTTGTAAAGTTTGAATTTAACTTTAATTAATTGAGGCAAATGAAATATGAAAGTACTATTACAATTTAATTACAATGACTTCTCATTACTTCATACATTGTTACAATGAATTAATGGTAATTCAATTTGAGTTACAATTGGAAAACATAGTACTAGTGGCTTGTAATTGTACTTCACCGATTAGTCTAGCTCTTATTATGTCATTATTGCTCGGCACATGAACACTAGCAGATGTAGTTAAAGTGGATGGACAGAAAGATTCAAATAATTTATTCATTCTTTGTGAATTGTAGAAAGTTTTTCAGATGAAAGAATTCGAAGTTAGCACTTTTTTTTCATCATTATTACACTGAGAAAAAAGAAACGAAAAATATCAAATATTGATATCATTTGTTCTTAACAAATATTTTTTTTTAATAATTGAAAAAGTTGTTGAATTTACTGAATTTAGTTAATTTAACCAGTTAATCTGTTTGCATTTACTGGAGTTAATTGATTCAATCAGTTAATATGTTTGAATTAACTGAATTAATCAATGAGTTACTTGATTCAAAAAAATTGAATGTCTTCAATTCAATTGCGAATTCTTCGACAATAAATGTTTTTTTTTCTTAGGGTACAGGGGAACCTCCAAATTTGCATATTCTGGAAAAATTCAATTTTTCTCATTAGGCACAATGAATAAAACATCTCGGAAACTGTTGGAGATACGCCCTTTTGACTATAATCCTTAGTTGCAGATAATTTCAAGAGTACAAAACAAGATGAGGGTGAAAAAGGCGTATGTCCATTAGTTTCTGAAATATTCTCGAAAAAGTAAATACTACTAAATTATTAAAAATGATTCCTTTTTTTAAATTGATTCATTCAAGAATGATTTCCTCTTGAAGAATCTGTTCTGAGGAATGGGCTAGTCAGTTACATAAAAAAAAGGTTATTTGCTCCCTGAGCTCACGTTTCCTTTACTCACCTTTCGGTTTTACTGCAGAACCCCAATATTCATCCTAGTTTATTACCTTGCCCTTTTTTTCCCTACCTCGACGAGGGATCATGCAATTTTTTTTTTTTCAAACGATCACCCATCCACTTACCAGCAACGTTGTGCGCCACTTAGTTCAGCTTATCGTCAAGCCCTCGCCATTCAAGCCCGTTGTTTTTATTAAACTAGGGAAAAGTTGAGACTTTTATGAATAAGAAAATGATATACATCTCGTCTTTGTGTTGACATTTTATGATGCAGGAAAATTTCACGATGAAAATATTTGTAATGAAAAATTGTGGTAAAGGCTGCTCGAGTTTAATTTGGAAAAAATTCTTTAAAAAATTACAAAAGGAAAAAAATTTAAAATAGCATAGAAAATTCTGAAAAATTTTCAAATGGGAATTTTGAAAAAAATTCTTTTCCATTAAATTAAAGTCAATTAATTTCCCTTCAATTAATTTCTCAGTATGACAAAATCCTCATTTAGAAATAAGAATTCAGTTAATTTAATGCCGATTTGACCATGAATACCAAGCGACTAAATTAATAGATTAGGGGTTGGAATTATTTTTGATGATAAAAAAGAAAAAATGAAACGTGTTATAATATTCATTAATTTGCAAGTTTAATTATTTAAATTTAAATTAAAAGAGGAGGAAGGCTCCGGCGGGGCTGCTCGTCCATACTCGGCCAACGATATTATCGCGACTGATCTTCTCTTTTTTTTTTTTTTCTTTTTTCTCTGTTCTTGCCGATGCAAAAAAAAAATTAAAAAATTAAAAAAAAAAACAAAACAAAAACATCATTAAACCACCATCAGATACGTATTCACAATAGTCAGCTATCTCATCGGGGTCTTCATATTTGCTACAATTGTTGGACAAGTTGGCAATGTTATTACAAATCGAAATGCCAATAGGCTTGAATTTGAGAGACTACTTGATGGAGCTAAAACATATATGAGACATCACAAAGTACCTGGTGGAATGAAGAGACGTGTGCTCAGGTGGTACGACTACAGCTGGTCCAGAGGAAGAATCCAGGGTGGTGGTGATATTAATACCGCCCTTGGTCTACTACCGGACAAGCTGAAGACCGAGCTTGCGCTACACGTCAATCTATCAGTTCTGAAGAAAGTCACAATATTTCAGGTAAAATATTATAATTATTTATAATCCGAGAAAATTGAGCAAAAGTCAATCTGTTTTTTTTTTTAAGTGAAGCACTTGAGTAGGAAATCTGAAAAAAAATTGTGAATATACGGCAGCAAGTCTACAATTTCGGAGAATTTTCTCAGATTTTTTTGTCGAGGCCTTCATACAAAAAAAAAATTATGTTACTGAAAATAGACATTCGACAATTTTTTTTTCTTCATTTTTTCAATCAATAAATTGGTTCAAAAAATGAGGAAAAATATGCACATGGAGGGAACTTACAAATAATTTATTTGTTTAAAAAAATTCAAAAAATTGGCAAATGTATATAATCAGAAAAAACTGAACAAAATCGGTCTCGATGTTTTTTTTTAATGGAAGACATGAGAAAAAAAATTGAGAAAATTCGTGAGTGTGCTGCAGTATGACTATATTGTTGGTGAATTTTTTTTGAATTTTTCGTTACGGTTTTCATTAAAAAAAAAATGATGCTGCCAAAAATAAATATTTGACTATTTGTATTTTATTTTTTTTTATAAATAAATTAGATTAAGAAACATGAAAAATATGCACACGTAAAAAACTCAAAGAACTTCAAGTCCAAATTTTTTTTATAATAATGTATACATTAAAAAAGATTCAAAAAATTGTCCGAACAAAATTTACTTGTTCCACTTCTTCCAACTCTAGTTTCCTTCATTTTCTATTATTCAACACTTCAATTAATTTTAATCCCCGAATTATCAAACTTGTTGTTCTTCAATTAATGGAAACAACACTATCCGTGAAAATTCAATTTAAATTCAAATTATTCTGTAACAATAGACAACTGCAAATTCACGAATAGAAAGTGTGAAAAATAAATAAATAACAGAAAAAATAGATTTAGTGCCTTTTCTTGAGAGATTTTTTTTTGTTTTATTTGCCTACGAGAGAGAAATATAGAGTAAAAAGATGCCGGAAGTGAATCGATAGGGACCTGGTGAATTTTTCACACGGGCTTTTTACTGTCATCTACAGTATACAACAAGTTTACTGTACATTTCACTCTACCACGTCTTTCTAAATTGAGATTTTCCATTCGTCGCTTATTTTTCTCTTTCTCTCTCTCTTATTCGCAGTGGTTTCAAACTGGGGATGCGGGTCACGCCACAGGAAACGCCTTGATATCTCCAATTTTTATTTTTATTTCCTCCCTTTTTTTTTCAATGTCTATTTTTCCTCACTGCGATCCTTCTTATTTTATTTTCTGCACGGGCAAATATTGTTGAGTTCGGTGATGTGCGGAACAAGGGGAAAACATTGAATTATCTCTTCTCCTTTCTGCACTATTTTTCCTTTTGTTTTTTTTTTCTGTTTTATTATAAAAATTGCGGTATTCTGAGTGGTGGTGATATTTTCCCGATTAATTGGATCTCCCAAATGAGTTGGGGCAATTTTACGCTTTACAGGTATCACAAAGAAAACAAACGAAATCAATAATTCATTGATGAATGGAAACTCAGTGAAAATCGTGGAAATTAATTTGCTAAAAATGATGAAAAATCTATTTAGAAAATGATACTAAAAATAACAGACATCTAAAAATTTCCACTTTTCTTTAAACAAAAGAATTGTAAAAGAGAAAAATTAGAAAAAATGTCCATAACTGCCTTGGACACAAAGTGGCGTAAGTGCAATTCTTATACATAGCACTTACGCCACTTTTTTTCTAAGGCGATGACATGTAAAAAATTTGAAAAACAATAAATGCAATTTTTTTAAATTATTTTTTTAAATAATAATTTGATTGTTGGAAAAAAAAACATTTCAGTCGTGTGATAATTTAATTATCCAATTAAAAATCACATGAAACAATTAAATTTTCATTTTTCAACGTCAATTACTCCCACACACACACACACTCGGCCAACAGATTCAACTCCAACTCATTACATCTAGAGGCGAGAAAAAAAAACACATGAACTCTTGTAATAATATCACATTTACTGACAATCAATTCTTTTGTTCTCTAGAATCACGCGAAAACTCTGAATATGGAATGAATGAATTCAGATGTGTTCAATAGAGCTTTCGTTTCTGCAGCAACTAGAAATCCTTGAAATCCATCTATCTATTTCTATCTCTCTATCTCTCTTTTTCTCTCATATGCACTTGATATAGTTGAATATGTGGGTCAACCAGTATGGGTACATTATTAACGAATTTGCGATGTGCTGAATTCAACTTCTTCACACAATGGTTTTTTCCGTAAAATACAGTTAATAGGAACAGAGAAAAAAAAGTGAATAGAACTTGATAAAAAAAAAGGGAAATGCGTGGGTAACACGGTAGTATAGTGAATGGGAAAACCGTAGGTGTTATTACTTGACTAGAATAATTAGTGTGAAAGAACAATACTCAGTTAATTGTAACGGAAATTCACATTTCATGGCAACCATCAATAATTCCTTATTCGATAAAGAAATTATTTTTCATCAATGAAATCTTTTTTTTCTGGACATACGCCCTTTTTAATAAAGGCATTCACTAAAAAATTTATTTTTTATCAATGAATCTTTTTATTGGACATACGCCCTTTTTATCTAATGAGACGATTTAATAAAAGAATAATTTCTCATCGATAAATTTTTTTTTATCGAACATACATCCTTCTTTTATTTAATAAAAAATATTCACAAGAAAAATTATTTTTTTCTCAATGAATCTTTTTTTTGGACACACGTCTTCTTCACTTTGAGATGTATTTTTTTGGCAGTTATTCTTTTTTTAATCCTAGACCAGTAAATTATGATTAATTGTTTATTTTTTGTAAATTCTTCTATTCGAAGGAATGCCAACCTGAATTTCTACACGATTTGGTACTGAAAATGAAGGCTTATATATTTACACCGGGCGATTCAATATGTCGAAAGGGTGAAGTTGCAAGAGAAATGTTCATTATTGCTGATGGAATACTGGAAGTTATCAGTGAGACTGGAAGAATATTGACGACAATGAAAGCTGGTGATTTTTTCGGTGAAATTGGAATTCTCAATCTTGATGGACTTAACAAGTAAGATTATTTAGGGGAAAAAAGGGCGTAATGATTTTGATATGTTTTGGATCAGGAGAAATTGTGAAAAATCAGTGAAAACATCTGAGATAGATTTTTTTTCTTTAATGATTTCATTGAAAAGCTGAAAAAAAATTGTGTTGGAAAATATATATTGTCGTCTGAGAAACAAAGGGGCGTAAGTGCTATACTGACAAACGTTTTTCACCAAAAATTTCTTCAACTTCCAAATGAAATCATCAAAAAAAAAAACCACTTTATAGAAATATCCATTTCATTCCCTTTTCCCCTCTAATTTCCATTCTTTCTCCATTCACTACTGAATTTACCAATGAATTAACAATTTTTCAGGCGTACTGCTGACGTCAGATCAGTTGGTTACTCGGAGCTCTTCAGTTTATCACGTGAGGATGTATTAGCAGCAATGAAAGACTATCCCGAGGCTCAGGAAATCCTCCAGAATTTAGGTAGAAAGCGTCTGATGGAAGCGCAGCGTGTTGCACGTGCATTTCGTCATGGTGTACAAACATCACCTGGTCATGACTCATCGGACAATAGTACTGGTAAACGTATCGTTGATAAGCTCAAGAGTGATGTTAAAGGCTTGAAAAATGTACTACGTAAAAGTCGACGTGCCAGACCAGAGGAGACAATGGAGCTTCAGCCATTGGCACCAAAGGGACCACCATTGAGACGTCAAAATCGAATTGATGATGACAGAATTGAGGAGACATCAGCATCAGAGCCACCAGTATCACCACTTGGTGCTGGTCTACCATTGCTTGCACGTTTGCGTTTACTAAAGGAGAAACAGGATCGTGAAGAGAAACGACATTTAATGGAAATACATCCACCTATAATTGATGTTCCAGTACAATCATCATTACCAACAACAGCAGTACAATCCTCTTTACCCGATCATTTGAATCCAACAAATCCAAATCTTCCATTACTCCAGAGGATACTGCTGTTAAAAAATAAACAGGATACAGAGCCGATTGCTGATAAAGAAGTGTCAATACTTAAAGAGCAACTGTCACTAAAAAAAGCAAATTCAGAAGATTCTCAACGTGGAAAAATGAAGATTGATAAACCAAATAGTCCACAATTGTCACTTGAAAATGGCAATTGTGGTATCACAAAAAAACCATGGGTCATGCTGAAAAATGCATCATTAAGAGCTAAAGAAAGTACTGTTACAACGCCTGTACGCAGTCCACCGTCTAAAAAAACACAAATAAGACAGACACTTGTACAAATCAGACAACAGACAAAAATGTATGCTTCAGTAGATGATTTATCACCAGAGTACTGTGGTTTACCATTTGTCAAGAAATTGAAGATACTCAATGAGAGGCAAAAACTTGCGGAATTGGAAAAAGCTGTTAGAAGCTCTAGTTTGGATTGCGGAGAAAATAATGATGGGGGATTCAATGGAAATCTTGTGCGGAGTCATTCGGAGGCTTGTGCTATTGAGTACACGAGGAAATTAGCGAAGCTTAATAAGGTGGGGTTTTTTTTTGGGTTTTAATTGGGATATGTAGCAAAAAAAAATGGAGATATCTCGGAAAGTGGACTTTAGGAGAATATTTGAGGAGAGCTTTTTTAAAAGGGATTTTAGTGGCTGCAAAAGAAAATTTCTTGACGAATTTCTTGAATTCTTCTAAAGTCAATAGTTCCTGAAATATTTTTGGAATAATGCTGGGATTATGAAATTTATCTCATCCACTTACAAAATTAGAGGAAAGAATGGGAAAAGTAATATGCCAATGGAATGATTCGAGTTAGAGATTTTTTGATAATTTCATTAAAAAACTGAGAAAATTTCAGGTGGGAAACATGTGTCGAAATAATATTTTTGGAATTTTTTGAAAATTATACTTTTTTTTTGGGTAAAATTGGAAAAAATCACTTTTTAGGAATATCTCCGGTTCTATTGGTCATAGAAATCTAGCGTTGATTTTAAATGAAAGATGAGCTCATTCCCCATCGATTCCTATAGTTCAGTTTTTTTTAACGATTTTTCAATGGTTCTTAGCCCATTTTCTTGAAATCAGTTTTTGGTCTATATCTATTTGAAAAATCGATATTTTATTTTTTTACAACTATATAAATCTACGTCAAATGAGTTTACGTTCCATTTAAGATCAACTCCAGATCACTACAGCCAATAGAATCGGTAATATCCTCGGAAAAGTAAATTTTTTCGAAAACAAAAAGGTAAAACCTCGAACAAAAAGACAAAATTTGGAAAAATTCCTAAAAATCAGTTTTGGCATATGATTTCGATCGCAAATTTCCTCAGCTTTTCAACGAAATTATCAGAAAAAATCTATCTTCAACATTTCCTTTAATTTCGAGTGATTTCTATAATATAAAACATCAAAACAAAATATGATATTGAAGATAGCAGATATTTGACAATTTCTAGTATTTTTTTTCATCTTAACAAATAAATTATTTTTGAAAAAAAAAAATATGCACAAGTAGAAAATTCAAAAGACTATATAAGTGCAATCTGAAGAAAAAAATTTATAATAATTCGTCTGTTCAAAAAAATTAAAAAAAAAATATATCAAATGTACGCTAATTTCATTTTCATAACAAAATTATATTATTAATTAATTTTAAAAAAAACATTCCAGGAATATCCGGATTCACGATCACCCTCAGATCCATTGTCACCAGAGAATGAGACAATCGAGAGACGTAATTTGAAGAGTATATTAAAAAAATTATCAGCAGGAAGTAGAGCAGATAGTACTGATACATCAACAACAACAACAACAAGTACACCAGATCCTGAGGTAGTCAATGACGAATTACGAAAACTCATGAGGGCACAAACAATAGAGGGCTATGCAGCGCGGCACTCTAAATTATCAAAGAGTGTTACATTTAATAAGTATACATTACAGAGCCCTCCATCGGATCAACCGCAGTCTGGAAATTTACCCGATCAAAAATTAACATTGTCAAGTGAGCCAATCCCATTGCCACAAACGCCAAATAAATTTAATTTCCGTCCTCTTGGCACTGGGGGAATATTACAAATGGTATCGAGACACGGTGAAGAGGAGTATCTTGGTGAATTAGTAACTGGCATCAGAGAAGTCATACAAAAACGTCTAGTATGATAATTATTTTGCTTTTGCACGCCTATAAATATTTAAAAAAAAAAAGAAAAATCATGGTTGTATGTGAAATTGTGGACCTTTTTTGAAACAACTGAATAGTTAATTTGTAGTATAATAGATTATATAAACCTATTCCATTATATCATTATTATGATATAGGGGAGACCAGGGCAAAATAAAATTCTAGGGAAAGATAATCCGCAAATTTTTTTTCCAAAGTCAAGAAATTCCGTAAAAATTTGAGAAGATACCTTAATATGTTTTCATTATTGTGTAATTTTTGCAAATTTTTTCGTAGAAACCTTCACTCTGTAAAAAAATCCTCATGATTCTGACTCGCGGGTCCATTTTGCTCTGATTTCCACTATATATATAGTTATAATTATAGATGAGATGAAGGACTCTATAAAAAAATATGAAAAAAATTGAGAAGATGCTCCAGCATGTCTACATTATTGGTGAATTTTTCAAGATTTTCTCATAGATGCCTTCACTCGTAAGAAAAAAAAACAAACAATTTGGATACGTAGATTCTCTTTGCCATTCTACCCCATTAATATCACATACAACGATTCAGTAACACTAACCACTCGCATTATCGCCTACACCAAACGTGTTCTGTATACTCCACGCACAATAATTGTTCCTTTTATCTCTAAAATCCTGAAAAAATCCTATATTTTTATGAAAAAATGAAATTTTTAAAATTATTTTCAGGAGGATATACAAAGTAAATTTGAGCATCAATTTTCCTCATTAGAATTGGAGATACGTAAAAGAGATGAAATAATATCACAATTGCAGCATAGAATACAAGAATTAGAACAACGTGAATTACCATGTATTGATGATGATTCATGCGATGATAGTACAGAGCCTGATATATCAATGGAAGAGGATGTTATTGATGGACAAGAGGATCATCCATTTATGAGAGATAGTTCAGTTGATACTGTATTGGGTAGTGCAAATCCAAGATTACGTAAATCATCAAATGCAACTGAAAGTTCACGTAGTCGTAGATCTTGGGAGGAACATTCAGAGGAAGAGACATTGCAATTACAGGATTTACCACGTTCTATATCACCTAAAAATGTATGGAAAGATGAAGTTGCTATTGATCTTGAATTAACAAGCGATGATGATGATGACAGTAAAAAAGACGATTTAGAATTGAATAATAGGCGAAGAAGTGCTGATGATTATCGTGATGATGAGCCCGGTCATAATAATTGGGAAGTTACAATGCTTGCACAAGAATTAGAAGCAAGAAGACGTAATAGTGAGGGCTCAAGTCCTGGCTCCTAGCGTATTAATGAAATTTTAAAAATTTTTTGTTACTATAAAAAATTAAAAATTCATAATAAATGTGAAATAAATAAATACAAAAATTATGAAGATGGAGAAAGTACAAGTTTTCATCATAATGAGTGTCCATTATCTGGTGTATCATGTTACAATGGCTGCAATGAGACAATGATGTAAAGAATTAATTTTTTTTTTTTTTTTATATTAATTGCAATCTTTTCATCTTTTTCTCTCTCTCTTTATCAATCTATTATTTAGTTTTATTGGATTTTTTAACAATTAATGCACAACTGTGACTGGATTAGATTTATCGAATATGATGATGAAAATATGGTATTTTTAGGTATTTTTTTATTTTTTATCGATTCAATAATTGGAAAATTGGATTTTTTCATACTGTGTGAGAATTATTGATAGTTGAGGGCATGAATGGATTTTTTTTTCATTATCATTAATAAATAAATAGGATTGATTGGATGAATGAATTGTTAATGTTATTTTACTTTTTTTTTCGTTGTTCATTATCAAATGTAAATACTCACTGGTGCCTGAGCAAACAGAATACTTGAAATATATTGGGAATGAGAGATTTAAAGGAGTGAAGTGCTAAGAAATGATTTTTAACAATCACTGTAATTTATCTTCTTTTTTTCTAAAGAAACATTGTTCTAATTTAATTGCTTTGATGAGGAAATGAATAATTGAATATTATGAACTGAATTTATAAAGTGAAAACATTTTAGAATATCAAAATTTTTGGAGGAATGTAATTAATTTGTAAGAATTCATTGTTTGTAGGAGTGTGATTGTAAAATTAATTATTGAAAAATCACGATGTATCAAAATTGAAAACTCGAGTTTAGTAATTAATTTAATTTAATTTTTTTTGTTGTATGAATTTCGATTTGAAAATTGAATAAAATTGAAGTGAATGTTATAATTTTTCGACCAAATCCACATTCATGTAGTTTATGAAAATTGATTAAAGAAAAAATTCTGAGAATAGGGTAAATGAGATGAATTTTAGAGAATCATTAAATTCAGCAGTGGAGAAATAAAACGAAATCCGTCAATTTTTCTGTTGATTTTATTGGAATATCAAGGAAATTAAGCGAGATACGATATTTTTTTCGCAGAGCAGAATAAGAGCTACAGAAAAAAATTTGGTGGAAAATTTAGTATCTCTATCGAATTCGGAAATGAAAGAAACACATTTTAGTTTTGATGTTTTATATTATGAAAATCACTCGAAATTAATGAAAATATTGAAGATACATTTATCTAATGATTTCATTCAAAATCTTAGGGAATTTTCGATAGAAATCATGTGCCAGAATTGATTTTTCAGAATTTTTCAAAAATTCGATTTTTTGGTAAAGATTCAAAGGTCAAAACCTCTTTGTTTTTGGAGAAATTCACCTTTTCGGCGGTATTTCCGGTTCTATTGGTCGTAACGACCTGCAACTGGTCTCAAATGAAAGGTGAGCTCATCTACCCTCGATTTATATAGTTCTAAAAGAAAAAAATTATCGATTATCCCAATAGATATAGAACAAGAATTGATTCCCAAGAATATGGACTATAAATAATTGAAAAATCGCTTTAAAAAAAATAGAACTATATGAATCGATGGTAAATGAGCTCGCCTTCCATTTGAGATCAACTGCAAGTCGCTGCGACCAATAAAACCGGAGATATTCCCAAAAAAGTGTATTTTTTTCAATTTTGCCAAAAAAGTAAAATTTTCGAAAAATTCTAAGAAATAATTTCGACACATGTTTTTCACCTAAAATTTCCTCAGTTTCTCAATAGAATCATCAAAAAATCTCTATCTCAAACCGTTTAATGATAATTTATATTTTGCCTTTCTTTTCACTATTTCAAATAAATTAATTTCATCTCAGAAATGACTCATTTCATTTTATCAATTCACTGCTGAACCGTTTATTCGACAAGTTACTTCCGTTTAAAGTTCCACTGAATGCATGAAGAGAAAGAGGCGTGCAAAAAGTTCGAAAACTCGAGAACGCTTTGAATGAAGAAGGAATAAAGAAAAGAAAAATGAGCAAATATAAGTTATTGATTATTAACGAGAGAAATTAATTAATACATTTAATGAGGATATATCTATTGTGTATACTGATGCCAGACCAAGCTCAATATTTCTAGACTCTTTACAATGGGGAATGTCATGTGTAAGTGGGTGTAAATGTAAAAAAAATTGGCAATTATTAAAACCAATAAATAATTGTGAATTAAATGGAAGAACTTGACGATGAAACATTTGAATAAAGGATTAATTGAAAAAAAAAACAAAATAAATAAACTGGAAACTTGTAAATATTAGAGTACGATTTATTTATTTTTGAAAAAATGTGAACGAGTGAAGAGACAAAAGAGACTCATTTAGGAATGGATTCGACATAATTATAATGAGATGAAAATAAATTGATATAAATGATGATGCACTTTTTTTTCCAAATGAATTATTCTATTGAAGTGAAACATAATTTATCTCATTTGCGATGGGGAATATACAATAAAGCAAACTGTTTTCAAAAAATTCATTGTTGATTACATTTATTATGAGCTTTAATCCCTTTATGTAAGAAGACTGTGGGATAAATTTGCTTCGCATGTTAGATATTTTCAAATTGACGTTGAGATATCGTATGGCATTGGCTGTCAAAATATTATTGGTCTTTCATCGGATCAATTAGGGAATAAATAAATGTTTATGCAGCAAAGAGTATATTTCCGGCCTAAATTTGGACTAGCGCATCTGAAGGCCTGAAAAATTTCCCATCGATATAGGTAGGAAAAATTAATATTTTCAAACATTTCTATTATGGGCCAGAAAACATGGGTGGCTATACTCTTTCATCAGCAGCATTTTCAAAAGAACACTTGATGATGAAGAACGAAAGAAAAAAAATTGGGAAGCCCCCCCCCCCCCCCCCCTTGCTCTTTCCTGTGAGACACATCCAATATATTGTTCCTACAATAATACCTCTTTAATGTTTCAGTTCAAAGATATTTATTGATTCTTTTTTTAGGAAAATGTAATTATTACATTAAAGAATATCCTCTCGATTTTTTTCTGTTCAAGCCGCTAATCGAAAAATTCTAAAAAAAATCAGGAATATTCATCACTAACTGTCTAAATTTTTTCAGATTTTCCCAGATAATTTTGTAGCCATGAAAACTTTAAATTCGTCTCTCAGCACTTTTTTTTTCTATCGATTTGTAAACAAAATTAGAAAAATTCGCATTTTCACTTGATTTTTAGATGAAGACTGGTTTCGAAACGAAAAAATTTCCTTTTAATATTCGCGATGATTGACAGAAACTGATAAATGTAATTTTTATTTCAACGAAAAGTAGAAAAATATCGATAAAATGTCACCTGCAAGATTTCAATCAACTAAAACTGATGAATACCGTGAAACTCACATTGCACGAAAGTAAATTGTATGCGCGGCAATTTACCATTGACATTAGCCACGGTGAGAAAAAAAAACTTGACCAAGCAATTTCTTAATTTCCCTTGACTCAACATCTTGTTCAAGTGAAACTCAGTTATTGAATATTTTCTAAATTTAAAAATCATTATTGACTTCAATTCAAATAGAATAAAATGAGAAAAATAATGAACTTCATTATTTTTCTCAGTCCAGTGCTTCTATCATCGGGTCAATCGCCGTGTCCTGGATTTTTTACTTATTATATCGATGGAAGAACGCGCGAAACTTATGGTAGAATAGAAATTCCACATCCACCGAGAAATGTGGCAATTAATCTTCGTGTTAGTTTGAGTATCTCGACAATTTTGCCAACGGTGAGATCACTAATGAATTAGAGTGAACGCCAGTGAATGAACATGCACCATTGAATATAAAAAAAGAAGCTTATTTCCAAGTAAAATTATTAATTTGTAAAATAATTGTGTTAGCATCGTTATTTTGACGTTATTCATTATTGCTCTCGTTGCGTAAAAGGATAATTATTTGTCAGGATAAGGATTTAGTAAAGTCAAGACGCGTGTTTCACTTGAAAATTCACTACAATGTTCGTAACTCGTTTTACAAGCGTGGTAAAACAATATTGAAAGAGATAAATGAAATAAACAATAGAAAAAAAGAATATAGCGCGAATTGATATCATGATTTCAATATTAGCCGTTGGACGTTTTTCGTAAATGGATATTTTTGCTCGCGTAGTGCATCATATCAACGTTAAATCCGCACTTTCTCTTCGTATCGATTTTGCCCAGGGTCTCGCCTCAAAATCTCCGGTGTTGACCAAAGATAATAATCATTATAATCCCGTGTTCATAAAAGTCGCGAATCGAGCGTTAATCCGGACCCACACATTCAAACGTCAATTGCGAACAATTGAGTTTTTTAAAAAATCGATTTAATTTTTTTAGTCATTCACTTTATGAAAATCTTGGAAACTTAGCGAGATAGTGCAATTTTTGTGGCTCTTAAAATTTTCTACGAAGAAGGCTTCTAAAAAAAATAACGCTATCTCGATTAGTTTCCGAGAGATTTTTAAAAAATGAATGAAACAAATTTGAACTGTTTCACCTTTCCCGTATCGAAGATTATATTTTTTTAACATTATTCTGAATTTTTTCTTAAATTTTGTCTGTGTAGTTTGTGTGATATGAATTATCATAGTTACTGAAAATACCGGTAGTAGGGATCAGAGATCGGCAAAAAAAAATTCGTATTTTTAATTTTTTCATTTTTCTTATTTCTGTAATTTCCATCGAAAAAATTTCTATTACTTTCTTAATGGAAAATTTCTATTTTTAAATTTTCCATTAGTTTGAAAATTAATATTTTTTATTCAACTATTTTGATTACTATTGTAATTAAAGATTTGACTGATGAAATTTTCTAATTTTTTTTTATTCAACTTATTAACATTTTTATTAGTTAAATTGAATTATAAATATCATATAAACATTGATTTTATTATAACATTAATGATTCCAATCAATTAATAAGTAAGAAAGGATCAAAAATCAGAATTAAAAAAAAAATTAGAAAATTTCATCAGTCAAATTTTTAATTACAATAGTAATCAAAATTGTTGAAAAAAAAAATGTTAATTTTCAAACTAATGGAAAATTTGAAAATCCAAATTTTCCATTAAGAAAGTAATGGAAATTTTTTCGATGGAAATTACAGAAATAAGAAAAATGAAAGAATTAAAAATGCGAATTTTTTTTGCCGATCTCTGGTGGGGATGAAACGCCCTAAATCGGAGAGAAATAACGAAATTACTAAAAAACGACAGGGTTGACCCATTATTTAAAAACAATTGGCGAAGAGAACAGCATTTTAACTGAAAAATAGAAGAAAAAAATATTCAATTCACCGTATAGTTATTGAGAAATTTTAATTGGAAGGTAGTCGTAACTATTTGCCTCCTTATCTCATGCATGTGATAGAAGATTAGTCATGTAGAAAAAAATTGGAGAAACAAAAAAAAATTCTATTCACAAGCTGAAGATATGGCTTTCGAAAAGTTTAATCACTTTTTCCGGCTAAATTGAAGCACGTTTTCTCGAATTATCGGCAATCAATTACAAATTAACTTACAAATCCTCATTTTTTTCTGTTTTATTGACTGCACTCTGGGATACTACCTTAATTATCAAATATTTAATTATTTATGAGTGATGAGATAATCTTGAGCGTTCATTTATTGGTTCATTCACCTTCTGGACTGAGCATTGAAACAGTCAATGACTCTGCTTCTTTTTTTTCCGTTCTAATGACGATTTTAGCAGTACGTTGGTAAAATTGAACTCGCAAAATCACGAAAAGAATCGATTAAGGCCATTGAACTGGGTCAATCACTCATATACAATGTTTATTTTCCACTTCAACGACCGATACCCATGCTAACTGAGATATTGTTCAACAATCATCAATATTGCATTGGACACGGAGGTACTCAATCGAAACAGAATCAGAAGAAATGGTGGGAAAAGTGATAAAATCGAATGAGTTGATTTAACTTTTTCCAGTTTTGGGGGATTATCTTGAGACCTGAGGGAAATAGGGCAACTTCCGTGGGGAAGTTTTTCTTTTGATATCCTGAGATTTCATGATAAAACGGAGATCATAGGAGATTTTATGCCTCAATAATTTAAGAGATATTCAATAAAAATTTATGGGAAAATAAAATTACCTGTATTGGTTTTATCTGAGAGGGTAGAGAAAGGGGAAATTCTGATTAAATGGTAGGGGATAGAATTTTTTTTGTAATATTATTGAGAAGCTGAGAAAATTTGGGGGGAAAGAGGATGGATGTGTGGTTTTTACATAAATTGATTGAGTGGGCAAAAAAAAGTTGGGAGAATAGAATTTTTATTTGGATTTTTTTTGGAAAAGTCTAGGAAAATTCCAAACTGGGAGAAAAAACCTGAATTTTTAAAAATCATGTGGGCAAAGGGAGGTTGTCGGGGTTTAATTTCGGAAAATACCAAATTGGGAAAAAAATCCTCATTTTTCAAAAATTAAATGGGCAAAATTGTCGGAGTTTTATTTGGGAAAATCCTGGGAAATCTTAGAAAATTCTGGAAAATCCCAAATTAGAGAAAAAAAATCTGATTTTTTTTTGTCACCAGTTTTTTTTTAATATCTCGGAATCCAAATGAGATAGGCGACTTAACTGAAATCCTTTCATGAAAAAGACGTGAGTTGAAATCGCTCTATCTTGCTTAAATTCTGATTCTTCTCGAAGAAAACTGATGCTGGAATAAAATCGATTGATCTAAAAACTTCATAATCATGAAACATGTGTGACAATTAATTTTTTAAAAACATTTTGCAAAAACAATGATTTTTAATCAAGAAAATGTAATTTCATATTCGACTCATTCAATTTCCTCACTTCTCCACTCAATCAATATCTCAATACAGAATATTTATTTTCTAAATTAAATTAATCATTAATTTCCCAGCAGCTGGACCAGTAGTGACGAATATATTTCTGGAGCACTATTTATATCCCCCAGGAATAAATCCATTGGCCATTGATACTCACGAAGAGCCTCATTATCCACAGAATCCGAATAAATTTGATGATCTGCCTCATTCCATTGAGATTTTTCATGAAGCTAACATCAGCCCATCGTCTTTATCAAAATTAAATTATTCCTCTCCATTGCCCGAAAATTTACATTTGGAAAGTGAGAGTTCACACGCAAATCGTGATAAAAGCTGTGGCAAATCAATCAATGGAATTAATCAATTAATAGCTAATGGTGCAAGAACATGGCCAGGGCAGTGGCCTTGGTTGGCTGCTGTCTTTGTTGCACGCCATAAACTTGAATTTCAATGCGCTGGAAGTTTGATAACTGATAAACATGTGATAACAGGTAATTCCATAATTATTGTTATTATTATTATTGAAAAATAGTGAAATATATAGTAGGGGAGAGTGGGGCAAAATGGACCCTCATGGTAACATGATTAAGGAATTTTTTGCGGAATGAAGGACTTGACAAAAAAATCTGAAAAAATTCGAAAATCCTCCAGCATGTCTATATTGTTTGTAAATTTTTTCAGATTATTTGAAGTAACTGCTGCTTTTTAAAAAAATCTCGAGTCATCTCATCTTCTAGGTTCATTTTGCCCCACTCTCCCCTATAATATATTTAGTCATCTCAGGAACAAAGAGGCGTAAGTGCTATGCTTATACACAGGACTTACGCCCCTTTGAATCTAAGCTGACGGTATATTATAGGCAATTTGATGAAAATCAGTTTTTGCCCTATAGATATCTTGAAATTCGATATTTTTCAATTAAAAATCCCATAAATCGATGGCAAATGATGTCACCCTCCACCTTCAACCAGAATTTTTACGCTCCGATCAATAGAACCGGTGATATCCTTGAAAAACTGAAAATTCTCGAAAATAGAAAGGTTTTGACCGTTAACTTATCTTCAAAGAAATATGATTTTCAAAAAAATTCGAAAGAAATACTTCCAGAACATGTTTTTCACGTAAAATTCCCTCAGGTTCCCAATGAAATTATTAAAAGAATCCTATCTCAAACATTATCCTCGATTTTTCCCGATTGTCATAATGAGAACGAGACATCAAGAGAAACTTTGAAGAAAAAAGGAGGATAAGTCGATTTTTTTCATCAATAGTTTTTCAAAGTGTTCGGAGAAACAAGCGAGATAACGTAATTTTGCTTAAATCCTTTTTTTTGGGGAATTTAGAGGGCCACAAAGAAGGAGTAATACATAATCGACCCATCTCCCTTTTTTTTTTATTGACCTATCTCGCTTCTTTTCCAAAATCTTAAGAAAAAAAATAAAATGATTCGTTTTCTTCACTAAATTTAATTGACAAAATTATAAATCAAGAAAAATTAATTTTCCATCTGAAATTTTTCCGTAAAAAAAAATTATCTAATTATAGAAAAATTAATTGATTATTGATTAATACGATGAAACCACTCAATTGCATTGATAAAATGACTGTAATTCTCTTTCAGCTGCTCACTGCAGAATTTCCAATGGCAATGAAATTCCACCAAATTTATTATTGATATCCCTGGGACGTCACAGATTGGACAATTGGCATGAGCCTGAGGGTGTGACACGTGAAGTTGAAGAATTCAAAATTCATCCAGAGTACAAAAATCGTGGCAGTGCACACGCAGATTTGGGGCTTTTAATAATGCGCAATAAAATAAACCCAACATTAAGAATTCAACCAGTTTGCTTGTGGAATGGACCAATTGATCTTGAATCAATTGTTGGAAAAATGGGATACGTTGTTGGTTGGGGAAAAGACGAGAATGGTGGTCAGCACTTGACATCACCGAGATTGGCACGTGTGCCAATCGTTTCGCAAGTAATTTATTATTCTTCTTCAATTTCCTTTTTTCCTCGAGAAAATATAAGTAAGGAGAAAACATTTTTTTTTTTTTTTGCACGAAAAAAAGTTCAACTGAATTATTCAATTGCAGGAAACCTGTCTGCGGAGTAATTTAGCATTTGTGCCATCGACAACAGACAAAACTTTTTGCGCTGGCAGAAGAGACGGCAGTGGACCATGCAACGGTGACAGCGGCAGTGGATTAATGATTCATGATCAGACAAACGATGTATACTACTTGCGTGGTATTGTATCGCTTTCTCTACTTGATAAAGATACACTATCATGTGATTTATCCCATTACGTTGTTTATGCCGATATTGCCAAGTTTTTGAAATGGATTAACGATGAAATTGCCATGTAATATCAATTGGATTATCGAGTTATCTGACACATGAATATTTAATTAAACTTTCATTTTGAGATTGAATATATTAATTTTAATGGTGATACTGTAATTTTGAGTTATACGCTTTTGTATCTGTTAATTACACGTGTAATTCATGGGGGACAGGTGCCCGTATATCAATTATGTTTTAGTCAATTAAGCATTGTGTATTACATGCTCTAGTAATTGAGATAAAACAGGTGGTATTATATGGAAAGAGAGAAAAATGCTTTTTTTCGAGAAATTTGTATTTGAATCGAGAAATGAAAAGATTAGAAATTTTCAAATTCACGCGAGTTTTGAATCAAATATTAAAATTATCGGAATTTAATTCGTTATGGTTGAATCAATACATAAAAATAATCGTTGAAAAAAAACTTTTTTTTTTCCCATAGAAAAAAATTTCTTGAAACTAAGAAAACTGAAAAATGATTAGTTCTAAGAAATCAATTAACAAAAATAATAATGCGTTAATTAAATTGAATATATATTCAGATTGAAATGAACTCATCATTTCTATTAATTATTTGAAATTAATTGAATATTTCTCAAGCCGATAATCTCATCGGTTGTTTCGAGAAAAAATATACTACTTTAAGATAAAAGTTTTCACATTAATCAATAAGTTAGTTGATTGAAAGAAAAATTGAATTTCTATTTAATTAAATTATAGATGACTGTTGATAATTATTAAACTTTTTTTCTTCAATTTAAAGACAAATGTTTTTATAATAGAATTTTTTTTTTCTCAGTGTAGTTTGAATAATTTAGAAGTGAAGTGGTAAAAATTAAACGAAAAATTAAAATTAAAATTTTCAAACATTCAAATGATTTATTCAATTTTAATTGAAAAATAACTACTCTAAATATATATATATATATATATATATAAATTCTACTTAATATTATTTGCTCGAATTACATGGAAAATATTACCAGAAAAGTATTTATCTTTATTGTCCCCTTATATAAGAAAAAACATTCTTTTTATTTTTTTTTTTTTTTTTTTACAATATGAGAAAATAAATTTGGAGTTATTCATATTCTTTTATTTAATTTTATTATTTTTTTCTTTTTTAAAGAGTCATTCACCATTCTCCTGATGTGTGCAAAAATTCCTCTGTTCATACTGTCACTCACAATTGATTTGCATCGATCTGAAAATTTTGTCGGGCGACAGCGCGCAGGACTACTTCAGCATTGAAAACATCTGAAATGATAGAAAGAAGAATTAAGGGAAATGAAAAAAAAAAGTGGTTGAGAGATTAGAATTTCTTTTAACGACTCTATAACAGAAGTAAATTTTTTTTTCAGTTCTTTAGTTGAATGGTCTGGATTGGAGGATTTCTAATGATTCAATTGGAAAGTTGAGGATACTTTAGGTGGAACACATGTGTCATAATTAGTTTTTTCGATTTTTTTTGATAATTCAACTTTTTTTGGCAAAGATTATAAGGGGTCGTCTTTTCCAAAATCGAAAAAATTAACTTTTTTGAAAATAACTCAGATTCTATTGATCTTAGCGACCTGAAGCAATTCTCAAATGAAAGGTGAGCTCATTTTCCATTGACCCAAGTAGTTCTAACTTTTTTTAAATCGATTTTTCAATTACTTGCACATTTTCTGAAAATCTGATTTTGCTCTATATCTATTCGAACAATCGATAATTTTTCTTTAGAACTATATAAGTCGATGGAAAATGGGCTCACCTTTCATTTGAGACTAGCCTCAAGTAACTACAACCAATAGAATCGGAGATATCCCCCAAAAAGTGAAATTTTTCAAAAACAAGAAGGCTTTTACCTTCAAAATCAAGACCAAAAAATCGGATTTTCGAAAAAATGAATTCAGGCACATGATTTCTATCGAAAATTTCGTCAGCTTTCCAATGGAATCATTGAAAAAAAACCTATCTTCAATATTTCCATTGATTTCGAGTCATCATTGTAAATATAAAACATCAGAACTAATCAATTTCTAAAAAAATTCTAGAAATAAATTTTAATCCTCGTTTTTCCATCGGAAGTTTCCTCAGCTCTTCAACAAGATCACTAAAAAAAAAGCCAATCTCAAACCATTCCACTCCAATACTTACTGATATTTGCCTGAAGAACATCAGCCAACAGATGTAAATCATTTTCCTGCGTGACAATAATGTAATTCAATTTCCCACTGGAATTCATCTCCTGTATTTGTACAAGTGAACGACGTGCCTTCTCCATCGTACCACCAGCGCTCTCGATTATTTCCGAAAAAGCAGCAGGCGATGGTACAACGCTGGGTGTCACATAAAACGTAAGACCCTGTTGAAATAATCACAAATAAGACTTCAAATATCACTCTCCACAATTAAAGTCTCGTAAAAATGCAAAAAAAAATTGAATAACAATGACAGAACCTTAAGTACAGATCCACGATTTTGACTAGCAAGTGCTTTCTCAACGTTGCAATGAAAGTTCTTTTCAAATTCAGCATCACCAATAGTATAAGAGCTCTCTTCAATAAATGTATTTTTATTGAAACAATCATTGAGCCATTGTATATTAACAATATACTTGACTTTCGACAAACAGCACAAAAATTTTACTGTTCTGTATGCCGAAGGCATAACAAGATGCGTTGCATCTCTCCAGCTTGCTGCAAGTGCTCCACCAAGTTCGCGAATTCTCTTTGCGTATTTCCGTGGATTTGTCCCGGAGAATAATATCCTCGGTTGTTTGTCAGGTGTTGGTGGATCAGGATTAGTAATGACAATTGGTTCATCGAGTCCCAATAAATGGGGATCCTTGTTAAGCATTGGTCCATCTAATCGCGGTTTCTTATTTTTTCTCATGGCATTTGGTCCCTGTCCAACCTGCTTGACTTTATCGTATGACTCTTGGCTTATATTGATCGGCATCTTCCACGCTGCCATTAGATGCGGTACTAAAGAATAGTCCAGTCTGAACGGATTACTCGCGTTAAACTGCTGATACTTGGGTGCATCAATTTGATGAATTGCACTTATCTGTCCACATATCAAATCAGTCAGCCATTGAGCATTAACAATGCTAATCTGCCATTCTCGTGCCTTCTTGTACTTGGGTCCATCGGATCTGCGGCAGATCAGTAGTGTATTGTGGTGGGAAAAGTATGTCGTGTATTTAATTCCAAGGACATCAAGCATTGACTTTATTTTAGCACGCTCTTCACCCTCAAAACCAGAGAATGATATATTTTGCTTTGAGCATGGCAGTTCATTGAGACTGTATGGAATTGGAAAATGCAGTGCATGCCATGGTGGTACTACTTGTTGCTTACTAACTACATCAGACAGCCAGTGTGCACTGACACAACGTTTACCCTCGCGCAATGCCTGAACAACAATTGGATGTTTCTGGGTAATTGCAAGTACATGAGTAGCACGTGAACAGTACTGTGTTTCAACTTCACCTCCATGTCTCTCTATAACTTGCCTCCAATTTGATACTTCACATGTCGAATAGTGACTTTCATATTCAACTATTACAAATATACAGCCAAGTAAAAATAAATCTGGGGGTAATTTTAAATTTGGATTGTGACCATAGAATTGGGCTTTTGGCTGTGGCATTGAGGGTGAATACTGCATTTTCATTTGTCCCTGTTGTCCGCCATTTGTTATGTTACCGAGGGATCTTCTTTGATAAGCAGCTAAAAGTGCTGCATCTTGAAGTGGCGGTGGTGGTGGCCTGTGTTGTGCTGTCATTAGACGCAATTGTCCAGCAGCACTACCATCAGTTGCACCACCTTGGAGACGATTTGTCAGCATATTGGCGAGTGCTGTTTTTGTTTTTGCATTTACAACCAACTGTTGATCTTGGGGCATTTGTCCTGTACCAGTTAGTGGTAACAGGGGAGTTTCTGATTGGACTGGCGATTGTTGAGGCTGCTGGGGCTGCTGGACCTGTGACTGCTGCGATTGAAGCTGGAGTTGTGGCTGAGGCTGAGGGGATTGTTGAGGAGGTTGGGGAACGGGGGGTGGTGGGGGTTGTGCCTGGGACTGGATCTGTTGGGGCTGTTGTTGTTGTTGCTGTTGTTGTTGTTGTTGCTGTTGTTGTTGTTGTTGCTGTTGTTGTTGTTGTTGCTGTTGCAAGTGCTGGAGCTGCTGCAGTCTGGCTATGTGTTGCTGTTTCTGCAGATGAAGTTGAGCTATTTGCTGGGGTGTTAGTTGTCCCTGTTGGAAGGCCTGACCTGATTGGCTATTCTGGGCAGATTGAAGGGGAAGTGATTGTCCTGACTGGATTATTACCTGATTTGGTGGATTTATTGGAGTTAATGCAGGTGGTTGAACACCGGGATGTATTGGCTTTTGTCCAGCTACTGCCGCAACTTGAGGACCCATCATCTGCGGACGCTGCTGGACCCACTGCAATCGGGCCTGTCCCGGAGCTTCTGGTGTTCTAATAACAGCTGCATGTGCTCCTTGTGTCTGACGATTTTGCATCTGTCGCTGAAGGAGTAAATTCCTCTGTTTCTGAATTTTCTGGATAAATTGGGCACGCTGCTGCGGATCCATCTGCTGCAATTGCTGATGGGTTTGAGCGTCGAGTTGGATCAATTGGCGGGGTGGTTGGGGTGGTTGCTGGTTCCATTGGCCACCGGGTCGTTGTTGTCCCATTTGCTGCTGTTGTTGCTGCTGCTGCTGTTGTCTCTGGAGCTGCAGATGATACTGCTGCTGTTGCCATACTTCACGGTTAACAATGAAACCTTGTTGATTTTGATTTATCAGTTGATTCGGTGATTGTTGCTGCAATTGACCGTCTCTTATGATGAACTGCTGGGATGTCTGTGGTGCTGATTGCTGCAATTGTTGGGATATCTGCTGGATCTTTTGCTGTTGAGTTTGTTGCTGCTGGAGAGCGAGAAGTTGTTGACGTTGCTCAGGGGTTAAATCTTGTTGACTTGGTTGCTGCTGCTGTTGAATCATCTGATGCGATTGTTGATTTGGCAATTGTTGTTGTAATCCAATTTGCTGAGGAATTTGATTCTGTTGGACCATGGCTTGTTGCGGCTGTTGGGACATTGTCTGTGACTGTTGCGGCATTGCTTGCGACTGTTGGCCAATCGCCTGTTGTGGCTGCATTGTTGGTGCCTGCTGGACCATCTGTTGTTGCTGCATGTGAGAAACTTGTTGATTTACCATTTGTCCGTGATGCGCCTGTTGATTGAGTGCCTGCTGGGGAACTTGTGAATTGACTGACTGGACTTGGGGCAGAGGACTCAATTGAGGCTGTTGATTAACCTGCGGCATTTGTAGTTGGTTCATTGGTTTTTGCTGTGGCAACATGCTCTGTTGATGCTGGGACATTTGGATATTGGCCTGTTGGGACTGCATAATTCCCTGTTGCATCTGTTGCTGATTGATTGGAGATACTCCTGGTGGACTTGTAATTTGTGGCTGCTGCTGTTGATTTAGCACTTGTTGGGGAAAGTTCATTTGCATCTGATTCAGCTGATTTGATGAGGTTAATTGCATTGATTGTTGGTTCATTTGATTGTTAATTTGCATCTGGGCAGATGGTAAGTGTGATTGTCCTTGGATCAATTGCTCCGACTGCTGTTGCTGCAATTGCGAGGATTGTTTGAGCTGCTGCTGCTGCTGATTGACCATTGCACTGCTAACTTGAGGCATTTGATTGTGCCAATTTTGATTTGCAGCTGATGATATTGGAGCTGGATAATTTGGCACGTTTGGTGTTGCTGTAGAACGTTGAAACTGCTGTTGCTGAGACATTTGTGACATCGAAGAACGTTGAATTGGTGGGAGCAATTGTCCTGTATTCGATGTTGTAGTGTTATCATGTAATTGTATATTTTGTTGATTTGTTATTGTAACTGTTGTTGATGCTTGCGATGATGTCATTGGTGAATTTGCTTGATTCCATGGCATACGTTGTTTCAATTGCTCAAGCATTGCTTTAGTACGTTCGTGTTCATTTTTATCATTGCAATTGTCATCTTGATTGTCCATAAAACCAGTTATCATTGCCGTTGAATTACTCGATGTTTGATAAATTAATAAACGTGGATGATAATCATTTTCATTGATAATTGTACGTTTTTTGCAGCAATCTGTTATCCAATCTGGTGTTACTATTTTTATATTATGCCTCATTGCAGCCTCATATTTTTGTCCATTAGCTTTACCAATTATTAAATGTGTACAATAACGATCCAATTTAATTTGACATTTACCACCTTGTAGTGTTATCATTGCCCACAATGATTTACAATCAGAATTACTAACTTGTGATAAGCATGCACGTATATTCGTAAATAATTGATTTTCCTCGGCTGAAAAATACTTTGTTGGCAATAATTTTTGACATTTTGCAGAATTAATAACCCAGTCATGGGTAACTGCTGGTATTTCATACAAATCTTTTGCCTGTGATATATCATTTTCAAGAGCCTCGTAACCAGCTATCAAGTGAGTTACAAATGTACTGAAGTAATTTGAACACTCTGCACCACCTTTTTGAAGCAGTGATAGAATCTGTAGTGAGAAAATTTTATTTTTTTAGCAATTTTGAACAATTTAGGGCATGTTAATTGGGCAGAAGAGGGTTGTAATTGATTTTTTTTTTTTTTTTATGGATTTTGTCGTTTTTGATAGGTTTTTTTTTTGGGATGAGTGGGTTTAGGAGAAATTGTCAGAACTTTTTTTTAGGGCAATTAAATAGGCAAATTGATACAAAATTCAGTGGACGTTCGAAATTGAATTTCATGGCTTTAGAGATGAATAAATGGAAAAATAAAGTCGTTAAAACTCGGTAATTTCTTCTTATGAAGTTTCCAGCATCATTTCTTGCTTTTTTTGGATTGAAGGTGAGATTTGAATTTTACAATATTTCATAGAGGAAATAGGAGAATTATTGTGAATCAACGAGCAACAGTTACTTCCACTGAAAAATGAATTTTCAATTTTTTTTTCAAACAATTATTTTTCAATTGATGGAAAAGTTCAATCAGAAATGGGAAAAAATGGGTTTTCGAGTATATTGAAAGAAAAAAAAAACATCTGTCATTCACTGAGGCAAAAAAAACGTGAATCTTCTAATTTTTTCAATGATTATTTTTCAATTAATGGGAAATTTCAATCTGAAATTAGAAAAAAAAAATGAAATTTGGAGTATTTTGAGAAAAAAAAACTTCTGTCATTCATTGAGTAAAAAATTAGTGAATGTTAATTTTCATAAAAATAATGAAAATAATGTGAAATTACCTTTGGATCAGCCTCACCACTGACAAAATATTTAACATCAGCGAATAATGCAACATCAAGTTTAATATCCTCCAAACCAGCGCGTATATCACCCATTGTTGAAAAATTTAAAAAACAATTAAATTCCAAAAAATTGCAAAACACACAACATAATTGATGTGCAAAAATCTTCCAAAAACCATTTAAATACACAAGTATAATTTATAAAATAAAATAATAATTAATAAATGAAGAGTAAAACAAATTTACACAACAATAAATATTTGCCGCGTCGCTTTTCCACTCTTTTTTTTTTCTTTCTTTCTTTCAAATCTTCGTGATGTTGTGATTGTTATCTGACAAAGGATTCGTAGGTTATGTCTCTCGATTTGGTTGAGAAAATTTAATCGAGAGAATTGTTGCGTTTTCGCGCGTTTCGATTAATCGAAAAAAGAAGCAACTGTTTTGTGCTGCCATCTAAAGAAATTTGAATGAAATCTAAATTTGAAAAACGAAGGAAAATACAATTGTAATTAATTATAATACTGAAAATAACAGACATCTGACTGTTTTTATATATTTTATTTTTTTTAACAGATAAATTCAGTAGTGAAGAGGTAAAACAAGATAAGTCTATTTTTTTCTCATTTAGTTGTTTGAAAATACCTTAGAAAATAAGCGAAATAAAGCAATTTTGCCCGAAAAATCTCTTGTAATTCTTGAAATTCTTTACAAAAAAAGATAAATAATATCACCTTATCTCGCTTAGTTTCCGAGATATTTCCTTTCAAATGATCGCAAAGATAAGTCGACTTATCCTGTTTTACCTCCTCACTACTGAATTATCTCAAAAAAAAAAAAAAAATGAAAACATGCACATTTAGAAAATTTGAAAAAATTACAATTGTGAATTTTTTAACTATTTTTTTATAATAATTTATTTCTTTAAAAAAATGCCCAAGTTTGTTCTATCTCTGCTAATTTTATTATCATGATTTATTGAAATTATAACAGAGTTAAAATTTTTTAAAAATTATTCTACTCTTTGGAAATTCATTTTATTTTAGTTATGTCCTGTAAATAGATTTAAGACTGTTTTTCGATTGATAAATCTCATTGTTTCCCACTTTTATTGTAAAAAACTGAAAAAGTTATGCATGGAAAATAAATAATAATACAATGGTGATTAATATCAATTGTTTATTAATTTACTCGCAGTAATGAGCATATTTCGACTGTTAATTACGAACAAATGAAAATAAGTTAATCTGCAAATATTCTTGGTAATTGCCCATTACATAATAATTTTAATGATTTCACATGAAAATGTACGTAATTAGTGAATTAATTATAAGACGGAAAATAGCCCGACACTAGATTATTTTTAGACTTATTTTTTTTCGTAAAAAATGAACTTTTTCTAAGAAAATAGAAAATATGCACATATAGAAGATTTAAAACACTGCCAGTGCAAATTTTTTAAATATATATTTTTCTAAAATAATCTATTTATTCAAAAAAATGTCAAATATATGCTGATTTTCTCATCTTAATTAATTGCAGTTTCCCGGGAGGAGAAATAATGGAACAGAAAAATATATCGTCGTCTTAGAGATAAAGTGCCATAATAATGCATTTCTTTATACGAAATTTGGGAGAAACAAAGAGACATAACTTCAAATATTTTCATATCATATGATGGAAATGTAAAAACAAAAAAAGCGTAAGTGCCGAATTAGAATTTTTCGAAATTAAAAATTCTAATAAATAATAATAAAAGGACGTGAGTCCAAGTAGCCTGGAAGATGAAAGATGAGAAATGTGGAGATACGTCCTTTTAACTCTAACATTAGCAATTAACGCTACTATTGTTCTTATGATTTCCAGTTACCCGAATAATGTCAAGGAAATCATGAAAAAAAATTTTAAAAAGATGATAATAGCATAAGCACAAATTTGAATTTTTTTTTGTATTTTTCCAAATAAATAAATTATCGGAAAAAAAATATTTAAAAAATTTGCACTTATTGATTTTTAACCTTGGTACATGTGCATATTTTTCATTTTTTAAAGAATGATTTATTTATTAAAAAAGATAAAATTGTTGGATATTCCCTATTTTTAATATCATTGAAAAGCATTTTGGTTGAATTTTGAGACATACACTTCTTTCTCTCTAGAATCAAACGTTTTTGGCACTCACACCACTTCGTTTCTGAGGCAACAATACTAAATATCCTTTGTCCCATTTTATTGTTACTTTTTATATCATTTATTCAATTTATATATATATATATATATATATCTCATGAACTTTTGTACACGGTCTCGTATCCATTGGGAATCATTCGTCTGTCAAATTCTATGAGTTAGGGGATAGATGTTATCCTCGTGAAAAGAGGGAGTCTTTGTATTTCTTTTTTTATATTTATTTTATTTTTATTCTTCTTTTTTTTTCTCTTTCGAATCTCAAGGGTAATTCACTGAAATTCTCATCTTGAAGAAGTATCAGTATGGTATTCCCCAGTGAATTCATAGTTATCTATAAATTTTTCGGGGAAAAAAATGTTTTTTTTTTGTGCGAAGTGGTGAAGTGAGATAATTTTTAGAAATGATTATATTTACATTATTTTGTAATTATCTCAGGAATCGTGAGGCTTACGAGAATATTTCCGAAACTAAGCGAGATAGCGCGATTTTATCTTGAAAAGCAATGGATCATGATTTATTGTATCAAACAATTTTTTAAAATATTCTCCATTTTTCTCAATAAAATTTTGTAAATTTCTGGAAAAATCCATCAATTTTTATTAGTACTGAACTAATACATCTCTTAAGAAAATATTCTCTTTTTTTTTAACGTAAAAATTCATTGAGCTCCTTTAAATCCTCTTTTTTCCTTCTTTTTTGTCCCAATAATTTTTCGTACAACTTGAAATTTTCAATAAAAAAGAATGAAGGCAAAAATCGCCCTATCTCGCTTCGATTCCCACATACTTTTAGAACACTGGAGACAAAATACTGCTGGGTTAATCTCATAAATGGTCACTTGCATGTTCCTGAACTGGTGAAACTCCTTGACATTGTGGTTTCTAATATCAGATTAAGATCATCAACTGTGATTGATATTTCCATGGTTAAGACACAGTTTCTCATGGTAGCTATATTCAGAGTATCAATAGTCATCAACGAGTATGCGACCAAGATTAATCTGTTCAGAGTATCAACGCAGATGATTGAACGTGAAGCAGAAAAAAAAAACCGACGATAAGCTGAAAATTTTGTGGAACTCTTGAAGTGATATTTGTTTCAGGAAAATGTGTATTCTATTCTAATTCTAGTACTATTGTTGCTATTATTGCTAACAATATTAATATTTTTGCTATCATAAATATGTTTTTCTCCATTTTTCAGATATTTATCAGATATTTTGAACACTGAAAAAAAAGAATTTTTGTAGCAAGAAAATTGCCTCTTAACAAAATTTTCCTTCACAATTTTTATATCTATATATATTGAAATTTTCTGGAGTGAAGTAAATTTTCTTCCACTAAGTGAATTTTCGTACAAAAAATTTTTATCTTTCGCAGTGCACTATTCTATAATTCATGCATAATTGCCGAGTGGTGTTGAATAAATAGATGAATAAATGAAATGAAATGACTTTTTTCTGAAAATTTAATATTCTTAAAAACACGTGGATTTATTGGGATTTTTATGGGATAACAACGTTTTTCAAGGCTTTCCAATGTTGATTAGAAAGTTTTTCCTCTAGACACGTAATTATGGATTAAACTGGGTGAAGTGGCATTTGAGGATAAGCGATGGAGGTAATAGATGGAACAGCAGTACAGATGCATAGGAGTAGGAGGGAACGTGAGAGAGTAACGAGTCTTTAAATGCTGATTAAGCGAAATCATAGGATGGAATTTGGTTTATGCCTTTGGCTCAATTCAGTAGGGGTTGTATGTTGCAAAGCAAATTCTATCAGTATCATAATCATCAGCATACCTACCTGCATGCCAGTGAATTACTGGTGCTATTTCCGATTTGCCAGAGTTGAGTAATTATCTTAATCTTGCCCCCCCCCCCTCCCTCTCTCAAAGACGTCCAGGAATTGCAGTGAACTGGTTCATGGATAATTGTACTTCATGCACGTACAATTTTGATGGGAGAGAAGAAGACAATGAGGTATTATGATTTTGCAGTTAATCTGTAGTTTCAGCTTCAACAATTCGCCTTTTCATTCCGATAATTTGTGGAGAATAATGAAGATACGTCTTTTTCCCACTAATCCATTTTTCCACAAATCTACGAAAAAGGATTGGAGCAAAATCACTCGATCTCGTTTATTTTCCGAGATATTTATGAAAAATAAATGAAATAGATTGGAAAGTTTCCTGAAAAATGGCAATTTACTTTTTTGACCTATCAATTTATATTTAATATGATTTCCATTATCTTGAAAAGCGATGGAGAATAATTGATTGTATTAAACAATTTTCCAGAAAATTCTCCATTTTCTTTAATGAAATTTCTAAATTTCCGGGAAAATCCATCAATTTCCATTAGCACTGAACTCAATTTTCCTCTTAAATTTTTTTTTCGTGTTTTTCAACGTAAAAATTTTTTAGGTCGATAGTTTTCGAAGAATTTCTTGGAAAATAATGGAGATACGTCTTTTTTCTGTGTTAAAGTGATTTTGTAGAAAATTTGAGCATGTACATAAAATGATTCAGGCAAAGTCACTCTATCTCCTTTGTTTTCCGAGATATTTCCAAAAAACTGATATACATTGGAGAATCTCCTGGAAAATGACGAAATACAATTGAATTTTGACCTTTAAATAAATTCACTAAAATTTCTATTATCTTGAAAGGCAATGGAGAATAATTGATTGTATTTAGCAATTTTCCAGAAAATTTCTCCATTTTTCCTAATAAAATTTGTGAATTTCTGGGAAATCCATTAATTTCCATTAGTACTGAACTAAATTTATCTCTTAAAAAAGGAAATTCTCGTGTTTTTTTTTAACGTGAAAATTAATTGAACTCTTTCAAACCTTTTTTTTTCTTTCTCTTTAATTCTTCACATTATTTAACTTACTTGACTAGAGTACACAATGAGTATTTACATTAAAAAAAAAACATGAGATAAATGCAATTACAGATTTTTATCATAATTACACGATTCAATTAATATCAATTATCATAACGATACCACTTATGTATATTACCTCATTATTCTTGTCTTCTTTTTTATAATTTCTTCATTTTCATTTCTGCTTTCACATAGAAAGGTGTCATTGAGTTTCGCTCATTCGTAAAATTCTCTCCAAATAATTTCACTTCTATATATTCAATATAAATCCTCGTGATTTCATTACGATTATACTATAATATATTTATTTATTTTTTCAAGTTTTCACTTTTTTTCTTCTCTTTCATAATGTTTTTTTTTTTTTTTAGGTTTTTTTAAATTGTTCAATAGAAAAATAAATAAATGATCATTTACAAGATGAAAAAAATGATATTGAGTAAATAGTTCGGATGACCATTGATTAATCATCTTATTTTTTTTTTTCAATCTAAATTTTAAATTGATAGTTTACTTTATTCGTGCATTATACTGTTGGGAGAAAGTGGAGTCAAATAAATATACGGGATAAATGAAGAAAAAAGAAATTTAGGGGAGTGAAAATCATCTGAAGGTCTCGAAGAATTTGTAATTTAGGGGAAAGTAGGGGAAATTGAGAATTTTTATGAAATGGCTTGGGATAGAATTTTTTCAACGATTCCATTGAAACGCTGAGGAAGTTTTCGGTAAAAAACATGAGTCAGAATCGATTTTTTAAAAATTATTTTAAAATTCTAATTTTATGGACTGTTTATATATGGACTATTTACGATTTTTTTCACGGAAGGTGAGATCTTTTGCCATCGATTTATGTAATTTCGAAAGGAAATCGATCGATTTTTGAGATATTTATGTTTTTTTTTGTGAAAGTCAGTGCTTGCCCTATAAACACCTCAAAAATCGATCATTTCCTTCTTAAAAAGACATATATTGATGGAAAATAATTTCACTTCTCATTTAGAATCAGTTTCAGATGACTGCGACTAATAAATTCGGAGATATCCCCAAAAAAGTGAAATTTTTAAATTTCACTGATTTTCACCTGAAAAAGTAGAATTTACAAAAAAATGATCAGAAGCAAATTATGACATGTGTTTTTAGACGAAAATTTCCTCAGCTTTTCAATGGAATCATCAGAAAAAATCTAAATACGGAACTAAAAGACATCAGTTTCTCCCCTCTTTTCCCTTTTATCCCACCTTCCCCTATATTCCCGTTTCAATAAAATGATCGAGAAAAAAAAATCATTTAACTCCACTTCCCCCCTCTCCCATCAATTATTAATTTTTCCTTAATTTTAAATATTTTAATCAGCAAGATTAATGTGCCATCCAGGAGTTTTAAATATCTATATCTTTGTTATAATTTTCATTTAATTTCTATAATCATGGATATGCTTTAAATTTGATATAAACAATTTTTCCTATATTTGATCTGTCAAATTTAATTAAAATCATTCTCCATCCCAATGATTGTCGTTGATGTGGTCAAGAATTGGCCAATTAAACGTTTAAAATTTTCACCTCCACAAAATTATCTAAATTCTTTTCATCTATTTCTCTATTACATAATTTTTTTTTTCAATTCTTATATTTTCTTTTTTTTTTTTCCTTTTTCTCTTGATAACAATTTTAATTCAGATAGAACTAACAATAGTGTCACGATGCTGTCTACCAATAGCTTGTCCAACTTGACAACTATCAGCACTTGATCTTGGACTGATATTACATTCAACAATTGAGCCATTACGTTTTTGTACAATAACTGAACGAAATTCACCGCATTCACTTGTTGATGGCTGATGATTACCTCTTGCTCTTGTGCCTTTAGTTAATATACGTTTAAATGCTTGACGAAATTCAGTATTAAATATACTGTAAATAATTGGATTGAAGGCCGAATTACTGTAGCCGAGCCAAGTGAGTACCTATAGAAATAGAACATAAAATGAAAAAAAAATAAAAAAATTAGTCATTTGACGACAGTCGTTTTTGTCTTGAACTCTAACATCTCCGGAAAAATATCTGGCAAAATAGTACCGTTTATGCTTTTTTCACTTTGGAGGACGACGATATCTCAGGAAAAATATCTCGGGAATTATATCGTTACCTTAGAATCAAAGGGGCGTAAGTGCTATGCTTATACATATACTTACGCCCCTTTAATTCTAAGGCGACGATACTTTATGCAGTTACATCTCATGACAAAATGATCTCAGACTGAAATTTCTTCTTATTGTTTTTTTTTCGTGAAATTACTTTTTCATGGCGCTATTGGTCCTAGTAACGTACTGAATAATAGTTTAACTGAACTGAATAAACTATTTTATGATTGGACTAAGAATTCTCAATTTTCTTGGGTCTTATCCTTTTAATCTATTTAGTATTTATTGAAACTTATATTATACCGTAAATGATGAAAGATCAAAGAATTAAATTAATTAATTTCTTCAGAGTAAATAAATGAATTGAATCAATTGTAAATTACGGAAGCGAGATAGTGAAATTTTTGTAGAAACATTTTTTTGTAGCTTTTGAAATTCTCTATAAATAGAAAAGGATGTAAGCAAAAAAGAGCATGTCCCCATTAATTTCCGAGATTTTTTTGGAAAAAATGGGAGAATCCCCTGAAAATTCAAAACAGCGTTTTTGTTTTTTTTTTTAAATATCGCCGAAACTCAAAGAGATATCGAAATTTATGGATATACCACTTTGTAATTCTTGAAAGTTTCTACAAAAAAAAAAGGGTTTACCTCGAAAATTACGGTATTCCGCTTGAAAAATGCTGAAAAATTGAGAATTTAGGATTCACCAATTGCAGAAGCACTTGTGACTGAATTCTTAATAAGAAATTGAATCATGCAAGTTCTCCATTGCTTCAATATTCTTTTACTGCTGCAGTTTATTGCAAAAAAAAACGCAGGATAGTGAACAGACTTCTCGGCTGTTTTCACTCACACATTCACGACAGAGAGAAACGAAGAAAAAAAAAGAGAGAGAAAAAATTTCTTTTTTTTACGATTCATTCTTCAATGTTTTTACGTTTGAATCCATCTAGATAAAATGAAAATATATATATATATATATCTATATATATATATATGTATGCACGAGCTTATATATTACAACTGCAGGTAGTGATAAAGTTTATGTATATTATTTTCTTTCATTTCCGAATGAATAATACATTCAACTCACGTTGAGAAAAAAAAGTATATATATATATATATATATATATATATATATATATATATATATATATATATATATATATATATATATATATATATATATATATATATATATATATAGATATATTCTGTAGAGTGAGAAGTGGAATATTGTTTCAATTAAAGAAATTCATTAATATTGTGAGAAAAGAGAAAATATGGAGAGTTTGAGGCTTTTCCTTGTGTCACTGTAACCTCGTTTTTATTATTGAATTAAATTAAAATTCGAATTATATAAAAATCAGTTTTTTTACAAAAATTAAAAAAAAAACGGTCACAAAAATGATTTTAAAAAAAAATGTTTACAGAAAAAACGAATAAAGAGCAAAGGCACAAAAGTGCACGAGGTAAATTCACTATTTTCACGAGATAAATTTGAATAAATGAATTTTTCCATAACACATATGTCAAAGCTTCAGATGCAAATAATAGAATTCAAATATTCTTTTTTTATTTTTTTTCATCAAAATCACAAATATGTGATGACCTAGAATGACATGACACTTCACAAATTCAGGATAATCAATAATTATCGTATCATAGTTCACACGATGTACCCAATTATCATTGAATGCACTAGTGCATGTTAGTCTTAATCTACTGTCAGTAATGAACCCAACAAAAAAGAATAAAATAAAACAATATAAAATAATTAAAACTCCCCATTATTCTCTAATTCCCGAGATTTTTTAAATCATATTCTCCTTTCAGTCTAATTAAAAAAAAGTTTAATCTCTGTACTTTAATTTCCATTGAAACTTTGAATTCTTCACAGTTGAAAAAACTTTGAATCAAATTTAGGAGGAAAAAGTCTCTTATTAATTCTGAATTAATTATAATATTTACCTTTAAAAATGTTTAAGTTTAACAATTAATTCAACTTAGATCCCCTCAGTAATATCTTCATGTAGATTAAAATACTAATAAAGAAAAAAACAAAAAAAAAGAAGAGCATTGAGTTTCGAGGCTTCCTTTGGAAACGTACAAATTACTCTACGGCCAATTAAAATGACACTTTTTTAATTATACTCTCTTCACGTGTAACAGAAAAAAAAAGATCCCTTTGACTTCACTTTTGCTGCTTCATTTTAATTTGTTAAAATTACAAAATTAAAAAGGAAAAAAAATATAACCAGAAAAAAAAATGCGGAAAAAAGCGGTGGAGATTCCTCTATACGTTATGGATTCTGCGTTAACGTCTGTGCTACATGCGAGTAAAAAAAAGAAAAAAAGTAGCCCGCATTGTACATACGTGGGTATATTAAAATAAAAAGGAGAAAAAAAATAAAAAAGAAGAAAATGGATTCCGTTATTTATACGTTGAGAATAAAAATAGAGATTGAGTTTATTTTTCCAGGATAAATTGAGTAGTCTGAGGATAAAAAACAAGGTGCTTGAAATTTTTTCTCTCATTATTAATCTTAAAAACTATTATTTTCTCCTTTTTTTCCGTTCTTTTAAATAGAAGAATCGAGCTAACGAACTCTCTTCATTATTGGAGTAATAAATTACCGGTATTACACAAGTCTCCTCTTTCCAAGTTAAACCCTTATTTTTTAAATTGACTGAGAATTCTGCTTTTTTTCTGTCTCTTTTAATTTATTGGGAGCTAGCTAATTAATCGGTGTTCAGGGCATGGAGAATGCTGCTGTAAATGTATGCCGTTGATTTGTACTGCATTGTAGAGTTAATTAATATATTCATATTGATGACACGCGAGATATATAGATGCTTTAATTATCTCGGCATCTCATTGTAGAATCACCTTTAGGGGAGTGTGATGATGGGCGAATAATACAAATACACGAGGAAAATTATCGTGCGCATTATTTGATCTATATTTCCGGAAAGAGTCGATTTAGAGCGAAATGTCTAGAGCCTTTTTTTGTGGAGAATTTTACGATTTATAGAAAAGGTTTCTTCATAAATTCCCGTAAATTCGACAGTTTCGGAGATATTTATAGAATAATTTAGTAGTGGAAAAGGAGAAACAGGAAAATTTGATTTTTCCTGCAATTCATTCTTTAGTGATATGTTGGAAATTAAGCGAGATAGTGCAATTTTTGTAGAAGCTTTTTTTCAGAGGAAAATCAGAGCTACAAAAACGGTGTTAACGAAAATTTTCCGGTTTACTGCTGTTTTTTTTCTCAATATTTTCTTATTTCTGTTTGTGAAAATTGCCCAGAATTATAAATAAAGTTTCAATAAAAAATTTCGCAATCTCGCTTAATTTCCGTGATATTAGTGAGAAATAAATTGCAGAAAAAATCGAATTTTTCTGGTTTCCCTGAACCAATTTACCGTAAAAGTCTCTTCATAATTTCCCGTACATCCGTAAATTTTAGAGATATTTACAGAATAAGTCAGTAGTGAAAAGAAAAATTCGTTTTTTCCTGTGGATTGTTTTCCAGTAATATCTCGGAAATTAAACGGAATAGTGGAATTTTTGTGGAAACTATTTTTGTAGAGAAAAATCAGAGAAATTGTACAGAAAAAATTTCTACAAAAATTCTCTAATTTATCGAAGTTCTTCAAAAATGTTTCAGAAACTATTGGAGATACGTCTCTTTTTTTTCTCATATTTGTTTGTGAAAAATTTCCAGAGCTATAAGAAAAAATTTTAACAAAACTTTCACTATCTCGCTTAATTTCCAAAACATTACGAAAAGAAATTAATGGCCATAAAAATTTTGATGTATTTGTTCTTTTCAACTGTTTGTAATAGAAAAATGAAAAATTATCATTACCTGAAATGCTCGATCTGGTATACAAGTTTTGCAGAATGCAGCGACAATGTTGACACAGAAAAATGGTACCCAGCATATTAGAAAAACACCCATTATAACACCAACAGTTATAGCAGCTTTGTGATCAGACACGTGATATGGACTTGTTGGTTTTGTTTTAGCCGGTGGCTTTGACTTTGACTGTTGCAATTTACGTGTTGTTTTAACACGAAAACTCTTTCCAATTGACGATGGCTGTGGTAATTTTGTCACTGCTTTTATACTTTTTACATGTTTTTGAGCGTAACAGTATAATCTGCAGTAGATACTTATCATTACGATACAAGGAACGTAGAATGATATGCATGATGAGACAATTGCGTAAGTTGGTGAGAGATCCAGAGCACAGGTTGGATATTCCTATAATTTACCAACAAAAAGAAGATAAAAAAAATTATTATTAATTTTTTTGTCTTAAATTTTAAATAAAAATAGAAAATCGATTTCTTTAAATATTTTTTTTTTGAATATCCTGGAAATTAAGCAAGATAGGGTGGTTGAGCCTAGAACCGTTTTATTTTTCTTTTCAAGAGAATTTCAAAAGCTACAAAACAAGATTAGGGCGAAATCGCTCTATTTCACTTAGTTTCCAAGATATATGAGAAAAAAAGCTAATATCAAAAAAAAAAATGATTCATTAAAATAAAAGATTTTTTTTCAAATTTCTTTTTTTTCTAGAGAATATTTCCAGTTTTAGTTGTCGAATAGGCATGAGATAACACTCGATTAAATGCAAAATTTGCTTCCAGTGATTTTGCGAATTTTAAATCAATTTTCTACGATAATTAAAGGAGATAGAGCGTGATGTGATGTTTTTTTTTTTAAGAATTGTCACATCCACTTCAATTTTCAGTGATGAGCAATTGAAAATTAGTGGAATTGAGGGGAAATTATGTCAGTCCTCATTTGAGATCAACAGCAACATGCTCTGCGATGATTGGAAACTGTTAATTTTCAAAGAAAATTCCTTCGACTGAAAATTTCCAATCAAATTTCTTTTTTTTTTCATTTTCAGGGGTAGTTAAAGTTTTTGTATGCAACTAGAATTCGATATTCTATTAGTGAAGAGAAATTAATTCAGCAGTACGAATAGAATTTCTGGTGAATTTACCCTCGAAAATTACTTGCAAACAATGAATTTAATTCAATTTAGACACCGAAATTGAAGTTTTGAGATTGAATGAAACTTTGTGTAATTCTTTGACATACCTATGCAAATATAATTTCCATCAATTTCCGTATGTAAATTTTACACGTATCATCAAGATAAGGGAAAAGAGAGGGAAATGGTTCATTGGAATTGGGCAGATTGAGATAAAATCATCTAAACAATTCCATCAAAAGTTAAAAAAGATTTCGGGAAATTCAAAAAATACCAGCAAAATTGCAATGAGATTATCAGAAAAATTGAATCACTAATTTTTTCATCAGAATTTCCATGCCCCTGCTCCTTTTTCGAGCAATTAATTAAAACAGCAATTCTCAATGATATTAAAAATAGCAGAAATCTTTCAATTTTCCCTTTTTTCTCTTTTTAAGGTAGTATCCCAGCCAAGTCGAGTACAGTTCAATCCTTATTTTTTAAATGCGATATTAAATATGAGATTCCTTTATATTTTTATGATTTTTTTAATAATTTTTGCCCGTGCAGTTTATGAGATATGGATTATCAAAGTGAAATGAAATAGAAGTCACTTTGAAAAAATTAAAATTCTACGTGGGAGTTAAAAAATTGAAGTTCGCAATTAGCAGATGAAGTTGAAGAAGAAATGAGATAGGAGATTACTTATTGTTGAATCATGGGAAAGAAGATTAATTTAAGTGAAACAATGTCATCATTGTCTTGTACCTATCAAGGTAGTATCCAAGCGAACTCGAGTACAGTAAACCCCTTATTTTTGTAATCCCGTATCAAAGACTATATTTTTTTTTTACATTTTTCTTATTCTTTTCATAATTTTTATCCGTTTAGTTTATGAAATATGAATTATCAAAGCTACTGAAAACAGTGGTGGTAAGAATAAAACATCCTAAATCGGACAGAAAGAACGAAATTACTAAAAAAAAAAAAACCACGGTTGACCCATTATTTAAAAACTATTGGCGAAGAGAACAGCATTTTAACTAAATAATAAAAGAAAAAAATATTCAATTCTCCGTATAGTTATTGAAAATTTTAATTAGAAGGTAGTCGTAACTATTTGCCACTTTCTCGGGTAAATTAAAGCACTTTTTCCCGAAATATCAGCGATTATTTGGAAATTAATCTACGAATATAAGTTCAAATTTTTGGATATTTCTAAATAATAATTGATTTGTCTAAAAAAATCTTTCAAAAACTGTCAAATGTGTGCTAATTATATTCTCATCAATTCTCACTGGACTTTATGGATTCCTTCACGTATGAAAATACCAGATTGCTAATGAATAATACATCGTAAAAGTACTTTCAATTTGATCTATAAAACTGCAGTATTAATAATTCTTTAGAATCCAAGTTTTCCTACCGAAAATTTCGTTCGATAAAACTTTTAATACAATTTCAAACTTTTAAAGTTGAATGAACAAAAATGAAAAAAAAAATCACAAAAAAGCTACAAGAACAAAAATATCAATGAAAAAACGATCAAATTCAATAGAATTCCTTAAATTTCATAAATACATAACAAACTTTTTTTCTTTTATATTCTTTATAAAAACTCTAAGACATTAAAGGTAGATATTAAGTTAAATTATGATCCATCCTGCATGTTTCGAAACAAAGTTTTCAATAACTTTCATCAAATTCTGAGAATGACGAACTTCAGCATGAAACTATGATATTGCATAGAAACTTTAAAATAAAAACTCGGAACTATTTTAAACAATGAAAGAAGGACAATGTGTCTCACATCAGTTTTCTGTATAAAACTCCCCTTTTTTTTTCTCGTTAATTAGGGTTCCAGGTGTCTTGCTGCCCTCGAATAATCTCTCGGAAAGAAATAATTCAAAAGAATCTTTCCTGGCAGACCAATACAGAAAAATCAAATAATTATAATTTTGAAAATGAAAAATCTTTCATCGATTTTAAAACTACCAAGATAGAACATTAGCAACATTTTCAATTAATATGAGGAGGCCTTTTAAAAAAAGGGGGGGGGGATTTTTTCGGGGATTTTTTTTTAAGGAGATTTTCACCGGGAAATATTTTCCAGGAGATTTTTCCCAGAGAGTAAGACTCTGTTAATTAGTCACAAATATTTTCCAAAATGCGTTATAAAATGAAAAGAAAAACTTAAAATTAAAAGGACGCACGTGAGGGAGATACTCCATATTCCATATCAACAATTTGGACATACGCCCATTTTTAAGAAAAACATTAGCTAGAATTTATCTGTGAAAAAATTTAAAAAAAAGGATTAAATTTTTTTTTTCAACTTTTATGTTTTCATAAAAATCAATTTTATCATCAGTTATTTAGGAAAATAAACCAGATAGTGCACGATTTTGCCCTAATCCTTTTTCGTAGTTCTTGAAATTCTCAACAACAAAAAAATAGGGCAAAATTGCTCTAGGGTAGCACTGCCAATAGATAGACGATTAAGGAAAAGTTGGGGTTTATTGGACCGTATAAAATAGGCAAATTACGTCGAGAAACTGCCGAAGGGAGTGACGCATGAAAAAAAACACATAATAAAAAGTTAAAAATCAATTGAACTTGAGTAATGAAGGAATAATTAATGAAAAATCTCGTGAAAAAAACTGGAATATAACCCAAACCTCCAATAGATAGACAGTAACATATTCACAGTTTCATGATTAGAAATTAACGAGAAAAGTCTAAAAAAAACCATTTAATTATTTTTATAACTCTCAATAAAAATAACCGTCCATCTTTTGGTCTGTCTTAAATTGGTCATGTTGCCCTATCTCGCTTAGACTCCGAGATATTAAAAGGAAAAATTGATTTCGAAATGAAAAAAAAATTTATCTGAAAATTTCAAATTCTTAAAAAATTCCTTAATTCCTGTTGAAAAGAAAGAGAAAAAAGCACTTACGCCCTTTTTTAACTCTGCACCGACATAATATAAAAATAATAAATTGAACGAAAAATTACCTGTGTACCATCGTTGTAGGTTGGTGGTAGATTTTTTGATTCTTCACTTCGATGAAGCCCAAGGCTGATTGGAACAAACGAGACAGTAGCAGCTAGAAGCCAAACTGTTGCTATACTAGCAACAGCAACTCTTCTCGTAACCCAACGGCCGTATCTAAATGTAATGCAATTTAATACAAAAACTCATTATCAATAAATTTGGATTTAGCGTATTAAACTAAATCCACAGAATGACATTGATTATGCACTTCAGGCATCTCAGAAAAGCGTTATCTCTTGGATTATGTGGGTGATAAGAATTTAGATAATACTATACGCATATATTTAGAGGAAAGTGGGGTAAAATGGACATTCTAATGAAATGGCTAGAGATAGAGATTTTTACTGATGATTTAATTGAAAAACTGAGGTAATTTTAGTTTGAAAAATGGGTCAAAATTATTATTTTTTCAATTCTTTAAAAATTCGATCTTTTTTAGTCAAAGTTTGAAAAAATCGAAAAAATTAACTTTTTTGGAGATATCTCGGGTTCTATTAGTCGTTGTGACCCGAGGCTGATCTTAAATGAAAAGTGAACTCATTTTCCATCGATTCATGTAGTTTTAATTTTTTTTTCGTCGATTTTGCAATGACTTGTAGCATCCTTTCTAAAAATGTCAGTTCTTACTCTATATCGATTTGAAAAATCGATCATTTTTTTCTTTTAAACTATATAAATCGATGGGGAATGACCTCACCTTTTCTCTGAGACCAGAACCAGGTCGCTATGACCAATAGAAATTGAGATGTGCCGAAAAATGTGTTTTTTTTAGATTTTTTCAGCTTTTGACCAACAAAGAATTTTGGAATTTTGAAAAAAATTTTAAAAAAATAATTGTGCTATGTGATTTCCATTGGAAATTTCCTCAGCTTTCGAATTAAATCATCAAAAAAAATGTATGTTCAATATTTCCATTAATTTCGAGTGATTTTCATAATATAAAACATCAAAACTAAAATGTGTCCATTTCACCTCTTCTGGCCCTTTTACCCCATATATCTCCCTCCCCCTTTATATACCTGAGGGGATCCTTTATATGTATATAACGATCCAATGATATTGCACACAGATTCAGAATTGAGGCAGTACTGCACATAACATCGAATGCTATCCAAGTGTCACAGAAACGTGGGCCAAACATCCAGTAACCAAGTAGATCGTTGACACCAGCAAATGACATAACCAGACATCCAACAAATAGATCAGCAATTGCCAATGATGCGAGAAATAAATTTCCAATTCTCCTCAGTCCACGATCTGTGTATATTGCTACGCAAACTAGTATGTTACCAGCCACTGAGAGAAATATCAGTACGAAGAGAAGAAAACCTGGAAAAATTGAGATAATACCAAGTGTTGGGAAGTGTTTTGTACATCAATATTTTTTCTCAAAAAAACGGCGGTTGCTCAAAAAAATCTGAAAAAATTAGACAATTATGGTGACATGTTAGTATCTCTTTAGGAATTTTTTCAGATTTTTCCGTGGAGAACTTGTCTCGGAAAAAAAATTAGTTCATTTTTCTTTGAGAGATTTTTTTTCATTTTTTTCCATTTTTTTAAACGAATTTTTGGAAACTAATAGAGATATGCCCTTTTTTCTCTGAACCCTTGTTTGCAGCTCTTGAGATTTTCTGCAAAAATTGATTGAGACAAAAAAGGGCGTATCTTCATCAATTGCCGAAGTATTTATGGAAAAAGCGATTTTTTCCTCAAATACTTCGAAAAATATGAAAAAACTGTTTTAGAATGAATTTTCTTTGAATTATAGAGTTATATTGTTTAATTAAAGTTAACGACCATGGAGAATCGTTTGGAAAATTGTCAATGATAATTTCCCTCCAAAAATCTCCTAAATCCCTTAAACTACAAGATATTCTATGAGAACGGATATCGAAAGATTTTATCTCAATTGGGTCAAAGATTAAACTTTTGTCAGTAATCGTTCCCCCCCCCCTCCCCTCCCTCTTCTTTCCCTTTTATTCTGTCAATTTTACTCTACAATGGCCTCTTAAATTATTAAAGTTACATTACTAAAGTGAACAAGGAGGAAAAAAACGACGATATTTTAATGGGATAAAAATGTTTTAAAGGTAAAATATAACAAAACTTTTCTCAACAAAAAGAGTTCACTCTGATTACAAAAAAAAAGAAATTCATAAGCTGTCTTGCGATAAATTTTCCATTTCTTTATTCGCTTCATTAAATCTCAATAATAGAAAAAAGGAGATAATTAAAATTTAATGGATCCATCTAACTTGAAAATTCAATTTTAACTAGTGCACAAACTTGGAGTGAATATTCATGATAATAATCAAGTATTTGGTAACCAAGTTTGTGCTTTTGGACATTGTCACTCATCCGTTAGAACTAAACAGAGTACTCAAGCTCCAAAGTATCGAAAAACATGAAGAACTTTTTTTATTGTCAATAAAGGCAAAAGCAAGGTTTAAGGCAAATAGATTCTGGATTTTTTTTCAAAAATGAAGGATTTTTCGGAAAAATTTGAAAAAAAATTCATTAACATTCTAGATATATTGGAGCATTTTTTCAATTTTTTTCAGATTTTTTCATCAACTCCTTCATCCCCCAAAAATTCCTGAATTTACCACATTTTCCTCTGGTTTCCCCTATTAAATTTTTCACGTTTCATAATTCGTGCGTAAAAGAGAAATTGACTTTTTGACATAAATAACTTCTTTTTTTTTTATCTTTAGTAAACGTATAAAAGTTTAATAGCACTGTCAAACTTTATTCCAGTTTATCTTCACACTCTACGTCTTCATCTCATTCTTTTCGTCCTTTTTTTTATTGCAAAAAAAAAACGTATCTCTCATTTTTTTTTAGAAGTTGAAGTGAAATGGTTTCTCTTTGAGTTGGAATTTTCCTGAATTCAATATCGTCATTTTCCTTCACTCTTGCGGATTTTAATAATTTATTTTTGTCTCAAGAGACAAAGTGCAGTGTTTTCCTCCAAATAATTTCAAAGCCAACTATTTTAATAAAATAAATAAAATGTTGTTAAAGTCAATGGAATATTTTCAGTAAAATGTAATTTAATTTTTCAGACAAAAATGCTTTTCTCTTTTCATTCTCGCAGTCATTATTCTTTGTAAGCTTCCTTATTTTATTATTGTGTCACTGAAAACTGTCTTTTCTCTTCAAATACTGATATGGCACGAAGATATTTTTATTTTTTTATTTTTCCATTTCTATTTTATTATTTTTTTTTCTCCTCACGATTCTTATCCATTTAATGCTATAATATAAAGTACAATCTCACCGACAAACAGTACAGAGAGCAGTGAGAGTGTGTCCTCTGGCAAATCCTCTTCACCCTCTGTCAAGTTACTCTGAAATCATAGAAACAGAGAAAGAGAGAGAATGATAAATATATTTTGGACATAATATAATAGTCAATTAATTAATTCATGAGATTTAAATAATTGAGATAAACCAACTAAAACTGAACTTTACTTAGCCCGGATTACCGTATTACTCTCAATTAAGAAACACAAATTTCAAAATTATGCAATTTTCATATCTTCACAATTTGATTAAAAAAGTATTTAATTAATTTTGTAATTAACATAATAAGTTTAATATAATGAAGATCGTTCAAAACGGAAAGAATGTCGGATTATTCAATTGGAAATTTTTTTCAGTCCAGTGAGGTACAATGGACACGGGTTAATATTGGTATTTTATCCTATGAAGATTACTCAAAATGCATGGGAATATTGGTGATAGGTTTATTCTGATGATTCTATTGGAAATATGAGGAAATTTCCCATTAAAATCATATGTCAAAAGTTAATTATTGGAATTTTTCAATAATTTCATTTTTATGCAAGATTTGAAATGAAAGGGGAGCTCATTTTCCATCGATTTAGAGGGTTTGAAAAAAAATTTCTATTTTCTCAAGTACTTATAGAGCAAAAACTTATTTTCAGAAAATGATCAATAAATATTTGAAAAAGTGATTTAAAAAAAATTTGAACCTCACAAATCGATGAGAGATGATCTCACCTTTCATTTGTGATTAACCCCAGGTCGCTATTACCAACAGAACCGGAGATATCGTTGAAAAAGTGATTTTTCGTCGATTTTCAAAAGGGAAACCCCTTCAAAACTTGGCCAAAAAGGTAAATTTTTCCAAAAATTGAAAAAAAAAATTGACACATGTTTTCGACCTCAAATAACCAATTGATTTCTGATAATTCGGGATAAACGTGCTTCAATTTACCCAAATAAGTGATTAAACTATTCAAAAGTCATATCTTCAGCTTGTAAGTATAATTTTTTTTTGTTTTTCGAATTTTTTTTACATTCCTAATTTCCTATCAAATGCATGAGATAGAGAGAGAGAGAGAGGCAAATAGTTACGACTACCTTCTAATTGAAATTCCTCAATAACTATACGGAGAATTGAATATTTTTTTCTTCTGTTATTTAGTTAAAATGCTGTTCCCTCCGCCAGTTGTTTTTAAATAATGGGTCAACTGTGTGGTTTTTTTTAGTAATTTTGTTATTTCTGTCCGATTCAGGGTGTTTCATACCCACCACCGTTATTTTCAGTAACTTTGATAATTCATATCTCATAAACTATAAAAAAATTATTAAGAAATTCGGAAAAATGTGAAAAAAATATCATCTTTGATACGGCATTGAAAAAGTAAGGGACTTAGTGTATTCGAGTTCGCTGGGATACTACCTTAATATGTACAAGCCAATGACTACATTGTTTCACTCAAATTAATCTTCTTTCTCATCATTCATTCAACAACAAGTAATCTCCTATTTCATTTCTCCCTCAACTTTATCTCCTAATTGCTTCTGCAAACTTCATTTTTTTTCAACTCCCACGTAGAATTTTCATTTTTTCAAAATCACTTCTAATTCATAAAAAGTTTTATATTTCATATCTTCCACAAAAAGAAAAAATTGGACTATTGTTGAATTGTCGCAATAATTGAGGAGACGGAAATAGGAAAAACAGGTGCACCAGTGAAAGAAAAAAATATCACATATCTCATTCAATTTAAAACTTGTCCGAGTTTTTAATTTACCTCCTCTTGAGATTGACACTGATAAATTTTTTTTTTTTCTCCCTCATCATCTCTCTAAAAACTTTCGTACTTTCTCATCTCGTTTCCTCAATCATATGGACCTTCATGATTTTTCTCGTAACATAAATAAATACACTTTTCCCATTTTCTTTTACAACATTTGAGAGGTTCTTTTTTTGGTCATTCCAACTCACGTATTTTTTACAATCGCATTTCTGCAATCCTAAAGTTTTTGCTTCTTTTCCCTGTTTACCACTCTCCCTTTTTTTTTTTTATACAAAATCCTACCCTATATATTTCCAATTTATTTCCTCGCAAACCACCCTATCTCTACCTCTTGTGAATCCTCTTGAAAACCCATTCCTCGATGCTTCAAAATTCATGGATATAAATTCAATACATGGAAAATACCCTAACCAAAATAAATAACCACTATTTCACTAAATAAGAAATAAAAAAAAGATCAAATTTCTTCAGATTTTTTTTTTTGAGTTGAAGGCTCACATACCCCTGCGCACTCCGAAAAATGTGTAATTTTCAGTAATTATTGTAAAGGTTGAAGGGTGAAATATAACTTGAATTGTTGATTTCACATGTTTTGTTCATTTTTCAACAATGAGAGATTTTTTTTCCTTGTACCAGAAACATCAAACGCGGTTTCCTCAGAAATATGTTTTTAGACAGGATCAGTGCGATAATTCAGTCAATTTTTAACCCTTGTTTGCCACACTGAGATCCAATGGATTCCATACCTATATTCGCTTAAATTCAAGCATTTAAACACAAAAACAGCAGATCCAAAGTAACATTCACCAATATTTGAAGAGTTCAACTATCCGTTACTTGTTCATTTTTTTTACGTTAGCATTTTTTAAAAATATATTCAAAGTTAATTTTTGGATATATAATCTTGATGGCTCTCCAAAATAAACTTTCAAAGAGTTCTAAAAAAAATTTCAAGTAAAAATATTGAATAGTCGCGTTTTTATAACGATTTTCAACGTTGGAGTCTAATGGATCCCAGTGTGGAAAATATGATATTTTTTTTCTGTTTTCAATATTTTTCAGCTTTTTTCTTTCTTTCAAATCTCGATAATTCCACTCTCTATAACCTATAGAGAGGGTTTTAAAAATTTTTCTTTGCCTTTTTTCATAAATCCTTCAAACGATTTTTTTTGATCGCCTAAAAAAATTTGAAATACTGTAATTCTTTTATTTTCGAAGGCAAAATAGATCCATATGAGAGACTTTAACTACTATATTATTTTACCGCTGTGTTTTTCTTTGCCGATCGGATAAGTTTTGGTGAAGTTATCATGCTGACCAGGAAATGCCATGGTTTTCATCAGTCATCCATTAAAACGAGTAAAAGGTAATGTTAATATTTTAAAAAAATATTTTTTTCATATACTTAAAAAGTGAATGAATCATATGAAATAAACACTTCGATTTATTTTTCCTATAAGAATTATAATAATTGTTAGAATTTACTCTGGTTTCAGAGCATTCAAGGACGTATGTGAAGCCCTCGAGACTTCTGGAAAAAAAAGTCATAATTTTTTATGCAAAAAACAAACAAAACGAGGAAATTAATTGGAACGCCTGTTTTCCATTAGAAATTTTATCATGTTTCCATTGAAATCGTTGAAAGAAATGAGATTTCTTGAGATTGCTCCATTGATATTCCTATTTTATCTCTCTTTTTCCTATTGCATAAACTGGAGAACTCTCTGGAAAATGCCATTTAAGCTTCCAAATGAATTGAGTATTCTCATCAGGCTTTTCTACACAGCAAATGCAAACGATTTCCTCGTTTTCCACCCTCGCTACTTGTTCTCGTTATTTGTTATGTAAACAAGCTTTCAAAGAGTATTCGATGATTCAAAAGCTCTGGTAATATTATAACTGACAATTTCTTTTCGTGTTTGCAAAGTTTGCAGAGTAATTAATTTGAAAAAGATGCTCGGAACGATTGAATGTTTGAAATGGAGAAAGTTATTAATGAACATATACAAATATTCCCGATACTATTTTTTGTTATTTTTCCAATTACTAAAATAAAATATTTCATAAAATAAATATTCAAATTTTTTTTTTTTCTCAAATCCTCACTCAAATGAATTATTTCTAAAATTCATTTTGCACGAAAAAAATTTATATTCCATTTTTTATTCTAATCATTGAAATCTAATTATCTCAATCATTCAATCATTTGTTTTCCTCATTCAAAATGAAAGATTTCGTAATTAAAAAAAATCGTGTTTCCGAAGAAACAATATTTCTCTGTCAGAAACGAAATAAATGTCCTTACAGACAGGACACAAAAGCGTTTAAAAAATTGAGCGAGTGACCAGCTGGTTCCAAGAGTTGATATCAACAAAAAGTGCTTATGAAGTCCCCCCCCCTCTCCTCTTGAAACGTAGAGAACAGTACAAAAAAAGAAATTGGATCAATCATTTTTTTCCTCCTAAAGTTTAAGTAGATTCAGTACCGCATGTGGTCAGACGAGGGATCCAGAATTTTTTGCAACAAACGGCTCAACAAAAAAATACCAAAAAATTATGTAACATTGCAAACATGCCCAAGCAGTCCTCCAAATTTTTAGAATTTTTTTTCTCAAAAATTCTAGCGTTAAAAAATTTGAATTTCAATTTTTTCTCAATAATCGAGAAAGTAAAAGTGAAGAATGAAATTTTTACTTTTAAATTTAAGGAGGTCCAGTCGTTACACATGAGTCAAATAAAGTTTAATATTCAGAATTTGACAACTTAAATTGAAATATTAATAAAAAATAATGTTATTGAAAAATAAATAATTTTGCAAGGGCATTTATCATTGAAATAGACATAATTATTTTTAAAAAATAGTAAAACATTCAACTTCCATTTTAATGCAGATTTATCTTAAATTTTATGCATTTTTGTTGCATTAATTCAGTAAATTCCACGATAAGTTGAATATTTCATTGCAGAATGAGAAATTTATATATTTCAAGAGTCTGTATTTTTTTTTGTTTAAATCTCATCTAATCGCGGATGATAGTATAATTCAAAAGAAAGTTTCACGATCATGATTTCCAATAAGACTATATTAAAAATTTTCTACATACTGTCTATTAAATTCTCAAAGATTCACACGGTAAATCCATCAAGTTAATCAAAATTCCGCAATAGAATATACTGAGAAAAAAATAGTAGTAAAAATCACAAAATTAATCATTTCAATAGTCCTTAAAAAATATATTTGTTATATAATAAAAAATTTGTTAAATTTCATTAAAAATAAAAATAATTGTTTGAAAAAAAGTAATTAATTAAGAACTGAAACAATTAATTTCATCATTTTTACAATTTAATTCTTTCCTCAGTGTAGGTAACAACTCAAACAATTACAAGACCCTTGATTTTCATCATTATCTAATATTTTTAATTTAATGGGCAGATTGGAACCTCCTTAACAGAGAAAAGAGCACAAACTTATTCTGCAAAAAAAAAAAAATCGAGTATTACTCATCTCTCTCTCTCTCTTTCTCTTCCAATTTCTCCCCGCGACAAGGGCCTCTCGTAAGAGCCTCTGGTGTCCGATGAGAATTGCGCCAGCGCAACTATTATTGCTCTCTCTCTTCCATCCAGAGACTTCCCTCTACATGTTATGATTCTTTCTCACTCCCACATTGGTTGATTCGTTCCGCGCCACCCGTATAGATACCTGTATAGAAGGAAAGGCTACGGATTTGAGGCCCCCCCCCCCCCCTTCTTCTCACCCTTTCACGCCCCCCCCCCCCTTTCTACCCAACGGGCCGTGCAACGTCGCGCACACGCTCGGAACTCTCTCTCTCTCTTGCCCATGGTCTAGCCCTGATCGATGCTCGTCCACGGTAACTTTGTTGTTGGTTCGTAGCTTTTGCCACACCCACACACACACACACTATTAAAATGACTCGGAAGGGAAAAAAAAGATTCGTAAAACCTTAGTGAATAGTCGCGGTTAGCCGCTCAACTTTATTCCTTATTAGTTTTATGTTTTCTCCTTCCTCCCCCCCCCCCCCTCCATCTCTCTTATTCTGCTCATTTCTCTGCGATTCAATTCCATGTGCCCAATGTTAATGGAAATGTATAATTAAATTTTCCTTGAAAGAGGAAACGGACTCGAGAATTTCTTTGTTTTTTTTTTGCCTGTCTTTATTTTTTCCGGTATTTTTTTCCTTCCGTGCTTTGAGCTGTTTGCACTCTGTCAACAAGAGATTGCGGCTTGTTTGTCATAGGAGAGCAAGGAGGAGGCGGAGGAGGGGGGGGATATCGCAGCATCCGAGGAGTGTCATTTGCACCACTACGGGCCACTGACACTGACCTATCCTTATTCTGAACACAGCCTGAAGCACTGCCGACAAATTCAACACCGAGTTTTGGAGTTGGGGAAGGGAAAGAGAGGGAGGGGAAGAGGGGGTAGTGTCTGACGTTGCACTTAAAAGGGGATTGAGGGAGTTTCTGGGGAGATTAATTTATCATGGGCAAATATACATATCGTTAGAGATTTGGAATTGTGCAGATGTGGAATGAGGATATTGAGGTATTATCCCAGTTAACTCTAGTACAATTGAGTCCTTAATTTTTTTTAATGCTGTATGAAAGATTATTTTTGTTTTTACATTTTCCTGAATTTTCCGTATAAAATCCTGGAAATTTCTAACAAATCATATTTCTACTGAAATTTCAGAGAATTACGTCATTGAAAAATGAACACATCATTGATTTTTCAAATAATTTCATGCCTGGAAATCAATGAAATTTATAAATTTCAGTTCAATTGTTTCTTGAAAATTTAGTAGAAATAGGAGAATTCAAAAAAAAATTGAAAATTCAAGTCATTTTGATTTTGAATATTCACGTTCAGTTGAAAATTCAAGAGAGTTGTAGAAATTCCATCTCAATTCTACTTAAGACTCATAGAATCCTTTGAATTTCTTCTGAAACTCACAGATTTCATGAACATTTTTCCATTTAACAAAAAATTCAATATCACGTTTATGAAAATTCCGATCAAATTGTTTATGAAATTTTTCATTTTTTTCTAACAGTGTAGTTTATGAGATATGAATTATCAAAGTTACTGAAAATAGCAGTGGTAGGAATGAAACGCTATAAATCGGACAGAAATAACGAAATTACTCAAAAACCACACAGTTGATCCATTATTTAAAAATTATTGGTGAAGAGAACAGCATTCCCCCATGGAAATAAAATATAAATAAAATATATATTGGGATATAAAAAATATATATAAAAAATATATTCTCAATATACAACTTTTGGCCGATTTTCGTATATATTTTATATATTTAGAATAGATATAAAATCTATTAAAAATATATCACAGAATATATAAAAAATATATTGAAAGTATAAAATGTATTAACAATATATCTCAGAATATATAAAAAACATATTGAAAATGGCAATATGTAAATATAAAAAAAATATATTTTTTATATATCAAGTCAAATTATGAAAGCTGGGCCCAGTTCTCATAATTCGACTTGATATATAAAAAATATATTTTTTTTATATTTACATATTGCCATTTTCAATATGTTTTTTATATATTCTGAGATATATTTTTAATATATTTTATATCTATTCTAAATATATAAAATATATACGAAAATCGGCCAAAACTTGTATATTGAGAATATATTTTTTATATACATTTGATATATAATTATATACTTTTTATATATTTTTTATATCCCAATATATATTTTATTTATATTTTATTTCCATGGGGGTTTTAGCTAAATAATAGAAGAAAAAAGTGTTCAATTCTCCGTATAGTTATTGAGAAATTTTAATTCGAAGGCAATCGTAACTATTTGCCTCTCTCTCTATCTCATGCATGTGATAGAAGATTAGTAGTGTAAAGAAAATTCAAGAAACAAGAAAAAAAATTATATTAACAAGATGAGGATATGACTTTCAAATAGTTTAATCATTTTTTCGGGTAAAGCACGTTTTCCCAAATTATCAGCAATTAATTGGAAAATAACCAACAAATGTTCATTATTTCCTATTTTATCTAATACTACCTTAAGAGTACGAACAGCCCAGTAATATTCAAATTTCCGAATTCATTGTTAAGCAATAATTGTGATTTTATTCAGGGAATAACAGTTGCCACTTTTTTTATAACAAAAATATGAATCAACATAACAATTAATTTTGTAACAATTAGTTGAAAAATTAAATCCATCAATGCCTTTCGTTATCCCTTGAGGGTATAATTCGGTAGTTTGTGTTTGTTTAATATTTTTTTTTTCTACCCTCATTTCCTTTGTTGTCACTTTATAAATTGAAATGGCGTACAAAAGGGGAAAATGATTTATTGCAAAAAATGAGGATTTTATTAAGCTGATAAAAGAGAGGTTTTTTGTGATTGATGTAATTTAAGTACATTTTTTCTTTTTCAAACGATTGTCGGAGGATAATCATTTTACTTGGTTTATTAAATTCCTCTTTCATTACCTTCAATTTTCTCTTTCTCTCTCTTTCTCTTTTTCACCTTTTTGATGTACCACTGAGAGACTCTATCTGTAGATTTGTAATATTAAGAGATAAAGAATATTAAAATGAAAATAAAAATAAAAACAAGGCAAATAATAATGGAACAAAAAAAATACTCTAATGATCGATTTAATCCTTCTGTGTCCCGGTTTTTTTCTAGTTCTTAAAGTATTAACTATATTTTTTTCTACTCGAAAAAAAATATTTTGAAGCAAAAAAAAAGGGGTGAAAGGGGGGAGTGAGACCCATGAAATATTGAAATACTTCATTTTATTTCTTTTTTTTTCTTTTCAGACACTTGATTTAAGGCGCAAAATTTATTTTTTAAAGAAAAATTTTCTCCATTCATTTTTTATTTACAAGAAAGTGCACGAGAGCTTTTTGGTCGACTGGATCAAGTGCCCTGGAGTTGAATCGAACGAAGAGGGGGGGGGGGGGGGCAGGGGGTGAAGGAGAGGGTTATCGGGGCGTCGCAAATTGAAAGTTAGGCAGTGGCAGTAAAGGAGTGGAAAAATGAAGTAGGGGGGGGGGGATGGATTGAATGAGAAGAAAAAGGGATAAAAAAATTGTGAGAAAGAAGAGAGTAGCACAAAGGTAATGAAAAATAGCGAATTTAGAGTAAAGAAAAAAAATATATATATATAGATATATCAGTAAAAAGCGTTTGGTCACGCGAGTTTTGGGCGAGGCGGAAACTGAATTTAAAGTGCACTTTATTCTGCCCTCGGAAAATATAAATTTTCGACTATTTCAAGTGTTTTACCTTTGATGGAAAAAAAACCTCTCTCAAATTTACGTGTATATTTTTCTCTCTCAAATAACAATTTTTGAACATTTCAAAACTGTTCCATTTTCTTTTGCTCTTTCTGTTTAACTATTTTGTCAGTTTCATGTACAAGCACCTCGAGAATTTCAACAAAATGCAAAAGAGATGAAAAAGGGCGAGTGAGGAGGGAGGGGGGTGGGGTAAACCGTGAGCTACAACTGAAATATAAATAACGGAAAACGATCTCTTCACGAATTGAATAGAGCCAAAGAATTTGATATCAATCCCAAGCAAATGGAAAGCATGTACCCTGCCTTTTACCTTATCTACTTTTTTCTCTCTCTTTCTCTCTAGCACATACAAACACGTACTGTCTTATCTCTTGTATCTCTCTCGTATTCAAACCGTATAATTGAAACACCGAAAAAGTGTTACAGTGAAACCTCCCAATATTTCCTCGCTCAGGGGTCTCCGCTGGAAATATTGGGAGGTTTGAGCGATCCCCGCTCTTCCTGAATGTGAGAGAGAAGGCAGATAGTGCTGCTCTCTTCTAACATCTGTGTCTCTCTTTTTTTTATTTGACTATCTTTGTCACTTTGCGCATGTTCGATCATGCGCAAGAAAACAAGGATGGATACAAGTAGAGTGAGAAAGATATAGTGAGAATGCGGAGTGGGGGACTCTATTTCTCCTCTCGGAGGGGAAATGGAATTATTGAGAGCGGAAATATTGGGAGGTTTCACTGTACTTCAACTGGGAGAAAATGGAGAAAATGAAGGTGAGTCTAAAGTGTGCGAAGAAGAGGAGGAATAAGAGTGGGAGGAGGGAAAAAAAAATTCCGGAAAAAAAATGAAGCAAGATAAACTGATGGAAAAAATAAATTTATTTTTTTTCCTTAATTTTAAGCTGAATTATTTTAGTGACGAGATGAAACCGGACGAGTCGTATTTTTCAACAGTTTTTTTGGGGAAAACGTGCGGAAACTAAGCGAGATAGGGAAGTTTTTGCGGGCACCTTTTTTGTTGCTCTTGAAATTCTCGGTGAGAAAGATTTTAACGAAAATTTATCGACAAATTGATTATTTGGCTATTTTTTTATATTAAGAATATCTCGGAAACTGAGTGAGATACAGAAATTTCGGTGACAGCGTTTTTCATAGAGCTGCAAAAAAGATTTCTTCAAAAATTTCATGATCTCACTTCTTTTTGGAAATACTCATCATGAAAGATGACTTAAAAATTGAGTTATTCTGTTTTGAGATCTTTAAGATAGTATTCTTTGAATACGATCGATAGGGCAGAAAAAAATGAAGATTTGTAGGTTAAATTTTCAATTGATTGCTGATAATTCGGGAAAACGTGCTTTAATTTACCCAAAAAAGTGACTAAACTATTCAAAAGTCATATCTTCAGCTTTTAAATATAATTTTTTTTGGTTTTCTCGAATTTTTTTTACATTACTAATGTCCAATGTCCTATCACATGCATGAGATAGAGAGAGAGGCAAATAGTTACGACTACCTTCTAATTAAAATTTCTGAAAAACTATACGGAGAAGTGAACATTTTTTTCTTCTATTATTTAGTTAAAATGCTGTTCTCTTCACCAATTGTTTTTAAATAATGGTTCAAGTATGTGTTTTTTTTTAGTAAATTCGTTATTTCTGTCCAATTTAGGGTGTTTCATCCCCACCACCGCTATTTTAAGTAACTTTGATAATTCGTATCTCATAAACTACATGGACAAAAATTATGAAAAAATTCAGAAAAATGTAAAAAAATATCATCTTTGAGGCAGCATCAGAAAAATAAGGGGTTAACTGTACTCGAGTTCATGGGGACACCACCTTAATTCAGACCGTAAAATTGAAATTGCAAAAAAGTGTTACTTCCACTGGGAGAAAATGTAGAAAATGGAGGTGAGTCTAAAGTGTGTGAAGAAAAAGAGAGAAAGGGACAAGTGAAAAAAAGAAGAAAAATTCTTAAAAAAATAGAACAAGATAAACTGATGGAAAAAATAATCCACTTGGAGACCGTAGAATTTTATATAGTGCAACGTTTGCTGAATTTAAAGTGCACAGTAAGTCGTCGAGATTCACTATTTCCAAAGTAGGTAAATACCTTCGATATCACGCTCGTCCCCCTGCCCCCCCCCTCTTTTTTTCCTGTCATTTCAGATCAAAGAAAGTTGATGAGAAGACGTGAATAAAGTCCCAGTGAATCACAACTATTGAATTTTCGGATAAATTGATTTTTCTCAATAGTCAATTTTTTTAAAGAAATATCTCGGAAAATAAGCGAGATAGACTGATTTTTGCCCAAATCCTTTTCTGTAGTCCTTGAAATTCTTTACAAAAAGGATTTACGTACAATCGCCTTATTTCCCTTGAATTTCAAGATATTTAAAAGAAACTAGTGAAGAAAATCCTATATTCTTAGTAAAATTTCACTGACTTTTTAATAAAAAATTCCACCGATTTATTTTTTTTCGTCACATTTTTCTTTCTTAAATCTATCGGTTGTTGAGAATATATTGGGTTAATTGTACGATTAAGGAAGTGCAATGGAATTTGCACTGAGAATATCACCGTGAGCTTGAATTGCATGGTGGGAAAGAGGGGGGTAGAAGAGAGCAAAGATAATTAAATCCAACTGGACATACGGCGAGAGCACGTATCACTTGCCTCCTCCTTCCTACGTGCTGCTAATTGGATAGTTAATTCCACCGAATGGTCGGATAAATGCTCGGAAACAGTTCACCCCGATCCTAACCCCTCCCCCCCTCCCCCCTCTACAACCATTTCTAATTCTCGCAATTTGTAATCAAATTCGATTTTCTGAAGAGGTTCCCAAAAAAAAACTTGAGGGCCAAAACAATCCGGATTTTTTTTCAGACCAAAAGACTTGTCAAAAAAATTTGAAAAAATTCACAAACAATGAAGACAGGCTGGACCATTTACCTGATTTTTTTCAGATTTTTTCAACAAGTCCTTTCTTACAAAAAAAATTTAATGTATTATTTTCCTCCAGGCTTTCTTCATCTAAATCCACAAATTCTTGATAAAGGAAATACAACCGCACAGTATCAAACGTTATCGATTATTTTGAGATAATACAATTAACCAAACCACATTGTCCACCTCTGTTATTTGATCAATGTCATCCCATCCCTTCATCACTGTTACTAAGTATACACCGGATTCTCTTGTCATGCTGTATTGCACCTGTTCGACATGTCTGTCGATAAAATTGTTTTTCCATTTTTCTCCATTTACACTGACAGAGTGTTAAAAAATCCAATTCAACGTTGTTGAACACAGGTGATTTTTCTTTTATTTTCTTTGAAAAAGAAAAGGAAAAAAAAATAAATTTGTTATTTAAAATTGATAGTGATTAATTTGTCACTAGAAAATATCCGATTTATTTAGTTTATTTTTTAATCATTCTTTTTCAATTGACAATAATTGAGAAATTTCCATTGAAACTTTCTTCTTTCATTCTCTTCTATAATTAAATAATTAAATTTAACTTGAAAAAATTGATGCGTAAAGTAAAGAGTTTGGATGACTGGATAAAAAAATGAAACTGAGAATATAAAAGATAAAAAAAATTAAAAAAAAAAACAAAAGAAAAGAATTGGGTCATTGAAAATCGAGAGAATTAGTCTGTGAATGAGAATGAGTGACAAACTCAGAATAGACGAGAGGATCTATCAAAGAATGGCCCAGGGGTGCAGTATATATAAGTGGGTTGCTTTCAAAATGGCCACCAAATGAATCGATTGAAAATTTTTTAATTCATCCTCCAATTGATTTCACTTAAATTCTAAAAAAGCGAAGGAATGTGAGAAAAAAAAATCAAAGAGATCAACGACGATAAAAGAGTCAGTGAAAATTCTCCTATTATTCTAACACACATACACATACACACAATGGCGGTAGATCAAAGAATTCTCAAAGCGAAGAAAAAAAAAATCATTGCCATATCCATCAATTGCGCATTAACGTATTTTCATGATGAGCTCGTTGAGGAAAAAAAAAAAAAAGGAAAATCGCAAGTCCGACAGAACCTGTTGCGGTCCGTTTCACCGCACGAATTCTCAAACACTGAGCAAGTATCAATCGTCGAAAAGAAAAAAAAAAGAGGGGAGAAATGAACAAAACTCTTTTGTGTGTCTGTGTGTGTAACTGTATTACAGATAGAAAACAAGAGTTAAACTCTCAATTAATTTTTCCTTTTTTTTTCAACATCGAAATTTTGTTTTTTCCCCACAAATTCAAACACTTGTTATACTTATCCAAAAATAAAATAGTGTCGAGAATAAATGAACCGAGGTCTTCACCTAGAAAATCCGGTAAACACCATGTCACGACATCCAAAAGTGCAAGCAGTTGTTTCTTCTCATAATATATACACTGAATTTCCAACTAAAAGTGTGCATACATATATTTTTCCAAAACATCGAATTGTGAAAGAACGAGAGAGTGAGAGGGGGGGAGAGGAGAAGAGGAGTATAGACACCTACAGCATGCTCGACTGTGTCAAATAAAAAAAAATTTCAACATACATTTAATCTCAGAGTTTTCGTGCATGGAATATACACAAGACTAATTTAATAAAACATAAATAACATGTGTATTAAACTTTACGTGAAACACATGCCATTAAGATTAAAATTAAAAAAAAAAATTCCTTCTTTTGTCAAAAAAAAAAAAAAGAAACAAAAAATATCAGTGTAATTCCATCGATTTTGGGCAAACTCTGAATTTTGATTAAAACAGCCAACTCGTGTAGTTGCGCTCACCTGGGGTAGAATCATGACGTGCGGCAGCTGGCGCGCCTCGCCGCGCACTGACTGTTTGTTCCGCACCCCGTGAATCCTTTTCTCCCTTCCTTCTCCCAGTGTATCCCTCTCCCTTTTCCCCCGCGAGACCGCGCACGCCGTATAGAACGTGCCACCAATGTACCTACCTGCCCTCTTCTCTCCCAACCCCTCCCCTACACCCTCTCCCCGTCTTTCTCTATGTCTCCACGATACCGCGGATAGAATCTCAACAACGGGATTGGTGATAAACCAACCCACTTCACCCCTTCGTTCTCCTGTATAAGGTGAGCCCTTGCCACATCCTAATACTCTATCAGTGACACGAAATGAAGAAGAATCAAGTGAGAAATAGAGGACGTGAATTTTTTTATCCAATTTTTCCCCGTAAATTCCTTCAATCACGCTTCATTTCACAAATTGGCAACATCAACTGAATGACACGATGGAAAAAGGGGAGAAGAGGGGGGGGGGGGAGGGGAAGGAGAGGAGGGGAATTCTGTTGAATGAAGAGGGAGAGGACAAAATGCGAGAGGAAATTCCAGCATAATCCATGAGGATTGACGAGAACGCTTCTGGTGTCATTAATGGGAATAATCGAGCAATTTCCTGTTCACCATTTGCCTTCCACCTCGTCTCCCTCTCTACCTCAAAGCCCTCTTGTACGAGTCAGTACTACTGTTGAGGGCATGGAGAATTAAATCGGTTATACACTTGATCGTTTTTGCGTGTATTCAGGCATGTGATTTGATGCGACACTTCGAAATACGTTTTAATGCTTAATGAGATGAGGAGAGAAGTCATTTTCTCGAGGGAGTTCTCACTGTGGATTTTTATGACGTGGATTTAACGGCTCTATGGGAAATCGTGATCTTTGATTTGTGTTGAATAAAACATGATTCTATTGGGTGAAAGAGCGTTTATTGGATGCCGTGTGAAAAGTGGTTATTTTACGCACGCTATACATGTATTCAGTGGCAATTTCCACACGTTGGGCAATAAAAAAAACTGTACCTTACACGTGCGGCAAAGATTTTTCAACTCGTGTGATTACATAACTCGCCGGCGGTTCGTTTTGCAGCTTCACACTCGTTTAAAAATATTTTACCGCACTTGTTAGGTAATATACTACTTCCTTAATAGGCTAAATCAGTAGAAAAGAGGCCAAACAGGATAAGTCAAGTTTTTTTTAATTAACAGTTTTTGGAAGAAAAAAAGTTTTTGTTCATTTGACAATTATTAGTATTGTTAAATTCAATATTTCCAACGTCCCATGATCCTTAAATCTTAGTTTTTGTAAATATTTCGCTATCTCGTTTAGTCTCCAAGATATTCTTCATCAAAGAATAGTTGAAAAATTAAGTTTTTCTATTCTCACGTCTTCACATGTAAATTTCATTTTCCTCTCACCTTCAAATTTCATAGCACCTGATAAATGTTGACTGTGATGTATTGGGTGTTCACCAGTGAGAAACTTGCTGTTCAGTTAACTCCACCAAAGTTATGCTTGGTCAGTAAATTTGGTAGATGGAGGGTGAAAACACTTTGGAGGTTCATTCCAACGGATGGTCAGAATCTACCAAAAGTAGTTGTGTAATGCACCAATGAAATATTGAGAAAATAAGAATTGTAGAAATATGTACGAAAGCAATGAAATTTCTCGTGAACTTTAGCAGAAGATATGGAGAATTTTTTCGACTGGAGTGAAGTGGAGAAAAGATGCATAAAAAAAAGCAGAAAAAATAAAATGGTAAAATGGATGAGTATACTAGTTGTGGAGTGAATTTGAATGTTAGGAATACATTAAAAAATGATTGAATATTTGAATATTTGATGCTTTTCAAATAATTCAATTGCTTTTATGATTTTCATCCTTTGAACTGTATTTATGAATATTTAAACTGGAAAAAAATCTATGGCTTTCATCATTTCACCCGTTAAACAGATTTCCTTCTCCTAGAGTGAGAAATGAAAAAAATGACAAAAATTGCGAATAAACTCTTTTAAAATTTGTATTAAATTTTTTAGTCTAGAAAAATCAAGTTATGTTACAGTATTCATAGAATACAAAAGACTTGATTTAATAATAAAGGAAGAAACGAAGTGAGCAAAGAAAATTTGATATGAGAATGATGAAAAACTCTCAAAGACATAAAAGAACAAAAAAAAAGCCCTCGAAAAATTCAAATGGAAAGAGGCAAATGAACAAAAAAGGGCAACTTTGAACAAGTAATTTCATAAAAATGATGCACATCAAAGCAATGCAAATTCATCGACTCACACATGAGTGAATAAAGAAGTTCAGCAGAAAATTTACATAACAAAATGTTTCTCTCTTCCCGAGAGAAAAAGAGAGCTCAAATAACTGGGTCAACTAACGAAAACCTCGAACGTTTTCATCGAACGAAAGCCCATATACAACCAAGTGATGCATAAGATTAACGCAGATGTTAAGGAGATAGCACTTCTGAATGCTTGAAAGATACGTATATACGTGATGCGGTGAAATTATATGTGAGGAAAGTTGTCTGCTGTTGAATACACTTGAATGGTAGTTTAAAGTGGCAGATGAAGGAAGTACGAGAGAGTGAGAAAGATTGAGTTCATCTCCTCAGAGAGATCCTCAGCCGTATATTCTTCGGTATTGCCAACACAGCCTCTTTGCTGAGTTCATTAAGACGGGATAGAAGTAACTCAATGATTACAATCGTGCGAAACCTTGCCTCCAGTATTCCAACATTGCCCCTTGATGTACGGAGAGTGAGAGAGCACCTATTGATACTGCCACCATGTAATAACATGTATAATTAATATATAAACAAGATTATCTGGGAAATTCTATGTATAGATGCGGTACAAACAAGCGCTAAGTGCGCTGAGTGGTGGCCCGGCTGTTCTCGGTTAAGCTCGGCCAACGCCGGAGACGGATAATCGCATTTGTCAAGCCCCGAGTGCCTCGCTCTTGTGCCATACTACCGAGAACCAAGGCACAAGCAGAATTGCCAAGTGAGAAAGAGGCTAAATTAAATGGCGGATAGGTTGAAAGAGAAGGAAGGATATTGTAAATGTCTCTTCTGTCTCTGTGTACCATGACGACGTTGGTAAAGCTCTTTGAATTGGATGGGTGAATGTGACTCGTCTACTGAGAGTAAGGGCTTGTCAGAATCAAATGCATCTGGCGTATTAAAACCAATGTCATTACTAGCAATTAAAAGCACGCTATGGGAATTTCTTCCTAAAACAATTTTGAAAAAGGCATTCATGTTCAATATAATTTGATGGATCAATAACTTGCAAATATCAGTTAATCGATGTGATATCTCGAAGTAAATTCGACATATCGTATTTTATAGATTGTTCTACTGCGCCTCTTCTTCATTTTTTAAGGGAGAAAAAATATCACCCCGAATTCCAATGGATCATTTTCTCAGATCGAGAGATCGCCCATTATCGATACTTCCGTTTCACCAGTTTTAGTTTCGGAGGAATATTTCTTTCTTCCAAAAGCAGCAACTTCCATTCGATAATTTTCAAACATCGATGGAACCATACAATATTTCTTATGAAATTCGAGATATCAATTCCATTCGATACTTCCGTTCCACCAGTTTTAGTTTTAGGGAGAAAGGATAGAACCACATCAACTTCCGATTGAGCAATTCCAAATATTCAATTAATTGATACGATATTTCGCATGAATATCAAAATATTGCATTCCATTTGATACTTCTGTTCCACCAATTTTCAAGGGGAATAGACAGTCATGTTGAGGAAGCATTATACAAACAAAATTTTATATTTTCGCTCTTTGTTCACACAAATTCATTTTCATTCAAGAGACTCTACTGAATTATTTGCACCACTTTTGTGCCTCTTGTGAGGTTATATGATGATGAGGATGTTTTATCCTCGCTACAGGTAGCTCGTTCGGATGAAGAAAAGGGTTCTTGTCTCAATTATCGACGCCCAGTAGCGCGTCTCATTTCTGCCACGCTCGTGCCAACCGAGGGCCCCACTTGACGGCGCTCCCCCCCCCCCCTCTCTTTTTTCTACTTCGCCTCGGAAACCCTCTGACAGGCGTCATTCTTTAAACGTGACACACAAGCACCCCCCTTCCACACACTTTTTCTGTAACGTGTTCCCCTCTTCGAACTGGCCTCATCAAATACATTCGATCTATATATATATATATATATTTATGTGTGTGTGCGTGTGTGTGTGGCTGTGTGGTATATCTAGAAGAGAGACTTCTTATCTTGGTGAGAGATAAGAGTAAGGAGAAGACAGCGGAGAAAGAAGATACACTTGGAAATTGGTAAAATGCGTTTACCACCGTTCCTTCCGCTTTCATTCGCACTCAAATGTAAACTCTAGCATTTGAGTTATACAATTCAGTAGCAAAGAGGTCAAACAGGAGAAGTCTACTTTTTTAGAATTTAGTTTTTTTTTAATACCTCCGAAAATGCAAAGATGATTCATAATTGATTTTTATTACATTATTTATACATTAACTAGTTTTCCCCGTATGCCACATATTAATCTCCAGGGTTCTACGAATAATACATATACTTTTTAACAAGTTATCGCAAACTTTCTCCAACTTCTATACCTCAGTTCATAAATCAGTTCATTTTAGGATACGTTGACACGTGGACTAGATTTTTTTTTTTCTAAGAAGGTTATCACTGTATCACATCACATAGAATTCATTTTATCAGTCATTGCCATTCTCAGGGCTTTCGTGCCTCCATTCTCTTCACCAATATAATAGCCATTTTGATTGCAATATGATATAAGCAAAGATGGTTCATAATTGATTTTCATTGCATTATAATACATTAATTAGTTTTCCCCCGTATGCCACAATACGACACTCCGGTTCTACAATAATACAAATACTTCTGGTGAGTTACTGCAATTTTCCACACTTTCATACTTCAGATCACAAATAAGTTCATTTTTGGTTATGTTTGGCATTTTTTTTTTTTTCAGGGAAGATGATTTTTATTTCAGGCAAAAAGATTTTTTTTTAACAGGATTTTACAGGATTTTTACAAGATTACCACCGTTGTCACCGTAGTCGAGCCTCCATTCTCCTCACCAAAATCATCGCAGTCTTCATAGCAACACTGTATGAGCATTCAGCCATGCACCTCTCAAACATCAGCTTCGTCATCCCCAAGGTCTCCAGCAGTCTCATTGTCTTCTGCATTTCTGGGGTATACAGCACTTCTCCATAGCAGCCTACGACAACTACTCCCAGCTGGACATCACATCGTAACATGACCCTCATCTCTCGGGCCAAGTTTTTTCCCCTCTTCACCTGCTCTAGGTTGTTCGGAGTCACCTCTTCCTCCGAGTTTACCTCATATCGGCATCTCTTAAGCCTCTCCTGTGCCTTCAGGCTCTGGATATGTGACACAGCCACTTCCAAGACTATAGCTCGACGTCGGGGTCCCAGTGTCTCGATGACTACATCTGGTCTGTGATGGAAGAGCTTCTTGTCCATCATAACATGTCCTCCTGCACTGATTTTCAGGGTTACGTTGTCTCCGATGTCATAACGTGCTTTCAGTACTCCACTGCTTAGCTTCAGCTTCTCTCTCAGTTCAGATGGTGCGTTCGATGCTTCCATTATCGTCCTCAGCAACCTGTACACAACAGAGTCGTGCCTATCATTATACTCAGGGGTAACACACGCGCCTGCCACGTGATAGGCTGTTTCTATATTGTCACAGCCCCGTGGGCACATCCGTCTCCTCTCCGGGATGCCTCCCAGTGACGCGATCCGATCTTCCGCTATCGCCTGTAGTACTCGAGCCGTCCATTTGTCCAAGAAGATTGATCTCTTCCAGGGGAAAGTTATTATTTCCTTGAATTGGTCGACCTTCTGCGCGTAGCTGCAACTTTTCCAGTCGAAGAGCCAGCACTCCTGCTGCTTCAAATGCACCATTCCAATTGTGGTCCTGATTGCTCTCTTGGTGTTCTCGCTCTCTCTATTCTCTGGATCATCTGCTGCCGGTCTCATTGCTCGCTGTATGTCCTGCGCTTCGATACCATGCTTCTGGAGCACGTAGTCTCCATCGGAGAGTGGATTTCTCCACTGCTTCCTTCTCAACCTCTCGAACTGCCTCGTCAACTTCTCCAGTTCTGGGTGAAGCTGCAGGTACATGGCCTTCTTGACGTGGTGGGCTCTACTTGGTCCGCTATCGAGTGCATTCCCATGCCTCCAAGTTTATGTGAGACATAGACACTCGCGGTAGATGTTGAGTACATCTTCACCTCCGTCTCCACCAGGATCTTTCTGACCTCCTTGTCCAGCTTTCTGCACTTCAGCATGGTTGTTGCCCACTTCTCATCAGGGTACAGGTTCCCCATGCCGTATACGCTCGCTGGAACTGTCGCTGTGTTGTACAGTTTGATTTTTTGTGCTACTAACAAGTGTGAGTTGAAGATTCTTCTTACATCTTCCGGTACCTTTTCTTCCAGGAGCTCATGGTATATCTTGGTGTCCCTTTCCTCTTGGATGATCCCAAGGTATTTATATCCCTCCTGTACCTCTGGCAAAAAAGTCCCGCAGTCGTCCCAGTTTCTCTCAGCATCATCAGCAGCAACGTCTCCAGCTTCAACTACTTGCACCTCGTCCTCTGCATTTCCCACATCTCCACCAGCTTCAGCTTTCACTCCTTCTTCCCTCTTCTTCCCCCCACAGTAATAGGCGCACTTTTTCCCATTTAATTTCAGGCCGATCTCCTCTCCTGCACTTTTGATAGCCTCAGTTATAGCCTCTGCACCCATTTCATTTTTGGAGTGACACTTTATGTCATCCATGAACGCCAGGATCTTATGCTTTCTACCAGTTATTCGGTTCAGCTCGGTATCCATCTTCACATGCTCTATGACTGCTGCTGACATCAGGATGAATAGGAGTGGGCTAATTGTGTCGCCCTGGTACACTCCTCTTTTTACTCTCACTGGCCTCGTTGTTCCTCCTTTGATCTGGATGACGACAGACCAGTTTTTGCATGCCCTTCTCAATTGGGAGTGCCGCCACCAGTCTCAGGAGTTGCCAGTGGTGCACAGAATCATATGCCTTTTTAAAGTCGTACCAAGTCGACACGTTGTAAATGCCCTCGCCTCTGTGGTTCTTTCTCTCCATCTGCGTGTGGCTTTTGTCCAATTGCATACCATGCATGGTTCCATTTACTCCAGACCTTGCCAGTCGCTCAGCCCAGTCTGGAAGGCGTGCATGGATGCTCTTCGTGATCGCTGCCGTCAATATCTTGTAGTCCGTATTGAGAAGTGCTATTGTTCCATAATTTGCAGGTTTCGTTTTATCACCGCTCTTATAGATCAATATCACTTAACCTCTTACATCTACCTTCGTGAGTGTCCTTTCCCCAGTTAGCACGTTGAGGACGGATTTCACCAGGTACTCTCTAGCACTTGGCAGCATCTTGTAGGCACCAGTTGGTATGCCATCTTCTCCAGGGGCCTTCCAGGACTTTGTCGTCTTAAGCACCTCGTTTACCAGTGCTCTGACTGTGTGTTCATCAGTTGGCACCGGAGTTATTGTCTCCTGATGCTCTTTCAGTCTCTTCAACAGCTTGTTGAATGTTGGGGTTGGTGGTCTGTCCCCATTCTCCTCCTGGAAGAGCTCCCTCTAATATTCTTCGACTTCTCTTGGGTCTAGGGTCACTGGTGAGCGTTTGTCTTCAATCACCTTTCTCGCCGGATTTCTCTCAAACTCCTCTCGCAGTTTTTTCTGGTTTTCTCTGGTAGAATGCTCGCTTGCCACGCGGGCGATCCGGGTTCGATTCCCGGTCTTTGCAAATATATTTTTATCTTTTTTTTGCGAAGAATCTTAACATCACTTAATAGCCAAAAAGAATAAGAAGGTCTCCAAAAATAATGAAGTTATGGCTTTTTTGCCCTAATAATCCTAATAAAAAGGGTGTATCTCTGTTAGTTTTCGGAATTTATCCTCTTTCATCTCTCGACAACTGAATTACAGGCAATTCAGGGCGTGACAGATAAAAGTGATTAAAATAGAGTCCAGAAAGTGGAACTGTCATCACAAAATTTATCTGACAAAACTTAATATGAAATTTGTGAAGTCAAATGAATTTCACCGGAATTAATTCACTCCATTTTCACTAGGCTCTTGAGTTATAATAGAGAAAGAAAGAAACGAAGAGAGGGAAGAATAAATCATTGGATTTTCACCATATTCTTCGTTTTATTTTATTTTTTTTTTACACAGTTTAGATAGAAATCTAGAGAGAAATATATTGAATGGATGTGTCGATGTGTTATACGTTCTATGCAGCTTTCCCCACGCTTTTCTACCATCTCTCTTTCAGTCGCCTCACAGCCGACTAGTTTTTCGTTAGCTCGTCGTCCCGTGAAATCTGTCACACCCGCGGCCTCTCACTGCCCATGTTACTGATGCCTATATGGGAAAATACTCATCACTCCGTTCATATGTGTGTGTTTGTGTGTGTGTGTGTATTTTACCTCATCTCGATTCATCTATACCGGGTGTCAATACTTCGTTCAATGTAATTTAACCGATAGGTGAATTCAATAGAACGAATTAATCATTCACTGGCATTCAAAATTTATCCAATTGAATTAATGAATCGTCTCCTATTATCAGTAATTAATGACTTAAAAATCGACATTTCGATAGAATCGTTATTCGCGCTTTCTTTGATAGTTTCCATTTAGATTAGGTCAACTTTTTCTTTCAATTAATTTAATAAAAAGAGATGGAGAAAAAAGAATACTCAATGAAATATCTCAAAAACTAAAGGAGATTTGCCCTTTTTATCCTGATCCATTCTGCAGAGAATTCTAATAGTTACAGAAAAGGATTAATGCAAGAAAGGCATATCTCCATTAATTTTCTAGTTATTCTCAACAACAAAAAAATGTCGAGAAAAAAAAATCTGAATTGAATCACTTTGAAAAAAACAATATTACCAACCCGTTATTATTTGCGTTTATATGGTCAACTACGTCAGGTCGCTCCGGGAGTGTGAATAAGGAAGCCATGTCTCGTGCACACTTTTACAGATTATACCCAGTTGGTGGATATATAAGTGTATAATAGAGAGGGATGTTTGTGTGACACACGATGAGGTAGCTCACACAGGCTTGGTATGATATTAGTATGTGGCAAAGAGAGAAGGCAAAGTGGGTAGTTGGCTATATATATACAATATATGCACATATATATACACACACATTGTGAGTGAGAGAGTCGGAGGTACAAGAGGGTTTATACGCTGTGTATATACCCAAGCCTATCGATCACGAGGCTCGTCCGCAGTACTGCCCCCCTGGCAGTACAGTATCCCCCTTCTCTCCTGACCTCCCCCTTCATCCTCATCCTTTTTAACTCACTCTGTCTCGGCACCTTCAACCTCCTTCCTCCCGTTTTGCCTCTGACTAGCTCTCGTGCTCTCTTTTATTTAACCCGTCGTAACCGTAACAGTAACCATAAGCATTTACGGTGACGGGTTTTTCGAGTGAAAGAAGGGGAAGAGCTCAAGCTCTTCATGTTACAGCTCAGAATCAATGCATTCCCTCTCGCAAAACAAATCTCCCTGTTTCTCATTGGTTCACTCGTTTCACGTTTGGATTTTTATGAAACACAGATGATCATTCTCCATGGAATATCCCGAAAATTAATGGAGATACGTTTTTTTTTTGCACTGATCCTCTTTTGAGGAGGATTTTGAAGCTACAAAAAAAGATTAGGAGCAAATTGTCCCATTTTCCTTAATTCTCAAGAAATTCTCAAAAATTTGAATGAGATAAGTTCATCTGATCTCTCTGGATATCATAACCACTTGACTATACCGGAAACTGAGTAAAAGAAGGGGAAAGAGCTTAAGCTCTTCATATTACAGTTCAGAATTAATGCATTTCCTCTCGCAAAACAAACGTCCCTGTTTCTCATTGGTTCATTCGTTTAACGTTCGGATTTTCATGAAATAGGTGATCATTTCGAATGAAATATCCCAATGACTAATGGAGATACGCCTTCCTTGCTCTGATCCTTTTTCGTAGAGAATTTCAAGAGCTGCAAAAAAGAATTGACGCAAAATGCCATATCCCCTTTAATTCCCGGAATATTCTCAAGAAACTGAATGAGAATATAGACTTATTTTGCTTGTTTGGATATCATAACCACTTGACTATACCGGAAATTGAGTGGAAGAAGGGAAAAGAGCTCGAGCTCTTCATATTACAGAATCAATGCATTCTCTCTCGTAAAACAAATTCGTTTGTTTCTCATAGGTTCACTCGTTTCACGTTTAGATTTCAATAAAACAGGTGATGATTCTCAATGGAATATTTCAAAAATCAATGGAGATAGGCCTTTATTGCACTGACCTTTTTTTGTAAAGAATTTTGAGAGCTGCGAAGAAGGATCATGCCAAACTGTCCTATTTCTTTCAATTCCAAAGATATTCTCAAAAAACTGAATGAAAATATACTCATTTTACCTGTCTAGATATCTTAACCACTCGACTATATCGGAAGCTACCCTCCATCAAAGAGATTTCAAACTTTAGCCATTTCGTTGATGTGGATACATTCTGATTGATAAACTAAACCGAAGGGAATAACCCTACCGGTTCATCGGTTTTCGGAGTTACATTTAGTTCACATAATCCAAGATGAATGGCAAAGCAAATGTATTCATAAAAGTCACCTATATATCTACATACATTAAATGTATCTCGTTGAGAATCTCTTGGGGCAATACGAGCTAATACAGCCTCCGGGGTTATCCTCAACCAAAGTGACTCACAGAAGTACGCTAGTACGTGGGACTGGTATATAACTAGCCTTATCGTAGAGCACGAATGAAAGTAGACGTTGAAAATAATTGCCATCTCTCTCTCTCTCTCTCTCTCTCTCTCATCCCCCCTCCTTTTAAACACTATTCCACCTGGATAAAGCGTCACAACCACAATATTCCTTCACTACCTTTCCCCTCAGACTTCGCCTCGAGTGAAGGAACTAAAGAGGAAGTTCAGGACGATAAGGTGCGTGTAGCTAACGCTCGGTCGATTCTGAGATTATTTCCGTATATAAAGTCTTCCACAATATAAATTTCAAAAATGTCCGTGAGAATTAAATTCCATGTATTGATGAATGCCTGACTTTTTCTTATTTACCTCAAAGGTGAAAAGACTTTTACGAATAATGGATGGCCCTTTTTTTTATCCTGCCTTCTTCACTTCCATTTACTTCCTTCAGTGGCGCGTTAAACCAGCATGAAGATCGGTATGCGTGCCAGTAGGTCGACGTCCTCGAGCACGTGAGACACGAGCAAGTGAGACAGAAGAAAAAAAACAGACTCGAGGGAAAAAGAAAGAGAAGCATCAATATAGAGGAAAGAGAATGAAGCCAAAGCCACATGCGAATCATTCAAAGGCACTTGAAATATTTTCTCTCCCTCTCTCAATGGCACTTGTGTGTAAGTTCCTTGTATTTATTTTTTACTCATTTTTCAATGGCCTCTGGCAGAAAGATTCATCCAGTGAGAAGTGGACTTCTACATTTGCCCACCAAGTGGGTCTCCCGTACTTTCTCAACGCCAAAGTTTGTTCAATGATGTGAGAGCCAACGGCATTGTATCCTCAGTCGTGCGTACATGATGCTGGAGTGAAGATTAAAGAAAATTCAAATAACATCCGGTCATTAAAGTATTTATTCAAATGTTGCATTAAGTAATTTTGAATAATTTTTTTTTTTAAATTGTGTTTCAACTTAATAATAAATTTAATCAAATTAATGTCAATTATTATTAAAATATGAGTAAACATAATAGTGCATTGAATTCATGTGAAAGAATTAGACCAGAGAGATCAAGAAATCCGTGTATTCAGAGGCTAGTGTGGCAGGATACATCGAGCCTTAGCAGAAGTCGTACACGATTTAATGTGTATGATGGAATTCAAAGTGAAGACGTTGAAGTCACGAATCCTCGGGTTGCTCTACGAAGGTTTGATGCCAACATATTTTTCTTCACCTTTTTCCTTTTTTTTTTTTTTATTTTATTCTTATTCTCGATGTCTATTTCTCACTTCGTATTACTTGGGTGAAAAAAGGAAGAAAAAAAAGAAGGAAAGGGAGTGAGAAAAGGAAAAAAATTGCCGGAGAAAAGCCCATTAGAAATTCCCGCGGGTACTTTAATAAAAATATATTGCACAAGCGGGTGTATTTCGAATGAAAATCATGAAAAGAACTTGGTAATCTTTAATTTAATATTGAAATTTAAAATTCATGTGTAAATAGGCTTTCAAAAGTTTTATATTTATAATGTATTGTTAAAGTGCATTATTCGGATGGTTTAATACCACTGATTTTACATGCAAATAACTGGGTAATATGAATTAACAACACCGAGTCATTTCATATGGGTAATACCGTAAAACACAAAACAAAGTGAATTTGTATTATGCAAGAAGTACATAACAATTTGATGTATGTATTTTAACAAATTAATCGTATCTACATATTCGAATAAACACGTTATAAACTTTGAATTCAATTTAATGAATGTAAAACATTTTTTTTTCTTTTTTTAATTTGAAATTGTTATTATGTGCTTTGATGTGTGAGGTTTTATTCAGTGGAAATTATCAAAAATTTAGGAGTAATTTTAACTCTATTGTAACTGTTGTTCTGCGAAATTGAATATCATTGAAATTTTATGAAACTTTATACAATTGTGTTGATCTTGAATAGGGAAAAGAGAGGAAATTATGTGGGTGGATTTTATGAATATTCTTGAATAGCACAACTATGGTTGCAAGCATTACATACAGCTTTGATTATCGTAGAAAATTTGTATGGTTTTCTATTTCACTGAAGAACCACAATTTTGTGTGTGTCATGTACATGTAATTTAAATCTCGTGCATTTGAATTTTAAATTAATTTTGAAATTTCCGTGAAATTAAATCTACATTGAAATGAATTAGTATTTTCTTTCAGAGTAAAGACCTTTGCGGAAAAATTTGATAATTGTGCAGTGAGAGAAAAAATTCTCAAAGAATTTCTCAATAACTATACGATGAATTAAATATTTTTCTCTTCTATTATTTCGTTAAAATACTGTTTTTTTCGCCAATAGTTTTTAAATAGTGGGCCAACTGTATGATTTTTTAGTAATTTTGTTATTTCTGTCCGATTTAGGGCGTTTCATTCTCACCACCGCTATTTTTAGTAACTTTGATAATTCATATCTCATAAACTACACGGTCAAAAATTATGAAAAAATTCAGAAAAATGTGAAAAAAGTATCATCTCTGACACAACATCCACTTGTATACTACCTTAAATTTTTTCTTCGTCTTCCAGATTGCTGAGACTCTACGAGGGGCGGCAGTATCGAGAGGCAGCTAATTTCTTGAGAAAACTGCCACGTTACACATTGTCAGCAACATTACCAAATATTCCCGTAGATCTTGTAATTGAAACCCTTCCACGTAGTATTTCCCTTCTAGAAGCGCTCTACCTTCGTTTTCCAGAGATCGAGAATATCAACAAAAACGAGCTGACACGATTACTGAAAATCGATCAAGTATTGTGGAAGATAATCCATGTAATTGCACAGTCTCAGGACAATCGTGGTATCAGAATATGGAACAAGCTTCTCATTTCAATCTCTCGAATAAGTCCAAGTGCACGTAATCTCGTGGTAAACCATAAAAAAGCATTGGACAATGCTATAGAAGGACTTGGTAAGCATGGACCAATACCATGTTCCGTAAAATGTGATGAAAAACGTATTGGACAATCGACTGAGACTCATTTGCTACCATTGACATCAAAACTCAAGGAAGAACTTGAATCACGAATTGATGCATACAAACTTGCGCTACACAAGATTGAAAACTTCGGAAAAGACGCGATAAGACGCTCGAAAGGTCAGTAGTTGGTTTTTCTTTTATTTTCCAACTTTCCAACTCTTTTCTTTTCCTTTTTCCCTTTTTTTTTCTTCACGTCAATTTCACAAACTCTCAGGAGATAAAGTGAGAGAGCAAAAGGAATACGAAATTTTAAGGTAAAACTTTGACTGTAGGTGATCCCCATGGGTTGAGATCAGCTTCACATCAGCGGTTATTGTCCCTGAAGTACAGTGAGGTACAGCAGCGTCTCATTGACAATCAAAGCCTGTTGAATACACTGGAGAAAGCTGGTGGTCGTAATCTCGAGGAATTATCCGATGAATTGTCACGTAGAGTTGAACAAGACAAAGAGGCATTACGCCAATGGACATCGTTGAGAAAGACTTCTGGTGAGAAATTGAGAAATGGAGATAACAGTAAAGAGCAACCGTCATTGGCATCTAGGCTTTTGCAGTTCTCGAGAGCTTGTGGATTAGCACTTTCATTGATGAATGGATTCTCCGAAACGAGTGAATCGGTTGGTTTGCCTATTTTTTTTTCGTTTTTTTGTATTTTCACCTCAATAGTTTCAGAGAGGATAAGCTGTTCTTTTTTTTTGGGCAATTGATGCTTGCAAATAAAAGGCATCTCCTCTCTCTCTCTATCTCTCTTCTCCATTATTTAGCACTAACAATTGATGAAATTCCATTGATTGATTACAATAGAGATCCAGTTTATCCAATGAATTCTTTTCAACTCTAATTGACGACGAGAGATACGATGTGACAGCAGCTGAATCCAGTAGCGCTGGTTATCACACAGACGACAGTTGCAGTCCAACACCAGAGCCCACAGTGGATTACCACATGTGTTTGGAAAATGTACAGGATTTTAGTGATAAAGATTTATCACACAGTGTGAAGGCTTGTTTGTCTGTAACAGCCATTGGGAATTCACCGTCATTTCCAATGATGACGGTACAACAGCTAACTGACAGATATGTTACACTTTATGCACAAGCACATCTACATACACTCAATGCACTTAATGCACTTGAACCGCTCAAGGATGCTACGGATCTAAAGTTCAAAATACTTTTTTCAGTTCTTGTGGTAAGTTAATTCTACTGTAACCATCCTTCGAAATATTGATGATGAGGGCTTTTATTTTGAATAAAGACCTTCAGGAAAAAATTTGCAAAAAATTAGCCAACAGTAGAGATATTTGGGTCAATTATGAAAAAAATTTTTTATGCGTTTCGTAAAAAATTCAGCAAAAAAAAAAAATTTTGTTCGATCTTCTGTTATTCAAACGAATCAGATGAAAAGCGCACTTACGCCCTTTTGACTCTAAGATAATAATCTGATTTTTGAAATTCGAATCAGTTTTTTTTTTCTCCAATTGAAAAAGAAAAGGAGAAAGTTATTTTTTGATTCGAATAAATATTTTATTTTTCAAGTAAAATAAATTTGTTGACACAATTTTAGTTGCTTCAAAAAAAAAAGAGAGAAAAAAATTATAGTGCACTTGTTTCATACCTCCAAGTGCTACGAAAAACTACGCGTATTTTCAAAAGTAATTGCTAACATATTTACGTCAGTGTACGTGTGCCATAGAAACAGAAAACAGTTTCTCGCGTGGGCTTTTAATCCATTTTCCATGACCGAGACCGAAACACGCTCCTAAAGCTCTAGTCACCCTGGATTTTCCTTTAATCAGAGGGTTACGATAGTTGATAGATTTCATAAATTGCTGTTGTTTCACTGGTGAACCTGGGACAAATAGTTTAGGTCAATACTGCTGAACAATGAAAATTTCGTATGAAATATCAATTCCGTGTGAATTATCAAAGTTACTAAAATTAATGGTGGTGGCGATGCCCTAAATCGGACAGAAATAACAAAATTACTAAAAAAAAACCACATATTTGAAAACAATTGGCAAAGAGAACATCATTTTAACTAAATAATAGAAGAACAAAATATTCAATTCACCGTATAGTTATTGAGAAATTTTAATGAGAAGGTAGTCGTAACTATTTGCCTTTCTATCTCATGTGTTTGATGAGCGATCAGTAATGTAAAAAAAATTTCGAGAAACAAAAAAAAATTATATTCACAAGCTGAAGATATGATTTTTGAATAGTTCAATCACTTTTTCCGGTAAATTAAAGCACGTTTTCCCAAATCATCAGCATCATTTTTTCTATTTCATCGACCATACTCTGAGATACTACCTCAAATAGTTTTTTTTTCTCAGTATAATATTTTTGGATTTCCACAAAATAAAAGGAAAATGTAGGAGCTCCTATCAATTTTACTCAATATATCTCTCTCAATAGACCATAATAATCAAAATTCAATGATGATCAATCAATTAATGAATTAATAAATAATAATAAATTACAGTTATCATGGAGAATAGCAGACAGCATCCAGAATACACGAAAACGTGAGGCATCATACATATTATCAGGTCCAGTTATTGACATAAATGATTCACATGTCAGTCAATTATCAGATGATATTGAATTATGTATGAGAAGACAATTGGCAACAAATGGGTTTGAAAGCGGTAGCCATGATGTTTATTTACGTGTTATGTCACAATTGATTAATACACTCTACGATTATCCATGTATTAATAACTGCAAACAATTACGTAATTATGCTATGTCAAGTGCACGTTTAGCATGGTCATGTTTATCAAATAATCCACAACTATTGCTTGATATAACTGAGCCAATGCAGCGATTAAATATTATTGAGTTCAAATGTGATTTACACACGAGACATTCAGCATCACCAAATCCCATGGGTAAGAGAATCATTGGTATTGTTTGGCCTGGACTCAGACAGACAAGCCTTCAGGGACCGTGTCTGTACAGGGCTGTTGTACTCACTGCCTAAAAACTTTTCATACACAAAACTTTCCATTTACACGATTCTAACTTCACCTACTCTATTTCTCTCCCTATTCTCTACTTTCTCGCACAACTTGTCTACTCGAATGCTGTATGTATTATCATCCCTCCAACATTCCTATTGTGTTACACATCGTCGTTGGATGTCAAGATAGTTTAGCTTCTTGTTCGATGGTTTTTCGGCGAAAATAGTAGTTTACAAGGTTTATAGGATGAAAATCGCTTGAAATCAATGGAAATGTTGGAGATAGATTTATTCTGATGCTTCCAGGGAGATGCTGTGGAAATTTCCCATGGAAATCACATACTAGAATCGATTTTTTGAGGATTTTTCAAAAAATTTGATTTTTTGAGTTAGGATTTTGAGGTGAAAAGCTTTTCATTTTTTGGAAAATTTCATTTTTTCAAGGACATTTACGATTCTGTTGGTCGGAGTGACCTGAGGTCTGGTCTCAAATGAAAGGGGAAGTCATTTCCCATCAATTTATGTAGTTTTAAAAAAATATCGATTTTTTAAATAGATATGGACCAAAAACTGATTTCCGGAAAATCGGTAACAAATAATTGGAAAATCAATTTAAAAAAATTAGATTTACATAAATCGATGGGAAATGAGCTCATCTTTCATTTGAAATCAGCCCCAGGTCGCTATGGCCAATAGAACCAAAGATATTCCCAAAAAAAAAAAAGAAATCGATTTTGGCCAAATAAAAAGACGAATTTTCAGAAAATTCAAAAAAAAAATAATGTTAACACATGTTTTTTTTTCGAAATTTCTTCAGTTTTTCAATGAAATCATGAGAAAATCTTTATCTGGAACCGTTTAATTGAAATATCCTTTTTCCCCTGTATTACAATTGATTAAAATACTTTTTTTTTCACTAGTGCATAAAGTGCGATTTTTTTGCACAAGTGATCACCTGTTTTTCCAGCGTGTGTAAATAGCAAAATCCCTATTTTCAGTAGTTTATTCATGAGAATCTATCGATTACCACTACTCAATTATGCATTAGTTTCTGCGTCACTAAAAAAAAATCGCCTCTCGTCCAATCCAGAAAACTGCACATGTAACAAAAAAAAACCGAAAAAATGAAGAGAGAGATAAATGCCACGCGACTGGCTTCCAATTAAAATTCCTCTCTAACTTTACGGTTCAATGTAATATTTTTATCCTCTTTTATGAAGGTAAAAATATTTTTTCATGTCTCTTGATGATTTTGAAAGTATCAATAAACCCTACTACATCGTAAATTTCCACCAAACTCGATCCTCCCCGTTATTTTTAACAATCTCTAGTATCTCCTGAAACAGGCAGAAGAAAAAAATGTTAATTTAAAAAATGACATCAAAAAAGTTTTGTAATTACCTGTGAACGTAAACATGAAAATAATACATTGAATCAATATTTTATTTCATAATAAAAAAATTAAAAAAGAAGCAGGCTCCTATTTCAAAAAAAAAACTTTGCAGTTTTTGTACTAACATCAATTTTTTTCCTCTTTTCTCGCATTTTTCCAATTATATTTATTTTCATGTATTATTTATGAAGTTGTAAATGAGAAAAAAAAAAGTAAATGAATAATAAATTGTTACTGAAAAAATTTAAAAAAATAAAAAAGGAGTTTTTTCTGTTGATTTCCCAGTTGTCCGTGAATTTGATAATAAATCCTGACGCAAACGATTAATTCAGTATTGGTTTTTCGTCATTGTTCCTGTTTGCCTTGCTACTGTGTGAAACACAAAATCACAAACGGCTTTTTTTTCTCCTTTGAATGAAGAGCGAGAGAGAGAGAGAGAGAGATTGACTGATTGATTGATGGAGGAATTTATTACTGCACATTATGTTATGCAAAAGGAATATGTACATTATTTTGTACAAAGCATCAGATTATTGTAGAATAAAAAAAAACAGAAAAGTAGAAATAAGCATTTGCAAAGAAAAAAGCATAAATTCAGCGAGAAAGAGAGAGAGAGAGAAGAGGGCAATCGTTAGGGTGAGAAGTGCTGCTGCCCTCTGTCGTAAAAGCAACGAATTAACAGTCACAACAACACACAACTGAGGAGCAAAAGAGATGAATAACCTTCAATAATAAAGGAATAAGGACAAGCTCCGAATTTATTCTCTCAATTGTTGCACAATTTGCTTCTCATGAACTTCTTTTCTGATGTTTCATTCATTTCGCATTTCTCTTGAATGAATTTTACGAGTGAAAGAGATAAATTCATTCAGTGAAAATGGCAGGGGTCGTGCCATTGTCTGGGAAAACTGTAAGAAAACAGTGGTTCTCTCACGGTTAGTAATTGTTTTTTATTTCGTAAAATTCACCTGTTTTTCTTGGGAAAATAGAATGACAAACTAAATTTTTTTTTCTCCTTCTTTTATGCAGATGGACCAAGGGGATCACTCAGAGGACTCAGATCACAATTGGCTGAGGATGGATGCGCTGAATCACAAGTCGTTTTGGCCAAGAGATTGTTAGCTGAACGAAGTGGTAATTATGTGCTTTTTAGGAATAAAATTCAAGTATTTGTCTTTTTTTATGTGGGAAAAAGATGGGGGAAAAAAGACTAGATGTTTAGTTTTATGAAATTTGCTTAAAATTCAGTAGTGAAGAGGTAAAACAGGATAAATCGACTTATCTTTGAGATCATTTCGAAGGACATATCTCGGAAACTAAGCGAGATAAGGTGATATTACTCATCTGTTTTTGTAGAGAATTTCAAGAGTTAAAAAAAAGTTTTAGGGCAAAATTGCTCTTTCTCGATTATTTTTTAAGGTATTTTCAAGAAACTTGATGAGAAAAAAAGAGACTTATCTTGTTTTACCTCTTCACTACTGAATTAGTACATATCTGACAATTTTTTGGATTTTTTTGAACAAACAAATTATTATTAAAAAAATAGTTGAAAAATTTGCATCTATAGGTTTTTTTAATTTTCTGCACATGCATTATTTTTTCTAATTTTTTTTAAACAAGGTATTTGTTTTAAGAAAATAGAGTAAATATTGTCAGATGTCTGCTACTTCCATTTTCATAGAATTAGTGAAAATATTTGAGATAGAATTATTTTTTGATGATTCCATTGAAAAGCTGAGGCAATTTTCGATTTAAAAAAAAGATGCAAAAATTCATTTTTAAGAATGTTAGGAAAAATTCCACTGTTTATGAAATTTCAAAAATTTCTTTTCTTTTGGGATTTTTTAATCGTTTTATTGGTCTTTGAGAACTTGAGATCAATCTTAAATAAGAGGTGAGATTATTTTCCATCAATTTTTGTAGTTTCGAAAGAAAATTATCGATTTTTGGAGATAATATGATGAAAAATCTAATTTTTACAAAATGTGCTATAAGACTCAGAAATTAATTTAAAAAAAGTTTAAACCACATAAATTCATGGCAAATAATCTCACCTTCCATTCAAGATTAATCCCAAGTCGCTACAATAAATGGTACCAAAGATATTCCCAAGAATTTTCAAAAAAAAATTGTAACACGTTAAAAAAAATTCCATCTCAAGCCGTTTTAGAATGCCCATTTTACCCCAAATTCCTCTAAATAACCATTTTTTACTTCACATCTAAAAATGAAAAAAAACTCTGAATTTCTCTCCAAGAACATGACGCAGACAAAGAAGAGAATGCAAAACTCGGTGTTTACTGGTTGACAAAAGCATCAGAACAAGGAAACATTGAGGCAACTGATATCCTACGTAAATGCATTGAAACAGGTCACGGTATAACTGAGCACAATTACTACGATGCAAAGAGCTGTTTAGAAATGCCGCAGGATGAAAAATTAGCCCGTCGTGCAGCACGTGAGTTATTCACAAGTCTATCAAATGGCGAGGATTTCGTTACAATCGACCAATTGAGACGTCAATTACGTAGTACACGAGACCGTGTACGCAATAATTCAGATGATTCTTTAAATTCCTCGGAAAATAATTACTCAACTTCAGAAAGTAGCGTAAGAGATGACAATATCCTGAATAAATCCCTCGAGTATCACGAAAATTATCATCATCAGGGTGAAAAATTGACAGAAGCAGCACTAGTAACAGCTGCAAGTAATTACGCACGTGGCTTATTACCAACAGTAACACGTGCACTATTCATGATTGACTCAAATCGCTTAGAGCTCGATAATTTGCCGCTTTTTCAAAGGCCATTTGTTCATCCCCTTGAGTCCCTAAAATGGATGTACGATTGGATTGTCGAGCGAATTGGTAGACGCGGTGGTAAATTCTTAAGTACAATTTTCACATCAAATTTCCAGACTCTTCTACTACTAATAATCTATTCACTCTTTGGCACCGAGAGCATTGTTCTCTTTGTACCAATGGCAATTTACTATTTATCCTTCATAGTAATGGTAATATCGACCTTCAAGATGCTTCAAAGTAGACGTGAATTCAATGACTTTAGAAATTGGTCTGGTCTCTTTATAAGCTACTCTGGTGGTAATTTGAACTCCGAAGAAGCAGAGTATCAATTCTGTCGAAACAATCTAAAACCATATGGACATTATTTTTTAGCACTTCTACTTAATCTAATGATTTATCCACTAATAGCCAATCAGTGGACACCACAGTCTGAATTTACGATAATAGCATTCTTGTTGACAATAACAACACTCTATAATTTTGGATGGAATGAGACAACAAAACTACCGGATTTATTGATATTATTCAGCTTCTGTGTGCATGTACTGGCAAAGTATCCATACGAGACTGATGCAGTAGTTGGCAAAACTTGGAGATTCTTGGACATTCGTGTACCAACATTTGCGTCTTATGTTGTTGGTAATGGCATTGAATTCTGCTTAAATTTTCGTGCAGTTTTTTATCTATTGATTCCTGGGGTATTTGCAAAAATGGCAGCAAGAGATGGATGGCGTGGAACTTATAGAATCCTTATTCCGCACTGTGTTACACTCAGTTGGTGGCAAATTTCCATATTTAGCTCGCAAGGAGCCACGTGGTATGGTCTTATCAGAGGTGCACTTGCTCTAGTTGGGATGATCCTTTTTCTGCCTATTGCCGGTCTTGCCTCGATACTCCTGCCGATCATTGCAGCTGGTAAATATCTCGCGGACAGTGATGTTGCAATGAGAATCATCGTAACAGTCTTGTTAGGTGGTCTGCCTTTTGCTGGAACATGGTACCTGAAGAGAATGAGAAGTTCAAAGTTCAATTGGATCATAACTTACTTGCAGCTTATTGGTGGATTGTCCGCGGGAATTTTTCTCGTTTGGCCGATAATGACGGAGTACAAGAATAATGATAATATTGTTAATAAGAATGATTATTCGGGGCTTACTTGGGAGCAGTATCAGAATTATTGTCATCAGCCGGCCTGGGAGGAATCAGCGTCTAAGGCACAGGTGCAAGTACATTGTGCACAATTAGAGGGATTACTAGTTATGTGGGAGGGATATGTTACCAATATTCGGGTCAAATCGGTTGACAATAGCTTAGGTAATTTTTTGAATAAATTACCTGGGACTATTGGCAATCAGTTGAGCTGCTTGTTTGGTGATAGAGTTGATGCGAGTAATTGTGAGAGACTCGATGCAATTCGACGAAGCACTTGCGAGAGCATTGTTAAGATGCAGAATGAGAGGGAAAAGTGTCAATTAATTCAGTGGAACAAGTATGAGTTTGAGATTTATGTCAAGATGAAGAATGGACTGTGGGGAAGTAATACAGAGATTGTACTAGTTGGTGATCAGTCTTTCATGAATTTTAGCTTGAATATTTATCCTGGGGACAGAATTCAGTTTGGTGGAATTCTCACGAATGAATGGAGCGAGAGAGAAAGTTTACTTGGAGGTGCTAGACCTTATTTGCATCTTGAGGAAGCTGGATGTATCACTTGTCACACGAATGATTTGAAATCGTGCAAGAAAAGAGGGAGGTATAATGTCTCGATTAGTCTTGTTACTAAGGCACTTGTTTTAGGGGTAAAGACTGTTCTCAATTTTGTTCTCAATCCATTGGTTGTTTTCAAGTAAAATTTGAAAGAATGGCGAGTGGAATATTTTAAGGTCCTGTTAAAAATCAATGAGAGGAGAAAAAGATGATTTAAATTTTTTTTCTTTTTTTTTTTAAATTTATAGATTGGATTTTATTGGTTTTTTATAGCAAATATTTTTGAAACGAGAGGAGTTCGAAGCAAATATCGAGAAAAATTTTTTGTAGAGAATTTTGAGTTCTACAAAGAAGTTTTTGCGGAAAATTTTCATCTCCAGGGAATTTCGAGATATTTACGAAAATCTAGAGTTAGTGGATTATTTCAAGTTTCGATTTTTTTTTCTCTCTCAGTGGTAAAACATCACATTACTCTTAGTTTACATCTCAACCTGATTAGAATTACACATGTACATAGGTGTTTAATGTGTATAAAATATTTTTCTTACTGTAATCAATCACAAATGAAGGATAGAAAACGAAGAAAAAAAAGAATTGTAGCTAAATGTTAACTGTATACAGTTGTCGTGATCAATAATTGAAAAATTATGAAGATCGATGAAAAAAAAAATTCATTCCACAAATGAATGTGCCTTGTAAGGAATGAAAATTAAGGTTGAATAATAAAAATAACAAAGTATTATTTTATCTTTCCTGTATTCACAGTGGATTTTGTTTTTTATCATTGAAAAAGAAAATCCAACTGCAGAATAATTCAAATGTGCCAATCTTAGTTATTACGATCAATATTTTTTTATAAATTCATAAAAATATATATGTATATACCTCATTGATAATTTCAGAAAATATTTTTTTTTTTCATTTAATTTTGTTTTTTACTTTAAACAATCATCATTTTTTTTTATTCGCAATTTATTTGGCAGCTGCGTTCTCATTACTGTACACATATTATGCATTATTTATAATTATGTATAATAATATACATGAGATACTTAAATTGATTAACATTTTTTTTTCATTTATTTGACTATTTCAATTTCATTTAAAAAGTTTTCTTTTCACCAGGATTTTCCCTTTCTCTTTTTATGATGGCTTCGGCATTTAGGATAAAAATCAGTCAGTATCCTTGATTGTACCGATTTTTTTTTTTTCGTTTTTAATTATTTAATATTTACAGATATAGAACCACAAATTCCCAATATTTATGAGCTTTCTCAAAGGTGAGATGAAAAAAAATTGAGGGAATTCCATTGGCTTGACTTTTAGTTATAATTGAATTGGTAAATTAATTAACTGGATAAATGATTCACTGATTCTACGGGAAAACTTGTTAAATAAAAGTAATTCAATGTACATTATGGGATTTTCGTTGAATTAGACACACCATTAATTTTTACTACTCATTAAATCAGGATAATTTCAAAATTCAATCACTTAATTGGGTAAAAACGAGGAGAAAAGAGAAATTGATTAATTGTTCAGTAATTAAAACCTCTGAAAAGCCATAGGAATTAATTATTTTCCCCATTTCCCCTCAAATTCTTGACATCTTTATTGCTCTGTAATAAAAACGTGAAGAATGTCGATTATCTTAGATTTAATCATTTTAATATCTAATTTCATTTTCACAAAGTCTCATTTGCGATTAAAAAAAAAAAAATCACCGGAAAAAGAAAACAATTCAACGATTGAACACATTGACATTCACTCATTATCATGCAAACACATTCCTTAAATTCAGGAAAATTGATTAGTGATTTAAATTTAAGACTTTTTTTTTTCTTTAATTATCCTGAGTAGTTAGTAAAAACGTTTTCTACTATTTTCCTGATGTTTCTGATAAAACATAACGCCAATCACTACACATGCAATTAATGCCAGTGCCGCTACAAGCATCAAGAGGAATATTTTAATTCCACTCAGTGATGATGGCTTTGGATCCTCAACGTGATCCCTTGGTGATTCGAAGAATGTTGCTGATGGAATTATGTTTGATCTGTCTTCTGTATCTTTTGGCTGAAAAAATTGTCATATTAATCGAACTGGATTTATTTAACATTAAAAAAATGCATTTATTTTTATTGCCAATGAGAAATGATAATTTTCGAGTACTTACATCATTCGGCAAATCCAATTCAAACAAACGAACAGACAGAACATCGTGATTATCAGATAAATCACCAGTTGTTGCTGTTATACCAAAATGATAACCAGTTGGTAATTTAATACCATTAACAGTGAAACAAGGCTTCCAAGCCGCTTTATTATCAATATCCGTTGAAACTGAAATTTAAGATTTATGAGATTGATTAAATATAAATATTAAATATTGAAGTGGTAATGATAGAGAGAATATATATATGTAAACGAAAATCAGTTATATTTCGCTATTTGAGATTTTTCAAAATATTTGAAATATTTTAAAAATTATTTTTGATTTTTTTTCCTTGGAATTTCTTCAAATTAAACTACGACTCACATATTTCAAAAAGCAGTTATATTTTGCTATTTGAAATTTTGCGAAATTTTTTGAAAAATTTTGAAAATATTTCGGAATATGTATTTCCGTGTAAATTCACGGGGCTAAAGATATCTCTAGAATTAGTGGGTTCATGAAAAAATATCAAGAATTGTTTTTTAAAGAGCATTTTACAGGCTGAAAAAAGGTCTCTTGATAAATTCGCATAAACCCAATTGAACAAATATTCATTTCAATCATTGGATTCATTAATCCAATAAGAATCAATATTTTTCTGAAATTAATTAAATTATCTTACCACTGAGTGTATCACCCTCATATCTGATGGCGATGTGAGTATCATGCTCGAGATTCCTAAACTTTGCCTCACATCCGGCTAACTGTGTATGAGTACCATCTCTGTCGTGATCGTAATGGAGTGAGCCATTATTTATCATGGCAGATACATAAGGATGCTGATGCTACAAAAAGAAAGATAAATGTAAATGTTTTTTCGTCACTTGGAATAGCAGACATCTGACAATTTTTTTGATTTTTTTTCTTTTAACAAATGAATTATTTTCAAGAACAAAAAATTATGCACATGTAGAAAATTCAGAGAACAAGCGCGCTTTTTTCCATTATTTTTTCTATAACAATGAATTAAGTGCTTAATTATTATTAATTATTCATTAATAAATTATTATTGAATATTAATCAATAATTATTTATTTGTTTAAAAAAAAATTCAAAAAATCGTCAGATGTGTGTTGATTTCATTATCATCTTTTTAAACAGTAAATGAATAATATTATTTTCAATAATCAATAATAAAGCATTTATTTACGTTGTGTGGTCCATTGTGATTACTGTACGTATCTAAAACTACTGCCAGACCATGGAAATAATCTTTACTACCAAAAACTGGACCATCCTGCATTTTTTCCTTGGCATACCATATCACAAAACCGTCACCAAATAAATCGCGGCCCTTTCCATGGACCTTGAAGTGTACCTGCATCTCCCAATTTCTCACGTTGCATGGCTGAAAGTAAAATCATCAATAAATTAATATTTTTTCCCTTTTTTCATTTAAATAAATTGAATCAGAGAAAAAGTGAGTAAAAAAAAATTGGAGTTTCTTTTGCAGATATCTTTGATGCGAGTGGGCTTAGAGGAAATTGTGAAGAGACCTTTTTTGTGGAGAATTTTGTTAGCTACACGAAAGATCTCCTGTGGATTTCCTCTAAATCTCCTTGTTTCGGAGATATTCGTAGAAGAATCTCCAACAAATTCTCTCATTTTCTGTTAATTTTTTATTAATCAATTATCTTGCATACCACAGAATTCCAAATTGCTCCCTGCTGACTCTGGAGATCGGGTGTGATTCTAATGTAGTCATTCGTAACCATAGTGCTTCCGGAAAAATCCCAATACGGTATAGTCATCCCCAAACCTTTGAATTAAAAAAAAAATAATAATCATGAAATTCGCAAAAAGATTTATTTTCTTCCATCATCAGTTTTTTGAGAATAACCCGAAAACTAAGCGAGATAGAGTGATTTTGGCCGAATCTTTCTTTGTACCCCTTGAAATTCTCTACAAAAACGAATCCGGTCAAAATCACAATATCTCCCTTAGTTTCTAAGGTATTTCGAAAAATCTTAAAAGTAAATAAAACCGCATAAAAATCCTGAAAAAAATTATATTTACAGTTTTGCAAGATTATCTCCGTAACCATCAACTCTATAAAAATTTGTAAAGAAACCTTTTTTGTAGACAATTAAATTCTCTACAGAAAAGGATGTTTGCTCCATTGCCCTAAAACCAGTAGTTTCCAAGATATTCACAAAGGAAACATCAATAATTTCATAATTTTATAATTTCTCGATAAAATTGCGATAAAAAAGAGGTGGCAATTTGAAAATTAGAATAACTAATTAATGAGGGTCAATGTGTCATAGAAATGGTGATAATTCTAATTGAACACGTGAATTAGAAGTGCTGAAGCCACGTAAGCTTGTTTCTCGAAAGATTCTAACCTAAAATTCTTCTTAAAAAAAATTCATCTGAATAATTTTACCTGAAAAAAAAACAGTAAAAAATTTTAAATTATTTAAATTAATTAATGATTAATAAGTAGACTAACCCTGATATGGCCTGATAAGTGAGTGCTCTCTTTTCATAAAATCCTTGGTGTTCCATTCTGCAGATTCGGCTCCCACGGCCCCAAGAATACCGAGGATCACCACATAAAACGATGAAAAACGCATTCTTCTGTTTTATTCAAAACTTTCACAGGCATATATATATATATATATATATATTAAGTCATATATATAGTCATATGTATATATGATTAAAAATAAGAAAGAAATTACGTCTCGACGTGGGAATTGCTCTCAGATTTTTTACACTGCACGCACAAGCCTCTTTTCATTCAAATTTATTCCAAGAAAATCATTCAAAAATGTAAAGAGGGGGAAAAAAAAAGATCCTACCACTTATATACTATCGAGTCACGGAATACCAATGCTAATTTAACAAGTAACAATGCGCAAAGACCAATAGACAGAAAGTGTTTTTTTTTGTGGTTATTCTGTAATATATACACTGCCACGAAGACGTCAAGTAAAAGACGTGTATTACTGGAAATTGTTTGCTAAGTATTTTCAATTGATAATTTATCGATTAGAGTTGTGTTTTTCTTTTGCCCTCTGGGGATTTCGTGATTATCGACAGTCGGTAGATCGAGGTTTAAACCGTTGAAAATGTGATTTTTTTGCGTTTTTTTTTTCAAGATTTTTTTGAATTTAAGGTACTTCCGCAGTAAGCAAAGAGGAATAGATCCGAATGTGCCACAGATTTGAAACTTTGAGGATATATTCTTCTCATAAGTAGAAATATATCTGAAAGTTTCATAACGATCGACCACGTAGTTTTTTTTTATTAATTATTAAAATAATTAATTTACACTGCCCTAATGACACGTACTTATTTTTAAAAATCATCGACAATGTGCTGCAGTCTTACCCGCGCGCGAAATCACTTCTCATATTATTTATAAATATAACTTGATAATTTTTTTGATATTTTACCACGTAATTATTGAGAAATATCAATTAATCCGTGTGTCACCACCATTTTACCATATCCTCATAATTATTTTATGGATTAATTGATATTTCTCAATAATTACGTGGTAAAATATCAAAAAAATTATCAAGTTATATTCATAAATAATATGGGAAGTGAATTCGCGCGCGGGTAAGACTGCAGCACATTGTCGATGATTTTCAAAAATAAGTACATGTCATTAGGGCCTGTGTAAATTAATTATTTTAATCATTAATAAAAAAAACTACGTGGTCGATCGTTATGAAACTTTCAAGATATATTTCTACTTATGAGAAGAATATATCCTCAAAGTTTCAAATCTGTGGCACATTCGGATCTATTCCCCTTTACTTACTGCGGAAGTACCTTAATAATTTTTTTGTACCTAGGGAGCGAAAAACGACGTTTCTAACCTCGCTTCGCTCGGTTAAAAAGGTCGTTTCTCACTCCCTTCGGTACAAAAAATGTTATACGCACCATAGAAATAAAGAAGTCGATTGCGACAAAAAATTGGCATTTTTGTCGCAAATAACTTCCTTACTTCCTAGGTACGTAATATACTATTTCCTTTCAAAAACCGTAACGATCGATCATTTTCAAATATCGATTAATCGATGCGATATCTCGCATTAATTTTGAGGTATTGCGGGTCATTCAATAGTTCGATAGTTCCATATTTCACCTGTTCTAGTTTGAGGGCATCAACTGTTTAATCGATCAATTTGGAAATTTCGATTAATTGATTTGAAAATTTGATTGATCTAATTTCGGATTGCGATCAATTATTCAATTTCATTTCGAATTCTTTAATTCGAGAGGATCCACCATATCCTCGATTTTCAGGCTCATGACATAATATACTATTAGAATTTTCCATTTTAAATTTTAATTTGACCGTAGTATTGCATTTAAGGTAGTATCCCTGAGTACAGTTGATAAAACAGAAAAAAGGAGAATTTGTAGGCTAGTTTCCAATTAATTGCTGATAACTCGGTACATAGAGAAAAATGTTTTCTTAATTTAAGAATGTGCAGTCACTTAATTTAAGAATGTGTAGGTCACTTAAATTAAGAAAGAAAAAGTCACTTGATTTAAGTGAGAAGAGTCACTTAATTTAAGTGACCTGCACATTCTTAAATTAAGTGACTGCACATTCTTAAATTAAGAAAACATTTTCCTCTGTGTAAAACGTGCTTTAATTTACCCGAAAAATTGATTAAACTATTCAAAAGTCATATCTTCAGCTTGTGAATATAATTTTTTTTCCTCGAATTCTTTTTACATTACTGATCTCCTATCACATGCATGAGATAGAGAAAGAGGCAAATAGTTACGACTACCTTCTAATTAAAATTTCTCAATAACTATACGGTGAATTGTATATTTTTTTCTTCTAATGGGTCCATTGTGTTGTTTTTTTACTAATTTCGTTATTTCTATCCGATTTAGGGCGTTTCATCCCTACCAGCGCTATTTTCAGTAACTTTGATAATTCATATCTCATAAACTGCACGGACAAAAATTATGAAAAAATTCAGAAAAATGTAAAAAAATATCATCTTTGATACGGCATCAAAAAAATAAGGAATTAACTGTACTCGAGTTCACTGGTATGATACCTTAAATACTGAAATTATTTTAAGAAGCCTTCAAATAGGAACTGACCTACAGCTCGTCCCTCTCTTCCTGTTTTATCATCCTCATTGAGGCGATACCTTAAGGCGCAGGCGCTTGAAAATTCGTAGAATCAATAAAGTATCCTGGGAAATGTTTTTTAAACCGATACCTAGCTTCACTTCATTCAAAACGTTGTGTTAGCCGGCCGGCATTACTCTCCACTTTGATTATTCCACTACCCCTGTTACCCTAGGTCCCTTAAAAACTAACCAATCCGGTGTCACCCTGTACTCCACTGTGTGTACGCATTTAAGCTCTATTCATCGGTGTCCTGTTGAGTGGAGTCGTGGGCAACGGGTCAGACGCTGTCTCATCACTGGTTAATATTTATTTCCACCCGGAAATTTCACCTTTTTTTTTCAATCATATAAAAGCGTCTTTACAGACGTTTTTTGGTAGGTAAAAAAATCATATTCATTAATTAATTTATAAACTAATATAATCGTTATCCTCCACATAGTTCTCATTGCAATGATCCGTCTCAATTGATTTTAATTGAGAGTAAACAAAAAAAAATTTCCATCGAAATAAAAAAAAAGTTTTCGATTTTACAGAAATCGAAATAAAAGATTAGATAACATGAAAAATAACAGAAATCTGACAATTTTTCTTTTTTTTGTTTTTTTTTAAACAAATAAATTATGAAATAAAAAATGAAAAATATTCACGTGCATAAAATTCAAAGAATTATAAGTGCAAATAATAAAAATATTTTTTTTTTTAATAATTTATTTCGAAAAAAAATTGTCAGATTTGTGCTAATTTAATTTTCATGGTTTATTCTATTTTTTCTAATTTACAATTTCTACGAAAATCATTTTTTCTCTAATAATTTAAAAAATACCGATGGAAATATACGTTAAAATTGAGAGTCAATGAAATTCATCAATGTCTACGTTTTCCATGTGATACATCAGTGACAGGCCTTTTTGTCGATCCAATCACATTCTGGGTCACTCGACCAATTATTTGATATTTTTATTTATCTTCTTTTTTTTCAACTACTCCCATCCTTAATTTCAAGTACACCTGCAGGTAGTTCACTGTCAACGTTTCTCGTTGGTAAAAAATCAAGAGACAAACCAAAAAAAAAAAAGCAGTTGAAATAATTTTCAGTATGAAAAAAATTTGGCTCTTTATGGACCTCACTGCAGGTTTTATCATGGTGTAGGCCTACTGGGGAACCCGCCATGTAAAATAATGGGAACGCGTTTGTTTGTGCAGTACCTCCTGGGTAACGCGGAAAGCTGCACTCTCCTCATTTCCTCCTCTCTTGAATTCATCTTGACTTCCTGATGTGAATTTTTTTCCCTCAAACCAAAAAAATTTCATTATCAACAATTTCAAGAATTTTATTTCACTGTGAAAGAGTTTGGGAAAAAATCTGAAAAAATTCATGAATATGTCCCAACATGTCTGAGTTATTGTGTAATTTTTGCAAATTTTTCTATGAAAGCCTTGACTCTCGAAAAAAAAAAAAAAAACCATTAATTTTGCCCCACAGGTCTATTTTACCCGACTCTACTTGTTCTTAGAAGATTGACTCGAGGCCCCTTCGAAGATACAGATAAAGCGAAAGAGAGATTAATTGACTCGTTAGACAGTCGTATCAATAACGTATGACTCTCTCCGAGGCACCACCCAAAAACCCGTCAACATCAAGAATAATCGCAATATTAAAAAAATACAGATACAATTCCTTTTTTTTTTCTCTCTCTCTTTTTCATGAGGGATATGAAAAAATTACTGCACCGCAGGACAACGCTGAGGATATAATGAGATTTTTAGGCCACTTGGGGGTATTGAAAAGTAAAAGAAATGAGTTAAAAAATCCGGGGGACACTAGCACGCATTGGCAGTAAGTATGAGAGAAAAAGAGACATAGGAATGAGAAAAAAGAGAGAGAAAGAGTAAAGGAGGAAGGCGAGCGTGCCATGCTGTGCCGTTGGCTTCGTTGGGCAAAGAAGCCACCGACAGACGCAGTGAAAAATGAAGAAGAAGGAGGAGAAGAGGAAGGGAGAGACTGAGGAAATATATCTGCCTCTTCCAATGGGCACCCAAGTGGCCTCCCAACAGACTCTGGCAGCCGAGCCGAGGATAATTGCGAGAAGAAATCGAGCCGAATGCATCAGCAAGTTGTGGCATGAGTCGGGCAATGGCCATCAAGGTGCACTGAGGTATATGACCCAGTTGTACAATGTTTCATCCACTTTTTTTCTTTTTTTTTCCTCACTTTGGGATCCACTGTCCTTTTTTTTAATCCTTTTTAAAATCATTGTTTCCTCCTTTTCTTTTTCAGTGTCAGCCCTTTTTTTTTCTTCAAGGGCTTTGGGCCTTATTCTTCATGGATAACGAGATGCGCATTGTGCAATCTAACTGTCTTGTGGTTAACGAGGTGACTCTTCGGCTTTTCGGTAGAACTGGTTCGAAAATTGGGAGAGACAGGTGAAATTGTTTTTTCTTTTTTTTTTCCAAGAAAACGTGATTCCACGTTTTTCACTCAAATAGTGACCACTTTCTTTTTTTTTTTTCTTTTTTATTGGAAATGGGTTGGATAAATAGGTTTAACACTCAGTGAATTAATTATTTATTTCAAAATCTGATCAATTTTTTAGAATGATTATTAGATACGGTCATTTTTTTGATAGCTGCAATTCATAAAGGAGAACTCGAAAATTAAAGAAAACTCAATTTTTGTACTCGATGTTTTAATTCCACTGCAGAATCCACTTTAGGAGACATTTATCCATCACTAAACATATGAAAAGTTGATAAATGCGATGTATATAGAGAATTTTGAGCAACATATAGGGAAATAACTGTTAATAATAATTATTTTTACAGTACCTTAATAATAAAGAGAATTATGTTCCATTACTAAGAGATATATAGTTTTAAAAACTATTAAATATTATTATGTTGGGATCATGGGACGTTGAAAGAAATTAATTTAACAATACTAAATAATTGTCGAATGAACTATTAAATATTGATACCATCGGCCCTTAACAAATTTATTTTTAAAATATTCAAAAAAGTACTGAATTTAGTAAACTCAACAGTTTTTTAATTATTTCCACAAAAAATTTGCTGAGGACTAATGGCTGCAATATTTAATAGTTTTTACCACTTTTTTCTCAGTGATTATATTGATAAATTTTTGTTTAACACCATTCGACTAGTATCAATAAGGTGATATAACATATCGTCGACTTAGAAACAAAGGGGCGTAAGTACTATGTACTCAAATAATAATCCAATATTTATCGAAATCTTGGGGTCTAGTAGAGTTTTTCAAGAAAAATACTTGGCTCCAAAGAAAATTTTCATGACGAAAAATTTTAACTAAATTTCTTCCTCAGTCTACACGCCGAATACCGGAAATAGAGAGGGGGGATCGGCACTAGAAGACACGTCACATAAAAACGGATCTCTCATTAATTTACGAGCTGTGTGCGTAGGAATTGATCGAGCGTTTCAAATTTTTTTCAATGACACACTGACGAGCCATAAAACCACAAAATAATAATTAACATTTCGATGATGAATGGGGAAAGAAGTATAAGAAAAAAAAAAATTTAAAAATGAGAGAAAGACAATTTATATTTCCATCTGAAGAAGAGAAAAAAATAATAATAAAGGAATAAAATAAATTTATGCATTGGGTGAATGTCCTTTCTGGCAGATGCCTCGGCCGGGCCTTAAAAAACTTTCACTTGCACTCAGGCATTGTCGAGCATTTATTCCCCCAAAGGAAAAGAAAACCTCGAGACAAGATGTTAAAAAAAAAAAATAAATAAAAACTAAAGACGCGAAAAAAAAATGAAAATTCACAGCACGTCGTCAGACTCCCTGCACTGTATTACGTGAGTTGAAACGATTTGCAAGCCATCATATTCACTAATCGGTTAAGCTCACCAACGATATATATAAAACAACGTTGTCCCTCTTTCTCTTCCCATATCCATTAGTTTATTTTATTTCATTTTTATTATTATGATATTTTTTTTAATTTTTTTTTTTATCTTAAACTTGTTTTCTCTTGTTGAAGATCATCCAACAACCGGCAATTACAGTGATTACTTTTTTAAATTGCACCGATGCACGCGAGACATTTCGACGATCGCATCTGGACCCCTTTGGTCCCCCCTCTTCCTACTCCGCCTTTTTAAAGAGCCTTCCGCCAAACATCATTCCATCATTCTCCCTGCGTTTCCTCCTTTTTTTTCCATTTCTGCAATTTTACTCCCTCCCCCCCCCCCCTCCCTCTTCTTTGGGATAGAGGGGGTGAAGGAACTCTATGTGTCTCTGAACTCGAGCACAAATTTCCCTCTTCCCGTGGCCATGAATGAAATAAAGTTGCCTTTGAAAAAAAAAAAAAAAAAAAAAGAAAATACGTTATTAAATAAATGAATAAGAATCGAGTGAAGTAAGAAGAAGAAAAAAAAAGTAAAGAATGTGTATACATAGGATACTTATTCAAGACGCTTCCTTTGGGGATATCCAGAACGGAACGAACGAATCGCATTCCTCATCCGGCACCGCTCACATTTAATTGGCCCTCCTCCTCTCTTCACCCTCTTCTACCTTCCTACCTCATCTCAGGCTGATAAATATTGCCGTACATTTATTGCTCCTGACCTGAAAAAAAAAAAAAAGATAAAAATCCAAATCGAATTTAATTAAATAGTTTTGGTAATAAATTCAGATAAAAAGAAGAAAAAAATACACGAGTATGAAAAATTTCACAAAATTTACACCCAATGATTTTCGTCCTTGGACACACACACATGCAGAGAGGTACACTCGTTATTACTCGAGGGATGAGTCCCAAAAAAAAATAATTGGCAGTTGGGCAATAAAGTATTTTCCACTTAAAATACAACCGGAAGCAATTAAAAAAAAAAAGAAATTACGAAAAAAAAAATTGAATTGACATTGAGAATTACTATTCTTTCAAAATTAAGAAGACTCGTGCAATAAAAGGGGGACATGTTTTTTTTTCCTAATCTCTCAAAAACACCATTAATGCTCGTTTTACCTAAATTTCACCACATATAATTATCGTGAATAAAGGGGGGGGGGGGGGGGGGGAAGACAAAAACCGTTTGCTTGAAGAGTCAACGGAAGTGTGTTGACAAAACGTGAATTGTCCAAGTGGATAACGCGCCCCATCACATTCCCAACAATGTGCCCAATGTCATTGGCTGAACGAAACGAAGAGACAGAGAGGAGAGAAAGAAAAGAAAAAAAGAGGAAAAAAAGGAGAAAAAAAAATCATAAAGACGAACCCATCATGTATATATAATGGTATGTGGATTTAGCCTGGTGTTTTATCCCATACGTGGAAACGATTCGAGGTAAACTAAAGTGGATGCCATGCTCATGCGAGTATATCAGACGAGTGTAGGCACATACAACTGATGTACAAACGCACAAGTGACCCACTTGAGGTAGAGGCATGCCACTCGTACACACAGCATTCAAGAAGGCGAGAAGCGAAATCTTCAAGTGCATGAACACACATACACATATACATAAATAAACATACACATTCATATACACATACAGAGAAAGATGACTACTATCTAACGAGTCTCATCTTTCATTTAATTCTTTTTTTTTTTTCCTTCATTTTCTTTCATTTTGCACTTTATCTGCTGTAAATAATCGGCAGATATCCTCACGCTTTTAATGTAAACTCAATTGACTAGTCACGTCAATACGTATTTCCATTAACTGATAAATTACGAATTATTGTGATACTGAAGTGTCACAATTTTGTTTGTTATTTTATTGGAATGAAACTTCGCAGTACTGGTGAGAATTTTCATGATAAATTTGATATTAATGAGAATTAATGCATGATAAAATTGGATTTTATTGGCTTGGCTTTAATTCAACAAAAGGCGGTGGATTTTTTTTTTCTTTTTCTTTTAGTTTATGTGCGTTTGTTATAGCTTTCACCAATCTCGTGAATTAGGAGTGAAGAAAGTCGGAAATTCGTTGCGCTTGAAACTACGAAAATACTAATTTCATGTCAAATATTATTCAAACAATTTATCAATTAAATTACATTGTTTTATTTATTATTTTTAATTAATTATGATGATTTAAAGCGTCTTCTCACTTTATAATTTTCAAAAAAATGGATTTTTTTATTATTATTACGCTATTTTAGATGAATATGAATAATATGGAGAAGTAGAAGTTGTACATTATGGTGCAGGCATCACTAATTAAGTCCAGGTGAGATTTTTTCACGTTATTCCATTAATAAAAACCTTTAAACGCGTTTTTCTTGAAACAAAGTTTTTTGATGGTTTGTTTTGATGAAATCTTTGGAACTAGGGTGAGTGGTCCAGTGGTCGAACCAATAAGACTCGTCCGACACCAGTGATCGAACATAAAAAATTCAATAATTACTAATAAATTGAACAGTTTTTTAGACTCTTATATGAGTTGATGAACATTATATTTTGTTTCGAAAATTAGAAAAACGATATTTCGCTGGATTATCAATTTTTTTTCCACGATAAATATGATAAATATGTTAAATAGCTTGATTACTGGTCAGCTCACTCTACTGAAACGATCCTCATGAAATTTTAACCACATATTCTTTGCAACTATAGCTATAGTACATATTATGGATTTTTCGAAATTTCGATATTCACCATTTTTTTTTACCAAAAACCCGTTTTCCATTGTTTTTCCGAAAAATGTCCTCCATTTTGTAATTTTTATCAAGCAGGTATCAAAAATCGTATGATATCTGCGATAGCCATTAACATACTGAATCTACAACCGTTCGAGTTTTTTGTTTCATGCTAAGAAAAAAAATAGTAGTAAAAATGACGAAATTAATTATTGCAATAGTTCTTAACAAATATTTTTTAAAGTGATTAAGAATTTGTTAAATTTGGTAAATTTATTCAAATCGAGAAAAATGTCAACTTTTTGAAACTTATATTCGTTTGGAATTATATATTTCGTTAAAACAAAAAATTAATTAGTTGTTGAAAAAAATGATTTCTTGAGGATTATTAAAACAATTTATTTCTTGATTTTTTTACTTTTTCTTCTTTTCAGCACAGATGATCCATCTTCGTGATTGCATCAACAGCGCAGACCTACAATTTCTTTAGGACATTTTTTCAATTACAATTTTTCAATCACTATAGATAGTGATTCAAATCAATGAAAATATTTTTTTTATATGCATTCCGAAAATGCTTTTATTAAGTGTAACAATTTTCATAAAAATAATTACGAAGTAGTTTTCCGAAGCCTTTTCCACTTTAAACGAATTTTAGTCGTGCCATGAAGGTGCAGGGTTCATTTAGAACCAATAACTAATAGGGAAATAAGAAAACTCAGAACAAATAAAAATTTCTAGCAGAGCATGTCGTGTTACGATTTTTTTTGGCAAAGGAGTCATAAATACACAATTCACCTTTTGTTTTTCTGGACAAAATGTATTTTGTAAACCTGTATTCTGGCTTATTTATTTATTTACGCAATTCTGCATTTTTCATCATTTGTATATTCGTATATAAATTTTATATAATTTCCTCACTTTTTCTTCAATTCATAAACAAAATAATAGAAGATTTGATTTATTAACATTAAATAACGAGTTTATTGAAAGTTTTATCAAGCTGCATTTCACCACTTTTAGTGATATTACTCAATCTCTCCCATGATTTGACTTAGCCCATTCATATCACAGTTATTTGGCCTCTAGTATTTAACCTCAGTCTTCAGTGATTGTCTTATTCTCTAAATATCTCAAAACTTCTCTTTTAAACTTCGAATAACTACTATCATAAATGTCTAATACAGATGACACTTCGTTCACTAGATTATAACACAATAAACGTTAAAAGAAATTTCAAAAAATTCATATTAATATCTATAATATACGTCTATCAAAAAAATTCATGAAAATAGCCTTTATTCAGTGTCTAAAGTAAGAAGACGTCTTAAATTATTCATATGGGAGTACATGAATTTTTCGATCCTTCTACACTCTTCAAAAGCTTCTGCAGAAGCAGGATGAGCTACTTGAAAAATTACAATTATTTTTAATAATAGAAAATCATGTGTAATTATCACAATTCTTTGTGTGTTCACTAAACTTTCACCAAATTAAAAAAAAAAAAAATCAAGTTGACGCGAAGTTATAACTTCGTAAGACACAGCTGTTGCATACTATCGTATTAGATAGGGCTGCTTATGAAGTGGCTTTCGCTTTCGAAATCATAATGCACCTCTTCTCAAGGCATCCAACACTCGATTCATATAAAAATAATGAAGAAAAAAAATAATAATAATTCATTTTTGCTTCCGAATGGAAGCTTTGTTTTCGCAATTTTTTTCGAAATGCCAATTTTTGTTGGAAACGACTCAAAATGATCCGAAACGTCGAGCAATCATAATGCGAAAAAAAGTAGACATGTATGTATGTGTGTCTGTATGTACGACTTTACGACTCTCTATTACTCGAGAACGGTGAGAGATCAAAATCTAAAATTTTGGCAAGATATCAGTTTTGATGAAGTGTATGTCCCATAAAAATTTCAGCAAGATCGGTCCAATGGTTCCTGAGATATAGCAATTTTTTAAAAATCGTATTTTTCAAAATTTCTCAATTTGCGTGAGACGAATTCCGTTCAAAATTTTACTCAAGATTCGCAACCATGATATCTAGCTTTTGGCGAATTTTTATGAATTTAATACCATTATTCTATTAGTTATTAATTTTTTTGTGATTTTTTTCGAAAACTCGGTTTTACGACCATAGCTCAATGAATAATTGACTTAAAAACTTCAAATTTTTACTGTATATGTAGTTTCTGATGAAGATGGTTGGGATTGGATCTGAGGCGTATAGGCTGAACGGTTCTCGAGATATTTTAAATTGAAGTTTTTCCGAAAATAGGCTGTATCTTCCAAACTACTTATCCGATTTCATCGGGACGGAGCTCAAAAGATTCGTCTTCATGAGCTGAACAAACCCTCAATTTTTCGAATTTTTAGATGAAGTTCTCCACTTATTATATTGAAAAATGTATTTTTTTCTCAACATTTCCAAAAAAAATCCAAAAAATGCAATTTTTCTCGATTTTTTTGAATGGACACCCCTATTTCTTATTTGGTTTTCTGAAAGAACACATTTTTCTCTTTCAAATAAGCCCCTACTCACCTCCGTAGGACAATCAGAAACTGTATCCAAAAGGGAACATTCAATGTGAAAAAGTGATTTTCTATACAAAATTTTGTATAATTTGGAAATGATTGAATTTAATAAATCCCAATCATTGTATCTTATATTTTAATGCATTACAACACGAACAGAAGGAGAGATATTAGCGAAAATTCAGAGAGAACCATTCGGAAGCATTCTGCTAATTCATTAGCAGAAATTGAAAGGAAGAAATAGTGATTTAAAGGATAACGTCGAAGGAATACCGACTAACGCAGCGACGAACTGCGCCTGCTTGTTTTTGTTAATTCTTCTACTTGGATTACGTAAAAAAAAAGTGACGAAATTCCGGGTAATTTTTTTAATTTACTCTCTAATTTGCTCTTCAAATCTCTCCACTTCCTCTTTAAACTAAACTTCAAGGTGGCCACAATTTACTTCGCATGAAAAAAACATGCTTTTCTTCTCATCAACGCTTCTTTTTCCTTTTTTCTTTTTAAGTTCCGACAGAAATTGAGGAACAAAAATACATCTCACTTCTGGTAAATGGAGCGAGATAAAAAAAAATTCTTCTTCCATTATGTCTCTTCTCTTTATTTATTTCTTTTCCTATTTTCTCACTTCTTCTAACTCTGAAAATCATTATTTCCCTGTCATTTACGAATTGAACGGAAAAAAATTATATCGAGGGTTTCACCTCACAATTGCGCACAAAGTTGATGAACTACTGCCATTAAAGAAGTCATCTTCCCCCCTCCCTCCCCCCCCCCCTTCTTCTCTCTCTTCATCTTCTCACTTCCCGTGGGAAACATTAAATATTACTTTTTTTTTTTTTTACTCAATAAGCGGAAAATTTAAATGAAGAAAAAAGTTCATTAATTCCACTCCATGATAGTCTTATAATTTCCAAGAAATTATTTTTATTAAAAAAAAAAATGAAAAAAGAAAGAAGCGTAATTCAGTAAATTACAAATAACCGTTAGCAAAAATTTTTTTTGGATTTCCCCAGCCCCGGTGACCTTGAATACCTTCCCTCCCCCATGGAATTCACCATAATATCGAAACAGAAAATGGTAATAAAGAAGAAGAAGGGAAACAGCAGCAAAATTAAAAGAAAAAAAATTAAATGTAAAAAAATAATGAGAAGAAGTTGAGTGTCGAAAGACTGGAGAACAGCTCGACTGTGACGGGGCGCCGTGTGGTGGCTTTCGTCGATGTGTCTCAACGGGGGACCCCCATAGGCAATGTGCAGAGGAAGGAATGGAGAAGCCAAATGCAAGTAGTGGTAGAAATACACTGCACAGTGGAATACTCGTGCGTTCTCTGGTCAGTACCTTCAGTGGCGTTATGCCGGTTGGAAAGACCGCATTTGAAACACTCTTAAAGAAACTTGTTAATATTCAATGAAAAAAAAAATAAGTTTCATAATCTTTAATATCTTCTTGGCATTAGCAAGGAAAATTTTTTTATTTATTTTTTCAAATACTAAAATTATTTTGTTTTTAAAAAATTCAAAAATGTCGTGCACTTCATTACCCTCGTGTCTGCGCGAATTGTGCAATTTGATGCGAGTGCAATAAAAACGAAAAACAAAAAAAATTTAGTGTCAATGTGTTTCAGGAGTGCAAATTAATTCCTGTGTGCAATTAGTTATCTCCACTTTTTTTCTCTCAAATCCCTTGAATCATCGCAAATTTCATTTAAAAAATAATTTAAAAAAAAAAAAAAATCTGTAATGAATTTTATAAAAGGAATGAAACGATTAAGCTGAAGTGGATTCCGCACACGCATATGGGGTATGTCAATAAAATTTAATAATTTCACGTGTTTTTTTTTTTACTTTATTTTGCAGCTTCTTCCAAGAAGAAGCGCAAATGAGAGAAAAAGAAATATTGAGGAAGAGATGGAGAAGGGAGGGGGGGGGGGAGGAGGAAGAAATGAAGAATTGTGTTGTACAGTGTTTTGAGGTGGTATCGGCGCGCAAATATGTGTCACTTTTTACGAGAGGCACCGGATTGCGGTGGCCGTTTGCGGTGGCCGTGGCCTCGAGAAACCCCTCCGTGATGAGAAAGATAGCTGAACAAAATGCAACTCCATCCACCATCTCTATCATTCGTTGCACATTGCGTTGTGTGTGTCACCAATGTGAGATGTGCGTTCAAGTGAGAGATACGAATTGAATGCAAGAGAGAGAGAGAGAGAGAGAAATGAGGAGAAAAAAAATCTGTAGAATGAAGGAGAAAAGAAAAGAAAAGAAAAATGAAATACACGGGCATGGTGTACATGCCTGCGAAAGAGACCACGACCGGCCCAGTTTTCATCCGCGCGATTCCACAGGCCCGTTTTTTTTTTTTTTTTCTTATCGTTTATTCTTTTTCTTATCGCTCACAACAAATGGCCCCACATCGCGGCAAGCCTGATTTCCACGGGGAAAAAAAAAAGAAATTTGGAACGTCAATTTTATCCCGAGGGAATGCGCTTTTTTTTCCATGTTAATTCACTCATTTTCTCACTATTTCGTGGAGTTCTCGGTCAGGTGCAGTCTTGCGAGACGCGCGAATAAATAATGCACAAACACATGGAAAGATTGATCAGGTTAGTTAACGTGTGTTTATCGCACCAAATTCAAAACTACGAAAATGTAATACACAACCTCCCCCCTCCTCCCAATATGAAAACTCTACAGAACTGCATTTCTCACAAGTTACCTCTTTGTGTGTGCGTATATATATATATATATATATATATATATATATTATATAAATGTGTGTGTGTGTGTGTCGGATAAAATCCCGGCACCGAGATCCGCACGCGCGCATAACCCCTCTCGCTTTTCCCGTTATATTTCTCCAGTACAAACCGCGCCCGTAAAACCTACGGTGTGTTGTCCGTAATGCCGCACGTACTAAGTAGCCGACACATAAGGGGAAAAGCCTCAACTGTTAGATGTTTTGTTGGGTATATTGGCCCCGGCTATGAACAAGTGCAATGCGCACAGGAGTAACCCCGTATATATATAGATATATAAGCAAAAAATGATTTTTTATGATTTTCTGATTATTTTTCCTTTTCACTCGATTCTTATCCTGAAGATGAAAATTATATTTAATAAATCAGGGATCATTAAATAATTCAGTATAATCAACTGGCAGATTGAATCACGCGGTTAATAAATACGTAGAATAATTAGATACGTGAGGAGGAAGGGGCGGGGGGGGTGGAGGAAGGATTAGAGGGTATTGAGCTGTCTCTCTGTGTGTTAAACATTATACGTTATTATCTTAAGGTAGAATCTAATTGCAATTATGTCAATTTGTTACTCGACAAATTGTCATATGTGATATATACGGTAATTGCATCAGGGAAGGGGGGGGGGGGGGGGAGAGGAGAGAGGATGGGAAAGTCTTGTTTTTAAGAAGCATAAAGATTTATGAATATTTGTTTTTTTCCTTTTTTCATTTTAAAATAAAAATTATCGAGTAATTAAAGTTTGTAAATAATTACCTATGGGGTGGAATATAATGAGGGGGGGATTTTCTACTTTTAGTGGTTACGTTGGGTATTTGGTCAGGCCTCAATTTCAATTGAATTCCCGTGGTTTTGATCACTCAATCTTTCTTACTCCGCCCCCCTTCTTTTTCCCCGCAAAAAAAAAACCACCAGATCGAAAACCACAACGGCAATTGACTTCGTCTCCAATATGTATTTTATCCATTCTTCCTCCTCTTCAATCATTCCACCCCCTTTTTTTTCGTTTTTGTTCCACTTTTTTTTGAAATTTTTTTTTTTTTTACTGATGATCATGTATTTTATTTTTTTTCTCAATCTCTCATTCTTGTATACTGTCGTCCAAATTTTTTTTATTATTCACGCCCCCTAAATTATTATTCGTCTCTAGAGGGCTAAATTTCAATGGAGTCAGTGAAGATGGAGAGATTTGGAGGCAATGTTACTTTTGTGTGTGTGTGTGTGTGTGTGTGTTTGGCTCAACGGCCTTAAATCTCATAACCGTTCAATTTGATCTCGAGCCCGACTGCCCGAGTCAGCGGCCTCCAGTCTTCTCCCTCTCTTCATCTCCCCCTCCCCCCCCTCTCGCTTAACTCTATCGAGGCCCCACCGCTCTCATTTCACCACGTGACATACGCGCTCTTGCCCGAAGGATGTTTATAGCACGTGGTAGTTACGATGACAGTAAAAATCGAGGAATTATTTTTATTCTCTCCATTTCGTTTTTTTTCTTTTTTTTTTTACATTGGATAATCTAGGAGTGAAGAGGTAAAACATGAGGAGTCGCTTTTTTTTGGGGGGGGGGGGGGGGGGATTTGTTCTGTGAGAATATCTCGGAAACTAATGGAGATACGCCTTTTTTGTCATCATCTATTAAAGTAGAAAATTATACATTATTTACCGAAAAATGAAAAAAAATATTAACTTTAAAAAAAAAAAATGTGAAGTTTTTAAATTGATTCTATTTTGTCATCATTTTTTTTAGAAATTGGGTGGAGTCTGAGCGAGATACAGCGATTTTCCTAGACTGAGAACAAAACAAGCAGTGAAAACAAGCAAATATTGATACCATTGGTCTTGAGCAAATTTTTTTATTCAGAATAATTCAAAAAATATTTGAATTTACTGAATTTCGTTAATTCAAACAGATTAACTATTCAAATTAACTAAATTCAGTAAATTCAAAAACTTTTTATAATTATCCTGAAATAAATATTTGCTTAGGATTTAAATGATATTAATATTTAATTGTTTTTATCACTTTTTTTTTGTCTCAGTGTAAAAACCTTTCTTCATAGCTCTTAAAATTTTTTACAAAAAAAAAGATGATATGAAAATTGCTCTATCTCGCTAAAATTTCAAAATCTCAAAAATTTCATGGTGACATAAAATCGGTTTTCCTGAAAATTTCATAGTCTCACAAATGAACATTTTCTTATGATCCTGGAAATAGCAGTTATCTGACAATTTTTAGCTTCTCTTTTCTTTTATAATAAATTATTTCCAAAAAAATGAAAAAATATGCACACGTAAATAATCCGAAAAACAATGAGTGCGTATTTTTGAACAGATTTTTTTTTCAAATAATTTATTCGCTCAAAAAAATCAAAAAAATTATCCAGTGTGTTCTAATTTCATTATCATTTTTTTTTTTAATTGAAAATATCTCGAAAATAAAATTGCCTTTTGCATTAAAAATTACTAAAAAAAATTGATTCATCCTATTTTACCTCCAATCTGCTCCATTTTATTAAGTAATTTCCGTCAACTCTGAAAAAAAATAAAAAAATAAATCCAACAATTTCAGAAAAATAATCTAGGGTCACACGACCAATGGATGGACACTGACCAAAAGATGGACGGTTTCTATTATCGAGGATTTTCTTAAATAAATGGATGATTTTTATACTTTTCATGTCAATTCCTGATTATTACAATCATGAAGATTTATAAACTATTTATTACATAGCGATTGGTCGAAATTTGAAATCATACCACTGCAAATATGCAACTGTCCATCTATTGGGGGTTTAAGTTATTTTCCAGTTTTTCTTTGATTATATCTGCATTATTCAAGTTTAATTGATTTTTAGTCCATTCACTGTATATTTTTCTGTACATCATTTTTTCTGCGACTTTTTAACGTGATTTGCCTATTTCATATGAATTAATAAAGTCTAATATTTCCGTAACCGTCCATCTATTGGTCATGTTATCCTACTTCCCCCACTAATTTTAAATTTTTTATTTTTTTAATTTTTTCCAAATTCCCAACCATTTTAGGAACCAGGATGCGGTGGATCGGTTACGTGGCCACGATAATCTGGTGGTCGAGCGTCACCAGGTCTCTGAGCACGTTGAATCGAGGTCACAGTCAGTATTATAATTTTCCTTTTTTTTTCAGTAGTATAGTAGTATTAGAAAAAAAAACAGAACAATAATAATTCATAAGAAGAAAAGCCCTGAGTTCCATAAAGCCACTGTGATAGCCATTGGACCACCCAAAACGTTTCGAGAGTAATAATAGAAACGGAGAAAGCTATAAATAATAATAATAATAGTATAAATAACAACAATAATAAAAAAAATAATTGAAGGATGAGAGTGCAGTATGGCTCAGACAGATGAGTCATTCTGTCTGTGTTCTGTAGGCTCGAAAATATAATTTCAGGCATTAAGAAAAAGAATTTCTAAACGACATAAAAAAAATAAAGAAAAAAAAATAATTAAAATGATCACCAAGTCGTGAAGTTCCTGTACTTCAAATGATTCATTAAAGAATATATTTTCGAGGTGAAAAATATAATTTTGGTATTTAAATCTAAGTCATGAAAAATTTCATTGAATGTGATGAAACAGGAAAAGTACTTTTTTTTCAACTCCTCATTTTTTAGAAATATCTCGAAAATTAAACGCGATAGGAAAATTGACGCTTTTTGTAGCTTTTAAAATTCTCTCCAGAAAAAGTTTTCCACATAAATTTCACTATTTCGCTTAGTTTCTGAGATATTTTTTATAAAATCACTGAATTCTTTTTGTGACTTTCCGATAATAATTTCGAGCTATAAAATAAGTTCAAAGGTCTTTTTTTTGAACATTTGAATAATTTAGTTGCGAAGACGTAAAACAACAGTCGCTTTTTTTCTTGGAATATCTCGGAAAATGACGGTGATACGCCGTTTTTGCCCTAATCTGTCTTCGCTTTTGAGAACAGCCAAAGGATTAGTACAACAAGGGCGTATCTCCATTATTTTCCAAGATTTAAGAAAAATGACTTTCATTCCGTCACCAGTTTAAAAAAAATATAATTTTGATGTTTAACTATAAATTATGAGAAATTTTCGTTGAATTTAATGAAACAGTACCATAATGGACCCGGTTACCGGACGGGTTCCGGTTTCCGGACGCAGCAACAAAACATACTAATAATTAATATTCAAGTAGAAAAATCTAGTTTTCCAATACTTGCAGAATGTTAAAATAAAAAAACAAGTAAATTGTTTGATTCATTTGATTGAAATTTTTTATCATTTCAATAATTTAATTCTAACTTGTCCGAGAATCGGTACGATTGCCTTTACCGTCCGATAACTGGTGCCTTCACGGTAAAAGTCAACTTTTTTCAGCTCTTCATTTTTTAAAAACATCTCTTAAATCAAGTGAGATAGGAAAATTTTTGTAGACATTTTTATGTTGCCCTTAAAATTACCTACAAAAGATGATCCTACAAAAATCACGCTATGTCGCTCGATTTCCTAGTCTTAAAAAAAATCACAGAATTTTTCTCGTAACTATTTAATGATAATTACAGGCTACAAAATAAGTCCAAAGCCCTGTCGTGCACCTGGTCAAAGTATTGGTGGCAATCAACAGGGTACATGCATGTTTGTCTGGGACTGCATAAATTCAGAGGGTACACCCGTGGGTGTATGCGTTGATTCATTTATGTTTGGTAGTTGTTGTGTCCATAAAAATGATACAACAACAACAACAACTGTCCCAACACCACCACCCCCACCAACAACAACAGAAGCCCCAAGTACGACAAGAGAATACTCAACAAATGATTATTCATCAACGATATTGACAATCGAACCATCGAGATTATCCGATAAAATTTTAATTATTGATAAATCAACGATAATTCCATTGAGACCAATTTACTCATCTATCCACACAAATAGGCCGAAGAGGCCAATTAATGAATATCAATTGTCACCAGCCAGATTGCCAGACGATGGCAAAAATCAAATGGCTGACGATGAAAATAATAATGATAATAACAACAAACGTATGAGACCAGGTGGAAATTATCATCATCATGATAAAAAACCAGAGAAATCTGAATTTCACAGTGTACCACCACCCCCACCACCACCACCACCATTACCACCAATAAATAATAATAATTATAATAATAATTATCAGAGTGAAAAGGAGGAGGACAATGTAATAACAAATGTAAGTAAAAATTTTAACGAAATATATAAAAATAATTTCATTCAAAATTCAGAATTAGACGAAAATATGAAGAAATCCTTTTTTGTAGCGAAATGTTAAAAAAAAACATCAAAATAAATTTGTGAATTCTGAAAAATTGCTAACATCGGAATAAAGCTGATTTTTGAAATATATGTGGGCCAAGAAAGGCTACCGGAGCAGGAGGGAATTTCGAACAAAAAATTGAAAATTTCTTTTTTAGTTATTTCGAAAATTCTGAAAAATTTCAAATATTGAAATAGAATTGATTTTTCTTTTAGTAGCACATATCTGCCAATTTTTTTAAATTTTTCCTTGAACAAATAGATTATTTCAAAAAATAATATTAAAAAAATCTACATTCATAGTTTTTTGAATATTTTCTAAATAATTTGATCTAAATAATTTATTTTTCAAAAGGAAGAGAAAACAAAAAATTCACATTAAATGTTCTGTATTTCCATTAGATTCCAAGATATTTAAAAAAAAGTCATCAACAAAAGTAATGACTCATTGTTAATTTCTGCAATAAAAATTGAAATGAATTCCAATTTTCTAATTTCATTTAATTTCTAAAACGTGGGATTATGAATAACGTTGTACTACTTTTTTTTCATAATTAAATCCATTGTTATTGATTAATGTCGAATTGACAGTGAAAAATGAGGATAAAAAAAAAGAAAACCATGTTCCCATTTCATTGAATCAATTTGAAACGGTAATTTCAATGGAGATTCAATTGTTTTCAATGTCAAGAGGATGAAAAAAAAAAAAGAAAAAAAGAACCCAGAAGATTGAATTCACTGAATCAAGAAACAGTATTGTCTACTTTACATACTGTGATGTATCGAACGATTGTGTCTGATTAATTTTTTTTTATTTTTATTTTTTTTTTCAAATAGGAGACAATTGGCGATAGACTAACTGCAGCAAGTTCGAATACAATACGTACAGAGAAGCCGCCTATTAGCTGGTTAGCAACGAATATACCAATAACATCAGGCGCCTACACGAGTATAAAAACACCGAGTTATTTAACTGGAACGATTTACACAAATTCAGCAGCATCAACTGAGACAAGGCCCAATTTCATATCAAAACCACACGAGCAGCATAAAAAACCAAGCAAATTGTGGACAACTACTAAGTCAACTTATCATCAGACTGATTACACGAGGTAAAATTTCCTACAACTACATTTTTTTTTTTTATATTATTTAACGTCGCGTTTTGACACCTTAGATTGGCGTATTTAACGACTGATCAAGACTTTTTGTACTGGTTAGATCTCACCAGTGTCACCGGCGGGGATTGAACCCGAGTCTACCGCGTGTGAATCATTCTACAACTACATTGAGAGAAATTTTGTCTACTAGTATGACTATTTCTTCAAAAGTTAAAATGAACTATTTTTAATTAATAATCACATCTAGAATTATAACTAGAACCAACAGTTTATAGTCATGTATACTATCTGATAGTTATACTTGATAAAAGTTAGTTTGTTTTTAATATATTCCCTGGAAAGTTCTTTTCTACTATATATAGTTTCACAGTTCAAAAAATGCTCTCAGTGTAGATCATAATGCGCGGACTTTGCGAATTGTGACTCAAATCTAGCCAATATTTATAAATGATCGTCTTAGGAACAAAGGGGCGTAAGTGCTGCGTATAAGCATAGTACTTACGCCTCTTTGTTTCTAAGGTGACGATGAGTTGTCATGAGTCATCATTTTTCAAAACTAATGAGGAAAGTTTTCTAATCTTTAGATAGATTATCTTTCTATCGTTCTGAGAGATATTTTAAATAATCCCGCGCAATTCGTGGTTCCCATTAACCAATGAAATTTAGGCATTACAGAATTGCGATTAAATATCGTGAAGTTTGATAAAAATCTCGCGATGTATTTTTTTAGAAATGGAAAAGATAGCCTTTGCTTACATGAACAGTTTACACGGATCATTGGAATGGACAGTAAGAGTTGTAATTTGCAACATGCAATTTCAATGATATAGTTACTTTTATTACAGTGCAATTTAATGAATGAAATTGAAAAGACATGGGAAAATAATTGAAAGAAAAAAACATTGAGTTCATTGATGAAGATTTATTAATATTGACTTTCACTTGCTTGATTAATTTCTAGGAAAATCATTACCGATCTTTATTTCCTTCAGCTTCAAGTTTCCCACGATAGGTCTTTGTATTGCTTGTTCACGCTCATTGTTTTCAGAATGAAAAATAAACGGAATTAGTGCTGATGAATCAATGAATATCCATAGATAATCGATTAAATTGAATATTTCAGTACAACGGAATCAACAGCGGGTAAAACAACCCATTGGCATGTAACAACGGAACCTGCATTTGTAACGAAACAAAAATATCCGAGTCATTTATCATCAAATCGGCCTGGTTATTCGGTTGTTCATTACTGGCCGGACAATAGCTGGACACAATCATCTAGTGATAAGCGTCCATCATGGACGAGTACGGATGATCGTGATGTTACGAATAATGACACGGAGAATACTAACAAAAAATATTCGGATAAGCAGCATCAGAGTTCAGAGGCAAATCAGGTGAGTTACTGTTTCTTGATGATTTTATGAGAATTTAAATGCCTAACCCTAGATGAATTACTCTGAGGCTGAATTTCTCTGAGCTAACTTGGGTTATCTTGACTTGAAGCAGTGGCTGCGGTTTAAGTGAGTTAACTTCCTCCTTCACAATACACAGTGTTAGGCGCTTATGGAAGGTATGACGTCATATGTAGGTTTTAACCGAACGGTTTTATCATTGTGCTCAAGCCCTAAACCACAGCCGCTGGTTCAAGTTAAGATAACCCAAGTTAGCATGGAGAAATTTGATTTGAGCGATCTAACGGCGGCTTTGGCTGGTTGATGAGGGATTCCCTGGCTTTATTTCGGCTGCGACGCTGCCGAATCCACTCTACACTGCCCGGGCGCGTTTACCGAGTTTTCGGCAACCTTGGTCACCGGAAACCTCCTAGCTTCTAGAATTTACTTTATTTCTTGATGCACTTTGCAGGATGTCAATCGAAAAGTATGATCATTTTTTGAACACTTCACTGAATAAAGTGAATTTTTTCGAGAATTCTTCGTTCAGCCGATTGATTATAGAAAAATAAGAGTAGTGGAACACTACTAGTAGGGGAATCTCTCGTAAGGATTTTATGCTTAGATTTGAAGAGTTTTATCGAAAAAGATAATATTTATACAGTTTAGCGAATGACAGATTACTTAGACCCAGCCCATAAGCTTTTGCATACATATTTAACAGATTGTCACCTGAGAAACAAAATGGCGTAAGTGCTGTACATAAGCATAGCACTTATGCCACTTTGTTTCTGAGTTGACGAGATGATTTTGAGTTTATTACAAATAACAGTGAGAATTTTTTCTGAATGTTTAATTAGGGAAAAGGAGTTTTATTTAAAAATGAAACTCTAAATTCCTTCATAAGGTGGCAAATTAAAGTTCAAAAATGATACATGTATTATTTTGGGAATATCTCGATGTAGTTTTGGAGCTTTTATCAAAGGATCTTTCTTGCATCTTATTGAATTTTCTACAAAAAAGCTACAAAATTTTCGCTATCTCATTTAGTTTCCGAAAGAACTCGAATGATTTTTCCTCAATCGTTGAATTAAAAAAAAAACTTATTATTCTCATCCTCAATTTTCTCCTTCTATCTTAAGCTATAAAATCTCCTACTTTATATATTAGCACATGATTAAATTCACTGAACGCTTTCTCAAAAGATCCGTTTTCACCACCATATTTAGAACAAACCAGTAGATTATGGCAAACCTCATTACATCCCGTCAAGTCATTACATTACAACTGCGGATGTTGGATCACTGTCAAGGCCAAAGCCAACAAGAAGAAGAACACCACAGCCGCCAAGAATTGTTGCAACAACTAATTATCCACCCAGTAATTACGAGTCATCAACATTACTGCCAACAACGACTATGCGAACAACTGTATCGACCCTGAGGACGACTATTCCAATACCAACGACTCTCTCAACGACTTCACCACCACCACCAACAACAATAACAACAACAACAACAACAACAACAACAGTAGTATCGCCATCATCAACAAGTGAAATTCCAACAACAAGGAAAAATCAGTTGGGTTCAATGCCAACAGTATCAGCAGTAACAATTAATTCTGATAATGGCAAAGAACCGGGACAGTGCGGTGTTCCGCCATTATTTCCACGTCCAGAGACACGAATTGTCGGTGGAAAAGATGCACCATTTGGTAGATGGCCATGGCAGGTATCAGTACGTAGAACATCATTCTTTGGTTTTTCAAGTACACACAGATGTGGCGGTGCTGTATTAAATGAAAACTGGATTGCAACTGCTGGACACTGTGTCGACGAGTGAGTAGAAATAAATTCTCTTTATATATATTTTTTAAATGCTACAAATAAGGAAATGAAAGAGTTTTGTTTCGCAATGACATTTGCAATAAAACAAGTAAATAACAAGTAAAGAGAGAAATTCGTTTGAGTTTCATCCAATTCATTATTTTTTTTTCTTTTTTTTATTTCTCTACATTATTTCATTATTCTTCCTATTTCTTGTTTTCTTCTGTTTCATTTTCAGTTTACTGACCTCACAGATTAGAATCCGGGTTGGTGATTACGATTTCTCATCTGTTCAAGAACGTTTACCTTATGTAGAAAGAGGTATTGCTAAGAAGGTCGTACATCCCAAATACAATTTCTTTACTTACGAATACGATCTTGCATTAGTTAGACTTGAGAGTTCACTTGTTTTTGCACCACACATATCGCCAATATGTTTACCAGCTACTGATGATTATCTTGTTGGTGAGAATGCTACTGTTACTGGATGGGGAAGATTGAGCGAGGGTGGTACATTGCCATCTGTACTGCAAGAAGTGAGTAATTGTGCTATTTTTTTTTTATAATTCAGTGAAATATAAGATTATGTGATATTTTTGGGATTATTTTGTAATGTATTGGAGATAGGAAAATTTTTGGAAACATATTTTTTCATTGGAGTTTTGAACTTTCTCTACAAAAAAAGAGTCATTACGAAAAATTTTCTATCACCAACGGATTGCGAGTTAATCAACGAATAACTATAACTCATCTTTTTATTCATTTCTTCATTAATTAACTTCTTTGAATCATTCTTTATTACCCTTTTTAATTTTCTACATCTTCATTCTCTGTTCAGGTTTCCGTTCCTATTGTGAGTAATGACAGATGTAAATCAATGTTTTTACGAGCAGGAAGACATGAATTCATACCTGATATATTTCTTTGTGCTGGTTATGAGAATGGAGGACAAGATTCTTGCCAGGTAAATTGCATTAAATTAATGGATTCATTCAAATTTTTTTTTTTTTCTGAATATTTCGAAATCAAAGAGCGGTACGGAATTTTTTGCAAAGAGCTTTTCTGGAGGTTTTTAACAAAAATTCCGTACCTCTAAAATGACTGAAAAATTAATGTTAAGATAGTATCCCAGAGTATAGTTTATAAAACAGAAAAAATGAGGATTTGGAGATTAGTTTAATTTAGCGATTAGCGCTTTAATTTACCCGAAAAAGTGATTAAACTATTCGAAAGTCATATCGTCAGCTTGTGGATATAATTTTTTTTTGTTTTTCGATTTTTTTTACATTACTAATCTCCTAGCACATACATGAGATAGAGAGAGAGGGGCGAATAGTTACGACTACCTTCAAATTAAAATTTCTTAATGACTATACGGTGAATTGAATATTTTTTTCTTCTATTATTTATTTAAAATGCTGTTCTCTTTACCAATAGTTTTTAAATGATAGGTCAACTGTGTGGTTTTTTTTTTATCAATCTCGTTATTTTTGTCCGATTTAGGGCGTTTTACCCCCACCACCGCTATTTTCCGTAACTTTAATAATTCATATGTCATAAACTATGCGGACAGAAACTATAAAAAAAATTCAGAAAAATGTGAACAAAAATGTAATCTTCGATACGGCATCGAAAAAATAAGGGGTTAATTGTACTCGGATTTGCTCGTATACTATCTCCTTTAACAAAAATTCCATGAATTTCTTTTCGCAGGGTGACTCTGGTGGTCCTCTTCAAGTACGTGGTAAAGATGGTCGTTACTTCCTCGCTGGAATAATATCCTGGGGTATCGGCTGTGCCGAGGCTAATCTACCAGGTGTTTGCACGAGGATATCCAAGTTCGTTCCATGGATACTGAAGAATGTTACTTGAAGCTGATGAAAAATTGAATAAAAAGAAACGATATCTAATGCTGATTATTATCCCTCAGCTGTATAGAAATTTGTTATTAAATTTTTTTTTTTTACAAGAAAAAGAGATAAAATCTTTTTAAACAATGAAAATAGAGAGATAGAAAATGGTGACACATCAGAGACAAAATATGCATTTTGAATAGAATATATTTTTAGCATTTAATGATCGAATGATGGAAATAAAGAGAGTAAACACGATGAATCATAATATATTCGCCGTAGATTTTAAGAAACAATTTTTTTTTTTATTCTGTTAATATTATGGTTTCTGAAAGTGTATTCGCGCATGAATGTATTTGTTTTTTTGCATCGAGTGAACACGTGAATGAACGCCAAAGCTAGTGAGAACAAGAGGGAGAATAATTTCTTCCAATACTTTTCTTTTTTTTTTTTTCATGTGACGTGGATAAAGTTGTTCTCCCTATGGATTCCACGAGGTTGCCGATATCTTGCCTCCTCGATTACTTCTCCCGTTCTTGTATACAAATAATGCTACAAAACAGCAACAAATAGCCAATATAAATATATTAGTTTGTTAATAATTTTCTTATGGTCTTGAAATAAAAAAAAAACATGTGCATACTTGATTTTCAGATTTTTTTTTCTTTTTACGTCTATTATGTGGCCTCTATTATTCAGAGAATCCTGGAGTTCAGGGGATCGTCGATGCGTCCTGCAATCAGTGCACATGATGTCTCCGTGTCCACAATGAAAAATACGAAAGGACGATCTACAGCGAATGGTATCGGCTCTTGGGTGTGCAGGTAATTTCCTAATAATGATGGGAATGAATAATTAATTTGAGAATTAAAATTGACTTTTTTTTCTTCTATTTTCAAGCGCGGATCTGATGGATTAAGGTAGCATCTCAGAGTACAGTCGATAAAACAGGAAGATTAGAATTTGGAGGTCACTTTCCAATTAATTTCTGATAATTCGAGGAAAAGTGCTTCAATTTACCCGAAAAAGTGATTAAACTATTCAAAAGTCATATCTTCAGCTTGTGAATGTAATTTTTTTTTGGTTTCTCGAATTTTTTTTACATTGCTAATCACCTATCACATGCATCAGATAGAGAGAGAGGCAAATAGTTACGACTACCTTCTAATTAAAATTTCTCAATAACTATACGGAGAATTAAATATTTTTTTCTTCTATTATTTCGTTAAAATACTGTTTTTTTCGTCAATTGTTTTTAAATAATGGGTCAACTGTATAGATTTTCAGCAATTTCGTTATTTCTGTCCGATTTAGGGTGTTTCATACCCACCACCGCTATTTTCAGTAACTTTGATAATTCATATCCCATAAACTACTCGGGCAAAAATTATGAAAAAATTCAGAAAAATGTAAAAAAATATCATCTTCGATACGGGATTGAAAAAATAAGGGATTAACTGTACTCAAGTTCGTTTAGGATACTCCCTTAATGTGTCCAAAATGGAGTCAAACTGTTCAAATTTTATTTCATGTTTTTAAAAAAATATTCCATTTCAATGATAAATGCCTTGCATACTATTCATTCTCTTCTAATTATATTATTTCTAATTAATATCTCAATTCAATTTGTCAAATTTTGAATAGGGGGTTTTTTCCGGGAAATTTTTTTCAGGGAGCATACTTGAAAGGGGCTTTTTTTCCGGGAGATTTTCTCCGGGGGATTATTGTAGGGGGGCAAAACCCCTAGAACCACTTTATTTGACTCATGTGCAGTGATTAAACCTCCTTAAAACCGTAGCTCTAATTGAAATACAGATTCAATGCCGTGCTAATGACCGATAGGTGTCGAAACAGCCCCTGAGAATTTTCTAATTAAAATAATAAACACAAAATATACCAAACAAATTACACTAAGAGGATTAACTTGTCCTCGTAACGCTTTTTGCATAAGACAAGGTCTTCCTACTTCATATCTTAGGCATTCGTCTGAGATTGTGACTCAGTCACACAGGATATCGACCGTTAAATCCCAGTGTTTTCTGTTATTTTTTTTCTTCTCTAACTTCTTTTCTCCTCTTTTACGACAATACTGAGAAAATTCTTTGAATCGTGGCAAATTACGTGAAAACAATGACAAGTTGCTGAATCAGTAGTGAAATTGCAGAAAAAAATTGATCTACAAAATCACGTGCAGCTTACATTGAGAATATCTCCAAAAGTCTGAGATTTTGGGAAAAATGTTACGAAACATTTTCCATAGAAAATCCAATTTTCTACAATGATAGTCTCTTCATATTTGTCTTCAAATCCACTCATTCCGAAATTATTTACAGAAGAATCTCAAATTACCCCAAAATAAATTTGAGAATTTGAAAAAATTCTCAAATAGGTAAAATATAACTGTTTTTAGAGAAATAATTTGTACAAAGGAAAAGCGTCGTAATTTAATCTGAGAAAATTTTTAGAAAAATTAAATAAGCGAATGGGGTAACACGACCAATAGATAGATGGCTGAGGAAAAGTTGAGGTTTATCGGAGCGTATAAAATAGGCGAATCACGTAGAGAAACTGCAGAAGGGAGCGATGCATACAAAAATATATAACGAAAAGTTAAAAATCAATGGAACTTGAGTAATGAAGAAATAATTAATGAAAACATGGAAAAAACTGGAATATACCCAGAACCCCCAATAAATAAATAGTAGCATATTTACAGCGCCATAATTATAAATTTTGATCAACCGGTATGTAATCGAAAGCGCATGAATCTATATGAGTGTTATAATCAGAAATTAAAGAGAAAAGTCTAAGAAATCATTCAATTATTTCCATAACTCTAAATGAATAAAAAAAACCGTCTATCTTTTGGTCGGTGTCTAGCTATTGATCATGTTACTCTATAATTGATTTTTTTTATCTTGTTACCTGAATTACGATAATGATTTTTCAATGACAACGTTGCACTATCATTTTTTTCATTACTCATATAATTTCTTATATTAACAGCAATACTTTGATGTACATCTCTGGCATAAACTCCAAGATCCAAGCTCATTGGTGATAAATCAGCTGCTCTTGGTTCAAATGCATCAGTAATACCCAATTGTTGTACATGTGGTGTCAATGAGATCAAGCCCTTCAGCATGAATGATGGTATAGTTGCTCTTATCCAAGTTAATTTCATCATTCTCCTTATGTATCTCAATTGCTTACCATCCAATAATTTAACGAGTACACGACTATTGATTCCCTCAGTTGGTACCAATAGTATCACATTATATCTCGGATCCTTGAATGACATAACTGAGATGAAAAATGAACTCAAATGAAAGTAGACTAAAACTAAGTATTCAATGTTGATAATTTGAAAGAAAAAAAAAATCGTAATATAAAATAACACAAACATCGAGGGGAAATTCAACACCATAACTATGTAGCAATGGTATGTAAGCGAATGGTAATACAGCTGCATATGTTGCAGTTGATATTGTTGATATTTCACAACCATTAACAAGAAATGGCAATTGTGTTTTGTCTTCATTTATTAAGCCAGGATCATCATCTGGTAGAGTTGGATTGTAATCCTGCCATCCACTCTCGTCATCGATCCAAATCCCTTCATCTGTATCAAATAACATTGAATTTAAATCACTGAAATATTTAGTTTTCTCGACAGTTTTCTTTTGTTGGAATATCTCAGAAAATAATGAGAATAGAGAAATTTTAAGAATGTCGCGGAAGGTAAGCGAGATGGAGCAATTTTCCCTGAATCCTTTTGAGCTCTTGGAATTTGCTGCAGAAGAGGATTCTAGCGGAATCGCTCTATCTCGCTAAGTTTCTAATTTTTTTTTCAAAAACCTGGTGACAAAATCAAAAAAATTCGATAACTTCGTGTTATGCCTCTTTCGTAGAGGATAATTAGATCTAATAGAAAGGCTCTTCAAAAAATTTTGCTATCTCGTTCACTTTCCAAGATATTCTGGCAAGAAGAATCCTCTATATAGCATATTACGCAACTAGGCCGTAAGAGAGTCAACTGCGACCAGAATTTGTGTCCCGAAAGAAGCGAGGATGCAAAATTTTTGTCACAGTTGACTTTTTCACTTCCGTGGTGCGTACGATATTTTTTGCACCGAGGAAGCAAAAAACTAAGTCGCTTTGTTCGGTTGAAACCGTCGTTTTTCACGGCCTAGGTGCAGAAGTCAGTTTTTTGTTCCATTCAAACAGCCTACCCGAATAATTTGATCTTCGATTTCGACTGCTTCTCCTCTTCCTCACGCTATTATCATCAGCCCCAAGTGGCGCAACAGTGACGGCGCTGTCGTTCAAATCGGCGACAGTAGCAACACCCGGTACTGTCGTTGTAGTAGAAGTACCCAAATTATTAGCATTTGTTATTGCCCCTTCGACAGTTGAAGGAGCTGTGGTGGCAGTCATATTAACACCGACAATTTGCGAGTTATTGGTATCCAAGCCCACTGCGTTCGAAGCAGTAAAAACCATTGGAGTTGTAGAAGTAATTGTATTTGCGGTTGTGGACACAGGATTAATAGTCGTCGAGTCGTTGGAGAAATCACTGGTACTCAAAGGCGTCGTTGAAATTGTCGCATTTGCAGTGCCATTACCATTGACAGGAGATGTCGAGTCTATATTGTTGAGACTCGCAGACATATTTGGAGTGCTGTTAGTATTATTGGCAATCAATTCAGCAGATGGTGGAGTGACTGAATCCATGGATTCTGTTGCTGCTGGTACAACCAATGGTGTGGGAGCAGTTACCATCATCATTGCTGGTGTCGTTCCCACAGAATTGTTAACTCCACTCATTGTTACTGGATTCACTGTTGCATTGAGTCCTTCAGTCATTAAACTGCTATTTTCTGAAGTTACAGTTTCATTCGCTCCAACGGTTGAATTCACAGCTTCATTCACTTCCATCGTATTATCAATAGTAAAACCATACCATCTGAGTGTCTCTTCGTATTCTGGTCTCAGTACTATGTCATCACGATTGAAGCTCAAACTGCCGAGAAAGGCATCGGCGTTTATGTAGCTCTTGAAAGTGAAAGCATTGAAAGTGATTTTGGTTAAAAAAAAATTGAAAATTATTTATTTTTGGAGAATATCTCGAAAACTGAGGAAGATGGGAAATTATTGGAAAAACTTTTTTTTCGAGAAATTGAAGAGTTACAAAAAAGGTCTTCACAAGAATTATGATTTGCGTTCTGAAGCCAGAAAAATTGTTGGAATAAAATTCATTTAGTTGTTGGAAACAATCAATTTTTTTTCTAGTTTTTTTTCCGATTTCAAGTATTTACTCCAACTCGGCTTATGATATGTTCTACGGTGAGGAAAAAATAGTAGTAAAAACTATCAAATATTCGTTCGATTGGTCCTTAGCAAATATTTTTTCATAATAATTAAGCAAATCAAACAGTTAATAAATGTGAATTAACAATAGTCCAGGGAATTCAACAACTTCTTTGATTATCCATAACTAAGGCCGAGACAATGGTGTACGGCTTGATCTAGGCTGAAGAGTTGTCTATAGATCAAACACATTTTGAATGATTATTAATGTCGAACTGACTTTATAAAAATTGAAGAATTCGTGTTCCCCAATATTTCAAAGAATTGGTTAACATTTGAATTTTATTATTCATCTTGAGCTATAATCGTGATGAGTTCTCCTACGGGCTTCCTTGAGAGTTCGCCAGAGAATTCCCCTAAGAATTTCTCAAAGAGTTTGCCTTACAGTTCCGCTAAAAGTTCCCTTAAGAGTTCCTCTGAAATTTCTTCTGAAGTTCCTCAGGGATTTTTCCTAAAAATTGCCCTAAAAGTTCCTCTGGGATCTCCCCTGAGAGTTTTGAATGTTCATAAAGTCAGTTGGACGTATATAAAGTCAGTTTGACGTTTATAAATGTCAGTCTAACAATTATAACCATTTAGAATGTGTTTGATCGAAAGGCAACGTCAGCATAGATCAAACCGTACATCAATGCTTCGACTCTATTTGTATAACAAATATTCAATATTAATTAAATAATATAATAATATAAATATTCAATATAATCAATATTTTCCAGTTTTCACCACTTTTTTTTTCTTAATGTATGAGAAAAAATGTTATGAGTTATAAAGAAACGATATTTTGAAAGAAATACAACAATATTCGTTCTGCATCTATAAAGTATCAATTTACCATTTTCCTATATCCCTTATTTTTCGAGATATTCTAAAATAATTGCTCAATTTCCCCATTCCCTGAATTTCATCACAGAATAATTCAATGCAAATTTTTTTGCCCTTTAAATAAATTATCTTCAACTCACTCTAACTCTACGATTAATATCACGAAGCCCAATTTGTGTAATACGACGATCCCGTGGTAGTAACAAAACCTGTGCTATTTGCCTCGAAGTCCGTCCAGCTGAGCCCTCGTACAATGCAGCAAGTGCAAAGACTAGTCCAGTCGGTGAAAATGCAATATTTCCATTTTTTTCACCGTAAGAGTCAAGAATTTTCACACCCAAATCATTGATGACATCTGTCATGACATTGACAGGACGTTCACGTGGGCGTATTTTTGTGCGCCAAAAATTCGCTCCATGCCCATTGATCAAGCATCCAATTTCTACTGTTTAGTGCATTAATTTAGAAAAAAAAAAATCACATTATTCAAAAATTTACTATCCACAATATCAAGGATGAAATAAATAATGAATCAACTCACACAATAGCGCAATTGTCAGTAATGCATTCATTTTATTGTACTGGAGAAACTAATTAAAATTATAAACACGAAATCACGAAATTGACGAAGCTCCCTCGAGTCGAATATAACTGAGACTAAAAGGACTTTTCATTCATTAGGAAGTTTGAAATGAAAAGCCAATGGAATAATACCCAAGAGGTGCAAAGAGGGAGATGGAGGATAGATTGAATACAAGTGAGAGGGAAGAGGGGGGGAGGGGTGGGGGTGGGGAGAATTGTGTGCAGTAGAATACAAGACATTAGTTACCTGAGAGTTTTACATTTTATGTTATGTAATTACGTTTGGCTTTTACCCGTAGTGTTCAATTCGCACGCGCTGTTTGTTTGGTTCAGTTGAAGTTACAGCAATTCATGATGCATCAACTCTCAACTATTTCAATGAATTTTTTTTTTTTTTCATTTTATTTATTTTTTTTATTTATCTTCTATTCACAATCACTTGTGCATTGTTACGTACAATTTGTAAAATTCTACATTGTATTATTATTATTAATTAATTACTGGAGAAACGGATGAATCAATTTACTTTCTTTTTTTATTTGTCTGTGATTTCGCCAAAATTCATATCCAAGGATAATTGTACCAATGGAGTAACCAAATATAAGGACAAAAAATATTCCCTGCATATCCTCTAGGTCAACTTTGTGATTAACTGCCTCAAGGCTACTTCCTAATATACTGACTGAACAACTATCACGAACTGGTAGTCTATCGGCAATCCACTTATTTATCAAGCCTGATTCGTGCATTTTTTGTAGTCTGCAATGAAAAAAACATTTTCAGTTGATTCAAATAAATTCAGTAGTGAAGAGAGGAAAACAGGACAAAGCTTTTTCTCAAGATAGCGTAATTTTCGGCGATTTTTTTTTTTTTTGTAGATAATATCGAGACATAGAAAACTGTTTCTGCCAAAATTTCACTATCTTTCTGAATTTCCAAGAAGATATTCTTGAAGATAAAAAGAATCGATTTATCCTGTTCATTTAATTTTGTGACTATAGAAGAAAGTGGAGTAAAATAAACATTCCAATGCAACGGCTTAAGATCGGTTTTTTCAAAACGATTCAATTGAAAAGCCGAGGAAATTACCGGTGAAAAACATGTGACAGAATTATTTGTTTTTGATTTTTTGAAAATTTAATTTTTTTCGACATTTTGATTTCTTTGACACTTTTGAGGATATCACTGGTATTGTTTGTCCTCGCGACTTAGTACTAGTCTTGAATGAAAGGTGAGATCATTTGATTGATCAATTTTTAGGTATTTATGCACCATTTTGCAAAAATTGGTAATTGCCCCATACGGACCTTGAAAATGAATATTCATCCTTCAAAACCACATGATTTCATTCAAAATAGGCGCCAAATCGCTACGACTAATGGAACTGGAGATATCCGCAAAAAATTGAAATTTGAAAATGTCAAATTTTCCAAAACTCCTCAAAAATGATTTTCAACATGTCGTCGGCTCAGAAATATAGTGGAGTACGTGCTATGTATGGGTATAATACTTACGCCACTTTGTTTCTCAGGTGACGATAACTATTCTAACAGGAATTTCTTCGGTTCTTGAATGGAATTATCAGAAAAAACCTATTTCAAATATTTTCACCGTATTCTCACGATTTTCCTAACATGGCGACACGTCATAATAACACAAAACAGTAATATTACATGCTAAAATGACACACAGCGATAATTTCCCATACACAAATGCTCCAATTCTAATATCACATGTAGTAAAACTATTTCAATCACTAAATATTGAATTAATTTCTTCAATTAATCAAGCGGATAATATTCTTTTCACTTTTATATGGAATAATAACTATTCTCGTACTTTCATAGACTGATATTGTATGGAATATTGTTATTGTGAATTCATTACTCAACGCTGGTTTACTTTCTGTGTCTTTATGGAGGACAACTGTTTCCTTTTTGTCTTTTACGAGAATAATGCACGCCCTTCACGAATGTGGGGTTTGGCTCAGTGGGCTAAATAAGCATACATGTATTTTCCTTTTCTTTCATTGGAAAAAATTACAATGATGAAAATTGAACAGAATTCTTAAGACTTGTTGAGAGCAATGAAAAAATGTAACAGTATTCTCATGAAGCTAATATATATCTTTATTATCTGGAGCTCGTAATCCATATTCCTTTCAAAAACACAGATAGAAAATTTTTGAAGAATATGTAGCATGTGTATGAAACGTCCGATGGGTATGGTATATAATGAGGCCTTACGGTTGAGAAACGTCATTTATAGTGGTTCAGTCTCCATTTCCAGCAGACGCGCTGGTCCAAATTCGAAACAGATGAACACTTTTCTAGATATCAGCATTAACCGTGCAATGTAATGATTTGGAAAGGATTTAATTAGCATTTTTGAAATACAGAGAGAATTTCTTTCACACCAACGCATTAAAAATTAATTTGGGGCCAGTTGGAGTTGAGCCGTGTATCTGTATCTCTGAGAGTATTTATCTGGGTCAAATTTTGACCATCACATCTGATCGCCCAGTGAATTTCCTATTGATATCGATATGGAAGGCTCTGATTTTGAAACATTTGGATTTCTGGACAAAAAAATAGAACCCCTTCTATGTTTTTTAGGCTGAGTAAAAATATCTGAGAATTAAAATTTTCTCAATCTTTATCGATGAGAAATTTTCCAGGCAATCAGATGCAATGGTCTGAATTTGGCCCAGATGAATACTTTCAGAGATACAGATACATGGCCCTACTTCAACCGGCCAAAAATTAATTTTCAAACGTTGATTGTAGACGGAATCATCTCAGTATTTCAAAAAGGATAATCAGGTTTTTTCCAAATAATTATATATCATACTCAATGGCGATATCTTGGAAGGTGTACATCTGGCCAAAGTTTCAATCAGCGCATCTGATTGCCCGGGAAATTTTCCAATCGACATAGATTGAGAAAATTTTCATTTTCGAATATTTTTTTTGTCAAAAAAACATAGAATGGGTTAGCTTTCTATTTTTTTTGTCCCAAAATCTGAATGTCTTGAAATTGAAGTTCTTTATATCGACATCAATAGGAAGTTTTCCGGACAATCAGATGCGATGGTCTAAATCCGGCCCAGATGAATACTTCCAGAGATACAGATACAAGGCTCAGCTTCTACTGGCACAAAATGGATTTTCAAGACGTGGTTGTAGAGGAAATAATCTCAATATTCCATATATGCTGATTGAATATTTTCCGAATCATCACACAGCATGATTGATGCTGATATCTTAGAAAATGTTCATCTGGCTCGAATTTGGACCAGCGCGTCTCCTGGAGATGAAGACTGAACCACTATAGATGACGTTTCTAAACCGTAAGGCCTCATTATATACCAATACCCATCGGACGTTTTATACACATATCACATATGCCTTGAAATTATTATATATGTGTTTTTTGGAGGAACATGGATTACGAGCCCCAGGCAATGAAGATATATATTATTTTCATGGGAAAACTCTTACATATTTTCATGACCCTCAGCAGGTTTGAAGAATTCTGTCCAATTTTCAATATTGTAATTTTTTCCAATGAAAGGAAAGAACAATACAGGTATGCTTATTTAATCCACCAAACAAAGCCATGTATGCGTGCCCCAATCATCTCCCTCAATTTATCATTCATTCATTTAAATCAATGGGAAAATGCCCCAATCAACTCCCTCAATTTATCATTCATTCATTTAAATCAATGGGAAAATGCCCCAATCAACTCCCTCAATTTATCATTCATTCATTTAAATCAATGGGAGAATGCCCCAATCATCTCCCTCAATTTATCATTCATTCATTTAAATCAATGGGAAAATGCCCCAATCAACTCCCTCAATTTATCATTCATTCATTTGAATCAATGGGAAAATGCCCCAATCATCTCCCTCAATTTATCATTCATTCATTTGAATCAATGGGAAAATGCCCCAATCATCTCCCTCAATTTATCATTCATTCATTTGAATCAATGGGAAAATGCCCCAATCATCTCCCTCAATTTATCATTCATTCATTTGAATCAATGGGAAAATGCCCCAATCATCTCCCTCAATTTATCATTCATTCATTTGAATCAATGGGAAAATGCCCCAATCATCTCCCTCAATTTATCATTCATTCATTTAAATCAATGGGAAAATGCCCCAATCATCTCCCTCAATTTATCATTCATTCATTTAAATCAATGGGAAAATGCCCCAATCAACTCCCTCAATTTATCATTCATTCATTTAAACCAATGGGAAAATGCCCCAATCATCTCCCTCAATTTATCATTCATTCATTTAAATCAATGGGAAAATGCCCCAATCAACTCCCTCAATTTATCATTCATTCATTTAAATCAATGGGAAAATGCCCCAATCAACTCCCTCAATTTATCATTCATTCATTTAAATCAATGGGAGAATGCCCCAATCATCTCCCTCAATTTATCATTCATTCATTTAAATCAATGGGAGAATGCCCCAATCATCTCCCTCAATTTATCATTCATTCATTTGAATCAATGGGAAAATGCCCCAATCATCTTCCTCAATTTATCATTCATTCATTTAAATCAATGGGAAAATGCCCCAATCATCTCCCTCAATTTATCATTCATTCATTTAAACCAATGGGAAAATGCCCCAATCATCTCCCTCAATTTATCATTCATTCATTTAAATCAATGGGAAAATGCCCCAATCAACTCCCTCAATTTATCATTCATTCATTTAAACCAATGGGAAAATGCCCCAATCATCTCCCTCAATTTATCATTCATTCATTTAAATCAATGGGAAAATGCCCCAATCATCTCCCTCAATTTATCATTCATTCATTTAAATCAATGGGAAAATGCCCCAATCAACTCCCTCAATTTATCATTCATTCATTTAAACCAATGGGAAAATGCCCCAATCATCTCCCTCAATTTATCATTCATTCATTTAAATCAATGGGAAAATGCCCCAATCAACTCCCTCAATTTATCATTCATTCATTTAAATCAATGGGAAAATGCCCCAATCAACTCCCTCAATTTATCATTCATTCATTTAAATCAATGGGAGAATGCCCCAATCATCTCCCTCAATTTATCATTCATTCATTTAAATCAATGGGAGAATGCCCCAATCATCTCCCTCAATTTATCATTCATTCATTTGAATCAATGGGAAAATGCCCCAATCATCTCCCTCAATTTATCATTCATTCATTTAAATCAATGGGAAAATGCCCCAATCAACTCCCTCAATTTATCATTCATTCATTTAAACCAATGGGAAAATGCCCCAATCATCTCCCTCAATTTATCATTCATTCATTTAAATCAATGGGAAAATGCCCCAATCATCTCCCTCAATTTATCATTCATTCATTTAAACCAATGGGAAAATGCCCCAATCATCTCCCTCAATTTATCATTCATTCATTTAAATCAATGGGAAAATGCCCCAATCAACTCCCTCAATTTATCATTCATTCATTTAAATCAATGGGAAAATGCCCCAATCAACTCCCTCAATTTATCATTCATTCATTTAAATCAATGGGGAAATGCCCCAATCATCTCCCTCAATTTATCATTCATTCATTTAAACCAATGGGAAAATGCCCCAATCATCTCCCTCAATTTATCATTCATTCATTTAAACCAATGGGAAAATGCCCCAATCATCTCCCTCAATTTATCATTCATTCATTTAAATCAATGGGGAAATGCCCCAATCATCTCCCTCAATTTATCATTCATTCATTTAAACCAATGGGAAAATGCCCCAATCATCTCCCTCAATTTATCATTCATTCATTTAAATCAATGGGAAAATGCCCCAATCAACTCCCTCAATTTATCATTCATTCATTTAAATCAATGGGAAAATGCCCCAATCAACTCCCTCAATTTATCATTCATTCATTTAAATCAATGGGAAAATGCCCCAATCAACTCCCTCAATTTATCATTCATTCATTTAAATCAATGGGAAAATGCCCCAATCATCTCCCTCAATTTATCATTCATTCATTTAAATCAATGGGAAAATGCCCCAATCATCTCCCTCAATTTATCATTCATTCATTTAAATCAATGGGAAAATGCCCCAATCATCTCCCTCAATTTATCATTCATTCATTTAAATCAATGGGAAAATGCCCCAATCAACTCCCTCAATTTATCATTCATTCATTTAAACCAATGGGAAAATGCCCCAATCATCTCCCTCAATTTATCATTCATTCATTTAAATCAATGGGAAAATGCCCCAATCAACTCCCTCAATTTATCATTCATTCATTTAAATCAATGGGAAAATGCCCCAATCAACTCCCTCAATTTATCATTCATTCATTTAAATCAATGGGAAAATGCCCCAATCATCTCCCTCAATTTATCATTCATTCATTTAAATCAATGGGAAAATGCCCCAATCATCTCCCTCAATTTATCATTCATTCATTTAAATCAATGGGAAAATGCCCCAATCAACTCCCTCAATTTATCATTCATTCATTTAAATCAATGGGAAAATGCCCCAATCAACTCCCTCAATTTATCATTCATTCATTTAAATCAATGGGAAAATGCCCCAATCAACTCCCTCAATTTATCATTCATTCATTTAAATCAATGGGAAAATGCCCCAATCATCTCCCTCAATTTATCATTCATTCATTTAAATCAATGGGAAAATGCCCCAATCATCTCCCTCAATTTATCATTCATTCATTTAAACCAATGGGAAAATGCCCCAATCATCTCCCTCAATTTATCATTCATTCATTTAAATCAATGGGAAAATGCCCCAATCAACTCCCTCAATTTATCATTCATTCATTTAAATCAATGGGAAAATGCCCCAATCAACTCCCTCAATTTATCATTCATTCATTTAAATCAATGGGAAAATGCCCCAATCATCTCCCTCAATTTATCATTCATTCATTTAAATCAATGGGAAAATGCCCCAATCAACTCCCTCAATTTATCATTCATTCATTTAAATCAATGGGAAAATGCCCCAATCAACTCCCTCAATTTATCATTCATTCATTTAAATCAATGGGAAAATGCCCCAATCAACTCCCTCAATTTATCATTCATTCATTTAAATCAATGGGAAAATGCCCCAATCATCTCCCTCAATTTATCATTCATTCATTTAAATCAATGGGAAAATGCCCCAATCATCTCCCTCAATTTATCATTCATTCATTTAAATCAATGGGAAAATGCCCCAATCAACTCCCTCAATTTATCATTCATTCATTTAAACCAATGGGAAAATGCCCCAATCATCTCCCTCAATTTATCATTCATTCATTTAAATCAATGGGAAAATGCCCCAATCAACTCCCTCAATTTATCATTCATTCATTTAAATCAATGGGAAAATGCCCCAATCAACTCCCTCAATTTATCATTCATTCATTTAAATCAATGGGAAAATGCCCCAATCATCTCCCTCAATTTATCATTCATTCATTTAAATCAATGGGAAAATGCCCCAATCATCTCCCTCAATTTATCATTCATTCATTTAAATCAATGGGAAAATGCCCCAATCAACTCCCTCAATTTATCATTCATTCATTTAAACCAATGGGAAAATGCCCCAATCATCTCCCTCAATTTATCATTCATTCATTTAAATCAATGGGAAAATGCCCCAATCAACTCCCTCAATTTATCATTCATTCATTTAAATCAATGGGAAAATGCCCCAATCAACTCCCTCAATTTATCATTCATTCATTTAAATCAATGGGAAAATGCCCCAATCAACTCCCTCAATTTATCATTCATTCATTTAAATCAATGGGAAAATGCCCCAATCATCTCCCTCAATTTATCATTCATTCATTTAAACCAATGGGAAAATGCCCCAATCAACTCCCTCAATTTATCATTCATTCATTTGAATCAATGGGAAAATGCCCCAATCATCTCCCTCAATTTATCATTCATTCATTTGAATCAATGGGAAAATGCCCCAATCATCTCCCTCAATTTATCATTCATTCATTTAAATCAATGGGAAAATGCCCCAATCATCTCCCTCAATTTATCATTCATTCATTTAAACCAATGGGAAAATGCCCCAATCATCTCCCTCAATTTATCATTCATTCATTTAAACCAATGGGAAAATGCCCCAATCATCTCCCTCAATTTATCATTCATTCATTTAAATCAATGGGAAAATGCCCCAATCAACTCCCTCAATTTATCATTCATTCATTTAAATCAATGGGAAAATGCCCCAATCAACTCCCTCAATTTATCATTCATTCATTTAAACCAATGGGAAAATGCCCCAATCATCTCCCTCAATTTATCATTCATTCATTTAAATCAATGGGAAAATGCCCCAATCATCTCCCTCAATTTATCATTCATTCATTTAAACCAATGGGAAAATGCCCCAATCATCTCCCTCAATTTATCATTCATTCATTTAAATCAATGGGAAAATGCCCCAATCAACTCCCTCAATTTATCATTCATTCATTTAAATCAATGGGAAAATGCCCCAATCAACTCCCTCAATTTATCATTCATTCATTTAAATCAATGGGGAAATGCCCCAATCATCTCCCTCAATTTATCATTCATTCATTTAAACCAATGGGAAAATGCCCCAATCATCTCCCTCAATTTATCATTCATTCATTTAAACCAATGGGAAAATGCCCCAATCATCTCCCTCAATTTATCATTCATTCATTTAAATCAATGGGAAAATGCCCCAATCATCTCCCTCAATTTATCATTCATTCATTTAAATCAATGGGAAAATGCCCCAATCAACTCCCTCAATTTATCATTCATTCATTTAAATCAATGGGAAAATGCCCCAATCATCTCCCTCAATTTATCATTCATTCATTTAAATCAATGGGAAAATGCCCCAATCATCTCCCTCAATTTATCATTCATTCATTTAAATCAATGGGAAAATGCCCCAATCAACTCCCTCAATTTATCATTCATTCATTTAAACCAATGGGAAAATGCCCCAATCATCTCCCTCAATTTATCATTCATTCATTTAAATCAATGGGAAAATGCCCCAATCAACTCCCTCAATTTATCATTCATTCATTTAAATCAATGGGAAAATGCCCCAATCATCTCCCTCAATTTATCATTCATTCATTTAAATCAATGGGAAAATGCCCCAATCATCTCCCTCAATTTATCATTCATTCATTTAAATCAATGGGAAAATGCCCCAATCAACTCCCTCAATTTATCATTCATTCATTTAAATCAATGGGAAAATGCCCCAATCAACTCCCTCAATTTATCATTCATTCATTTAAATCAATGGGAAAATGCCCCAATCAACTCCCTCAATTTATCATTCATTCATTTAAATCAATGGGAAAATGCCCCAATCATCTCCCTCAATTTATCATTCATTCATTTAAATCAATGGGAAAATGCCCCAATCAACTCCCTCAATTTATCATTCATTCATTTGAATCAATGGGAAAATGCCCCAATCAACTCCCTCAATTTATCATTCATTCATTTAAATCAATGGGAAAATGCCCCAATCAACTCCCTCAATTTATCATTCATTCATTTAAATCAATGGGAAAATGCCCCAATCAACTCCCTCAATTTATCATTCATTCATTTAAACCAATGGGAAAATGCCCCAATCATCTCCCTCAATTTATCATTCATTCATTTAAATCAATGGGAAAATGCCCCAATCAACTCCCTCAATTTATCATTCATTCATTTAAATCAATGGGAAAATGCCCCAATCATCTCCCTCAATTTATCATTCATTCATTTAAATCAATGGGAAAATGCCCCAATCAACTCCCTCAATTTATCATTCATTCATTTAAACCAATGGGAAAATGCCCCAATCATCTCCCTCAATTTATCATTCATTCATTTAAATCAATGGGAAAATGCCCCAATCAACTCCCTCAATTTATCATTCATTCATTTAAACCAATGGGAAAATGCCCCAATCAACTCCCTCAATTTATCATTCATTCATTTAAATCAATGGGAAAATGCCCCAATCAACTCCCTCAATTTATCATTCATTCATTTAAATCAATGGGAAAATGCCCCAATCATCTCCCTCAATTTATCATTCATTCATTTAAATCAATGGGAAAATGCCCCAATCAACTCCCTCAATTTATCATTCATTCATTTAAACCAATGGGAAAATGCCCCAATCATCTCCCTCAATTTATCATTCATTCATTTAAATCAATGGGAAAATGCCCCAATCAACTCCCTCAATTTATCATTCATTCATTTAAATCAATGGGAAAATGCCCCAATCAACTCCCTCAATTTATCATTCATTCATTTAAACCAATGGGAAAATGCCCCAATCATCTCCCTCAATTTATCATTCATTCATTTAAATCAATGGGAAAATGCCCCAATCAACTCCCTCAATTTATCATTCATTCATTTAAACCAATGGGAAAATGCCCCAATCATCTCCCTCAATTTATCATTCATTCATTTAAATCAATGGGAAAATGCCCCAATCAACTCCCTCAATTTATCATTCATTCATTTAAATCAATGGGAAAATGCCCCAATCATCTCCCTCAATTTATCATTCATTCATTTAAATCAATGGGAAAATGCCCCAATCATCTCCCTCAATTTATCATTCATTCATTTAAATCAATGGGAAAATGCCCCAATCAACTCCCTCAATTTATCATTCATTCATTTAAATCAATGGGAAAATGCCCCAATCAACTCCCTCAATTTATCATTCATTCATTTAAATCAATGGGAAAATGCCCCAATCAACTCCCTCAATTTATCATTCATTCATTTAAATCAATGGGAAAATGCCCCAATCATCTCCCTCAATTTATCATTCATTCATTTAAATCAATGGGAAAATGCCCCAATCAACTCCCTCAATTTATCATTCATTCATTTGAATCAATGGGAAAATGCCCCAATCAACTCCCTCAATTTATCATTCATTCATTTAAATCAATGGGAAAATGCCCCAATCAACTCCCTCAATTTATCATTCATTCATTTAAATCAATGGGAAAATGCCCCAATCAACTCCCTCAATTTATCATTCATTCATTTAAACCAATGGGAAAATGCCCCAATCATCTCCCTCAATTTATCATTCATTCATTTAAATCAATGGGAAAATGCCCCAATCAACTCCCTCAATTTATCATTCATTCATTTAAATCAATGGGAAAATGCCCCAATCATCTCCCTCAATTTATCATTCATTCATTTAAATCAATGGGAAAATGCCCCAATCAACTCCCTCAATTTATCATTCATTCATTTAAACCAATGGGAAAATGCCCCAATCATCTCCCTCAATTTATCATTCATTCATTTAAATCAATGGGAAAATGCCCCAATCAACTCCCTCAATTTATCATTCATTCATTTAAACCAATGGGAAAATGCCCCAATCAACTCCCTCAATTTATCATTCATTCATTTAAATCAATGGGAAAATGCCCCAATCAACTCCCTCAATTTATCATTCATTCATTTAAATCAATGGGAAAATGCCCCAATCATCTCCCTCAATTTATCATTCATTCATTTAAATCAATGGGAAAATGCCCCAATCAACTCCCTCAATTTATCATTCATTCATTTAAACCAATGGGAAAATGCCCCAATCATCTCCCTCAATTTATCATTCATTCATTTAAATCAATGGGAAAATGCCCCAATCAACTCCCTCAATTTATCATTCATTCATTTAAATCAATGGGAAAATGCCCCAATCAACTCCCTCAATTTATCATTCATTCATTTAAACCAATGGGAAAATGCCCCAATCATCTCCCTCAATTTATCATTCATTCATTTAAATCAATGGGAAAATGCCCCAATCAACTCCCTCAATTTATCATTCATTCATTTAAACCAATGGGAAAATGCCCCAATCATCTCCCTCAATTTATCATTCATTCATTTAAATCAATGGGAAAATGCCCCAATCAACTCCCTCAATTTATCATTCATTCATTTAAATCAATGGGAAAATGCCCCAATCATCTCCCTCAATTTATCATTCATTCATTTAAATCAATGGGAAAATGCCCCAATCATCTCCCTCAATTTATCATTCATTCATTTAAATCAATGGGAAAATGCCCCAATCAACTCCCTCAATTTATCATTCATTCATTTAAATCAATGGGAAAATGCCCCAATCAACTCCCTCAATTTATCATTCATTCATTTAAATCAATGGGAAAATGCCCCAATCAACTCCCTCAATTTATCATTCATTCATTTAAATCAATGGGAAAATGCCCCAATCATCTCCCTCAATTTATCATTCATTCATTTAAATCAATGGGAAAATGCCCCAATCAACTCCCTCAATTTATCATTCATTCATTTGAATCAATGGGAAAATGCCCCAATCAACTCCCTCAATTTATCATTCATTCATTTAAATCAATGGGAAAATGCCCCAATCAACTCCCTCAATTTATCATTCATTCATTTAAATCAATGGGAAAATGCCCCAATCAACTCCCTCAATTTATCATTCATTCATTTAAACCAATGGGAAAATGCCCCAATCATCTCCCTCAATTTATCATTCATTCATTTAAATCAATGGGAAAATGCCCCAATCAACTCCCTCAATTTATCATTCATTCATTTAAATCAATGGGAAAATGCCCCAATCATCTCCCTCAATTTATCATTCATTCATTTAAATCAATGGGAAAATGCCCCAATCAACTCCCTCAATTTATCATTCATTCATTTAAACCAATGGGAAAATGCCCCAATCATCTCCCTCAATTTATCATTCATTCATTTAAATCAATGGGAAAATGCCCCAATCAACTCCCTCAATTTATCATTCATTCATTTAAACCAATGGGAAAATGCCCCAATCAACTCCCTCAATTTATCATTCATTCATTTAAATCAATGGGAAAATGCCCCAATCAACTCCCTCAATTTATCATTCATTCATTTAAATCAATGGGAAAATGCCCCAATCATCTCCCTCAATTTATCATTCATTCATTTAAATCAATGGGAAAATGCCCCAATCAACTCCCTCAATTTATCATTCATTCATTTAAACCAATGGGAAAATGCCCCAATCATCTCCCTCAATTTATCATTCATTCATTTAAATCAATGGGAAAATGCCCCAATCAACTCCCTCAATTTATCATTCATTCATTTAAATCAATGGGAAAATGCCCCAATCATCTCCCTCAATTTATCATTCATTCATTTAAATCAATGGGAAAATGCCCCAATCAACTCCCTCAATTTATCATTCATTCATTTGAATCAATGGGAAAATGCCCCAATCAACTCCCTCAATTTATCATTCATTCATTTGAATCAATGGGAAAATGCCCCAATCAACTCCCTCAATTTATCATTCATTCATTTAAATCAATGGGAAAATGCCCCAATCAACTCCCTCAATTTATCATTCATTCATTTAAATCAATGGGAAAATGCCCCAATCAACTCCCTCAATTTATCATTCATTCATTTAAACCAATGGGAAAATGCCCCAATCATCTCCCTCAATTTATCATTCATTCATTTAAATCAATGGGAAAATGCCCCAATCAACTCCCTCAATTTATCATTCATTCATTTAAATCAATGGGAAAATGCCCCAATCATCTCCCTCAATTTATCATTCATTCATTTAAATCAATGGGAAAATGCCCCAATCAACTCCCTCAATTTATCATTCATTCATTTAAACCAATGGGAAAATGCCCCAATCATCTCCCTCAATTTATCATTCATTCATTTAAATCAATGGGAAAATGCCCCAATCAACTCCCTCAATTTATCATTCATTCATTTAAACCAATGGGAAAATGCCCCAATCAACTCCCTCAATTTATCATTCATTCATTTAAATCAATGGGAAAATGCCCCAATCAACTCCCTCAATTTATCATTCATTCATTTAAATCAATGGGAAAATGCCCCAATCATCTCCCTCAATTTATCATTCATTCATTTAAATCAATGGGAAAATGCCCCAATCAACTCCCTCAATTTATCATTCATTCATTTAAACCAATGGGAAAATGCCCCAATCATCTCCCTCAATTTATCATTCATTCATTTAAATCAATGGGAAAATGCCCCAATCAACTCCCTCAATTTATCATTCATTCATTTAAATCAATGGGAAAATGCCCCAATCATCTCCCTCAATTTATCATTCATTCATTTAAATCAATGGGAAAATGCCCCAATCAACTCCCTCAATTTATCATTCATTCATTTAAACCAATGGGAAAATGCCCCAATCATCTCCCTCAATTTATCATTCATTCATTTAAATCAATGGGAAAATGCCCCAATCAACTCCCTCAATTTATCATTCATTCATTTAAACCAATGGGAAAATGCCCCAATCAACTCCCTCAATTTATCATTCATTCATTTAAATCAATGGGAAAATGCCCCAATCAACTCCCTCAATTTATCATTCATTCATTTAAATCAATGGGAAAATGCCCCAATCAACTCCCTCAATTTATCATTCATTCATTTAAACCAATGGGAAAATGCCCCAATCATCTCCCTCAATTTATCATTCATTCATTTAAATCAATGGGAAAATGCCCCAATCAACTCCCTCAATTTATCATTCATTCATTTAAATCAATGGGAAAATGCCCCAATCAACTCCCTCAATTTATCATTCATTCATTTAAATCAATGGGAAAATGCCCCAATCATCTCCCTCAATTTATCATTCATTCATTTAAATCAATGGGAAAATGCCCCAATCATCTCCCTCAATTTATCATTCATTCATTTAAATCAATGGGAAAATGCCCCAATCAACTCCCTCAATTTATCATTCATTCATTTAAACCAATGGGAAAATGCCCCAATCATCTCCCTCAATTTATCATTCATTCATTTAAACCAATGGGAAAATGCCCCAATCATCTCCCTCAATTTATCATTCATTCATTTAAATCAATGGGAAAATGCCCCAATCAACTCCCTCAATTTATCATTCATTCATTTAAACCAATGGGAAAATGCCCCAATCATCTCCCTCAATTTATCATTCATTCATTTAAATCAATGGGAAAATGCCCCAATCATCTCCCTCAATTTATCATTCATTCATTTGAATCAATGGGAAAATGCCCCAATCAACTCCCTCAATTTATCATTCATTCATTTAAATCAATGGGAAAATGCCCCAATCATCTCCCTCAATTTATCATTCATTCATTTAAATCAATGGGAAAATGCCCCAATCATCTCCCTCAATTTATCATTCATTCATTTAAATCAATGGGAAAATGCCCCAATCAACTCCCTCAATTTATCATTCATTCATTTAAATCAATGGGAAAATGCCCCAATCAACTCCCTCAATTTGTCATTCATTCATATAATCCTAAATAAAAAAAGCATGAGCTGTTTTATGAAGCCGCGAAGTTGCTAAGTATGGTATACCATATATACTATATTTGTGATCTGGCGGTGACGTAAAGAAGGTCATGCTTTTTTTTTCTTTAGGATTATTGAATTATTGATTTCCAACAACTTCCGACTTTTTCCATTTTCAATTGAAGATTGTTATCTTCTGTATCTACTTATCCTGCATTGTACTATCATTATTATTATCATTATTGTCATATTATTAATTGGATATATACTTGCCATGCGTCACTGAATGTATTTTTTATGAGTGTTCTATTTTAGCATGTGTCATTATTGCATTCATTTTTCGGGGTGGGCTATTCGTACATTACTAATTCGAGAATACTCAAGAAAAAATTGGATCGTGCTGCACCAGGAGTCAACCCCAGGATCTTCCGATTTCGCGTTGGCCGCTCTACCGATCAAGCTATCTAGCCCTATGTCAAATTTTCATTCGAATTTCCTTGAAACGTCACACATACAGTCATATCCCCACACTGTCCATCTTACAGTCATTTAATCAAATTTCAAATTATATTGTATTGATATACTATACTTTAGTGACTTTTAAGTGTAATGTACGAACAGCCCCGCCTTCATTATTCATGTGTATTATTTTTGTATATGTTCTTTTCACATGGAACCCATAATATAAAACATCAAAATTAAAATGCCTCTGTTTCGACTTCTTTCTCCCGGCATGCTCCTATACTCATCTATCTCGTACTGTAAATTAATAATCCGAAGATATGGACTGTCTGCTGGTACAACCATCGAAATTGGCTCGGCAAGATTGAGAACATTGCGCCCCAGTGAAAAAGAGCAGTGTCCAGAAGACACATGATCATTTTTGGTTGATATTTTCAATGAGCTCGTCCAATCAATAACAATGTGTTTCCCACTTTTCACTTGCTGTATGTTACTCTCATAGCCAACTGTATCATGTTTACGTGCATTTGGCTCATTATCCGCAATCAAACGACGATAATCAATGATGCCCTCTTCATTACTAACAATTAAAAATTCTTCAAGAAAACTTCCAGCTGGAAGACTCCATGAAAACTCATTTCTATGTTCCAGTATATCGTCCACACTATCAATTGGTGATTCCATTTTTGGAAATGTTAAGAATGCAACTAAACTGCCGGAGTAAGTTGCAACAACTACCATAACAACTAACCACCATGTACCGACAATCAGTCTAGCTCCATCAGTTTTTGGCAAATTCATACCGCCTTGTTGCAACAGTGCACCATAAATATACCAAATGCACTTTGATGGTGAGCTTAGTCCTATGTAAATTGGTTTGTGGAGATTTTTAATCAATTCATCGTTTCCACGTGGACTGAATTTATGTACTGCATACAGTATTGGTCCAACTACCAAAATAGATGATGCAAGAACTGCCCAGGCCTGCAATTAATAAGAAAACTCCATTCTATCAACAATTAAGGGTTGAAGATGGAACAGAAAGTGGCAATTTTTCGAATCCATTATTTTTGGAAAATATCTTGGAAACGAAGCGAAATCATGCGATTTCCAAAGGAATCATTCCTGTAGGAAATTCCAAAAGATTGAAAGAGAGAGCACATCTAAAAAATTTTTACACAAAAAACTTCATTAAAAAATTTTAAGCTTCAAAAACTTCTGTCAGAATGAAGATAATTCCAGGTACTAATATTTCACGAATTAAGAGATGTGTCTTTGAAATGAATGAAAGAATTATGAAAATTAGTAATGATTCGTAAATGGTTAAATTAGCCTTCATCTTCAATTTTGTTTTTTTTATAAACCTCTTTTACAGATTTTTTTTTATCGAAATTTTTTTCATAATCAGTTTTCCAGACATGTACCCAAGAAAAAACATATCTTGGTAAATTATCTTTAGCATTTTCGTTTACGAGATATTCTGGGAATCACCTAAAAATGACTCTTCGTATTCTACGGAATTCAACGGAATTTTTAGATTTTGATGATCAATACTCACTTCGTTTGTATAAGGAGAAGCAAATAGAAGTGCTCTAGACAATGGCTTGGGTTTTGGTGCTAATAGACCGTATGTTTGAATGGTTATTGGTATTGTGAAATTAATTGATTGGTCTTTCCTATAGATACCAACGGGGTAAGCACACACAGCCATAAAAACTGATTTTGATCTAACTAATTCTGTTACTTGTTCGGGAATTTTCTCGGAGGCTGACATTGATGCCTTCAGTGGATCCTATTAATTGTTATTAATATTATTATTATCATTATTATTATTCGTGACATCACTTTTTTTTTAATGGCGTATTGGTTATAGAAGCGTCCGCTCATGAGATCAAACAAACTAAAATTACGTTATCTCGAAAAAAAAAAATACAGAATGTGTTTCATTGAACTTACACTTTTTGCAATTATTATTTCAGATGGTGCTTCAACAATAACTGTTTTATATGTAAAATTAAGTTTTTTAGAAAGCTCATTAAATACATCAAATATCAAGCCATTCCATTCAGTTTTTCTAATTTCTGTAACTTCATCAGTTTCCATGAATTCAAACTGCCATGGTGGATTCTGAAAAAAAAGTAAAATAATTAATTCTTCCTTGGACTTATCTTAGAATCAATTAGTTAATTGAATTAATAGGAATCAATTAATTTACATGATAAGTAACAATCGGCAATTCCTTCCCACGAAATCCATATACAGCATGAGGAAATATGTGTTCTTTCGATTCATATCCCGGATCAGGTGTCCATACACCAGTTTCCATTAGCGTGTGTGGCTCAATATTGGCCTCTGTTCCAATTTTATTGCCCCAGGTCAAGGCTGAAACAATATTCCACTTGATACAACGGCCACAGGTGCTACCATGTCCAAATCCTGATTTTGTATCATTATAAAGTTCATCCTGCCAAAGTAACAGTGAATCATTAAACAATTTCAAACTGCATGAACTTATTCAAAATTTACAGAATATATAGAGTCACGTTAGAAACCAAGTGGCATAAGTGTTAATTATACACATATTACTTACGCCACTTTGTTTGGCTAAGGTGACGGATATCGATTGAACTCACGCGAAGGTAACTAATTATGTTGCGACTTCTGACAGCTTTTGTTAGGCCAGCAGCTTCAAATTCTTCCTCAGTTACACGATTATAGAGTTCAATTTCCATTGACAATGCTCTTTCCAAAGCAATACCCAATGCACTAACCATCTCTCTTGCGTGACAAACAGCACCTATCTACAATTGAATAAAATTCATTCCAATCATTATAAATTTTTTAAAGTATATCGATTGATTCCTTTGATTTTTTGTCAAGAGAAAGTAAAATAGCATGAACTCGTTATTTTATTTTAAAAAATTACTTACTCGACAGGATTTATTTGTTCTGATATCCAAGCTCGTGTTATTATAAAGAAAAGCAATATTTTCACCTTCCTCGAGAAATTCAATCAGGTAAGTTACATTGCCTTTGGCAAATTCAGCCATATCCGGGACAACGAAAAGCCATTGACTCTTCGGATGAAGCATACGAAGTGATCTTGCCTGGAAATTAATGAATATCAGTATAAAATTTTCCATTCATATCATTCTTTGTGAATACTCATTACGGCATCCAATATCAGTGGTATTGTGTTGTGAGCAGCAACGATGATGAAACGTTCATCTTTGGGTCTTCTTGGTGGTAGAGATGATAGAATTTTGAGGATTATTTTTTTTGTTGAGGCTTCATTTGATCCACGTCGAAGATTAAATAGAGAAGTCGATGACATGCCAAAAGAAGATTGTGGTAATTCATTGGAGAATGCCTGCACAACTTTGCCGATTGAACCACGTCCTTATGTTGCAGATAGAAGAAGGCGTTAATTTTTGAAAAAATAGGAAAGATGAAAATGGTGGGCTAAGCAGAGAGTGGGTCTAAAAATTACCCTTCTTAAAGGTGAACCGGGGGCGAAACTGTCATATGATCAGAAATTATCTGGCGTTTGCTGACAAATTTATGCACACTGGATAACTTTTCACCATTGGCAGGGTTATTTCTGTGTTACTCAACTATTGTCCCTTTGGCATGGGTGAAAACTCATCGGGGAATGCATAAAAGTGTCTGTGCTCAGATGAATTTTCACCCTGCTACAGGACATTTTTTAACGGAGCATTCGTGACATCGACGTCCTTTATTGTGTAGGTCCTTTTTTTTTCTAATTGTTCAATTAAATGTTATCTTCAGTGATAATGTAATTTTAGAAAATAGAATATAATTATTTCATATGAATATACAAAAGTTCAGTCACCAATAGTATTCTGACTTGTGTTTCGGTGATTATTTTTTCCATCCAAATTTCGACCAATAGAATTGCACCATTCGACGAAACAAAATAACGCCTACACGATATTTCACTGGAAATTTTTGGAAATTCCACTGGAAATTTTTCATGTTGCCTATATATAAAAAACAAACGATTTGTCAATCCATGTGACTCTAAATTTTGAATTTCTAACTGAGAATTTGTCTCATGGTGCAATTCTATTGGCCCAAATTTGGATGAAAAAATAATCCCCCGAATACCACTCGAGCTTCAAAATTAATCGGGTAATTTTCCTCTAGGTTCCCTGCAAACAAACGAAGTCGTCAAGTTTTTCAGAAAAATCACTCGTGCTTCGCACTCGTGATTTTTAACCTGAAAAACTTGACTCCTTCATTTGTTTGCAACAAACCTATCGGAAAATTACCCGATAATTTTGAAGCTCTTGTGGTATTACATGTGATTATTTTCCGACCAAAAATAGTCACTCATTGAGATTTGATGAGTAGGGGTCAATTGACCAGTCCAATGATCGTCATATTTTTTCGTTTCATCCCTAGTCTTGGGGTATCGATCCTCTCAAAATAGCGTAAAAAATATTATTTTGCTCACAATCCTTCAACTTAGAAATTCAACAAGAAATTTACCAAATGTATCATCGAATAACATGATGGCATGGTTCCAATCGAGACCCCGGGTAATCCGAAGATCGTAAAATACTTGGGGAAGCTCCTCACCTGGATCAACAAGGGGTATACTAACTCCTTTTTCAATTGGCAGTCGTGGACAATCCGAATCTGCAATTAGTCCACAATTTAAATTGATTAATTTCGAATCATATTGATCTTTCTTTTACCGGTTATTGCCAGGTGGACCAATCTCTCTTTCCTCGCTCTATCAAATAAGGCCCACGTCGATGGACATGCTGCTACAGAAAGTAAAATTGTGTAATCTGTGAGGGAGTAACAGAAACGTCAATTCACTAAAAATTCACTCAATATCCATCTGCATTGGATTTATGGATCCCTTAATCCTAGACTGATTCCTCTTCGAGGGATTCGCCGGGTTGCACCATTTTCATTTGTTCAAGATCATTTGGCTGAACGTAAAGGTCTGACAAATATCTATTTTATTCATTGAAATGTTGAAAAATCTACTATATATTTCAAATTTCATATTCTGCAAATTTGATGAAGGAAGAAAATGGATTCTAGGAGCTGGCAAAATTCTTCCAATGCTCAATGAAATTGTTCAGTGAGCGATGTTGCCGAAAACTCACTGAGCGCGTTCAGGCAGTGTAGACGAAACTCGGCAACGTCGCAACCAAAATAATACAGCGATGAATCCCTCATGACCCTCAGTCTAGGGTTAATAACTTACCTCTACCAAGATTTATCCCAGTATCTTGAGACACATCGATCGATAATCCACTGATATTCATTTTTTCACGTGCGATTTTAGTAACTGCACTCGCAAATGAAGCCACACTCTTATCATAAGCATCACGTGTAACAGCTGCTGCCTCTTTAGCGAGAATCCTTCTCTCGTAGAACGGCTTTTCAATCACAAGAACTAAAAAAAAAACGATGCGTATTTAATGCATCAAAAATTTAACAGAAAGTATCAAAGACTGTTACCCATTGTCGCGTTCGCTGTCATAAGCGATGGAAAATCATTGAAGCAAGTGAAACGTTTGCAGAAGACGATCAGAAGAACGAGGAGAGCTGACTTCATCGCGAGAAGCTTGGGCAATGTTTGAAGAGCCGAGTGTTCAAGAACTTTCTCCAGTAATCAATATACAATTACATTGCGTTGTAGTTCAATATTGTATAGGGTTCATCAAGTCTTGATTACTCCGTCAATAAATAAGGTCGATCGATAACTCGAGTGATCTATTGAGCTTACATTCTTTATGAGGCCCTGGAAACTACTTCAATTTCCTTGGTAAATGATAGAACAGGGTAAAATTTACCCGGTAAATGGAAGAAATGGAACCTACCGATGCATGCGCGCGCACGATTTCAGGAAAAAGAGAAGGGGTAGGGTAATAAGAGGAGTGGGGGTAGCTTCGAAGTCATTTCAGCGTCTGCCTTTGGGCTGACAAAACTGACTTGAAAGATAGAGAGCAACCCACGGAAATATGGATAAAAAATTTGTTTATGCATATTTGATTATTCATTAATTACATAATAAATGGTATAAGGTTAAATTGATGAGTTTATATTCAATTTAATCAGTTATTAGGCCCAGCTGAGAATGATCGTCTCTTAAAAAACTACAATGATTTCAACAATGAAATAATTTGATGAATATGAATCCTTTAGTGTGAAATCATGATGCTTGGTGGAGAACGTTGTAGGCGGAATAAGATAGTTTCAGGATCTGAAATCAATAATTTCATTCCTTTAAATTATCATGTGATTATATTTCGTTGAGAAACTATGTAAAACAGAATTGTAATAGGGGAGACTGGGGCAAAATGGACCTGCAAGGTAATATGATTCAAGATTTTTTTTCTGAGTGAAGGACATCATGAAAAAATCGTACAAAATTTGAAAAAATGCTCCAATAAGTAGGAATTTTCGGTGAATTTTTCCGTTAATGCCGTTACTCTCAAGAAAAAATCCGAATTATTTTGTCTCGCATGTTCATTTTGCCCCGGTTTTCCCTATATAAAATTCATATTATGATATCAGAATTGTCCATGCAGGAACAATTATTAATATAATTCGTGTATTGAGTAGAATTTTTTCTGAATCAGTCAATAAAGAATATTATTATTATTGGTTGATAAAATTTGATGGATAACGTACCCTATTGAATGAATCGAGTGATAAAACAATCATATGACCACTGGTAAATACAATTGGCCGGAGGGTACGTGCCATAATTGTGACTAGACTCTTTTTTGTTGATGTTGTGAGGGGTACCCAATTGATTCCGTAAATATCATCACGCACAGAAATGCTCTAAAAGTGAAAAATATATTCCATGTTGAATAAAGGAAATTACCTTTGAATCAACTGAATTCTTATTGAAAAATTAAGATACCTCGTGCATAACGATATTTCCATAGAAACAAAACATGAATATTTGTACCAGCATACACACTAAATATACAATTATAGCTGTAAATTCTGGTGTAAATGGTTCAGCACGGGTTAATTCACAAACGCTGACACACAAGATAATTAGACTCACTGAGTACTGGATGAATATTGTATAAGCAAATATATCATTTGATGTTTCTGCAAAACTGTAAGTTTCTTCAATTAGAACCACTAAATTGGGAGAAACAAGGAAAAATGAAAAAAATTAGTTGCTCAACTTGAAAATTTCGAGATGATGACGCACACAGTCAGCGATTATTTTATTCTCCTCTGACGGTTGATTTATTACATGTTTATTTTTCACTTCATTGTTCTCGTACATTCTTTGAAGTTGTTTTATACGATACTTGAAGAGTGAGAATTGTCCACAAGTTTGGAGCATACAGCCAGGTACAAGAGTGTCGTACGAAATATTTATGAATGAACCAAGTGTATTGGCAAATACCTGATGGATGTAAGTTATCCAGTATTTGAATTCAGTATCACAGGCATATGGTAACCAAGTATTGAACTGCAATTGTCTCTGAGGAGGATCGTGTATTATTGAATCAGCTTCTACTGCACCTACCGCAATTTCTGTTAGAATTGCATACCACATGGACATCTTCCTGAAATATTGAAAATCAAAGAATTCCAGAAGGGACAGAAACAGGAAAAGTTTTTTAAAAATATTTCGGGAACGAAGCGAGATAGTGGAATTTTTATGGCTCTCAGAATTTTCTACAAATATTTCGCTATCCCACCTAGTTTCTGAAACACTCGCGCAAAAAGTACGAATCTGACTGAATCCATTGTAAAAAAAATACAATTCAATTTTAATTTTCCGGATTTTTCAGAAATATCGATATTTTTCAAGTTATACATGTAGTTGTATGTGTACATTCTTATATACATCTGCGAGAAACCTTGAAATTATTAAAGAGTTCTCTAAGAATTTCTTCCTAACTTGAGACTTTTTTTGTACTTTCGAACGTCATATTATAAGTGTTTTTTTTATAATTGTCTTTGTTAAATTTTCTTTCGTAATTTGGATAGTATAACATCCAGTGATAAATTGTTAGTCAATCAATTCAAAAAATGGCTAAGAAAGTAACAATAATAATAATGATTATGTAAATGATGGTAGTAATTATGATGAATCGTAATGATAAATCGTCGCCTTAGAGTGAAAGGGGCGTAAGTGCCATTTTTCCCGATTTTTCTTTTCAAAATAACAAAGAGGCGTATCTCCACCATTATTGCTCCAATAGGCTTTCCAAGGCCTTTGACGCAATATTAGTGAAAAACAAAAAATTAATAACATAAAGGCGTAAGTACCACTGACTAATAACAAAGGGGCGTAAGTGCCGGAGATACGCCCTTTTGTTTTTAGTATTTTCATTAATTTTTCCCCGACCATCGGAAAAAAACTAATAACAAAGGGGCGTAAGTGCCGGAGATACGCCCCTTTGTTATTAGTCTTTTCATTTATTTTTCCTCATCATCGGGAAAAAATAATAACGAAGAAGCGTATCTCCAGTCCATGCATCTTTTTGTTATTTTTAAAAACAAGAGGCGTAAGTTCCATAATTCAAATAAAAAATCCTAAAAACAAAAAGGCGTAAGTGCCAAAGTTTAAATAAAAAATCCCAAAAACAAAAAGGCGTAAGTGCCAAAATAAAAAAAAATCCTAAAAACAAAAAGGCGTAACTCCAAAATAAAAAAAAATCCTAAAAACAGAAAGGCGTAACTCCAAAAATTCTCATGCGATAAAAAAAATTATAAAAACAAAGAGGCGTAAGTGCGGAGATACGTCCTTTTCACTTTAACTTGAACAATTATATAGCGTTTAAAAAGAAAATAACAAAGGGGCGTAAGTGTGGAGATACGTCCCTTTCACTTTACAATTGGTAGTTACGCCACTTTGTTATTTCAATTTTCAATTATCCAAATAATGTTCCAGAGGCCATAAAAAACATTTTGGAGTGATAAGTGGACATACGCCCCTTTCACTCCAGAATTTCGTGTTTTTGGCACTTACGCCCCTTTCACTCTAAGGCGACGAAATAAATTGGCTCTATTAGAGAAAATTGAGTTTATCTTAGTTATGGTTTGTGAACAGGTGTGAGACTGTTCCTCGGTTAATCAACCTCATTGCTTCGTATTTTCATTGTAAAAAGCCGAAAAGGCTATATATGGAAAAATAAATAATAATATAGCTCAAGTATATACTTGGAATTATATCATTATATAATTGTGATTAATTCCGATGTAAATCTTGTAACACTCAACATAGAACTCGATTAACTTGTAAAGAAAATATGTAACTACTAGAAATTATCTTGAGGGATTTTTGCACCCCGAACATCGAAAAAAAATCGTTTCTATCTCTTTCTCCCTTCATTACATCTTCCTTGCATCAATTCTTTGAACTTAAAATTTCGACCTAGAAGCTCAAAACTCTCTAAAAAGTATGAATTCGTCTAAACTGACAAGTTTACCTAATAGAGCGATTAAATTTCTCCAGTATAAGTCGTTCATCTTCACTCCGAGAACTGCAGGGATCTGTGTCCAAAATTCCAATCAGCTTCAGAATATCATTCCTACTATTCAATATACTGAATACCTTAGCACAAGCATTAGTAGTTGTTAACAGTATCAAGGCATTGTGAGTGAATTCTTCAACGTTATTAATTGAATTAATAAGTTCAATAAATTGTAAAACAACAACTGAATATATTACGAATATCATGAATGCTGTATAAATATTGTAGAGCCATTTTCTCAAACCAGACCATTCAACTGGTCTCCAAAATCCACAGCACTGAAGTACAAAAAAACTTAGTTTTAATAGGTGCATGATTCAGCACCTTCAATGGTTCATGATATAAAACATGAACTTTTTGAAGATAATGATATGAGGTGTATTTGAATACTGACAGTATAACTTGTATTTACTTCCGAAGAGAACACATCATTAAATTATTCAAAAAGCTTGGGAAGATAACTGTTTGCCTTCATTTTTCATTCATGAATATAATAATTATTGATTCATGACGAAAATTTACGTCCTCTCTTCAATAATACTCCTTATATTTTCAATTGCAGTATATGAAAATAAAAAAATATCAATATTAACGATGCATTCTTAAATGCAAATGTGTACTTCCCTTTGAACGAAAAAAAAAAATCAGCAATTTCCGTCAGTTTTTTTTTTTCTATAGAAATGATTGCTTTTCTCAGAATTCAAATGTTTCTCATTGAATTATTCATGTATTTTTACGGAAAAACAGCCTTTTCAATAGTAATCAGTATTGATTCGCCTTAAAATTTTATGATTTTGTTACTTCTTTTTCGCAATCATAAACAATTCATATGTATATTTTTATTCATGTGAAATGCACCACGTAATCTCCCTTTTTACGATCGTTGACTTCATAAGACAGTTCGTGTCTGCTACATCTCCATTCGACAGTTTCAAACGAAATTTCAAGTACTTGCTGCAACTTATGGCGATTTTGAAAATATTGAGACAATTTTTCGCGAGTGAGTAGCAGTGATGAGGGAAGGGTGTGGCAAAACGTTGTTTTCTGGACTGAAGGTATTTACGATTTTTTATTACGGATTTTGGAGTGTACACGAATTCTTAAGCTGAGAAAAAACATCTGTCACTCGAACAATTAGTATTTGAATTGAAGAAAAAAAAAAATTGATAATTATCAACGGTTATCCATAATTTGATTAAATACAAACTCAATTTTGTTTTTAATCAAGTAACTCATCGATTAATGTGAAAAATTTTATCTTAAAGTAGTATATTTATTCTTGAAACAAGCGATGAGATGATCAGCTTGAGAAATATTGAATTTATTTCAAATAAAATGCGTTCATTCCAAACTGGATATATTCAATTTAAGTGACGTATTATTACTTTCGATAAATTATTTCTCAAAACTAATAATTTTTGATTCTTCTTAGTTTCAAGAAATTTCTTTTTCGGGGAAAAAAAAAAATTTCTAATGCATCGATTTAACCATAATGAATTCAATTCTAATGATATTTATATTTGGTTCAAAGCTTGCGTAGATTCGGAAAATTCCAATAATTTTTTTTTATTGATTCAAGGACGAATTTTTCGATAAACTACATTTTTTCTCCCAGTGTAGAGTCTTCTATAATAATAGTTGGATGATTAAGTTTTCCGTATGTAATTTACTTCACGTTGGGAGGATTTATAAAAATGGAAAAGACTATTAAAAAAAATATTTTTTTTTTTCTACTAAAGTGCATAAAACTCGTAGTACAATTACTGTAATAGGAATAGCTTATACATTCAGTATTATATTCAGTGATGAAGATAGAAAATAGGCTACTTTCATTTTCTTATACTCATCTTTTTTCGAGAATCTCTCGTAAACTAAGCAAGATAGGTCGATTTTCTTCGTATCTTTTTCTACAGAGTTGACAAGATCACGCTATCTCGGTCAATTTTCTAGATATTTCTCAAAAAAAAAAATCTATCTAAATTGACCTCTTCACTACTAGATTCATGAATCTTCATAATTTTTGAAAATTGTTATGAATTCAACAATCAAACAATTCGATGAATCTCAGTCCATTATTGTCCTACATCTCGAGGGTATTATAGCTGTTGAAGAACGTTGTAAGCAGAATAGGAGAGTTTCAAGATCTGAAATATAATAGAATATCTCATTCAAATAATGTCAAAATCATCGAATTATGAAAATTCAATTAATAAAATACATCAGTAAATGAATCGAGTGATAGAATGATCACACGACCACTGGTAAATATAATTGGCCGAAGCGTGCGTGCCATAATTATTAGGAGACTTTTCTTCGTTTGTATTGTTAGGGACACCCAATTAATTTTATAAATATCATCACCAACAGCATAGCTCTGAAAATAAATAATGCATTATTTTTCTACCCCTCAGTATCATATCTTTTTCAAACACACGTGTTTGCATGCATGAATTCCCCATTCCCAAGGGGAACGGTTAACTTTTGGAAATATTTTGATCTTTCAATCAATATAGATATTCATCTATTTTAGTAGAACAAGTTTCTTTGATCATAATAAAATTCATCTATTATTCATCAGAACTTAATTGAATTCTCATTAAAAACTTTCAATTACCTTGTGCATAACGATATTTCCATAGAAACAAAATATAAATATTTGCGCCAACATACAAACCAAGTAGGAAATAACAGCCATAAATTCTGGTGTAAGTGGTTTAATTCGAGTTAATTCACAAATGCTAACACACAAGATAATTAGGCTCACATTATACTGAATGAATATTGTATAAGCAAATATAGCATTCGTAGTTTCTGCAAAACTAAAAATTAAATTCATGAGTGAATTTAAATATTTCAGTGAGTAAATCTACAACAGGAAGAGTCGTTTTTTTTTGCTATTCTTCTAAAGAGAAAATCACGGATACTAAGCGAAATAACGAATTTTTGGAGGTACCTGTTCTGTAGTTCGTGAAATTCTCTACAAAAGAAAGGTTTTTCCGAAAATTGCGCTATCTTGCTCAAGGGGGTACATGCACCTGAGATTTTTAGAAAATCGATTTTGTTTCCTTATAAATTCTTTTTCTCTATACTTCTGAGAATTTTTCATAAAAAAAATCATGCGAAAATTTCACTCCGCTAGAAAGCTATGGCAATAACGCTTTTAAAGTCAAATTTGCAACTTTTTTTAACGTTTATCCATTCATGACCGTAAATAATAATGATAATGTGAAAAAAAAATTCTTGTTTTCTTATAGTTGAAAGGTTAATAAACAGTAGGAATTCAAAAATCCTCCTTTCTGCCACCCTGTAGCGTAAATAAAGAGTTTTTAAATTTACACCATTTTCAGAACTCCCAGGGATATATGTACCCATTTGAAGGCGTTTTTCTTGAAAATAGGTTTTTTGACATGGTTGACATGATACCTCGGTCAATTTTCAATATTTTTTAACTTTTTTTTTGGTCAAATCTTTATGATTATTGTCCCTATCGTGTACGGAGGGGGTTTTTCAATTTTTCAATTTGCTTTTTTTTTATAAATTGTTAAACACTATTTTTTTTGGTTGAAGTTGCAAACTGAAAATCAAAATGCTATAATTTTTTTATTTTTTGAAAAGAAATCATAATGCCATAATCATAAATAAAAAGACGATAACATTGTTAAAAAATGATTTTTCCTCAGTTTTCTTGTAGTTGAGAGGTCAATCAACAATATCGTCACCTTAGAGTGAAAGGGGCATAAGTGCCAAAAAAACGAAATTCTGGTGTGAAAGGGGCGTATGTCCACTTATTACTCCAAAATGTTTTTTATGGTCTCTGGAACATGATTTGGCTAATTAAAAATTAAAATAACAAAGTGGCGTAACTACCAATCTCAAAATGAGAGGGACGTATCTCCACACTTACGCCCCTTTTTTATTTTATTTTTGAACGCTATATAATTGTTAATGTTAAAGTGAAAAGGACGTATCTCCGCACTTACGCCTCTTTGTTTTTACAATTTTTTCATCTCATGGGAATATTTGGAGTTACGCCCTTTCGTTTTTAGAATATAATTGTTAATGTTAAAGTGAAAAAGACGTATCTCCGCACTTACGCCTCTTTATTTTTACAATTTTTTCATCTCATGGGAATATTTGGAGTTACGCCCTTTCGTTTTTAGAATTTCTCATGTAAAATTTGGCGCTTACGCCTTTTTGTTTTATAATTTTTGTTATAGCAAATGCGAATTTTCGGAGTTACGCCCTTTTGTTTTTACCGATTTTTATCGAAATTATGGCACTTACGCCTCTTTGTTTTTAAATTTTTTTCATTGAATTATTTTTCCGGATTTACGCCTCTTTGTTATTAGTATTTTTTCCAATGATTAGGAAAAATTCAATAAAAAAAACTAAAAACAAAGAGGCGTATCTCCGGCACTTACGCCCCTTGTTATTAGTCTTTCTCCAATGATTAGGGAAAATTCAATAGAAACACTAAAAACAAAGAGGCGTATCTCCGGTACTCACGCCCGTTTGTTATTAGGGGGTGGTACTTACGCCTATATGTTATTATTTTTTATTTTTCTTTCTAATATTGCGTACAGGCCTTGGAAAGCCTATTGGAGCAATAATGGTGGAGATACGCCGCTTTGTTATTTTGAAGAAAAAAAATCGGAAAAATGGTACTTACGCACCTCTTACTCTAAGGCAAAAATATGAATTTAGAAAATTATTTTTTTCTTCACCCTAATAACCTGAATAAAGAGTTTTGAAAATGACACGATTTTTAGCACTCTCAGGTGTATGTACCCCCTTAATTTCCGAGATATTCTCCAAGTAAGATCAGCAAATAATGAGCGGAATCAACGTTACTTAACTTGAAAATCTGAAGATGATGATAAACACAATCAGCAATAATCTTATTTTCCTCTAATTGTCGCTGCATCACTTGATCATAAACCACCTCATTATTTTTAGAAATAAGTCCAAGTTTTTTCACACGATGCTTGAATATTGAGAGTTGTGCACAAGTTTGGAGCATACAGCCGGGTACAAGTGTATCGTAGGATATATTTATGAATGAGCCAAGTATAGTAGCAAATGCTTGATGAATGTAAGTTATCCAGTATTTGAATTCTGTGTCACAGGTATATGGCAGCCATGCGTTGAACTGCAGTTGCTTTCTTGGTGGATGGTGTATAATAGAATCAATTTCTACTACTGCTACTGAAATGACCGTTAGAGTTGTATACCACAGGGACATATTCCTGGAAGATTGTCCAAAAAAGAAGAGAATTTTAATTCCGAATAAAGGAATTTATTAGTATTTTTTCCCAAATATCTGGGAAACTAATGGAGATCCGCTCTTTTTGTCCTCATCTCATTTTTTTGCGCGCTTTTGAAATTTTCTAAAAATATGGGTCAGAACCGAACAGACATATCTCCATTACGTTCTGAGATATTCTTCAAAAAATATCGGTGAAAACGAATTTTTCCCAAAACTATGACTACCGGGGAAATCTGATTCTGATATAATTGTATCTAATCATATCTGACATCTGAGATTATTTAGCCCTAAATTGGTCACTATCTAATTTGATCTGAACAGGTTCTGAACTAAGATCTTAGCATATGATCTGACTATATCTATTCAGATCAAACTAGATACGATAATATCACGATTTTTCATACCGAAATTTCGAATTACCGGGAAAAATGTTCAGACACGATCAGATCCTGTTATATTAAATCACAGATTAGTCAATAACTAAATATATATAAGCATATCTGATATAGATCTAGACTGTTTTGTGTTAGCGTCTCTAGATCAGATCAGATCTCAATCTCGTCATATCTGACCACAGATCTAAATGAAACTTATATCAAACCCTTTTTTTCCCGGGACACCAAAAACTACATTAAAAATTTATCTCTCAAACTTACTTAATGAAACGATTATATTTCTCCTGTATAATCAGTTCATCATCATCACGGAAACAGCAGGGATCCGTTTCCAATACTCTAATCAATCCAAAGATATCATCCTTATTATTCAGAATATTAAAAGCTTTAGCACAAGCATTAGCAGTTGCCAATAGTATCAATGCATTGTGAGTAAATTTCTGAACACTATCCACAGAATTGAAAAGTTCAACGAATTGTGAAACGACAACTGAATATATCACGAATATCATAAATGCTGTGTAAATATTGTAGATCCATTTCTTCCAATCAGACCATTCAACTGGTCTCCAGAAACCGCAGCACTGAAGGATGAATAAACTCAGTGCTGAACGACGCATTATTAGTTCAATAATAATGGTTCGAGGGATATTAGAATACTGACAGTATTACTTACATCGTATTCTAAAAGCGAGTGGAAGGATAGTCATAATTATACGGAAAATTACGGGGAGAATCTGTTTGTCCTCATTTTTCATTCATGGAAGTGATTATAGGGCTATCCTCAACGTTAATTTTCGAGTCTACAAGTGAAAAGTTTCCCTCCAATGAAATTAATGAATGTCATGCTTTTTGGAAGAGTTCAATAAATTCGTATGTCGACGTATTCTGTTCAATGAGTCATTTTCCAAGTTATCAGATGCGTTGGCCAAAAATTGAGCCAGATGGATACTTTTTAGGATATTGGCCTATGGTTCAGTTTCAATTGACGCATATTTATAAACATGCTGTATCGCGACAATCAAAACACTTATAGAATGTAGATAAAGGAGATATTTTGCCATCAGACATTACTGACAATAGATGATTAAGTAGCAGATATTTTGGCAGTAGACATTCTGACCGTAGACATTATGACCTTGGATATCAATGTCACCATTGAAACTAAGTATAAATACTTATTTTGATGGCAAGGAACCAATTTCTGATCAGCGTCTAGAAAAGCGTAAGAAATTTACTATCGAAATAGATAGGAAACATTTCATTTTTCAAACATCGTTATTGCGGTCCAAAAAACATAAAAGACTATAATTTTTTCTATAATTTTTGGGCCAAAATAAATATATGTCAAAATTTAAAACTTTCCAACTCATATCCAATAGAATTTTTCCCAGGCTATCACATGCGCTGGTCCAAATTTTGCTAAAATAAATATTTCCTCAGATACAGCCCATTTATTCCATTTCTAATAACTTGGAGGAAATTTAATATCTATTTTCAGAAAGTCCGGACCATTTCCTCCTCAACTATACATAGAAAATGCATTTTTGGCATCTTGAAAATAAATCGCAGCTGATATCTCTGTAAACATCAAATTTGGCTCATTTTAATTAACATTCCCACCCAAGAAGGGATGAGACTCTTCTCCAAAAACTCGACATCGATGTCATCTAACAGCATTTCTATAAACCCAAATCCCTGTTTTATCTTCATATTTAGGAATTCAATATATGCGCTATCTGCCAGCATTTTCATGAAACTGCACATCAAAAACCCACTTACCTTATATTTTATTTATTTACAATTAAACCATTAACTCTTAAACGATTTTAGCAACACTACAATCACTCGCGAAGGAAATTCAAAAGTTTTAGTAAGTTAAATTATCAATAATTTGTAATTTAAAAAGACAATACAGCTAATTCAATACTGTCACTTACCAACACTATATTATCCAATTCAAAATTGCGCTTCAGATGGCGCTAAACGGTAAATACAAATATTCCCCATGTTTTTTGTGTGTGTGCTGTGACAGCTGCCAGATGATTGAAAACTTTGTTCACTATTTGTTCAAAAAAAAAAACACAAGAAAATGCCGATTACGATAACAAGTAGCTTGACGTCGTTAACCTCTTCGATAATTCTCAATAATTGAAATAAAATAGTGAGTGCCATCATTCAAATTATGAATTAGTTCTTCAATAAAGTGATTCACCAGGTTATACAAACCGGGACGCATTTATCATGAAATCACTTAAAAACACTGTTTCCATTTATTAAAAATCCAATTTAAAAAAATGGGCGACGCAAGTGAGGCATTCAAATTTCAGCACAAAATTCTGTTAATTAGTATTTTTCTTGGATTTATTTCTCACATAATTTTTTCAATCTGGAATAACATGTTGTGGCTTCATTTCTACATATTATTGTCAATCTCCTGCTGTTTTATTGGCCCATCATTACTGGTATTGGTACATATTGCTTTGTCACCTAAACATCAAACTGGTGCTGGTACATCGAAGACAATTGTTGAAATGGACACATTCAGAACGATGCTAATGGTGAGTTTGGCAATTTAACGGTTTTGAAAATGCTTCAAAAATACGGTAATAATGTCGTAAAAATGCTGTATATTTACAGTAGAAAAACTGGTCAAAATGACTGAAATAATGCTTCATTTTTAAAAAAAATGTAAGAGACTTTTTTTTCTGCAGAGAATTCAATCCCCCCCCCCCCCAAAAAAAAGTCTGTTGCTAAATTCTCCAAAACCTCATAATTCCCGAAATATCTTCAATTTAATAAAACAAACATTAATTTTTATTTTCAGAAAGGGTATGAACCAAAATTATTACATAATCAAAGACAAAGTAAATATCCAGTAATATTTACGAGGCCAGTGGATGGAGCTCTACAAAATCTCCTAGATCTAGTATTCCGTGATTTTATTGGTTCCTGGCTAAACGATCTAGCATTTCATCCAGATTACACAATCGAAAGTATAAAACAAGATTTATGGGGTGCAATAAAGAGTCTGCACGACCGTTTTACACGCATTGATCAAACAAAACTCGTGGCAACAAGCATAGTAAACAAAGTAACATTTCATTTTGAAAAAATACGTATAGCTCAAGCAGCTGTTAGTGAGGGTGAAGATCCTGTCTTCATTCTATCATCCCACTTAATGTCAAAAACAAGTGAATTAAATTATTTACGTAGTTTCAGTGAATTATTTATAATGTTTTTTTTACCAAGTAGTTACTCCCTGAAACCAGGAAAATATTTACTCCGTGAATTAATAACATACAAGCTATTAAAACCGGCAATTGATCTCATAACCGATCCCGATTACATAAATCAAAAAATATTGCTGTACATTGAACAGCAGCAATTGAGTGAAGCAATGCATCGTAAAACCTATGAATACGCTGAATCATTTGAGGACTTCATAAGAATGATCAAAAGCTCGAGAGACTTGGAGGTACTCAAGCACATACGTTACAACATTGTCACGGAAATAATGCAGGCAACTACAATTCAAAATGTCAAGAGATCCCAGGGACTCGATCCAGACAGTAATACATTTGGCAAATCGGATATTGTTCAAGCTAAAAAATTGAAGAGATACATAAGCCAATTGACATATGCCAAAACAACATGCGAGTGTCACATGCAGTCTCTTGGATGGGACGGTTATCCAATTCACGAGAACCATGTTGCTGACGCAAATATCAGCATCGACAACCGAGTGCTCTCGCTGCATATGATTCTTGACAATGTTATTGGCAGAAGATACCTCTCACTATTTCTTGAGCAAGTCTCTAGTCAGGGTCTACTCGGCTACTGGGCAGCTGTTCAAGAGCTCAGAAATGCAGATAGATCCAATTGGCATCAGCTTGGTGCTGAAATTTTTTACACATACATAAGATCACCAACTGCTGAGATTAAAGTCGACAAGAATGTGCGCAAGCGAATGGAGAGTTTTTTACTTGGGGACAAGGGCCCGGATGTCTTTTACGAGGTACAGGAGGACGTTGTTAAGACACTGGAGATTAAGTATTACTCGTCCTTTTTAGTTAGTGAGCAGTATAAGAAGATGCAGGAGGCGCTGTTGAGCGAGAGGGCGGATGGTTTGGTTGCTGAGGACAGACAGGCGGGAGGAGCGATACTAGAGACAACATCGCTGCTTGTCGGTGAACACTCGAGTTATGCGAGGAGCAAGCTTGATCAGCTGCAGGAGAAGCTGAATAATAAGATGCAGGCACTTCAAGCATTGAAATCATCGCTCAAACCAGAGAGTAGGGTGTTAAGTATTTTGGCGAAGGAGGTGGAGTGGCTGCAGGGAGAGAAACGACAACTGGAGGCGCATTTGACGCACACGGAAATGTGGGCGGAGCATTTGGGCAAATGGCGGGCAGATGTGCAGAGCGCTGAGACACCGGACAATGGGGATTCCCCGCAGTTTATACTCGTCGTACATATGGCGCGAGAGGACGGTAATTCGGAGAATATTTCAACGGGTTGGGTTGTCTTTAGGAAATTAAGTGAATTTCAGGAATTGCACAGGAAATTACGGCAGCTTTGTTCGAATGTTAAAACACTTGAATTACCCTCGCAGCCGTTGAAATTTTTCGGGAAAACTGATAGGAATTCATTGGATAAGGCGAAATTGCAAATACAAAAGTATCTGAATTTTGTGCTCGAGGATGAGAGATTGAATCAGAGTGAGGCACTCTATGCTTTTCTCAGTCCAAGCTCGGAACACCTCAAGCATACAGCTCCATCGCCGAAAAAATCGCGTTTTTCATTGTCAACGTTGTTTAAGACGAATTCTGGAAGTAGTAGCAGTGATTCGAGGGACAAAGATGATGAAGAGGATTATTCGCTGTTACTTGATGATAATGATGGTGGACGGGCGATGAATGACGGATTGGGTCCTGGAAAAGATGCTATTGCTGAACCACTTTATGCATTGCTTGGTGAAGTCTTTGATTTACGGGGAGTTTTCAGGTGGTTGAGACGATCGCTTATTACTTTTGTGCAGATTACTTATGGAAGGACTATTAACAGGCAAGTTAGAGAGACTGTTGGATGGGTCTTTTCTGAGCCAATGCTGCATTATTATATTCAGCTGTTCACAAAATCATGGTGGCCAAATGGACAAATAGCACCGAGTTCGGCAGTTAGAACTGACGAGGAAAAATTAAAAACACGCGGAGAAGCGAGAAGACAATTTTTGAATAATTTACCAGAAGTACTTGCTAGTCTTGTTGGCGCACAGAGTGCACAGAGAGGAGCTACTAAAGTCTTTGATACACTTCAAAATGTTAATCTTAATAAACAATTATTTTATGTGAGTATGTGAATTGATTATGTTTACAAATTATTTAATGAATTTTTAAAATATTCTTTTTTTCAGGATATATTTGAAGTTGTCATGTACGAGATATTTCCGGAGCTTCAACGCAAATAGAATGATGCTGGTGATTAAATAGAGGAAATGCAAACTATTACAGGGCTCATGTGCTAATTCATCATGTGGCAATTCTCATTCCAAAGGCTGATGGATAAAGAGAATTCTTTACGCTCGTGATGTAACATTCCCCGTTATTTCAGAGTTTATTAATCTGTATTTCCTGAACAATAAGCCAATTTTATTCAGTATTACAATCCCCCTGTGGACCAAATTCCGGAAGAAAGCTAATTCCAGAACGAATGGGAGAGAAAACTAATGAGAAGAAGAATAAGTGCTTTACTAATACCAAAGATGGGTAGGTGAGTTTTCAGAGAAAAGTAATCATGTTTTCACTGAGAAGCGATGTTTTTGGATGAACAATCGATGATAAAGTGATTGAGACTAAATTGAATAATCGCATCGCGGACTTGGTGCGGAAAGAGCCTATCATCTATGTATCTGAAAATAGATAATAGGTCCTTTTACCACTGACCCCATGTATATTTTTATTCACTTTATTTTATAAACCAATAAATGGAAATTATTATAATTTTATTGAAATTCTAGCCAAATAATAACGTAACTTTGTGTGTTCTAATTGCTGCGGTACTAATTAAGATTTTATGTAATCAAAAGTTTATCTTGTCATAATTTTATGTTGAACGAATTCACAGTTGATCATAATGTTAATAATTAGACCCAAGACTCGTGTAAATTTCAACTAAATGTTCAATAAATTCACTGTGTAAATAATCCTAAATAAATAAAAAAAACATGTTTTTTTTTCACGTCACCGCGAAACGCTATGCATTTTCTTGAACCCTAAACGAACTGGCCTCAATACCTGAAGGCTGCCGATAATGAATTGTATATAAGGAAAATACCGAGAGGGCGAAAATCCAGAATTCGTCGACAATATCTCCGAATCTCCAAGACATGAGCACACGTAGCGCACGTTATAGCCTGATCAGGAAAAAAATCACTTCATTCCAATTTTAATGGCAAAATAAAGAGAGGAAAAAATGAATAAACAAGTATTAGGATACGGAGTAATTTTATTTTCAAACATCATGCGGAGGCAGCATGATGCACGAATATTAAACAATGTTGTTCCTCAAATTTCTTATTTTTTTTCTCTAAAATTACTTGCAACTCCTATACAAATATTACAATGCCCTTTAAATTAGTACGATTAAATACGGCACGTTTATGTACACATTCACAATTTCTTGAGATAATTTTTCTTTAATCTTCACAATTCTTCTGTTTTTTTTTTGGCACCGTAACAGATAATATTCATTATAATTGCGGAAATTTATTAATAAATTTTCCTTTTCCTTTATCATCGTTCACAGAAAAACTATCAAAACATTTTTCATGATATTTTTAGTTTTTATATTGTACCCAAATAAATGTAATTCACTTCATTCTTCTGTTATACATCAATAATAATTCATTAGATTTACAGAAAAAACGGAGATTTCCGTTCAATGAGCTCACCCGAGCCTTGAATCTCAGCGAACTTCGTCTCTCATTCTCTTCCTCTCTAAATATTTTATTTTTTTCTCATAATTTATTCATTACAAGGAATGAATTAAAATTACTCTGAGGGACTATCGATTCCAGTTAATACATCCAAACGCATTCATACATACACATAAAAAGTTTTTTCTTCGTTTTATTAATCAAAGTTCTCGTTGACTCGAGAAGATCTATTGAATCCATTATTTTATCTTCATTTTTTCCATCAGAGGATCATTATTATGTGTTCGACAAAGACAAGAAATCAGCGGCGGACGGCACGCAATCGATAATAATATAATCGTATTAATATCGTTTCTCTTTTCACATCATGACCATTAATATTCAGTAGAGAAATGGTAAAAGTGAAAAATTCCGGAAATTTCCCATTAATTATATCGTAAATACACTACTCAAAAAAATTAAAGGAACAAAAAATTTTTCCATTCTTTTCAGTGATTTTTGAAAGACTCTAACTTCATGAAAAATGATCGGATTGAAATAAAAAAAAAAGTATTTTGAAGCTTGAAATGTCTAGTTTTGAAATCTTTCAAGGACAATTTTTTTGGAGCATTCCCTATGATGCAAAGAGAGGAAAAGAAGTGAAAGAAAAAAAATCAAAATTTTTTTCATTTTTGAAAATGGTCTACGGGCTCAGGAAAAATTTTTGCAACTTGACCAATGCAATGATCATTTAGCCCAACTCTTTAGCTTCAATTTCTTTTTTTTTTCTTCGTACAATCATTTGTCTCTGAGATATCGACTGTTGAATGAAAATTTGTCTTTTTCTCTTCGATCATCGATATCTCGTGAACTACTGATCGTACAGCGAACGGATGGTGGGTTTCACAAACTTGAATAAATTTTCTAGAAGTGGTTTTTGGAATTTGATTTTTAAAAAAATTAATTTTACACGTAATATTGGTTCGAAAAGTTACCAAAAAATAATGCTTTTTCACTGTTCTCGTAAGTCTATCTAAACTTTGTCATTTTTCGGAGGACTGCTACTGTTATTGGTTTTTTTTTTAGCTGAATGTATGCCCAAACACCCTGGAAAATTTCAAGTCAATCGGTTCAGCCATTTTTTTTTCCCGACCGATCAAAGTTGTAGCAAAAATTAAAGGAACAATATGCTTGTTCCTTAAACCCTAATTAATGAAGGTTTTTTTTTGTAAGAATTCCGTCTTAAAGGTTCACCTAATGATCGGAAAATGAGGAGAAAAAGATATTGGAACATTGGATATCGGAACATTTCGTTTATTAAAAATAAATTTGATAAAAACTGAAATCTGCAAGAATATGTGTATGCGTGTGGAACGAAATTGTTACAAAAAAAAAACCTTCATTAATTAGGATTGAAGGAACCAGCATATTGTTCCTTCAATTCTTGCTACAACTTTGATCGGTCGGGGAAAAAAAATGGCTCAACCGATTGACTTGAAATTTTCCAGGGTGTTTGGGCATACATTCAGCTAAGAAAAAACCCAAAGACAGTAGCAGTCCTCCGAAAAATGACAAAGTTTAGGTAGACTTACGAGAACAGTGAAAAAACGTTATTTTTTGGTAACTTTTCGAACCAATATTACGTGTGAAATTAATTTTTTTAAAAATCAAATTCCAAAAGCCGACTCTAGAGAATTTATTCAAGTTTGTGAAACCCACCATCCGTTCGCTGTACGATCAGTAGTTCACGAGATATCGATGATCGAAGAGAAAAAGACGAATTTTCATTCAACAGTCGATATCTCAGAGACAAATGATTGTACGAAGAAAAAAAAAAAAGGAAATTGAAGCTAAAGAGTTAGGCTGAATGATCCTTGCATTGGTCAAGCTGCAAAAAATTTTTCTGAGCCCGTAGACCATTTTCAAAAATGAAAAAAATTTTGATTTTTTTTCCTTCGCTTCTTTTCCTCTCTTTGCATCATAGGGAATGCTTCAAAAAATTTTTCCTTGAAAGATTTCAAAACTAGACATTTCAAGCTTCAAAACGTTTTTTTTTTTATTTCAATCCGATCATTTTTCATGAAGTTACAGTCTTCCAAAAATCACTGAAGAAAATTGAAAAATTTTTTGTTCCTTTAATTTTTTTGAGTAGTGTATGTTTAAAATAACGTGGATTTCCGAGAAATTGTCAGGAAACTTTTTCTTTTTGTTGATAATTACGTGGAAAAAAAGAACTCTTGATAATTTTTCGAAGATCTTGTTTTTACGCACGTCTACCACTTCACTACTGAATCAATTATTAATTGTTGAATCTTAATAAATTTTTCACTTGAAAAAAAATATTATGACAGTGATGAACAGTGATGAATTTTTGTGTATCGTATATAATTATTTTTTTGAATAATTTAATTAGTTATTGAGTTTTTCTCGGTATTTAAAACTCGATGAAAAATTATTTACGTAATGCAATTACACTAATGCGACACAGAATTCAATGTTTTTAATTTCTCTTGAAAATTTGTCTGCGTAATTTCTCGTATTTCACGTATTCGTCATTTACAATTTGTCTCCTCAATGTGAATTCCATTGAAAGTTAATAATCGGAAGGTAAGAAAATCTCGAATCACTTGTCCTATTAATTTTAATAATTACATTTTTTTCTCTTCAATAAATAAATGAAAAAAATTAATAAGAAATAATTTAATTTTTTTTTAAATGGGGAAAAATTTTCTAATTGGATGCATCTGGTGTTCTCATCTAATTTGTTTTTATTTATTTTGTCTTGATTCATTTAATCCTCTCGCATTATTATTTTCTTCATTTTAAGACGCATTGGAGTGCCCTAGGCCCGCTGGGACATCCAAAAAAATATTCAATTATTAAATAGGATTTCTCATAGAAAAAATATATATATTCGTAAAATTTTATAGTCTCATTATTAATTTCTTCATTCATTTAAAGTTTCATCATTTAGAAAAATACCGAGGGACACAATTTGTGTTTCAATTATCAGTGAAACATTGAAAATAATCCATTAAAATTGATTAAATTTTTTCCTAATCACAATACATAATTAATTTTGACACTATTCGGTATAATCTTGACCTTCCGCAATTTCTTGTAGTACATTATTATTACTTAAACCGGAGTACAAATATATTTTTGCAAATTCATTTTTAATATATATAATTCTTTCATATAAAAATAAACAAATTGAATGATACTAAGTTTGTAAAAAAAAAATCTTAACAATGAAAAATACAGCAAAATATTATTTTTTATATATTTAATTTAATTAAGAAATTCAGAATTATCTGAAAATTTTAGTCAGTAATTACGCGTTGATCGATAATTTCAATGAAAAATATATTTATTAACGAGGAAAAATCATGTCAATCAAAGTTTTTTACAGTACAGACTCTCTATTTGCATATTACCCCCTCCAGCCTTTCATTTTCCACCACGTGACTCTTATTGGTCTTCAAGGTTAAGAAGTACGCGCATGCGAAATGGAAAAGGGGGCGTGGCCTAATATGCGTATTGAGAGTTTCTTCAGGGCGAGGACGGTAAAATTAGGAATGAACCGAAAAAAATCATGACGGCCAATTGCCCGTCATTGACCGAAAGCTAATGACCGATAATTTTGATCGAAAGAATAGTAACCGCAAGGTAAGTTAGAAAATTGACCAGACATGATCTTGACGGTCAAATTACATCTAAATAGGCTCATTATTTTTTTGTGTTTAAATTTTTTTATTTTCATGACATAATCATCCCGACTAGAAATTTCATCTGGCACGCCTGCTGTCACACTTGGTACGGATCCAGAATAAATACGGTTATCCTGATCAGGCACGCCTTGGCTGCGTCCGATCAAGTCTTGATCCGGGATAAGTATGGCTATCTTGATCATGCATGAGATGGGCACGCCTGATCAAATCCAGATCCGTTATAGCATGGGCAGGCTCGATCAAAGATGGCCTCAATCAGTATTATATCAGGATAGCCTGATCAGAGAATTTTAGAGAGAATGCTAACTCCAATAGGACTGGCCTGGTCCGGCCCTGAAATTTCCCGGATCTGGGGAATCTGATCGGAAATTGTGAAAAACTCTAAGTCCGATCAATTTATCCTGATCCGGAAATGATCAGGACCATATCAGGTTCCCCGGATGTTCATTAATCTTTATCAACTTTATCATAAACAACTCATGAATCATTCTGAGTTCTCCACAGATTTATGATCTAATTCTGAAAATGATTAATATCCCTATAGAAGAAGTTTATGTAAATGATCAGACCGACTGATGCTATAACTGAACTGTAGTCGAGTGGTTAGTGGGTCAGCTTAGTGTGCAGAAGGCTCCGGGATCAAGTCCACCCAGGTGCAAGCACATTTCTTAACATGAAGTCTCAAATTTCAGTGAAAAAATGTTATCTCACGTGCAAATACAACGATCAATTACTTGAAAGTGAATGAATAAAATGTTTTTTGTTATTGCATTGAATAATTAATGATTATAGTCTTTTGGATCATGTATGGAATTTCTCATCCGGCACTCATCTGGAATACCTCATCCGGTCCTGAGTTGGCGATCCAAATCAGGCCCTGACTTGACGAGCGCGTTACAGCCCAGACGTGGACCGGATAAGGCATCCAAGCGAAAGCCTGACGTCCGGAGTCAGGCCAGCCTGATTAGTGGAGTCATTTAAGCAAATGAAATGCAAAAAAAAAGGGGAGTAATGAAAAATATATCAATCGATAGATAAAAATTCCCTCATTAACATATCAAAAGATCCCACGGATATTGTTATCCGTTTAGTTGTAATTAATTAAAAACAAATGAGAATTCTGACAAAATATACTTTGATCATTCATATCTTTTATTAAGTTGCAATTAATCAGTAAGCGAAGACGCCATTTTGTAGCTGATTAAATTTGCTACGAAAAGTGAGCGAGAACCACTGGTCAATAATGCTTCGCTAATTCAATATTCATTTTTTAATTATTTTTTCCCAATATTCACCAAGCCATCAGCTGAGTTTTTAGCTCCGCCCCTTCGCCACCATGATCGGGTCACGTGAAGCGCGCCGAACACCCGAAGTTCAAACATCTTTCGTTCGAATCCTTTCCTTTTTTCCTCTTAATTATTATTTATTTTAGATCACTTATTAATTAAATGATAATAAAGAAATAATTTATTAACTCAATCGGAAAACCAGTAGTTTTTTGGGTAATCCAAAATTATCTATCAAATGAATTGAATGAATAATTATTAATGTTTATTTTTCATGAATTTACACGGAGAGAAATAAATTTGTGTGGTAAGAAAATTTCTTCGCAGCAAACTTTCCCTTCGCAATTCTTAGATCTACATATATTGAACTAAGTTATTTTTTTTTTAACAAACACCTATTTTTTCTGTGTACTCTAGAAACGATTTTCATCAATAAAAAATGTGCAAATCAATTTTTTGAGAATCCCCGACGCATTTCTGTTCGAAATTTTGTTCTCAAGATGCTGTGGGAAATTCAGATGAAAATAATGAAAATTATTGGAGTTATGCTGCGTGCCAATTTGAAAAATCAGGTTTCCAGAAAAACGCGATTGAAGTTTCGACTAAGGCTATGAATATAAAAAAATGCCTTGGGGAAAATTCAAAATTTTATGAGAAAAAAAGGGTTTCAGGAGATAACTTTTCATGCCCGTATTCTGGGAGGCCCAAAGTAATTTTTAAAGCACCAAAAAAAAAGATTGATTATTTGAAATTTCGACAGTGGTGTTACCCCTTATTTAATTTATTTTTTTATTATTATTTGATTAATAAGTGATCAAAAATAAATAATGATTGAGAGGAAAAGAGGAAAGAATTCGAGCTCAAAAAACTACTCGTGTTCCCCATTCAATTAATAATTTATTTTTTTATTTATTATTTAATTAATAAGTGATTTAAAATAAGTAATAATTGAGAGAAAAATCGGAAAGGATTCGAGCGAAAGTGTTTGAACTTCGGGTGTTCGGCGCGCTTTACGAGACCCGATCGTCGTGGCGAAGGGGCGGGGCTAAAACCTCAGCTGATGGCTTGGTAAATATAGGGAAAAAATAATTAAAAAATTAATATTGAATGAGCGAAGCATTATTGACTAGTGGTTCTCGCTTACTTTCCGTAGCAAATTTAATTAGCTACAAAATGGCGTCTTCGCTTACTGATTATTTGCTACTTAATAAAAGATACGAATGTTGAAAGTACATTTTGTCAGGATTCTCATTTGTTTTTAATTAATTACAACTAAACGGATAACAATATCCGTGGGATCTTTTGATATGTTAATGAGGGAATCTTTATCTATCGATTGGTATATTTTTCATTACTCCCCTTTTTTTTTGCATTTCATCAAGAAAAAATGCGTAGCCTGCTTGAACTAGATGAGGTCCAGATCAGACCCGGATCAAAATTTCTAGTCGGGTATATTCCATTTTTTTTAACTATTTTATCACTGAAGATAGCATTCAAATCAAAAATGACCAAAGGAGAAATTGACGATTAGATGGATTTTGACATTTATTACTCCTGACTGACCATTTGAATTTCTGACAGTCAATTTCCAACAAACTTTGCGGTCACGTCAGAAATGGTCACAAAATGGTCAATTGATGACTGACCTAACCCATTTCAAAATTGACCGTCATTTCACATCCCTAGGGAAAACGCTGATGAGATATGCCATTACTATTCTTCCCAATTAGATTATTCTCAATGTCAATTGAGCAGTTAAAAATGGGCCAATAGAGAGTATGCAAATGGAGAGGTTCTACTCCAATTCGATAAATGACAATTTTAACATCTTGTTGATATCAATGCAGTCTCTAACCATTAAGATGTGTAACGTGAATGAGTGAAGGTGAAGTTTCTCTTGGCGTTACAGAAGGCGCCCTACTGCTACTTGGTGTTGCTGATGGCGGTATTAGTGATACAACTTCAGGGCTTGATGTTTGCCCATTATCCTCGTACACTCTCTCCTATAATACAATGAATTATTGATTCCTTCTTTTCCAATTTTTCCCCATTAAAAACCTATGATTTGAGTTTTATTGCTCTGTTGTTATTCATTGTTCTTTCCATTCTTATTTCATCAACTCAGTCTTTGGTCGTATGCCCAATCAGGTCATTCCACAAGTTATCTTGATGGAAGCAATCAGGTACATAATTGAAAATAAAATTGTCGAATTTATCTTTAGGGGTTTTCCACTTTCATTCTCTCACCATCATCCTGGTACTATAATATCTCCATAAATTTCAATTTTTTTTTTTCCCTAGTTTTCTCGATTTTTACTTTAGTTTAGAATATTGTCGATATACTCGAGTCGACGTCAGCGAATAATTGGCGATGGCTCGAAATATCAGAGCCACTAAACTAACACTACGTTGTCTCAGTCTCATTCATTTGAATGAAATGCAGTGGTAAGTGCTGCAGTTTGATTGGGCATTCAACTTTCGATGAATTTGATTTCTATTTTTTTTTTGTTATGAGCGTTTTATTTTGTTGTTCATTCATCAATAATTCAATGTTGATTTTTTTTTGTAGTAGGAAAAAAAGGAAAGAAAGAATAAGCGCAAGATTAGCGCATCTTATTTTATTGATTAAAAACATGAATTCGAGAGAAATTAGTAGACCCTAGACTGGTCCCCCTGGCAGTAAAAAATGCGCCCAGGCAGTATAAAATGGACTCAGCAACGTTGTAACCTGAAGTAACACGGGAGGGAATTCCTGATGATCAAATTGATTAGAGCATTTATAATGACCAGTCAAGGGTTAATTCTTTTATATTGTTAATTTCTCTGAATTCATTAAATTTTAGAATAAAAAGATTTTTCTTCAATTTATTATGAGGTATAATTTATTTCAACGAACCTGTGAGCTGTCGTATTTCAATCTCTTCCAAATGAACGATTTTTTCTCTGGTACCGGATTACTTGGTCCTACATCAGCATCAGACGCATTGTAATTTGGATTTGAAAAAGTCAGCACATTTCTACGATTTGGATACATGTACTTTTCTTGCTTCGGTCTTCTCTGACAAACAAGATAGAGTATAACAATAATGATACCAATAGTTATTCCACCAATAACAACTATTGTAATGGTCATTGTAACTGTATAATCTTTATCCTTATTCATCTTGTGATTTTTGAATTTATCAAGATTATCTCTGTAACTTGGTCGTGTAAATACTTCTGGTAATTTTTCATTCTCATCGTGCTCATCGTAATCGGGATTATTCTCGGTGCCTGGTTTTCTTATTGGTACACGTTTCTTCGGAACTGAAAATCAATTAGAAACATTATTTGCATCAAAGATATAAAGTAGAATGAATCATTCTTTTTTAGTCATTTTTTTTTCAAAAAATACATCAGAAACTAAGCAAGATGGCGAAATTTTTGTAGTCCTAATTCTGCTACCTTCCTTAATTTCAAAAATGCCAAAATTCTGGGAGAATAATCGGCAAAAAAAATCGATTTTAGTTTTAAAAAATTACAGAGACTCTACCTGTAGAGCACGTAGGATCCTCTATATCCGGACAGCTGCACGTGTAATTGTTCTTTAGAAAGAAGCACAAATGCGTACATCCCCCATTATCAACAATACAAGGTGTCCACCCTTTTTGCCTGTCAGCAGAAACAGCTTTGACATCAGTGATGCCCCGGAGAGAAGTCCTGATATTAATCCAAGAGTCGCCCGAGGCCTTGTCAGCTCTCTTGACAGACGTCTGATCCCATCCAGCCCAGTAGATAAATTCCCCATACTGCGACAGCCCATACGGTCGTTCAGCGACTGGTACCAATTGAATCCTATAATTACCATTCAAATCCGACCTTTCAATACGATCCTTAACAGTATCAGCCCAATAGATTTTTCTCGTTTCATAATCAATACTCAGTCCATTCGGATACGACAAATCCGTTGAAACTATCGCTTTTTTGTTAGTTCCATCAAGCAATGCCCTCTGAATATTCCTATTATTTCCCCATTCAGTCCAGAACATGTAGCCAAGCTTCGGAAAAAGTGCTATTGACCAGGGTGAATCCAAATCACTCAACAGACATTTTCTGCTACTTCCATCAATTCTCGATACTTCAATAACTTTTCTCTTTGTATTTGTCCAATAAATATTGTCAGCCAACCAATCAACAGCTATTTTAAATGGTGATGATTCTGAATTTTCTTCTTCAGTTATTATTGTCTTTGTTTGTGAAAAATTATGCATATTGACTGTTTTAATAACTCTCAAGTGTATATCAGTATAGACAATTAGACCCTTGTTCCAATGAAAATCAGCAGAATAAACATTGTGTATATCCTTAATTGGCAAACTGACTTCCCATTTTTCTGAAGTATCAAAAGATATACGAGCCAATGATTTCCGTGCTGCAAATAGAAGAAAATTAGCAGGACTCGATCGACACGTTTTTTTGTCATTAAGCAGAAGAATTCCGGTTGGACAGGCACAAGTGTAGCCACGTGGATTCCGAAGACAGAGATGGGAACATCCACCGTTATCTTGCTCACATACATTCTGGTTACTGTCGAACTCACTCACCTGAAATCAAGATAATTCATGAGATCGTCAGTTTGAATCTACCGAATTAAACAGCCGAATGTTTAGTTATTATTTACACTGAGAATAAAGATAGCGGCAAAAACTATCAAATACTGATGCCATTGGTCCTTACTGAATATTTATTTGGAAAAATTAAAAAAGCGGTTGAATCAATCGAAACTAGTCAATTCAATGAGTCATTCTGTTTAAATTAACTAAATTCAGTAAATTCAACAATTTTTCAATTATTTCAAGACAATGTTCACTAAGGACCGATGGTATCAATATTTCACAGTGTTCACCACTATTTTGTGCTCATTGTTGATGAGTAACCGCTTGCCGCTCGTAAATTCGAACCACAAACTGAGCGGGAGGTGCGCTCGCAAGGGAATTAGTGTGCCCTTCTCGTCAGTGTAACAGGTATACTGAGACCTTGCATAATCTCTACCACCTGTATCGATTATGGATTTTTCCATGGCTTCCCCTGATTTTTGGCAAATGCGGTACAGTAATACAAGTCGACCCATAAAGACGCATAATGGGGGAAAAGTAGGAGAGGCAAAGTGCTGCTGAGTGGGGGTAGAAAACATGCTCATATAATACCAATGAAATAGAAATTTGAAAGAAAATGGGATTCATGAGTATCAGAAATTAATAAGGCATCAATATCTATTGACTCACATCAATTGCTCGAACATCCATGATTCCAGTCAGTTTATTAACAATGACTTTCCCATCACTGCCCGATGTCTTATTAGCCCGATGAATGGCTTTGGTTTGCCAATCGCTCCAGTAAATATAGTCACCCATCACCGCCAAACCATAAGGATGCTGAACGCTTTTGATTAGTGCTCTTCTATTAGAACCATCAAGATCAGCTACCTCAATGAGCTTCCTTTTAGCATCGTTCCAGTAGAGTTTTTCATGAACAGTATCGATTGATAATCCATTTGGCCAGATTAGATCGTCAGCAATGACAGTGGCTCTCTCATCGCCATCCATATTAGCACGTTCGATTCGCGCATTATGACCCCAGTCTGTCCAGAAAATGAGGCCTTTCGCATAATGAATGGCGATAGCCCTCGGATTATCCAATCCGGACCATATCAGAACCTTTCTATTACTCCCATCGAGTTCAGATACTTCAATACTATTTAATCCAGCATCGGTCCAATAAAGCTTACGTCCGATTGAATCAACAACGAGACTGTCAGCCGTATCAATACCAGTACTAACAATGGTCTGTCGATTTTCACCATCAAAATTTGATCTAGTGATGACATCAGTCTCTGGATCAGTCCAATAAATATCACCAGTTTGTTTGTCAACATCAACACCACTAGCATTCTTCAAATAATCAATCGGCAATACTACGTCAACCCTGTAATTAACATCGAATGAGATCATCCGTATGTCAATACGATGTGCAAATACGAGAAATTTATTCGGTACAGCTCTGCATCTTTTCTGATTGGATCCAGGATCCATAATGAGACCAGTAGGACAGACACATCTGTATCTCGCTGAATCCGTCGTTAGAAGACAAAGATGTGAACATTTGCCATTATTATCCTTGCATGGATTCGGCACAATTACACGTCGTCGATGAAACGCACGGACATCCATCAAATTCCCTAATTCAGCTCTAACGACAGTTGCGTTTCCCCCATCGTCCTTATTGGCACGATGAATACTGCGAGTATCCCAGTCGGTCCAGTATATTTTATTCTGATGTATAGTCAGACCAAATGGATGCGACAAATCCGAACGCACTTTCGCGCATTTTTGATATCCTTCCAAATTACAATATTCAATAGTTTTCATTCCTCCGTCAGCCCAGTAGAGTCTCTTCATCGAAAAATCCACGGCCAAGCTGTTTGGCCACATGATACCAGAGCTTTTAAATACCTGCCGTTTGCTGCCATCCATTGCAGCCCTCTCAATCTTCGGTTTCTCTCCCCAATCACTCCAATACATATTTCCAACCGTTGGATCAAGGACAATATCACGCGGCTTATCGAGTCCAACGTAAACCAAAAGCGTCCTCATTGTACCATCTAGATTTGAGCACTCAACTCGATTAGTACCAGCATCAGTCCAATACAATTTCCTAGTTATCCAGTCCATAGCAAGACCAGCTGGTGATTCTAAATTATGATTGATGACAATTGTTTGGTTAGTTCCATCGATATGAGCTCTGCTAATTGTATCCGATTCAACATCAGTCCAATAAATCATATCGTCGTCAGAGTCCCAAGTTAATGCAACTGCACTCTGCACATGATCAACTGGTATAACTGTGTCAAATACACGTGTTGATTGATCAATTGGTATAAGCCTGAGATCTCGTTTTCTCGCGAATATCAGTAAATTGTCGATTAGAGTTGCGCAATTCTTACCGTCATGCTTAATCTTGAGACCAACTGGACAAACACAACTGTATCCTGCACTGTTTGGTAGACACATGTGCGAGCATTTGCCATTATTATTACCGCAATGATTTGGATACATTGGCTGACGCTGTTTATGATAACTGTGTAAATCCATTGGAAAATGTAAACCTGATCTTATGGTTTTGAATGCTCTACCATTACCCTTGTTTGCTGATGATATACTCTTGAAATGCCAATCTGTCCAATAAATCAAGTCCTCGAATACAGTTATAGCGAATGGATGATGTAAACCCTTACTTAACACCTTTTTTCTATCCGTACCATCTAATTTAGCTGACATAATTGCCGGACGTTTAGCATCCGTCCAGAATATACGTTCAGTAGGATAATCAATAGTTAAACCATTTGGCCAAGTAATTGAATCTGTTATTAGTGCTTGTCTACCACTGCCATCCATGTCAACACGTTCGATTTTTGGTGTGGGTCCCCAATCAGTCCAAAATACATAGCCGTAATGTGGGTGTACTGCTATTGCCCGTGGTTTATCCAGATCCGTTGACACAAGTACATGACGCACCATTGTATCCAACGTAATAACTTCAACTCTACGTGTACCAGAATCGGTCCAAAACAACAAATTATGAATCCAATCAACAGCAACACCGCCAGGACTCTCCAAGCCCCAGCGAATGACGTCCTCCGGATTTGTTCCGTTTACATAGACTTTTCTTATCATGTCCAATGATACGTCAGACCAATAAATTATACCTCTCTCGTAATGATAGTCCATTGCAATTGCATTGTGTAGACCTTTTAGTATAGGCATATATTTCAAATCACTCGATGGTCCTAGACTCACTTTTCTTATGTCCACGCGATTTGTGAATATCAAACTTGGATTACCACCAATGGCTTTGCAAGTACGTAAATCTGGTCTAAGGACGTAACCCGTTATACAGCCGCAGACAAATGATCCGTATGTATTGTTGCATAATTGACTGCAGACCGGCTCTTTTTGGAATTCACACTCGTTTACATCGTGACATGTTGCATTATCACTTCCAAGTGCAAAACCTGGATCACAGGAGCATGAATGCACGTTATTGACTGTTAGGATACACTGTTGATTGCATTTATCACTTGACGTGCAATTGCGCTTTTTAGGACAATTTAACTCGTCTTCTTTCAGCGGACAATCGGGAAGTCCATCGCATAGGTGCTTCTTACTGATGCAGTAAGAATGGATATGTTGTGATGATTTATGGATATTTTCATTTGCCATTGATGTATCGTTGGAGTTTGGCGGTGTCTTACACAGGTATTGAGTTGCATCGCACGTGAGTGGACAGCCCTCCTCGTCCTCGCCATTTGAACAATCTGGAACTCCATCGCAAACCCACGCACGCTAGAGCAGAAATAGGGTTTCTCTCATAACTGGGTAACTTTCAGAGATTTAGGAATGAATGGGCCTTTCATGTTCAAATACAAACCGCTATACAAATTCCAGTTGTGCAGGTGAATTGTTCAATGGACGAGCAAATGCGTGGGGTTGGATTTTCACAATTAACTTCATCCTCACCATTGTTACAATCGTGATGACTATCACAGACCTGGAGTCTGCTTATGCAATTTCCATTTGCGCATCTAGAAAAAAAAATTTTTTAGGGATTATATTACAGTATTATTATGATGAAATAGTCATTTGCTGGGGTATACAATGGGCTCTTTTCATCCCACGTGCCATTCGAAAGAAGGGAAAAGAGGGAAATTGACTGGGGTCGCATGAAAGAGAACAGATGTTGTGTCGCCTTTTTTTTTTTTTGTTGTAATGAATGAATGGCAAATTGGCAAAAATTAATCTGGGCTGATTGCAAGTGACTTCATTCACATGGTGCGAGTGGGCGAAAACCAAAAAAAATGAAAAAATTCACGAGCGCAATAACATCCTCTATTCATTTTCTTTCTCCTCTTTGAGGCTCCATGAATGAATGCTTTTTTTCAATTGGCGCTCGTATTTATTTGAAATCGGATAAAAAAATTTTATCACCTGAATTGATTCGCACTGCATTCCGTCAAGTTTGGACAATTTTCCTCGTCACTTGCATCACCACAGTCATCGCTGCCATCACAACGGTACTCTTTTCTGATGCATCTCGCTGTTGTACATTCAAAGTAGTTGTCGTCGCAGTCAACTTCATGATTGCCATCTGTAAAGTTTTTTTTCATCGCATTTCCTTCTTTTTTCACTATTTTCCGATAATGCTAAAAATAGCAGACATCTGACAATTTTTAGTAATTTTTTTCCACTACCAAATAAATTATTTCCGGAAAAATTAAAAATTTTCACACATAGAAAATTTAAAAAACTGTGAGTGGAAATTTTTCAAATGTTTTTTCGATAGTAATTTATTGGTTTAGAAAAAAAGTCCAGGAAATTTTGAGATGTGTGCTAATTTTATTTTCTTATTTTTCATCAATTTGAAAATAATTACGGCATTTTGATTCATCAGATCCATCATCGCAGTCATTGTCACCATCGCACATGTAAATTCGTGAAAGGCATGAGCCATCAGGACACGTGTACTCGTCCTCTTTGCATTTTCTATTAAAAAGATAAGAAGATTGAATCAATTCCTCTTGGTTATATAATAAAGTTCGAAAACATCATTAAATAATTTGTAAAGAGCGTGGGTTTTTACGGGAAAGCCTCGAGGACTTCCACGAAAAAGCCTTGAGGGCTTTTCGTTGAAATCATGGAGTAATGGTTGTTATCCAACATCGATTCTTCGAAAGGGCAAATGGAGAGTGATATACCGAGATTTAATTGATTCACTTGAGAATCACGAAAATACTTGGGGAATTTAATTATTTTATAATTGAAATTTCATTAATCAGAAAGTCAATATCAAGCAATAAATTGTGAATCCATAGATTCCAACGTTGAACGATAAAACCAAAATTCTGAAAATTCTCGAGTCCCGATGGAGATTAAAATCCTTTAAAAAAATGTCACAATGAAAAAATTGCACGAGAAAATATCTAGTTTTTCATCCATAAATATCATGAATGATTCAGATAATTCAATGAATTCCAAGTATATCTAGAGAAAAAAAAAATCATTCAATACTTTCCGTACTCTCGCTTCAGTGAATTGTATCCTATTCAGCCTATTTATAATAATTCAAGATTACAGTCCTATTTTAAGACTCAATATCATTCAATACTCTCCATGGTCTCGCTTCAGAAAATTCAATTCAAAGGTAAAATAGAAAGGAGAAAGGGAATCAAGTGAAGCCCACACATTTAAGTGGTCGATAGTATGCGCCACCAACGCACCAACATGAAACCATGATGTTGTTGTCTTGGCAACACATCCACGCCCTGGATCAACCTTACCACTCATCCCCCTCAACATCATTCCCTTTCTTCTCCTTCGCCTTCTTGTCTTATCCAACTGTTACAATTTATCCATTTTCTCCTCAATTTTTCCTGCTATTCACCGTCGATCAAAAAAAAAAAAAAAAGGAACCCGAACCCCAGACAATCCGTAAATTGTTCATGTGCACGAGTCATCTATCAACTCTATGCTAATCATGTCGAATCATATTTGCCCTTTTCTTTTTCCCAGTCTCAAAGAATATGAAAATGTTTATTAAGCTTTGTACAATGCATTTTGCATATTTTTATTCCTCTTTTTATACAGAAAAAAAAGCTTTTCACGAAAAAATCTGGAGAAATTCAAAGATCTTTTCATAAAGCTCTTCATTTCGAGAAAAAATATAAAACTAAAAATAGCAGACATTTGAAATTTTTTAGTTATTTCTCTTTCTTAACAAATAAATTATTTAAAAAATGAAAAATATGCAAATGCAGAAAATTCAAAAAGCTATGAGTGCATTTTTTAAATATTTTTTTTACAATAATTTATTTGTTCAAAAAATTGAAAAAAATTTCGAGATATATGCTAATTTCATTATCATGAGAAAACTCTGTTTCTTTTTGTCCCATTTTCCCCTGTTATAAAGACAGTATTTTAACGTTTAAGTAATTACCTTCTCTCACTGCAATTCTCCTCGTCTGAAAAATCTCGGCAATCATTCTCACCATCGCATCTCCATGATTGTTGAACGCAGAGTCCATTTCTACACTCGAATTGATCATCCGTGCAGTTCTTCTTGTTTCCTGGGGAACAATTGGTGAATGAATGAGCGAAAGAAGCAAAATAATAATATATTAAAATCATCGAAGAACTAGGTCATCCACGTGCGACTACTCTCTTAGAAACGCTGCAGGACATCGAAATATTAATTTTCATTGGGAAAATGTCGATTCTACCCGTTCCATACTTCAAAGGAATAGTGGGAGGATAAAAGGAAATGATTCCAAGGATCAGCCTTTTGTCAGTAAGATCAAAGTGAAAATCTTGAACATTAGAGATAATGTGACATACCACAATTGGATTCATCAGAGTAGTCACCACAATCATCATCACCATCACAGAGCCATTGTTGTGCAATACAAAAGCCAGTTTCTGGACACAGGAGTTTACGTTCACCATAGCATGTACCATTGGATTTTCTCGCCTCCAATATATCGAGACAATCCAATTCATCCTCACCGCTTTCACAATCAACCTGTCACACAATCAAATTCATTACTACAACAAATTCTACAGTAATGATAATTGCGACAATTTAATCATAGACTTAAGGTAGTATCCCAGCGAACTTGAGTACAGTTGACTCCTTATTTTTTTAATGTTGTATCAAAGATTATGTTTTTTTTTACATTTTTCTGAGTTTTTTTAATAATTTTTGGCCGTTTAGCTTATGACCCTTGAATTATGAAAGTTACTAAAAATAACGGTGGTGGATATGAAACGCCCTAAATCGGACAGAAATAACGAAATTAGTAAGAAAAAACCACAGGGCTGACTCATTATTTGAAAACTATTGGCGAAGAGAACAGCATTATAACTAAATAATAGAAGAAAAAAATATGCAATTCACCGTACAGTTATTGAGAAATTTTGATTAGAAGGCAGACGTAGCTATTTGCCTCTTTCTCTTTGTCTCATGCATGTAATAGGAGATTAGTAATGTAGAACAAATTCGAGAAAAAAAAAATTATATTCACAAGCTGAAGATATGAGTGTCGAATAGTTCAATCACTTTTTCGGGTAAATTAAAGCACTTTTTCCCGAATTATCAGCAAATAATTGAAAACTTCCGGATTAATTCTCATTTTTTTCTGTTTGATCAACCCTATCCTGCGATACTACCTTACTATTATCACTCGACTTAATCATTTACTTACAGCTCCATCACAACGTAGATTCAAATCAATACAATCGCACGTACTTATGCAGAGAAATTGATCACTGACGCAATTAGATCTACACGAGTCATACATAGAATTGACATCACTCTCATCTTCTAATTCATGGATCAAAGTTTTCTTATCAGGACCAAAACGATCTGGATCAGGCTCACCAATCGGACTTATTCCATGACCTCGTGACAAACCATTGTTGATTCTTGTCCGTTCCGGGACTTCTCCATAATAGCCTTCAATTATTTGAATTGAATCATTTAAAGTGAAAAAGCAGAACTTTAAGGTATTACTATCACATAACGACTTAAAATAGGATTATTTGAAATTTCGAATAGATATTCTGTACATCAAACGCAACAACTTTCCCTTGGAAAGAAAATTTTTTTAACTTCTACAATTCGAGATATTTAATTTCTAATTTTCCATTCTCCCCATATGAACCCGTGTTAATTGAGTCGGGTTTCGTTCATGATAAATTGAGAAAAAAAAACGGGATTTATGGTTTTTCTGGAAAAATTCAAGCTGATAAACCATCAATATAGGTCATAGCTGGAGTATTGTGGAGAATTGAGCGATTTCAACGTCACAGTACCGCTTCATACGCCTATACTATCGCTCTGCGTGTGTATACGACTACAGAATAATTATCGACGAAGTGGCGTCAATGACAATGCCACGTCATACCGCTGAGTATCGTCATTAATATGCGTGCATGCATATACGTCCAATACGAATATGTGTAAGCAAGATCGTATCAAAATTTTTAAGAACGATTCTATGCAAAAAAAAATTGGAAGATTAGTAGGCATAATTGTTTTGATTATATTATCCTTTCATATAGAACCAAGAAATATATTGAGGCTGGATAGCATTATAGATTAAACAATTTCCACCTCCTTTGGTTCTTTCAGATCATTTTCTTCTAACCACCCTTGTTCCCACTCTTAGTAGCGATTTGAGCGATAGTGATATCTTAAGTCACGAAAAATAAGATTTTAAATCACCAAAACTTACCACCAGCATCAAATGATCCATAGTACCCATCCTTACCCCTGCCCCTCGTTAAACCGCCTCGTGACATTCCAGGTGGTTCCTGTCCATAAATTCCGATATTGGATATTGGCAAACGCATACCACCCACTGGTGCACCATTCCGTACACTTGGCCCATCAATCATTTCCTCATAATCCTCGTCAGTCATTGGAATTCGCGGATGAAGTACTGACGGCACCTGTGCATGACCCTTGGAGGTACCACGGGCATTTGTTCCACCGTGTCCATAACCATAACCAGTAATATCCGGTAGATGCTCTCGATGACCTGTAGAGAGAAATCAATGAGTCTGGAGAACTGAAAGAGCAGCATGAACGTCGTACCTAATCGGACTTTTTCTAAGTTATGATTAATTTTGTTGGCTCCATGGAGTGGAAATTTTGTGACTTCGTGATCACTTGGTACAGTTGTACTGACAAAAGTTGCAGCACTTCCGGTTTGACGAAGACTTCCACTGCCATAAATTTGTCGTGCTGCACCACGGTTTGCGGGGACATGTGTTGTACTTTCCTCACCACAAACGGAACCTGGAATATAAGGGATTAAAAATGAATGGGGATGCATTGCTAAAAGAAGGGTTTTAGACTTGGGCGCAAGACACCAGAATAGCATCTTGTGTCTGAAATTGAGGTGTTTGGATGAGGGTCTTGTGAAAAATTCAGAAACTTTGAGTGTTTGGACGAAAATCAGGATGTTCTATTCGTCTGAAAACTGAAAACGCTTAATTCAGTCCCATGAATTGTTTGGTTTTAACCTCTTCAGGCCCGGGAGCCACTTTAGTGGCTTTCAGCGATTTTTGTAACTCGTTTTATCAATTCGTGTTTCTTAGTGAACGATTATGTGAGAAATAGCGTTTAAAGTGTTTATTAGTATTCATTTGCGTTTTCTGAGCATGATTGAGAGGTAGCATGGGTGATGGCACTTTAGAAAAATATTGAAAACGGTAAAGTGTATTTTATCTCATGAATACGTGGAGTTTAATAATATTTGAAAGAATGAAGCTATAAATCAGGCATATTTTGGTTCATTTTCAGTAAAACATACTCCTAATCATTTTTCCTGTGATATCTATTGATTGTACTGCGAAAAACGCGAAAAGAGTTTGGTATTTTTCGTTTCAGACCGGGAGCCACTATAGTGGCGCAGAAGCAGGGCCATCTTTTTGGGTATACAATTCATATATAATAATATAAAAATTCTAAACCGTTAACTGAAAAAGTCGTCAAAAAATAGCTCGGTCCTGAAAAGGTTAAGATGTATTGAGTCTTGGAAGAAGACACATGAAACGTTTTGAGAGCTACTACCGGAACATCTTGAAAGGAGCGCATAGGCTCGAATAGACCAGACTGTTTTATTGCACACCATGCAAAAAGTGGCTACTTTCCGAACGTCGTACAACAAAACACTATCTCATACCTGTGATAGAAATTTTTCGAATCATGTAAATGCGAAACTTGCTTTTAGCTTGTTTGCAACTCTCACACTCGTCAGAAAATACTTCACCCCACTTGTTGGGTAATGCAATAGAAATCTTATAAATTTAAATCACTTCAATTCGATTTCCCCTAGTTTTGAGGGGAAATAGTTTCTCCTACTCTTTACACCTAGGGTGCGAGAGAGAAAAAAAACGTAGGAAGAAAGGAAGCTTCCGGCCTTTTTATCGGATGGATATTTTGCAAAAAAATGTATTTCATTGAAAAATTCATCTTTGAATTGAAAAACTAGAAAAATTGGAAATTTTCAATCCCACGCAAGCTTTAAAGCAAATATAAATATCATCAAAACTAAATTCGTTATGGTTGAATTAATACACTGAAAAAAAAACAAATTTTCGCCCACAGAAAAAAATTTGTTGAATCTAAGAAAAATAAAAAATTATTAGTTTTAAAAAATTATTTATCAAAATGAATAATTCGTTACTTAGATTGGATATATCCAGATTTGAATGAACTAATTTCAATTAATTATTTGTAATGAATTGAAGATTTCTCAAGCTGATCATTTCATTACTTGTTTACAAAATAAATATACTACTTTACGATAAAAGTTTTCATATTAATCAACGAGTTACTTGATTTGAAAAAATCCAGTTTGTATTGAACTAAACTATGGATAACTGTTGATAATTAACAATCTTTTTTTTTCTTTCTTTAATTCAAATACGAATTCTTCGATAATAGAATTTCTCTTTCCCAGTATAATCTACTGTATACTATTTTTTTATTCAACTTCACAACCATTGAACAAATTCAACCGTTTCTTTTTTACTACATCCATGAAACTAAATCGATGGTTCGAATTGCCACCGAAGTTCGTGACAAATTAAATGAATACTTCAAACTTCTCTTCATTCATGAATTGAATAATTCAGTAAATTTCTATTTTTACTCATTGACTCCTGATCTTCTGACCATAGGCCAAAGATCATTCAGTGAAGAATCCAAATGATGAACAACAGATGGCGAAGTTTCTGTAACTGGGGAAAGTTGAAAGGGCCAAAAAAAGGAGGGGAAGGGGGGGGGGGGGTAGTAGGATCGATTCAGCAATAACCTATGTATCATGAATTTCTGGATGAGCTAGAAAATGGATGTAAAGAAGAGGGAGATTGATATATATCCAGTTGGTTCTTGACAGACCACACGGTCACCGGTCCATGAATGACTCGAGAAACTACAGGGGCGAGAGGCATCCAAGTGGGAAAGATTTTCATTCACCATCCCGGCACATGCGCATTGAATACAATCGATATACTCATGATGGCACACACCCTCTTCTACCACGGAAGAAAATGACAAACGATGATAAAGAGAATAAAAGAAGAGTAGGACAAGAGGCAATGGGAGATTTTCATGGACTATATGTTGAAGTTTATGTTTTTTTAAGTTCTCCTTCTCCGATGTGATCATGAAAAATTACTAATAAATTTTCCTCTTCTCTTTAGGATCAAAAATAGAGTCAAGGAGAGATGATAATGTAGAGTTCTGCGTCATAACTGATTTTTTTTTGATATTTTCATATTATTCGCATTAGTTGTTTGTTGGATTAATATTGAAAGAAAAAAAAAAACTGGTAAATTAAATTTTTTAATGATTAATATTAACATTTGGTGCAATAGTTACCAAGTGCCGTGAAAAGGATAATGAGAATAATTTCTCTCATCTTCGTGAATATCTTCGATGAATTTTCAAAGAAACTTCTTCAGCAGCTCTGGCATCGAGAGGCACCGATCATCGTGATTTTATTCAATTTTAATAATTCAAAAAATCACGGATTTTCATTCACAAATTAATTCAATCATAGTTAGAAGACAGGATTATTTTTCCATTGGATTACACAAAATTATTGGGACAATAATTTAATGATTGTATTTATTTTAATTTGTAATGTTCATTCTTGTTTCATGACTGCGCATTTAACACTACTTTCTTGTGTAGAACGGCAAATTCGGTCAACGGGTCCTTTGAATCGATGAACTTTCAAGTACTGTAGCTACCTGATTATTTATCTAAAAATTCTTTTTCATTTTTCTTTTTCTCGTGAGTAAAACATTAATTGAAATGTTTCATTTAATTAAAATTATTTATTAATATTTGAATTATTTATAGATATATTTATTGTATTAATTAACTGTTAATGTGATTATGCTTCAATATTCGATGTTTTTAATTGAAAAATGAATTATTCAAGAATTATTCATTGATAAAGTAGATTAGAATTAGTTTAATCAGAATATTTTAGTCAACAGTGATAAACTTCATAGTTAGAATTGTAATTTAATGATTTTCTTCACATACACGTTAATAATTACTACAATAATTATTATTATCATTCAATAAATTACAATTTTTGTTCGTAGTTTTGATGGATAAACTGATCCAGTGGGATTCTGGAGGGAAATAACGAAATAATTGCAATCGGTCCAGGACGAAATTTCGCGTGAGACTGAGGCTGGGTAACTCCCACGTATTTCACCATCAGATTTAAGTTCCAGGCGCACGCGCGACTATGTATTTGAGTATTTTTCGATAAAAGAAAGGGAGGGGGGTGGAAAAATTGGTCGGAGTTACTTTCATCCCCATTTAACTTCTTATTTAGTCAACAGGAATCGTAGATATCTTTGGATACAAAGGAAATATAAATATATGAGTTGATTTGAGGATTTATAAAAAAAAAGAAGAGTTTATGCATGATACTGAAAATATGAAATGTTAATTTTTTTATTTCTTCATTTTTTTCGGAGAAATGGAAAATATGCACATGTGGGAAAATTATAAGTTCAAATTCTTCAAATATTTTTTTATCATAATTTATTTGTTTAAAAACACAAAAAATTGTTATTCTTTTACCAATTTTATTATTATTTTTATACAGGATATTGCGAATAGATTGTTCATGTTCTTTCATCAAAATATGATGTTACAATTTTTTTTGAGCCATTTTGAAATTAATTGCCAATTATTGACAATTTAATTGCCTTTATTGGCTTATTTTTAATTGAATATTTGATGTTTTGGAAAAAAAAGGTGCCATTGGATTTTCTCTTGATTTTTTTTCAACATGGTAATACATCATTCAATGCTAGAAATTGATTCTGTTTGTAGAATTTACGTGGTAAAATTAGTAACACGTTAAATATCAAAGTTTCAAAGTTAGAAATTAGCGGAGTACCTAGACGAGTAACTGAGGAAATTATCGAAGTTCAATATGAAGGAATTTATAATGAATGGCTTTAGTTGGTTTCGTCATCAATTTAATAATTACATGAGGACAGAGAGTTCATTTCCGGTTCATTATAATCACTATCCAATTAGCTAATAATAACATTGATTCAATGGAGATAAAATGTATGAGCATATTTTCAATTGAATTTCGTTGTAATGTAATTTCAAAATTCGATAAATTTAATGAACTCAATTAAACTTTATTTTTTCAACTTTTAATTTTGATGTTTTTTTGGAGAGAAAGACTGGTTGAAAATTTTTTTTTTTTTTAGTAGCTTGTGGATATGCTCTAACATGTTTACATTGTTGGGTAATTTTTTTTACAAATATTATGTCATAAAGGCATTCATTCAGGAAAAAAATAGGTTCGTACCCAATTTTATTGGAGAAAAAAATCCTCTCATCCTGTTTTCCGGATAAAAGTATTATTTCTTTCAAGAAATTTTTGGAAATACTGTATATTAATGGAGATACGCCTTTTTTGCCCCAATCCTTTCCTGTAAATCTTGAAATTGTCCACAAAAATGAATCCGACCAAAAAATACGTATCTTCATAACTCAAGTTTTTCAGATATTTAAGAAGAAAAATCGATGATACAAGTCAATTTAATCTGTTTTACCTCTTCACTATAGAATTAATTGTGGTATAGTTACACGAAGAACTCAGGACTGTTTGAATTTATCGATGCTTTTTTTTCGTCCAAAGCAGCAGCGGAATAATATGAATTTCATGATTTTAAAAGCTGTAAAATTGAATACAATCAAAATCAAGAGGCAAAAACTGATAACATCGAAATATTGGGCTTGATAAAATGGATAATTAGCTCTAGCCACTCGTAAGTGGCGAGCTCCTTTGTGCCTTATGACATATTCAATCCACCACATTGTGTTATTAATTACATCATAAGGCCTGTCATTTATCAGTTCTCTAAATTCAATCATTCGTTTTTCATATAATTCGTTGTTCATCACTTCCATGATAGCCTCTTTCAGCTCAATCTTCGTTAGATTATTGATATTAAGCTTAATAGCGACACCCGAATTCACCATTTTATTTACATTGTAATCCTGATCACCGAAAATGGGGATTCCGATCAGGGGTACAGCACTTGCGATAGCTTCTTCTGAACTTTGAAGGCCTCCTTGGTAGATAAAGGCTTTTGTAGCTGGATGGGCTGTAGAAGCATAAGAAACAAAAAAGATTTGAAAAAGCTAAAAAATGGAACAAGACAAGTTTTCTTGGTTCAATAATTTAAGGAAGTATCCCAGCAATATCGAATATAGTTAGCCCCTTATTTTTTTGATGTCGTATCAAAAATAATATTTATTCACATTTTTCTGAATTTTTTCATTATTTTTGCCCATGTAGTTTATGAATTATGGATTATCAAAATTACTGAAAATAGTGGTGGTGGGGATGAACCACCCTAAATCGGACAGAAATAACAAAATTACTAAAAACCACACAGTTGACCCATTATTAAAAAACTATTGGTGAAGAGAACAGCATTTTAACTAAATAATAGTAAAAAAAATATTCAATTCTCCGTATAGTTATTGAGAAATTTCAATTAGAAGATAGTCGTAATTATTTGCCTCTTCCTCTATCTCATGCATGTGATAGGAAATTAGTAATGCGAAGGAAAATCGAAAATCAGAGAAAATTATATTCACAAGCTGAAGATATGACATTCGAACAGTTCAATCACTTTTTCGGTTAAATTAAAGCGTGTTCCTCCGAATTAACAACGATTAATTGGAAACTAGGGGATATTTGACCTTGACCAGAGAATAGTTGTGTCAAAGAACTGTTATGCACATCCAGTTTGGCACAATCACTTTGTGCACACAGAAGAGGTTGCAATCATATTTTGTACATATCTCCCAATTTGTTTTATTGCTTTAACAGGCTTGACAGAATCTTCTGTATTATCAAAGGAAACAGCTACGTCAGCTTTCGTTGCTCTTCCGCATGTTTTTCCAATCGTTATCACCACTTCCTGGAGATTCCTCACGGGGGGGGGGGGGGGGGGGGGGGGGCTCGGGGGATTATATGTACAAAATATGCTTGCAATCTCTTCTGTGTGCACAAAGTGATTGTGCCAAACTGGATGTGCATAACAGTTCTTTGACACAACTATTCTCTGGTCAAGGTCAAATATCCCGAAACTAGCCTACAAGCCCCCATTTTTTCTGTTTTATCGACAGTACTCTGGGATACTACCTTAAAAAAAAATTTGACTGATATGGATTATATTGGAAACGAATATATCGTAGGCTCAGAATTAAAGTGGCGTAAGTGCTATATATATAAGCGTAGCATTCACGCCCCTTTCACTGCAAAGTAGCAACGATATTTATGTTTATCTTGATTTACTCTGTTTATGTGAAAGATTATATTATGTGCAATTGATGTTTTAGTATTGTAAATTTTTAGAATAAATGTATGCACCCTAATGTAGTCTGCACATAGCAGACGAAACGTTTATGCTTTCGAACATTATTTTTATTAGCTTATTAAATTGGGAGTGATCTCAATGGCCGTTTTTCAACCTAATAAAGGAGGCAAAACTATATTGATTAAAAGAAGAGAAAATGAAAAAAAAACACTTTCTCTGCGAACTTTTCATTAATGAATTTTCTGATAAAAAATTTATGATCTCATTACCTAAAATTGCTCTCTGTGGTAACCACTTTGATATGAATACATTCTTTGGTTTCCCAGGAAGCTTATCATCCTCCCACTTCCAAATGACTCGATAAGGTATTTCAGCAAATGTTTCAATAAAAATTTTCTTCAATTCTCCTTCACCTAACATACAATTTCCCGGCATTGTTGATCCAAGACTAAAGTATATAGCGCCATTTTCAGCATCATTCAAAAAATTTTTAAGCTCAATTGATAGCTGCTGATCAGTTTCTCTGGCCACATGAATTCCGCCAATATTAACTAAATTTGGTGTACTCAATGTTGGAAATGGCATAGCATTATCTTGCACAGACAACATTAAACTGACATTTTTCAGCAGATCATTGACGTGTGGATAATCTGGACTGAAGTGATAGGCAATTAAATTCTGTTGCTTATAAAGTGTGTAATGGTGAAATGTAATTACACAAAATTCTATGACAAAATCGCTCAATCTATCGAAAAAATTCTTATCACCACTTTTTCCTGTTATGTAATTTGGACGATCGATGGAAAAGAAAGGTAGACCAATTGAGAAGCCAAACATTGATATGGGAACAGTTATTATTCCAACTACTGGAGCATTAAATCTATATCCTAGTGCATTGAGTCCATCCCATAATACCCATTCAATAATAATAAGATCGAATTTTTCATTACTTTTGGGTGAAATTAATTCTTTTAATTCAGCATTTGAGAATGTACGATTTACGAGTTCCTGAAAAATATGAAAAATAAAAAATTTACCCATAGTATTAATCCTAACTAGCCTAGGATTACTGATGAAAATATTAAGAGAAGATATAAAATGGACACATTTAATTTCTGAAGTTCTCACCTCTGCTGTTTCCGGTAATGATGTTATCAGTCGAAATATACCTGGTGTTTCTTTTAAAATATTACGAAAATTATCAAAAATGGCCTTATTATCATTCAAATTGATTTCACGATAATTCTTCAAATGACTTATTCTTTTTCCAGCCGAGTATGCATCAAAAACAACTATTTCATGGCCACGTTCTGCCAATTCAATGCTAATTGTGTGCAATACATTAGCATGACTTGCTGATGGCATTGGAAATACTGCGAGAATTCTTGCTCCATTGCATGCAGTAATTGATACAATTGCACATAGTAACGGGAACCAGCCTTGCAATGAATTCATTGCTACACTTTTTTTATTGTAACGATTTGACTAACATTCATTCACTCTTTATAATGAAATCATCATCGAATTTCAAGAAAATTTGCGTGAATTGAATGGAGCACTCTCACACGATCATTCATTCAAGATAAACTGAATATCTTTTTTTTATGGAATGACGTCTGCAAAGTGCTAATCGCCCCCCCCCCCCCCTATTTGCAGTGCCTATCGAAACGGCATAATCATCTCAGATAATATTTTCCTCATACTGAAGTTTTATATGATTATTATGCTTGATTGCGATTCTACTTGTCGTTTAATGATAAACTGTGGCATATTTTTTGATTTACGATATTTAGTCCAGCGAAAATTGATTCACGATACTTGAACCTTTTTTAGTTGATCCACAGATAATTGATCTGTGACTTTGGATGCGTTTTTTTGTAAATCTGTAGATTTTATTTAATTTATCTAGTTATTCATTTCAAATAACTGTCTGCCGGGGTCATTTCCCTATGACAGTGCAGGTACATAATTTGACATTAGCACTTACATTTGATAATGAACGTAAAAGTCAAAATGGTGGTAATAATTGATACAATAGTGAATTCTAAATTTTATCACATTTTCAAAATACAGTGAAAAAAATTGAATTGGCGTATTATGTGTGACACTGGCAGAGCAAACAACAATGCTCTAAACTTTGATATGAAAATCTCTACATCTGTAGATTTTTGATCTTGAATACCAAAATTAATAACTATGCACACATATTTGAAGAAAAAACATTTTCAATGTATTACAACGTATCAAAACAGTTTTAATATGTTATCAACGTATTGGGTTATAAAAAAAAAAGGAGGAAGAGAAATTGCAACAAGAAAAAAGAATGGTCGCTGAATTAAGAGTTCTCTGGATGAAAAGATGTGGAATTGATACACTACATTTCATTGAAACTCGCATTGAAAATTTATGGAAAAGAAAATAACGAAACTCTTAGTAAAATGGAGAATGGAACGGTTTAGAAATTTCCATTGCGAAAATTTATAGGGAATCGAAAGAATTAAATATAATCCATTCCAATTCATTATTTCTGATAATCTTTTTTTTTATTCTCTCAATAGAATACACTATCCTACTCAATTTCCTGACGTTCCATTGAAGAATGCAAGAGTCGGTTGATAAATCAATGCCGGTGCATCGATAGCAAACATAAAATCAATGTGATTAAATAACTCCATTGGTACTTTATACAGTACTTGAACATTCGGTAAATCTATTGATAATTGTTCAACATCCTGTGCATCAGATAATAAATCATTGCTCGCATAAAAAAGACCGACTGGAATTTTTGTATTGTTGATTTTATATTTCGGTGGCTCGGCTACTCCATATTTTTCCAGATTCATCCGTGGGGTGTAATCAAATTTCCGGAATTGTTCTGAAAGTCAAACATATCACATAATAATTAAAGAAAACTTCAAGCCGATAGGAAAAGTGAATCAGCATTTTTTTTCGGAGCGAAGGCCTTTACGAAAAAATCTGAAAATATTTGTCAAGGTGCCCCAATATGTTTACATTGTTGCCTAATTTTTTCAAATTTCATTGCAGACGCCTTCACTCTGAAAAAAAATCATAATCTCCCCTATTGAATACTACAGTATCAATATCTGAATAAATGTGCAATAATCAATAGTTCACCGTACAATACTTACTTGAATTAACTTCTTGTCCGTAATGAAGAAACTGCTTCACAGAACTTCCAGCTGGGAGATGTCCCAGAATTATCGGGACTAAAGTCTGAAAATATACAATTTTTCCCTTTAAATATTAATTTAAAAATATTTCCTAAAAAAAGAAGGAGAGACTAATCATCCAACGAATTTGATTTTCTTTTGTTTTGGGTTGTACTTCAGGCGTGTCTCATTATTGGTTTTACCGTTAGGCTCAAGAATGACATCACAATAGATAAGGGAGACCAGGGCAAAATGGATACGTGGACTAAAATGACCTGGGATTTTTTTTTGAGAGTGAAGGCGTTTCCGAAAAAAATGTGAAAAAATTACGTAACAATGCAGATATATCGGAGCATTTTTTTAAATTTTTCAAGATTTTTTGGCGCAGTTCTTCACACTAAGAGAAAATCCTGAATCATTTTGACGAAAACGTCCATTTTACCCCAGTTTCCCCGAATTTGATATTATATTCATGAAAATTGATTTCAATACTTTATTTATTTGTGCAGTATTGTATCCAGAAACCATGAACAAGCTATTGCTGCAAATGACTTGATATATAGAACGTGCCTCACAGGCGTCTCTTCCAATTCTCGTTAGTAATGCATTATTCGGTGCGAAATCATTGATACTGAGTAGTGTAAGAGCTTTCTGAAAAAAAAAAAAAAAATTAATACTTTTTCATATTTAATACAATATATCATGGCCTTTGAAGCAAAGTGACGTAAGTCCCATGCTTATACATAGCACTTACGTCACTTTGTTTCTAAGGCAACGATATGTGGACTTATATCGTCGCCTTAGAGTGAAAGGGGCGTAAGTGCCATTCTTCCCGATTTTTTTTCTTCAAAATAACAAAAAGGCGTATCTCCACTAATATTGCTCCAATAGGCTTTCCAAGGCGCTTTACGCAATATTAGTAAAAAAATAAAAAATAATAACACATAGGCGTAAGTACCACTGACTAATAACAAAGGGGCGTTAATGCCGGAGATACGCCTGTTTGTTTTTAGTGTTTCCATTGAGTTTTCCCTAATTATCGGAAAAAAAACTAATAACAAAGAGGCGTAAGTGCCGGAGATACGCCCCTTTGTTTTTAGTGTTTTCATTGAATTTTCTCTAATCATCGGAAAAAAATTGAAAACAAAGAGGCGTAAGTGCCATAGTTTAGATACAAATCGCTAAAAACAGAAAGGCGTAAGTGCCAAAATTCGGATGAAAAATCCTCAAAACGAAAGAGCGTAACTCCGAATATTCTCATGAGATAAAAAAATTAACAAAACAAAGAGGCGTAAGTGCGGAGATACGTTCTTTTCACTTTAACTTCAACAATTATATAACATTTAAAAAGGAAGTAACAAAAGGGCGTAAGTGTGGAAATACGTCCCTTTCATTTTGAAATTGGTAGTTACGCCACTTTGTTATTTCAATTTTCAATTATTCAAATAATGTTCCAGAGGCCATAAAAAACATTTTGGAGTGATAAGTGGACAAACGCCCCTTTCACACCAGAATTTCGTGTTTTTGGCACTTACGCCTCTTTCACTCTCAGGCGACGATATGATAAATATCACATAAATCAGCAAGAACAGTAAATCGTAAAATGATAATTATCATCATGATTCCTTTCAATAAACGAGACTTACAGAAAAGGGTCCCGCAGCTTTCGCAAACAACTTTATAATTGGACTTCGCACATTAGTCGTATAAGCAACTGGTGCATGTGCTGCGAATTTGTAAATTTTTTCATTGTACTCTGGCTTTTCCGACATCATAACGAAGAACGAAGTTGTTCCTTGTGAATGACCTAAATAATATAATTTCCGCTGATTTGTTACAGCTAAAATACGGTCTATAGTAGCTGGTAAATCATAAATGCCCATCTCGTGCCATGAAAAATTCCAATATGCTGAATTTTGAGATAGAAGATTCACGTGATGACGCGAGTAAGTGTTGCCCCGTGAATTTCCCATCCAAACGTCATAGCCCTCGTCAGCCAAAATATAAGCTGAAAATCAAGATTATTACATTGATATTCATCAGAATTTCAGAATAATAACGTTTATCAGAGAGGACTGGGGTAAGATGAAACGCATTTTTTTTGTAATGTAGGTGCTTCACAAAAAAAATTGAAAAAATTAGGCAGTAGTGTCGATGTTTTGGAGCATCTTCCCAAATTTTTTCAAATTTGTTTGTGGAAGTCTTCATCCTGAAAAAAATCACCATCACATCAGGTTTTAAAATACTTGAAAATTTCAATGGAAAATGAAAATTCTGCTACTATCCGGATATAAATTTACACTCACCAAGTCCTTTGGAAGGACCAGCCAGTACCCAGATAGCGGAACTAGCCAATATTCCATGTTGCAATAATACAACTGGTTTACCACTTTTCGGCGGGAACTTCTTTCCCCCCGAAATTCTGTGCAAAGTCAAAATATAACCGTCCTCCGTCTTAACTTCATGTGTCTCACTGGTGTATTCATACTTAGTTATCAATTGTGGCTAAAATACAATTTTCATGAGAATAAAGAGAAATTAGGGGCATCAAAAACAATGCAATGACTTACCACATTGAGATAAACGTCTGGATGATTTATCATTTTGGAAAAATCGTGAATACTCAATGTTGGTACAACCATTGACGTGACAATGCCCCAAGCATTGAAGACGGTATTCTGCAAACAAAAAAATGTTATGTCGGAATGACAATAACTGTTGACAAGATTCTTTATTTTATTGAGATTTAAAGAAGTATTTCTAAGAATCCCAAATTAAACAAGAATCCGATCAACTAAATTTTTCCCTGTTTTAGTCCTAGCCTTTCGACCAATAGACTGGGATTAGGGAGTCGAAAGAAAAACACGTGTATTTTTAATAAACAACAATTTGATTTATATTTTAACTATTTACGCGATTTTACAAAAACATAAAACCCTTTTGTCGACTTATTGCTTTTAGTTATTCTGATTCAAACTTGATTAAAAATTTCCTTGTAATTTAATTTAAACTTTTCTTTATACGAACTCACTTGATTTGAACTTGAAAAATATTTGTAATTATTTATTCGCTAACTAACTGTTCAGAATGGTTTTCCAATTTTGTTATTTCACTTAGTAATAATTTTCTTCTTTTTTCTTTTTCTCATGTTTGTAGACGTAATTGGTTAACACTTGTAAATTAATTGAACTTGACGGTTTCAGAGCTTAAACTAGACTAACTAAAAATGAAACAGTTCTGTAGTCCTCTGAATAATTTTTAAGGCGTTTCCTTATTTTTTTTTAAGGGAGAGGAGTCTAAAACCAATGACGTGACATTTTGATCTTAGATTTTCCTCGCGTTTTGAAACTTGAATCTCTTTCCAAAAATGGGAATTTTTAAAGTGAGACACTTGAGTATACGGCACAGTGTCTCCAAAATTTATTGCTAGCCCACAGAAAACGTGGGAAAGCAACAAAAAATACTTCCTAAAAATCTATTCATTTGTTCAATAATTTTAATATTTTTTACCTATTTATTTACGTAAAATGAACGACTGACGGACGTCACAAAAAATTCATTAATAATTAACTCTAATAGTTATTTTTTTCATTATTCATTTACCTTCAGATTTCTCACTGATTGATCATCTATTATGTAGTCCAACTCTCTACCAAAATAGTCAAAACTCTCAACAACTCGATCATATCCTCCTGAGAAGGACAATTATTCATAATAATAATGAAATGAGCTCACATCTGACAATCTTTTAGATTTTTTTAAATAAATAAAATGTCACGTTAGTAACAATGTGGCCTAAGTGCTATGCATAAACATAGCACTCGCGCCAATTTGTTTCTAAGGCAACGAAATTAGTCAGAAAATATTTTTAAAAAATGCACCTATAGTTCCTTCAATTTCACTACATGTACATATTTTCCATTTTTTCGAAAATTTTCATGTGTGTTAAGAAAAAATTTAAAAAAAAAGACTAAAAATTATTAAATATCTGCTATTTTCAGTATCATTATTCAAGAATAGCTCAGCAACTGAGCGAGATAGCAAAATTTTCGTTAGAACTTTTCTCCAGCTTTCAAAAATTCGTAAAAAAATATAAATAATGAAAATTTCACTATCTCCCTCAGTTTACAAAAATATGACCCAGCAAAAGGCTGAAAAAAATTGACTAATCAGCTATTTTCACTGAAAAATAATTTACTCACTCGTTAAATAAGCTCGACCCTTATTATACACATTATTGTACCATTTCTTAGCAGTTTTGACACCTGGTATTTTTTCCAACCATCTTGAAATAGTGGATGGCTCTTTTTCCGGTAATTTCCCAGTAATTCCAAAGAATTGAACATTACCATTGAAATAGCCCATTACAAGTAATTCCGGTTGTTGTGTAGCTGATAAAATATATTGTGTAACTTTCTCCAATTTTCTTTTCTCAATTCTCTCACTTCTGCATTGGAAAATAAATATTTTAATGAATGAAAAATATTTTTCTCATTATCTTTTTTTCTTCTGCATTATTTAAGTATACCGTACGATATTAAATTTTCAGCCATGCTCGAATTACTAATACCAAGCCAGACATCGTAACCCTGATCAACCAATAAATAAGCTGCGAACAAATAATTAATTTTACTAATTAAATAACGGAGATTTGTCATTGTGCTCTAAGGTAGTACCGTCAGTACTCGAATGACTGTTAAGAATTTACTGAAATTTTGCACATTTGTGGATTATGATGGAATGATAATTCAGTGGAATTTTTAAAAGGCTACACAGAGAACGAGTCGAAATAGATATTGACACTCAAAATTTCACGACTTTAATATTGAGCCTTATGGGAAATCGTAGATTTTTATCATATCTTACAAAAATCACCGTTCAAATTTAGAAAAAAAGAGGAAAATTATAAGAAACTAGCTGCGAAACCCGGCGTTGCCCGGGTCGAAATACATCGTACGCTCAATGGTAATAGGATCACACACATTCTAGAATGTTCTCGAACTTTCTGGGATATTCCAAAAGACTCTCAAAACTTATGGAACATTCTAGAAAATTCTTGAACCTTCTGGAACTTCCTAGCATGTTCTCGAACTTTCTGGAACATTCCAAAAGACTCTCAAAACTTATGGAACATTTTAGAAAATTCTTGAACCTTCTGGAACATTCTAGTATGTTCTTGAACTTTCTGGAACATTCCAAAAGACTCTCAAGACTCATGGAACATTCTAGAAGATTCTTGAACCTTCTGGAACACTCTAGTATGTTCTGGAACATTCCAAATATCTTCGAACTTTTTTGAACATTCTAGGAAATTCTCGAACCTTCTAGAACATTCTAGAATGTTCTCGAACTTTCTGGAACATTCCAAAAGACTCTCAAAGCTTATGGAACATTTCAGAAAATTCTTGAACCGTCTGGAACATTCTAGTATGTTCTTGAACTTTCTAGAACGTTCCAAAAGACTCTCAAAACTCATGGAACATTCTAGAAGACTCTTGAACCTTCTGGAACACTCTAGTATGTTCTGGAACATTCCAAATATCTTCGAACTTTTTTGAACATTCTAGAAAATTCTCGAACCTTCTAGAACATTCTAGAATGTTCTCGAACTTTTCCGAATGCTCCAAATTATTATTGAACCTTTTCGAACGTTTTTGAGAATCCTGCAGCTTTCTGGAACATTCTAGAAGGTTCCTAAATTAATCCCGAGAACATTCTAGAATGTTTAAGATTTTTCTCGAATATTCACACATATACACACTTCATGTCATTCAACACAAACCCGAGTCTATCTCAGCCATACAATATGTTGGAGAAGGATAGAAATATCCCAACTGACATTTTTGCCACCCACACCCACCCACTTCCACCCACCGAAGCCAAACTCCCTTACTTGAGAGTGCAGGCCACGGGCTATCTTTCACTACAACCCCTTGTGGGTGGCAGTGGGTGGTTATAGAGAAAAGGCTGGACAAACCCACTAACACATTCCTTTTATATATATATATAGATATAGATTATGTGAATAACTATGAAAACTGTACTTTTGCTTCCAAATGGAAGCTATGCAATCAGAATTTTCGATTGTAATTTTTTTAATAGAAAATACTTAAAATGATCTAAATAGAGGAAATGATATTTTTGGCGCATGTCTGTGTGTGCATAAAAGTCTCAATTACAGCAAAACGGTTTTATAGAAAAATTTTATATTTTGTGGAAAACTTCCTCTCGACGAACTCTATTTTTTAAGCTTTATTTGAAGAGAATCCGATCGGTACTTTTTGAGATATGTCTATTTTTCGAAAATCAGTTTTTAATGATACTTCTGGAAACTATTCAACTGATGTTATCTATACTCATATATTATCTCGAGAGTTGTATCAGTTAGATGCCTGTTAATTTTGAGCTTATTGCATGATTAGTTCTCGAGTTATTGCCGTTTTTATGAATTTTTTAAAATTTGATATTTTGATGATGGTTTTATAAAAGTTGTATCACTTCCATTCGGAAACATATTTCTCAAGTATTAGCAGAAAAAGCTATATCAGCTGGAAAACAATACTATTATCCACTTGTTTATATTTTCTATCTCTCTCTAATTCTCTCGGAAATCAAACGAGACACTGTAAAACCGGCTATTGCAGTATCGGCGGTACTATGTTGAGGAAATTCTCCATGCAAAGGCAGTTTCGTGCAAAACTATTGGATCAACAAAATTTCATCGTGCATCTCTCCTCAACGTTAATACCCGGACAAACTCACCAACTGCAACTTGTGGGTTGTTAGCATGACATTGACTGGTATCACACAAAATACCATGTTGTATCAGTGCAGGACGTTTACCATCAGCACGTGGTGATTTTGGACCAGATATAATTCTATAAACAACTGTACCATCAACATCCTCATCACTGCTAACTTCATCCTCGGAATTCGGCAGAACTGCTGGAAAAACATAACGCACCACTACGTATTCAGGTAATATATCAAATTGAAACTGCAAAGAAAAAAAAACAATGAAATATCAGAAGTGATGAAACGAATGATCAGATAGGAATTCCATTATCGGAAAGTCGGGTAAAATGAGGATTTTTATGAAATGGCTTGAAATGGATTTTTCATAAAGATTCCATTAAAAAGCTGAGGGAATTTTTAGTGACAAATATTTTCCAGATCCAATTTTCTTTAATTTTTTGAAAATTCTACTTTTTTTGAAATGTCTATTTTCCATTTTTTTCTCACTTTTTCGAGGATATCAGCGGTTTTATTTGTCGTATCGACTTGTGGTTGATCTTAAATAAAAAATGAGATAATTTGCCATCGATTTATGTGATTGATAATGGGAAATATCAATTTTTAAGGTACTTATGGGCCATTTTATGAGTCGAATTTTCAAAAAATCCCTGAAAAGTGAATTTTCTAATGTTTTCTAACGGAATTTTTCTCAGTTTTTCAATGGAATCATCAGAAAGAACCTTTCGCGAATATTTCCACTGATTTCTAGTGCTTTCTATAATATAAAACATAAAAACTAAAATGCCCCCATTTCATCCCTCATCTTCTTTTCATCCCCTATATCATAGAATTAACGAATTTATTCAAAAACCGATTAATATAATCTTTATCATAGAATAAACATTTCGATTGCGTGATTTTTATTTATCACACGTGCTTCAAGTAACTTAACTGATCCACGTAATCATTATCTTTAAATCTAAATGATAAATCCCAAGAAGTATTACGACATTATCCAAAAATACTCACCAAACGTTCTTCAGAAACCTTAAAGTAATTGTGTAGATTCTCGAGTTTACCAGCAGTAATTGCATTAATTAATACTGCAATCGTTAGAAACTCAATTACACTCGCCATTTTCGTAAAAGACTTTTTTATTTTTCGTTCAACAAACTGCGGAAACTACGAAGTCATGAGAATATCGAAGAGCCGGTCTTCCTAATGAACTCTGTTCCACAACTGAATTGCGATTTATTAAGTAAATCTCCAGCAATTGTTGACCTTTTGATAAAATCAGCTCAAGCAAGAGTTCAATGTTTACATGCGCATTAAAGAGATGTGTGATGAGTCAATGAAGGAAAAGAGGAACAATTTTTTAAATTTAATTACTTATTTCGATAACGCGTTAAAGTTATCATCAAGCTGAACTCATGTGAATTACGAAGAAAATCATTTCTTCCTAATTCCATTTTTTTTTCAAATTGCTCGATCAAAACATTGCGCAAAATCGTAGAACGATGAATAATTGTTTATTGAGAGCAGTTGTTTACAATATTGTTAAATAAATTTCAAGAAATTTTTTGAATGAAATCCAGTTGTTTGGTGCTGTCGATATATTTAATGATTAAAGCCGAGACTTAGGTGTATGGTTTGATCTAGGCTCATTGACTTTGTGAACATTAAAAAACTCTGAGGGGAACTTGCAGAGAAATTTTTAGGGGAACTCACTATGATAGTAACTCGAAATGAATAATAATATCCAAATGTTAACCAATTCTCGAAATTATTGGGGAACACGAATTCTTCAACGTTCATGAAGTCAGTTTAACGTTTATAAATGTACATTTGACATTGATAACCATTTAAAATGTGTTCGATCTATATGCAGCTTCAGTCTTGATCAAACCGTACATCAATGTATCGGCCCTATCAATGATCCACAGGTGGTAGGCTCGGGTTTGATTCCCGCCGTTGAAACTGATGAGATCTAACCAGTACAAAAAGTCTTGATCAGTCACGAAATATGCCAGACTTGGATGTCGATAACGTGACATTAAATAACACTGAAGAAAAAAAAGTTAATGGTAGCGTTTCAGCAATGATATTGATGGAGAGTAGAGAATTTCGTGGGCATCAATTCCCCATAAATAATCGAGGTGCGAGAATTTCGAGTGTGGCACTTGCAATTTCTTATGAACATTTGGTAATTTAGTCTCAAGATGATCAACATCCTGAAAAAAAAGAATAATCGTTAATTTATCACTTCATATTGTTTCAATTTTTTTGTTACCGTATTCACCTTGACGCTCGAGAGCCAATCGTTGACTGAGTAGTAGAGTACCACTGGAACTTTGACTTTTGATAGATCATATTCAGGTGGAGTGCTCTGTTTGTACTTGAGTAAATTCTTAATGTACCCGTAATCGAATTGCCGAAATTTATCTGTAACAAGTACATGAAATTATTAATTCTTGTTAATCCTAGATTGGTCATCACTTTGGTCGAGAGATGAGGGATGCCACGTTGTGTTATGTTGGCTGCAACGTTGCCGAATCCACTCTACAGTGCTCGCGCGCGTTTGTCGAGTTTACGGCAACGTCGCTCATCAGAATAGTCCATTCAACCTTTCATTATTTGCGCTATGAGCATGGTGCCACCCTGACGCTACTCAACTTACGGCGTTTGTCTGAGAGCAAGTGAGATGCTAGAAAGCGCGCGAGTAACGAAAGGTTAACATGAGAAAAACTCTGTATACTACTACAATTTATTTTATTTCTTGATCAACGTTGCAGGATATGTCATTAAAAAAAATTAATAGTTTGTTAAAATTAAAGTCAATTTTGTTCCAGAATTTGGTGCTCAACCGATTGATCACAAAAAAAGTCTAGAATTAAAATGAAGGAATCTCTCATCTCAATGTGTACATACCTGATTTGACTATTTGTCCATAATGAAAGAATTGTCGGGTTGAGGCTCCTGCTGGAGTATGAGCGAGAAACACTGGCAATAATGTCTAGAAAAATTGCACAATGTAATCAGTTTTTAAAAATAATTTGACTCATTCACAATTTCAACTCACTTTATTCATCTGATCGCTTCCAAATCCTGATATGAGGAATATCACATTCTCACATGCCGGTTGAGTCCAAGAACTCTCGTCACAGACAATTGTTGTAACTTTATGCAAAAAATCTTGCGTTGGTTCGAATTCATACTTGCCAAGAACTGAGAGAGTAGTCTAAAATGCCGATTTCATTAATTCAATGAATTATCACAATAATTATAGTGAAACACCTTTAAATTTGACGCACCAGTCCAGGACCATTCTCTAAATTTGACACATCCTTTGCGTCTAAATACGCATGTCTGCGCAGTCAAATGCGCATGAACATGGAAGGTATATATACCTCATATATGCTTGAGTATTGAAGGTAAATGGCTTTTTTTGGATTGGTTAATGCCTTTTTTTATTGGTTGTCCTGGTGGTCACAATGACTCGCGATGAAAAGCAGGATCGTCAAAAATAGAGTAAGAATTCAGTCGAATACAAAGGTAGGTCAAATTGAGAGAAGTCAAATTTAGAGGAATTCTGCTGCATTGGAACAAGAATATAAAACTCACATCTGCTAAGTCGTAGGTGTCAACGAGGAACCGAAAAGCTGGACTGCTCATGTGCTTGACATAAGCCACTGGAGCAAAGGCAAACATTACTTTGATTTTGTCATTGTACTCTGGCCTCTCAGAAAGCATAACAAAGAGTGACGTTGTCCCTTGACTGTGTCCCACATAGAGTAGCTTGTCGGTTTTCGTTTCATCAATGATGTGATCGATCATTGCAGGAAGATCGTATAATCCCATTTCATGCCAACTGAACATCCAGAATTTTTTGTTATTAATTGAATATTTTTGATGTCTCCGTGAATAGTGATTCCCACGAAAATTGCCCATCCAGACGTCATAGCCTTCGTCTGCCAATGCATAAGCTGGCAGAAAGGGAAATCAAGAGAATGCGAAGTGAATTAGAAATTTCAATGAATAGAGACCGACAGTTTGCCTGGTCAATTCGCGTGCAGCCCGGTAAATCCAACGAGTTAAGCAGCCGAGGATTTGGTTATTACTTGGATGGGTGACCGCTCGCTCGTGGATTCGAACAACAAACTGAGCGGGTGGGACGCACGCAAGGGAATTAGTTTAGAAACCACACATCAGTGTATGTAATCACTAAATTCTAAGCGTCTCAATGATTTCTACAGCTTCTCTTCTCAATTGGAAATGCGTTAACCCTAGACTGGTCAGCATAAGCGATTTAACGTCTTTGGCCGAGTGATGAGGGATTCCCCGATGCGTTATTTCGGCTGCGACTTTGCCGAATCCACTCTACGCTACCTGTGCGTGTTTATCGGTAATGTCATGGCGAAACGCGGGGAGTCTTTCATATAGTGACCAATCTACGACTAAACTGAGGACTCACCATATGCGTTTCCAGGTCCAGAAATGATCCAATCAACCGAACTACATAACAAACCATGCATTAGTAAAATTACTGGTTTCCCATCGGGTCTCGGATTTGTCTTAGGTCCAGTGATTCTGTGCATCTCCAAAATATATCCATCATCCGTAATAACACGGTGAGTCTCACCTCTGTATCCATATTTCGTTATCAATTGCCTCTAAAATTCAGAATAATCTGTATTATAATTATCAAGATCTCTTTCTACTATATTCGGTTTTTTTCCCCACAGCCGAGGCATTCATGGAAAAATTTGAAAAAAATTACACAATAACTTAGACAGGCTGAGTCATATTCCCGAATATTTTAAAATTTTTTCATGAAAAAAAAATTTAATCCTCTCTTAACTCCACTCAGAAGTTTATGATACTTTTATAATAAATGCAAAACTATGGTAATAAAATTTTTAAAAAAGTCTCACAACATCGAGATATGTATCTTCATGATAAGAAGATGTGTCACGTATTAGTGAGGATGTTCTATTTGAAATTTTATCGAGAGATACTCCGGCAGCAGTTAATCCATTGAAAAATCCAATAGTTATAGTGATAAAGAGAAGCATTTTTATTTTCGTATAACACTGTCAACTAAAATATCTCAACTAATCATAAATGTGCTTTTCATATCGCTTATATTCCGAAATATCTACATCCTTGATCATATCGAGTTTTCAATTTTTCGAATTGATTAGTCGATAATCGATGAGATAGAAGAATCAACTGGACCAAATTTTTTCATTGTCTTTCTGATAATTTGGACAGTTATTGATCTCGTTCATTTTTTTGCTGATAATAAATTCAATTTTAAGAGAATTGAATTTTCTTTACGTGAAAAAAATTAGAAAAAATAATTGGGAAAATGCTCTTGTCTATCTTCACTATGGCCTAATTTTTTTCAAATTTTTAAATTGCGTAATTTAATATAAAATGATTCTTCATATTATATCCAATTGTGAAATTTGAAGTGGAACATTTCTTTGTTCTTTATTGCGATGAGATAAACACAGATTCTTGCTCAAACAGCAATGGGGGACATTTGCGCACCGTATCTCAACGAATTTCGATAGATATCAAAATGTTTCCGTTTATTCCAAAGATACAATATCAATTGTGATATCTTTGATCTAAAGATTTAATATCATGTACACAACTGATATTTTCTGGATCTGTTAAATCACAAAGTGTTAAGATATGATTATTTCTAATGCCACTAGGGGGCAATTCTTATCTCTCTGAATTTCCAGAAAAAAAAAAACAAAACTGTGATTAGATGAAGTCTTTGAATACAAACAAGATAATTGTTATTATCATAATTATTACTTTGTGTTAATCACTCGATTTTCATTATATCATTTTTTAATGTATTGAAAAAGACGGTCATAAAGAATTCCAGTAATCGCTTCATAGATAAAATAAATATTATTCAAAAAAATATCAATTTTAATGGGAAAGATCAAGGCAGAATGATTTAGGAATTTTTTTCGCAGTAAAGAATTTTCCAAAAAAATCTGAAAAAAAATTGCGAAGCTGCTTCAACTTGTATTCATTGTTGGGTAATTTCTTCTATTTCTTTTACAGAAGCTTTAAAAAAAATAGTCTCGGTGACTTCGATTGATTTGTTGATAATATCTTGGAAATTGAGCGAAATAGCGTAATTTTCATGGAAATATTGTTTGTAGAAAATTTCAAGAGCTACCAAAAGAAGTTTATAAAAATTCCGCTATCTCACTTAGTTTCCGAGATACTCTTAAAAATTGAATGCCAAGAAACATTGACTCATTTCGTTTCACCTTTTCAATTACCAAATGCGTCAATGATATCTCTTTATAAATTTTTTTGTATACTTCTGACTTCTTTGAGCGAAAGTTGATTTGGATAATGATTGGTTGAATATTGATTTAGAAAGAACATATATGTCATGTAGAAAAATATTTATTTTCAGACAATTCTGAGTTTTTTTTTACAATAATTGTACAAAAATTTCATATAAAAAGGCAAATAGTACCACAGCAATGAATCTTTTATCTCTCATATTATCGAAGATTAAAATCACTAATTACGATTCTTGAAGCGTTCCATAATGGTTATTGTTTTAGAATACAGCAGTGCATAAGCATCAACTCCCCACGTGTAATCTAGATGGCCAAATCTTGGATTAGGCACCCTCAATTTAGCATAGACATTTCCCAATTGTTTTTCGAGTCGGTTCACATCCTGAAATGTTCAATAAATTCATTAATTAAATTCCTCCGACTTATCTCGTTCAATACTGAGAGAAAAACAACGTATTTTGTTGAGAAATTCGTCTTTGAATAAAGAAATAAAAAAATTTGAAAATCTTTTCATTTACACGCAAGCTTTGAACCAAATATAAATATGATAAGAATTGATACATTGAGAAAAAAAAAAGTTTTTTTCTCCAGGAAAGAAATTTCTTGAAACTAAGAAAATCAAAAATTATTAGTTTTAAGAAATTATTTATCAAAAACAATAATGCGTTACTTGAATTGAATATATCTAGATTAAAATGAACTCATATTCATTAATTATTTGGAATTAATTGAATATTTCTCAAGCTGATCATCTCATCGCTTCCTTCAAGAATGAATATACTACTTTAAGATAAAAGTTTTCACATTAATCAATGAGTTACTTGATTAAAAACAAAATTGAGTTTGTATTTAATCAAACTATGGATAACTGTTGATAATTATCAAACTTTTTTGTTCTTCAATTCAAATACGAATTCTTTGATAATAGAATTTCTCTTTTTCTCAGTGAATAACGAATACTTACTTTGACGTGTGAAAGCCAATCATTGACGGAGTAGTGAAGTACCACGGGAACTTTAACCTTTGACAAATCATAGGGTGGAGGAGTTGGTCGTCTGTACTTGAGCATGTTACCAATGAATCCATGATCATATTGCCGGAATTTATCTGTAGCCAAGTAACAAAAAATCGGTAGTTTTATTTCTTCTTAAGAAATATGTCGGAAATGAAACGAGATAACAAATTTTTTGTAGTACGCCTTAGTAGCTTTTGAAATTCTCTACAAAAACGGTTAATTCACAAAAATTTTGCTATCTCACTTGATTCCCGAAATATTAAAAGATAAATGGCAAAAAAAAAGAAAACTTGTATTTTATGTCTAAAAAACGAGGACATACTTGATTTAATAAGTTGGCCGTAGTGAACGATTTGACGAGTCGAAGAGCCAGCGGGAATGTGACCCAAAATCGCTGGTAACAGTGTCTGTAAAAATGATTAAAAATAGTAAATAATTTTGTTCAAAGTATAAAAGTTAGTTGAAAGTAATTCATATGAGAATGTTCCGGATGAATCGACAATGATCGAGTATGTTTGGGTGGAACTCATGATTTTTGGCTCTCGCAAGTGTAACCGTTACACTGTAACCCGAGCAAACTATTCGAAAGTCGTATCTTGAGCATGGGAATATAATTTTTTTTTGTTTCTCAAATTTTTTTTACATTACTAATCTCCTATCATATGCATGAGATAGAGAGAGAGGTAAATAGTTACGACTACCTTCTAATTAAAATTTCTCAATAACTATACGGTAAATTGAATATTTTTTTCTTCTATTATTTAGTTGAAATACCGTTCTCTTCGCCAATAGTTTTTAAATAATGGGTCAACCCTGTAGTTTTTCAGTAATTTCGTTATTTCTGTCCGATTTAGGGCGTTTCGTCCCTACCACCACTATTTTTAGTAACTTTGATAATTCATATCTCATAAACTACACGGGCAAAAATTATGAAAAAATTCAGAAAAATGTAAAAAAAACATCAAAATACGGCATCAAAAAAATAAAGCACTAAAGGTACTCAAGTTCGCTGGGATGCTACCTTAATCTCACAAATTTCTTGTTATTGAAAATTTAGTGATAAATGAGGAACTTACTTTATTCATTTGATCACTGCCAAAGCCACCAAGAAGGAACAATGTATTCTCGCATATTGGCTGAGTCCAGGCCTCTTCAGCGCAGATGACTGACTTGACTTCATTCAAAAATTCACTAGTAGGCTGAAATTCGTACAATCCAAGTGCATTCATTGCTCCCTGACGAGAAAAAACGCACATTCTGCTATGAGTAATGATCTTCCAAAATAATCGAACAATCATACAAATTTCCGAAACTCACAGTTACGAAATCCTGATATCGTGACAGAATCTGAAAAAATGGACTCGTCATGTGTTTCATGTAGGCAATTGGTGCCAATGCAAACATTGCCTTGATTTTGTCATTGTACTCTGGTCTCTCAGAAGTCATGACGAAGAATGATGTTGTTCCTTGACTGTGTCCAGCATAGAATATTGTATCATTAGTTGTATTTTCTCTCACGTAGTCAATCATTACTGGTAAATCGTAGTATCCAATTTCATGCCAACTGAACTGCCAGAATTCCTTATCGAGAACTGAATATTTTTTGTGCCTTCTCGAGAAATGATTACCACGTGCATTGCCCAACCAAACGTCATAGCCCTCATTTGCCAATAAATAAGCTGAAATGTTAATTAATTAACTATGATTGTGGTTCTTTAAAAGAAGAAAGAAAAATATTAGTTGATGTCAATTTTTTTAATGTATATTCAATCAGCTATGTACTAAAGAACTTTGATTTATCCTGTGATACCTTTTTACCTTCTATGCTTTGCTTTTTATGTAAATTTCAACACAATATGTCATATTATCTTGTTAACTCAAAGTGATAACTTATGTTAATGTCATTTTTACTGTTTAAATGGCTCCGATGGGCTCTCTAGCCTGGAGTCTAATCAATAAATATCAAATATCGTAAAAAAAAATCCTGTTAAAATTAATCCTTGTTTTTTAAACCTCAGAGAAAAATGTCAAGAAAGGTATTTTTGCAGAGAATCCATCGGTTACAAAAAATGTCTCTCAAGAAATTCCTACAAAACCAATAGTTTCTGCGATATTCACAGAAAAATATTGATAAAAGGAAAAAGGTTTTTCTTTACGAGAATCCTTTGACTTTGAACCGTTCGGGAGATATTTTCAAAGTAATGAATCAACTGAATCTAATTTTTTATCTCTTTTTAATTAGACATTTACCGAATGCTTTGGTGGGTCCTGATATCAGCCAATCAACGGAACTTGATAGCAATCCGTGCATCAGGAAAATTACTGGTTTACCATCTGGTCTTGGATCTGATTTCGGTCCAGTTATCCTGTGCATCTCTAATATATAACCATCGTCTGTAGTAACTCGGTGAGTTTCACCTCGATAACCATATTTTGTAATTAATTCTCTCTGCAAAATAAAAGGATATTAAATATAATTATCTTGCCAATACTTTGAGGTATGTACAAATCTCATTCAACAATAGGCATCTTCGTGCGATTATTTTTAGCAACGATTAGATTTTGTATCGTTATCGATCGAAAAAATTTTCACATTTTTCAGTTGATTGTAGAAATATGTCGCGCATAGGCTATCATAAAGACGAGTCTCCGTTTCTATCAATTTCGTAAGATCTGCAAATTTTTTAACTCCTTTGAGAATCACGAATGTTCGAAAGTTCTGATAAATCGCTAATTCTGATAAGTCCAAAAATGGGAAATCAACAAGTTGTCAAGTGTTGAGTTTTCAGGTAATGTAGGGTGATAAACGCCCCTTTGATACTAGGGTAACAATAAAAAATACATGCAAATACATGTATTCATTTCATTCGCGGTTTGAAAAATAATTCAGTAGTCAAGAAATAAAGCAGAATAAATCGATTTTTTTGTCATCCATTTTTGAAAAACATCTCGGAAACTAAACGAGATAGCATAATTTTTGCTCATTCTTTTGTCATAGAAAATTTCAAAAACTACGAAAAGGCTATTACTAAAATTGCGCTATTTCGTTTAGTTTACGAGATATTTTCGACTTTTTTTTTTTTTAATCAACTTTTCTCTTGACCATTATAATCAAAGATTTTCACGAAAAAAAGAAATGAATAAGAAATAAATTAATTCTAATGCGGAGAAAATTCAAATACTCACAGGAGTCAGATCAGCGTCTTCAGCATAGTGGCCAGAAAAATCCTCTTCTTCGATATAATCAAGATCAGGATGATTCTCAATTGGTACAATTGAAGCATTCAAATTAGCAACAATTGCTAATAAAACAAGTACAAAAGCAATCATTTCCTCTAATGAACGTTTATCCGCCATTGTCGTTGGAAATGTGCCGACTGTTCTCTATTTCGTGGTTTCTTCATTATTTATACATCATCTTGTTAATTTGTTGATAACAATTTTTTTTTTCCTTCCTTTTTTGTCATGCACACTCAAATCGTCCTGAAGGTTAGATTAGATAAACGTCCAATCAACTCGTGTTTGATTAGATGGATAATCAGTACTCACCTGATTTTTCGGATAGCACGAGTGGACATTATGATTGATGAAGAGGGGATAATAAAAATGTCAATGCTACTTAAATTGATAATTATTTGAATATCAATTGGTATTTCCATGTAATTGTGTAATATTTTTGTGTGGTACAAATAACTTTATCTTGTATCATCATAATCCAAGTATTTCAATGATTATGAAAGTTTCAAGTGATAAGAATCATTGCGTACTAAACTTTGAGAAGTAAACACAGTAGTGAAAAGATGAAATAGGATAAAGCAATTCTTCTTGCTAAATTATTTTTAATTAATATCTCGGAAACTAAGCGAGATAGCGCAATTTTTGTAGTAACATTTTTTTATGGAGAGAATTTCAATTTTTCGACTAATTTTCAAAAAAAAAACATTTGCCAGAAAAAATCGACTTCTCCTATTTTATCTATTTCCTAAAATAATCTATCATCCGATTTTTTTCCACAAATCAGGAGTGATGGCTAATCAGCTAGTGGTAAAAGAACGGTTGAGCTATGTATGAAAACAGATTATTGATTAAGTTGTTATTGAAATAATTGATCAATCGGAACTGGAAGAAATTTTTCCTTTGTTGTTGAATTCTATCCGATTTATCTACGATTAAATTCTTTATTATTGTATAATATTAATTGAATTAAATTCAATAGTAATACTGAAATAATCATTTTATCTTTCAATCAAATTGCTTATTCAACACAATCACCTAAATTTACGGGAATAAAATTCCATCACTAAACTCTTTTTTTTCTTTTCACAGAGATTATGGAATTATGATTGCGAAAAAAAAAGTCATCTTAAGATTATAATCTAATCAGTGAAGTTTTTACGAATAAATTTCATGATTTTGAGCAAGCAAAAAAAAATTGATATTATTTTTCATTGTATTTCTATTTAAATTATGTTAATTAATTCTTAATTACAATTTTTTTTCTATCTTATTAAACTCATTGTATAATTTCAATAAAATCAATGATTGATACTCGAAATTTTCCATTTTATGACTAGAGTATGAAGATGAAAAAAATCATTCTCTTTGAAATAAAGAATTGTTGATTGAATTCATCATCAATCATCGGTATCGTTGGAGTAATCTTAGTACCGGTTCGAAGAGCAACTGTGGCGCTGAATTACCCCATAAAAAGTCATAATGATTGAATGGATGCGGTGATATCTTGTAATCGAGAACAACATTGTTTAATTTTGATCTCAATAAACTGACATCCTGAAAAAAAATATATTAATCAAATGATATTCATTGATATATAATTGATTCACATGTTTTAAATGTAAATTCCTCTATTTTTTATGCTATTTCATTTTATTCAGTGTCAATTACCTCTGGTGTTGCTAACCAATCGTTATCACTGCTGAAAAGTGCTACGGGCGATGTTATTTTTTCAAGGCCATATTCCGGTGGTGTGGGTGAATTGTAGAGTCTCAAATTTTTATTATTATTATCACCGTAATCAAATGCTCTGAAGTGGCCTTTAATGAGAAAAAAAAAGGAAATGGAACGAAAAATTAATTATTTTTCATTGAATAAATGTTAAGAATACAGTTTTGTTGATATTTATCAATCACAAAAAATTATCAGTGCAGTCATAAATAATTTTTATGTTATGATCTTGAATTTTTATGATTCTGAAAACAGCAGACACTTGACAATTTTCACTCTTTTTTTTCTTAACAAATAAACTATTTGAGAAAAAAAGGAAAAATATGCACATGTAGAAAATTAATGAATCTATGAGTGCGAATTTTTCAAATATTTTTTGTATAATAATGTATTCATTTTAAAAAATGCACAAGTTTTTTAAATGTCTGCTAATATCATGATCATGAATTTCTTTGAAATATTGGAAAATTGTAAGCATTCAAGAATCTACAATTTTTTGAATCATTGTTCTGCTGAGAGAAGAAATCTTTGAAAAATCAGGCAGCAATGCTGACATACTGGAGCATCTTTAAGAATTTTTTTCACATTTTTTCCTGAACTCCTTCATTTCGAAAAAAAAATGACTAATACCTGGATTGATAAAGCCTTGTCCAAAGTGGACGAATTGTTTCCACGATGCACCAGCTGGTACGTGACCAATAATTACTGTTAAATTTGCCATATCAAGCTCTCCACGGCTGAATCCAGCAACAAGGAATAATGTATTGCTGCATAAAAATTGCGTTGGTGAGCCATCATGGCACAGGAAATTCGACACGAATTTACCCCATGGTGATCGTGAGCCAAATTCTGGATAACCAAATCTCTCACCAACCCACTAAAAAATTAATTAAAAAAAAAATTAATTAATTTTGTTTCTCGTTTAATTTTATCACATGAGACGATGGGGAAAATTAGCAGCCATGTGACAATTTTTCTGATTTTTTTTATTTTCAAACAGCTCCATTCAACATGAGAAAAGTGTCACTGGCTACGAGAATTTATTTTATTTTTCATCAACTTTGCAGAATATGTCATTTAAAAAATATAATAGTTTGTTATAAATTTCAATGAATCAAGTCAATTTTTTAAAAAAATTTCTGCTCAGCCAAATTATCATGAAACATTTCGAAAAAGCGGAACACGGGGAATCCCTCATAGAGGGATCAATCTAGGGTTGAGCGACCTAACGACTCTGGTCAGATTATGAGGGATTTCCCGGCGTGTTATTTTGATTGTGCTGTTGCCGAATTCCCTCTACAAAAAAATTTCTCCACTCCATCAAAACACATCAAGCTGATTTGAAAAATTTAGAAGAATAATTAAAAAATTTCATTATAATGGCAGAGTAAAAGAAGTCAATTACCAAAATTTCGCTCACTCCTAGAATTTGTTTTTTTTCTTGATCGACTGTGCAAAATATGTAATTAAAAAAATAAAATAATTTGTTCAATATTTCAATGAATCAAGTCAATTTTTTTCAGGATTTTCCACTCAACCGATTTATTATAAGAAAATAAAAACAGCGGAACACGGTGAATCCCTCATAAGGAGACCGGTTTAGGATGGATTTGGTAATACAGAATGCATGCATGCATGAATGAAATTTATACATTCTGTATCAACAACCTACCACACCGAAGTATGTCAGCTGAGCCAGTGTCGTAACTGGGCCCCTCAGATTTCCAGTGAAGGCTGCTGGTGCAAGGCCAACGGCCAGGGATATTCTGTCATTGTACTCTGGTCTCTCTGATGCCATCACCCAAAACTGCGTTGTACCCTGTGAGTGACCAATAAAAAGAAGTTTCGATTTACCAGTTGTCTCCAGAACATAATCTATCATTGCTGGTAAATCGTGAATTCCCAATTCGTGATAGCTGAATAATTGAAAAAAATAAATAAATTCATTTCACTTGTCTAAATGATAAAATGAGAATTATTATTACTGTCTCTATTACCTGTAATCCCAGAAGGATCTGTTGTTTGGTGTCATGGTACGATGAAGTCTGGAGTAAATGTTCCCACGATTATTTCCCAACCAAATATCATAGCCTTCATCTGCCAGTATGTAAGCTGAGGATAAATTAGAAATTGTTTTGATGAATAATATTTTAATATTATTGAAAATGAATTTTTTGTGATGATTAAAGCGATTTACGTTGCAACATCTTGAGAAATGATGAGTTAATGAATTCGAGATATTATCAGTCATTGATTTGGTGTCTTCTCAAAATAACACGGACAGAAATAACACACGACGAAAATAATATTATTGAATAACATGTAAACAAAATAACAGATAACAATAAAATACATCATAATGAATAAATGAAACATAATTTTTTGATGAAATGAGTATTATTATCAAGGCAGGATTCCACTTTGAAACTTTGAAAAAAAAGGCTATTTTTGGTATTTTTTTATGAGAGTATTAATAAAGGTATAGATGTAGAGTCTGTGCGGCTCAATAAATACACTCTTGAAATGCATTTTTTCAAAAATTTCCATGTATTCTCGATTTTTCTTATTCCTAAAAATATCATTTTAATGCAAAGCCTCGATTTATAGGTGGGCCTGTGCTGGTGTTAAAATTTTGCAAATGGGCCTCTGAGAATGACAAAATAAAAAGTTTCAGGTTCGATGTCATTACAGCAATCGCCTGAACTAGGATCTTCAATATGCATTTAAAAATGAAAGAATAGCGAAAACAAAAAAATAGGGAAAAAGTTGTCTTTTTTCTCACTGTTTTTTGCAACAAAAAATTTGTAAAAATCAAATTTTCAAGAGAATCCTAGTTCAGGCGGTTTCTGAAAATATATTGAACCTAAACTTTTTTTTTCCTCTTTCGGATGGCTCATTATCAAAATTTTAACACCAGCGCATAAATCGAAGGCATTGTATAGAAATGATATTTTTGGCTATAGAAATTACACAAAATACATGGAAATTTGAAGAAAAATGTATTTCAAGAGTGTATTAATTGAGCCTCACAAACCCGATACAAATACCTCTATTAATACTCTCATAAAATTTTTTCCACAAAATAGCTTTTTTTTGAAAAAGTTTTAAAGTAGAATTCTGCCTTAAACTGCCGACAATTTGGTCAATCAGTAATAATTAATTTTTTGTCAATTCTCCATACAAAATAGTCAAAATTTTGGGAACCAAGGTACTGATCTTCAAGGCTCTTTATTCACTATTGTTTCTATCTAAAAAATATAAAATTGCAAATATTATTATATTCGAATATTATAATGATGCGCTTTTTTTCGTGTGCTCTTCTTATTCTGCGTTATTTTTTTTGTGATTTCTTTGTAGTATATCATTTCTGCATGTATCGCTTCTTTGCGTTATTTTTTTTTGTCTTTCCTATCATGTGTTATTTTTGTTTTCATTATTTTGACATATCACTGATTTCCATTTCCATAATTTTCTTCAGCCCAGTAAATGTTGATCGTGATGACTATAATTTAAACTCACCCTCAAGGCTCTAATTTCACATTTTCATGAAAATATGATAATTTGATTGCTCAATAATTCAAAATTAATGAATTCATTTTATTTACCAAGTGCTTTGTCAGGGCCAGTCAATACCCAATCAGCAGAACTACCGGCTAAACCATGCTGAAGAAGAACTGGTGGACGATCTGATCTGGCATTACGTCTTCCTGCATTTCTGCCAAATGGTATTCGATGCATCTCTAGAATGTAACCATCCTCGGTAACAACTCTGTGGGCTTCAAGTGGATATCCATACTTTGATGCTAAATCTGGCTGTTATCAATCACAAATAATGGAATCATTATTTATAAATAGGGGGAACTAGGGAAAAATAGACCTCTGCAGCAATATGATCCAGGAATTTTTTTCAAAGTAAAGGACTTCATGAAAAAAATCTGAAAAAATTGAGAAGATGATCCAATATGTAGACATTATTGGTGATTTTTGTCGAAATTTTTTCGAAGACGACTTTACTCTCAAAAAAAATGCCCAATCATTTTGATACACAGGTCTATTTTGCCTTGATCACCACTATCTAAAATATGAGAAAAGGAAAAGATTTAGGTCTCATTCGAAGAGCATTCATCATGCAGAAGAGCTGCAGTGAATCGAATTTCCCAACGAATATGCTGATGAAAGAATTGAACGAAAAAAAAACTCACAGTCAGCAAGTAAGTGTCCGGATTTTGATCGAGTCCATGAACAATAGCAAATCCTAATAAACTACTGTAACCAATTGCCCAGAGTAGTCCTCGATGAAGTGATAGCATGTCACTGGTTGCTGTTTACTTTGTCGCTAAATTTCTACAGCTCAACTTCTTTATATAAAGTACTGTGTAACCGAAGTGGGTAAATTCACAGCTCGTGTTCACTGGAGGTCTTAACCATTGATTACTCGTTCCCTCTACTTAACTAAGCGGTAGTTGCCCCCGGCAGCACCCTTTTATGCATTCAACGTGTCTGTTGGTGACTGTGCGGGTGGAGGTGGCATTTTTTTTATTTGTATCTAGTAATAGACAGGGAAAAATAATTTTAAAAATTTACTTGGATCGAAAGTTATTTATTCTTTTATAGAAATTATGAATTCTTTTGCAAATTAGCGAGAAACCTTTTTTTTTAGACAATTTAATTTTTTAAAGAAAAATTTTCTTCACAAATTTTCTTAAACCTCATAGTTTTTTGAGATATTTTAACATTAATTTATGGAAAATTTGCAAATTTACTGAGAAAAAAATTCAGTGTGTGTCTTCACACCTTTTGAATGGTCAAGGTGATCATGAGGAAATCATGTCTAGGCCATCAAAAAATATAATTTTCAAATAAATTAATAATTTTGCATTTAAGAGTGATCATGTTAGTGAGATAAACTTTATTTTTTTTCTTAACTCCAATTTAATGAAATAGAAAGAAATTGCACGAGGAATTTTAAAAAACTGGATAATAGGGATACATTCACATCTATACGTGGAGACACTTGCGAAATTATTCGTTCAGGTGCAAGGAGGTCGGGGCTCTGAAGAATTGCAAGGTCGATTGCACCATAATAAACTGCAGCTACTTCCCGCGATAACATTTCAGGCTTTTCCCAACTTACATGTTTGATCATTTTTCCATCAACTGAAAGTAAATACTATCTGTTAATACTGTGAATGTTTAGATAATTTTTTTCTTTTTTTTTTTATGTTCAGAGACAATGAGAAACATCTTCATCTATGGCAATCACTTCAAGGATGTCTGTGGAAAATTTTACATGCGGGTAATAAAAGTGTTGTGGAATATCACAATAAGTTTCAGACATTGATTTATGGAGTTTTAAAAATAAATTTATCGAATTTTAATAAAGTACTTATAGAGGGGAAAACTGATTTTTATGAAATACAGCAAATTTAGAAACAAGAAAGAAATGAAAATTTACATCGGTTCCAAGTCATTACGAACAATAGAAACAGAAATATTACCAAAATACTGAAATTTTTCGATTTTAAGCTCTACATATCTACTGAAAAAATTGAATTTTCACAAAAATAGAGAATATCAATTCTAAGACATGTTTTCCACTGGAAATTTCATCATCTTTCCAATAAAATCGTCAAGAAAAATCCATGCGATTTCATTGAAATTCCCATTTTACCTCACCTTTCTCTATGAAAAAATGGATTGAATGAAAAATATTTGATGGCATTCATGAAAAAGTTCTAAAAAAAATTATGAAGATGCTCTTGCATGTCTTCATTGTTGTCCTATTTTTTCGGATTTTTCCATCGAGTCCCCCAATCCGAAAAAAAAGAAAACGCGAAGAAAAACGATTCACGGGGATAATAAAAACGCAATGATGTCAAAGATGTTTAATAAATAATTTAATGTTCTTTTGAATGAAAATACATAAACGATTAATGAATCTATGGAATTTTATGATTTGGTCTCCTCTGAATGCTTACAAATAATTGAATTCATGAAATTCTCGGTTTCAGGACTTGCTTCCATAATTTGTATCAGTCTCGGGACTTCTTCAACTTTGGGGATTCCGTTGAATTATCATTTTTTTCAAGAATGTAGGACATCAAATCATTGAGAAGTGGTTCATAAGCCAATTGCTTTATGTCAACTCCATACAAAAAATCGAAATGATTGAGCTTCTCAAGTTTAACTGTGTGCATATTGATGACATTTGGTAGCTTACTCGCTAATTCTGCTACATCCTGAATTAAAAAAAAAAATAGTAGGTATCATAGATGAATCTAATACTTTTTTCAATACTCAAAATATTGTCACACCGAGAGAAACCTTCAAATAATAATTCTAAAAGCCACATTCATCTCTGGATTAACTAAATTTATAATTACTTACAAATAAAGACGCCAAATAATCATTCAGACCGTTGTAAATGAAAACTGGTGTTATAACATTCGATAAATTGTAATCTGGCGGATAAAGCGAGTGATACAATCGTAAATTTTTGAACATTCCATAATCATACTGTCTAAAATGACCTGAAAATAGACAATTTCATTTAATTTATAAAAAAATGATGAAATTAGGTGAAAATCTAATGCTTACCACTACATATGCCCATTCCATAATGAAGCAGCTGTTTATTTGAGCAGCCCGCTGGTGAATAACGTAAATATTCAGCAAGATGTTCCTAAAAAATTAGTCATTATGAATAATTCACAATAAAAATTGTGCTTTTTTTTGTTACCTTGTCAACTGCTCTGTCTTCTGAAAATCCTCCGACAAAGAAAATCATCAATTCACAGAGATACTGAATCCGAGAAGTGTTAGAGCAGGTGTAATCGGTGATAGTGGTGAGGAACGTTGTGTGTGGCATAACTTCCATGTATCCAGCCCACTCAGAAGCAAACTGATTAGTAAATAAAGGTTTTAAATTAATAAACTCAGTAAGTAAAAAAGGATAAACCATAATAAGTCTTCTTTTCCTGCTATTCATTCTTGAAAAATCTCGGAAATTGAGGCAGATTGTGCAATTTTTGCCAATTTCTTCGTGCGTTGCTCTTGAAATTGTCTTTAAAAAAAATGAATTCATCAAAAATTATACTTTCTTGCTTAGTTTCCGATAAATTCGTCAAAATTGATTATTCTGCACAGCACTTACGGGATTTTGTTTCTAATGTGACAAACAAAGTGGCGTAAATGTTGTAGGTAAAGATAGCACTTCCGCCACTCTGTTTCTAAGGTAATAATATAAAATGAAAAAGTAAGGATTACCCTTCCCATTCGAACCCACGGGCTCACTACTTTCACAATTCCCTCCATGTGCGTAGTAAATGCAGCAGGCGCTAAGCCTGACATAAGAATGACTTTGTCATTATATTCTGGTTTCATCGATGCCATTACAAAAAATTGGGTGCAGCCTTGGGAGAAACAGACGTAGAGAAGCTTCCTGCGATTCGTTTTCTTGAGGATATAATCAATTATCGCTGGTGTATCGTACATTCCAAGTTCGTGCCAGCTAAAGGCAAGTTTAGGAAATAAAAAAAAAAAATTGAGTATTTTATATACAATTCGGGGAAGAATAAGGATGTGAGAACTTAATTCACCTGAAATCCCAATATTTCGAATGATCGCTGCTCATATTTCGGTGCTCCTTGGAGTATGTAGTGCCTCTATTATTTCCCATCCAAACGTCAAAACCATTGTCAGAGAGCAGAAATGCTGTTCGAGAGATTTCATAAAATTCAAAAATCAAATAATAGGGAATTAATGAAATTGAAGAGATTGCTTTAACCAAATCACTTTGACCCTAGACTGGACGCCATAAGTGGCCTTATGACTTGGATCGGGTGATGAGGGATTCCCCGGCGTGTTATTTCGACCGCGACGTTGCCGAATCTACTCTACACTGCTCGAGCACATTTACCGAGATTTCGGCAACGACACTCACCGGACAATTTCATTTACCATGAGAAAAAATTCGGTTAAAGCTAGAATTTATCTTCGCAATTCGTTAAACACTTCGATGAATGAATTCAATTTTTATTTCTGAATTTCACGCCCAGCTAATTGATCATAATAATATATTGCGATACAAGTGCGTCGGGTTTTTTACGAGTGTTAAGTTGGCAGCCCGGGGCAGAGCCGAGGGCTGCCAATCACACGAGCTGAAAAACCCTGTTGCATACATGTCGAACAATGCTTTTTGACAGTGATGTTACGTTCTACGAGTGGCAAACTGTGCCTCTTTTTATTTACTAGTAAACGAAAAGGCATTTTTCGGCACAAGGTGAAGGTTGCAGCGACTTCGAAATAGCATATTACCTAACAAGTGCGGTAAAGTACTTTTCTGACGAGTGTGAGGTTGCGAAATGAGCCGAAGGCGAATTTTGTAATCATACGAGTCTGAAAATCTTTACCGCACGTGTAAGGTATTGTTTTTTTTTATGCACAACGTGTGAAAAGTGCCACTTTCCGCACGGCGTGCGGAAAAGAAATAAAAACAAGGGAAATCCCTCATACAGGGACCAGTGTAGTTTGTTAAGAGTTAATGCTTCAATTATTCTGAATTAGGTAATGGAAATGAAAATACCAAGTGATCGATTTGGACCGGTCACTACCCAATCGGGTGCAGCACCAAGAAGACCATGCATCATTAAAACTGGAGGAAGATCATTGTTCTCAGTATCATTATTAGGTATCCGATAGACACCAAGAAGGTAATCATCCTCCGTCACTACTTCATGTACTTCAAACGGATAATCAAAGCGTTCTACCAATTCTTTCTAAAGAAGAATGAAAAAACCAATTATCACCAATAATTTTTAACTTGTCTGTCAATAATTAGCAGGATATTCACCATTGGCTCGTCAATTGCGGGATCTCTACCATCAGCACAAATTACAATAATTATGAGAAAATATTGAAAACTAATGAAACGTTTCATTTTAAATTTTAGAAATAAAATTTTCACGTAAGTGACTTTTTTTGCACTAATTCCATTCAGTTCTGCATGCAAAGTGGTTACTCATACGTACTGAACACTTGCTCCTTGATTTAATACCATTTTCTCTATCGCTTCAATTTACGATTGTTAAAAACTACAATGACATTGTTTACCTTGAAACGCACGAACTGCGCAAAGGTTTTTCCACATGTAATAATTAACAAAAACCAGTGCATCGATAACAATTGATATGATACTGTAAATTATCTTTTTCCTTATTTTATTGAAATTTAGTTTTTTGAGTATAAATTACTGGCATTATTTACAGAGGTAGTTTTCAGTACTAACAAATTAATGGCACAATTTTTTAAATTCATTGAATTAATCTAATTAAATTGTTCAAAATTTATGATATTCTGGGTTACATTTGAATCATTGTAAATATATAGTGCTCCGTCGTGGAGATATCTTCGTGTTCGATTCAGAAAAATGAAATCAAGATGACCGAATTGTATGTAAAAAATTTCTTCAGCTGTTCCTTTTGATAATTTCTTTACTATTGCCTCGATATCCTGTGAATGAATGAATTTTATTGATTTAATACTCGGACAATTCCTTTACAAATTCTGAATTCTTCCAGAAGTATTCTCAATAATTTTGAGACATTAAAAAAAATGTAGATTTTATCAAAATTTTGATGAAAATCCAATTTTGTTGGCCGTTTTTAATGTATAAATGAATTAACGTAATATTAAACGAACCACTGATAATAATTTAACGATAATGGACGACGGTGACAATGGACGTGCCTTGTGGATAATGATTGAGTAAACGTGGCAACATCATCTGATATAATTACACAAAGAAAATAAAAATTACGTTATTGGTGATAATTGTTTTCTTAAATTCAATTCTTCATGGTCAACTATGAAATTATTTAAGCCCAGTGGAAATCGATTGAACTGCCTTCTTTGGGTCCTAAGGCTCCTAAAAATGAAAGAAAATCATTGATCGTCATCATTTCTTATGAAAAAACACGGTCGAAATAGAAATTGGACCACTGCCCATGACATTTCGAAGCGAGGGGGGCCTCATATTTTCGACTGTCGGGCAACGCGAACGGCTATTTTTTATTTTTCTATGAAAAATCGATGGATTTCCCTTCTTTGGGTCCCAAGGCTCCTCAAAGTGAAAGAGAAATGATCATTTTTAGACATTTTTCACATAAAACTCGGTGAAAATAGATATTAGATCACTACCCATGACATTTCGCATCGGGGGATCCCCTATTCTCGACGAATAGGCAGCCCGAGCTTCGGGTTTCAATTTTTCCATGAAAAATCGATGCATTCCTCTTCTTCGGGTCCTAAAGCTCCTTAAAGTAAAGAAGAAATGATTATTCTCAGTCGTTTTCCATGTCAAACTCGATGAGAATAGAAATTATACCACTGCCCATGACAGTTTGCATGGGGGGGGGGGGGGGGGGGCATATTTTCAAGGGTTAGGCAACTCGAGCTTCGGGTTCCAATTTTTCCATGTAAAATCGATGGATTTCCCTTCTTCGGTTAAAAATGTCATTTCTCGACGTTTTGGAAGATTCTGAGTCATATTCCAAAGAAATCTCAAAATCGGAAAATGTCGCGTTTACAATGCTTCTATTCGGAAGCAAAATAACGGATGCGTGGATAACTGGATGCTCTCGTTTCATCAAAATCTCTATTTTACTCCACTTCCTCTGATATAGAAATGGATTAGATAAAAAATGAGGAATATTTGAAGGCGTCCACTAAGAAATCCTAAGAAGAATTATAAAGATGCTCCCGCATGTCTACATCGTCGTTCCATTTTCGAAATTTTTCCATCGAGTTCATCAATTAGAAAAAAATGAAAAATAAAAAAAAACGATTCACATATTTATTACATGATAATAAAAATGCAATGATATCAAAGACGTTCCATGAATAATTTAATGTTCTTTCGAATAATAATACATTAACGATTGTATGAATCTATGGAATTTTACGATTTTGTCTGCTCTTAACACTTGCAAATAACTTAATTCATGAAATTGTTGGTTTTAAAGTTTGCTTCCATATTTTGTATCATTCTCGAGACTTCTTCAAATGTGGGGATTTTGTTGAATTATCATTTTTTCCAAGAATGTAAGACATTAAATCATCGAGAAGTGGTTCATAAGCCAATTGCCTTATATCAAGTGCATACAAAAAGTCGAAATGATTGAGCTTCTCAGGCTCAATTGTATGCATCTTAATGACATTTGGTAGATGACTCGCTAATTCTGCTACACTCTGAATTACAAAAAAAATTATAGGTATCATTGATAAATCTAATACTTTTTTCAATATTCAAAATATTGTCACACTGAGATAAACCTTCAAATAATAATTTTAAAATCCACATTCATCTCTAATTTTACTAAATTTATAATAACTCACGTATGGAGACGCTAAAATATCACTTAGACCGTTGTAAATGAAAACAGGTGTTATAGCTTCCGATAAATTGTAATCTGGCGGATAGATGGAATTATACAATCGCAGATTTTTGAAAATACCATAATCATACTGTCCAAAATGATCTGAAAATCGATAATTTCATTTAATTAATGAATGAACGATGAAATTAGATCAAAATCTAACGCTTACCACTACACATGTCCAGTCCGTAATGAAGCAGCTGTTTATTAGAGCCGCCCGCTGGTGCATAATGTAAATATTCTGAAAAATGATCCTGAAAAAATAATTTACCATCAATAAATCTCAATAATAAATCTTAAATCTTACGATTCAAGTGAATTTAAAGATCCATCTTATGTCTTTTACTGTATGACTACTCAATCATGAGATATTGATCTTAAAAATTGATCGAATTCATTCTCTTTTATACGGAATAAATAAAGCTAAATAATAATAATAATAATAATAAATCACAACAAATAGCTGTGTCCTTTTCAGTTACTTTGTCAATTTCTTTGTCTTCTGAAAATCCTCCAACGGAGAAATGAATCAATTCGCACAGGTATTGAATCCGAGAAGTGTTAGAGCAGACATAATCGGTGATGGTAGTGAAAAATGGTGAATGTGGCAGAGCCTCCCTGTATCCAATCCATTCGAAGACATACTGAGTAGTGAATAAAGGCTTTAAATTGATAAATTCAGTAGGGAAGAGATGAAACATGATAAGTATACTTTTCCTGCTATTCATTCTTGCAGATTATTTCGGAAATTGAAGGAGATAGTGCAATTTTGGATGAGACTTTTTTTTGTAGCACTTGAAATTCTCTACAAAAAGAGATTCTCAAGGAATTGTAGGGGAAACCGGGGCAAAATGGACCCCCCCCCCCCTCCCCCCAGTCGAAATGATTTACGATTTTTTCGCGGAGTGACGGAGTTTACGAAAAAATCTGAAAAATTCGAGAAAATGCTCCAACATGTCTTCTTTGTAGGTGAATTTTTTCAATTTTTTTTGCAGATCCCTTTGTCCCGAAAAAAAAGTCGTGAATCATTTGGTCACGGGGGTCCATTTTACCCCGGTTTCCTCTACTACCTCAGATCAGTTTCCAAAGAAAAACTTTAAAAAGAATTATTTTGAATGAAAAATATTAGCAGGATGAGTCTATGACTCAAGCTGCATTAAATTAAAAAATTAAAAAAAAATGAAAAATGATGTAAACTGCAAATTCAGGATTACCCTTGCCAGGTAAATCCACGGGCACCATATTTTCACAATTTCCCACAAGGGGAAACTGAATACGGCAGGCGCTAGGCCTGACATAAGGATGATTTTGTCATTGTATTCTGGTTTCATCGATGTCATTACAAAAAATTGGGCAGCGCCTTGGGAGAAACCGATGTACAGGAGTTTCCTGCGATTCGTTTTCTCGAGGATGTAATCAATTATCGCTGGTGTATCGTACATTCCGAGTTCGTGCCAGCTAATGCGAATTCAGGAATTTTCAAAATTAAAAATAGGCGATTTTATCTACAATACGGGGAAAAATGAGGCTGATTTGATGATTAATAGTGTCGATAGGAACAACTCAATTCACCTGAAATTCCAGTATTCCGACTGATCACTGGTCATATTTTGATGCTCTTTGGAGTACGTAGTGCCTCTATTATTCCCCATCCAAACGTCAAATCCATTGTCAGAGAGCAGAAATGCTGTTTAAGGGGTAACGGAAGACCCAGTAAATTTCAATTTTTCAAATCCATTGTTTTAGTAATAATTATGATTTTTTACATTAAATATTAGAAGCATCGACTCTCTAATTTCCTACTCCAGTCGTTGCCACTTTTCTATCATGAAAATATTGATGAATATCGTCAAACAATTGGTTTGAAAATTCAATAAATATGAGGTATTCCTTTACCCTTTAAGAAAATTAATCAGAAAATAACTTGAGCGAGTGGAGGAAACATAACAGGAAATTCATCAAACTGAAGGGATTATGGTAAATATGCAGAATAGCGGCCTACCATAAAATTTAATAATTACCAGAATCAAATCTTCGGAAAAAATATGGAATGTGCAAGCGCGGTTTGAACTCACATCCTTCAAGTGACCAGTCGTCGATTTAGAATCAAAAGGGTGTAAGTGCCAAAAAAAACACTTTTCGAAGGGGAAAGGGCGTATGTCCAAAATACCTCTGAACCCCTTTTTTATGCTCCAATGATGCTAAAGAAACGAATCAAAAATTTGAGTAACAAAAAGGCGTAATTGCCAATGCTAGCGGATATAGGGCGTATGTGCAACATATAGGCCTTTTTGTTATTATTATCATTTTTATTTTCGCTTTATCTCCCTGGCCTATTTAATGCCAAAAGGGCGTATCTTTTAAACATGCGCCCTTCTTTTATTGATAATGATAGTAAATTTTGGAAATGTTATGAGAATGAATAACAGTAAAAGGGCGTATTTATTGGTAATACGCCCTTTTGTTATTAAACATTGTGTAGGAAGAATACGCACTTAAGAATAAAATTAATTACAAAAGGACATATGTGCGAAACATACGCCCTCTTATTATCACCACGATGTGCAAATGTAAGGAATATTTAAAATCAAACGGGCGTATGTGATGGAGATACTCCCTTTTTATATTAATAATTGGACATACGCCTATTTGTTATTTGAAACCGAAAATGCTCCAAATGATTGGAAAAGTCAAGAACGATCGATTTAGCAAAAAATAAAAATTACGCCCTTCTGTTATTTGAAAAAAAAAACGAAAAAATGGCATTTACGCTCTTTTGTTTCTAAACCGACGATATTTACCTTGGAATTTTTGATTCCGATATAATACCACACTTTCTCCACTTCTCTTCCTGAGGCAAATTTAGAATAAATATTATTTTAAGGTCTCTATTCTGCATATTTACCATGAGGTTACCATTATGTTGGTGAAATGATTTTAACCCTAGATTGACCGCTAAAAGCAACCTAGCGACTTTGGCCGAGTGATGAGGGATTCCCCGGCTTGTTATTTTGCCTGCAACGTTGCCGAAGTCCCTCTACACTGGCCCAGCGCATTTAGCGTGTTTTCAACAACATCGCTCACTGAACAATTTTATTTAGCATTGGAAAAATTTTGCCAACTCCTAGAATTCAGTTTATCTCTTCATCAAATTTGCAGAATATGTTATTTAAGAAATATAATAGTTTGTTAAATATTTCAGGGTATAAATTCGATTTTTTTTCTCAAAGTACGCTCAACCATATAATTTTACGCTCAACTGATTGTTTATAAAGACAAATAAAACCGTTTAAAATTGAGAATTGATGATTCAATTATTCTCAATTACGTAATGGGAATGAAAATACCGAGTGATCGATTTGGACCGGTCACTACCCAATCGGGTGCAGCACCCAGAAGACCATGCATCATTAAAACTGGAGGAAGACCATTGTTTTTAGTATCATTGTTAGGTATCCGATAGACACCAAGAAGGTAATCATCCTCCGTCACTACTTCATGTACTTCAAACGGATAATCAGAGCGTTCTACCAATTCTTTCTAAAGAAGAATGAAAAAACCAATTATCACCAATAATTTTTAACTTGACTGTAAATAATTAGCAGAATATTCACCATTGGCTCGTCAATTGCGGGGTCTCTAGCAGTAGCACAAAGTACAATAATTGTGAGAAAATATTGAAAACTGATGAATCGTTTCATTTTCAATTTAATAAATAAAATTTTCACGGAAACGATGTTTTTCGCACTAATTCCATCCAGTTCTGCATGCAAAGTGGTTACTCCTACTCAATGGGCACTTGTCTTTCATTTAATACTATTTTCTCTATCGCTTCAGTTTACGATAATTAAAAATTACAATGACATTGTTCACCTTGAAACGCATTCAACTGCACAAAGGTTTTTCCACATGTAATAATTAATAAAAACTAGTGCATCAATAACAATCGATATGACCATGTAAATCATCTTTTTCCTTATTTTATTGAAATTTACTTTTTTGAATATAAATTACTGGCATTATTTACAGAGGTAGTTTTCAGTACTAACAAATTAATGGCACAATTTTTTAAATTCATTGAATTAATCTAATTAAATTATTCAACATTTATGATATTCTGGGTTACATTTGAATCATTGTAATTATTCAAAATATCTAGTGCTTCGTCGTAAAGATATCTTCGTGTTTCATTCAGGAAGATAAAATCAAGATGACCGAATTTTGTGTAAGAAATTTCTTTAGCTGTTCCTTTTGATAATTTCTTCACTATTGCCTCAATATCCTGTGAATTTGAAAATTCTCTTAATTAAATATTCGGAGATTATTTGGAAATTCTGATTTTTTTTATGAGTATTCTCAAAATTTTCGAGATATTTCCAAGAAAAAAAATGTGAGATTTTTAAAAATTCGATTGAAATTCAAAATTTTCACCATTTTTGTTGTGTAATGATCATTTGGCCCATAAAAAAGGAATACCGGTGCTGTAATTTTGTCGAGTGGATATTCTGGTGGCGTTAAATTTTGATATTTCATCAGATTACTCGTTGGTCCAAAATTATATTCCTGAAATTTTCCTGAAAGAAAAAAACAATTTTTCATAATCAACAATTACCTCTCTGATTTGAATAAAATACAAAGAAAATAAATCAACGTAATATTTAACGAACCACTGATAATAATTTGACGATAATGGACGACTGTGTCAATCGACGTGCCTTGTGGATAATGGTTGAGTAAACGTGGCAACATCATCTGATATAATTACACAAAGAAGAAAAATCACGTTATTAATGATAATTATTTTCTTTAATTCAACTCTTCATTGTTAATGATGAAATTATCAATTTACTGCGTTTGTAAACATTGCGTATGGGTAATTATCGTTTTAATATCATTGGTAAATATGAACATTAGGGGCCTATTTTATAAAATTTGATACTCTCAGAATCAAATTTCGGAGAAAATAGGAAATGCGCAAGCAAGGTTTGAACTCACATCCTCCAAATTACTAGTCTGATGCTCTACCAATTGAGCTATTGCAAGTTCCGCTATTTACCTTTGAATTTTTGATTCCGATATGTTATCTTATTTTCTCCACCTCCCTTCCTGTGGCAATTTTAATTTAATTTTATTTTGTAATGCCGCTAATCTACATATTTACCATATCATTGAGGCATTTGTTATGGACAGTGATTATTCAGCAGTAGAAAATAAAATCGCTTCAAGAATTTAACCTTAAACTGGAAATAGGGGATTCCCGGGCGTGTTAATTTGGGTGCGATATTGCCAGATCTCCTGTACACTGCCCGAGCGCATTGATCGAGTTTTTGGAAACATCGCTCAACGGACAATTTTATTTAGCATGAGCAAGATTTCGCTAGCGCCTAGAAATTTATTTTATTTCTTCGTCAACTTTGCAGGATATGTTATTTTAAAAATGTAATAGTTCGTTAAACACTTCAAGGAATAAAGTCTAATTTTTCCAGAATTTTCTGCTCAATCGATTGACTATAGAAAAATAGAAAGACAGCGGAATTCAGGGAATCCCTCATAAGATGGCCAGTCTGGGGTTAATATATTGAGGTAGTATTCCAGAGTACACTCCATAAAACAGATAGAAAATGAGGATTCGTAGATTAGTTTTCAATCTATTGCTGATAATTCGAGAAAACGCGCTTTAATTCACCCGAAGAAATAATTAAGCTATTCAAAAGTCATATCTTCAGCTTGTGAGCTATAAATTTTTTTTTGTTTCTCAATTTTTTTTACATTACTTGTTTCCTATCACATGCATGAGATAGAAAGAGAGGCAAATAGTTACGACTACCTTCTAATTAAAATTTCTCAATAACTATACGGAGAATTGAATATTTCTTTTTCACTATGATTTAGTTAAAATGCTGTTCTCTTCGCCAATAGTTTTTAAATAATGGGTCAGCTGTGTGGTTTTTCAGTAATTTCGCTATTTCCGTCCGATTTAGGGCATTCCATCTCCACCATCGCTATTTTCAGCAACTTTAATAATTCATATCTCATAAACTACACGGACAAAAATTATAGAAAAATTCAGGAAAATGTAAAAAAAATATCATCTTTGAAACAGCATTAAAAAAAATAAGGGATTAACTAAACTCTAATTCGCCGAGATACTACCTCCGATAAAATCATCAAAAAAATTTTTATCTCAACCCGTGTCATTGAAACCTTTCCTCTTTTCCAACCAAAAAAAAATCTTACAGTATCAAATCCTTCGAAATTCGTCAAACCAACAAGATAAAGCAATATAGTTTGACAGATGACCCTCGTGCTCTTGCTCTGACATAATCTAGCATAATTCTGGAAATTCAATGAATGACGTGGAAACAATTCGAGCATGTTGAGCAATCGCAGCGCCTCCTGAATAATTCAATGGAATGAGATTAAAATCTTTGACATAAATTTAACGTGAATTCATCAACCACTTCATTTGAAAAAAAAAAAAAAAATCGAATTACCTCTATTCGATTGCCGTATCTGATGCCAATTGAAGGGAATATACCTGGAAAAGTGTGTGTAACAATTGCCACTGGAGCGAATGCCAGAACAACATTCACCTTGGCATTGTACTCTGGTAATTTAGAGAGAAGAACCAGTTCCATAGTACCACCCATTGAGTGACCAACCAAGGATACCTGAGATTGACCGGTCAATGATAGAATGTAGTCGATTGATGCTGCCGTATCATAAATACCAAATTCATGCCAACTAAATAGAAACAATTTTCAATTAATCATTCAATCATCAAATCTTCATTTCAAATTGAACCTCTGACGCAAGAATGATCCGTTAGATTTTTTTTTTTTTTATTCAAACCTGAATCTCCAGAATTTTGCGTCACTCGCACTGAGTCTCTCGTGACGTCTCCCGTAAAAATTCCCACGTGTGTTCATTGCCCAAACGTCGTAACCACTGTCCACTAACATGTATGCTAGAAATTTTAATTGAGAGGGAAATTATGGCTTTTATCGGATTATTAGAAAAATCATGGTACTGATAATAAAATATCTGACATTTTTTATTTCGAATAAATTATTTCAAAAAATAAAAAATATGCGGAAGTAGGAAATTTGGAAAAACTATGAGTGCAAATTCGCAAAATATTTTTTCATGATAACTTATTTATTTGAAAAAATTAAAAAAATAGTCAGAGATATGCTAATTTCATCATCTTGAAATATTTTGAGATAAAGTAAAGAATACATAAGTATAAGTGAAATATAACTGTTTTTATGAAAATATGTGAGCAAAGGAGGATTACCGAAGTTGAATTTGAAAAAATTTCGGAAAAAAAAGTAAAAATATTTCAAAAATAATTTAGAAAATTCTGAAAAATTTCAATTTGTAAAGTATAACTGATTTAATTGAATTTGAAGATAGATAAATTTTACTATACTTTTTCTTGTCAAAAAAAATAGAGGAATTCCTCTATTTCTAATAGACTTTAAAATATATTCAAATAAAACTGGAGTCTTTCTTTTTCGCTCTTAATTTTACGATCTTAGAAACTAAGCGAGATAGTGCCATTGATATCAGACCTTTGTTGTATGAAATTTCAAGAGCAACAAAAGAGATTTCTACAAAAATTCCTCTATCCCCCTTATTAGCCGAGAAATTTTAAAAGTAAACTAATAAAGCGCAAAAAAAGATGAATTTATCCAGTTTCACTTCTTTGCCCTTGAACTCAAGAATTTAGCGGTAAATCTTACCGAAATCATGTTCCGGTCCACGAAGTACCCAAACAGACGAGGAAGCTAATAATCCATGCATCAAAAGAACTATCGGCTTTCCATATGCAGCCTCGACACTCGGTCCACCAGGTATTCTGTGAATCGTCAAAATATACCCGTCCTCTGTCGTAACGTCATGCTCTTCAGCATCATACCCAGCCTGCCGTACCAAATCAATCTGCAACAAGAAAATTCCCAAATGACTCTCCCCAAAAATCATCAAAACCCCATTTTTACAAAAAAAAACTCATTTCTTTCTCACAAAAGTCTCTGGCCGGTGGATCACTTCATTCTCCGAAATCTCCCTATTATTAAAAGGAAATGTCCGAGCACTCATACATCCGCAGATGAGAATCGTTATAACAACGATCGAATTAATCCTCACAATATCATTCCGCATTTCGAATTTCCTCAAATTTCCCGGGCTAAAATAAAATAAGTCTCAAAAAAAAAAAAATCACGGGCAATCTCTGTCACCTTTTTTTCCTACATTTTGCCATGATCCTTACACATATATATACATATATATATATATATATATATATTTCTGCACGAAAATATCTTTCATTCACTGGACTTGACACTGAATCGGTAATTCACCGAGTTCACCTTGACCGGTCTTTTTTTTTTTTTTACTTTAAAAACTCACTTTTTGAAATGGGCCAATGATAATTGTAACAAATCATCAGTAGCATGTAATGATAAAACTTATCTCTCCTCTGCCTCTTGTCTCTCATACTTCATTTTATTTCTCATCTTCTTTATAATTTCAAAGAGAAATTCTTTCACATGAATTCCTCATACGTTCCAAATACTAGGAATTTCTTCTTTATATCTCTTCTTTTTTTTTACCTCTCAATGATTATTACTTTTTTTTCTTTCTTATCCTTCTTTTCACATCGCATTGAAGAAGTATCGCGCGCTAGCGCTAGCGAGAGACCCACTGGCCAGTGTCAGGCTCTGGGCCCATTGTAAACGTGCGTGAAATGATGCCAGGCGCATACATAATGAGTCAAAGTTAACTGGTTATGAGAGGTAATGCTACGAAAAAGGGAAGAGAGCCAGTCCTTTTTTTCATATTCATTTCTTTATTTACGTAATCAAAAAATCTTGACATTAACAAATTAATTTGAATTTGCCTCTTCAAATGTTTTTTTTTTTTTGAATATTTAATTTTGTTTGAATTTATACTTGAGCTGGATTTCAAACGTTAGTTTTTTTTTCTCCTCTCCAAATTGCAAATGTGACGGGGGCGAGTAAATATTCACAACGGTTTCACGGACAAGTTCAATGCATTATTTAAACTTGTGACAATAAAAAAGAAAAGAGGTAACATCGATTCCGCAAAAACTCTCAATTTTATAATACGCGCGCTTCAACGCACGAAAAATGATTTTATAATTTTTCTTTGTTCAAATTTATTTTTTACAATTTTTTTGATGATTATTCTTCGAGTTAAATTGAAAACTATTATCAATGATCGTTAATTACTTTAAAAAATTGTTTTTTCCTATATTTTTATTTTGTTTTTTTTTTTGTTAATTGAGCGCGCAATTTTGGCGCGCAGTTTTAGCATTACATTTGACGTGTATGAATTTTTTTTGAATAGTAAAGAATAAAAATGGAAGAAATTAAAAATGAAATTGAAGAAGTCAAAAAAATGTATTTCGGAGAAATGGTCTTTAGGCTTCCAACATGCGTCACGTCTTTGGAATTTTTTATTTATGATGCTTCCCCTATTTACAGGAGATCCTCAACTTTCATCTCACTTATCTCGCTATCACTCATCATCTGATTTTACTCTGAGCATTTGAGTAATTCATTCTCCTTTCATTCGTCCGAAAAGTGGGTTTATTTTCGATTCAAATTTGACGCCAATTTACTCGTGCCAATATGGCAGAGGCGCGCGCATATGAGCAAGAAGCACGTGCGCATGCGCAGAATCAGGCTTTTTTCTTTCTCTGCGTTTTGTCAAAGCGACATGGTGTGTATCAAATTTTTGGAATTATTAATCCGTATTTATCATCGACATCTCAAGTTTTTTTGAATAAAAAATGATATATTTTGATTCATCAATGTTAATACGTTTTATTTTATTTTACAGTCGGCACACAAAACGTTTATTATCAAGCGAAAGCTTGCCAAAAAGCTGAAGCAAAACAGACCAATTCCACAATGGGTCAGAATGAGGACTGGCAACACGATCCGGTGAGTTTAATTATTTTTTATTAATTAATCATTAAATTTTGTCATAGAATCTTGTTAATAATCGATTCTAATTGTCATTTTTCGGGGGTAAAATTTATTATTTCGTTTGAAAGAAGTGGATAAACGTATTTAGAGGTTAGAAGTGCCTGAAAAATCGTCAAAACATCAAAAACATTTCTATCAATCAATAATACAAAAAATGTGGAATTCGGAGGGAGAATGGGTGAAAAATTAATCTAGGGATTATTTTTAAAATATTTTGGTAATGGCGACAATATAAAAATTATTCATTTTTCAGGCAAATTGCCTTTGTTCCATCAGTTTTTTGAGAATATCTTGGAAAATAAGTGAGATAGAGCAATTCTTGCCTTAATCTTCTATCACTAGAGAATTTCAAGAATTACATAAAAAAAATTCGTGCAAAATCGCTCCATCTCGCTTGATTTCCGAGATATTCTCAAAAAACTGAGAGAACAAAATTGATTTGTACAAAATTAGGGGAATTTTTGCTCAAAACAATTGTTTTAATAGAAATTCATTGATTTGTCTTTTCTCAACACTGAATTATTGAAATAACAACAATATGAATGATTTCGTCGCCTTAGAAACAAAGTGGCCTAAGTCACGTGTTTAAGCATAACACTTACGCCCTTTTGACTCTAAGGTGACAATTTAAAACCAAATAATCCTGTTAAATCATGAATTTTCTATTTTATTTCAGATACAACGCTAAGAGGCGTCACTGGAGAAGAACAAAGTTGAAGCTGTAAGCTGATAATACACTGGTACCTCAACATCAAATTTTTATTACCATCCCTATCAACTTGATGGAATCAATAAAAGTACTCTGAGAAAAAAAAACAGCAAAAAATCGTATCTATAATCTTTATTCCACACCAAAACATTCGTCTGGTAGAATACATTTTAAAGTAATATTTTGACAAATTAAAAAAAAAAGAAACAGGTAATTACTATGATGGACCCAGTTACCGGACATAGCCCAGTTGAGCGGCAAGATATACTAATAATTAATATTCAAGTGAGAAGACCAGATTTTTCAATCCTTGCAAAGTATCAGAATAAAATTCAACTTAATTGTTTGATTCCTTGAGTGAAATTTTTCATCATTTTCATAATTTAATTCTAACTGTCCGCATACTAGCGCCATTCCCTCAAGTGTCCGATAACTGGTGCCTTCATGGTAGAATTTACAATGAATTTCCAATTTTACGTTTTCGCATTTTCTCTAACCAATCATCGAGGAGCTCGTCTTTGGATTTGGGAACTGGTAGGTAATAATGTTGTGGTGGTGTTCCCTCCTCGAGGCGAACATGATAGTGTACGTATCTGTACGTTATACGACCAACTCGTCCTTTCGCATGCCTCCTCATTCCATGCACAACTTTTCCTTTGGTTGAGAAGGATTCGGCTGTAATTTCAAAGAATTGAGAAACATGAAGAAATTTTCATGGATAAGATCAGAGTAATATCTTCGAAAAGCTGATAATTTTTCATAATTATAGAATATTTTTTTGGAAAATTTGGAAACTACTCACCGACCCAGAGATTACTCTTGAATTCAACATTGTGCTCTTCAACTGCCATTTTTTGTGCCTGTATTATCGTTTCTTTAGCAGCAACAGCACCTTTTTTCAGGCAAAAACTCAATTGTTTAATCGCCTCATCGACAGTCATTCCACGTACAAAACACGCTATATACCACATTGTTTTTGGGCTGTATTTGATATTGTATTTAGCATTACAAACAAACTGAAATAATAAAAAAAAAGAATTAGTAGCATTTATAAAAAAAAATATTATGATATCGTTGCTTCAGAAAGAAAATTGCATAAGTGCTGTGTATAAAAATAGCACTTGCGCCCCTTTCACTCTAGGGTGACAATATATAAAAGAGGCGATTTGAAAACATTTCATGCTTATTATCTGGAGAATATCTCCGAAACGAGTAAGCTGAAGGAAAAGGATAGGAGTCTTTTTGTATAGAAGCAAGGTGGCGATTGACCTGGAAAAGTCAGGGAATTTGAAATTTCTGGAATAGTCAGAGAATTTCAATCTAAGTCAGGGAAATTTGTAGTTTATTTTTTATTATCTCCATATTTTTAAAAAAGCTATAGGTATTTGATAGAAAAAAATAGAACATTCCGATTAATCGGAGATTTGTCAAAAAGGTTAAAAAAAAATCACTGTTCTAAAAATTCAACGCAGTTTCGCATATTATTGTCAAATTCCAATCTTAACGTACATTTAAATAATATTTCTTCAAGAGTAGGTCTTGAAATTTCATTTCTAGTCAGGAAAAAGTCATGAAGAAGTCAGGGAATTTTGAAATTAGTTTTGAGTCGCGACACTGGGAAAATTTCATGAGCTTCAACGAAAATTTCTTGCTAAATTCCACTTAAATCCAATAGTTTTCAGGATATTCGCAAAAAAATTTGCGAAAAAATGTCAATCATGATATTGAAACGATTTCCAAAAATTACATGCGCATTATCTCGAGATTATCTCTGAAACGAATCGGTTTAGAGAAAAATAGTAAGAGACCTTTATCGTAGACAATTTCATAGATTTAAAAAAAGGATACTTGTTAGAAATTCCCTTGAATCCAACAATTTCCAAAATATTCTCAATGTTTGCAGAAAAACATCAGGTTATCAACAGTTACTCATGATATTGAGATGATTTTACAAAATTACGAGCGTATTATCTCGTGAATAACTCCAAAACGAATAGCTTTAGGGAAAAAATAGCGAGAAGATGTTTTTTAGTGGAGAATTTCATGGGCTTTAAAAAAGGTCTCCAACTAAATTCCCTTAAATGAAATAGTAACCGAGATATTAAAAGAAAAAAAAACCACTTTAAAAAAAGTTCAACAATCACTGATAATCGATCTCTATAGGATATTTGTTTTGAGTAATTTTCCCCATCATAATTTTGTTCTCTTTTCTACACCATGTAAACACAAACTACATTACGATAATCATGTGTTAAAGCCCTCGGGCTATTGCCACCGATCAAGATTCTTATATCTGTTTGTAAATAAATTTACATAGATGCTGTATACATGTTAATAGAACTTCTAAATTGTTGAATGTTAAAAAAAAATTAGCGATCTGACCAAAAAACCATAACTTACAGCAGATCTTCGCGGTTCTCCCGGCTCCTGCGGTGGATACATTTTGTTATTGTATGCTAACCAACGTGTTTTGCCGGAATCATAATCTTTCTCATGTTCTGTGAGTCTCACTGAAGACGTGTGAATACTAGAAATAGGCATTAATCCTCTTACCAAAGCTGCATTATTAATATTTAATTGACATGTTGCGGCGAGGGATTGAATGCACTTTCTGAGACTCTGCATCTTCACTACCTGAAAGAAAAATATTAAATTATCATCATGTAAACAATCCATGCACTTACGCTTAATATTTGTGACTAACAATGAATCTGAGTTTTAATTTCAAAAAAATGCACCGAAAAATTGAAGAAAATAATCATTATCTTTTAAATGTATTTTTAAAAATTGTCATCCACTTTGCGCAATAATAAATACATTTATATTCATATCAAAGTACCTTATCTCTCAATATCTCCTCGGAATTAACCTAAAAACCATTGTTAAGAATCCGGACACAGCGCTGTGATCTTTCTTATTCCAATTGGCTATATCCCCATAGAGGGGCAAGTGCCATATCACAGCGCTGTGATCGAGAGAAATTCAAATCATTTCGAGCCTTTTTTTTCTGCAAATAAATCAAATATTTCAAGTTTCAGCCAATCAGAGACGCTGTCTAGCCTAACCTGCACGTTTTGGCCCCGCCCAACCGGCTTTTGCCCAATCACAAATGAGATCCAGTGACGTCGCAGGCGCTTTAATTCAAACGACTCTAATTTTCGAGGGCTAATTACAAATCAATCAATTTTTGTTTTAACCTCATGTTTTTGGAATAAAAAATCATTTTATAAACTTTATTATGATGAAATTTTCAATTCTGGGATGTATAATTAAATTTGTGGAACATCATGAATCTTGTTCAATTCAAATTTATTTAAAAAAACATAATTCAAACAATGTTGCTTAACATGAATACTGTGTGTAGTAAAAATATAGACATTAGATAGTAAATTGGTTGTAAAAAAAAAAAAAAAAAAAAATCATTAATTATTCTGTTGTTTATTTTACATTTATCTTCCGAATAGAAAGGATAGGGCAGTAAGGACAGTGATTTAAAAAGGAATTGAACAGAAGAAAAAAAAAGAATTGAGTAGAATTTAACAAAAAAAAAACATTTTTCAACACAATTTCATTCATTATTCTCCATTATTATTTTTCATTAGTTTGATTTTCTGTTTTTTTTCGTATTAAAAATTTTCAGTAATCAAAAGATTTTTTTTTTTATTATTATTTTAAAACAGCAGCAACATCCAGAATTCCACACATGGATTTAGGAGAGGGAGGATTTATTCGTTTGAAGATTTTTCTATGCATGACCTGTAATAGGAGAGAGACACACGATACGTGCAATGGTTAGAGATGTAATTGTTCCATTTTCATTTTTTTTTTTTTTTTTACAAAAAAATTCAATCTTCGATTTTCTTTTCTTTCTTTCCTTTTCGTTTTTTTTTCGAAATACGAAAGAGATGTGGAATCTGTTTTTATTGATCAAAAAAAATTATATCTCTTCCTTTTGCAATTAAGAAATCAAAGGAATACCATAGAGCACACGAATTATCTCATTTTTGAATTAAATTTTTTTTTTGTTTTTTTTTTTACTGTTGTTTACACTCAGCGGGTGGAGTTGTTGTATTTTTCCCACCTGATCTTGTTGTATTTTTTCCTGTTGTCTCATCATCCTCATTCTCCTCATCATCAATTTCCTCGTCTTCAGAATCATCGTCATCATCACCATCATCCTCTTCATACTCATCGCCTTCATCTTCGAGACCTTCACCTGATAAATAAAATGACAAGGCAGAGAATGAATTTAAAAAAAATCAAAATTTGATTTTTAAAAAATGATATAACAAAATTAGCAAATATCTGACAATTTTTTTGATTTTTTCAAATAAATAAATTCTAATTGAAAAAAATATTCGAAAAATTTCGCACTTATATCGTCGCCTTAGAAACAAAATGGCGTAAATGCTATACTTAAGCGTAGCACTTACGTCCCTTTGACACTAAGGCAACGATATATTTTCGACTTATTTTTTTTTCAGTTTGTTCGTTAAAAGAAAAAAAATCAAGAAAATAATCACATGCCTGCCACTTTCAGTATCATAAAATCATCCCATTTTACTCGATTTTTCTTCATCAATTACCTGTAAAATAGAGTACAGCACGAGGAACAATTCTCTCTCTTATGTAGTGACCAATTTCAAAGTCACTAGTGAGAAGTGCCTGAATGTCATCATCCAATTCAGCCTCACGATCGTCTGGAACTGTTCAAAATAAAATGATAAATTTCGATTAAATATTTATTTTCGCGTTTCTTTTTTTCAATGAAATTATTCGATAAAATTATTTCTATCGTCCAAAATTCATTCATCTTTCGTGAGACAGAGATAAAGAAACAAAGTAAGACCAAAATAAGAGCTTTTTCCCGTTCTTCTCCCGTTAGCAACGAGTCATTAATAATCACCCAACATATTTGACTACATTGTGAATCAGAATGACGTAATTGAAAAGAGGAAGATATAGAAATGAAAAAAAAAAAAAAAATCAATTTAACTTACCAACTGGTGGCGAAAAAAAATTGAAGAATGAATCGTTCTGTACAGTTTTAGTGACTGTACGCATGTGGCCCCTTGATTTGTGCTTTTGGTTTTTTTTAATTGTTTTAATTGTAACATTCTTCCCTTTTTTCCAATCGATTACACAACCAGTGCTCTTATAAATTTCTGGACCCTCAAAGCTGAATGGGTCATTTTTTTCGGGTGCACATTTCATAACATATTCTTTCGTTAATACAGAATTTGAGAAGTAATCATTTGGCTCAAAATGAAATTCCAGAATAAAACCCTGTGGATAAAAAAGAAAAAAAAAATGATGAAATCGTTAAATTCCATTTTTCATTAAGATAAACAAAAATTTTAAAAATAGTATCAATTGAATTTTTAAACACAAACCATTGGATTAGATTCCAAGAAAATAACTTTGATGTCATAAAGATGCTTGAGAATTGGCTCATCGTGTTCCTGCACCATTTCAGCTAACATACCAACATTTTTAAATATTGTCAACCAAAATTCTGGTATACCCTTGGAATTATCATTCTCAGTCTCATCTTTTTTTTCTTTGATCTCTTCAATTTTAACTTTATCCTTCAAGTCATTTGTTATACCCTCTTCTTCTTCATCGCTCTCCCATACACACTCCTCGTCTTTTGGTTCATACAAACCAGATACAATTTCACTTCTTTTTTCATACAAATTAGCTGACATTTTGTGATACTTGCACTCAAGTGCGTGTACTTCCTCGTAGAATTTTGCCTCAAGATTAACTGATACTAATTGTAATTGCTTGAGTGCTTTAACTCTACGTTTCACTGGTACTGGGAGATTCTGGTGAACAAAGAAAAAAAATTGTTAATTCGATTTTTTAACTGTAAATATAGATTTTTTTTTGTATTTTGCTGAATATCTTGGAGGGTATCGAGTTGAGGGGAATTTATGAAGAGACCTTTTTTTCAGAGAATTAAATTCTGCACAAAAGTAGGGTCTCGGCATTTCTTTCTACTCAATAGTTTTCGAGATATTCTTAAAATTTTTAAAATTTCATAGTTTTTATGCTAAAAAATTATTCAAAAAATTAATTAAAAATTGGGGAAAAAAATGATTAATTTAAGGATTTAATGAAAATTTAATCACCTCCATGACAGCACCAACGTTGAATCTATTTTGCAAAGCTGCCAGCAACTCAGGACGATTTATCATGCGATCAGCCAGTGATGCAATTTGCTCATCATCGTCCTCAACTGACTCCATGTCGCTGCCCTCTGCTCTCTCTGGATCTGTCATGGCACTACTTACCCATCAGATAACCAACGGCAAATAAACCAAAGAGGGAATAAACAAATGAGAGTAAAGCAAAAAAAAATATTTAAAAAAAAGTAAATGGAGATGAATGAGAAATAATAAAATAAAAATGAATAAATTCGGGACAAGGGAATATAATAGGTTTTTTTTTATTCAATAGCAAAGAAAAGAAAATTGAATTTTATGAAAATTAATTTTCAATAAAAATGGCGGGAACTGAATTTAAAGATATCGAGGAAAAATCGATTTTTACTGCCCTCCCCTAAAAAAAACCAGAATTTACCGATTAATTGTCCCCTCTTTTAACCAGAATATTACAACTGTCACGCAAAAGAAAATGAAGATTTACCAAATTTTATAAATTTCAATATATAGTGATAAACCAAACCGCCATGCCAAAAATTCAAAGTCAGACAAAAGGTTATTGCCAATATAGTAAATGGAAACAGGGAAGATACTCTCTCGCGGTGAAGAAAAAAAAAATTCACGAACAAAGGAAGAAAGACATTGCTGCAAAAAATTACCCCGAAAAAATCCCTAATTTTTAAAGTAAACTCGAAAAAACCTCTAAATCTCTGATAAATCTTTGATAAATTGACAATAAACCGAATTGAAAAATCGCAAGTAATTAAAGACGCAGTTTGATAGATTCATGTAAAAAAAAAAGGTCTGCGACTTGTTAACGCGACGTTTCTGGGCACATGGAGAACTGCCGAATGGAATCAATTTGTATTTTTACAAAGTGATTATTCCTCAAAGTACATCAAAACAGTTTAAAATTATTGGATTTAATATATTTAAAAATTTTAGAAATTTATTAATGTTTAAATTATTGAATAAATACAAATTTTTTAATTAAAACGCAATGCTTACCTTTTTGGAGTGTTACAAAGCCGGACACTACAGGCTGATGGCTGAAGTAAAGAGGGAAGGGGATGTTGCGCAGACACACAATAAATGGATCTCGCTCTATATCCATCTCTCTCATTTCCCTGCGAGAGCAACTTCCTGTTTCCAAGTGTTTCCCTCCAATAGTACAGTAATTCTCGTTGCTCATTGGCTGAGACACTAGTCGCTCAATGTGTTTCTCTCTAACGTACAAAATTTGAATTACAATAGGCCCTACTCAGCTGATAATTGAAGAAAACTGCAGTACCATTAGAGAGGCTATTTCAAAAATGCGCGGGAAGGAGAGCGATGAGGGTAAAAAAATTAAGGTAGTATCGCCGAGGGGCTGCTCACTCCTGAAGTCGTGGAGCCACACCGCGATGGAGACAATTTGAAATCAAGTGAAGTCATTAAAATCAGTGGAGTCACTGAAGTTAGATGACTTCAACTTTTTGAAATCACTGGAGTCAAATGATTTCATTTTTTTGAAATCAATTCTGAAATGACTGAAGTCACTTGAAATCAATTGAAGTCACTAAAATGAGTGTTCTTTGCCACTGGTATATTTTAGATAAAAGTACAAATTGTTTGAAATTAGAGCCGATGAGTGTACATTGGTAGATCGATATTGAAAAGTATCGAAAAACTATTTCTTCTCCTGAGATAACTGAGAGTGGGGAATTTAAAACTGCCCAATAATATTTTTAAGGCTGTTAAAAAATATTTCCAATGAAACACATTTAATGTTGTAACACGACTAATATTGTGATGTGTCAATTTATATAAAAAGTTTTTGTTTCAATATGATAAAAACCCATTTTTTCCCACCCTCTCATATTCGTAAAATCTTATTTCTTGTGATTTCAATGACTTCATTCTATTTGAAGTCACTGATAAGTTGATGAAGTCATTGGCAATCAATTGCAGTCATGAAGTCACGTTAATCACCGCTTGAAGTTATTGAAATCAGACACTGAATTCACGTAAAGTCATTGTCATGGTGTGACTCAATCCTTGAGTAAGCAACCCCTCGAGTGTCGACCCTTTATTTTTGAAGTGAAACTTTTGAAGTGATACTTCTTTTCGGAGGGTACCAACTTCTTTCTCGCGTCACAAAACGAGTGAAAGGTTTTGAGGGGAACGTGGTAGTGGAGTAGTGGGGGAAAAGTAGAAGCAAGAAAGAGGAGAGTGCGTTGGTGGTGATGCCACTCTAGCAATTTACAAAAACTGATTTCCAAATATCTTCTTGTCTGAACACTTCATAATCATGAAGAAAATGATCATTTGTTAGTGAACAGATAACCAAAATACTATAGGCAGATACTCAAATTCTCAAAGTGTTGTGTTCATTACACAGCTAAATGTGCTGAGCTGTATTTTTTGCCTCTTTCCTTCGAGATTAACCCCATATCCTCACTTTTCTCAATTATCATCATTTGTTCATTTAAAAAAATCCGAATAATTTATCGCTAACTATACATAATGAGCAAAAAGTTTCACTTCTGTCGCGTGGGTTCCACACACTTTTTTTCTTGATGCTATATCAAAGATGATACTTTTTTACATTTTTCGGAATTTTTTCATAATTTTTGCCCGTGTAGTTTATGAGATATGAATTATCAAAGTTACAGAAAATAGCAGTGGTGGGGATAAAACGCCCTAAATCAGACAGAAATAACGAAATACTAAAAAACCACAGGGTTGAGCCATTATTTAAAAACAATTGGCGAAGAGAACAGCATTTTAACTAAATAATAGAAGAAAAAAATATTAAATTCACCGTATAGTTATTGAGAAATTTTAATTAGAAGGTAGTCGTAACTATTTGCCTCTCTCTCTATCTCATGCATGTGATAGGAGATTAGTAATGTAAAAAGAATTCAAGAAAAAAAAATTATATTCACAAGCTGAAGATATGACTTTTGAATAGTTTAATCACTTTTACGAGTAAATTAAAGCACTTTTTCCCCCGAATTATCAGCAATGAATTAAAAACTAACCTACAAATGCTCATTCTTTTGTTCTCTGTTTTATCGACTGTACTATGGAAATCCTATCTTAATTCATTTTCATGAAAACTGCCCATTGACATACGACTATTTTTCTTCAATTCTCCACTCTCTCCATACATCGTGGTGTACATTATTAAAGGTGTATTATTTTTCTCTCCACTTCAATTGTATTAGTTGGCTCCAAGGATGGAACACTGATAGAAGCATAATCGATATTGTGAAACCCTCTCGCTCCTCTCTCTCTCTCTATCTCTTTCTCTACTCCAATATATAGAATTTTGAGTGAAAAAAGAAATAAGAAAATAATAATGGCCAAATACGGCTTTAACATAACAGAAATCAGGGGTTTAAATTGAAAAATGAATAAGTTACATTTTTTTTTGGTGTTGAATCATTAAATTATTAATTTCTTTTTTTTCTCTCTTGTTCAAAAACGAACTCAGAGAATAAACAAAATAAAAGAACGTTTAATGCTTGTGGAAAATTGAGGAAAAATTTTTATTACAACGGAATAATATTATGGTTGAGACAAGGGTATGCTGCTATCTGTTTTTATTAACATTTTTGGATTCTGTGCTGCTAATACGACCGTCCTTTCACGGTCATAACAATGGTAAGTTGTCATTTATATGATTTTAATGATTTTTTTTCCTTCATTTTTTCATTTGATTTGTATTAATCGACAAAAAAAAAAAAAAAAAAATTTATCACAATTATTTGTGATGAAAAATTCAATGTCATATAAATTTTTAATTTATTTATTATGTCACGAGAGCACTCTCATCGTTTTCTTCTACGTCACGTTTTTCCAAAGTTATCATCGTGTTTTGACTTGAAGGTCAGGCACCAAAAATTTTTGTTTTGTCTCATCTTATTCTTTTTTTTTTTCTGGACTATTTAACTGGATTTATTACCCACGAAGTTTCCTCATTCTCAAAAAAAAAAAAAAAAAAAAAAAAAAAACCATTTTTCGTCTCAAGATAACACATTTTTTGAGGAACGATTCTTATCACACTTTTTGTCTTTCGTGATTTCCTGTTATTAAAATTTTTTTTTTTATTATTATTCGTGTTCTAGCATTCGTCCAGGATGACAACGATGTTCAATATCTATTGGACAACATACCAATGTCCATGCACAAGGTCAGTTGCATTGTAAGAAACGGAAGAATTTAAAATATATTGAAAAAATAAGAAAAAGAAATTTTGTTTTTTTTTTTGAAAAATTTACAATCATGATGAAAATTTTACTTTTTATTTTTATCTCAATTGTTATATTTTTGTACAATAATCAGGACTTCAGTGGGTCAGTGCACGTGTCCGGGTAAGCACACAATAGCAAATATTATTGATGGTGAGTGAAAAAAATAGGAAAGGTGTTATTATGACTAATTCAACAGTGAAGAGATAAAACAAAAATATATATTGATATTTTTGAGAAAGAAAAAAATTTGCTGCGCAATGTAAATATCCATCTTTTTTTTTTTTCGTTTCATTTCTTCGCTGCGGAATTATAGGTAGAATTATTCAAATTAATCAAGAGGTATCTAGATTACTCATATATAGATATATATATATATTTTTTTTTCAATGGATTTACTATGGAATTTTCCTACTGCGACTAACACTGTTTTGGTTCTTCTCTTTGTGCCTTTCCTATTTTCGATCTCCAGGATTAATCAATTATTCAAGTTAAAAAAAATTAAATATTTTTTGATTTTTCATTATTTTTGTTAATTCATTGAAGGGAATCTGGACTGGATGAAAACGCTGTACAAGACTCGATATCATATATTCAATTTGAACCGCGAATTTTGGACTTCAAGGAAAGGTTCGCCCTTATTTTATCTTTAATTTCATTTTTTTTAACGAAATTTCAATCGATTTTATTCTATTATCAGTTTTTCAAAGATATTTCGGAGATTAAGCGAGATGGAGCAATTTTGCCCTAATCTATTTTCATAGTTCTTGAAATTCTCTGCAAAAAAAGAGGATTTTGGTAGAATCGCTCTATCTCGCTTAGTTTCCAAGATATTAGGAAGCGAAGAAGTGATAAAATGGAGTAAATTTCTTTTTTAAATTTCATATTCTCGAAAAATGTGGATTTTTTTACTTTATTTTTTTTCTAGACCTCTCGGTGTTCCTCATCAAGGAATTGTGACGCTCTTAAATCGCCATGCAAATAGGACGATTCACTTGATATCAATATCAGGGAGCACACAACACTTCCACTCGTCTTTTTTCCAGGATAAAGTGAGATATAAAATTAATTTATTATTCATCGTCACCTTAGAAACCCGAAGAAGCGTAAGTGCTGTGTATAAGCATAGCACTTTTGTCTCTTTGTTTCTAAGACATATTACGTTTTTCTGACGATAGTAATTGAATAGCGAGAAGGTGAAACGGGATAGTTCGATTTTTTTTTAGTGAAAACCTTTTTTGCACGTCTCCCTCATATTATCGAGAAATTAAGTAAAAGATAAACTCAACTTATCTCGCTTTGCCTTTTAAATACTGAATTATTCATTGAACGCTAAATATTCAATTCTGTATATTTATATATCCCAGGTTATTCCACCGTTGGGGAATACAACATTCAATGTCGTTTTTCTCGGGAGGGAAGAGGGAGAAATTGAAAGTCATCTTTACATGCACACATCGGATGGAACTCTAAAATATCAGGTAAATAATCATTAATTCCTTCAGAAATGTAAAAATATCTTGAAATCCACAATTTTTAAAGTTAAAATGTGGCTTTAGTCCTTTTTTTTTGCGAAATTTATTTCCCCGCAAATTATGTCTCTTCATGAAATTTCACAATTTCTGTAAAATGTATTATTTAAAGACAGTCATGAAGTGGCAAAAAAAATTATCAAGAGACACTTGTCGTAGGCTCATAACATTCTTTAAGCCTATTTAATCCATGACAAGAATATTTACAATAGAAGCTACGTGTAATTTCTCGATTCGTTCTGTTTTCTCACTTTACTACTGAAATTAATCCAATAATTCCTAATATTATTCTCTGATTTAGGTGAAAGGTTCGAGTACAAATAGCCCCTACAGACTGCGGCCAGTTGTGGGTGTAAAGCTGCCTCTAAATGCATCATTTACACCGTTAATATACATGCACAATCCCCATTCCGAGCCCATGCAGGTAAAAATAATATTCCAATTACCTTCAACAAAAAAAATAAAAAAACATATATATGAAAACGACGTAAAAACTTGCCCATTAAAAACAAGGAAAAAAAAAATAATCTAGTTTACCCAACTGATTAAACACAATTCATTGCGTAATCAAGACTCTCCAAAAACTTGAAATTATCAATTTATTCACGTAACATCAAAACCAAAAAAAAAATTCTAATTTCTCACCTATTTTATAATTTTTTAAATCAAATTTTTTTCTTCAAAAATTCATTAATTCGCACAGGTGATCGAGGTTTACAGCAGCGGTGGTGAATTTCAATTGGAGCTACCATCTGGTGAGGCTGAGGGGCCACGTGAATTATGGGAAATACCACCTTATCAAACAAAGCCAGTAATAAGATTAAATTTCTATGCATATGCTGAAAAAAATCATACGTCTTACGTAAGATTTAAAGTAAACAACAGCAATGAAATAATGGTAGTAGCAGTTGAAGTTGAAGTTGGAAATGGAGCTGGACTACACTGGGGAGGTAGTTCAGCATCAATTAATCTTGGTATGGGTGGTTCTATGCAGCCGCCAATTAATTATCCATTATACCTTAAAAATTCAGCTAAAAAACCAATTAAAGTAATCAATGTAATAAGTACACCAGTATCAAAAGCATTGAGAATTGATTTTGAACCAGTAATAATACCTGGTGATACTGATAAACCAATAAATATTGGTAAATTAATATACGATTGGAAAACAGGCCTTGAACAAAAGCATTTCAAGGGTAAACTTGTTATCAAAGGAATTGGCCCAGGTGGCTCTAGTCAAAAATTATCAATTCCATGGATTGCTGATGTACTTCATGGTGGATTAGAAATTAACAATACTGTAACACACTACTGTTCACCCCATTCCAATCAACCGCGTAATTTTAGTATTGTCAATCGTTTTCAAGTACCACTAGCAATAACAAATGTATCATTATCACAAAATGCACGTAAATTATTTACAATTAATAATTTCAAGCCATTAGTACTAAAATCAGGTGAAAAATTAAATATATTTACAATTAATATGAATAATAATGATAAAAAAACAAATAATATCAAATTAGAATCATCAATAATAATATATTCAAATGTATCAACAACTGAAGTACCATTACTAAGCTATGATGGTAAAGTTAAAAAAATTATACCTGGTGAACGTGATAATGATCGTGGTACTATGAATTTTGGTACAGTTAGTAGTGGTACTGAAAATGAAGCTATATTTGCATTGGAAAATCATAATCCAGTTAATATTGAATTACATGGATGGGGTGTTAATATGCCTGGTGCTGTATTAGAATTAATGGGATGCCAAAATGGTCCAACTGATTTATTTAATCGTGGAATTAATAATATAACTGTATGCAGTTACACGGGTAATCAGAGTATAAAACCAGGATATTTAGCTATATTCAAGATTAAAGTTAAAACACCAATGGTAGAAGAGGATACAATTGTTGGTGATGTTTTTGTCAGAACTACCTATGAGAGATTAACAGTACCTGTCTACATGAGAGTAGCGCATGGTAAAATATCATTAAAAAAATTGATATTCACCGATTGTTTTCCCGGCTCAATTTGTATGCAACAGCTAAAAATACACTCTACATTTGCACGTAACATGGATGTAACGATGATAACACCTCTGCACAAGGACAATCGCATCAAGTACATACCCCTCGAGGAATCATCATTACCAACGATATCAAAGGGTGACAATAACATTGGATCAATAAGAATTGATCAGTCAGTAACGTGCAAACAGCACTGCTATCTCGGTCTATCTCTTAATACAACTGCTGGAAGTCAATGGTTGAATACCATGAATTTACCGTCTCACACGAGAGACTCAGATTTGAATTTACTTAATTCGCGTTACTCGCGATACTTGAATTCAACTGGTGGCAGTGGTACCTGGGACAATATAACTATGCGACTAGATACGACTGAAGTACGTGGACACAAATTCTACGTTAATATCAAGCCGTATTGGCCGTCATTAGTGCAGCATGACAATGGCAATCAGAAAAATAAAACTGTCGTTTTTCCATTGACACAAGTCGGTAATACGTCTTATAAAACATTGAGGCTTCATAATCCAAGCACCAAAACATTACTTTTGCAGCTTGTAATGGACTGGAATTATCCGCAGGGTGTAAGACTCTATCAGTCGTTGCCTAATAAATTTAAGCAACTTTGTGTCGATTGTCTGCCGACAGTTGACGGAGAATTTAAACTCGAGACAAGCTCAAACGAGGACGATCGTGAATTATTTGAGAAAAATTGGAATACTGTGGCATCAAGAGACTCATTGCCAATGCACTTGAATCCTGGTGAATCACGGATTATTAAATTATCCTATACACCTTCATCAGCAGTATCATCATCTGGATTACTCTATATACGTAATAACATGACTATACTCGAGGTAGTAAGACTAAATGGTCGTGGTGGTCATGCACAATTTAAATTTGGCAATAGAAAACCTGGTTCATCAACTCCATTGCTATTTGAATTAGCTGAAAAACACTTGAAAGATTGTGAAAATGAGAGAATACGTAAAAATACAATACCAAATTTAACAGTTAAACGTTCATTTACAGCACGTAATACTGGTGAATTAACAATTGATATTTATGGATTTTTAATAAATGGATTAATGTGCGAGGGATATGGTTTTAAAATTTTAAATTGTGAAAAATTTCAATTAAATCCAAATGGTACAAGAAAAATTGAAATTGCATTTACACCAGATTTTACATTGTCACGTATACAAAGAGAATTAATAATATTAACAAGTATTGGAAATGATTATTACGATGATGTTAATAATGGTATTGTTAAATTAACATTATTAACAACAGTACCAGCACAAAGTTTAGAACTATGTTCTAATGTATTGATAAGACCATCATGGGAAAAAGCACTACATTGGACAGCAATAATTCTATCAATTATATTATTAATATGTATAATTGCTGGTTCATTTCTTGAGGCTGACAGAATATTACGTGGTGCATTAGCTAATATATCGCGAATCAATACAGTTCAACCACCACTTGATTTACGTCAATTAGCAACACAAACTGTTACACTAACATCATCATCATCATCAACATCAAATATCAAAGAAAAATACGATGATAATACAAAATTGAAGAAAAAAGATGAACCAGATTGGCTATTAATGAATGTAAAAAGAGGCAAAGATCAGCAAAAAAGTAGTATGAAAATACCAGACTGGTCAATTGATGAGGAAAAACGTTTTAAATACGACAATGAAATTAAAGAAACAAGTACAAAGGATGAAATTAATTATTCATCAAGTAATAATGAATTAATACAGAGAAAGAAAAAAAATAAAATTGATATGGAAAGTATTAATGATAGTAGTGATATAAAAAATACAATTAAATCAAGTCCAATAACAGGAAAACAATCCAAAAAAGATGATAAATACGATGATAATTGTACAATTAATGGTAATGATATCAAAGAAAAACGCAAAACACAGCACAATAATAATAATAATAATAATAGTAATAACAATAGTACTAATGGAACGTACAAAAAATACGAGGGTAACAGTGGTAATCAAAAATTACAATACTCTGAGGAAGAGACATCGTCAACTACCACTGAGAGCTCAACTCAAGAGGATCAGGTACCATACAAGGATGAGGTATTCAATAAAACGGATAAACAACAGCGTAAACCGCAGAATAAAAAAATTAAACAGCAAACAACACAGATAACAAATACAATTGATTACAGAGATAATTACGAGGGAGATTGTGATGATGATGATTATGATAAAGAGAGGCAGGAAAATCCAAAGGGTTGGAAATTAAATGGAAATAAAATACAGAATCCTGGAAAACATCATCATCATCATCATCACCATCATCATCATCAGGCACGTGTTAATGAGGCTGTTGTATTGAAGCAAGTTAAGAATAAAAATCCACCGAGAAAAGAAAAAGTATCGCAGAAACGTAGAACAGAGAAGCAAATTAAGCCGAATAATGTTGAAATTAAGAGTGAATTGAGGCCAGTTGTCTCAATGATTGTACCACCAACATCACAATTATCATCAGCACCACCACCCCCACCACCTGCTTGTTGGGGTGAAAATCGTCCGCGTTTTAGCGATGTTGTTACGAGAAATCAGGAGATTTTAGGACCAAGTTTTTCCGGGAAATCCATGCAAAAACTTGAGGTAATTCAGGATAATAAGGCGGTGAGTCACTCGATTATTCAGGATTGTGAGAGACAGGTTCGTGAGTTTAAGCCGCTGGAGCTTAATGATTTGAATAAATTTACGGGTGATGGTTTTTGTGGATTGGCGGATGGGATTGATGCTTTCGTTGGAGAAAAGCTGCTGATGGACCAGACGAGCAGCTATTTCATGAACTCTTTTGAGCCGCAGTTCGAACCGGAACTCGTGCCCTATGATGATCTGCCGGAGACTGATGAGCCAATGGTGGAACTCGAGTGCATGGATGAGCCAACGACAACTCAGTGTCAACTTTGGAGCGACAAGAGCCCAATGATTAATCTTTTGAGTGATAACACGTGTAGTTATGGACTGGAAATGCAGCAGAATAAGCATGTTGATAAGTTGACGCCACTTGCTGATACTTTTAAGGACAATTGGGTGACGGTTGAGACTAATTGGGAGCCACTGTACACGAGAGGAGCTGTTGGAGAGGAGAGAAGTGGCGTTTGGGGGGTCAATACAGGGGGTGTTTGGGCAGCTGCACCCTGGGGGGCACCAACACCTCCAGCACTTCCGGTTTCTTCGCTACAGCAACAAGATCAAAATCCACAGGAACGCTCTGGCTCGTTCGATCCATTCAGATCGTTGAGCACAATATGGACCCCTGCATCCAGCACTGGGTGGAGTAATAAGGATGAAGAATAATTATGGAGGGATTTAATTTTGTGAGATATAAAAAAAAAGCGACGGTTGTGATAAGAACTTTTTTTTTTTATTTATTGGAAAATGTCTTTTGGTTTGATGGATAATTGGGACGATTTGTTAAATGGATTTTTGATAAATCTTGGGGATATGAACGTTGGGAAAAATAGGCGCAGGTGGAGATTTGGATTGGTTTTTCATTGGGAAATTCGATTAGTTATCAATATGATGATATTCTTGCACGTGTTTATTCGAAATCTTCTTTCTTCTCTTCAGAGTGAAATTTAACTTTTTTTTTTTTATTTTTTTTTTTATGGAGTAGACGCGAAGAATTTTTTTCTGGATAATCGTGGATTATTAAAAATTTTGAACTGTACCTACTTTGTAAGACTGCTAATTGTTGTGTTGAAAATAAAATCAAACCCTCAGTCTCTGATGATGAAAATATTAAGGAGTCATTTTTTATTTATTTTTTGTATATGTTTTTATTAAGATAGAAATTTATCTAGCAAATTGGTAGAGTGAAAAATATTATTTTCAGTGCTGTATTTGCCAAGTCAGTTCTCTCTATTTATTTCTATTTTTTTTTTTCATTTGAAGGAAGTGAATTTGCTGCCAGGAACAGTTCTGCCAGACAACGAGGAGGATTTGGCGCTTTGAATTTTTCTCAGGATTGTCTAAAATTAAAAAAGAAGAAAACTTGAAGATTCAAATTTAATGATAATTTTTCTGATTTTTAAAAAAATAAATTATCTGAAAAATCCTTAAAATATTTGGACTCGTAGTTTTTCGGAATTTTCTATAAGTGCAGATTTTTTTATTTCTGACAGATAATTTATTCATTTGAAAAAAAAGAGAGGAAACGCCAAGTCTCTGCTATTTCCAAATGATGATGGAATTATCGTACATCTGACAATTTTCTTAGATTTTCTTAAACAAATATCTTATAATAAAAAAAACGAACTTGTAGTTTTTCAAATTTTCTACAAGTACTTTTTTTTTTAATTTTCCAAAAATAATTTATTTATTAAAAAAAAAAACAAGAATAATGAAAATTGTCAGATGTCTGCTATTTTCAGTATCATGAAATTAATTTGACTTCAAGATCATTTTTCTCCGAATATCTCAGAATTCAATCGAGATAGAGAAATTTTCAAGACCTTTTTAATGACCTTTTTATTAGAAAATTTAATGCTCCACAAAAAAGGTCTCTTGATGAATTCCTCAAAAATCAAACTCATCAATTTACTAATTTTCTTCTAAACATGATTTCCAACAAAAAAAAACCTACAATATTATCTTCATCGATTTTCCGTTGCATTCTCCTCCTATTAATTGCAGAACTCGCGACTCGAACAGGCGTTGGATTGATTTTCGATGATTTCGTTGGTTTCTGTTGTGCCATTATTTTCCTCAGCAAATACTGATTATCCCTCTCAATTCTCATCATTTCCATATTAGTAAAGCTCATATTTCTTCTATTCGATGGATTGACACTTCTCGATTGTGCTCTAGTACTTTCAAAAGACGTGTAACTTCTCTCTTGATTACCCGAAATTTTACTATTACTTCTTGACGATTCTTTCGATTGATAAATCGATGAATTATCACTCAATGATGATCTGTGAGTGACACTCGTAACATTGGACTCATGTGTGAAGTCGTCTGATGATAATGAATCTTCACTGTACGAATAATCTTCATCTACTGATTTTTCATCATCGCTCTTCTTATTCTCCGCTAATCCCTCAATATTTACATTAAATTCTTTATTTTCCGACATTTCTTATCGTTTTAAAGGAAAAAAAAAGAGGAATGAAAAATGATTGGAATTATCGCGATGCAGTTGAGTTTACTAAACGTGGAAATAATAGAATAGTAGTCATGCATAAATAATGCAAGCGGCGTAACTATGGCAACGACATACTAAATACCGGACAATTTGAAAAGAAATCGATAACAAATGCATGGAACATTCAGAGAATAAATGGAGAAACAACTGAACTTATGATTTTCGGAGTAATAATAATAAAAAAGATTATTATTATGAATAAAATTAATTAATTCTATTGCAGTTCAATTAATTGGTATATTCGAAATGAGAGAATTAGGCGAAAAATTGGCATGAGACGTTTTTTGGAGAATTTTATGGGCTACAAAAAAGGTTTCTTCATGAATTTTCGTAATCTTCATCGTTTTCAAGTCGTTTACAAAATACCACTGAAGTTTTTAGACAAATCAATTTTATTCCATCATCAGTTTTTTAAGGTATCTCGGAAATTAAGCGAGACTGAGCGATTTCGTCTTAATCCGTGCTTTTGTGAATTTCAAGAGCTACGAAAAAGGACAAGGGCAAAAAGGGCGTATCTCCATTAGTTTCCGAGATATTTCTTTCAAAAAACCGGTGGCTAAATAAAATAAATTTGTCTGAAAGCTTCGTTTTTTTTACAAATTACTATAATGATGAAATGAAGACGCATCTTATAATTTTTTCCCATTTTTTTAAACAAATAAATTCATATAAAAAAAATTACACTTGCAGTTTCTTGAATTTTTTGAATAAATTAAAAATCGATTTTTTTTTAGAATTTTCTACATGTTCATATTTTTTATTTATTTTTTGATAATTTATTTGTTTAAAAAAATGAAAATGATGCGAATTGTAAGATGTATGTTATTTTTAGTATCGTAAAATCATAAAATACTGTCAAAATGATTTGGACAAGAATTACCAGAATAATACGCATATAACACTTTGATTAAAAAAAAAAAATTATTTTAATGAATTCTCACAGTCTTCATTTTTTGAGGTACATTTTCATTTTCAACTTCACCAATAAAAAATAGTATTTTTCATAATTTCAATCATTTGGAAACCCATAGACCTTTAAACTTCCAGCATCTCTTTTTCTGTCGTAACTGTCTTTATCATCACAAGCATAGGCAAGTAAATACTGTTTTGGATGCCATGCAACGGTAAATGTAGCAGCTTCAACTGGTATATCAGCGATTTTTTCACCAGTCTCAACTTCACCAATGTCAATAACAAGATCCTCAGAGGCTGCTGCTAATAATTGTCCATCGTAGGAGAATGATATTGTTCTTACTGGCCATTCGAGACGTGAAAATGTCCTTAAACAGCACAATTCATCAGCATCCCACAAGGAAACAAGTGCATCAGCTGAACCAGTTGCAAAATAACGTCCAGTTGGATCAAACTCAATGCAAATACACGTGCCAGGATGTGCTTTGATAACATGAAGTAATTCAAGCTCTGGATAACTCAAAATATGAACACATCCTTGACCATTTGTCAAATAAAATGTATCTGAATCTTTATTCCACGATATTTCATTGACTTCAAAGTTAAACTGTTCTTCTGCACGTATTTTCATGACTCTTGCATCAATGAATGTAACTAAATCCTCTTTATTACCAACTGCAATTGTCGTACCATCTGGCGACCATGATATATTTATATTTTCACCTCTCGTATCAATATTTGCTGTACATTTTTGTGTTCTCGTGTCCCATATTCTAACGGTTTTATCACCGCTTGCTGTTGATAATAACTCGGGATTAAATGCGTGCCAACAGAGCTGATCAACACTGCCACCGTGACCACGAAATGTTGTTTCTTGTTTCTGGAAAATTAAAACAATCAGTTATTAAAAGAGAAATTTTTTTTTTTTGTGAGAATATGAATTTTTTAGACAAAAATTAATTTAATTTTGTCAAGAATTTTTTTTTAATATCTCGATAAATAATGGCGATACGCCCTTTTTGCCCCAAGATGGGTTTACAGAGAATTTCAAGAGTTACAAAAAAAGATTCCTGCCCAATCGCTTCATCTCGCTTAGTTTCCGAGATATTTATTAAAAAAAACACATGTGAAAGGGAAAAAATTGAAAATGAAGAGATTCAGTTTTTCATTTTTTTTGCGAATATCTCCGGAGTGAGTAGGTTTAGGAGAAATTGTCAAGATACCCTTTCTGTAGAGAATTAAATTCTTGACATTTTTCGCTGAACCTACTTGCTCCAAAAATATCAACGAAATAATGCAAATCGCTACTTTTATATCCAACAGAATTCGCCGGTTAAAAAAAAAAGTGCACTTTTTTTTTGAGGTTATATTTACCAATCTGTCTGGTCCAAGTGAAAATATACAGATGCACTTGTCGAATGAGCCTGATGCCAGGTATTTTCCATCGCAGCTCCAACCAACACTGTGCACTTTAGCTGAATGTGTTTGTTGCTCACGTATTTTATTGTGGGATTTGAAATAATTGATTAAATCATCTACCCGCGTACTTGTGCCCGCCATTTTTTTATTCTCTGTTGTGTGTGCAGTTGTGTGTATGAGAGTCTCCAGAGATTTCGGTTGAAAACTGAAGCCTCAGTGGTAAAAGAGACTAAGTCCACTTTTGAAAATCTTCTTTTTGAAAATATTCCAGAAATTGAAGGAGATATCCTTTTTACACTAGTCCTTTCTTTGTAGAAAATTCCAAGAGCTCGAAAAATAGAATAAGGACAAAACTGCTCTATCTCCCTTAGTTTCCGAAATCATTTAAAAAACGACACGAATTCGATGGACTTACCTGTCCTCTGTTGTCTTTCGGTACTTAAAAATGAAAAAAAAAACAAGAAAAAGTAATGAAAATGTGAGAATACAGACAATTAGAATTGGGAAAATTTGAAATTAAAATCTGTGCATTTATAAATATTTAAGAAATTGTTATTTTTCTAATAATGATCGAACGAAAGACCATAGCAAACTCACGCAAACGAATTTTTTTAGGCGGGAAGAGATTTCCCTCCCACCTCTCCTCTTCTTTACCAGTACCAACCAATCAGAATAAACTGTGCGTCTCCTCAGAAACAAAGTGGCATAAAGGTACGGCCTCATGCAGACGCTTGACGCTAGCGTCCAGCGTCAATTGAGGTCACGTGACACTATTTTGAATTTCCCGCTGCTGAAAAAAAAGTAGCGAAAAAGCTGAACAATTTGAGCTTTTCGGCTGGAAGCGGAGCGTCAAAGTATTCATCCGTACTAAATACGTGTTGTGCAATTTATGTAATAAATTGGTGCGAATAATGGCTTCAGACCGAATAAATGTCTCTGATGATGTAATTAACTAGTTAATGATGAAAATATAGGTTCCAACAATAATTTTTTATTATTATGAAGTTTCATTTTAGTGAGGTTAACATGTTGAAAAAAGCAACTTTGCTTTTCGACGCGACGGCTTGCCGCTAAATTTTTTTTTCAGCGGCGGGAAATTCAAAATAGTGTCACGTGACCTTATTTGACGCTGGACGCTAGCGTCAAGCGTCTGCATGAGGCCGTACCTTAAGTGATGTGCTTATGCATAGCTTTTACGCCTTTTTGTTATTAAGGTCGCGCATTTAATATCTTCATTATCGACCGAGTGTTTGAGAATTTGTGGTTATGGAGCGTTTGAAAATATAAACAAAGTCAAACAAAGGTTTGCTCCAATAATTTGGAGTAAAGATCTTTAACGTTATTCCTTCCTTTTTTTCAAATTTGTTAAAATCCTTTTTTTTAATTCGAATTCGAATGAGGGGATGAATGAGCCAGATGTTGTTGAGAATTTCATCGGTGTTTATTTGTTGTTCTGCGAGAATCCAAAGTACAAGGGAAGAGTCTATATTGGATACACAGTTGATCCAGTGAGAAGATTGAAGAGACACAATGCTGGTGCCAAGTTTGGCGGTGCATGGAGAACCAGCAACAAAGGGCCATGGTAAAATCATCACCAGGGCCGAAACGTTGGTGTACGGTTTAATCTAGGCTGAAGCTGTCTATAGATCAAACATATTTCAAATAGTTATTAATGTCAAACTGATATTTATAAACGTTAAAGAAGTTGTATTCCCTAATAATTCACAAAATTGGTTAACATTTAGATATTCTTATTCATCTTGAGTTATAATCGTGATGAGTTCCCCTACGAGTTTCCCAGAGAATTTCCCAAAGAACCCCTCTAAAAGTTTCGCTGGAAGTTCCTCTAAGAGTTCCCCTAAAAGTTCCTTTCGAAGTTCCTCTGAAAGTTCCCCTAAGAGTTTTTAACGTTTATGAAGTCAGTTTGACGTTTATAAATGTCAGTTTAACATTCATAACTATTCAAAATGTGTTTGATTTAAAGGAACCTTCAGCCTAGATCAAACTGTACACCAACGTCTCAGCCCTAATCATCACTTGTTTCATTTTATTTGCATTGATAAAATGGTTTTTGATTAATTTTTTTCTTATTTTTTAAGGAACATGATACTCATTGTTCACGGATTTCCGAACACCACGAGTGCTCTGAGGGTACAATAATTCAGTTTATGTAAAAATATCTTGGAAACTAAGGGAGATAGCAAAATTTATCTAGATATCGTTTTCTTTAGCTCTTGAAATTGTCTCCAAAAAAGGTTTCCACAAAAAATTAAGCTATCTCACCTAGTTTCTGCAATATCTTACGAAGAAGTAGTCATGTAAAATCATAGAAATATGGAATTTTCATAAAAACTCATCTTGTCACCCGTTTTTTTGGAATATCTCATAAATCAAGCGAGATGAAGCTATTTTGCTTCAATCCTTTTTTGTAGCTGTCGGGATCCTCTACAAAAAAGGATTTGTGCAAAGTCGCTCTATCTCTTTTAGTTTACGAAATACTCTGATAAGACTGGTGATATAATAAAATCAATGAAAAATCCACTTTTCTCGTTTTTTTTGCTTCCGAATAGAAGCTATGGGATCATCAGAATTTTCGATTATAATTTTTTAGTAGAAGATATTTAAAATGAACCAAATAGAGAGAAAATGATATTTTTAGCGCATGTCTGCGTGTGCATAAAAGTCTCAATTACAGCAAAACGTTTTCATAGAAAAATTTCATATTTTGTAGAAAACATCCTCTCGATGAAGTCTATTTTTTAAGCTTTATTTGAAGCGAATCCGATCGGTACTTTTTGAGATATGTTTTTTTTTCGAAAATCAGTTTTTAATGGTATTTCTGGAAACTATTCAACTGATGTTATTTATATTCATATCAGTAGTAAAGAGGTAAAACAGGATAAGTCGACTTATCCTTGTGATTATTTTGGAGGAAATAGCTCGGAAACTAAGCGAGATAAGGCGATGTCACTCATCTTTTTTGATAGGAAATTTTAAGAGTTACAAAACAGATCCGAGTCAAAATCGTCCTATATCGCTTATTTTTTGAGGTATTTCCAAAAAAGTGAATGAGAAAAAAAAAGACTTATCTCGTTTTACCTCTTCACTACTGATATATTATCTCGAGAGTTGTATCAGTTAGATGCCTGTCAATTTTGAGCTTATTGGAGCTTATATTGGCGTTTTAATGAATTTTTCAAAATTTGATATTTCGATGATGGTTTCATAAAAGTTGTATCACTTCCATTCCGAAGCATATTGCTAAAGTATCAACAGAAAAAGCTATATCAGTTGGAGAGCAATACTATTATCCACTTGTTTTCCATTTCACTTGCATTTTTATCATAATTATCATTATAATCATTTTAGTTTGAATGGGCATGGCAGCATCCTCACTTGAGTCGTCGTCTCCGTCACGTAGCGAAGAAGAAAACTCGTGAAAAAAAAGTCGAATGGACATTGAACGTATTATCGGAGATGTTGAAAGTTGGACCATGGTGTCGTTTACCGCTGACATTACGTTGGTTGGACGATGGATTTGGGGAAATGTATTCGGCAACAGTATCACCACCAATGCACATGCCAATTACCTTTGGTAAAGTCGTTTCTGGTAAATCGAATAAACGTAAAAATAAGAAAAATAAGAACGACGAGGAAATTAATGAAACTGTTGGACTTTTGATCTGTGATATTTGTTACATGGAATTGAGTAATGATGAGAAAGTAATGTGCCTGAAGAGTAATTGCGATTTAGTCGCACATATTATCTGTTTAGCTAAGGAATTTAGTAGGGACGATAAAATTCTACCTATTGAGGGAATTTGTCCTACTTGTAAGAGTGAACTTTTGTGGGGTGATATTGTTAGAAAGAAAATAGGCTGTAATTTACATTTGAATGATAATCATTCTGAATCTTCTGATTCTGATTGAATTTTGGCGGCTTTTTTAATTGAAGTGAGTTGTGAATTCAAAGGGGTAGGAGGAGGCCATTTTAGTTTTGATGTTTTATATCATGGAAATGACTCGAGATTAATGGAAATATTGGAGATAAGTTTTTTCTGATGATTCCATTGGAAAGCTGAGGAAATTTACGATGGAAATCATGTGCCAGAATTGATTTTTTGGAATTGTTAACAAAAATCGATTTTTTGGTCGAGATTCGAAGATGAAAACGTTTTTGTTTTTGAAAATATCACTTTTTCGGAGATATCTCTGGTTATATTGGTCATAGAGACCTGGGGACAGGTTTCAAATAAAAGGTGAGCTAATTTCCCATCGATTTATATGGTTGTAAAAAAAATAATCGATTTTTCATATAGACATAGAGCAAAAACTGATTTACAGGAAAGCGACTATAAGTAATTGAAAAATTGATTAAAAAACTTGAGAACTACGTGAATCAATGGGAAATGAGCTCACCTTTCACTTAAAATCGACCCCAGGTCGTTACGACCAATAGAACCAGAGATATGCCCAAAAAAGTGAATTTTTTCAATTTTGGAGAATAAATAAAATTTTCGAAAAATTTCAAAAATTAAATTTTTACACAGGTTTCCCATTTCAAATTTTCCCAATTTTCGAATGGTATTATTGGAAAATCTCTATCTCAAACCGTTTGGTTGGCATATCCACCCCTCCCCCCTCACCCTTCACATTGAAATTCATTAAAATATTTTTTTTATTAATTTTTTTTTGTCTCCAAAGGCTTTTCTTATGTAAAAATAGATTAATTTATTACTCAATTGTACATTAATCAATTCACTCGTTTGAATTACCCGCGCTTTTCATCATCGACAGCTGCAGTCATATTCTAAGAATTTATTTACACAATTTTTATACAAACTTTTTAATAAAAAACCGTTTAAAATAATTTAAATATATTTTATATTTAATTCCTATAATTTCAACCTTTCAATTATAATTTTTTTAAATATTCTACTTGCATCAAAATTTGACTTCCGGTTCGCGGCATTTCCGTATTTCAGCCTTTCCGTCATTATCCACGAAAGTGAGGTGAGTTTCGCTGACAAATTTCCAGAATTTTTCCTGTTTTATCCTATTTTCAAGTGTTTTTCAAATTTTATAAAGTTATCCTTGAAATAGTTTAATCATAACTCATCAAAATACTTTGAAAAAATCATCAAAATTACTTGATTATCATCAAATAATTGGTGTGACACGTGACGATATCAACACTATAGCATAACCTCAAAATGACTCCAATTTCTGGAATTTTCCCAAATTGTGTTAATTTTCTTTCGTAATTAAAGAATACACCTATCGATAAATTTGTTTTTTTAACTGTGAAAATTTCAATTGCAGCAAATAAATACGACAATGCAGTTGCAAATTCGTGGGCAGGAGACGCATGTCCTCGACTGCCAGGACAATGCCACAATCGCTGACATCAAGGTTACAAAAATATGATTTTTTAAATAAAAATTAAATTACTATTAATTTTATAAGTATAAAAAAAAATTATCAGCATTATAATACAATACCGACAGTCACAAGTATTGTGGTGTCGGCACTAACGATGCGAGATTAAAATTTTAGATCTCAGGGTGATAAAATTCCTCTTATTTTTGTCTCTTCATAGATCTAAAACAACAAGAAAAAATGTAAAATTGAAGAAAAATCTATTTTCTTCGTTAATTGTTTTTTGAGAATATCTCAGAAATGAGGCGAAATAGCTTGAATTGTGTGGAAACTTTTTTTGTAGAGTATTTCAAGGCCTACAAAAAAAGGTTTTAACCAAAATTTCACTATCTTACCTTAATTTCCAAGATATACTCAAAAAATGGATCAGAAATGAATACACTTGTTTTATGATCCTGAAAGTAGCAGACATCCGAGAATTTTTTGATTTTTTTTTTCTGTTAACAAATAAATTATGCAGAAACATGAAAAAATATGCACATGTATATAATTCAAAAAACTATAAGGGCGAATTTTTTCAATTTTTTTTTTCTTATAATAATTTATTTGTTTATTAAAAAATGGAAGAAAATGTCGGATCTGTGCTAATTTCATTAACATCTTGTTTCACCTCTTCACTACTCAGTGAATTTATTTTAACGGAGCAAAAATTAAAAATCGTATTAATTATTGTAGACGAGATTGGCAGTTTTGAACAATGTTGAATCAACGGAATTCACTCTCCACTGTGCTGGAGCACCTCTCAGCGATGAGACCAGTGTTGCTGATCTCTCATCATGCATCTTGGAAATGACTGTTCCCTTGCTCGGAGGTCAGTATCAATTTCTTTGACGATTCCATTTTTTTTTTTCGTTAATTCAAATTCTAATAAAAAAATTATTAAAATTCCAGGTAAGGTCCACGGTTCGTTGGCTCGTGCTGGTAAAGTCAAGGGTCAGACTCCAAAGGTGAGATTCTATCAATAAATTCATAGAATATCTTAGAAACTAGAAGAGTGGGGCAAAATGGACCTATGGGGGGAAAACATCCGGGTTTTTTTTTGAAAGTGAAGGAGTCTATGAAAAAATTTGCAAAAAATTACTCAACAAGCGAGAAATGTTAGAGTATCTTCTCAATTTTTTCTATATTTTTTCATGATGTCTTTCACTGGGAAAAAAATTTCTGGATCATCTAGAGATCTGCTCTGGAGATCTATTTTGCTCTGATCTTTTTTTTTTAGAGTGAAGGGCTTACAAAAAAAATTTGAAAAAAATTACTCAACAATGGAGACATGCAGGAGTATTTTCTCAATTTTTTTTCTCATTTTTTCATGATGTCCTTCACTAGGAAGGAAATTTTTGAATTATCATGCTCTGTTTTTTCCTACAAAATCTTTTCTGGAGACTTTCTTTGCAGGTCTCATTCAGTCAGTTCTACAAAAAACGTCTTTGTAAAATTTTGCGTATCTCCCAGATTCCAAAATATTCAATGAAAACTGATAAAAAAATTTGGATCAATCAATTTTTCCTTAAATTCCACTGATTGCACTGTGTTGATCTAAGCCGCTGACAGTACGAATCTGTCAATGGTAATGAAGCAGTGCTAAATAAAAAGGCAAATGAAAGTGAAGTCTTTATTTTATCACATGAAAATCGTCTTCTCATACATTTGCGATACGCAAAAAAAAACAAAGATAATCAATTGTCTAATCCTCCTTATCTCTCTGTTATTATCAGGTTGAGAAGCAAGAGAAGAGCAAAAAGAAGACAGGCCGTGCTAAACGTCGTATTCAATACAACCGCAGATTCGTAACTGTTGTTCCAACTTATGGCAGACGTCGTGGACCAAATGCCAATCCAAACACATAAGCATTTATATCATGAATAAAAAAGAAGATAAAAAAAAAAGATGACTTTGGAGAATAAAAATCACTGAAAATCTTGCATTTGCACTGTGATTTATGATTTATTGATAAACACAAAAAATTGAAAATAATTATGATTATTAAAAATTATATTCACTTCAGACTGACACGAATCGCGACAGAATTTTCACATTTCTTCTTTAATCAGGCGCATTGAAAGGAAAGAGAAAATAAGAACAAGAACAAGAACAAGTAGAATAAAGGCTGAAGTACTGTTGAATCGAGTACCACTCAAACTAGAGCAAGTGTCAAGGCGAAGGAACTAACTACTTGTGATGTTACAATTTGAGACTTGACACTTCTGTGAGATCTGAAAAAATGTGGAACTTGTTTTCATATAATCGAGTAAAGGAAGATGGGTAAAATGGACATTATGGGTAAAACAGACGTTCGTTATTAATCGGAACATGAAATGTTTTTGGTTTTTAGGAAAAAAAAACAGGGTGAAGAGAAACTCATTTCTTTTCTTTCAATCATCAGATTCTGGTTTATCAAACGCGCACAATTCTCCTACACAAGTATTTTCATTTTTAGTACATGTGCAAATTTGGCAGTCCTTAATAGTCCTGCGACCCTCTACACAGCCATCAATTTCATTGAAGAGTTTAGTCTGACAGTATGTCGGACGACAGAGTGCTTTTCTATCACTTCCGCAAGTACATTTCAAGCACTCTTCACTCCAGATATCACCGATTATACATGGTTTAGCTGTTGAATATCAATCTCAATTAAATTAGACAGTAATAATTCATTGGTTTTAGAAAATTGAAAGAATTTCTAGATTTGTGCTAATTTTATTATCATTGAGAATAGCAGAAATTTGACAATTATTAGGGTTTTTTTTTTTAACAAATAAATTATTTTTGAAAAAAATAAAAAATATGCACATTTTCAAAATAGTTTGGTTAATTAAAAAAATCTAAAAAATTGTCAGATCTGTGCTGATGTTACTTACATTCAACATCGCTGCTTATACATAGTTTAGCTTTTGAATATCAATCTCAATTGAATTAATTATTAATTTTGTCAATTAAAAAATTAAAGAAGATAATTAGAGTAATTTTTTGAAGGTTCTTTCGCTCAGATCTCTGAAGCGAGTCGATTTGGCAAGAAATAGCAGGAGACCTTTTTTGTAGAGAATTTCACGAGCTAGAAAAAAGGTCTTTTGAAATTTTTTCCTAAACCCGCTTGCTTCAGAGAACCTTTTAAAATAAACAACACATGATTGAATTTTTAGTAGAAAAATTTTATAAAATTTTATTCCTCAACATTAAAACACCAAGAAAAACCCATAGATAAATTAATAACTAATTGATCGAATTACTTACTATGATCAGGATATATGGAGAGTCCGCAAGCGATACTCAAGAAAATTAGAGTAATTATCACTCCATAATTATAGTACATCATTCGCGATATTTTTCTGTATTTTTAGGCGCAATCCTAATTTTATTTTTTTTCGCAACAGAAAAATCGAAAGGACTGTGAAATGTTGATAAAGATCCACGCATGACTTTATCAATACTACTGTATGTTAACAAAAGTGGGGAGTAAAAAAAACAAGAGATAAAGAATTTTGTATTCAGTGATGAATAACATAAACAGGGAATTCGGTGCTTTGTTAATATTGAATTGCCTTTCACCAGGCACCGTGTTAAAAAAAACGTAACCTTTTGATTTGATCATTATCATGATCAATTGAACTGATTTTTGTTTGAAAACCCCACTGACTGGAACATCAGTTCAACTCTCATTGTTTCATTCGTTTAATCTCTTCTCTTTTTGCTATTGAATGGAAATTTGTTTCGTTTATAACTCATGATGTGGGGTAACACGATCAGCAGATAGACGATTAAAGAAAAATTGGGGTTTATTGGAGCGTATAAAATAGGCGAATCGCGTAGGGGAACCACAGTAAGGAGTGATGGATAGAAAAATATATCGTCGTCAGGATCAAAGGGGCTCAAGTACTATGCTTATACATAACACTTATGTCACTTTGTTAATAAGGCGACGATATAATAAAAAGTTGAAAATCAATTGAACTTGAATAATGAAGAAATGACTCATCAAAATCGGGAAAAAAAGGCATATAACCCAAACCTCCAATAGATGGATATTCGTGGTGCCATGTTTATGAATTTTGATCAAGCGATATGTAATCAATCGAAAAGGCATGAATCTATATGAGTGTTATAATCAAGAATTGAAGAGGAAAATCATTGAATTATCTAAAAGCCATTAAATCATCCACATAACTTGTAATGAAATGAACCGTCTATCTTTTGATCGTTTTCCATCCATTGGTCGAGTTACCTAGTTCAAAAATGCCTCCATTTCTCAAAATTCACCTCTTCTGCCGAAAATTTTATATTCTAAAAAAGTGTCTCTCTTCAAATTCTCCTAAGCTCTATAATTCTCAAAAAAAGAACCCCCCCCCCCTTTTTTTTCTATTCCTCTATTTCCCTCTCCTCTCAAAATTCAGCCAAATTCCGCTTTTCGTCGTCAAATTAAGACTGCTTTTAGCGAATTCAATTTCTTCGCTCGACTTTTCACTCGGCAAGATAACAAATTTTTCAATAATTCTCGCGAGAATCAGCTTTGTTTCCATCAGTCCAAATCTCTCGCCAATGCACTTCCGTGGACCCACTCCAAACGGTATATGAGTATACGGCAAAATACTCTCCTTATTCTCATCGCTAAATCGTTCAGGATCGAATTTCTCTGGATTCTTAAAGTACTTAGGATCCCTCTGCATCCCAAAGATATTCACCCATATCAGCATTCCCTTATCAACAATCATCTTCTTCGAATCCGCTGTTGCAGCTGGCAACTCGAACGATCTCTCGCAAACGCGATCAATGAAGGTAGCCGGTGGATAAAGCCGCAGTGTTTCATTTATCACCATATCCATGTACTTCATCTTCCCCAGCATCTCATAATCATAGTCCTCATCTCCCCCAATGACTCCATCAACCTCCTCCCTCAGCTTGTCCTGTACCTCCTGATTATACGCCAGTGCATGACACAAGAAGCTCATTAATGTCGATGTTGTGTCGAATCCTGCCAAAAAGAAGATGAACGCCTGTGCAACAATGTCGTCGATGCTGATGTCGATGCCACTAGAATCACGTGCCTTCATCAACAATTGTATCATATCAGGTCTCGTTATACTCTTCTCGTCCCTCATTCTAACAGTGTCATGTATCAAATTAATGAAAAATCTATTAGTGTCTTTTGACAGATAAGTGAATCCCAAGAATCTCATAACTCGTGGAACAATCATGCCGGCAAAAAATTTGAAAATACGTTTTGCACCGTTAAGATTTGTCGCGTCTTTGCCTCGCAGGTAGAACTCATTGTCACGTGACTTCATGGAGTCAACACTGATGCCAAAAGCGGCTGTTGCAATGACGTCATTCGTGTAACGGGTAAAGGCATCTTTTGCGTCGATTAATCGGCATTGATCTGGATTATCGATTAAATAATTTGTGAAGTCCTCGGACACTTTGGAGACCAATTTGAAGAGAAATTTCATCTTGCTAGCTGTGAAAGAGGGGGAAAGGGCACTTCGCACCTCTCGCCAACGATCACCTTGCAAGGAAAGCACGTTTCTTCCGAGGATTGGGTCCATTTTTTCGTTCACGAAACTGCGGTGGTCCGGCGCGTTGTCGAAGTTCTTGACGAAAACGTCTTTTATTAGGTCTAGGTCCTTCAGGAGGATCACTGGATCATTTATCATGCTGATGCCGTAGTACTTGGCGTCAGGAAAATTGTTGTAAAGGGATTTTGAGAATTCCACTATTGACATACGACCGGAGAATAAAAGGGCGTATTTACTGCCGATTATTGGGATCGTTTGTACATGGGGAATTCCTTTCATCGGCCAGTACGCCAACTGGTAGATCATTATGAGGATTAAGGCGCCAAGAATAGCGGTGATTAATGCGCTCGTTACGTCCATGTTTACTTGAATTCATCTGAGAAGATTTTTTTTTGCTTAATTTTCTTTTGAATACAGTTTTTTTGGGGGATATCTCGGAAATTAAGCGTGATTTTTTTTTTCAATTTTTTAACAAATAAATTTTTTTTAAATACAAGTAAAAAATATGCACACGCAACAAATTGAAAAAAATACAAGTGCAATTTTTTGTCAATTTTTTTTGGTAATAATTTATTGGTTTGAAAAAAATACAATTTTTTTTAGATGTGTGCTAGTTTTATTATCAGAAATTTCTGTATGTCGCTTCAATTCCGAGATATCACAAAAAAAAAAAAAAAAAAAACTTTCACGTTCCTATTAAATAATATTTTAATGAATCTTTTGATCTTACTTACGAAAATTGGGGGGGAATTATTTTCAGCAGTCTTAGCGACAATTTTGGTTCTTGCGGTTCTGTTTTCGCGATATTGTGACGACTCTTTGCAGCTACTGCGCTCTCCTTGTTTTTGTTTTTTATCGTGACAACATACTATTCACAGAGCGATTTGTGCTCGTATCTTTCCGCAATAGACAGAACGAAGAATGAGATAAATGTGCGCTTCATGTGAAGAGTGTCGTTTCAAGGCCATTGATGCAATGTATGTGCGCAGTAGCTAATGTAGCAACTAATAGTCAAAGATGATTCGAAAATCATTACAGGACAAATTCTTGAAAGAAGATTTTTTTAAAATTGTTTTTCATTTTTTCTCATCGTGATTTGTTGACACCTTTTCTGAAACTAATCAAGATAGGCCCTTCTTGTCCCAAGTCTTGTTTATAGATCTTGAAGTTCTTTACAAAGGAAGTTTGTTAAAAAAGCGCGCTATCTCGCTTAGTTTCCGAGATAGTATCGATCACAACTTGGTAAAGAAATCGGATTATTCTGTTTTATTTTTTCACTACTGAATCAGAAAATTCCGGAGAAATTTCGATTTTGCAAGGTCAGAAAATGGTTTGGTTTTCACTCCAGAATTGTTGTTTCCGTTAACAAATCGGACATTATCATCTCGAAAAGCATTAGCCATGTGTCCCTTTTTACTCCAAATTCCTCTACAATGAATAATAAAAAAAAATCCGGTGGAAATGAAAAAAAAATATTATATGAATATATTCTGGACTTGAGTCTAACTTGGGTTAAACCTGTGTCTAACCGGGGTCAGGCTTGAGTCGAACTTCTCCGCTGACCTTCCTTCAACAATTTCGAAAATATTATATGAATTATTTTAACGGAAAAAACCGAAGGAAGGTCTTTATAGGAGAAAAAAAGCTAGCTTTCCAGTAAAAAAATTGGATTTACCAGAAGGATGACTTATCAGACATTCACAAAATGTATTGGATAGTTAATGGTACTCCTGTTTGTGTGAGGGGTCCATTAAGCTTCAAGTTGCATATTTTATTACAAAATCAATAGTCAAAGAAAAATATGCCGAGTCATGTATCAATAATGAGGAATACTTAATAGGTAATGATTCCAAGAAGAAGAAATTAGGAAAAATCATATTTTCTTTATTTTGAAAATATCCCGGAAAGTGTGAGATTTAGGAGAATTTATCAGAAAACCTTGCAACATATCAAAATTCTTGCTTATTACTAGTTCTTGGACTTGAGAGAGAGGGAATGAGAAATGAGAAGACAGAAAACAAATTTCAACAAAAAAAATAACAAATATTTATTCAGCTTATTAAACAGTACATAAAAGGAAATTTATTTTACATGAACGAAAAATTAGTACATATTTATTTGTAAAGTGTGGGTGTGTGCGGGTGTGCCTGGGTGGTTAGCAATGAATTATGTGCGCTATCCTCTAAAAATGAATGGAAAATTATATCAAGGATGCACTTGCAGCATATAGAAAATGGAACTCAAATTATTACATTAATCAGATTTATTTAACACAAACAAATACTCGGAATTTTAGGAATTCGTCGTGTCCCACTCAGGAATAAATCTACTCCGTCGTGTTTAACCTCCAAAATTTAATTCCTATCACCAAACACTCGGGATTGCGAAAATCCGTTATGCCCCACTCAGGAGTACGTTGCTCTGTCGTGTTTATTCGCGAAAGACTATTGGCATAACACTCAGCCTCCGGGAAGCCGTTGTGCCCTACTCGGAGGGATGAACACTCGTTGCAGCGAAGGATAGGGAAGTAAGACACTCTTGGGAGTCTTCTCCGTTGAGTTGGCCTCGGGAGATCCGACACCTCCGTTGGCCTGGGACTGTCTGCCGTTTCGGGTGTGCGTTGCGCCTTTTATACCCGTACGGCGGCCTTCCCCCACCATTATCCGTCACGTGACTGTGACGCAGCCGCCACAGTAGTGGGGACAAGTGAGAGGTAGGGATAGGGTTGGGTTCAACATATTCGGAAACGTTACAACCTCTTTTGTAGAAAATTAAATTCTATATAAAGAAGATTCCTTGACTTCTCCCCCATGGAAAGATGAGGAAGTTTCTCCTGAAAATCTTATGTCAGAAGTTTTTTTTTGTATTTTTCAAAAATTTCATTTCTTCTGCAAGATTTGGAGGTAAAACTCTTCTGTTTTTGAAAAATTCCAGGTTTACGAGTATCTCTCTGGTTCTATCGATCGTAGGGACCTGGGGTCGATCTTAAATGACAGGGGTGTTGAAAACCACCAAAAAATAATAGGTAAATTAATAGCTAATTAATCGAATTACTTACTATGATCAGGATATAAGAGAGTCCGCAAGAGATACCCAAAAGGTTAAGGAAATTATCACTTCATAATTATAGTACATCATTCGCGATATTTTCCTGTATTTTTAGGCGCAATCCTAATTTTTTTTTTCGCAACAGAGAAATCGGGAGGACTGTGAAATGTTGATAAAGATCGACGCCTGACTTTATCAATACTACTGTGAGTTAACAAAAGTGGGGAGTGAAAAAAACAAGAGATGAAGAATTCTGTATTCAGTGACGAATAACATAAACAGGGAATTCGGTGCTTTGTTAATATTGAATTGCCTTTCACCAAGCACCATGTTAAGAAAAACCGTAACCTTTTGATTTGATCATTATCATGATCAATTGAACTGATTTTTGTTTGAAAAGCCCACTGACTGGAAAATCAGTTCAACTCTCATTGTTTCATTTGGTTAATCTCTTTTTTTTTTGCTATTGTGTAGAAATTTGTTTCGTTTATAATTCATGGCGTAGGGTAACACGACCAGTAGATAGACGATTAAAGAGAAATTGAGGTTTATTAGAGCGTATAAAATAGGCAAATCGCATAGAGGAACCACAGAAAGGAGTGATGGATAGAAAAATATATCGTCGCCTTAGGATCAAAGGGGCTCAAGTACTATGCTTATACATAACACTTACGTCACTTTGTTAATAAGGCGACGATATAATAAAAAGTTAAAAATCAATTAAACTTGAATAATGAAGAAATAACTTATCAAAATCGGAAAAAAAGGGCATATACCCCAAACCTCCAATAGATAGATATTCGCAGTGCACATGATTATGAATTTTGATCAAGCGATATGTAATCAAAAACGCATGAATCTATATGAGTGTTATAATCAAGAATTGAGGAGAAAAATTATTGAATTATCTAGAAACCATTGATTTATTCACATAACTTGCAATAAAATGAACCGTCTATCTTTTGGTCGGATTCCATCTATTGGTCGTGTTACTTTGTTCAAAAATTCTTCGATTTATCAAAATTCACCTCTTCTGCCGAAAATTTTATATTCTAAAAAAGTGTCTCTCTTCAAATTCTCCTAAGCTCTATAATTCTCAACAGAACGACCCCCCCCCCCCCCCCCTTTTTTTTCTTATTCCTCTATTTCCCTCTCCTCTCAAAATTCAGCCAAATTCCGCTTTTCGTCGTCAAATTAAGACTGCTTTTAGCGAATTCAATTTCTTCGCTCGACTTTTCACTCGGCAAGATAACAAATTTTTCAATAATTCTCGCGAGAATCAGCTTTGTTTCCATCAGTCCAAATCTCTCGCCAATGCACTTCCGTGGACCCACTCCAAACGGTATATGAGTATACGGCAAAATACTCTCCTTATTCTCATCGCTAAATCGTTCAGGATCGAATTTCTCTGGATTCTTAAAGTACTTAGGATCCCTCTGCATCCCAAAGATATTCACCCATATCAGCATTCCCTTATCAACAATCATCTTCTTCGAATCCGCTGTTGCAGCTGGCAACTCGAACGATCTCTCGCAAACGCGATCAATGAAGGTAGCCGGTGGATAAAGCCGCAGTGTTTCATTTATCACCATATCCATGTACTTCATCTTCCCCAGCATCTCATAATCATAGTCCTCATCTCCCCCAATGACTCCATCAACCTCCTCCCTCAGCTTGTCCTGTACCTCCTGATTATACGCCAGTGCATGACACAAGAAGCTCATTAATGTCGATGTTGTGTCGAATCCTGCCAAAAAGAAGATGAACGCCTGTGCAACAATGTCGTCGATGCTGATGTCGATGCCACTAGAATCACGTGCCTTCATCAACAATTGTATCATATCAGGTCTCGTTATACTCTTCTCGTCCCTCATTCTAACAGTGTCATGTATCAAATTAATGAAAAATCTATTAGTGTCTTTTGACAGATAAGTGAATCCCAAGAATCTCATAACTCGTGGAACAATCATGCCGGCAAAAAATTTGAAAATACGTTTTGCACCGTTAAGATTTGTCGCGTCTTTGCCTCGCAGGTAAAACTCATTGTCACGTGACTTCATTGAGTCAACGCTGATGCCAAAAGCAGCTGTTGCAATTACGTCATTCGTGTAACGGGTGAAGGCATCTTTTGTGTCGATTAATCGGCATTGATCTGGATTATCGATTAAATAATTTGTGAAGTCCTCGGATACTTTGGAGACCAATTTGAAGAGAAATTTCATCTTGCTAGCTGTGAAAGAGGGGGAAAGGGCACTTCGCACCTCTCGCCAACGATCACCTTGCAAGGAAAACACGTTTCTTCCGAGGATTGGGTCCATTTTTTCGGTCACGAAACTGCGGTGATCCGGAGCGTTGTCGAAGTTCTTGACGAACACGTCTTTTATTAGATCTAGGTCCTTCAGGAGAATCAGTGGACCATTTATCATGGTGACGCCGTAGTACTTGGCGTCAGGAAAATTGTTGTAAAGGGATTTTGAGAATTCCACTATTGACATACGACCGAACAATAAAAGGGCATATTTACTGCCGATTATTGGGATCGTTTGTACATGGGGAATTCCTTTCATTGGCCAGTATGCCAACTGGTAGATCATTATGAGGATTAAGGCGCCAAGAATAGCGGTGATTAGTGCGCTCGTTATGTCCATGTTTACTTGAATTCATCTGAAAAGATTTTTTTTTTACTTTATTTTTATTTGAATACAGTTTCTTTGGGGGATATCTCGCAAATTGAGAGAGATTTTTTTTCTCAATTTTTGAACAAATAATTTATTTTCTAATAACAGTAAAAAAATATGCACAAGTAAAAGATTGAAAAAAAAATACAAGTGCAATTTTTTTTCAATTTTTTTTGGTAATAATTTACTTGTTTGAAAAAAAAAAAAAAAATTTCAAATGTGCGCTAATTTCATTATCAGAAATTTCTGTATGTCGCTTCAATTTTGACATATCGCAAAAAAAAAACTTTCACGTTCGTATTAAATAAGATTTTAATGAATCTTTTGATTTTACTTACGAAAGAATTCGGGTGATTTTTTTTTCGGCAGTTTCAGCGACAATTTTGGTTTTTGCGGTTCTGTTTTCGCGATATTGTGACGGCTCTTTGCAGCTACTGCGCACTCTTTGTTTTTTTTTTCTTTATCGTGACAACATACTATGCACCGAGCGATTTGTGCTCTCGTATCTTTCCGCGATAGACGGAGCGAAGAATGAGATAAATGTGCTCTTTATGTGAAGAGTGTCGTTTGAAGGCCATTGATACAATGTATGTGCGCAGAATGCTGATGGAGCAACTAATATTCAAAGATGCATTCGAAAATTACCCATTACTACAGAACAAATTAATTTTTTTTTTTTTTCAATATATTTTCATTTTGTTTCATTGTGATTCTTTGACAATATTTCTGAAACTAATTAAAATATGCCCTTCTTGTCCCAAGTCTCGTTTATAGATCTTGAAATTCTCTACAAAGAAAGATTTTGAAAAAAGCGCGCTATCTCGCTTAGTTTCCGAGATAGTATCGATCACAACTTGGTAAAAAAATCAAATTATTCTGTTTTATTTTTTTACTACAGAATCAATAAATTCCGGAAAAATTTTGCTTTTGCAAGAAAAGAAAATGATTTGGGTTTCTCTCCGGAATTGCTGTTCCCGTTAACAAATCGGAAATCATCATCTCGAAAAGCATTAGCCATGTGTCTTTTCCTACTTCAAACTCCTCTACAATGAATAATGGAAAAAAAAAAATTATATGAATATATTCTGGAACTGGGTCCAACTTGGGTCAGACTTAAGTCGAACTTCTCCGCTGACTTTCTTTCAGCAATCTCGAAAATATTATATGAATTATTTAAACGAAAAAAACCGAAGAAAGGATGACTTATCAGACATTCACAAAATGTATTGGATAGTTAATGATACTTCCATTTGAGTAAGGGGTCCATGAAACTTTTAGTTGCATATTTCATTACAAAATCGATAGAGTAAAAGGAAAGTATGCAGAGTCATGTATCAATAATGAGGAATACATAATAGGTAATGATTCCAAGAAAAAAAAATTAGGGAAAATCATATTTTTTTGTTATTTTGACAATATCTCGGAAAATGTGAGGTTGAAAAGAATTTTTCAAGGAACCTTTTTTGTTGAAAATTAGATCTTTCATAAAAAAGGTTTCTTGACTTTTTTCCCTAAATCCACTCGTTTCAGAGATCTCTATCAATAAATCTCCAGTGAATTTTTTAGAATTTATTTTTCATTTCATCGCGCAAATTCAATTTAACGAAAAATGTTGCAATTGCATTCAATTTTGTTGCCTCCAAAATCTCTCATATTTTTAGCGGAAATCAATCATGAAGAATGATCTCGCGAATTAGTTGCTGCTGTTAAAAATGTTTTGTCACGCCTTGAAACTTCATGTGAGCATAGAATTTGAATTTGTCACATTCATAGAAATTTTCGTAAATTTTGCGAGTTGGAGGAAATCCAACATTGAATGTTCAGAAATTATCACTTTTTCACCCACGCATTGATATTCAATGTCTTTATCAAGTGTCAAAGGAATTAATTTTAGTTTATGAAATTTCCTGTTGTGTAAACGAATTAAATTGGCAAATGAAAAGACGTAATTTATGGAGAATAATTCGTTGCTCATTTTTTAAAATAAAAAATATTAGATAATATTTAATATTTTTTATAATTGTTCAAATCGTTACCTATACTATCACGAAATTTCGATTAATTTTTCGTGTATATTTGGAAAATTGAATTTTCTTAAATGTAAAATGTTATTCAGAGTCTCGTGGGAAATCAGGATCTTGGCACTTTTTTGGAATTATACCATGAGGGGAAGGTGGGGTAAAATGGACACAAGAGGTGAAACGGACACGGGTTGATTTTTGTATTTTATGCTATGAAAATTACTCGAAGTTAATAGGAATATTGGAGAAAGATTTTTTCTGATGATTCCATTGGAAATATGGGGAAATTTCCCATGAAAATCATATGTCAAAAGTTATTTTTTTGAATTTTTTAAAAATTTCATTTTTTCCGCAAGATTTGAAGGTGAAACTCTTCTGTTTTTGAAAAATTTCAGTTTTTTTGGGAATATCTCTGGTTCTACTGATCGTAGCAATCTAAGGTTGATCTTAAAAGAATCTCATTTCCCATCGATTTATGGGGTTTAAAAAGGGAAATTAAATTTCTTCAAGTACTTATCGAGCAAAAACTGATTTTCAGGAAAATGATCTGTAAATATTTGATAAATTGATTTAAAAAAAAATTTGAACCACATAAATCGATCACAAATGAGCTCACCTTTCATTTGGGATCAATCCCAAGTCGCTACGACCAACAAAACCAGAGATATCGCCGAAAAAGTGAATTTTTTTGATTTTCCAAAGGCAAAGCCCTTCAAAACTTGGCTAAAAAGGTTAATTTTTCAAAAAATTGGAAAAAAAATTTTGACACATGTTTTTCACCTATAAGTTCATCAGCTTTTCAATGGAATCATTAGAAAATTTCTATCTTGAACCGTTCAATTGGGAAAAACTAAAAATTAGCTTTTTGAAATATACAATAATTAATTTTCGAATTATATTATTTTTCATTAATATTTCAATTTAATTTGTCAAATTTTGAGTACTACACTTCATTCGACTCATATGCTCTGCGATTGGACCTCCAATTTCAAAAAATCTCAGTACTTTTTCACTTCGAGAAAAAAAGAAATGATAAACCTGTGTTATTTATTGGACCAAGTTTTCGTTGAGGATTTACTCTGTCAGATTTGAGCCTATCATCAAATATAGCTTTTAGTTATAGAGAAAAGGAGCGAATATCAAAGAGTCCTTCCTTTTTTATCAATGAAAAATTACAGATATTTTCATTGAGGTATAGACATTATCTCTCGACATTGAATAATAATACATAATTTTTGGTGACTTTAACATTATTATTATCGAGTACTTGAGATGAATTCGCTGTGTGATTCGAGAACTGAAGAAGGTGATGCATTATAAAAAATCTTTTAAAAAAAAATAAAAAAAAGGAAGGAAAAGTAAAAAATAACATTAAAATCAAATAATCCCCGAAAGAAAAAAATGCAATAGAATAGACCTTACATCACTTTTTTTTTTAATTAAATGTAATTTTCATTCATTTTTTTGGATTTTCCTTCAAATTTTCTATTTCAAACTTTTCAAATTCACTTTTTTTTCTCTTTTAATGTTCTTATATTCTTATTTTTTTTTTTTCGAATAAAGATTGAGTCCCTATTTTTTATGCAGTACAGGTTCAATCTCCGAAACTCGTGGATTTAGAGGAATTTATCAAGAGACCTTTTTTGTAGGAAATTTCATGGGCTACAAAAAATGTGTCTCGATAAATTTCCTCAAGTCTGATACTTTGTGAAATGTTTTCAAAACATTCTACACGAAATTTTCAGACATTTTCTCCTTTATAATATTGTGAAAGATAAATAAATCTGAAAAGCTCTGCAAATTGAGTGGTTTTTTTCTTTGAAATTAAGTTCAACTAATTTGAATAAAATTTACACTTTCTTCTTGTTCTTCATAAATCGTTGAGTTTTCCATTTATTTTTACTTTTGGAAAACTTGAGATGAATAGGTGAAATTCAGGATCTAAAAAGAAAGGTTTCTGGTAGAAAGTGACCTGAAGAAATGCAAATTTCAATTAGAATTTAATTAAATGTTTTCATTAAATGAAGTTTCAACGCAGATTTATCTGCGATTATTTCCAAAACTCTTGGATTTAAAGAAATTTATTGTGAGACGTTTTTTGTAGCGAATACAATGGGCTACAAAAAAAAGATATCTTGACAAAGTTCCCTAAACTCAATAGTGAGTTCAAAATGGGGAAAATCGGGGCAAAATGAACCTGCGAGTAGAAATGACAGAAAGAATCAACAGATATTTTAGAAAAAATTCACCAACAATGTTCACATATCGTAGCATCTTCTCAAATTTTTTCACATTTTTCCATGAAGTCCTTCACTCCAAAAAAAATCCCGAATCATGTCACTTTGCAGGATCATTTTGCCCCAGTCTCCACTATTCTCAAAATTCAATATTAATTTCACGAATTAAGCCAAAAAGAAACTTTGTAGGCGAAATTCGTATGATCTTCATCATATAAATATACATTTAAAGTATTAAATACAAGAAAATATTATTTTCACGAATAAAGCCAAAAGGAACAGCAGAATAAACCTAGCGGTTTGAAATGCATCAATAAAAAAAAAAAAAGCCAAAAGGAAGGTTTGGTGGCGAAATTTATATGATATTTATCATATCATCATCCTAGAGCGAAAAAGGTGTAAATGATACATGTTTCCTATCTTGTTACACTCTTTTCACTCCAGGACCACTATATAAATATACATTTAATCCATTAAATATAAAAAGAAAATAATTTTTTTTTCTATTATTTTTTTTTGATTCAAAATTCTTTATCATGCACATAAATTTGCAAATCTCTCCAAATTGAGCAGATTAAAAGGAAATCATAAAGAGGCCTTTAACATCATTAATCTCCTGGGTTTCAAAAAAAGATCCCTTGATATTTGCCTCATTATTCCCAAGACATTAAGAAAAAAAAGAAAAAAATAAAAGTCAACACACGTTTAATTATTCCACAATTGATTGAACATAAAATGAACTCACTTACTCTCCCTCCCCCCCCCCCCCCCCCGCCCATCTCTCTTGAGCGCTCCTTCCTTCACAATTCATAAGTATGACAAAAAATTCAATTAACAAACATTGATTCTCAACAATTCTCGTTAAATTCAATTGTCCATAAAATATTGAGTATCTGCATAATTAATAGAGCCTATTTCGTTGGCCAAAATGTACTCTAACAAAATTTTGATGCACTCGAGGAAGTACATAGTCCTCTCTTATCCTGTATTTATAGCCTGAAGATACACACAATCGTGGCTCTATTCCTATACAACCAAGTCCACTCGAGACAGAAAATCGTGGGGCTTTATTTCTTTAGCGCATGTGCCTGAAGATACTAAATACACGGCGCAAAACCGCGCGCGGTTCTCTAAAAACTACAGACATTCAACCACGTTCTGCTAGTTCACAATATTCAACTGTCGTGTGATCTCTCATTCAAATAGTCACAACGCTCTCTTGATGCTCGCGTGATTGCTCGTTCCTTTTTTTGTTGATTATTATTCATTATGTGATTAATAGTTGTTCTGTGTTGTACGAAAAATCGCTGGGAAATGTGAGTAAATATTTTTTTGATAATATTTTAAGAAAAAATTAATATTGAGAAGGTTTTTAATCGCTGGTTAAGGGAATTTCTTTAGATTATAATGAAATGATTTTGGAAAAATCTTGAGATTTTCGGATAATCTCAAATTGTTTGAAATATAACTGATTTTGAAATATTAGGTGGACAAAGAAAAGTTGCCACAGTTAAATTTCAGGAAAATCTTGACAGAATATGCAATTTTCTCGAAAATTTTCTCAAACTTAAATACAGCAAAAATCTTTAGAAATATTTTTTTTTTGAAAATTTCTTGAATTTATTGGGTAATTTTGAGAATATCAAAGTTTTCAGATGAATTAATTTTATCCTGTCATCAGTTTTTTTTGTTGGAAATAACTCCTAGTCAATTCTCCTAAATCCAGTGATTTTGGCGTTATTTCGGAAAAAAAACGCGAGAAACACTTTTAATTCCAATGAATCGAGACGAAAAATTGATTAACAAGTATTTTATTAGTTTACTCAGTAATCACTGAAAACACAACTAATGACTGTTGAGTTTCACTCAGTGAAAATCGAAAGAAATTTAATGATTTGTCCCAGTTAAATTAATTGCGAATTATTAAATGGAGTTCATGGAATTTTTTTAATACTGTCGAGTTTATTTTATTTTTTTTTTGTATCAATGAGGATAAGTGGCTATAAAACGATTCTTATCGAAAAAGTCAATTAGGGCTGCGGTTACCTGGATCGATGACTCTCAGCTAGATTGCCGTTGATTTTTCTCTTCAAATTTAAGTTCAACTGATTTTAGAAAAACTTGAATATTCCATTTTTTTTCTCTTCAGTTTTCAAATTTTTTTTAACTCTTGAAAATTCAAGGAAATTGCGGTTTAAAGTGCATGGGTGCTAGTGCGAGTTTTTTTTTTTTTTCCCTGAAAATTCTCGTCTATTCGATGGTACTTTTATGAGGGACACGTGCTGAAAGTTGCTGGTGGTTAAAGTGAGCTTAGACGTCTCAAATTCTTCTTCTTTCCCTGAGAAAAAAAAACTATTTTTATTTTACTACTTTGTTTGCGAATTTTTTTTTAGATGCTTGATGAATGCTGAAAAAATAACTCATTCACTGGTGACTGAGTTATATTATTTTTCAAAATGTTGCAAATCGATTTCTTTTCAAGGTAGTACCTCAGCGAACTTGAGTACAGCTGACCCTTAATTTTTTTGATGCCGTATCAAAGATGATATTTTTTCACAGTTTTCTGAATTTTTTCGTAATTTTTGCCCATGTAATTTATGAGATATGAATTATCAAAGTTACTGAAAATAGCGGTGGTGGGGATGAAACGCCCTAAATCGGACAGGAATAACGAAATTACTAAAAAACCACAGGGTTGATCCATTATTTAAAAACTATTGGCGAAGAGAACAGCATTTTAACTAAATAATAGAAGAAAAAAATATACAATTCACCGTATAGTTATTGAGAAATTTTAATTAGAAGGTAGTCGTAACTATCTGGAGATTAGTAATGTAAAAAAAAATCGAGGAACAAAAAAAGTTTATATTCACAGGCTGAAGATATGACTTGCGAATAGTTTAATCACTTTTTCGGGTAAATTAAAGCACGTTTTCCCAAATTATCAGCAATTAATTGGAAACTAATCTATAAATCCTCATTTTTTTCTGTTTTATTGACCGTACACTGGGATACTTCCTTAAGGACTAACGAACAGCTCCTTATTCATTGAATTTTCCAAAAATCTATTCGACTATATTAATTGAGATTGTTACTATAGAAGAGTGTGAACGACTGAGGAAGAAAGTTAGAAAAACTCGATGCTTTTTTTTATTTCATGAAAAAAATCATAATTATTGCGCCACCATAAGTTTAAAAATTTGAAATTTGCTGTATGTTTCGTTACCTTTTCAAAACAAATTATAAGAAAAATTCAATTGTGAAAAGTTCGTTTTTCAAAATCATATTTTCTCTAAATTTGAAGAAGATAATTTTTCTTTAAGGACCTTTTTGTAGAACGTATGCTATTCTTCAAAAAAAATGTTCACAAAAATTTCGCAGTTTCGCTTAAATTCTAAGATATTTCAAAGAAACTGAGTTCAAATACTGATTTATCTATGTAGTTCACCTCTGAATAATTTATTTTCGATTAATTCTATCATCTCAAGAGTTTAATAAATCGATTCAGAAACTTTGAATTATACAAATTTAGATACCTCTTAGAGTTCGAACGTAAAACCCTTCGGTGTATTAATAAACTGATACAAAGCCAGAGTTACTTTGGTAATATATAATGAAATTTCACTGTAGCTTTCAATCACACGAGTCTCATCGTTCATATTTTTTCATGTCAGTTGGAAAGAGTGATCAATCGAAAACTCTTTGACGAATTGTTATAAAAAATCAACAATATTCTAATGCTTCAATTAATGTTTGCAAAAATCATCCCAAAAAAGAGCAAAATTTTTTTTTTTTAATCTAAAGTTTTTTTTCAGTTATATTGTCGCCTTAGAAACAAAGGGGCGTAAGTGCTATTTATAAGTATAGCACTTACGCCTCTTTGTTTCTAAGGCGATGATATGTGAAGTGAGTGGATTTAGAGGAAAATGTCAAAAGATCTTTTTTTTAGAAAATTTTATGGGCTACAAAGAAAATCTTGTAAAATCCACGTAAACCAAATAATTTCCAAAATATTCACGAAATAATGGATCTTGGAATTTTTAGTCAATTAAATTAATTCTCACTGAATAATTAAAAGTCTCTCACGAACATATTCCAATTAAAATTCATCAAAATTACTCCAAGAATATTTCAAGCCAGAGTGGAAAATAATGAGAATTGAAAAAAAAAAAAAATATTACGTTTTATTATGCGTTATACTACGTCTCTACTCCAGAGGTATTCCATCGCATGTGATGGTTAATTACATTTTCATCGAGGCACTCCGATACTCTCACATAACTTTGATCACAAAATTTTAGTAAAATAATATAATAAGAAGCAATGACGTTAAGTTGAAATAGAGATAGTTGAGTGAGTTTCAGTAGTATCGGAAAATTCTGGAAAATTCCAGAAAATCTGAAATTGAAAGAGAATTTGATTATCCGGAAAATGTGGGTGAAAAAAAACTTGCTGGGTTTTAATTTGGTTAAAGTTTGAATTCAATTGGGAAAATCCAGGGAAATCCCAACAGATCTCAAATTGAGAGGAAACCTGATTTTTCAGAAAACATGTGAGCAAAAGAAGATTACTGGAGTTCAGTTTGGGAAATTCGTGGAAAATTCAGAAAAATACTAAATTCAGGGAAGAAAATAATTTTTTTCCTATAAATAACATTTTCAAGACTCTCATGTATGAAAAATATTTTCGCTCCTTGATGATTTCAAGAGAAATGAAAAATATCAATATTTCTGCAAAAATCCGAAATTTTTTGAATTTTCTAAATTAAATTGAAATTTTTAAGTATTGCTACCGAAAAGGTTTAGTGGAGAGTGAAAAATCCTAGGAGATCTCTTTAACAAGCTCAACTCTCAAGGTCTCTAACAGAAGAAGAAGAAGAACGTATGCATACAACTATATGTATAACACAATAAATACTAATATTTCTAAAAAATCCGAAAAATTGCAAAGAAATTGTAATTACATGCGAATTCATGCAAAAATAGCATATAAGCGATGAGATTTAGGTAAATACACCTCATGACCTTTTTTCCTCCAAAATTTGATTCTTCATAAAATAAGGTCTCTTCATAAATTCTATCAAAAGCGATAATTTTGGTGATAAATTAATTTTAAACTCTGGTCTCCAGCTCATCAACTTTTATTCCACCAAAAATGTTAATTCATGCTAAATTATTTAATTAACGCATAATTATTTACGATGATTACTGCACGAGGCTTTTTGATGGAGGACCAATCAAAATTCCATAAATCATTTATAACTTTTTATCCAAATTCTTTCCTTCTGAATTATTCCCCGAATCCATTCAGCTAATTAAAGACAGGAATTTCAACTAAAATTTATCAAATTTAATTAAAGTAATATATTTTTTAAATTCTCTTCTCTCATTATTTCAACTCTACGTTATTTTTCAAATCTCCAATCTAATCATGTTTCGCAAAAAATTAAGAAAACTTTTTTTTTTCAAGAAAATTCATTTATCATAATAAATAATGGTTGATGAAAGTGTCACACGAAAGTGAATGATTAAATCCATGAGAATATCTCAGACGAAGTTCTTTAGTTACACGTCAGGATGATCAACTGTTGTCACGTATCGCAGATGTTACAGTGAAAATTTCTCTAGAATCCAATGGGCGAAAGTCTCATTGCTCCAAGAAATTTGCGTTTACCCTTTCTACATAATTTTTTCAGGATGAAGGACTTTAAGAAAAAATTGAAAAAAATTGAGAAGATGCTCCAACATGTCTATATTGTTGTTGAATTTTTTCAAATTATTTAGGAAACTCTTTCATCCGCAGAAAAAAATCCCGAATCATTTTATCACGCAGGTCCACTTGGCCCCGTGTCTTTCCTACTATTATCGTAGGGATTACATTCTCTCCGCCTTTTATGGCATTTTTTCCTGCAACATTGATAATGGCATTGTGTCAGCAGGTGTCTCCGAAGATCTGAGATACCTCACATGAAAGAGTGAGAATGGGAATATAGTATAAAAGAACAGGAAAAAAAAATGACAAAGAGTATGGAGTGCACAGTACTTGCTGGGAACAAGGAGGTTTCATGGATTTTGATTCACTCAATCGTACGAAGGATTCATTTTATGATTCTTTTCATGTTCTCATAGAGGACCTTTTATACTTTGATTTCTTCTCTCTTTTAAAATTACCTTCAAAATTCAATGAATTTTATTTTCTCCATTTTATCACGTTGAAAAAAATGGAAATTCTGAAAATGAGAGATAATTTTTATTTTCATTTTCATAGACGTAAAATCGAATTCTGTCAATTTTTTGAAAATATCTCGAAAACTAAGCAAGATAGAGCAGATTTGGCCAGGATCCTCTTTTGTAATTCTTGAAATTTTTTTACAAAACTGTCTTAGGACAAAAAAGGCGCATCTCCATTATTTATTGAGATCTTTTTTTTATTTCTAAAAAAAAAACACATTGCGAGATTTTATCGAACTGCGATAATCGATATCGAAGATATCAAAAATTTCGTAACGCCTAAATTTCATTGGCTGACAAATTGCGCGGAATATTCAAAACACAAAAATAAAAATACGCATAAAATTTGATTTTATCTAACATGATATGAATCATTCAAATAACATGATACTAAACAGCTTCAGCATTTTCTTGCACCATCAAATAACTATAACACAGGTTTTTAACTGAACTAACAGAGAGAAGTCTCAATTATTCTTGAGTCTTAACCTTCTAACCCATCCAGTATTTATTGAAACTCATATTATCGCGTAAATGATGGAAGATCAAAGAATTAAATTAAGTAATCTACTCGGAAAAACACATCAATTAAATTAATTATAATACACAAGTTTGAAAAAAAAACCTCTTCTCTCCATTAGTTCGGTCGAAAACCTCATGAACCAACGCTTCTATAACCGATATGCTACAAAGAGTGATGGCACGAAAACAATAATAATAATAATAATAAATATTCCTATTCTAAAAAGTTCGTACTCATTGAATGTAATGCTCAAACTATTACGTCTATTCCTCATTTCTCATAAATATTGGTGAGATTACAATAAAAATACGCAAAGTGCGCGCAAAACACGCTTTATATGGTCCAAAAAAAAAAATTCTAGAAAAAATTACTTAAAAATTTTATAAAAATTTAATCAAAATTTCATGAAAATTTCGAAAATTCTGAAAAATCCCAAATATTAAAATAAAACTGATTTTTTTTTTAAATTATAATCTGTAATGTCCAAAATTTCGAACATTTTTACGTTTAGCCTAATTTTGTCTCTTCTTTCCATAAATAATATTTTTTGATTCCGTTATTTTTATTTTAGAACAGCTTCGACCGGACGCGACCATGAAAGGTAAAATTCCATCGCAGGAATTATTGCACTGTGTGCAAGAATTGAGCGCGGGGAAGGAATTTTGGAATCACGCCACTCAATGGCAATAAACTTCTGCCATTGCACTTTTGAGGTGGCGTGATTTCTCCCACTTCTAAATTACCGAGTTTTCCTTAGAGGAAAACTGGAAATAATTAACAGTTCATCTTGAGCGGTAATTGGGAGAAAACAAAATTTCTTCTTCACGTCCTTAGTGTTTTACCTCGCGAAACCGGTCGAAGTTATTGTGTTAGTGCCTAGAAACAATTGTTCCTCGTTCAGAGACTTTGTTTAACAGGAATATTATTGAATAGTAGTAGATAATATTGAATAGCCAATAACGGGGGAGATTTATCCATCACTGGGATTAGTTTTCGTAATTCTACATTTAAAAAGGATTAAAAACGTGAGGGAGAAAGATTGTTTTCTCCCTAAATTACAGGACTCATAAATAGACATAGTGTTTCATTACTCAAACCAAAATAATTCAAGAAAGTTTGAAGCCAAACTTTATAAACCAAAATAATTCAGAATAATTTAAAATCAATAGAACTAAAGACAATAAGAAAACATTTTCATCCAATAAAAATTTAGACAAAAATTATAAATCAATATTTTAGAAAACTATCTTCATAATTTCACAAATCAAAACCAATCAATTTTAGAAAAACCAACCAATGATAAAGAATAAAAAGAAACTAATTTTAAATTCAAAATCTTTAGTAAAACAAATTACCATTGGTTTTAATTATATTTAGAACTACAAATTTTTCCTGAGCAACGATACTTTATAAAAGAGAATCCAACCCCAAGTGTAAATTGTGTAAAAGTGTCAAAGTTTGATTGTGACTGCTATTGGATAATAAATAAAGTGAAAAGTATAACAGAACCTGGTACTGTGCGTTAAGAGTCATAGTTAATTCGAAACCTAGAGAACCGTTCCAAGGCCATCCTAAAGAAAATAGCAAAATCATTAAAATCCTTGAAATCTTATCAACCAAAATTAAAATGAATAATTTCCGCGAGAATATAAAAATCTAGCGTCGTCCTTTATAAATCATAAAAATTAAAATCATAATTTCAACTTAATGTCAGGTAAATAATTGCCCTTTTGACGCAAGGACAAATCCGGACATAACAAATCTAATATTTAAAAAACAAAAAAATAGTAACAAAATAATATCAATTAAAAAAAAAAAAAGATGAAATAAGCTCTATTTTTCTTAAAAATTTCTCAAAGAAAAAAAAAGGTCTTTTATTACAAAATCCCTTTTCCAAATTTCTCTCGTGTGTATTTCCTCTCTACAACGAATGGAATAGGAAGTCCCTCCAAACATATAATTTTTACGTAAAAAATAAATTAGCAAAACCTACTGGAAAATTTTCTTTTTCGAAATTAATAAATTGATTCACTTTTTACCTTAGAAAGTTCATATTTTTTTAAGAAACGCGTATTCGCTCAAATTGATTGTACTGCAGAATTTTCAACGACATACTTACTTTTTTTTTAAGTCCATCAACTTCGTTAGAAATAAAAAAAAATTAATTAATCATTTTCTGATAACTCAAGTTCACAATTGTGATTCATTCATTGTCACGATTAATTAATACATCCTGCTAGTGCACTATCATCTGGCTGTTGACACTTACAATTTATTTTTATATTTACTCGTTGAATATATCCCTCTGCCATGAAACAATTTATACTTCAGTGTTATCAAATCGTCTAACTGCTGGAGCTATTTCGCTCAAAATTTATGAGACTATTAGAATTTATCGAGACATCTGAGTGCATCTGCGTTGATTGGTATCCAACATTTACGGAAATTCGTATCTCAAATTATGAGATAAAAGAGTTAGTGTTTAAATGAATAAAATTAATTAATTATAATTTTTTTTTTGTGTAGAAATTTGTTTTTATAAATTTCTCAAGGGACATTTTTTTTAATCTCTCATTCTTCCTTTGGTTGTGGTTAATCCTAGCCTTTTTTTTCTCACACGCCTGAAATAATTAGCACGGTCATGTCACAGCATAATTTTCCTCTTCCTTTACGTTCATATGGATTATTAAAATTTTAGAGATATTTAGTTTCCATTTTAGAATACCTCGGAATCCGTGAAATATAGAATTTCCTTTGGGGAGGGATCTTTTTTTCAGCTCTAATTAAGGGAAAGTGGGGTAAAATGGGTATTTTAATGAAAAGGGCTTGAGATCTTTTTTTTTTGATGATTTCATTGGAAGAATGAAGTAATTTTCGGTGATTGATTTTCCGATTTTTTTTTTTTTAATTCTACTTTTTTAGATTTTCAATTTTTTTCTCACTTTTTCAAGAATATCTCCGGTTCTGTTTGTCGTAGCGACTTGGCGTCAGTCTTAAATGAAAAGTGAGATGATTTTCCATCGATTCATATAGTTTTTAATGAAAAATTATCAATTTTTAGGGTATTTATAGGCACTTTCAGTGAAAATCGTGTTTTTTCCTATAAATACCTCAAAAATCGATCATTTTGTCTTCAAAACCTTTTAAAATGATGGAAAATAATTTCTTTTTTTAATTCAAAATCAACCTCAATGCGCTGTGACCAATAAACCCTAAAATATCCCCCAAAAAATTGAATTCTCCAATTCTTCCCCGAAAAACTCCAATTTTTAAAACATCCTCAAAAATAAATTTTGATGTTTTCTAACGGAAAATTCCTCAGTTTTTCAATAAAACCATCAGAAAAAAAGATTTACCCTCATTTCTCGTGATTTCCATAAAATAAAACATAAAAAATAAAAAATTAAAATGTATCCATTCTCCCTCCCCCCTTATCTCTTTTCTATCCCAGCCTCTCTTATTCTCAACAAAAGAAGTCACCGCAACAGTTTCTCCATTTCCCTCAATTCCCCAGACTTTCCCCGGACTGTCCGGACAATTCCCCAGACTCTCCATGAGAAAAAATTCTCCAAAAAGAAAAAAAAACGAAAGTCATTGTTAATTTAAAAAAAAAACGTCATAACAATACTCACTTCATCGAGAAATGTTATTTTTTTCCTGGCATTTGCAACAATGACGAGCATTTTTATTCCCTGGAGAAGCCACCTAATTAACGTCCCTTACACTTCGAAATAATTGTTGCATCAATTCAAAACTGAATAAAAACTGAATTAGAAAAGTTACATAGAATTTATAATAATAATTTTTTTTTTTTTCAGATTTATCTTTGAAAACTCTGAGTAACTGGCAATTGACTCATTGTCACGAGGCAAAAGCAGATAATAACAATAATAAAAATCGTAATGAGGCCAAAGTGGGGAAAAATAGTTGCATCAGTGGTAAAAAAGAAAAAATCTAAATATTAAATTTTTCCTTGCTAGAAAAAAAAAAAGGAAAAAAAATTAAATCAAATAATTAAATTTTTTCGGTAAATTTTGAAATAATGAAATGTTGAGAATCATTTGTGTAATAACGTGGATACTCCTGGGTTTCGTTTACGCTGGAGATCCATCAGCAAGGGTCAGAGGTGATCTCGTAGTTGGTGCATTATTTAGTGTTCATCATGCACCACGTGGTGGACAGGGTGCACTCGTTTGTGGTACTATTAGAGAAGTTTATGGTATACAGAGAGTTGAGACTGCACTAATAACACTAGATAAAATAAACAGAGACACTAGTATTTTGCCTGGTAATTATTTTTTATTTAATTTAGATTTTAGAATGATTTTTTTTACATAAAAAGGAGCTCGGGACGGAAGCGAGATACAGTATTTTTATGGAGACCTTTTTTGTAGGAAATTTCAAGAGCTACAAAAAAGGTCTCTTCAAAAATTGCGCTATCTCACGTAAATTCCGAGATAATCCATGTTTTATCTTGGGATGTACTGAATTAATTGACGAGGGAAAAAAAATTGAACATTTAGAGAGATCATGAATGAATGATTTTTTGATATAAAGAGGATCTCGGAATTGAAGCGAGATACAGTTTTTTTATCGGAACCTTTTTTGTAGAAAATTTCAAGAGCTACAAAAAAGGTCTCTTCAAAAATTGCGCTATCTCGCGTAAATTCCGAGATATTCCATGTTTCATTTTGGGATGTACTGAATTAATTGGCGAGAAAAAAAATTGAACATTCAGAGAGATCATAAATGAATTATTGAAAGGTGTAACACTTGGACTCGAGGCGAGAGACTCGTGTTGGTCTGCACCTGTGGCACTACAGCAGAGTATTGAGCTTGTACGTGATGCTATAACACCAGCACTAACTCAACCACAACTTTTAGCCAATGGTGAATCACCTAGCTGTCATGTTGATTCGATTGTTCAAGTGAGTATTGCACTTCTCATACATGTGTCATTCAATTTAATTCAATTTTATTTCCAATTTTTTTTTTCATCTCTTTTTTTTTTCTTCTTTTTTTGAAGTTTGCCAGAGAGTTTTGGGAACATATTGCCTTCCCCATTGAATATAATATTCATGAAACGTGTCGGACTTTTCAATTGAACTGACTGCAAACGATATTCTAGTTTAACGCTCGATAGTTCAGAGGGCTAGAACTTGTTGTTTTATGAGTACTTTTTTTTTTTCATTTTTTATTAGAGAAAAAAATGTCGGTTTTAGGGGTATGAATTGGGTCAGTTTACTCCGGACTTTTTTCATTATTGTCGCCTTGGAAACAAAGTGACGTGTTGATGACAAATTTATCAATGAAATACATTTTTTCTCCGCGTGTACATCTACGTTTTCAGTTCGTCATTCAATTTTTTCTAATCTTTGGAAAAAATACTAATAACAGATAGGCTTATCTCCGGCACGTACGTCTCTTTGTTATTGAAATTTTACGGACCTCAGTTTCCTACTGGAAAAATTGATGTTAACGAAGTAATGTATCACCAGCACATACTTTTTTTTGTTATTAAAATTTTTTCCGTCAAAATTTTATTACATTCTTTTTGTTATATAGCTTGACTTAGTTGGTATTATTCAATTTTGCGAAAAATAACCAAATAATTTTTTTTTTTTTGTGAAAAATCAGGCGGCATTTCTGCATACTCATTTGTACCACATTTTATTTCGAATTGATAGTAACAAAGAGGCGAATCTCCAGTACACGCCAGTTTTTGTTTCTGATTTTATTTCTCATTGAAAATTTTCAAAAACAAATAGGCGTAAGTTTACAAAAAAAATATTTAATAGAACAACTATAGAAACAAAAAGGCGTAAGTGCCAAAATATCGCATCTTCAGATAAAGAATTCGAAAGAAATGAAAAGACGTAACTCCAAATATTCTCATGTGATACGAAGAAAATGACCATAAAATTAGCAGAAATTTGAAATTTTTTAGAATTTTTTCATACAAATAAATTTTTATTAAAAAAATATATGAAAAATTCGCATTTGTAGTTTTTTAAATTCACTACATATGCATATTTTCAATTCTTTTGAAATTAATTTTTTTGTTGAAAGAAAAAATACAAAAATTGTCAAATATCTGCTATTTTCAGTGTCATAAAGAAATTATAAAAATGAAAAGGCGTAAGTACCGAAATTAGGATTTTTTGATGTAATAAATTCAAATAATAAAAGGACGTGAGTACAAGATGCTGCCTAAAAAATAGAAAAAAACCAAGTACGGAGATACGCCTTTTTCGCTTTAACATTAGCAATTACGTCACTCTTTTTTGTTATTCCAATTTTTCGTTATCCAAATGTCAAGAACATCATGAAAATTGCACGTATTTTTGTAAAGATACGCCTCTTTCAATCCAACAATTGAGCGTTCTCTACACATACGCCACTTTGTATCTAACATGACGTTATTTTTCCCACCCTAGAAAAATTGTAAATAAATCCAAAAAAAAAAACTAATAAAAACAATGGAACTCGAATAAATGTTTCAGACGGAATCTCCAGTGACTAAAGCACCAGTTGTTGGTGTAGTTGGACCTGGCTCTAGTTCAGCAGCTCTTCAAGTACAAAATTTGCTTCAACTATTCTCGATACCTCAAGTAAGCCAATTAACGGAAACGCTTTTTGCAAATTACTCTTTACGAAAATATACCAGAGATCGGAATTTCAATGAATTCACTACTACAATTACATTCTGCATTGAATTAACTATTTGCATCAATTAAATGTGTTTAACAATGAAAGTGACGATTTAACTTTAGGAAAGTCCGGGGCAAAATGGACCCTCGAGGTAAAATGATTCAGGAATTTTTTTCGGAGTGCAGGAGCTGGTGAAAAATTTGCAAAAATTTGAGAAGATGCTGCAATATGTTTATACTGTTGGTGAATTTTTTCAAATTTCTTCGGAAAGTCCCAAACATTCTTTAAAAAAAATATCCGTATCTATAGATATATCAATACAGAGATTGGCAAAAAAAAATTCGCATTTTTAATTTTTTAATTTTTTTCATTTCTGTAATTTCCATATAAAAAATTTTAATTACTTTCTTAATGAAAAATGTGGATTTTTAAATTTTTCATTAGTTTGAAAATTAATTTTTTTTTTTAAATTTTGATTACTATCGCAATTTAAAATTTGACTGATGGAATTTCATAATTATTTTCTTTATAAAACTTATTAACATTTTTATTAGTTAAATTGAATTATAAATGTCATATAAGCGTCATTTAGATTGAATTAAATTATAAGTTCTTATTTGTGTTACATTTAGTTAACACTCTCAACTCAAAATTTTTGTCTGAAAGACGGTTATATTTGGGAAGATTAAACATAGTAGCGTTGATTTTATTATAATATTAATTATTCCAATTAATTAATAAGTGAGAAAGAATCAAAATTTCGAATAAGAAAAAGAATTATAAAATTTGCTCCAGTCAAATTTTTAATTACAATAGTAATCAAAATTGTTAAAAAAAAAAAATTAATTTTCAAACTAATGAAAACTTTAAAAATCCAAATTTTTCATTAAGAGGGTAATTAAAATTTTTTCAATGGAAATTACAGAAATAGAAAAAATTAAAAAATCAAAAATGCTAATTTTTTTTTTGTTGATTTCTGTATTAATTACCTTAGCAACGCAATGCAAAATTTTTAAGCGCATTATTGTAGATTGATATTTAATGAAAAATTAATTGTCAATTAAACAGATAGGATACTCACCAACATCAAGGGATCTGAGTGACAAGAGCAGATACTCAACATTTCTTCGTGTTGTACCGTCTGACTATTATCAGGCACAGCTACTTGTAGATCTTGTTCAGTACTTCAATTGGACTTACGTCTCCATTGTAAATACAGATGGTAAGTTTTAATTAGTTTTACCATTTTTATTATGATTATTATGAAATTTATTAATGTTTGAGTAAATGGATATTGGTGGGAGTAACAATGATGATGAAAAGTTACGTTTCATTTGAAATTTTGGGTGTACAGCGAATTGCTTCGTTTTAATTGAGTAAATTCGAGGGATTCGAGCGAACGTATGCACTGAAAACAGTCTTCGTTTGGCTACAACTAGCCTCGTTTGATGTTAACAAATGGTTTAGTTGAATTGTAAGCAAACTAATATTCGTTAATATTCAACGAATGATTCGTTTAGAGGGCTTCAATTGAAGTAAGTAGACTATTCGTTAATAGTTAGCGAATGCTGTATTTTTTTAAAAAATTTCTATTCTTCAGTGTTTATTGCGAGTTAAGTCAGAAATACAATTTTTTGATACATCACATTCAATAAACACAATGTTACATTTGTTGCTTGATAGTAGGTTACTTCCAGAAAAGAGATTGTACAACAGGCTCTGCTAAAGCTGATTGTGTGTTTTTTGTCATCCTTTTTACATTTGGAAGCAATAATGTTTATTGTCTGCTGTGGGACGTGTTTTGGTTCTTCGAAAGAATTTTCCGAAGTGGAGGGCTTCTAAAACCACTTTATCATTAGCGAATGATGTATTGTCTCCAACGAAAGGCTATTTGGCGGAATTTTACATTAATTAGGCTCATAAAGATGATTGATCAATCAATAAAAATCTCAATTGAAAGAACTGATTATCAGTTTTTTTGAAATAAATGAGAGGAAATGGACACCTTCATGAGATTTTGCAAAATCAAATCTCAAAAATAATTCTATTGAAAACTAAGAAGAAAATTGAAACAAAAATTTCTTTCACATTTCTATTTTTTCACCAGAAAATAAAAAAATTTCATTTTTCCCGAAAAATTGAAATTTTAATTTTTTACCAAAAAATGAAATTTGCAATTTTTCCCATAGAATTCAGGTTTATATTTTCTTTTGCATTTGCCCATCGCAGGGCCTTAACTACATATTCGTTGATATTTAACAAATACGCTGGTGAGCGAATTGGTTCAAGTATTTGAGCGCACCTAATATTCGTTCAATACAGCTGAATACGGTTTTAGTTCAAACTTGTGATAGTTTCTTGTTCTACTCAATCCGTGAGTTAACTATTAACGAATCATTTTCTCAATGTGGAATTACGAGGGAATTCATGTGATTTGCCCTTCTGTTTTTACTATTTGTGAAAATAATAATTTTAAGGATATTTATTTTATTGAATCCATTAGGATTCATGAAAAAAATCAAAATTTCCAGCTGTTTCGAATGCCTGAAGCAGTGCTCTGGGTGCACAATTTTCAAAAGGATTTCAATGTAATAAATAATTTATTCAGTTGAATGAATTTTCACAGTGGAAGGAATTATCAAATTATCAGAAAAATTTCCACTTCATTTCTCCTAATAATTAAATTTTCATTCAAATTGACTATGAAAATCGTGAATTAGCAATTGAAATATTTAGTTTTTTATTATTTCAAAAATATTCGAGTAACAAGGTACTTTATAAACATTTTCTCAGAAGATCTTTTTTGAAGCTCATTGAATTCTCTACAAAAAAAAAATTTTCTAAAGATTTTTTCTAAACCCACTCGCACCAAAGATATTTGCACAAACATAATTAAATGAATGGAAATTTCTTTTTTCTTCATTAAAATAAAATCACGAATTACATGAAAGTGTTTTTCATCACCCGCAGGGATTTTCCCTTCACCGAGGAATGAAGAAAAAACCTTTGAATTGAGAGTTCCTAAAGAAATTCAATTAGAGAAAAGGGGGCAAAATAGAGCTGTGGGTTAAAATGATTGGGGGTTTTTTTCTGAAATCAAATGTACCAACGAAAAAATTTGAGGAAATTTACTACACGGAGAGAAATTTCTCTGAAAAATCGTGATGCTCAGCGACATAATGTGGATGCAAAATGCAGGCCGGGGGTATTTCATGAGTCTACCGATGGAAAAAATGTCTTTGCGACGGCAATTAGTAATAGGGCCAATAAAATTTTCAAGATGAAATATCATAATAACTGTTATGTAGCATTATAAAAATATTAGCTGATAATTTTTTCTCTGGAAGCTGAAGAAAAATTGTCTATCCGACAAATGATAAATCATCGGGCCCTTAGAAATTTTCATACGCTACTAAGAATTTTTATAAAAATTTTTCAGAATTTTTCTCATGCCAGCCTCATAATGGGTAGACGAAGGGGCTAGTCGGGTATCTTCGACTGTTTTCGGTACATGAACCATTGGCCATTTTACACTTGGCTTTGGATTGAAATATCTCGAAAACTATGCAAAATTTATCGAGACATGCTGTGAATGAAATGTGAAGGGAAGATTAACGAAGAAAATAAGCAAAATGCCGTTTTTCTACGACCAGTAGTTTCTGAGATATCAATTTTTTAATGAGTAGTTCAGGAACAATGGCCGAGTCCCTTCTGAATTTTTTTTTTTTAAATTAATATCTTAATAACTACGAGTCGTACAAAATCGGAGTTTTGCTTATTTTATTCGATAATCTTTCCTCTAAATTTCATTCACAGCATGTCTCGATAACTTTTGAGTAGTTTTCGAGATATTTCAATCCAAAGCCAAGGGTAAATGGCTATTTTTTTAAGAAATCAGAATTATGATGTGCAGCATGGGAATTTTTCGGTTGCGCTTCATGAAAACTCCTCCTCCGAGTGACAATGTTCTTCTCTTTGCGCGAATTGCATCCCGTTTATAGAGCGGCATAACAGTTTTCATAAGAGTCATTCACAAAAACTCTAATATTTTTCTCTCCGTGTAATAATGTCCATATATTTGAGGTTTCTCTCAAATTTCTCCTGATTTTTTTATAAAATCCTTCATTCTGAAAAAAATTCCCCAATCATTTTACCCAAGAGGCCCATTTTGCCCCATGCTCCCTTACTAATACGCCCAAGTACCATGAGAATGTTACATCGACCGTACGCGACCCGCATTCACCTCTCCCCCCCCCCCCCCCCCTCACCCAGTTTCACTCGGGTGAATTTTCAAACTTGGAAATTGCAAATCCTGCCGTTTCCACAAATCACACGAGTGAAATCTGTTTATCAGCAATTAACGCTTTTCACCAAATCCCCATCATACTATTATCAAACGTATTTGCTCGTCCACTTGTGTCTCAATATCCCATGACATTTCATTCATTCGCCACATCGATTGTCACTAGGTATTATTTAGATTTCAATCATTTAATTTTATCACAAAAATAATGAAATAAATTGAAAAAATCGAGGACAGACATTACTATAAGGATCTCGGAAACTATTGGGTTTAGAAGAATTTAGGCGAAAACCTTTTTTGTAGCTCATGAAATTTTCTTAAAAAAAGGTATCTTGACATCGCGTTACTAATGCCAAAAGGGCGTATCGCGGATTTTACGCCCTTTTGGCTTTGCAGAACCAAAAGGGCGTATCGAAAACAATGTTCCTCTCCTGTTTGATTCAAAAATGTTGAAAACGTATTTTTCTGTCAGAAAAATACAGAAAAATTTTTTTTTTTGTGTACGCCCTTTTGGCTTTAAGAGACAAAAAATTTAAAGCCAAAAGGGCGTATCCCAACTTTTTTTCATCGCAATTATTATTTGGGATCAGGAGGGTGTTTATCCAGTTCTTCGTGATTATCCCGGTAAATAAGCGAGATAGAGCGAGATGGACATTAGTATGGGATCAGGAGGGAGTTTTATCAGATTTTCGGGATTATCTCAGTGAATAAGCGAGATAGAGCGAAATGGACATTGGTATGGGATCAGAAGGGAGTTTCTCTAGTTCTTCGTGATTATCTCGGTGAATAAGCGAGATAGAGCGAAATGGACGTTAATTTGGGATCAGGAGGGAGTTTATCAGTTCTTCGTGATTATCCCGGTAAATAAGCGAGATAGAGCGGAATGAACATTAATTTTGGATCAGAAGAGAGTTTCTCCAGTTTTCCGCGACTATACACACAGAAAACACTGAGCGTAGAACACGTTCAGAAGTGCGTAGTTACTGTATATGTGTGCGTACTTCAAGTTCTCATAATCGAACGTGATGTACGTCGTGATGTATGTCGGTGAATAAGCGAGATAGAGTGAAATAGCCGTTGATATGGGATCACCAGGGAGTTTTCCAGTTTTTCGTGATTATCCTGGTGAATCAGTAAGATAGAGCGTAGTGGTCGTTAATTTGGGATCGGAAGGGATTTTATTCAGTTTTTCGTGACTATATCGGTGAATAAGCGAGATAGAGCAAAATAGACATTAATGTGGGATCAGGAGGGCGTTTCCACATGAAAGAATTCCTCCTGATCCCAAACTAACGTCCATTTAGCTTCATCTCCTTTATTTACCGAAATAATAGCGAATAACTGAATAAACTCCCTCCTGATCCCAAATCAACGTCTATTTCGCTCTATCTCGCTTATTCACTAGGATAATCGCGAAAAACTGAGAGAACTCTATGGTGATCGCAAATTAACATCCATTTCGCTCTATCTCGCTTATTCACCGAGATAATCCCAAAAATTTGATAAAACTCCCTCCTGATCCCATACTAATGTCTATTTCGCTCTATCTCGCTTATATTCCGAGTTAAGCGGCAAAAACTGGGAAGACTCCCTCCCGATTCCACATTGATGTCTATTTCGCTCTATCTCGCTTATTTTCCGAGTTAATCGACAAAAACTGGGAAAACTCCCTCCCGATTTCATACTAATGTCTCTTTCGCTCTACCTCGCTTATTTACCGAGATAATAGCAAAAAAACTGAAAAAACTCCCACCTGATCCCATACTAATGTCCATTTCGCTCTATCTCGCTTATTTACCGGGATAATCACGAAGAACTGGATAAACACCCTCCTGATCCCAAATAATAATTGCGATGAAAAAAAGTTGGGATACGCCCTTTTGGCTTTAAATTTTTTGTCTCTTAAAGCCAAAAGGGCGTACACAAAAAAAAAAAATTTTCTGTATTTTTCTGACAGAAAAATACGTTTTCAACATTTTTGAATCAAACAGGAGAGGAACATTGTTTTCGATACGCCCTTTTGGTTCTGCAAAGCCACAAGGGCGTAAAATCCGTGATACGCTCTTTTGGCATTAGTAACGCGACATGTTTCTCTAAATCCACTGGTTTTAGAAATTCCTATCATTTAATCTGCGTGACATTTTTTTTTATTTTTTTGCCATTTCACTATTCGTCCGCGAAACCTTTGTTTACATATGCAAATGTAATTAACGTTTTTTTTTTTTTTTTGAGGATAATTGCTTTCATATTTGCACTGAGAATTGAGGAGAAAAAGTTGAAAAAATACTGTTGGATTTAGGGAAATTGGTGATGAAGGTAAATATTATTTCATCAACCATTTCTGTTGAATATAAAAATCGTTAGTTTTTTTTTTCGTCTTTTTTTTTTTAACCAATTTCCTGAATTAATCCTGAGCCTACTAAAATTTCCATACCACTGAAACTCTCTGCTGAACTATCCACTAATGTCGAACTACAGAGCTGGTGGAAAAACGAGAAACATTAAGAAACATTGAACTTAAATTTCTTCAAAGTAAAGAGAAAATTAAATTTTCAAATCTTAATTATTTCTCGAGTGTGCATTAATTTTTTACAATTACAAGGGGGAAAAAAAAACTCGGTTGACCCTCGCGTTCTGACTCAACCTGGAGTCACCCCCTTGGGCTGGGTTTATCGTAAAGTATGCGTGACTGAAAAAAAAAGGAAAAGTAAGGGATTTTCTGCTCACACGAATGAGTCTAATGGAATTGCTTGCTAACGCTACTTTCATGCATTTAAGAAGTACATTAAACATAGCTTAATGATGAAATTTTTCTAAAATTATTATTAAATTCCGGAAATGAAGAGTAATTAAGTATGACGAATAATTATTTCCTTCAATTGTTCCAAAGAAGATTAGTTTTTGTGGAATAACTCGAAAAATAATGAATATAGAGAACTTTTGGTAATGGGGTAGGGTGAGTTGACCAGTGTTCGAACTCATCCAGTGATCGAACTATTTAAAGTATTTTTCCCTGAAAAAAGTGGTTATCCAGTGAAATATAATTGTTCTAATCTTTGAAACATAATATATACTCTGTTAAAAATTTCCGTCTGAATTTACCGTGAAAAATCCCGGGAATTTCAAACGAGTCACATTCCTACTGAAATTTCAGATAATTAAATAATTTCACGCCTGGATATCAATGAAATTTGTAAATTTCAGTTTAATTGTTTCTTGAAAATTTAGTAAAAATAGGAAAAATTGAAAAAAAAATTGAAAATTGGAGTGATTATGATTCTGAATATTCAAGTAAGTTGCAGAATTTCCGTCTCAATTCTACTCAAGACTCATAGATTCTTTTGTATTTCCTCTGAAACTCACAGATTTCATAACCATCTTCCCATTAAAAAAAATTCAATATCACGTTTATGAAAATTCCAATTAAATTGTCTATGAAATTTCCATTTTTTTAAAACAGTGATAGTGTTAATGTTCATCAACTCAAATAAGATCTTATGAAACTGTTAGATACATCAGTAATTGTCGAATTACTCATGTTCGATAACTTGTGTCTGACGAGTCATCCGTTCGACCACTGGACCACTCACCCTAATTTCACTCAGCCAAATAAAATTAAATTTTCCTAGATTTTTTTGAATTTTTCTTTCATAACATGATGTGTTTGATTGATCAGAGGTCGGTCACAATATTTCGAGGCAAATAGACAAAATTCTAATTAATTTTTCCCTAAAAATCAACCAACTCTTTCTGAGAGTTTCTGATTTTTATAAGAGCCTTTTTCTTCGGCGACAGTAAGAGCTAGTAATAAAAGGAAATTTCCAAATTATAGTATTTTTTTGTGTACCATAGAACTTTCGAATGGTATAATGGTATTGCGAGTACATTTACGGTATGAATACCATGAGTATGCTACATCTGGCGATGTTGCACAAAAAATCAAAGCAAGTTCCAAGCAAACCACTTACATAAATTGCTCTATCTTCCACAGAAGATTTCGAGACATTCCATAAGATGTAATGGAAAACTGAAATTGATTCATCTTATTTTATCACTTCACTGCTGAATTTTAATTAAAAGCATGTTCTCTTCCTTTTAGTATATTCCATAAAATCGAATAATAAACTGAGAGAGAGAGTGTATTACATGAAGGTAACGTGGGTTAAGTCAATCGATAGCTCGCACAATTCATAGTCTTCACGTAACAATCTGTATCGCTATAGTCATTCCAATTTCGACGACAAAGCTACACATAGGTGGATAAGCCACCGAATTAGACCATCGCCTTTCACACACACACACACACTCACACACACGGCCATCCAGGAAGATATTAGCCTTCTCAATGCATTGTGTTTCGATCCAGTATTCATCCACTTTTACATTTATCCAAATAATTTTCTTTTTCATTAAACGAGAAGAGTCTGGAGATTAATCCGCGGATAACGCAAGAAGAAGCAGGCTGAGGCCGATGGACCTACAGCCTCTTTTCAGTACAATCCAATTCTCTAAGAAAAAGGTCTCCCGATAGATTTCGGAGAATTCTTCTTGCTTCAGAAAATCATGGGCAAAGCGGTATGCAAGCATTTCGTAAAGTAGCTGAGAGAAAAATTGCAGATTTCAATGAAAACCACAATTTAAGATTTTTCTGAAATTTTCCAGATTTTCCCTGATTTTTCAGGGATACATCTTCATGTTTTAAAACTATTGTAGATGTTGCTTTAGTACACCTCTTTTCCAGCTCTATTAAAATCACATTTTACATTTTTCTGAATTTTCCTGAAATTTTCCCGAATTTTTCCCTCGTCGATGCATTATCTTTCGATTCAGTATTTTTCCAAATAATTTTTTTTTTTATATTAAGCGAAAAACGTTTGGAGATTAATTTGCGGATAACACGGAAAGGAGCAGGTTGAGGCGGATGGACCAACACCTTTTTCTTAACGCAATTCAATTCTCTACGAAAAAGGTCTCTTGATAGATTCCCGTAAGTCTGATGGTTTTCGAGATATTCGTGATTTTATTTTAAAAGCAAATTTCAAACGTTTTATCAACTTTTCATGTTATTGAATCAATCAACGGGAAGTGAAAGTCTGACTACAGAAATAAGGAAATAAAATTTTAATGTTTCCCGAGCACTTCCGAAACACCGGCGATTGAAATTTTTCCGGCATTTACCGGGATTTATTAGATTCACTTTCAAGGAATTCATGATTTATTAAACGAATTTTTATGGAAGTACATAAATTGCGTTTTTTTTTTCAATTATCTGGGAAATCATGTGGTTTAGAAGAGCTTTTTTTTATTTTTATAGATAATTGAATTTTCTACAAAAGAGGTTTCTTAAGATTTTCCTCTAAACTTATTTGTTTCAAAAATATTCACAAAAAAGTGTATGAAAAATCATAGATTGAAAAAAATAACAATTAACGATTTTTCAGGAATTTTTCCGATTTTTCAGGATACTTATTTATCAAGACGGTTAAAGATGTATCTGTCATCGCATACTCCACTTCACATTTTCTGTAACTCTATGAAAATGGGAAATTTAAGGGAGGAGTAAGGGTTTACGCGTGGAGAAAAAAACACTTTTTTTTTTTTTTTTTTTACAATTTCAGATTTTTTCGCAATTTTCTGGACGTTTCGCAAATTTTCCACTGCACCTTTTTTCTAGCTCTATTAAAACCACAATTCAATTTTTCTCTCGAAATTTTCCGGACTTTCCTGAAATTGCCCCGAATTTTTCAAGAATAATATCTGAATTTTTCACAACTGATAGAAATTTTTCGTCTTCAACACTCTAGTTGATCATAGGGAAAAATCATTAACAACATCAATTATTGTTAAATCGTGACGTTTCGCTAAAAAATGTCAGCTTCTTCACAAAGTCAGGCTCTTAACATTATTCATGTTTTGTCAAATAAAAATTATTTTCCATAATACGGAGAAACAAGCAGTTCTCAAATATTCCTTTTCCTTTGCAACAGGTCATGTGAAAAAATCAATAAATAAATAAACGAATACGTTACACGATGAAAAATAAATTAAACAGTAAGTGACCTTATCAATGACTCTTTAGAGTCGTTGCCCCTCAAATGTATCTCTATATTAAAATCGACTATGTAAAAACTGTAAGAACTTCATCAATGTACTTATAAGCCACTGATGCCTAGCATTCAATATCAATCATAGCAATTTTGTTAATTTTTCTTTAAAAAGTCTTCTAACAATCGCCTGTAGCAACTCTGTAATTGGCCTTGGCTGTTGAGTTGCCATATATTTCAAATAAATAAATAAACATATAACACACCCCCATGGAAATAAAATATAAATAAAATATATATTGGAATATAAAAAATATATCTCAGAATATATAAAAAATATATTGAAAATATAAAATGTATTAAAAATATATCTCAGAATATATAAAAAACATATTGAAAATGGCAATATGTAAATATAAAAAAAAATATATTTTTTATATATCAAGTCAAATTATGAGAACTGGGCCCAGCTTTCATAATTTGACTTGATATATAAAAAATATTTTTTTTTTTATATTCACATATTGCCATTTTCAATATGTTTTTTATATATTCTGTGATATATTTTTAATATATTTTATATCTATTCTAAATATATAAAATATATACGAAAATCGGCCAAAAGTTGTATATTGAGAATATATTTTTTATATATATTCTTTATATCCCAATATATATTTTATTTATATTTTATTTCCATGGGGGCAGGAGTACAATCAATTTTTTTTGTCTTTCTTCAGAAAATTATGGGCAAAGCGGTATGCAGGCATTTCGTGAATTAGCTGAGAGAAATGGTATTTGTGTAGCTCGTGAAGATGCTGTATTATCAACAGCTGAGGACTCAGTATTCGATGGTGTATTAATTAATCTTGATCAAGACCATGCTGCTAATGTTGTTGTCTGTTTCTGCGAGGGTATGACAATGAGAGGACTTCTTGCTGCTACAAAGAGACTCAATTTAACTGGACGATTTGTTTTCATCGGAAGGTAAATTTAATATTTTCATTTCCATTCAGATTTTTTCCTTTTTTCTTTTCTTTTTATTTGCCTTTGAAAACGATGGCTCGTCGATTATTGAAACTCCCGGAATTTTAATAAAGTTTTTACTTCAACAGAAGATAAAAAGAATCAAAAGAAAAGTTTGAAACGATAAAAAAATTGAGCACATGCACTTTGATCTCTTTCTGAATCACGAGGATAATGGAAATAGGCAAATAGAAATTTGCTGGAGCCAGTGGAAATAGACATTATTGACTTTAACATATTAAAACTTTCAGGGGAATTGAAAAAGTAAAATTAGTTTTGGTCGGTGTTACGGTGCTCATGAGCACTTTTCATTGGCTTAAATGTGACAAGTCTAGGGGTAGAAGGGGTTAAAAGATGAAATGGACGGATTAGTCTTTCTATTTTAAATTATAAAAATTATGAAAAATTCGTGAAAACATTGAGATAGATTTTTCTTAAAGATTCCATTGAAAAACTGAGGAAATTTCCGTTAAAAAAACCTGATTATCATATTTTTTTTCGCGATTCTTTGAAAATTTGTATTTTTTAGCTGAATAGTAAAAAATTTCACCTTTGTAGAGATGAATTTCTCAAAAATCGAGAAGAATCAATGAAAATATTCGAGATATTTTTCTTCTGATGATTCCATCAGGAACTGAAAAAAAAAAAATTCCGTTAAACAACATATGTCAAATTTTTTTCTTTGAGAATTTTTTAAAAAATTCAATTTTTTAAGCTAAAAATGGAAAAATTTCACCCTTTCATTGGTATTTCTGGTTTCATTAGTCTTAGCAATTTGAGACTCGTCTCAGCTGAGAGATGAGATCATCTGTCATTGGATTATGTGATTTTAAAAGAAAAATTATCGATTTTCGAGATACTTATAGAGCAAAAACTCATTTATCACAAAAGAGCTCATAAATACCTCAAAAATCGACCATTTGTATTCAAAAATCACATCAATAATTGACAAATGATTCCACCTTTCCTTTAAGATCAACTCCAAGTCGTTCCAAAAAAAAAGAGAAAAGGAGAAATTTTCAAAAAAATGAGAAAAAAAATCAAAAGTAAAAGAAAAGTAGAATTTTCAAAAAAAAAAAAATCCGAAAAATTCAATTGACATGTTCTTCACCGGAAATTTCCTCAGTTTTCCAATGAAATCATCCAAAAGAAAATCCGACCCAAGCCATTTGCTTGAAATCACCATTTCCGCCCTCTTTCCTCCTATAATTTACGTAAATCGTCTTTTACCGCTGGAAAATTTTCTTCAAATAATATTATTGCTATTTTAGAAGAAATAATTTTCTTGAGGAAAAAGAGGATAAGCAGTAGAGGAGTTTAAAGTTCTTTAAAAATGATCAAAGACCTACAAACATTGCAAAAGTAGAGTGTATGAAAAATAGAAGACTCGTAAGAAGAGCGAGTAGTAAGAAGTTTAAACGAACAAACGGAAGTTCGTTATAGCGCGGAAGTCAGCATCTCGTGGTGAAAAGAGGGTAAGACGAGAGAGAAAAAGAGAGAGAGAGAGAAAGTAGTACCACTATGTCTCCACTCAATTACGGAACTCAGTAATTGCGGTCACATTTACGGTTACCAATTTCCTACACTCTGCGGGTACAAACGTAATCGTCCCTGTCGATTTTACACTCAATTCCTCTTTTCTTACAATTTTACGACAAACGGGATTTATATCACATCAACTGCGATAATCTCTCAAACATTGTCTTCTCAAAAAACGGATTTAGAGACAAAAATTTATAGGAATTGGCTGCTTTATGCTTAAAATATTCTAGTAAATGATGAATTTCGAAGAATTTTAGTTTTTTAATGCAAAAAATAATCGTTTTATTGATCAAAATGCAGTTCTCAATTTTTTTAATTTATTGCAAAAAATTAAAGATTCTAATTTGATTTTTAAAAAATCATTAGAAAAAACAATATGAATTTTTTCATAAAAATTGATTTTACCTTGTCACTGATCTTTTGAGAATACCGCGGAAACTAAGCGAGATAGGGTGATTTGACACGAGTCTTTTTTTATGGAGAATTCTCAAGAGATCCAAAAAAGGATTGAGACAAAATTAGTCTATCTTGCTTAATTTCCGAGATATTCTCAAAAAAAGAGGAAGGTGGGATAAAATGGACACTAATTGAACGGTTCGAGATTTAAATTATCTGATGATTTCTTGAAAAGCTGAGGAAATTTTAGGCAGAAAAAATGTGTCAAAATTTTGTTCTTCTCAATTTTTTGAAAAATTTACTTTTTTGGCCAAGTTTTGAAGGGATTTTCCCTTTTGAAAATCTGAAAAATTCACTTTTTTGACAATATTCCCGGTTCTTTTGGTCGTAGCGGCCTGGGGTTGATCTTAAATGAAAGGTGAGCTCATTATTCATCGATTTTTGTGGTTCAAATCTTTTTCAAATCAATTTTTCAAATATTTATAGGTCATTTTTCTGAAAATTAGTTTTTGCCCCATAGATACTTGAAAAAATGGATATTTTTCTCTTTGAACCCCATAAATCGATGGGAAATGAGCTCACCTTTCATTTAAGATCAACCCCAGGTCGCTATGATCACTAGAACCAGAGATATTCTCTAAAACCTGAAATTTTCAAAAACAGAAGAGTTTCACCTTCGAATCTTGCAGAAGAAATGAAATTTTTGAAAAATTCCAAAAAATAACTTATGACATGATTTTCATGGGAAATTCCCTCATCTTTCCAATGGAATCATCAGAAAAAACCTATCTCCAATATTTCCATCCATTTCGAGTAAATTTTCATAGTATAAAATACCAAAATCAACCCGTGTCCATTTTACCCCAACAAAAAAATTTCCCCTAACTAAAAAAAATTGAGAAAATTGGGATTTTTCAACAGTGATGGTTGGGCTGATCGTGATGACGTCGTTGAGAATCTGGAGAATGAGGCTTGGGGAAGCCTATCAATTCGAATATACTCACCTTATGTAAATGAATTTGATCAACATTATTTCTCGTTGAATCCATTTACAAATGCTCGTAATCCTTGGTTCGTTGAATTTTGGCAGCACAAGTTCAACTGTGTTATGCCAAAAGTCACGAATAGTGAGGGAGAAGAACAGTTAATTAATGAAATGCCAACAGAACGTCCGGATTCAAGGAAAATATGCACTGGTAAGATAATCATGGATAGTTTATGTGTTTTAATGTTTTTAGTTGGTCGTTTGGATAAAGTTAGTTTTGGGAAAAAAAATTATTTTCTCTGGTCACAAGAGAAAACATGATTTATTAATAATTATTATAATTTTGTTGAATAATTCAGAAAAGCAATAGCTAAATCAGTTTATTTTGTTACCAGTTTTTTTTGGAAATATCTTGGAATTCGAGAAAAATAGAGCGATTTTTATGAAACCTTGTTTGTAAAGGAAAATTGGGGCTACAAAAAATGTAATCCCCAAAATTGCTCTATCTCTCTTAAAATCCGAGATATTTTTGAAAAAGTAAATAAATTTTTTTTTTTTTCTAATGAAAATTTGAACTAATTCATTTAATTCTGCAGTAATTTGAGGATATCTCGGAAACGACAGGGTTTAAGAGGATGTACTTGCAGACCTTCTTATACAAAATTTCATTTCCGACAAAAAAATTTCTTCATAAATTTTCCTAATTCCAATGGTTTCGGAGATTTTTACGAAATACTAGAGTTGTGATTTTTAAAGTTTTTATTTACTTCCAGAATTAATATCAAATTTATACTTCTCTAACTTCAAACTTTTTTGGCTCGCACGAATACCTTTCTGGAGCACTGAAACATTAATATTTACAGAATAAACTTCAATTTTCTCGTTTTGCAATTGAAAATTCACAGGCAAAATGGTGAAATGAGCTGATTATTCTTGAAATGTAATTTTAAAAAAATCATGTTTACATTCTCTTGAGAATATCTTTGAAGCGAGTAGGTTTAGAGGAAAATGTCAAGGGACCATTTTTATAGCCCATGAAATTCTACACAAAGAAGGTTCCTTGACATTTTCCCTTAAACTCACTCGCTGCAAGGATACTCGCAAAGAAAATGATTTGCCTCCAAAACTCCTCCTTTTTTTTATTTTTCTATTTTTTAAATTATATCTATCTCGCTTTTTCGTTGAAATATTAAACGGCATTGAAAAATGTTAACAATAAGAGCAATTGCTCATTTCTCATTTCCATGAGAAGAAAAAGCTGATGAAATATGGAAGATTCATTTCCATCTTCAATAATAAAAAATGAATTAATTTGAATTAAATTAAATATAATTTTTTTTGCAAATTTAACATAATTTAAATAACCCAATTTTTCCATTTCCAGAATATTACCATTCAGCAGTCTCTATGCAAATGCCATTACAATGCATCTTTTTTACAGATGATAATAGGTTTAGAAAGGGACTGGATCGATTGCTAGAAGCATCGAGGGGAGAATTTTACCAAAGAATTCCATGCACCCCTTTACTCTTTTCTCATCATAAACGAGTTTTCATGATCATGAAAACCGTTATACAAATTCTATAGACTCCTTATCGTTCACTGGGTATCAGACCACCCCTGAGTCAATTGTTTTTGCGTAATAATGACTTTGGGTACTGGTGGGGTATTCATTCGCGTCTGTGTAGAGATTCTGTGTGACGTATCTTCAGAGATTGCGGGAAAATAAGGGGAGATTTTGAAAAGAAAGCAATTCAATTTTTTTAGGGGTTGAAAAATCGAGAAGACGATTTTTGTTGTTGAATTGCGGATTTTTTGAGGAGTCTCATGATTTTCTCTCGAACTGAAAGAAGTGAAAGGGATCTGTCGAATGTTATCGATATCTCGAATTTAATGCGAGATATCGCATCGATTAATCGATATTTGAAAATGATCAATTCATCAAATTTTTTGCACAAACTAAAAACGGATGAAACGGAATCGAATTATGGATCGATCTAAAAATCGATTAATCGAATTTTGACATCGATTAATCGAAATTTTGTAATCGATCAACAGAAGGTTGATGTTTTCCCTTGAACTGAAAGTGGTGAAACGGAACTATCGAATGATATGCGATATCTCGAATTTAATGCGAGATATCACATCGATTAATCGAAATTTAAAAAAACTATCGATTTTAAATTGATGCGACTAGCGATTGAAAGCGAGTTACGCACATTTGCATAAATATTTTCTTCATCCAAAAACAGCAGTTTCTGATCGATAATTTTTAAACATCGATTAATCGATGCGATATCTCGCATTGAAGTCGAGATATCGCATTTAATTCGATGCTTCCTTTTCACCTATTCTACTCTAAGGGGATTAACTTTTGATAAATCAATTTTAAAATTTTGATTAATTGATGTGAAAATTCGATTAATCGATCTCGAAATTCGATCAATTGAATTGAGGATCGATCGATAGTCCGATTTACATTCACCTGCTTCATTTGGGGAATCATATTTTCTTTGAGAGGAAAAACTTTTGAATTTTTTCGTTGGCAAATATCTTTGAAATGAAAGAAAATAGAGAAATTTCTGTAGAAAACTCCTTTGCAGAAGAGAAAAAGATCCACAAAGAAGTGCGTTATAGAGAATTTCTTATCTCCAGTAGTAGTAGATTCGGAGATATTTCGAAGACACTAAGACACATGAAAAGAATCAGAATCAAGTCTTGTTTCTGCTAATTCGAGTTGTTGTTCCCCTGAAAATATCTTCATAGGAAAAGCGCTACTAAGTAAACACGAGTACGAGTACTGTGTTTTCTTCAAATTACAATGGTATAATTATGCAAAACGTAATTTTCTGCTTTATCTCGGTTATTTTAGAGAAGAAAACTTTCTTCTCATTTTAATAAAAAAATTAATGAATCGAAATTATTCTCCTGTTTCTCATTTTTCGAAAATCTTCAAATACTTTATGTAATAAATCAGGGGAATTTCGGTGAGCTTTTGCTGTTGGTTTGTTTTGTGAAATAACAATGTATTTCCTGAGTATAATTTATTAAGAAACTTGAGAAAACTACGAGAAGTCTGTGGGGCTTAGCTTAGGTCTTTGATGTTTGCTCTCTTTCAGCTTGAATTTTCAGTCTCTCGGGGCTTATTCTGTTTTTGATGTGGTCGAATAAATATCACTATGAATTTTGACTGAAGTTGGTTTAAGGTAGTACCGCCGGTACTAGATTGACCATTCCGAAAATTCTGAAATTTGGTACACTCATAGATTATGATAAGATAATGATCCAGTTAAATTTTTAGAGGGCTAGCGAGATCGAGTCAAAAGATATTGACACTTGAAATTTCACGACTTTAACATTGAGCCTTATGGGAAATCGCACATTTTCTCATATTTCACCAAACTGACCGTTCCGATTTGAATAAAAAAAAGTGCAGTGATATAAAATTATATCTCAAACATTTTAGAACCTTGAAAATACAGGTTCCGAGCGTGCGATAGCAGTAATTAGTGAATAACTATGAAAACTGTACTTTTTATATGTTCTTTCTCTCTCTTACTCATTCGGAATGCTATCTAGTGTGTAAACACTGGATGATTCAAGCGAGATACTATAACCACTGACTAGGGCAGTATCGGCGGTACTACGTTAATCAGTAGAGAAATTTCACTTTCATTGGATTTTTCGAAAAACTTCACATTCTGTAGACGAACAATGAGTGATTCTCTTTTTTGTTAAAATATTTATCCGGAAAACTAAACTTCTGACGATTCGAGATAAAGATTTTCTGATGATTCCAATGAAAAGCTGAGGAAATTCTAGGCGGGAAACATGCGTCAAAAGTAATTTTTTCGAATTTCTTTGAAAATTCTAATTTTTTTTGCTAAGATTTGAAAAAATAGAAAAAATTTACTTTTTCCAGGATATTTTCGGTTCTATTGGTCGTAGCTCTCTGGGGCTGATCTTGAATGAAAGATGAGGTCATTCTCCATTAATTCAGTTAGTTCTAATTTTTTTTAAATCGATTTTTCAATTACTCATAGCTCATTTCTTGGAAATCAATTTTTGTTCTATCATCGATTTTTCAAATAGATATTTGAAAAATCGATAATTTTTTTCGACAACTATATACATCGATGGAAAATGAACTCACTTTTCATTTGGAACCAGCCCCAGATTGCTACGACCAATAGAACCGGAGATACTCCCGAAAAGGGGAAATTTTTCCAAAACGAAAAGGATTTCACCTTCAAATCTTGACCAAAAAATCAAATTTTTGAAAAATTCAAAAAAAAATTCTGGCACATGATTTCTATCTCAAATTTCCTCAGCATTCCAATGGGATCATCAGAAAGAACCTATCTTTAATATTTCCATTGATTCTGAGTGATTTTCATAAAATAAAACATCAGAACTAAAATGTTCCCCTTTCATCCCATCTCCCCCCATACATATTATTATTATTATTATTATCATTATATGATTTCTTTATCTCTGTTTCTATCTGGGTCACCCTCAGGCATGGAGAAATTGTCCGAGCGTTACAAGCAGGATCCGAAAATGAGTTTTGTGATGAAGTCATTCTGGGCTATGGCACACGGCCTTCACAACATGCTAGAAGAAACATGCGGACGTAGCTATCACGGTGTATGCAAAGAAATGTATCCATTCAATGGTACCCACTTCAAGGTATTCATCAATATCAAAAAATACAATCATCGATTCAGTAGCGAAGAGATAAAAGAGGATAAGTCTGATTTTCGTTAGTTTTTTTTCTCGAAAATATCTCGGAAATTAAGAGAGTTACGTCCTTTTTTAACTTGATTCTTTTTAGTAGCTCTTGAATTTCTTTACAAAAAAAAGGACTTAGGCTAAAAAGGGCTTATTAGCCTAAATCCTTTTTTGGATTTAGACTGATAAGTCTTTTTGGATTTAGGCTCCATTAGTTACCAAGATATTCACAGATCACATTTCTAGATTTTTATATTTTCATTTTTTCAATTTTTTCAATTGATTAGACGAGGGATTATCGTGTTTGTCTTTTTTTGTGATGTAATTGCTTAGGTAAAATGGTAAAATTATATTATTTGAAAAGGCTTTCGAACCTGAAGTTTAAATATTAATAGAGAAAGGAGGAAAAGGAGGAAAGAGAGAAAGATATTCCATTGAGAATGATCACAAATATAAGTCGTCGACTTATCCTGTTTTGCTCCTTCACTACTGAATTCAGTAGTGGAGTAAAAAAAATGAATTGAATTTATAATTTCACCATTTTTTGAGAATATCTCGATAGTTATGGAGAATTGAGGAATTCTTTGTGAGAATTTTTTTTTATCTAGCTCTCACTTCCTTTTACAAAAGAATTCTTCACAAAAATTTATCTGTCTTCCATACATTCCGATAAATTCAAGGAAAACGGAATTTAAGGATGTCATAGTGGTTCGGGCAATCTATTTTTCCTTCTCAATTTTGGTCACTTTCGATAGAATAGCATGAGTAGATTTTTTTTAAATTTTGTTTACCCCATGTTACCGGACAAATAAGGCCAAAATTAATTTTTGAAAATAATTAAATTAACATGGAAACTCCATAAGCGAGGCTCAGTTTCAGTTTCACTGCAAAAATTCATGTTCACAGACCTATTTTTTCTTTATATAACCTTATATGTTTTTTGTTCGTCAGAATGTCTATTTTTTTTTGAAATCGTGAAAAATGTATGTTACCGGACATATAGTGACGATTAATTCAATTGATTGCATGAAAACATCAATGGCGGCCATATTGGTATTTGAAATCCGAGAATCCTCCAATCCCAGTCTTCGATGCTGGGACAGCGTGAGTCAAATGCGGAACAATATTGAATATTCATAATATTATTTACTAAAAATTCATCATCTCGGACATCTTTCTAGTATCGGTGAAATGTTGAAAAATCGAAATAGTTATAGTAATTATAATAACTAAGAGGAAAAAAAAAAAAAGTCGATCATTTGAACCTGCCACTATGATATCCTTAAAGGAAATAATTTGAATTTTTTAAGTTTTTTATTTATCATTTTTCAGAATCATTTGATGAACATATCATTCACTTTTGGAGAAGAGGAAGTGGAATTCGATCGTCGTGGTGATCCACCGGGCAGGTCGGTGCGTATGGTTATTGAAAAAATCTTCGAAATCCATACAATTTGAGAAAAAGACATTAATTCGATGTTTTCATGTTAAGTAGTATCCCAGCAAACTCGAATACAGTCGACTCCTTATTCTTTTGATTCCATATCAAAGATGATATTTTTTTACATTTTTCTGATTTTTTTCATAATTTTTGTCCGTGTCGTTTATAAATTATCAATGTTGCTCAAAATAGCGGTGATGAGGATGAAACGCCTTAAATCGGACAGAAATAACGAAATTACTAAAAAAACCACAGGGTTGACCCATTATTTGAAAACTATTGGCGAAGAGAACCGCATTTTAACTGAATAATAGAAGAAAAAAATATTCAATTCACCACATAGTTATTGAGAAATTTTAATTAGAAGGTATTCGTAACTATTTGCCTCTCTCTCTATCTCATGCATGTGATAGGAGATTAAAAATGTTAAAACAAGCTGAAGATATGACTTTCGAATAGTTTAATCACTTTTCCGGGTAAATTGAAGCACGTTTTCCCGAATTATCAGCAATTAATTGAAAATAAATCTACAAATTCTCATTTTTTCTGTTTTATCAACTTTACTCTGGGATACTACCTTAAATTAAGTTTCTATATGTTTTTCAACCCTTTTTCGAGGGTTTATTAGCTGGACAATGCATCAATATTTGTATAATTCCTTCCTCATTAAATTTATAAACTGGAATCTTCGAAAAATTCTACTACTCTAATTCTTTTGTAATCGATTGTTAAATACTTCAAAATGAAATGAAATGTTCTGAATTCTGTATTTTTCTTCTGATTTAGATACGAAATTCTCAACTTTCAATTGATGTCAAATGGTAGCTATGGCTACGTACAGATTGGAGACTGGAATAATGGAACTTTAGCTTTTTCGGGTTTTCCACAATCTAGAGGTACACGATTGGTTACGAGCGTTTGCTCTCAGCCCTGTCCACCCGGTCACTATAAGGTAAATATTTGACTCATTCTATCATTATTACAGTCAATAAACTAGCAGTTTATCAATTTTTTTTTCTTTTCTTTTGGATATTGTTTTTGATTGAATAAATTCCTCATCAACTATGAATGTACATGAAAATTTGTTGTTTTATCGTTCTTTTTTTTCCTTTCACATTCGCATGAATGAAACGAGTTCAGCCCAATATTCACTGTAAAACTAATCGATTGGCCCATTCAACATTATTGGACGTACTCTATACTAGAGAGCAACAAGAAATTGAAAAAAAAACATGAATAAAAACTGAAGTAAAAAAATCTGGAATATTGTTTGGATAGTGAACGATACGAGTAGATTGAAAAATAGTGGACCTCAGAGTTCATTCACTCAGTTCAATCGACACATATTGCTGATATATTGAGGAGTGTGGGGTAAAACGGGCACATTTGATTTTTGATGTTTATGTTATGAAAAACACTTGAAATTAATGAAAATATTAGAGATAGGTTTTTTCTCATCATTCCATTGAAAAGCTGAGGAAATTTGCGGTGGGAATCATGTGCAAAAAAATATTTTTTCTTTTTGCTATTTTGTAAAAATTCTAATTTTTTGGTCAAGATTTGAAGGTATAAATACCCTTCCATTTCTAGGGTTTGGTGAGAGGTGGGATCATTTGTCATCGATTCATGGGATTTTTAATTGAAAAATATAGATTTCTAAAATAGTTATGGAGCAAAAACTAATTTTTCTCGAAAGTGCCCATAAATACCCTAGAAATCGAAACTTTTATATTATAAACTGCATAAATTGATGGCAAATGATCCCACCTTTCATCTCTATTCTGACTTTTCGCGTTATGACCAATAGAACCGAAGAAATTTCAAAAATTGTTTTTTTCCTTTAAACATTGTCCAAAAAAAAATTGAATCCACAAAAAATAAAAAATAAATTAATTTTGACACATGTTTTCCACCTAAGATTTTCTCAGCTTTCCAATGGGATTATCAAAAAAAAATCTATCTCCAATCGCTTCATTCTAATGCCCATTTTACCCCACTTTTCCTCAAGTACTGAAAGAACGACGTTATGGTCATTGAACATTGCAGTTAAAGGTACTCCAACCAGCAATGAAGAAAATTCCAGAATTGGAGATCGTTTCATTCTTTATTTTATCATTCAATTTTCTTTTATTCCTCAAACGAAAAATTGAATAGTAAGAAATAATTTGAATTTTTCGTCTTCTTTTCTTTCTGATAAAAGATGCGGAGATTGTAAATGTAACTCAGTGAAATAAAATTCTGTAAATTGGAATTGCCCCACTTTTTTAAAGAGCTCTCAAAAACCATGAGGTTTACGAGAATTCACCAAGAGACCTTTTTTGTAGCTCTTAAAATTCTCTACAAAAAAGATCTCTTGACATTTTCCCCTAAACCCACTCGCCTGAAAGATATTCTTGAAACAATGAAAAAAAAAAATCCTGACCCAATTCAAAATTTTCGAAAAATCGAAAGAAAATCAATTTTTCTATTGACTTTCCAGAATTTCAAAACCGGTGGTCAAGAGAAAAAATGCTGCTGGGCATGTGTACCATGTGATCATCATGAGTTTGTCGACGAGGAACAATTGAAATGCGTACCATGTCCATATGGCCAATGGCCAAACAGGAATAAAACAGGTGACGTTTCATGAATGAGAAGAAAAAAAAAGTTTAAAAAAAAACACAAATGAATAGAAAGAGCGAGAGAGAGAAAGAGAAGTAGAGAGAGAGAGAGAGAGAGATGAAAAGATGGGCCATATCATGTAGGGTAAACACTGGAGTGCATTAAAATGTAAGTTAACATTCCGTTTCAGACTGCGACGTGATTCTCGTTGAGCACATATCCTGGAGCGATGTAGAAGCAGTTGTTGCAATGTTCTTCAGTCTACTAGGGCTTGTGGCAACATTTGTCACATTTCATATTTTCATAAAAAACAATAATACACCGGTTGTAAAAGCGAGTACACGAGAGCTCAGTTATCTTATACTTGCTGGTATGACTTTAGCTCACACTGCCGTAAGTATCAGTAATTAATTGATAAAAGTCTTTTTCCCTATAATAAAAAAGGGAAAAAAACGTTATTTTCCCTGAAAAAGAGGGAGACGTTAATAAATTTCATTAATTGGCTCCATTTATTTGATTGCAACGAATTTCGTGAACTCTTTAGACATTGAAGAATGAGTCTAGAGCTAATAACACTAAATAAATTGATTTTCATTTAGAAAATTAATTTGGGAAAGGAAAAAATAAATAGAAATTTCTTGGAAGAGTTTTTTCAAAATATCTTTTAAATAAGTAGATTTATCGAAAAATCACAAGACACCTTTTTTTGTAGGGAATTTGAAGAATTATAAAAAAGGTTTTTTTTCGTAAATTCCTCTAAAATCTATATTTATCGTAATATTAATAAAATGAACAAAAAATGTATAAATGAACTCAATTTTTTTTTTCTAGGTTTTTCCGATTTTAGCTAAACCAACACGTGTATCGTGCGCATTATCACGACTGATGCCTGGAATAAGTTTTTCAATGATGTATGCGAGTCTATTCACCAAGACAAATAGAATAGCGCGAATTTTAGCTGGTTCAAAAAAAAGATTTCCCAAGAGAAAACTCATGTTCATGTCTGGAACGGCACAAGTAATATGAATTAATTATAAATTAATTGTTTTTAACAATGAGTATGTAGTTGTGGGGGAACTGGGGTGAAATGGACCTCCAGAGCAAAATGATCCAGGATTTTTTTTTGAAGTAGAGAAGTCGATGAAAAAATGTGTAAAAGATCGAGAAGATCCTTTAACATGTCTTGATTATTATTGAATTTTTACTATTTTTTTTATAGAGCATCCACTCAAAAAAAAAGCGCGAAACGGACACATTTCAACTTTGATGTTTCAAATTATAAAAATGAAAGCATATCAATAGAAATATTAGAGATCAATTTTTTTTGATGATTCAGGTACCGGATTTGATTTTTTGGAATTTCTCAAAACTTCGATGTTTTGGTCAAGATTTGAAGGCGAAATCCTTTTCGTTTATGGAAAATTTCACTTTTTTAGGAATATCTCCGGGTTCTATTAAACGTCATGACCTGGGGCTGGTCTCAAATGAAAGGTGAGTTCATTCCCCATCAATTTATATTGTTCTAAAGAAAAATGATCGATTTTTCAAATAGATATAGAGTAAAAACTGATTTCCAGAAAATGTCCTATAAATAATTGAAAAATCGATAATTTTTTTTGGAACTTCATAAATTGATGAGAAATGAGCTCACCTTTCATTCAAGATCAATGCCGGATCGCCACGACCAATAGAACTTCAGATATCCCCAAAAAAGTGAATTTTTTCAATTTTAGAAGTTTCACTTCAAAAAATCAAATTTGATAAAAATGCAAGAAAAAACGATGTTAGCACGAGTTTTCCACCTAAAATTTTCTCAGTTTTTCAACGGAATCATCAGAAAATCTCTATCTCGAACCATTTTATTAAAATGTCCATTATACCCCATTTCCCCCTATTCATCTTCATTTTTCCATGAAACTAATCCCTTGAGTTAATTACTAAATCCATGTTTTTTTTTCCTTGCAGATCGCAATAACATTGTTTCTGATAATGCTCGAGGCTGGTATTGCCGGTGCAATATTGATAATTGAACCACCTCATCCGCGGCTAGAATTTCCAGCACGTGACAGAGCAGTATTAACTTGTGCAACATCACCACGTGCTGTATTATCACCACTAGCATTTGATGGTTTATTACTTGGATTATGCACATTGTATGCTGTAAAAACACGTAATGTACCAGAAAATTTTAATGAAGCCAAATTCATTGGTTTTGCTATGTACACAACTTGTGTTATTTGGATAGCATTTGTGCCAATTTATTTTGGTAGTGAATCAAAAGTTATAACAATGTGTTTGTGTGTAACATTAAGCGCCTCAGTAACATTGATATTTTTATTTTTACCAAAACTATATATTATTGTTTTGAGGCCTGAAAAAAATAATAGAGCATTATTTACTACTAGTAAATCTATACGTTGTCATATTGGTGCAAGAGTTGCTGCTGCTATTGCTGAGCCACCTGCTAAACCGCAGATTTATAGAATTTCGGGAATTGATCCAGATATGAGTGGTAATTATTTTTTTTAATTAATTATTTTTTAGAAAACTATGAATCATGAAATCGATTTTTTCGATGATCAGTTTTTTTTAGAATATCTCGGAAATTAAGAGAGATAGAGCGATATTGTTAAATGTTTTTTCATAGCTTTTAAAATTTTTTACACAACAAGACTCGAACAAAATCGCCTTATCTCTCTTAGTTTCCAAGATATTTCAAAAAAAATTGGTGAAAAAATGGAATTAATGTGAGAATTTCATATTTTTTTATTTCAATAATTTTTTGAAAAAATTGAGAAAATTTTTTGTTTTTCAATAATTTAGTACATCATCACGTGACCAAAAGAACATCATCAGTACAAACAGGAGTTGAATTACTAATTGATTTTTATAAATCACATCGTGAACTTTTTACACCTCCAGTTGTCCGTGTTTTTCCAACAACTGACGATTCATGTGTACAACCAAAATACACAAGATGTTTCGAAAGAATGTCTAAATCAAGTGAAAATTTTCAAGAAGCTATTAGTTATGGTAAATCATCACACTCAGACACAACTGTTTATACATCAAATGAGACAATTAATAAAAGAGTGAATAAAACATTTGGCTCACGTTTTAAGCTACGTTTTTTCAAGAGCGATACTAGTTTAAGGCCAGATAGTCCAAAATACGATGATTGGATTGGTCTTGATGCCAAAGAACTTATGGAAACTCATGGAATTATGTAAGTTATTTGAATTAAATTATTTTCTATCATTGTTCTGGAAGCAAAAGGACGCAAGTGCTATTTTTTACGTTTTTTCATTTTTTAAATAACAAAAAGGTGAATTTTTTTTCAATCGTTTATTTTACCCTTTTTCGATGATTCACATAATTTTTTGTCTCAAGTAACAAATAGTCGTGTATCTAAATTATAAATATAAAAGGGACGTATCTCCCGCACATACGCCCTTTTGTTATAAATTTTTTTATTTATTTTGAAGCATCATCATGTAGAAAATATTTAATGACAAAGGGGCGTATCTCCTACACATTCGCCTTTTTGTTATTATAGAATGGGATTTCAAAGGGAATTGAACGTTTAAAAAAAATTATCAATAACAAAAAGGCTGAAGTGCCTTTTGTTATTATTTATTGTTAAAATATATGAAAATATTGCAAAAATATGCCTTTTTTTTGGTATGAACTCTTCCAAAATTTCGTAAATTTTAAAAAATAATTAGTAACAAAAGTGCGGATGTTTAGAGAATCCGCCCTTCTAGTATTACGAATTTCTGGGAGATGACACTAGAAATAAAGCAGTGACAAAAAGACGTATGTATTGAACATACAGTCATTCCCTCTTCGAAAGTGTATTTTTTTTGCACTTATGCCTTTTCGCTCTTGTGGCAATGATATTTTAATTGATTAGAATATTATAATTAACCAATTTTCTTGTTTCCCAAATTTTTTATTTCTTTTATCAGGGAATTAGAGGAAAAAGAATCCAATGAAGAACATAATTGCTCCATTGAGGATGAGAAAGAAGAAATGAGCGTAAATTCACGTGAGAAAAAAACACGTATACGTGAGGAACATGATCGTCTGAATAAAAATGGTGATCCCATCATTAACATAACAATTACACTTGGAACGGAATTGCCGGATCTTCGTGATCTCTATCAGACTGAAGTTTGACTCTTTCTTTTCTTTCTCCCACATTTTCTCCCTCCTCTTCACATCTCCATTCACATGTACTGAAAAATTGGGGACATGCTATTGTCCTAGATTCATCGGGTTTTTTTGAATCGAATGAAGCCAAAGGACATAAAAAAATCTACAGTGTTGAATTTCGCGAATGTATTGTTGTCTCGATGTTGTACGAATGTTCCTGCCAATTTTTTTTATTTTCTTTTAAATTAAATATTTCAAAACCATGTGGTTTTATTTGAGGAGAAAACTAATATAATTGTAGTCAGTGTTTCAAATCATTACCAAAGGGATCAAAGAGCTTTCATTAAATTGTGCCATTTAAAATAATTAGAATTTAGTGAATGTTGGGAAAACATGATAATAAAACATGTTCATTTAGTTGTATAGTTGAAAATCATTGTTAATGGTTTTTGATTTTATTAAGAAATTGTGGAACTTGCAAGAAGACTTGATAAATTACGACGTTCAAATTTTCAGACAAATTAATTTCAATTAATCAATTTTTTCGAGAATATCTCGGAAACTAAGTGAGATGAAACGATTTTAAATTTCGAATTCTTTTTGTAGCTCTTAAAATTTTCCTTGCAAAAAAAGTTCGAGTAAAAATCGCTTTATCTCGCTTGAATTCCGAGATATTCAAAGAAAAAACTGTAGTTTCGGAAAAAAATGACGGAAAACCTCATTATTTAGAAAATTTGAATCCTTAAAAAAAAAAGTCTCTTCATAAATTCTCGTCTAGTATTGTAAACTCTCGATCCAATGATTTTCGAGATAAGTGTAAAACATTGTAAAAATGGAATAATCCTCAAAAACTTTTCCACTTTCGTTTTTTTTTTTTCAAATACTTCACGAATTGATTTATTACATTAATAAATTTTGTTGAATTACCTCATAAAAATGTAAATGATTAGTTTCTATTATTTTCAAGAAAATAGTTTCTACGAAAATACGTTGAGAAAATTTTCTCAATATCCCATTTCTGGAAAATCTCATTTCATTTCAAATTTCTCTATCGACAAAATAGTTGGAAACCATGGAGACTAACTCGCTCAGTTTAAAGTGCCAAGTGTCTAACATTTCGTGTTACGTAGGCCAATTTTAATATTCCATAGGGATAAAAGGATAATGTCCCTTGAGGATAGAGAAGACTGCGATCAATGGCAGCCAACAATTTCTGAAATTGCAGGTAATTCATCTACCTTATGAATATTCTCCAGAATAATTTTAATAATTAAATTGACGTTAAATCATTTGTCATTCAAACTGTTTCTACACTGTTAGAAAAAAAATGGAAATTTCATAGACAATTTGATGGCAATTCTCATGAATGTGATATTGAATTTTTTTTAATGGGAAGATGATTATGAAATCTGTGAGTTTCAGAGGAAAATCAAAGGAATCTATGAGTCTCAAGTAAAATTAAGACAGAAATTCTACAATTTACGTGAATTCTCAACTAAACATGAATATTCAGAATCGAAATCACTCGAATTTTAATTTTTTTTTCGAATTTTTCCTATTTTTACTAAATTTTCAAGAAACAATTAAACTGAAATTTACAAATTTCATTGATATCCAGGCATGAAATTATTTGAAAATCGATGATGTGTTCATTTTTCAATGACGTAATTATCTGAAATTTCAGTAGAAATGTGACTCGTTTGAAATTTCCGGGATTTTACACGGACAATTTAGACGGTAATTTTTAACAGTGATATTTAAGATTTGTTGCAACAGTTGAGACTATCGCCTCCGCATTCTGAAGATGATATTGTTTCGTTGAATGACAATGCCTCACTGGGTTCAAGAAATAATCAGAGTGAATCTGATGAATCAAGCCGAAATTCTACGATTCTTGGAGATATTGATAGAGAAGAAATTTTAGAAAAATTGGAGATAATTCGAGGAGACAAGATTATTAATAAAATTAAGAATAATTGGTTCCATGAGTATCTAGTGGAACATTTTACGAGAAAACAAGTAATTATTGATAATTTAAAATTGTATTAATGGAGGGGGAGGTGAAAAGGGGATATTTTAGTATTAATGTTTTTTATTGTGAAAATCACTGAAATCAATGGGAATATTGGAGATAAATTTTTTCTGATGATTTCATTGGAAATCTGAGGGAATTTGCAATGGAAATCCTGTGCCAGAATTGATTTTTTGGAATTTTTTCAAAATTCCATTTTTTGGTCGCGATTTGAAGGTGAAATCCTTTTCGTTCAAAAACTGATTTCCCGAAAATGGGATCTGAATAATTGAAAAATCCATGAAAAAAATTTAGAACTTCATAAATCAATGGGAAATGAGCTCACCTTTCATTCAAAATGAACCCTAGATCGCTACGACTGATAGAACTCGAGATATCTTCGAAAAAGTGAATTTTTTCGATTTTCCAAATCTTGGCCAAAAAATTCGAATTTTTAAAAAATGAAAAAAATAAAAATTTTGACACACGTTTTCCACCTGAAATTTTCTCAGCATTTCAATGGAATCATTAGAAAATCTCTATCTCGAACGGTTTAATTGCAGAGTCTCTTTTACCCCACTCTCCCTTATGATATTTGGCAATTTTTCTTTCTATTATTATTTTAGTTTATAAAAATTGAGAAAAAAAATACGAATTTTTCAAAAGTTCCATTCAGGAAATTTCAGAAAAATTCTGCAAATTTTTAGAGAATTCGAAAATTGGAAAACAAAACACAGATTAAAATTTATTAATTGTCCACTTTATTTTTATTTTTCAATTAACATTATTATTAACGTTTTCTTCTCTCTCATTTCATTATTTTGATAGATGATACACGTGTGCTCCGATAAATCCGAGGACGAGGCACTGCTCCAAGAATATTTGAAAAAATTACGAAAATTATATAGACATAATGAGAAGACTCATTCGAATGAGGACATGTGGAATGAGGAATTATCAATTATGCGAATGGAAGTTGCTGAGAAAAATAAGAGCGCTGAAGAAATTATTAAATCAATGATATTAGTAGAGCAGGGAATTAAAATCAGTGGAGTACATCACAAAAGGCTGGCATCCACCCGAAAAATTGAAGCTCTCATATCAAAACAAATTGAGCGAATTAATAAAGTCTCTCATTTTCGTCTTTCTTACGTAATTAATATGAATTAATTCTTAATTTTCTCATTCATTTAATTTCAATTAATGAAAATTGATTGTTTTTTTTTCAGCTAAAAATAAGAAATAAATTCATTCTGATTGATAATAATTTGCAATCATTAACTTCATCTGGACCAAATTTGAGCAAAGATGATTATGAAAAATTAGAAGCTGAACATTATTATTATCAGCAACAATTGAATTTAAAAAATGCTCATTGCATAAATTTACTCAACAAAAAAGATTGCTTGATTAACAAATTAAAATCATTGAATTTGAAGATATTACAGATTAATAAAAATATAGGAATTGAAAAAAAAATTATTCTCGATTTACGTATTATAATAAAAAAGTATTTAAATAAAAATAGAACATTAATGAATAAAATAAATTACAACAATAAAATAATAAGTGATTACACTGAAACAGTATTGAGATTACGAACGAAACAATTTAATTTAAATATTGAAAAAAATAATAAAAATTATGAAGATTGGATGAAAAAAATATCAAAGACACTGAAGCAAATGAAACGTTTGGGACAATCACTGTCTGCATTGCGTGCAAATTTAATTTTACATGGTAAAAAAATTGAATTGTCGAATAACGATGACGTTGAAATTTTTGAAAAAATCGTTGACAAATCATTGGATAGAAAAAATCCTTATTAATTATGTAAAATTGAGTGAAACTTGTGGAATAATTTGTTTAGTACATTTATTTTATTTTCATTTGAGTCACGATTATTGTCCGGATTGAAAAGAAAAAAAAAAGGAATTCAATCAACAAATTCATTATTAGGCAGTGTATAGAATGATTTAAAAAATTAATTTTGATTATTTTCCAATGATTTCAGGTAAAAATTTGTCACAATAAATTAATTTTTTTTCAATTAAATTATTTCAGGAATTCATTATCCTAACTATTTACAAGTGTGCTATATAAGACGCATACAAATTGGCCCAGGTGTTTTTTTTCACGCTACGCTATGTGTTACATTTTTTTTCGTTGCTACTACAGATATTTTTTTTTTTTAGTGAATGTATAACAGATACATTAAGATAATTAATTAAATTGAACTTAAAATTATATTAAGAGTAGTAATTGAACTGTGTTAGTTTGTACGTCACGATATTAATTTTGTTTTACACAAAAAAAAAAAATATGACAATATCGATAATTATTTTTAATATTTTTCCTCAATCCTTCTTTTTTTCAATGAGATATGATGTTTTTTTCTAGAATTCGTGGGGTTTTACTCAGGCAGTGTTCTCTTTTTTCCATGAATTTTCATCAGTAAATTAGGCAGGTATTCCCCAAATTGTTTTAGGCCCTTACAATTTTTCTCATTCATAAATATACAATATAAAAATATTTTTTAATTCCAAGAATCTCAAAGACTACTAGATAAAAAAAAACAATCATTTGTATTATCAATGATTATCTCATGAAAAAATTTTATCAAAAAATTTTGATTGATTTTAATCTGTCTTTGTCTATCAGAAAAGTATAAAATTTTAATAAAATCAAAATATAATTTTTTTTGTGCGTTAATATTTTTTTTTTCAAAAAACAAAATTATCGCCTTTTTCAAAAAAGTAATTGGCACAATTTTTTCTTCATTATTTTTTCTATAAAAAAAAACAATGAACACCAGATTATTCTGGAATTTAATTATTTCCTGAATTGTTTTTTTTCAACCAAATTATTATAACATACAACATTTCTTCTTGTTCTTCTTGTAATTTGGCTTTAATGGAGGTCTCTCTGACAATTGAAATTTACGAACAATTCTAACGAGCTCGTGAAATGCCTGATCAACATTCATACGTAATTTCGCACTGCACTCAATGTATGGAATTTTTAAAATTCTCGCTAAATTTTGGGCCTCATCAATTTGTACCTGAAATTATTCATTACTCTCGATTATTTCTGATTAAAAATACGGGATAGGATATTGGGATCAGTAGTGTTTGTGACCACTGTACCTTTTTTGGCTACTTTAATATCCAAATGCAAATGTGAATCATTTTATAAGTACAATAACATTATAAATTAGTTAATTATCGGATTCATTTCCATTGAGTTTAAATTAATACTCTAGTTGTTCATAGCAATATTGGAAGATCATTTTGAAAAAATCAATTATTATTAAATCGCAATGTTTCGCTAAACAATGCCAGCTTCTTCATATTATAATTCAATTTAATTGTTTTTTATACATATCGTCACCTTAGAGTCAAAAGGGTGTAAGTCCTGTGTATAAGCATAGCACTTACGCCCCTTTGTTTCTAAGGCGACGATATATTTTTTTATTTTCATAAAAGGGAAAAAAATGAAGAGTTTTCGATGTGACGATTTGAAAATAATTGAGATTGTTAATGATTTTCCGAAATCCCTATGAACAACTAGAGTATTAATTATAGATTAGATTCGCATAATTATGGAGATTTCCAAATTCTATAGAAATATTATTATTATTTTTTTTAATTAACTTCCAAGCCCTGCAGTGGGCTTATTTATTATACAAATACATACGAAACCTTTAAAAGTTCATACATAAAATATTATTCTGATTGAAGAATTTTTTTCCAATTAACTTGAATTTGAAGTAGCCAAAAAGTGTGCAAAAATGATCAAAACTGGTACTTCTTCCCTAGTCAAGTGCAATTATTTACTCACCGATCTCTGATGATCAAGATCAGCCTTGTTTCCAACCATAAGCATTGGAAATTCATCGCGATCCTTGACCCTTAGAATTTGTTTATGAAATTTCATTATCTCATCGAACGACGAGTGATCTGTGACTGAAAAAACGAGTAAAAAACCCTCGCCACTTCTCATGTACTGTTCACGCATTGCACTAAATTCCTCCTGACCCGCAGTATCCAAAACTGTAAATAATAATTTAATTATTAAATTATATTGTGATAATAGGAAAGTGACAAAAAAAATCGACTTATCTCGTTTTGCCTTTTGACTACTGATTTTTTTTGTGATTCAATAATTGAGAATATGAATTTTTCAGATGAATTAGTTTTATTCCATCAGTTTTTTTTAATTCCTCGGAAATTAAACGAGATAGCGCGAATTTAATCCAAATCCTTTTTTGAAGCTTTTGAAATTCACTACAAAAAAAATACGGCCAAATCGCTCTATCTTGCTTAGATTTCAAGATATTTAAAGGGAAATTGGTGACAAAATTGAGTCAATTTATCAGAAAACTTAATTCTGTCATCAATTTTTTTTTAATATCTCGGAAACTAAGAGAGATACGGCGATTATGCCGTACTCCTTTTTTTACAGATAATTTCGAAAGCTACAAAAAAGTATTAAGACAAAATCACGCAATCTCACATAGTTTTCGTGATATTCTAAATACCATATTTATAATATTCATGTAATTAACGGTATAAAATTAATTTCCCTGAAAATTTCATAATTGTAAAGAATTAACGGATATTTAACTTACTGTCGAGTTTTGCTGGCACATCGTCAATGACACACTGCTTCGTGTACGAGTCTTCGATCGTTGGATCATAATCCGTGACAAAGTAGCTCTGAAATAATAATTGATTTAATTAATAAACATAAAGTCATAGAAAATTTGAGAAAACAAGTGGATAATAGTATTGTTTTCCAACTGATATAGCTTTTTCTGCTAACACTTTAGCAATATGCTTCCGAATGGAAGTGATACAGCTTTTATAAAACCATCATCGAAATATCAAATTTTGAGAAATTCATTAGAACGCCAATAATTCGACGACTAATCATGCAAATAAGCTCAAAATTCACAGGCATCTAACTGATACAACTCTCGAGATAATATATGAGTATAAATAACATCAGTTGAATAGTTTCCAGAAATTCCATTAAAAACTGATTTTCGAAAAATGGACATATCTCAAAAAGTACCGATCGAATTTTCTTCAAATGAAGCTTAGAAAATAGAGTTCGTTGAGAGGAAGTTTTCCACAAAATATGAAAATTTTCTATAAAACCGTTTTGCTGTAATTGAGACTTTTAGGCACACACACATACACACACACACAGACATGCGCTAAAAATATCATTTTCTCTCTATTTATATCATTTTAAGTATCCTCTATCAAAAAAATTACAATCGAAAATTCTGATGATTACATAGCTTTCATTCGGAAGCAAAAGGACTTTCTGCATTTGAATATACAAGTTAATATTTAATTAAAAAGAAATGCTCTTCAACAAACGTTTAACAAAAAAAAAAACTCCTTTCAAAACTCTATAAGAAGGGAAACGTGAGGTTTGAATGACTAATACTTCTTAACCACCGGTAGAACTTTTATAATCGTCACGAGCAGTGAAGAAAAAAAGTGATGAATAGCTCGAACGCCCTGTGAATAATATTTGAACAAGGAAAAATCTACATTCTCGTGGTGATCCTCCTATTCTTCTCCGTTAAAAAAATGCAGAACAAATCCCCAAGAACCGCATAAATAAAACATTTTTATAAAAGTCTGTAAAAAAATGATATCATCGGATAGAAACAGCGATTCTAGTTATAAACTGGTTCGAATAAATCCGCGATATTCGGAGCAGAGAGGGTCTGGCTCGTTAAATAAGAGAATGGAGAATAAAAATGATGAAAAATAAGGAAAGTGTTCAAAAAAAAAAGAAAAAAAAAGTCCATTGTTTTTTTTTCTCTATTGCAGTGTTTTGATGAGCGTTATCAAATTGAAACGCTCCAGGGGGTATTGGGAATGAGTCAAACGTTCATGGAGAAGAGGAAAAAAATGAGAAGAAAAAAATTCTTGCACCAAAAAAGGAGTCGAAGGAAGTACGTAACGAGTGGATTTTTTTTTTGTGGAGACATGTATAGATTGAGCAAGTTTTTAACACGGGGGTATGGAAATAATCGTGGGTGGAGATCATCGACCAGTTTGCAATATTAACGTAGGCACACGCCCCCCTTTATGCATATTATTATGAAATAAATTCAATTTCTCATTAACATGAATTTGCTAATTGATTAAATTCAATTTTTAAAATTGATGCAAGAGGCATCTACACGTGAAATTGAAGCTGTCGTGTCAAAACAAATTGAGAGAATTAATAAAGTCTCGTATTTTCGTCTTTCTTACGTAATTAAGATGAATTAATCTTTTATTTTCTCATTCAGTTAATTTCGAATTAATAAAGATCAGTTGTTTTCTTTTTTTTCAGATGAAAATAAGAAACAAATTCATCTTGATTGATAATAATTTGGAATTATTAACTTCATTGGGAAGAAATTTGTAAAAAGATTGTTGTGAGAAATTAGAAGCTGAACAGGATTATTATCAGCGAAAATTGAATTTTGAAAAAGTACTCATCTAATGAATTTACTTAACAAATAGGATTATTTGATCGAGTAATTGAAATAATTGAATTCAAAAATATTACTAGTGATGGGCGATTTTCAATCGATCTCGTGAGATCGATTCTTTATTTTCTTTTTAATTGGTTTTTCGGGACGATTTCCAGAAACTCGATTGATCGATTTTCTGATTATTTTCTGGAAAAATTGTATCGTTTTTATTTGCGAAAGAAAATAATGGAAAATAGAATTTATAGCATTTTAACTATTCAAACGAATTAAACTAAATAAACTAAAAATGGTGAAACGAAACTATCGAATGATATGCGATATCTTGAATTCAATGCGAGATATCGTATCGATTGATCGATTTTTAAAAAATGATCAATCGAAAGCTGCTTTTTTTGAAACAAATATTGATAAAGCTTTTCATTGGTAGTTCCCCATATACTAAAACTGGTGTTACAGAAATTATCAAATGCCATGCGATATATCGAATTTGAATGCGAGATATGGCATCGATTAATCGATATTGAGAATAATAGATCGGGTACGCTGAGGTACTACGGGAGTGAATGTGAGACTGTTCTTCCTTTTTTATCTAATAACATTTAAAACAATCAACGAATCGATTTTTAAGTTTTGTTTTTTTTTTGGCGGGAAAATTGATGCTCAAAAAATGGTATTTTTTAAAGATCGATTCTTCAAGAGTCGATTTTTTTCTCAGAGATCACCCATCACTAAATATTAGAGATTAATAAAAATATCATCGCCTTAGAAACAAAGTGGCGTAAACGCTATGCTTATACATATCACTTACACCACTTTGTTTCTAAATTGGCGATATAAAGATTGAAAGAAAAATGATCTTTAATCTACGTATCATAATCAAAAAGTATTGAAATAAAAATAGATCGTATGTTGATAAGTCAAAGTTTTTCTCATTCCGCTTTCATATCTCGAAAACGAGAAAGTTTACAAAGATTTTTCAAAAGAGCTTTTTCTTAGGAAATTAAATTTCCTACAAAAAAGGTCTTCTAATAATTTCTCCTAAACCCATTAGTTCCAGAGAAAACAACCGATGAATGTAAAGCAAAAAAAAGATTTTTTTTTTTCAATTTCACGAAATCTATTAGAGATAGCGATATTTGCGTTATCACCACTTCTCGGGAAAATTCTCGCTGACAAAAAAGGTTTTCCCGAAAATTCTCCAATCGCAACTAGTTTATTTGATTAAAAAAAATGATATTGAGATTGAATTATCAGAATTTTCAACAATTATCATAAAATCATAGATAAATTTTATGAGTTATGACGACACGAATTCAACAGTGATACATAGGCCAATCCTCGAGCTGACGAGAATAGAAAAGCCGCAGAAGATTGTACAAACAAATGCCACTAACTCACACTGAATAACATTTGACGTTAGTGAATTGATAAAATTCTTTTTCTAAATTTTCTTTTCCTCATGAGAGAAAAAAAAAAGAAACTTGAAATTTCAAACAAAATAAAATAATTATCCCTGAAAATTCAAATTCCAGTGGAATTTTGCCAAGAATTACGTTTTCAAGTGTCCGTGAAAATTTCGTAATTTTACACTTTATTTTTAGAAAGATTTTCCACTTTTTTTTTTTTTTTCTTTTTTTGGCTTCCCCTTCTACTCGACTGTCTTTCTCCCATCTGCTCCAAGGCCTGGCACACACAGAACCTACGCAAATCTTGTCATAAATTACACCATGGTGTCTGTACCCACCCACACGACTATTGAAAACTTTGTTTCTCCATAATTACACGATTATCAAATTAATTTTTTCAAATTATGAAATCTCCACAATAAAATGATAGTTTCTTCTTTCGCCTGTTTTTTTTTCAAGAATATCTCGAAAATTAATGGAGATACGCCCTTTTTTTGCTCTAAGATGCATTTTTTTACAGAAATTTCAGGAGCTAGAAAACCATCTTAGGGTGAAAAGGGCGTATCTCCACCAGTTTTCGAGATATTGTCAAAAAAGAAGCAAAAAAGAAGATTATACTCATTTTACCTTTTAATTCGTAAAAAAAAGTTAAATCGAAAATTATGCCGAAATCGCTAAGAAACTGAAGAAAAAATCTTCAAAAATCTAATTAATTAAATGAAAAATAACATTTGGACTTGTTGCTCCTTGACGTAATCAAATGCGCTAATAATGATCTGCTGACGTCACAGCTCCAGATTACGAAATTTTCAACTCCAATAACTGGTTTCCTTTAATTTCAAATTATTTCTTATTAAATGCCTGTTAAAAGGGGAAAATGAAGAGATTAAGAGGAAAAAAAAAATAGTGAAATAATAATTACCTGAATAAACTGTATGGTGATGGCAGATTTTCCAACGCCCCCACCTCCAACAACAACTAATTTGTATGTCTGCGCATAACTCTGTCTGTCGCCGGGTCGAGACATTTTCTTAAAAAATTAATTTCTAAGAATAAAAAAAAAAGATAATTTTTAATATCACTTGACGTTTTCTGACAGAACACTTTTATTTATCTAATAAACAATTTTACTTATTTTTTTTTTTTTAATCTCAACAAGTTATTCAAGCTTATCTGTGTCAATTTTTGTTTCGAATTGTTTATAGACCTTGACTTTAAAATACACTCACGATAAACGTCACTTTAATCCACAGTTTGCTGGGTTTCTCAAGTTTTGTTAATTTTTTTTCTCTTTCTCTTCAATATTTTTTTTTTTATTTCTATTTTTCCTATCCACTTCTGAACTCCCGTGACGGGGGGGAGCAATAACAGACGGGCAAAACTTTGTTAACACGAGAAACACAGCACTAAACACGCCAACGGCAAAGCCGAACTCTCAAACGCGAGAACACACTCACTCTTGAGACAGAAGTCGATGAATTTTCTCCTCTTGGAATTAAGGGAATAGTGCTGCCATCTATAAGGCGCGGTGATAATGATTAGAAAAGTGGCGGGAATTTGAATATTTTGAAATTAAAAATTGGTACTTGCACACTTTTTAGGGGCAATGAAAGATCGGAAATGTATTGAATTTGCGAGCGCCAATTGATGGGATTTTTTAATATCCGTTACCTTAGAAGCAAAGTGGCGTAAGTGCTATGCTTATATATAGTACTTACGCCACTTTGTTTCTAAGGACACAATATGTTCATAAATGATAGAAATGATAAATGAAGAGGTTCAATAACTGGGGAAGGAAATAAGAGAGTCGATGCGTCTATTATTTTATTAGAAAAATCGCAATTACTGTATTAACCCCAGTTTCTGACAGTACCCCAGTAACTGACGATTTTTAGAAATTTCTCAGTTATTTTCAACTGTACAAAATATGCATTGATATGATTGAATAAAATTCAATAAGCAAATCGTTGTTGCCTTCAATTTATGCTGTCAGAAATTAGCTCTGAAGTGGCAGAAACTGGGGTCGTCACGGTATTGCTAAACAATAGATTTGAAAATTTGAAATTTACTGGATCTTCCGTAACCCTTTAAAAAGGAGAAAAATGAGGTATTATCGGAGAAAACTAGTGAAACATATAAAATTTAATTTCAAAAATATTTATTATCATGATCCAGTTTTGATTTTTCATTAAAAAATATACATATATATTTTCAAACAATCATCATAAAAATTTGAAACAAAAATATCTAGCAGTAAGTAATAAACAATTCTTTGGGATCCTAAAAACCATGAAAACATCCCTGAGAAACAATAAAATTAAAATTACATGAATATTCCAAACTCGAATAATTCGTAATGAATTGAATACGAATAGTTCACTTAATTCGAATTCTCTTTCCCTAACTTCGAAAAATGAATATATATACAGTTCTATGGATGTTCCATTAAAATCGATTGGAACAATTCAATAGCGAAGTTTTTATAGACCTCTACCTCTTCACTGTATCCACCTAATTTTTCCTAATTCTCTTACGTCTATCCAAAGACTCTCCGATAATTCTGCAAACAGGATCACAGGACTTCTGCAGGTTCTCTAGCTCCTCGTCATAAACTTCTGAGTCCTTGCAATGATCCTCAATAATCCACGTGCCCATTGTCTGGCAAATTTTATTGATACACTCATACCCCCCCTCGCTATCCTGCTCCCTCTTCTCCAGGTTCTTCCTGACATAATCAACGCAATTCTCCAAATGTCTTCGTGCCTCTCTCTTCCTCACTCCGGAAATGTCCTCCATGAATCTCCTCGAATCCTGTATATTCTGATTGACCTCCAGTAATTGACCTTCAGAACGACTCGTAATCTCCCGTCTAATCGTCAACACACGGCTAGATCCATTCTGGATGACCCCCGTGACGCTGAGTATTCCATTGACATCTATATCAAAAGCGACCATAATCCTCGGTACTCCACTGCAAGCCGCAGGTATCCCAGACAGCTCAAATTTTCCCAAAAAATGATTGTCCTGCGTAAGTGAACGTTCGCCCTCAAACACCTTGATTGAAACCCCAGGTTGATTGTCATAAGACGTAGTAAATGTCTTCAATTTCGTACAGGGAATCCCCGTATTCCGATTCACCAAGATCGTCATCAGTCCTCCGCTAGTCTCGATCCCAAGGGACAATGGAGTAACATCAATGATCATCATCCCCTCACTTCCAATCCTATGACAATGAGAACCCATCAGCAAAGCCGCCTGAATAGCCGCCCCTTGAACCACAACCTCCTCCGGATTCGTGAAAGTATTGAAATGTACATGCGGAAAATACTCCTGCAGCAACGATCGAATCTTCGGTATTCTCGTAGATCCACCAACAAGAACCACCTCATCAATCGCACTTCTCTCCATCCGCGCGTTAATCAGCACATCATCAACCAGCCTGACACTCGACCTAAATAGATCGATGCAGAGATCGTCGAAGCGAGCCCGTGAGATCCGTGCATGAAAGTCCAGATGATCTATCAAAGAATCGACGGAAATGATGGCTTCAGTGGTTGATGACAGTGTGTGTTTAGCCTCTTCAACTGCTCTCTTCAGGTCCATGAAGCCCTTGGAGCTCTTTTGAAGCGTCAGCCTGTGCTTCCTCTGAAAGTTCCCGACAAGATGATCAAAGAGTCTCAAGTCAAAGTCTCGTCCGCCCAAGTGCGTATTTCCGGCAATGGCCTCCACCTTGAACAGCGAGTCTTCATTAACCGAAACTATGGCTACATCACAGGTACCACTGCCAAGATCGAATATGAGAATGTTGTCATGGATCTTGACTTTGTGCATCAAGCCGCAAGCAATTGCCGATGCTGTCGGATCGCTTATGATCCTTAGGACATTGAGTCCAGCAAGAGCACCAGCTTCCTTCATTGCCTGTCTCTGAGAGTGGCTGAAGTAACTAGGTACTGTTATTACAGCAGCTTTAACCTCAGTCCGGAGGTGATTTTCAGCTATGTGCTTCAATTTCCGAAGTATCAGTGCCTGAATCTCCTCAGGACTGAACCGGTTATGATCACCAGCACATTCTACTTCGATCTCTAGACGGTTATCATTGTTGACTACGTGAAATTCCCAATCTTCAAGGTCCACCTGAAGCTGCGAGTCGTCCCAACACCTACCGATCAAACGCTTGATGTCGTGAACTGTACTCCGAGGGTTCATCAACATTTGATCGTAAGCCAGAGCACCTACCAAAGCAGTTTCATTTGTAAAAACGACGTAATTTGGTGTTACTGTCTTACCCTGATCATCGGAAATTATCTCAACTCTGCCATTTTGACAAACAGCAATACGCGAATGAGTACTGCCCAAATCTATACCGATCGCTGCCACTGCGTCATCTTTTGGATCCTGTTCATGGCGTATATCGTTGCTTCTGGTTTCAGGCATATGTTCCCACTATTTTTCGGCTTTTCTGGAGAAAAAACAATTAAATTAATCACGAATAACGAGTGGAATTGCGGATAAACTCGAGCATATCAGAAACGATCTTACAACGTAGGAGGTTCACAATCAACTGAGGCTATTGACCGGTCTTCTCGTATTTATAACGTACGCTTTGAATTTTCGAGAAAGTGCGCGAAAGGTGGAGTCAAGCGCCCTCTTCGTGCCTTAAAATAAACTACGAAATGACCAGAAATAACCGGAAAATTCATTGTATTTATCAATTTTGATTTTTGAACTATTTTTTTCTTTGTTTATTAGTGAAAATATCAGAGGAAGAAATCATAATTGACTCTTCAAATTCATCATTAGGCAATAATACATTTTTTTTGGTTGAAAATCATGACTTCTTTTATCACACCTGTTGCAAAGCCGTTTTTAGCTCCACTTCTCCTTCGTATCAAATACAAATAAACACAAATATATAACCTGAATGATTTCATTTTCCTTTGAAATTTTTCAGACTCTCAAGGAATTATTGAGCTACTTCTCCGTAGGATCAGTGCTAATTCAACATTCATAAGTGTTTCCTTTACGTGGATGGAATTCTACGATTGATTTTTAAATATTTGCAAATTCCGTAAGTATTTTTCAAATTGGCAAGAATTACCTCAGCTTTCCAAAAAAATTATTTTTCAAATTTTCTCTGAAATTATTATTTTTTTCATTTTTCTAGTCTCTGCAAAGTACCAGAAATTCATCTGATGTCTTATCGAAGTACTCGTGCTGTATGGTTTTGCTGCCGTAAATAAATTATTCAAATTACTTGAAATATTAGATTCGCAATATCATATCTAATAAACATCATCTAATTGATGAATTTTTCACAGATTTTTCGAGACGATGAACAGCAGGACTTGGTCGAGTCAAATGGAAGACGATCAATCGCTAATTTGTGGAACTCGATGATATAAAATACAATGAAGCTAGAGGTGCAGAAGTGCTTTTTGTCTGTCTTTGAATTGCCCTTTGAGTATATGTTGAATTACGCACACTTTAATTACACTTGAAGACACTAACATTACATACAGAATTCAATGCATTTATTAAAGGCACTTCTGTACTTCCAGCCGTAACGTATAAAATACAGTATTATTGAAACTAGCTCACATCTGGCAGTTCTTATAAGTTTTTTGAACAATGAAATTATTAAGGAAAGAATATTTAAAAAATTTGCACTTGTAGTTCTTCAAATTTTGTAAATTTACATATTTTTTAGTTTTTGTAAAAATAATTCAAAGATTTTCAGATGTCTACTACTTTCAGTACTGTAAAATACAGGAGATAAGTCTTTTTACTATGGACTCGTTGAAGTTTGTAAAATGAAAGTATGGAAATCGTCTCAGCATACTTTTGAAGTTTTGCTTACTTTGTTGAAAATCATCATGTGACTACTTGGGACTCTCAAGGTGGTGCGACAGTCCTAAGTATGAATGAATTCTACAGTATTTTTTTAAATACCTGCAAAAAAATTATGTAAATTGAATTGATTTTTTTCACAGTGCGAGTTTTGCTTCATACCATTTGTACGGAGCTTGTATATCAAAAAGTTCTCATCCGAATCAATATTTGGATCACTTTTTTTTGTAAAATATCTCATGGGAATGTGTCAGTACTTGTATGAAAGTCGGTAAGTAAAAGAAGATCTTCAAATTTTGCAACAAATAGTTTGAGTGATGAAGCGAAAGAGATGAGTAAAAAAAAATCTGGTGAAATCTTTGAAAAAAATATATTTTTTGTAAAATTTCGTCCAAATCCACTGCACTCGGGAAAATAATTTATTAAATAAACATTTTCTGAAACTCATGGATTGAATGATTATTTGAATTCAAATATGAGTTTATTAGTTTTAAATGAATTTCATACGAAATTTACTTATTTATGGCTTCATTTTGTTATGTGTTCTCAGTTATAATGCAGATATTTTGGAGCAGGGTACGAAATGGATGAATTTTCAATTTGAAAATATTGGAAAGTGCCTAGTCTAAAATGATTCATTGCATCTACTTTCTGATCTCAATGTTGATCCACCATCAATCCTCATCGAAGGTTAGTTAATCTAAATATTCATGAAATGGAGAGAATTATCAATTTGTTACTTATACGAACGTTTTCTCTGTACAGAAACATCACACCGGAAACTTCTGGATTCAGAAAAATCAATGGATTTTAATAGTCTGAAGAATGCAAGACGTAGGATATCATCAATAACATCCAGATGGCTTGATTCACCTGAAGCAACTGATGATAAAATTTTTCTACATCTCAACTAATATCTTTCTTCAAAAAAATTCAACTGTAGTCAACACTATGAGTGATATTTAATATTCTAAAAAAAATAATGTGCATTTGTTATAATAAATTATTCAGTTTTTTCTTGACTCTAATCAAAGTTTCTCATTAAAGAACTCTTTTATTTGCTTCGGTAGATAATAGTTTTATCAGCAACATAATGACATATTTTCACGAATGAGATAGGAACCTCCGGAAAATCACGAAAATTAACGAAATCGCATGGATGATAATACTCTTTATGATCTGACATAGCTTTTTGCGCTGACGTGTAAGCAATGTGCTTCTGAACAGAAAGATACAAATGTCATATTCTTCTTTTAAATTCCGCAGATAATTAATCAATATTTCTATATTTTGAAATGTTCGAAAGGAGTTCTCTCTTCTGGCTTCTCTCTATCCTAATTGTAACTCAAAATTTCGGTTTGTCTAGAGGAATATTCGTGGAAAAATGGATTAAACAATATCAAGATCATTTTGATTACTTTAATGATAAAACTTGGTCCATGAGATACTATGAAAATGATGAATTTTACCATCAATCTGGACCGATCTTCATAAGGATTGGGGGAGAATATGCAATTACGCCTGTTTATGGTGAACATACTTCCATTATGTACGAAATGGCTGAAGCTCATGGAGCCACGATGTATATTATTGAGCATCGGTATTATGGAAACAGTCATCCAGTTCCGTGAGTTCATTTATTTATTTATCAATTGATGAACAATAAGTTTGATATTGAAGTGAAAAAACGAAAGAAATTAATTCTACTCTTGACCAGTGATACTGAACTACCTAAACAAAAAAGACTAACATGAACCGAAAATCTTATCAGTTACTGGAAATTGCTCGGCTCCTTCTTATATTTTAAGACTGGACTTATTTAATTGAGAGGATCAAATTGATTAGTTCAGTAGTGAACAGGCAAAACGCGACGAATCGAATCATCTTGGCGATTATTCTCAATAAAATATCTCGAAAACTAATGGAAATATCCTATTTCAATCCAAATCCTGCTTTGTGGGAAATTTTAAATACTTCGAAGAGCAAAATGGCTCTATCTCGCTGGGTTTTTGATGCATCTTCTAAAAATGGATTGTAAGAAGACAATTATACAATCATTCCTTTCTACCTCTTCACTACTGAATTCGCATACAATGAACAACATGCTTGAGTAAATTATTATTATTTTTTGTAGAGATACCAGTACCAAGAACCTCAGATACTTGAGGGTTTCACAGGCACTTGCAGACATAGCGTTATTCATTGACGAAAAAAAACAAGAACTACATAGTTCTAATGCTTTCGTTATGGTCTTTGGAGGTTCTTATGCTGGTAATCTGGCAGCATGGATGAGAGTCGAGTTTCCGAACTTGGTCCAGGCTGCATTGGCAGATAGTGCACCTATTTACATTAAAGCTGATTTTTCTGGTAATTATTATTATTTTATTAGAGAACTAATCAGAATCTAGTTTAATTGTAATTTCATAAAATCTTGGTTTTCTTTCTTCTTCAAGAATACTATCAAGTTGTTGGAAACTCCATTCGTAAGTATGATGAGAACTGTGCGATAAATATTAAAGAAGCATTTTTAGATCTTGAAGAACTTCTCAAAAGTCCAGCGATTAACTCAATCACACTGGGAAATGATTTCAAGTATTATTAAAATAACTTTTAAAAATATTATGATTAATGAATAAATGTAATGAAAATGAAAATTTCATGACATTTATCATCAATTTTTAATTTTTTTTTTTCATTTGTAAAGATTGTGCAATTCAGATTTCTCTCATCCTTCTGAAATTCCACACATGATGAGGACTTTGGCTCAGGTAATGAATTTCTTCTACGAATTTTAATTCTCAATATTCAACAAGAATTTAAACAATCAATGTCCTTTTTCCAGATTTTTTCTCATGCTGTAAGTTATAATACAATTGAGATAAATGGAAAAACACTAATTGAAAATCTTTGCACTTCTATGACAAAAAATGAAAGCATATCCCCATACTATAGACTTGCTGAAGTTTTTAAAAGAAAATATTTAAATAATGTTTCTTGTATAGATTTGAAGTATCGTTATTTGGTAGGAACTTATCGACAGACATCATGGAAATCTGGAAGAGTAAGAGGTATTAAACTTTCGATATTTCTTCACATCATATTGAGGATATCCAGGTAGTTTCGATAGTTGATTTTTCCTTCTCAATGTTGGTCACTTTCGATAGAGTAATATGAGGCGATTGTTTTAAAATTAACTTTACACCATGTTACCAGACAAATTAAGCTGAAAATAATTTTTGAAAAAAATTATATCAACATTAGAACTCCATAAACGAAATTCAGTTTCAGTTTTTCTGCAATAATTCATAGTCACAGACCTATTTTTTCCTTAAATAACAGATGCTGGAACAGCATGAATCAAATTCTGAATAATATTGGATATTTATAATATTTAATAAAAATTTATTACCGTGTATATGGTTTTAATATCGATAAAATGTTACAAAATCAGAATAATTTACATATTTATGATAATATAGAACAAAAAGTAGATCATTTGAATCTGCTACTTGGATTTTCTCAACTCAACTCAACAGAGAAAAAGATTAAGAAAAAAAGAAGTCTACGTCGTTCGATTTCCGTTATGTTTCAAGATATTTCATGAAAATTTATCACACAATGAACCGCATTCGCGTTATTTCATCATTTCACTCAGAAGATTCATTTTTTGCACAGAAAGACTGTGGATTTATCAAACCTGTACAGAGTTTGGATACCATGTGACGTCCTCGTCATCTGAATCAATATTTGGATCACTAATTCCTCTAAAATATTTTGTAGATTTGTGTGAACAACTATTTGCAGAAGAGTGAGTACATTATATTTCATTTTACGCATAAAAAGCTATGGAAACTAAATTGATCATTCGTATTTTCCCTTCTTTCAGTTTTAGTCTAAATAATCAGAATACTAATATCAGAAGGATAAATTATTTTTATAATTCAGAATTATCCAATACTAAAAATATTATTTTCACGAATGGTAATCTTGATCCATGGCATTCGCTTTCAGTGCTCTCTGATCTCAACGTTGATTCACCAGCAATCCTCATGGAAGGTTCGTTGTTCAATTAAATTAAATCAATTTTTTGAAACAAATGAATATTTCGTAATCAAATACTTCGTAATTTCAAATAAAATTGGGTCAATCTATTAATTAACTCCAGTGCTAATTCGATCAATTATTAATGCTTTCTTTATTCTGGGCTTTACAGATGCATCTCATTGCGACTTTCTTAAACAAAATGAAGCAACAAAAACAGAAAACCTCATCGCTGCCAATTGCCAGGTTTCTTCTATGATCAACGAATGGATCTACGAGTATAAAAAGTTACATGAATAATTGATTATATGAATTCTTATACGAAAACTTATGAGTAGTTTCATGGATATTAATAAAAATTTAAAAAAACAGTTTCATGGATGAATCTATGACAATTGGCATTTTTTCGTTTACAAGGTTTTCATCGATGGATACATAAAAGTATCTCCAATAATCCTATGAACTTGACTCATAGAACATCAATTCCAAGACAATATTCCGTATCATCATCTCAGAAACAAAGAGTTTATATCGCTGCCTTAGAAACAAAGAGGCGAGAGTGCTATGATTATACATAACACTTCTGCCACTTTGTTTTTAACGCGACATTACATATTGATACTCGAGAGAAAATTATATCGTCGACCTAGAAACAGAAGGGCGTAAGCGCCAAAAAATCCACTTTTCAGAGGGAAAAAAGCGTATGTCCAAAATGCCTTTGAAAATGTGTTTTATGCTCTCCCGATGCAAAAAAAAACGAATTTGAAATTTGGGTAACAAAAGGGCGTATTTGCCAATCTTAGCGGGAATAGGGCGTAACTGCAACATATACGCCTTTTTGTTATTATGTTTTTTTTTTGCTTCATTTCCCTGATTTATTTAATACCAAAAGGGCATATGTTTGGAAGATACGCCCTTTTGTTATTAATTATGACATAAAATTTTTGGAAAGTTATGAAAATTCATAACAGTAAAAGGGCGTATCTTTCAAACATACGCTCTTTTGTTATTATAAATTATTAACGGGATCGCGCAATTGAGGATAAAATTAATAACAAAAGGGCGTATTTGAGGGAGATACGCCCGTTTCATATTAATGATTGGAGATATGCCCGTTTGTTATTTAAAAAAAAATGAAAAAAATGGTACTTACGCCCTTTTGTTTCTAGGTCGACGATATATAAAACATTTAAGACCCTTGAATGTACAGTTTTTTTTATTGAAATTTGTACGATTCTTTTTGTAAATGTGATAGAACCTGGGATTTCTCATAAGGCTAAATATTAAAATTGTGGAATTTCAAATGCCAATGGTTTTGAAATTTACCTATTCATATCTTTATTTTCTTATTTGTTCTCAATTATAATGCAACTGTCCTGGAGCAGGGTATCGAATGAATTGATTTTTGATAAGTCCCTTGTCTGAAAAATATGATTTCAATAAATTGTGATCTTGATCCATTGCATTTACTTTCTCATCTGAATGAAATATTTACCATCAATCTTCATTGAAGGTTACTTAATTTGAATATTTCTCAGAGAGAGGAAATTATTAATTTATTACTCAACCGAACGTTCTCTACGTTCTTTTTTTTACATCTCGACTGATACTCTTTTTCAGAAAAATTCAACTATAGTGAACACTATGAGTAATATTCAACTTAATGAGAAAAAAAAATTGCATTACATGTTATAACAAATAATTCTGTTTTTTCAAGACTCAAATCGAAATTTCTCTTCAAAAATTTTTTTTATTTGCTCCAAGAGATTATAGTTTTATGAGTAGCAGGATTATGAACTTACGAAAATAAGATAGGCGAATCTCGAGAATTCACGAAACCAAATGAATAATAATACTGCCTATAATTTGATATAGTTTTTTTTTTGCTGACGTGTAAGCAATGTGCTTTTAAACAGCAGGATACAAATGCCCGAATTCTTTTAAATTCCGCGAATAATTAATTAATATTTCTATATTTTGGAATGTTCGGAAGGAGTTCTCTCTTCTGGCTTCCTTCTATTCTAATTGTAACTCAGAATTTCGCTTTGTCGAAAGGAATATTCGTGGAAAAATGGATTGTACAATATCAAGATCATTTTGATGGCTATAATGATAAAACTTGGTCCATGAGATACTATGAAAATGATGAATTTTACCATCAATCTGGACCAATCTTCATAAAGATTGGGGGAGAATCTGCCATTACGCCTGTTTATGGTAAAAATACTTCTATTATGTACGAAATTGCCAAATTTTATGGAGCCATGATGTATAGTATCGAACATCGATATTATGGAAAAAGTCATCCAGTTCCGTGAGTGCATTTATTTATTCATTAATTAATAAACAAAGAGTCTGCTGGTGAACTGGAAAAATGCAAGAAATCAATTCCACTCTATAATAGATGATTCTGAAGTTTCTTGAGATATAAGTGAGATGGAGGATCCCTATAATTTGTTACGCAAATATAATTTTCCTTAATAAAACAGGCTAACATGATCAAAAAAACTTATCAGTGATTGGAAATAGCTTAGCTCCTTCTTATATTTCATTACTGGACTTATTTAATTAAGAAGAATCGAATTAGTTGATTCAGTCGTGATGAGACAAAAGACTACAAATCAACTTATTTTTGAGATTATTCTCTATATAATATCTTACAAACTAATGGAAATATGTCCTTTCAATCCAAATCCTTTTTTGTAGAAAATTTCGAATGCTTTAGAGAGCAGAATCGCTCTATCTCGCTTGGTTTTCGATGTATCTTCAAAAACTGAATTGTAAGAAGAAAACAATCATCCTTTTTTACCTCTTCACTTCTGAATTCGAATACAAGGAACAACGTGCTTGAGTAAATTATCATTATTTTCTGTAGAGATACCAGTACGAAAAATCTCAGATACTTGAGCGTTTCGCAGGCACTTGCAGATATAGCGTTGTTCATTGACGATAAAAAACAACAATTAAATAGTCCCAACGCTTTCATTATGGTCTTTGGAGGTTCTTATGCTGGTAATCTGGCAGCATGGATGAGAGCAGAGTATCCAAATTTGGTCCATGCTGCATTAGCAGATAGTGCACCCATTTACGTCAAAGCTAATTTCTTTGGTAAGGATTTCGCTATAAAAAAAAATCAAGTTCAATTTTAATTTCATGAAATATTGTTTTCGTTTTTTCTTCAAGAATACTATGAAGCTGTTGGAAATTCTTTTCGTAAGTACGATGAGAACTGCGCGATAACTATTAAGAGAGCATTTTCAGCTCTTGAAGAACTTTTCAAAAGTCCAGCGATTAACTCAATCACAGTGGAAAATGATTTCAAGTATTTTGATATAACTTTCAAAAATATGACGATTAATAAATAAATGTCATGAAAATGCATAATTCATTTTCATAAAATTTACCATCAATTTTATTTATTTTTTTATTCGTGAAGACTCTGCAATCCAGATTTTTCTCGACCTTCTGAAATCTCACACATGATGATGACTTTGGCTCAGGTAATGAACCTCTCTTCTACCAACTTGAATTCTCAATATTCATTGAAGATTAAACAATCAATGTTTGTGTTTTCAGATTTTTGCTCATGCTGTACGTTTCAACACAATTGCAATAAATGGAAAAACACTAATTGAAAATCTTTGCATTTCTATGACGAAAAATAAAAGCATATCCTCATACTATAGACTTGCTGAAGTTTTTAAAAATAAATATTTGAATAATTATTCTTGTATAGACTTGAAGTATCATCATTTGGTAGATGATTATATCCAGACGTCTTGGAAATCTGGAAAAGTCAAAGGTATTAAGTTTTCAATATTGTTTCATATCATATCAAATTAACTCAACAGAGAAAATGAGGAAAATCAAGGAAAAAGTCTGCGTAGATCGATTTTTGTTGAGCTTCAAGATATTTCATGAAAATTTATCACTTTTTATCAGACAATGAACCACATTCGTGTAATTACACTCTGAAGATTCATTTTTTCATAGAAAGACTTTGGACTTATCAAACCTGCACAGAGCTTGGATACCATCAGACGTCTTTTTCGCCTGGATCCATATTTGGATCACTCATTCCTCTAAAATACTTCGTAGATCAGTGTAAACATTTATTTCCAGAAATGTGAGTGCATTATTTGTTACAATTCACCTGTTAAAAGCAATTAAATCTAAATTGATCATTCGTATTTTCTCTTTTTTTCTAGTTTTAGTATGAATGATCAGAATGCTAATATCAGAAGAATAAATGAATTTTACAATTCAAAATTATCTAATACTAAGAATATCATTTTCACAAATGGTGATCTTGATCCATGGCATCCGCTCTCAGTACTCTCTGATCTCAACGCTGATTCACCTGCAATCTTCATGAATGGTGAGTTGTACCATTGAATACAATGAACTTATAGAAACAAAAAAGTATTTAATTGGGTTTTTCATTTTGATGTTTGTAAATTATTATGTAGTATGCGTTTTTTTCAAAAGTTTTTTTATTTTATTTATTAACAATTATTATATTATTCACATTATTTACAGGCTTGAAAATAAACTGACAAAAAAAATATAATAAAGGGTCGTTAATGCTTTTGTGATGCAGCACTATGTTGTACATAAACTCGTGCTTCTTCTGTATAGGGTATTCTATAAAAATGAAATTAGCACACATCTGACAATTTTTTTGAATTTTTTTTAAACAAATAAATTATTATAAAAAAAAATATTCCAAAAATTTGCACTCATAATTTTTTGCATTCTCTACTTGTGCATATTTTTTATTCTTAAAAAATAATTTATTTGTTGGGAAAAAAACACTCAAAATTGTCAGATATCTGCTATTTTCAGTATCATGGGATTTTTGATTTATTTACAGTAATCATGGGACGTTGGAAAAAATTGTTAAATCAATTTTTTCCAACGTCCCATGATTTCTAGATAAAAAATATTTTGCAATCAAAATAACTTTCACTGACTTTCTGTGATATTTAGAAAATGAACTAATTTCAAATAAAATTGGTCCAATCTATTAATTTATTCTAGTGCTGATTCGATCAATTATTAATTCTTTCTCTACTCTGGACATTACAGATGCATCACATTGTGATTTTCTCAATGGAAATAAAGGAATACAACCGAAGAGCCTCGTCGATGCTAGATGCCAAGTTTCTCTTCTAATCCACACATGGCTGCACATGCATCAAGAATTATAGGGATGGATTGCCTGCATAAATTCTTATACAAAAATTTATCAGTAGTTTTTTATTTGGATACATGTCATCTTTCCCTATCAATCATATGACTTCCCAGCATTACATATACTGCACTGTTAAAAATTTCCGTCTGAATTTTCCGTGCAAAATCTCAAAAATTTCTAACAAGTCACAGTTTTACTGAAATTTCAGATAATTACGTCATTGAAAAATGAACACATCATCGATTTTCAAATAATTTCACGCCTCGATATCAGTGAAATTTGTAATTTTCAGTTTAATTGTTTCTTGAAAATTCAGTAAAAATAGAAAAAATTTTTAAAAAATTGAAAATTCAAGTCATTTTGATTTTGAATATTCATGTTCAGTTGAAAATTTGAGTAAGTTGTAAAATTTATGTCTCAATTCTACTTAAGACTCATAGATTCCTTTGAATTTCCTCTGAAACTCACAGATTTCATAATCATCTTCTCATTGAAAAAAAATCAATACCACCTTTATGAAAATTCCCATCAAATCATCATTCCCATCATTCTAACAGTGCATAGTGGTCCCGGTTTCTGACAGTCTCCTAGGAACTGACAATTTTTGCAAATTCCTCACTTATATTTAAAAATGTACAATATATCGTTTAATACTCAGTTGCTGAGCTTTTTTAGCCCAACAATTATGTATTAATATAATTAAATTGCATTCAATAAGCAAATAGTTGTTGCTTTTTATTTATACTGTGAGAAACTTAGCTCTAAAGTGTGAGAAACCAAAGCCAGCATGGTTTGGATTTCCCCGCCAAAGTTTGAAAAAATTTAGCCACTAGACAGCATCACAGTCTAGATGCGCGCTCTTTATTTACACACACACATACACACAAACACAGACAATTTGCTATAGTTTGATTGTTGCAGCTGACAGTTTTAGTTGACAGTCCTGTATCTTCCACTTGTTCCTAGTTATCAAACAAAATGATTGAATAATTATGTACGTTATTGAATTCAAATATAATCAGAAAGTTTCTTAAATTTTTTTCGGTTCCCAAATACAATGATATTTCTCCGGATTGATTGATATTTGTTTGTAATCAAATATTTGACTTTTTGGAGGAATCACAGAGTGTAGATGACATCTCAGAATCGAAAAGATTAATTTTTTTTTCTTTTCATCTCTCATTTTTTATGTCATTGATGAATTTTTTAAATATTTTTTCTTCACAGATTTTAAGGATGAGGTTATTTTTATGAAGAAAAAAAAATGGATGTAATTTACGGCCTTCTCGGGATGCTGTTGGGTGATGCTGGGGAGGATACTAGTGCTACATTATTATCACTGAGCAATTCAGTTGAAAATTGTTCAGCAATGAGACAAGCAGGTGATTTAAGAAAAAACTCTTATTAAATTAAGTCACTGAAAAATGAAAAACATCTGAAAATATTTAGAATTTTCTTATTCTTTCCACTAATAAATTATTTTTTAGGAGAGTAAAAAATATATACATATAGAAAATTCAATCAACTATAGATTCAAATTTTTTGAATATTTTTTTTTATAATTATTTATTTATTGAAAAAAAATATCAGATGTGTGCTAAGTTTATCATCATCTTCAATTTGATGATTCTTGAAAATTTTGAAAAAAAAATCTAGGAAATGAGCTGGTTTACGAGAATTCACAAAGAACACTTTTTTTTGCAGAATTCAATTTTCTGCAAATAAGGGCTCCTGATAATTCCCCCTAAAACAGATACTCTCCGAGATATTTTCAATTAACTCCAAATGTGATTCGGTTAATCTCAAAAATCACGTTCCCATTATTCCGTAAATATCTCAGAAAAGAAGAATTTAACGTTAATTCATTAAGAAACCTTTTTTGTAGCCCACAAAAGTCTCTACAAAGAAGCTCCCATTACATTTATCTCCCACCCCCTCGCTCCAAAAATAATTGCAGCAGATGATAACAAAAGTCCTGAGAATCTCGCAATTTTTCGATTTTTTCAAACAAATAAATTATTGTAAAAAAAAATAGTTAAAAAATGCACTCATAGACTTTTTGAATTTTCTACACTTACATATTCTTCTTTTCTCACATAATTCATTCATAAAAAAAAAATTATCAGATGTCTACTGAATTTTTCAGTATCCTTCCTAAAGAAAATGAATTCAGATAAACAAAAAAAAATCCAAAAATAATTTCTCTTCTTCTCTTTTCACTTCCAGGATGTCTTCCACTACTCGTTCAACTGATTCACACCCCAGACCAGAATCCCACAGTCCGCCGAGGTGCATCACGTGCACTATACAACATTGTACGTGCAACCCAAGATCAAGACCAAGACAATCAAGAGCTCCACGTTCTCGAGCTAATCCAACAATTGCGAGAATACAGTCAGTCATTGCGATTGAACTACGACAACGTCGACGAAACAATAAGGCACCCAATTCCAGCAATGTCAATTTTATTCAAGCTTTCATTCAGCGACAAGCACCGTAACACAATGTGTCTTCTCGGTGGTCTCCATGCAATTGCCGAAATAATTGAAGTCGATCACAACGTCCATGGTTCCTTGAGTGACGACCAAAATTGTTTAGCCCTTCGTCGTTATGCCGGAATGATCCTCACCGTCTTGACCCTGAATGACAGCAAAAACAACAGTTTTTTGTGCTCATGCAGTGGTTTCGTAAAATCATGGGTTGCTCAATTAAAGTGCACGAACGAGGATCTCCACCAGGTGACAGCAAGTGTCTTCCGCAATTTATCATGGCGTGCTGATTCAAATTCAAAAAGAGTCCTCCGAGAAATGGGTACAGTAACAAGTTTAACTGTCCTGGCCATGCAAACACGAAGAGAATCAACGTTAAAATCAGCTTTATCAGCACTCTGGAACTTATCAGCACATTGCGCAAGTAATAAAGTGGATATTTGCGCTGTTGCTGGTGCTCTCGAGTTTCTAATCGACATGTTGACATTCAAGGCACCATCAAAGAGAATCGCCATCATCGAGAATGCCAGTGGAATACTCAGGAATGTATCGAGTCATGTAGCGATTGAGGAGAAATATCGTGAAATATTGAGAAATAAAAACGCTCTGCACATTCTCGTTAAATTACTGAGATCCCCGAGTCTGATAATAGTGAGTAATGCTTGTGGAACACTCTGGAACTTGTCGGCACGTTGCACAAAAGATCAGAAGACCCTTTGGGCACTGGGAGCTGTTCCGATCCTGAAGAATCTCATGCAGTCGAAGCACAAGATGATATCAACTGGTGCATGTCATGCACTGAGAAATCTTCTTGCAGCAAAAGGCGGTGGTACTTTTCAACTTACTCTACCCGTCACAATGAGACCGGTCAATCCTTCAGAACCCCAAGAAAAACCTGGAAGACCTACGAAACTCCAGGAATCGCCTATTTCAATAGCAAATTGTCACTCAGCATCAGTCGAAAATAGTCCAGATTCACGTAGTGAAGAGCAGTCACTGTCAGAAAATTCGTGGAGCCTCTCGCGGCCTCCATCGAGTCCTCTCGGTGATGAGACCAATGAGCTGATACAATCGAACTCGATTGATAATTCGGGTAATGAAAATGGTAATGAAAAAGATGATTATTCGAAGGCGTCTTACGATGATCGGAGAAAAGGTTCTCCAATTGGTTCATCTTATTACGATGAAAATTGTCCAGCTAGTTCGGTTTATGAGGGTGATGGTGATCAGCCTGTTGATTACAGTAAAAAATACGTCGAGAGTCATCCGTCAAAGCAACGAGCCAACATGAAGATAAAATCGTCGAGAAGAGAGAAGGAATTTACGGAGAATGAACAGAATTTATTTGGCGATTATGCGGAGACTGATTTGGATCAACCGACTGATTACAGTCTTAGATATGCTGAGGATGATACAGATGATGATGAGAAGGACGAGAGATACTTTAATGGCAATGAGCAAGAGGATACAGTTAAGACTTATTGCACTGAGGGTACACCGTATGAGACACCGTTCAATTTTTCAACAGCTACGTCAATGTCTGATCTTCGATTGGAGGATCTGAAGGACGAGTCGTCTAAAAAGATGTTTAAAAGTGTTAATGGACCAATTCAGGAGTTCAATGAGTGCAATCAGAAGGAAATTGCTGAGGAAATTGATTTAAATAAGGGGGATGATGGGATTTTGGAGAATGGAAATGTTCAGGATGCTGAAGTGGCTTATTACGATGATGATAGAGCATCTGGCGGTATATCGAGAGTCAATTCATTGAGCTCACTCGATAGTGCAATGGTGACAAAAAGCGAGGCTGTAACAAACGATAATTCCGAAGAATCAGATAATTTACTTCAAAAATCAGAAAAAAGGGAGATCAATGAGGAACCAAGTAAATTGAGCAAAGTAACTGAAGTAACTGAGAATAAGATTGATAAAGAGGCAAAGGTTGTTACATTTGGCGGTGAAAATTACGCGGAAGAGACACCATTGATGTTCTCGAGATGCAGTTCTTTGGGATCATTGAGTGGATTTGAACAGCACTCGATTCACGATGACAGAAGCTCGATTATCTCGGATTTCAGTAGGAGAACGAGCGGTGCTGTTTCACCTAGTGAACTTCCGGATTCACCGACACAAACGGTTCCACCGAGTCCGAGAAATCAAAAGACGGAATTCAATTCTCGGGGTGATGAGCGACAGATAAGACCACAATTTGCTAAGTGCACGTATGAAAAAACGAAGAATAGCGTTTTTGAGGATGATACAGCGGCATTCAAGGAGGAGTCTACGCCTATTGAATTTTCAGCAGCTACTAGCTTGAGCTCGTTGACGATTGACGATGAACCGAAACTGCAGGAATTACCGGAGAGCTTCAAGGCCGAGGTGATAAATGAACCATCAGTGGCAACAGCACCGACTGTTGATGAAATTGAATTGAAGGAGAACTTTGAGGCACTTCAGTTGAACGAAAAGGATCAGGAACAGGTGAGCGTTTTTTTTTTTGTTTTTTTATTTTATTTATTAACAATTATTATATTATTTACACTATTTACAGGCTTGAAAATAAACTGACAAAAAAAAACATATAATAAAGGGTCGTTAATGCTTTTGTGATGCAGCACTATGTTGTACATAAACTCGTGCTTCTTCTGTATAGGGTATTCTATAAAAATGAAATTAGCCACATCTGACAATTTTTTTGAAGTTTTTTTTAACAAATAAATTATTATAAAAAAAAATATTCCAAAAATTGGCACTCGTAATTTTTTGCATTCTCTACTTGTGTATATTTTTTATTCTTAAAAAATAATTTATTTATTAGGAAAAAAAATACTTAAAATTGTCAGATGTCTGCTATTTTCAGTATCATGGGATTTTTAATTTCTTAACAGTATATCAGATTTTCATCTTTTTTTGAATACTTTTTAAATAATGTGTATCTTTTGATATTATTTTGATATCATAGTGTAAATTTTTTTTTTCGGGCTAGACAATGATTCAACATATAAAAGTACCATTAAATTATAGCGTTGGGGAGTATTGTTAGGACAAAAAAAAAGATAATAAAATGATAATAAAGATGAAAAAAATGAAAGTGATTGGTACTCAACATTTTATAAGGTAGAAGTACTGTTTGTGAACACTGTACCTTTTTTGTACCATTTTATATTCAAATTCCAATATGAATCATTCTATAGTACAATAAATACATTATAAATAAGATTCGTATAATTAGGGAGGTTTTAAAATTTTATAAAAATCTCATTCGGATTTGAGAATCTTTTTTTATTAACATAAATTTGAAGTAGCAAAAAAAGGTGCAAATGTGGCCAAAAGTGGTATTTCTACTCTAAATTTGTATTAACGGCAAGTCGCCTTTTTAATTCAGCTAATTATGTCGTTGTGTATCAACAGGTGAGCGATTGTGACGGGGATGACGACGAGGACATTCTCGCCGCTTGCATCAACATGGGCATGCAGAATAACAGATACCGTGAAAACTTCAAAAAATCAGAAGCAAAGACTTATCCATTGTCCGTTACGAATTTGATCAGATATCAAACGAGCTCAACTTTGGACAGACTTGATACGAGTTTATTTGAAGTAAGAACATCAATTTCACCGGTTAAAACGAAGCTGACGTTGGATCTGCCGATAACACCTGATACGATGCACGTTTATTGCACTGAGGACACACCAGCTGATATTTCACCGGTTGGATCGCAATCGAATTTATCAGCTCTATCAATGCCCAGTATTATTGAGGATTTCGAGAAAGGGGGGGATTTGGGGGAATCACGAAATGACTTGTCTGACGATAGTTCGAATTTGTCGGGAGATGATGAGAAAATTCTTGACGAGTGCATTCAATCTGGAATGTCCAAGCCTATTAGTCCGAGTGCAGTTCTAAGCACTAAAATCAACGATAATTATGGGAAATTGAGAAATAATCGTGATGTTCATACGCGGACTATCATTGGACAGGATCAGGAGTCGAATAATTCGTCGGATGAGAGTCCGAGTCAATCTGACGATGATGCTATTCTTGCTGAGTGCATCGAATCAGCTATGCCCAAGGCGAGACTCATGGTGTCCGGGAAACCGTCCACTTCGAGACAATCGGAGAAACTGAAAAAAGATTTTGATAATTCGAGGACACAGGAGACGATCAAGTCACCGCAGTCGGAGGATAGCTTGAGCTTGTCGGAGGAGGAGGAGGAGATGATTTTGGCACAGTGCATTAGATCGGGAATGCCTAAGGTAAATTTATTAAGGGAAAATGGGGGGAAAATGGATATTTCGATTGGAGGGTTGGAGATAGAGATTTTATGATGATTTTATTTAGAAGGTGAGAAAATTTTAGGAGGAAACATATGTTAAAAATATTTTTTTTTTCATTTTCTCAAAATTCTACTTTTTTGGTCAAAATTGAAGAATTCACTTTTATGGGGATAGCTCGATTTCTATTAGTCGTAGTGACCTGGGGTTGATCTTAAATGAAAGGTTAGCTCATTTTCCATTGACTAATGTAGTTCTGATTTTTTTTTTCGATCTTTTAATAATTTAGAGACCATTTTCTGGAAATCAGTTCTTGCTCTCTGTTTATTGAAAAATCGATAATTTTTCTTGGGAACTATATAAATCGATGGAGAATGAGCTCACCTTCCGTTTGAGATCAGTCCAAGATCGCTACGCCCAATAGAACTAGAGATATCCCCGGAAAGGTCCAATTTTTCAAAAACAAAAATGATTTCACCTTCAAATCTTGACCGAAAAATTGAATTTTCGAAACAATCCAAGAAATAAATTCTGGCACATGATTTCCATCAAAAATTTCCTCAACTTTTCAATGGAATCATCAGAAAAAAACATATCTCTTATATTTCCATTGATTTTCGTAATATAAAACATCAAAAGTGAGATATGTCCCTTCTACCCCCTATTACCCTCCCTTTTACCTCACCTCCCCCTATTTCATCGTGTAAATGTTCCATCCCAAAAAATTCCTAAAAATAAGGTCTTTTGATCATTCTCATGCAATAATAATGAATGTTTTTTTTTTCTTATCCTCAGGCCTCTACCTCAATAAAGAACTATTCTTCGATAATACCTGAGGACTCAAGACGCCTATACACTGTCTCCATATCTTCGCCAACGAATTTTTCACCTCGACATTTATCCCGCCGAAAAGATCTTGCTCCACAAGGTGCTAGAGATGAAATGTCTGACTTTGTTACTGAAGATACACCATGTAATTTCTCAGTTGTCTCAGACATAAGCAGTTTGTCGATAAATTCAACGCTCGATTGAGATTCATTGAATTAAAATTGATTCACTTGTAAAGTCGTAAAGTTCAGATAAATTCAGATTTTTTGAGATTTTTTTTGCGAATATCTTCGGAAAAATATGACTCTTAGGTGAATTTATAGAGAAACCTTTTTTTTTTGTAGACTATAAAATTTTCTGCTAAAAAAAAAGTGTCCGAAAATTCTCCTAAACCTCATTTTTTCGGAAAATATCCGCAAAATCATTGGAACGTAATTTATCGAGTGCTTCACTACAAAATTATTCCTCGAGTTTATAAAAGAATTGAATTAGTAGATAGTAAACAGAAAATATTGAGCCTAATAATTAGGCCTAAATTTAAGATATACTGTGATTAAAAATGCATCAAATTATGTATAGAATAATTAATTAATTTCTTCCAATTTTATTTTAAATAGAAGCGAAAAATGTCTGATTTAAATATTATTCCTTTGCCATTTTCTGACGTAAGAAATTTTTGTTTTCTTCCATTAAGTTTGTAAGAAATCTTAGAATTAAAATAATAAAATTTACAAGAAAGAAAAAAAAATGAATTATTCTTTATGAGCGGATGAATAGAAATAAATTCCTGGGGGAGAGTGGGGCGAAATGGACCTGTAGTGCAAAATAATCGAGAATTCTTTTTAGAGGTAAAGACCTCGATGGAAAAATTTGGAAAAATTCATCAACAATATAGACGTTTCTAAGCATTTTCGCGAATTTTTTCAAAAAATTTCATGGAGTCCTTCACTCCAAAAAAAAAGATTCCTCAATCATTTTGCATAACAGGTCCATTTTGCCCCACTTTTCCCCTACTAAACGATACAATTTTTACAGCTCCATGTACTGTGCGCTTATTCCAGTAAATTATTACCTACAATATGACACAGAAGACAATTCAAGGTACATAATTTGACTGAAAAATTATATGCGTCAGGGTTGGACGATTATAAAGTACAGCAGCCTTTTGACCGCTACCCTGGATCCCCTTCAATGCCTGTCAAGTCCACTACTATTTTAATCAAAAAAAAATTACGGATATTCATATGTTATTTTGCGTCACACGACATATTAGCCTATTTACTTGAACCGCATAAATACTCGGTTTTCCAGAGGATTACAGTACAGTCATTCACTGGTTCTCAGTTCTACAACATTAGTTAAATATTTTTATACTACTTTGTAGTCAGTAAATTTATTTTATTGTTAAGGTGAGTCTCGGGATCTTCGGTGCAGTGTTAATGATTTTTCAAAATTGATTTCGATAAATAATTGGAGAGAGGGAGAGGGGATAAAGGGGTGAAAAGGGTTCTTTTTTAGTTTTGACGTTTTATATTGTGAAAATCAATCGAAATCAATGGAAATACGGAAGATAGGTTTTTCTGATGATGTCATTGGAAAGCTGAGGAAATTTCCGATGAAAATCATGTGCAAGAATTGTTTTTTTGGAATTTTTCGAAAATGCGATTTTTTGGTCGAGATTTGAAGGTGAAAAACTTTTTGTTTTTGAAAAATTTCAATTTTTTGGGGATATATCCGGTTCTATTGGTCGTAACGATCTAGAGCTGGTCTCAAATGAAGGATGAGCTCATTTCCCATCGATTCATAAAGTTGCAGAAAAAATTATCGATTTTTCAAATAGATATAAAGCAAAAATTAATTTCGAGAAATATCCTGAAAATCAATCTATAAATAATTGAATAATCGATAAAAAAAAATTTAGAACTACATGAATGGATGGTAAATGAGCTCATCTTTCATTTAAGATCAACACCAGATTGCTGCGACTGATAGAACCGGAGATATCGTCGAAAAAGTGAATTTTTTAGATTTTTTCACATTTCGGCGAAAAAAACGAATTTTCAAAAAATTCAAAAAAATTAATTTTTACACATGTTTTCCACCTAAAATTTCCTCCGCTCTTCAATGGAATCATCAGAAAATCTTTTCCTCAAACCGCTTAATTAGAATTCCCATTTTACCCCATTTGTCTCCAAGTAAAGTTCTTCAGAAATAATTATTTATTTCGATTTTATTTAAAATCCTCTTGCAGATGACTTTTCATCCCCTAAGGTACTGCTTCCTCCTCTTAATTTTGACGACCTCCCTCAACTGCCAGAACTCGAATAATTGGGCGAGAAGCCTGAATAATTTACTGAGAAATTGTTCACCGAAAAATGAGAATCCCGATGATCAAAGACCTTTCTTGGATGTCGTCCGCACGTGTTTACAACGAAGAGCACTAGTTGCACTGGATGCTGTGCTGTCCGATGACGTGATTCCCGTTGCTAATGGCATTGAATTGGTACGATTCAAACAAGGAAATGTCAATGATACTGACAGAAAATTCGATAAGTGAGTTGTTTTTTTTTTTAATAAAATTATTTATCTGGTGTTGTCACCTCATTTCGTGTCACGCAACGAGAGTCTATGATAACTGTCTCTAATAGGACATTTCCGTTCGAGTTAATTTGAATTATTATGAAAAGAAATTATGAGGAAAGATAGAATTTAAAAAAAAATCAGTTATATTTGAGATTTTCCAGAATTTTCGAAATTATTTTCGATTTTTTTTTCCAGAATTTTTTCAAATTGAAATTTTTTGCCCATTGAGATTTTGGAATTTTTCGAAATTATTTTGAAAATTATTTTCGTTACTTTTTTTCGAATTTTCTCAAATTGAATCTCATCGCTCAAATGTTTTCTTAGAAATGAGTTATATTTCCGTAATCGAGATTTTCCAGAATTTTCGAAATTATTTTGAAAAAAATTCTATGTATTGATTTTTTCTGTCACCAGTTTTTAAAAAATACCTCTATCAGAAACTAAGCGAGATAAGGCGATTGTCAATAGCTACAAAAAAAAAAAATTAGGGCAAAATCACTGAGCTTAGTTTCCAAGATATCCTCAAAAAGCTGATGAAATAAAATCAATTTATCCAAAAATGCCAGTTTTTTTTTTATAATTAAATTATTATTATTTTTCTATTATTGCAGCAAAGAGGATAATGGTCGGGAAAATGTTAAAACCTGGAGGGAAATAGTATTCGCTCGTTTCGGAAGAATTTTCAAGACTCATGTATTCAGAATTGACGTTGATAAACTCTTAAATCCGAAGAGTGAGACTGAAGTACCTACAGATCTTTCCAACGAGAGTATTGTCGAAGGTAAATGACACTGAAAATAGCAGAAATCTGACAACTTTCAGATTTTTTTTTCTATTAACAAATAAATTATTAATAAAATGAAAAATATGCATATATAATAAATTTTAAAAAAATTCCAAATGCACATTTTTTCAAGAATTTTCATTCTAATAATTGATTTGTTTAAAAAAATCCAAAAAATTGTCAGATTTCTGCTTGTTCGTGGTCATAAGGGCAATCACATTTTTTTTACTTCTAAATCAGAAAAATTGATAATTAATTAATTAATGGTGTTTACAGGACGTAGACGTCGTCATCGAAGACGTCACGGCATGATGCCAATGATGATGATGGGTCTTTTGATAATGGGCTCAGTTCTCATTCCAATGGGTTTCCAATTTCTCGCAGTACTCGGTGGAAAAGCTCTCCTTCTTGCTAAATTAGCACTCATGTTATCCAGTATTCAAGGACTCAAAAAAATAGCAACAAGTGGAGTTAATTATGGACTTTATCACTCACCAGTAGCTGAGGGATGGCACGAGAGAAGCCATCACGAATCAATTGGTCCATATGAAGTACCTTATCAGGCTTATTCAAGGCCATAATTGGATAGATAATAATAATAATGACGATTGTCACTTAATTCATCAAGTCGTGAGAAATGACTGACTTTAATTGCATAAGTAGTCAATATTTTATTTATTACTATTAAGTTAGTGAAATTATTTAATTCAGAGCTGTCCAAAGTTTACTATTTTTATGCTTATTCTATTAATTTATTTAATTTATTTATTATTGTTCATTGAGACTTGCGACTTCAATAAAAAAAAATTATTTAATATAAGTTGAGTTCAATGAACAATTCTTTTTTTTCATCGTTTTCGATGACGTTGGAAATAATATTATTTTTTTAAACAAATAAATTATTTTTTGAAGAATAAAAAATATGCACATGTAGAAAAATTACAAAACTACTCGTGCAAATTTTTTAAATAATAATTTATTCGTTCAAAAAAAATGCAAAAATTGGGAAATGTGTGATAATTTCATCTTTATGGTTTTCGTCTTCTCTAATTTCTTTTTTTGTTTTAAATTATAGTTGAAATTGTTTATGGGGAATTAAAGAGATTATTGACTCGTTGTAGATGAACTGATGACTGACGAGAATTCAATTACCTGCTGATAATCATTTTTCAATCAGTGATGAGATAATTTTGTTTCTTCTGTTTTTCGGATAATCAGTGAGAGTTTATTCATCAACCGTATGTCATTCAACGTCTTCAGGTCGCACCGGATGGGTCAAGGGTATAACTGACTGCTTGAAGATGTCCCTCGAAAGTGCCTTTCTCATGTCTACAAGTACATATTTTAATTGAGCAAATAGAAAAGAAAAATTTTGTATTAAATTTGTAAAAAAGGGAGATTTTCTTTAAATCCGTTTTTTCGAATCATCTTGAAATCTGAGAGAGATAGGAATTTTCTCGTTCAGACCTTTTTTTAAGAATTTTCTGCTCTAAAAAAAAGGTTTCTATGAGAAATTTCTGCATCTCGCTTGAATTCTTGAGATATTCCCCCCAAAAAATGAGAATTATTACCATAGGCATCCTCATCAGGATCTCCACTGTAATATTCTAGTACAGTCCGATAGACAATGTAGCCCAATTGTTGATACATTTGAATTGCTACCTTGTTGCTGACCCGAACAAAAAGGTCCACGAAATATGCTTGTTTCCTTAAATAAAAAATAAGTGAATATTAGTTCCTTTTTCTGCAATGTTAATGAACTCGTCTATTTCAGTGATAATAAAATCAGCACACACCGAATAATTTTGCTGGATTTATCTAAACGAATAAATTACTATGAAAAAAAATATTTAAAAAATTTGCTATTTCAAAAACTCACAGTTTTTTGAATTTTTTACATATTTATATTTTTCATTGAAAAAAAAGAATAATTCAATTATTAAATTAAATTAAATGAAAAAAATGAAAAGTAAATAAAAATTTTCAGATGTCTGCTATTTTCAGTATAATCTACTTTCTCACTTTTCAGAAACTTCCTCCAGATATTTCATGAGCTTAGCAGCTAGGCCCAATCTTCTGTAGTCTGGAGAGACAGTTAGAGCTGTTACATGACCATGCCAAGAGTCTCCACGTCCCTCAGCTTTGCCCATTACTGCAAATAATAAAATAAGTAGCTGAATAAACGGATTTAACAGTTTAATAAATTTTTCTAATTTTGATATTTATGATATATCTTTGATATCATCACCTTAAGAACAGAGGGGCGTAAGTGCTGTGTATAAGCACAGCACTTAGGCCACATGGCACTTTGATTCTAATGCGATGATATTGTCGTCCTAGAGTGGAAAGGCTGTAACAAGACTGGAAACGTGTACCATTTACGCCCTTTTCGCTCTAGGAGAACGATATTTATTTCAACTCACTGTATCCCATGATTTCACCGCTTGGAGATTCAGCTACCTGGACGTACTCAGGCCAATGTGCCAAGTAAAGCATGTAAAACGGAAGTCCATACTATTGATAGAATATATAATTTTAAATGAGAATTAAGGCAAATATCTGCAAAATATGGAAATTATCGCAAGTTAACTGGAAAATTAGAAATGAAGAGATAAAAGAGGATGAGATTAGAGCAAAAACGCTCTATCTCGCTTAGTTTCCGAGATATTCTCAAAAAAATGATAAACATGAGGAACAGACTTATTGGGTTTTTTCTTTCAGCTACTGAATTCTAATAATTCTATTATGATAAGGATACAGTTTCAGTCAGAGGATCCAGATTCCTGCAAATGAGATAATTGAGGTTAAAGGTGTTTAAAGATTGAGAAAAAGAATTTTCAAATTAGATAACACATGGTTTGGCTTCATATTGTATGAAATAAAAATGTAAATACATACACATTATTGAATTTGAATAAGTCATTGCAGGTGAGAGGCCTGATGATCGACATTTCGATGTATTATTGTGGAAATTAATGTTTTTGTTGATTTTGAATTTTTCGAAAACCGCCATCTTGAGAAATCGAATTCTTAATGTCGATTTGAATGGTGCCATGTCGATTGATGTTGATGAATCGATTTTTCAAGGAATGCGACTCTTCAAGACAATGAAATTCCATCCGGGATTCCCTCGCCATGATCTTCAGTTAGAGAGGTAAATAAAAATAAATAATACTGGTCAGTAGTTTAAAATTTCATGTATTTTTATAACATTCAGTTACAGCCTACTGTTATTACCCTCCAGTGCATACGAATAATTGAAAAATATTCACTTCTGTTCCAGTAAAAAACTGGACATTCTCATTATCAGATTAGGGTTATAGGGGAACATTTCATTTTGCCCTGAGAAGAATCTCTCTGCAGTGATAGGAAAGAGGCCTCAAGATGGTATTCAACCTGGTGCCTATTACTTATGCGCTGACAGGCAGTCTAGCCCCATACCTCATTGATCTCTATGCGAGAGCCTCAACTTCTTCTGAGCCCCCTCTCAGGAGACCCAGTGGGTCTAATTGGGACTTTTATACGCCGCCAACGAAGCCGAGAGCGTCAGCTTCATCCAAACCATCAGCACAACCTCCGAATGCCGAACAAATGTCTGAACGTCAACTTCAAGAACAAGTGACTGAGAGCCGTTCCAGTGTTGAAAGAACATCAGAGGAGAAGTATGAAGCAGCAGAACCAATGACCGAAGAGACACTTCAGGGAGCACTTTTCAGAGTACAGCCTTTAAATTCCGAGTCTGAAGATGAACGAACGGAACAAGCGGCTGAGAGTAGTTCCAGCAGCGGAGGAACAGCAGATGAGAACCACGAAGCTCCAGAATCAACCACCGAGGGATCTGTCGGGGAAAAGATCTTAAATGTTGTGTGCTCTAAGCCATTTATTATAGGAACAGGGGTTGTCGTTGGGGCAGCTGGCGCAGTTGTGTTAGCTCCAGTGGCTGTAGGAGCACTTGGTTTCTCAGCCACTGGAATACAAGCTGGCACTGCAGCAGCATCTATGATGAGTACACTTGGAGGTGGTGCTACAGCATCAGGATCAGTGGTAGCTGTTATGCAAAGCGTTGGAGCTACTGGAACGGTCCTTGGGTCTGTTGCAGCCACTGGTACTGCTGGTGCAGCTGGTGCAGCCTGTGGCGCGGCTGCTACTGGTATTGGTACGGTGATTGCTGATCGAGTGAGTTCAAATTCGAAGAATCAGGAACCTAAGCCTGAGCAAAAGGGACCTGAAAATGAGAGGAATAGAAGTGCAGATGACTCTCAGGCATCTGCTTCTACTTCAGGTACCACTTCTGGTACTGTTCTGGTTAGCACTACTTGTAGGATTTGCGGAAAAGTTTTCTCCCGAGCTGTTGCAGCCTCTACTGAGAACAGGAGTTCAGATAACGATGGAGACCAGGATTCTGGTGCTGCAGTAATTCCTCCACCTACTTGTGACGCTTGTGCCCCTTTCTTCAATCATATTGTCGGAATTTTCCTCCCAGATGATGATGTAAATGCGGAAGATACAGGCACACTTTCCCAACATCATATAGAAAAAATGGCATCACGCTATGATTGTAGTGTTTGTGACAGTAAGATTAGAGAAAATACATCATGTATTTTGTGTATTGATTGCAACAAGTGGGTGCACTCGAAATGTACTGGGCTAGATAGAGTTTCTTTTAACCGTATAGCTCATAAGGTGAAGAATAAGAAACGTACGTGGAGCTGTCATAAATGCGAAAGGGAGGCTGGTGTTGTCCTGGGTGAGGATGAGACTGACGAACCTGGTGAAAACTACATGATTAACATGATGGAGAAAATGCTGGAAAAACATTTTCGCAAATTCAAGGAGGACATTGGAAAGGGCCTAGACAGTATCAGATCTGATCTAGATAAAATTAGTATGAGGCTGGATGAGAGAAATACCATGCTAAACGACAGAATTTCAACTGTTGAGTCTAAATTGAAAGAAATTCAACGAAATCTATAAAACTCCGAGGAAATCATCTCGGAGATGTACGACCAGATGAATCGGATGAAGAAGGTGGTGGCCTTGAACGTACCAGAGTCTTCAAAACCAGCGGGTGATGATAGACTGACAGACGATCGCAATGCAATAGCTACGGTGACACGAGGGGAGTAATTCTGCGCGTTTTGAGTACTGGTTGGACTTGCAAACATGGTATAACAGTTCCTTACAGTGTGAGCACTAAGAAACTGTACAGCGAGTGCAGCTCCGACCAAACTTAAAACGCGCAGAATTCAATGTTACGTATCATGACATGTAGTTTTGTTACACCCTGTATAATAATATGTATAGCATAGGAAAAATTAATATTTTTTAAGTATCCAAAAAAATTTAGAATAAATTATAATTTTAAAATATGGCTATTAAGAAGGTGTTGCAGAGAGATTGATCAATTGATATGATTTATTAATGTTCAGGGTTGAACAAAAAATTACAGGAGGGATAGATATAATATTATATGAATATTTTTATGGATAGAATAGAAAAAATGGATATAAATAATTTTGATAATACAGTTTCAGTCAGAGGATCCAAGCAAAGGTTCCTGCAATGAGATAATTGAGGTTAAACGTTTTTTGTAGATCAAGGAAAAAGTTTTCAAATAAAATAAAATCGCCCAACTTTATATAGTATGAATTAAAAATCCAAATTACGTACAAATTATTGAATTTAAATAAGTCATTGCAAGTGAGAGACTTGGTGATGAACATTTCGATGTATTATTGTGGGAATTAATGTTTTTGTTGATTTTGAACTTTTCGAAAACCGCCATCTTGAAAAATCGAATTCTGAATGTCGATTTGAATAGTGCTATATTGTCGTACTAACGAAAGAATCGACACGGAGAACCGTAGTGGGGGAACCTAGCTCCTAACGTTCCCCATGTCGATTCTTTCGTTAGTACGACAATATATGTTGATTGATGTCGATGAATCGATTTTTCAAGGAATGCGACTCTTGAAGACAACGAAATTCCATTCGGGACTCCCTCGCCATAATCTTCAGTTAGAGGTAAATAAAAATAAATAATACAGGTAATAAATAATACAGTAGTTTCGAGTTTCATGCATCTTTATAACATTCAGTTACAGCCTAATATTATTAGCCTTCAGTGCATATGAATAATTGAAAAATGTTCACTTCTGTTCCAGTAAAAAACTAAACATTCTCATTATCAGATTGGGGTTACAGAGGATCATTCTATTTAGCCCCAAGAAGAGTCTCTTTGCATTGATAGGAAAGAGGCCTCAAAATGGTATTGTCAGCAGCTACTTCAATGAGCCCGGTGGCTATTATTCCTGGACTGACGAGTAGTCTAACCTCATACCTCATTGGTCTCGCTGTGAGACCTACTCAATCTGGGACATTTTATATGCCGCTGCCACCGCCGAGAGTCCTGATTTCACCTGAAGGATCAGCACGACCTCTGAATGCCGAGCCTGAGCATCGATGCCAAGAAGAAGTGGCTGAGAGCAATACCAGCGATGGAAAACTAGCAGAAGAGAAGAACCAAGCTGTTAGGGAAAAGATCTTGAATGTTGTGGGCTCTAGGCCATTTATTATAGGAACAGGGGTTGTCGTTGGGGCAGCTGGCGCAGTTGTGTTAGCTCCAGTGGCTGTAGGGGCACTTGGTTTCTCAGCCACTGGAATACAAGCTGGCTCATCAGCAGCATCTATGATGAGTACACTTGGAGGTGGTGCTACAGCGTCAGGATCAGTGGTAGCAGTTATGCAAAGCGTTGGAGCTACTGGAACTGTGCTTGGGTCTTTTGTAGCCACTAGTACTGCTGGTGCAGCTGGTGCAGCTTGTGGCGCGGCTGCCACTGGTATTGGTACAGTGATTGCTCATCTAATGGGTTCAAATTCGGAGAATCCGGAACCTAAACCTGAGCAAGGGAGACCTGAAAATGAGAGGAATAGAGGTGCAGATGGCTTTCACGCGTCTGCTTCTACTTCAGGTACCATGTCTGGTACTGTTTTGATTAACCCTAGAACTACAAACTGGGGTAGATATCTACCCCAGGTAAACTTTGGACTACGTTCCAAAGTTAGCCAGTGATTTTAAAACATGGCTATTAAGAAGGTGTTGCAGAGAGATTGATCAATTAATATGATTTATTATTGTTCAGGGTTGAACAAAAAATTACAGGAGGGATAGATATAATATTATATGAATATTTTTATGGATAGAATAGAAAAAATGTATATAAATAATTTTGATAATACAGTTTCAGTCAGAGGATCCAAGCAATGGTTCCTGCAATGAGATAATTGAGGTTAAACGTTTTTTGTAGATCAAGGAAAAAGTTTTCAAATAAAATAAAATCCCCCAACTTTATATCGTATGAATTGAAAATCTAAATTACATACAAATTATTGAATTTAAATAAGTCATTGCAAGTGAGAGGCTTGGTGATAAACATTTCGATGTATTATTGTGGGAATTAATGTTTTTGTTGATTTTGAACTTCTCGAGCACCGCCATTTTGAGAAATCGAATTTCCAAGGTCGATTTAAATAACGACATTTCAATAAGTCCATTTTCCAAAGAATGCGACTCTTCAAGACAACAAAATTCGGGGATTCCCTTGTCATGAGCTTCATTTACAGTTTTATTGGCTGTGTAGTCTGAGGCTGAAAGTCAGCTGTGAACGATAAAAGCACAAAGAGGAAGAAGGAGATCTCCATTCAGAGGGATAAATTAAAATAAATAATGCAGGTCAGTAGTTTCAAATTTCATGTATTTTATAAGACTCACTTACTGCACCTTATTTATACACCCTCAGTTCAAATAAATAATTAGAGAATATTGTCTTTTGTTTCAGTAACAAAAACTAGCTCTTCTACTTATCAGATTGTTACCATATTGCGGTTTAAAGAACTCCATTTTACTTTAAACCAGAGAAAAGTCACCGCATTGATAGGAAATAGGCCTCAATATGGTGTTTTCTGCGGCTACTTCAATGGGCCTCGTTGCTATTATTCCTGGGGTGGAGACTGATCTAACCTCATATCTAGCTGAGCTCTCCATAAGAACCAATCCCCCTAATTCAGTCCCGACTTCACCTACGACATCAGCACAACCACCAAATGCCAGGAATGCACATCAGCGAACGGAACAAGCGGCTGCGAGCAGTTCGAGTGGTGGAGGTATAGCAGAGGAGAGCCATGATGTTCCAGAATCAACAACCGAGGGCTCGGTTATGAGTAGCACAATAAAGAAGAAGAAGAAGAAGGTCGGAGAAAAGATGCTGGAGGTCGTGCGCTCTACTCCATTTATTATTGGAGCAGGGGTTACCGTTGGAGCAATTGGTGCAGTTGCGTTAGCTCCACTGGCTGTAGGAGCACTTGGCTTCTCAGCTGTTGGAATACAAGCTGGCTCTGTAGCAGCATCCATGATGAGTGCACTTGGAGGTGGTGCTACAGCGTCAGGATCAGTAGTAGCTGTTATGCAGAGCATTGGAGCTACTGGAACTGTTCTTGGATCTATTGCAGCCACTGGTTCTGCTGGTGCAGCTGGAGCAGCTTGTGGCGCGGCTGCTACTGGTATTGGTACGGCGATTGCTGATCGAGTGGCTTCAAATTCGGAAAATTCAGAACCTGATCCTGAGCAAGGGAGGCCTGAAAATGAGAGGAATGGAGGTGCAGACGACTCTCAAGCGTCTGCTTCTACTTCAGGTACCACATCTGGTACTGTAATGGTTAATACGACTTGTAAGATTTGTGGTAGAGTTTTCTCGCGGGCTGTTGCAGCCTCTACTGAGAACAGGAGCTCAGATAACGGTGGAAACCATGATGCTGGCGCTGCAGCAATTCCTCCACCTACTTGTGACCTTTGTGCCCCTTTATTCAACCAGGTTGTCGGAATGTTTCTCTCAGATGATGATATGAATGCAGAAGTTCCGACCCCTTCTTCGAACTAGGACAAGGGGACTCATCTGCTGCTACTGATGTTTCTGGAGTTTATCGCGAAGATTCAGATGCAGCAACAGCATGCCACTCCTACCACTTTGAACTTCAAAGAGACGAATGGAATTCCATTCAAATAGCTTTTTTTCCATGAAACAGTCGACTGGACTAACTGAGGGGATTAGTTAATCCATTGACATTAAATCAATTATCCATATCAATTTAATAGAAGACGAATCAAATATTTATAATATTATTAAGAAAAAAAATGATACTGATCGGAGGAATAATGAGGAATTATGGAGATATTTTTATAGCAGAACGTGTTGAAAATCATGTAGAATTTCTGTAATAGTATAATTTGAATAGAGGAGACCGGGGTAAAATGGACCTGTGGGGTAACATGATTCGTGATTTTTTTTAAGAGTGAAGGCATCTACGGGAAAATTGGGAAAAATTACACAACAATGTAGACATGGTGGAGCACCTTCTCAATTTTTTTCAGATTTTTCCGCAAAGTCCTTCATTCTGGAAAAAATTCCTAGATCATCTTGCCCCGAGGATTCATTTTGCCGCGCTCTTTCCCACTAATAAAATTCAATAAAATTAAAAATAAGTATTAATGAGCTTCATTTGATGTCTTTATCAAAAACCTGAATTACTACTCCTTAGAATAAGAGGAACCAGAGGAATTTATATGACTCGAAAAATTCACAATGTACACATTATCATTTTTATTGAATGGTTGAGTTAAATAGACACATTGTTTGAAATAATTTACGAGAAGACAGATGTATGATATAAATTAAAAGAAGAAATAAAAATGCTTGAAAAAAAATTCGGTTTATATTCAATTTGGGATTAAATTTTTCATTGTTTTAATCGATTGTTAATTCCTAAGTTATGCTCATGATTAGCATATGGACTAATCAACATCGTCATTACACTGCACACTTCTCACATTTTTTTTTCTATAAAATTCATTTTGCATGCACAAAAAGTTGATAGTTTCTCAATATTTGCCATAATTGAGTTAATTTTACAATTCAATAATTTTTTTGCTAATTTTTTATGATTCAATGCAATTATTTAATTTGCTCATTAATATACTTGTAGTATTTTTTTTAACTATTTGAGATTGGACAAGAGTTCATCAATTAGAATTTACGATTATAAATTGTGTAAATGTATAAAAATTGAGGCGATAGGAACATCAAACTTTTGTCCAACTCAATTTTAATTTCATGAAACTTGCGCGCCCCTCAATTATTTTAGATGATTCAATGTTAAAGACAATTCGCAGTTGGAAAATTTAATAAAAAAATTAAAAGAGAAAGGAACTGTAATACTGTACACCAATGAAGCTCTTTTATATTTTATATGACTGGAAGAAAAGAAGCATAAATAAGAAAAAAAAAAGATTAATGATAACTTTTTAGAAGTGATTATTGTGATGCTCTTAATTTTTTTTCTCTCCCTCTCTTTCCTCGAAAATTTTTAAATAGTTGTGTATAATATTAATTTCATTGAGTTTATCCAAGAGCATCTACTGCAGTTGTATTCAGTCCCTTCGGGCTTATTTTAGTCTTGAATTGTTCCGGCACTGGATACTCCGTCTGAAAATTCAATTAAACAATTATTATCTTGTTAAAATAATTATTTAAATAATTACGTTCATGAAAATGTCGCTGAAAGTATGATAATGAAATTATCATACATCTTTTCGATTTTTTTAAAGAAATAAATTACTGAAAATAAAATTTTTAGAAAAACTACAATTGCAGTTTTTCGAATTTTCTACAAGTGAATATTTTTTATTTTTTCGTAAATGATTCGTCTGTTATCAATATAAGAATTATAAAAATTGTCAGATGTCTGCTATTTCCAGTATCACCTGCGAATAGCAGAAATCTGACCATTTTATTTTTTCTACAAATTAATTATGAAAAAATGCACTTGTAGAAAATTCAAAACACTATAAGTGCAAATTTTTTAAATATTTTCTTTTATAATAATTTTATTTATTGAGAAAAATTTGAAAAATTGTCGGATGTGTGGTAATTTCTTTATCATTGATAAAACCACTCGACAGGTCATAAACATCTAATGAAATATCAATTAAATCAATGAAAACGTACGTAATCTCCATTTCCTTTCGGCACCATAACATTCATTTCACTTGATTTGCTCGTGATGAGTTCAACTTCAAGGGAATCAGGACTGAGGTACATTTGGCAGCCATCAGTCTTGTCAATTGAAATCGTTGGCACTTTCCCAAGTACCTGAAAAGAAAAAAAAAGCAGAGACGATAATTAAAAGGCCCAATTTAGTGGAGATCAGGACACAAAATGGATCCAGAGTTTAAAATCATTTGGAATTTTTTTTGAGAGTGAAGGAAACTACGAAAAAAATTGAAAAAATTCACCAACAACGTGCACATATTGGAGCATCTTCTTAAATTTTTTCAGATTTTTCGCTAAATTTCTTCACTCAAAAAAAAATTAATGAATCATGTTGCACCGGAAATCCATTTTGCCTCATTTTCTCCTATAATTGTAATTTTAGTAGTGAAGACTTAAAACCGGTTTCTTTCATTCATTTATGAAAAGGATCTCGGAAACTAAGCGAGATAGCGAAATTCTCGAAGAGACCATTTCTGTAGAGAAAAACAAGAGCTACAAAAAAGGTTTCTACAAAAATTGCGCTATCTCGTTTAGTTTCCGAGATCCTTTTACAAAAAATCATGAGCAAAAAAAGGAACTCGTGTTTTAATTCTCTTCACTACTGAATTAATGACAGTTCGATTGTCATTTCACACAGCAGTTCATCATGCAATGATTACAAACAATTTTCCATCGATTTTATCCACTTAAACGCGTAAATTTTCACTGGAGAATGGCAATATGGGACGGAAAAATTCGCTGGCAACTCGGTAATGGAAATAACAAATTTGAGAAAAAAAATTGTCAATTATTTTATAAATTGAATTGGAAAATTAACGGTTAGGTGGAAATGTTCAACCTGTTCGTATGATTTGTGAGATTGATTGGAGGTCGTGTCCATCAGCAATTCTTGATTACATCTGGTCGGAAATTGTGACGGATGTCATCGAATGCATCACAACAGAGGAAATGATGTGGCGGGTAAATAAATTTAGTAGTGATGAGGTAAAACGAAATAGGTCACTCTATTTTTTCAGAGGAAATAGCGATATTTCGATTTTTGTAGCTCTTTTTCTCCTCAATAAAAGAGGCAATCACAGAAATTTCTCTATTTCCAATTTCCGAGGAAATTCAAAGGAAATCATCGAAAAATAGAATATCTGACAATTTTCCGATCTTTCCTTCTAAAAAATGAATTATTTAAGAAAATCAAAAATATGCGCCTGCAAGAAGTTAAAGAAACTAAAACCGCGATTTTTTAAATATTTTTTTTTGCAATAGTTTATTTGTTTGAAAAAATTCAAAAAATTGTCAGCTGCGAATTTAATTATCGTGAAGTAGAAGCGCCTCATCTCATTTTACCTCTTTACTTTGCAATAAACGGAGATATGAAAAAAAAGAATTGATTAAATTTTCCAATAAATTTCAGGCAATTACTCTCATCTCAGTTTTACTAATTCTTCTCTACGTGATTTGGAAAAAAGTCGGAGTGATGACGGAGAAAGTAATAAGTGAGAACATGATAAACGATATAAATTTCAAGCTTCAAGATCTTGAAATGCGAGTCAACGTGCTGGCATACAGATTGCAGTACGGAGCTTGGCCGTTTCTTCCAAAAAATAGCAAAATTTTAATGGTGCCTGAAGAGGAAAAAGCTCCAATCAAATCGGATGAGAGTGGTCCATCCTGGTTCAGATATTTTCTCCCCAAATGCATTACAAGCAGTCATTCCCAATTCGACTTGCACAAAGCAAAAATTCACAGGGAAAAATCGGGCAAAAGTCGCGAGTATCACGCTAATATCGGAGCGAAGCGATTAAATCCGCGAGAAAACGTGAACGATTCAAAAAAATGCGAAGAAAAGGTCCTGAAGCTCGAGTCGAAACTCAAAGACTGCGAGAAATTCATAAAAGATATTGCGTCTGAAAAAATGGTAATTGATGAAGTAAAAATTGAAAAAATGCGGGAGGATAAAGCGACGGAGATTGAAATTATCTCCGAGGATTTAACAGACGCAAAAATAATCGAAAAGTTCGATGAAGCATCAATTCGCCCGAGAAAATCGAGGCTCACTCAAGTTCGTAAACAGTTGGAGAGCCTCCACACAGTTTTGAGGACTTACGGAAACGGCGAGGCTCCAACAATAAATTCAGGAGCGGCTATTAAGAGAGATGAGTCGATGCGAATGTTCCCTGGAGATCTGAGTGATTTATTGAGTAGTACAGAGAGCGATGAACCTCCGCCCAAAATTCGCACCGAGCGACAAAAAATCTCTATAAAAAACGAGAAAATCGTGATTGAAGAAAAAACTCCGGGGGGACTTGTTGAAAATATGGAGCAAGCTGTGGACCAATACGGACCGCTTCCGGAAGAAGAAGAATCTTCAATATCTAAGGCTCTTGAGGAAGTGAATGGACCAACGGATGCTGATGGTCGACAGCATTTTGATGATTCACGAGTTCAAGCGAATATTTCGGATGAGATAATTGCAGCATCACCGTGCAATTCCGTATTACCTGAGATGAAGAGCTGCTATCAACCCCAGATCCTCGATATAATACCGGAGGAGCAGTCTGGAAGCAGTTGTAATGAACAGAGAACTAAAAAGCCGATTAATAACGCGAATCACGTGGAAAAAGCAGATTTTTCTCATCAAGAGATTCGTAATGATTTGGACGAGATTGATGTTAGGGGGGATGATGATTTTGGAGATGAGATTGTCGAAATGGAGATAGTCCCGATCGAAAGAGAAGTCATAGAGGTGGAGGCGGATAAAGAAGATGATGATGTGAAGGAAAATTTTGATTTTGAAAAGGTTTTAATGGAGCCGAAGGATGTGGAACAGGATTTGGTTATCGATGAGTATCCTGAACGGATTGAGAGTCCAGATTATTCATCTAGCGCAAAAATAAATCCATCTATTGAAGAAGATTCTCCAAAAGAGACAGAATTATGCATAGAAAAGAGCTCCGAGCATTCAATTATTGAGGAAAAAGCTCAAAATTTCGAGGAATCGATGGAATTAGGGGATTTGAAGGACGTGGATGTAGAAATGCTGATTGATGTCCCGTGTTTCAGTTTGGAACAACCTCTCGATGTGATTGAAAAACAGGAAAATGATCCAGAAGAGGGAAAAATTGAGATTGACGATGAGAATGATCTGATAATGCTGGACGTTGATGACGACGACTTACAAAGTGGAGATCATGATTTTTTGGTGAAGATCGAGGAAGGCTCTTTAACGCGGAGAATAATGCCGGATACAGCTGTTCTCGCTACAACCGAGATCGAAACACTGCAAGAAAAAGTCGAGAATAATCTGCCAATTAGAAATGGAGACAACGCATCCTCTTTCATGGAACTGGAGACCCTCGCGTTCGACGCATTAACGAAAATCGACGATTTTTGGAAGAAGGAGCCACTGGTCGAACCCATTGAATTCGAAAAGAAAGTCTTGAATGCTCCACTTGAGAATGAAGTTTACTCCACAATGGATTCATTATTCGAGGAATTTATTGAAAAAATAGCAGCGCCTGAGGGCATGAAGGACATCAGCGAGATCGAGACTCCCGAGACATTTAGAAAGACTTTTAATCACGAAAAGCCAATAATTATTGATAAAATTCTTCAGAAATCTGGGGAAAAAGGGAATTTAAGTAGTAAAACTTCTGCAAAAAGCTCGAAAAAACCACAACGTAATTCGCCGATGACAACGGTCTATCAATCTCCCTACAGCGTGAAATCTTTACCTCCAAAAGCTAAAGCACACACAACAACATCAAAAAATGAGGCACAAAAAAACGCGAAGAAGTTGTCCTTAAAGGCGAGAAGTAATCAGAACTTAAGCAGCACGAAGGACGATTTGGGGAAGCAGAACTTCAGCAAGAGCAGTATTGAACTGTCGCAGAGGAGAAGCAGATCTTACGTGACCCCGAGAAAACTTGAAGCATCACCAAGAGCCTCGTGCCCCTCTCACTTGCCTTGTCCTCTGATAAATAAGAGATCGAGACCGGAGACACGAGAGAAAATATCAAATTCCGATTGCAAATTAAATGAGAAAGAGCTGCAGAGGACAAAATCGAAGTCGGCTATTCCGCTTTTGAAGACGCGATGGGAAAATGCAAAGAGCACTAACTTTGTTTATCGCTCCAAAAGCCCGCTTAGAAGTGCCTTAACAATGTCGACGAATTCGAGAGCCTCTGAGGACTCTCGGAGCTTGAATAATGAAGAGTTCGTTAAAGAATCAGGAAGTTCAGAGGAAAAGGATCGTCAGAGTCGCGCAGAGGGACAAACCATCATTTGTGTGAATATCGTTACTGAACAAGAGCACAGTGCCATGAAAGTCGTGAATCCACGAGAATTTTTGGACTACGTGAAAGACAGGGCTTTAAAGATTCAGGGGACGGGTGAATACATTGAAAATTCTTGTGCATCTAAAATTTTGACGATTGTGTGTTCCACGGTCAATGAAAATGAGGAAAATTCGTCGAAGGACATCGAAATTTCAGCTAAACCGTCAGTTGTTAATACCAGCACGTCCATATCATATTTTCCGAAGATTTTGTACTTGTCTGAAGAAACAGGAATTCATGAAGAAAACTCGTGAATTAATGGATTTACTCTGGAATTTTTTTAAATCAAGCTTTTGTAAAGGAAAATGTACTTTTTTAGGAATATTTATCAGGAATTTCACTACTCAAATATATATTTTATAAAATAAAATGAATATTGATTTTCATTAGAGTCACATACCTGCATTTGTACGCTCTGACAATTAACAAACTCGATACTTGAGACAACAGAGTCAAAGACAATCGATGATTTACGACACGAGTCCATAACAATCGAGTTAATTTTTCCTTTGACAATTAATGTACTGTCTTGACAGCGATACATGTAAACGACGTTGTTCATCTCTGGATTGTCTACCAGAAGGTCTTTGTTGCCTTTGTGATATTCCTGGAATCATAATTGAATTATTAGAAAATTGAAGAATTTATGGATTTATCAAGAATTATTTTTTTTCCGTAACTTATAAATTATTTCAGAAAAATCAACAAATATGCACATATTAAAAATTCCAAAAACTATAAGTGCAAATCGTTTAGATATTCTTTTTTATAACAATTCATTCATTAAAAAAAATCCCATAAATTGTCAAATGTGTGCTAATTTCAAAGACACTAAAAATATCCGACATCTGACAATTTTTATAACTTTTATTTTTTTAACAATAAGTTATCTTTTAAAAAATAGAAAATATGCAGATGTAGCAAATTCAAAAAACTACAAGTGCAATTTTTTCAATAAAAAAAAAAAATAATTCATTATTGAAAAAATCAAAAAAATCGTGAGATGTGAAATAATCTCAAAATAATCAATTTCATCGTCATTTTCCTAGTCTATAGAATTGTCTACAAGAAAAAAAACACTTCTGATCATTTTTTAAAAAATATTTAGATAAATATCCTTCTTACAATCAGCCATTTCTTTCCATCACGAGTAAAGACTGGTGGCTTGTCAATTGGTAAACTAGCAGGTGGTACTATCTTCATTGAATTTGAATTATTGGCAACTGGTGCTTTGAATGGTGCTGGTCCAGTTCTCAATGACGAATTTTTGTGTGTCTGCATGTCAGAAGTAACTTTTTTCAGGCTTCTAGTGATATTTTCACCCTGATTAATTTGTGCAAATAATGCACTTCTATCATCACCAACTGATCCACTAAAATCAGCAGCTGGCATGCATGGTGGTGGTGGTGGCATACCACCTGGTGGTGGTGGTACTGGTGCTGAACCAGTCTTAGCCCATACTAAACCAGTTGTATGATGCTGTTTAACATATTTCTGGAGTTCCGTCAGTGTTTGTACCCATGCTTTGCACCATTCAACGTGTTTCTTGTCCTTTTCTTTCCAGTCTTTCAAAACGCGGTTAGTGTAGAATTGTCCAGCATCATTCATCTCTTTTACGTATGGTCCTGGTGTTGGTGATACTGCAACCCATCCAAGTGCTGGAATACTCTCACTTATTGCTGATAAATGATTGAAAAATGGAGAACCACGATTTTTTTCACGAAATTCTTGAATCGCCTGAATTTGAGACGATGTTGGGGATAACAGGGACATTTGCTCGGATTGATTGGCTGGGGCACAACGGGTTGTTGCTGTTTTCAGGAATTCCAGTTGAATCCTGGAGAAAATTGAAAAAAAAAATGAAAATTAGGAAAAATCAAAAGGTTTTCATTTTTTGATGAGAAACACACTCATTTTAATTCGTCATCAGTTTTTTCATTTGAGAAATGTGTCGGAATCTTATCGAGATAGAGCAATTATTATAAATGACCTTTTTTTGTTGCTCTCGAAATTATCTACAAAAACGTAATTTTACAAATTGCTCTATCTCACTTAAATTCTGACATATTTCTAAGAAACTGGTGACAGAATGAAGTAAAGTCTGAAGAAATAGTAGACAACTTACAAAATTGATTTTTTTTATCAAATAAATTGAAAAAAAAGGCATGTAGAAAATGTTAAAAAATATTGATGCAAAATTGAAAAATATACTTAAAACATTAATTTTTTTTTTCAATTAAAAAAATTGTCAGTTTTCTGCTAATTTCATTATCATTAATTTCACCCCATAATTGCATGAACTCACTGAAAAGCTTTCTCCACGAGTTTACTGTGAGCAGCAACATCGCCGCCGATCTTTTGACTGAGCTGCAGAAATTCAGCTACTGGACCAGCAAGAACATCCTCATAATTAGCAACAGACATGATGATTGTCAAGCTAGGCTCAGTTGAATCAAGACTAACTAATTCTACAACACTCTCAATTGATGGAGTATCAGTACTCGAACGATCGGATATCTTTGGTGAAGGAGTATAAGTTTGAACTCCAGTCTCTTGAGTTGATACGTTGAATTTAGCAGGAATATCCTCCAGGCGTTTAGTCACGTTCTCAAGACGAGTCACCAGCTCCTCCAGGTGATCTTCGCGGTCAGTCTCACAACCTGGGGAGATGATTAATTTAATTAGAAAAAATGCTAAGTTAATTAATCAGTGGAGTGAAAGAAAATAAGCCGATTTTGGTTCCACATTTTTTTTGAAAATATCTCCGAAACGAGTGAATTTAGAGAATTTCATAAAAAAAAAAGTTTTTTGCCGAATTCTTCTAATTTTCGCGGCTTTGGAGATATTTTCAAAATAACGCAAATAGTAAAGGGGTAAAACGAGATAAATCAGTTTTTTCTCTCAATTTCTCTAATAATTTCAATTTTTCTTTTAATAATCTTAATTTTATTTTTGATAATTTTTGTTAAATTAAATATCTCGGAAATTAAGCGAGTTAGCGTAATTTTCAATGAAACCTTTTTTGGAGCTCTCGAAATTCTGTAAAAAACAGTACGAGGGTGAAATCACGCTATCTCGCTTACTTTCCGAGTGCCTTTTCAAAGAAGATTGGTAGAAAAAATCAACGTGTTTTACCTCTTTTCTACTGAATTTTTCGAAAAATTGAATTAGCCTAAATTACAACGAACAAAATTTTCATGCTGTTATTACAATAATAACACAATTTTCCTCAAAAATAAAAGTAATAATTGAAGAAAAAAAAATCTCTCTAACATTCTCTAGAAATCCTCCAGTAATTGCTAGTAAAAATGCTACAACTCTCCTTTACGTGACCAGTTTATAAACATCGCTTTTATTATCTCATTTTATAACAGTGCGGAATAACCGCGAGGACTCACATTAAAATTAGTCAACCAGTGGTTTCCAATTAAATATAGAAGCTAAAGTGTAACATACACACACACACACACAAATAGTTATTTTATCGATACTCTCCACATCAACCGCCCGGGGACTTATGGTATTATAATGCAAGCGTTAGAAACAAATTAATTCATTGATTAATAAATAAATAAAAAAAAATGGTAAAAAAGATTCGTGTAAAAGTAAAGATTTATATTTAACGAAAATATAAATTACAAAAATGCCACTAATTCTATTTTTGACTTTCGGAAGAAGCTTCTCATCTGCATTTTTTAATTTTTTGATTATTTAATTAATTTTTGCCTGTTAAGATTGAACTTACGATGATAAATGGAATTATTACAACAATCTTTATGTTCCAGTGCCTTTCGGCAAACTAGAACAAACGGATGAGACTCAAATGTCACGAGCTATCTTGAATATCCAAGAATTTTATTAATAGAAATAGACCCGCAAAATTTTGTAGTTTGGTAAAATTTTTGGGGTAAAGAATCACTAGGGAGAGGATGAGATTTACTAAGTGGGCGTAAGAACTGCGTAATAATTTGGAATTGAAAGTATTAATGGAAATTGAGTAGTGAAGTGGTAGTGTGAGATGAATTTGAATATTTTATGTAGATTATTCCGTGAATATCTCGGGAAGGATGCGGTTCACGAGAGTTTTTGTAGAGATGTTTTTTTAAATGAGGAAAGTGGGGTGAAAGGACGCTTCAATTGAATGGTTCGAGATAGAGATTTTCTGATAATCCCATTGAAAAGCTGAGGGAATTTTAGGCGGAATACATGTGTCGAAGTTATTTTTTTTAATTTTTCGAAAATTCGACTTTTTCGGTCAAAATTTGAAAAAATCGGAAAAAATCTCTTTTTTGAGCGTATCTCCGGTTCTATTAGTTGTAGCGAGCTGGGGTTGATCTTAAATGAAAGGTGAGCTCATTTCACGTAGATCCATGTAGTTCTAAATTTTTTTTTAAATCAATTTTTCAATTACTTATGGCTATATCTATTTGAAAAATCGATTATTTTTTTTCGCAACTATATAACTCAATGGGAAATGAGCTCACCTTTCATTTGAGACCAGACCCAGGTCGTTACGATCAATAGAACCGGAGATATCCCTGAAAAAGTGAAATTTTTCAAAAACGAAAAGATCTTCTCCTTCAAATCTTGACCAAAAAATCGAATTTTGGAAATATTCCCAAAAATCAATTCTGATGTATGATTTCCTTCGGAAATTTTCTCAGCTTTCCGATGGAATCATCAGAAAAAATCTATCTTCAATATTTCCATTGATATCGAGTAATTTTCATAATATTATACATCAAAACTGAGATGTGTCTGTTTCACCTCTTGTGTCCGTTTTACCCCATTTTCCCTTAGAGAATCTGATTCTCTCCAAAAAAAAGTCTCTTTCAATTCTCCCTCGAATCCACTCGTTTCAGAGATGATCACGAAAGAATCGGCGAAAAACTTTGATCTAGTAGTGAAAAGGCTTTTTTTCTGAAATATCTCGGAAACTAATCGAGATACGACATTTTTACAGAAACCTCTTTTGTAGAGCGGCCCAACAGCTACAAACAATGTTTCAACAAAAAAACTTGTATCTCCATCAAATTCAAAGATATCCTCAAAAATAGAAGTAGACTCGAAATCACCATTTTTTCACTCCTAAATCACTTGTATCATGATGATGATGAATGAACGACGAAATTACTGTATCATGCTATAACAATCACAGAATATGTGTATTGATCCTAACCAGGATGTATCAATGGACCGAGTGGATCGAATCTCACTCTGTGTTCAGATGAAACATTAGCTGCATCCATTAGATCAGAAAAAAATCTATGTCGTCTCAGTGCAAGCTCATCTTTCGCTATTGGTGTTGCTGGTGGTTCTTGCATTCCTCCCCGTATCTCCGATGGATTATCAGTATCATCGTCCTCTTCGGATAGCCATCTAATTATGTGTTTTTCTTGTCGCACTTCAGGTTCAGAAACTAGAGGACAATTCGTGATTATCATCTTTTTTTTCAAGTGCTTGGAGGAGTTGAGCTGGCTTTTCGCTTAATCTTCAGCTTAATCCCCATTTTTCGTGGAGAGGAGATTTATTGGGGCGGAAGAAAGAGGCAGCAGTGATTTGGTGGATTACCTCGAACACTGAAGGATATAGATTTTTTTTTATGCCTTTATCTTTTTCAAGTTCCTTTTCTTTATCATCTCCTTCAATTTTCGAGAGGTTTTTTCTTCTCAAAAACAAAGTGGCGTAAGTGCTATGTATAAACATGTATATAGCACTTATGCCCCTTTGTTTCTAAGGCAACGAAAGTTTTTGTAAAAATGGCTTCAAGAATTATACTGCCTTCAAAAAAAAAAAACCCAATAAATTTCCCTCGAATTTTTTAATTCTCTACCTGAGTCATCCGCATGGAGAGAGCTCTCAAACACCGAATCATCACCTTCATCATCAGGCCCATCAACAATTGTTCTCTCAATGTAAGCTGGTGCTTGGAACAAGCAAGGCTTCTTGGGAGGACCAATTATTTCATCATTCAATGCAATTTTACAAATTTCCAATTCTGGTTGAACTTCAGAATTCTCTTCAATTTCTGGAATTTCATCTTTCTTCTGTTCTTCCAAATGAATTTCCTCCGGATTTGAATTCTTCAATGCTTCATTATCTTCCCGACAATTTTCGACAGCTTCAACTGACTTTTCCTCAACAATTATTGCATCACCATTAAATTTTTCTGGACTCTCATTGACAGTCTTGTCAGTTATTTTTTCAGGACTCTTTTCATTTTTTAAATCTTTAGCATCATCTATATCCTTTACTTTCTCTTTTGACTTGGCTTTGTCATTTTTTTTAGAATTTTTATTGCACATGCAACAGGTGAACATTTTCGGTTATATTATTTCGTTCAATTTGTTCAATCAAATCAAGTTGAATTCGTGTCAATGGACTATTAAATATATTTTTATTTAAATATTTAATTAACAATACTTTCTACTGTCAACGATTCCTCAGTTAATTCAATTATTTGGCTTATTTTTTTTTGGTGCTATACTAATATTCATGTCATGAACCACTTGTTTTGAAGTTCTCTCAACGTAACATTTCATAAATTCTTCAAAAATCGTTAATAATCACATAAGTGATAACAATAAACAGTGCTGCGATTCATTTAACATTCCTCGTTGTCCAAAAATCAATATTCATCTTCATGAATCCTTGTTTTGTCATCAATTTCACTGGAAGAATTAGTGATTTCGAATGATTTTTCTTATTTGTAATTGGAAACAATGTAAAACTATCAATTCTTTAATACTGATTTTTTTTGTTGTATAATTATCAATAAATTTTCAACTCGAAAAGTGCATTAGACAATGGCACCAGTGCAATCTCACTTTGCTGCATCGATCGTTACTCTGTTTAAGTATAACTATATACTTCTTTGCGCCCGGAGATTATTTCTATCTCCACTTCAGATAACTAATCAATTTATTATTACACTTTGCAGGAAATTCTATTGGCTTCTTTATTACTTGTTGTCTTTATTACTCGTTGACTTTTTCATAATTTCATCATAGAATCATGAGTGGATGGATCACGAAATTATCACGATTATTAGCACTCGACGAAAAACACGTTATCTTGAACATTTTTAAAGTTTATTACAATTTCAATTATAATAAATGATTTTATGTAGTTATTTTTCTCAATTATTCGGTTATTTTCAATGAATTTTTCAGCGTTATTCATCACAGCCACGGTTCCAATTCCAAAGAAATTAATCAAAACTGTTGAAAAATGTTGCTTTTCCTAATTTGTTTATAAATTGAAAATAAAATTTTGATTTTCATCCAAAAATTTTAGTTTTTTTTTTTAATTTTTTTTTTTGGGATTAATTAATTTGAAAAATTGTAATGGGCGTGGGGGTAGATTTAAAGTGATTCATGAAAAAGTATTAAACATTTTAAATTAATGAAATGCACTTGTTTAATTTAACAATTACGATTTTGTTAGCATTTTCAACTATTCGTGGAAATAGTGAGATAATGATAATCACGCCCGTAATTATTTATCTTTGATAATAATCGCGTTTTGGTACTTGGGGTGGAGCATGTCCGGGTAAGTTCTACATCCTCTTTCCACCGATACTAGAGTTTCGACCAGTAGCTAGAAATGGAAGTGCTGCCGCCACAAACATGCGGAGGAGACCCGAATTTGTCCTGAAAATTTCAACTCCACTTTTTATTGCCGGTTACAATTGCAACAATGGAGAGCGCAGGCTAGGTGCGCACAATGAATCAAATGAGTCTTGAATTAATTAACATAAGAATAATTAACAAATTGTGGGAATGCGAGTGGATGAAGTTTGATGTTAAAGGATAATAGAGAATTTAATTCAAATGTTGTACTAGTTGGAATTAAATTTCACGGACACAATTGCACTGCTAATTCCTGAATAATTAAAATTTCACTGTTAGTGATTAATGAAGGCCATGAATTGCGAGACTTGATTTTCATTGAAAAAGTAGGAAAATGGAAAATTTTTGGAGTGTTGGCGAGTAGATTTAGAGGAAAATGTCAAGAAACCTTTTTTGTAGGAAATTTTATGCGCTACAAAGAAGGTCTCTTGGTGAATCATCGTACATACAACCGCTTCTTAGATATCTTTAAAAGACTAAACAATAATTTTGGAATCTTCTTCAGTTGCCAATTTTTTTGCTGAATTTCTTACAAATATCTTGAGAACGAGTGAACTTAGGAAGAATTATCAAGAGACCTTTTTTGTAGAGAATTTTTCCCGCTACAAAAAAAGCCTAATGGTCAATCTTCGTAAACCCAACCGCTTCTTAGATATTCATGAAAGAATTAACAATAACTTTTGGATTTTCCTTAGTTGCTAATTTTTCTTGCGGATTTCATTTTGTTGAAACTATATTAAATAATATCTATTAAGGCCAGTGAGTTTAGGGTAATTTATAAACAGACCTTTTTTTCGCAGATTTCCCGGGTTACAAAAAAAGGTCATTCGACAAATACTCGTAATTTGATTGTTTTCAAGATACTTATCAATTTTCTTATTCTATTAGAATTGATGACTTAATTCTATCTTTAACAGTTCTAAACATGATTTTTCCCTTCAATTACCATAGTCGCTTCTATTTCCAATGAAATCTTTAAATCACTACTTCAGTATCTCATTACAGTCCCGTTATTCTTGTCGCATCGAGTGATGGCACTAATTATATATGCATGTAACCAAAAACAGAATAACCAGTTTCAATAAAACAACTGCAGAATACAGATAAATAATGAGAAATGAGAATCTCACTACACTACAAGTCAGGAACTGGTTTCCTTGAACTTCAGATTGAAACGCAACTGTTCACAGATGTCCTCTTCACGAATGAGATCCCGTTTGAATTCAAGGCAGAGGTCAATCGAATCGAAGATTAATTAAAACTCATTTAATTTCCAATCTCACAAAATTTCTCGTAAAAATTCGCATTTAACCCAGTTTTTTTTTCTCTCATTATCCGTTAATAAATTTTATTAAGACTCACGACTCCTCCAAAGCTTCAGTAAATCCTTGTAAATTGCTCTGTCTGAGTGCACATGAAGTTCGTTCTCTCTTGCCTCTGGATATGGCATTTTTACTGTGTAAAACACGATTTTTCCTCAACAATAAATAATGAAAAACTTTTCTGCAATCACTGTTTAGCACGAAATGGAAATTTCCACAGTTCACTGATAAAAAGGTGAAACGAGATGATTGAAGTCTGTTGAATATTTTGGAAACTAAGCGAGATAGAGAAATTTTTATGTACTTTTTTGATGATAATGACATTAGCATATATCTGACAATTCTTTTGGATCCTTTTAAACAAATAAATTAGTATAAAAGAGAATATTTTCGGCTTAGAAACAAAAAGACGTAAGAGTTATGCCCGTACACAGTACTTACGCCACTTTGGTTCCAAGTTTACGATATTTAAAAAATTTGCATTTATATTTTCTTGAATTTTCTATAGGTGCATATTTTTCATTTTTAAAAAAATCATTTATTTGTTATGAAAAAAAAAAAAAAAAAATGACCGATGTCTGATCTTTTTCAGTATCATCTTTCTTTGTAGCTCTAATTTTCCTCTAAAAAAAAAGGTTTTCTACTTTTATTGTAGAGAAAAGTGAGAGCTATAAAAGAGTTCTCATAAAAATTGTTCTATCTTTGACAGTTTTCGAGATATTTGAGTGAAAATTAGGGGTGTGTGAATAATTCGAATGCACAAATCATTCGTATCGAATTAAATTATTCGAAATTCTGAAAATGATTCGAAAATTATTCAAATTATTTGAAAATTTTCAAATTATTTCAAAATTTTCAAACTATCAGAAAATTGGAATTATTCGATTCGAATAGTAATATTCGATTCGATTCGAACGCTATCTACACACTCCGAGTAAAAATGATTTAAACAATGACTTCATCTCGTTTTACCTCTCCTCCTGAATTAAAAAATGACGCAGAAATCTATGTGCTTATGAATCAACACCAGAAATATATCCAACTGAACACGATGACGACGAGTCGAATGACTGATTCCGATTGGATTTCTCGCTATCATATTGCGACGAGTTTTGGAAATGAATTTTCATGTGTGATGACCTCTGTAGTGGGGAGAAAACACGTCCAACCGTTATTCCGAGAGGATGCATCTTCCAGTTTAAGAATAAAAATTTTTAATGAAAAAGGAGGATTTGATTTAATGGAATTTGCAGAATCGATGATTAACTGTTGATTTCCGATTTTTTTTTTTTTTGAGGTCGATCGTATGTATTTGTGCTGGAGAGAACGAAGAAATATGTTTTTATCAATGTAAATCATGAATCAACATCGTAATTTGATAAATATCCTACTTATCTCTCTGTTTAAAATGATTTGAAGTATTTTCAACGGAATTGATGATAAAAAAAAGGAGTGAATCCACTTCATGTAGAGGACTTAATGACAATGCTGGATTTTCTAGTGTAAAAGTTTGACCTAGTAACAATCCCATGGCTATTGCAGTTGAAGCCAACTCTATACAATTAATCTGTCTGCAGGTACGTCATTGTGCCTTCAGCAATGCCAATAATACGTGAAACCATTGGCAATCATAAAAAAATTCCTCAACTCTAATATTTATTGATTTTTATTTTTTTCAATGAACTAGTTTCAAAAAAATTGGAAATATACATATGTAGAAAATTCGAACAATTATTAAAAAATTTTGAATAGTGGAGACAGGGGCAAAATGGACCGGTAGGACACAAGAATACGAGATTTTTTTTAGAGTAGAGGCTTTCATAAAAATATTCGACTAAATTCACCGATAATGTTGACATGTTGAAGAATTTTCTCAAATTTTTTTGTGCAACCTTTGGTCCTGAACAAAGAAACGTGCATCGTTTTGACTAAAAGGTCCATTTTCCCCGGTCACCCCAATTTTTTCAATGATAATTCCTTTTTTCTAATAAAAAAAAATTGTCAGATCAGTTTTTTTCGATTATGTCCAAAATTAAAGAAGATAGGAAAATTTTCAATAGCATCTGCTCATAGTTCTAATTTTTCCGTACAAGAAAGACAATTACGAAAATTTCCCCATTTAGATTATTTTCGGAGATAATCTGAAAAACCGATTGCAAGAATCAACTTTTCATTATATAGTTTTCAGAATAGTTAAAATGATTTTTTATGACAATTTAAGATAGTATTCAAGAGTACGATCGATAAGAAATGGGAAAAAGAGGATTTGTAGGTTAGTTTCCAATTAATTACTGATAATTCGGGGAAATGTGCTTCAATTTACCCGAAAAAGTGATTAAACTATTTGAAAGTCATATCTTCAGCTTGTGAATATAATTTTTTTTTGTTTCTCTATTTTTTTTCACATTACTAGTCTACTATCACAAGCATGAGATAGAGAGCGAGGCAAATAGTTACGACTACCTTCTAATTGGAATTTCTCAATAACTATACTGTGAATCAAATATTTTTCTTCTCTTATTTGATTAAAATGCTGTTCTCTTCGCCAATAGTTTTTAAATAATGGGTCAACCCTGTGGTTTTTCAGTAATTTCGTTATTTCCGTCCGATTTAGAGCGTTTCATCCCCACCACCGCTATTTTCAGTAACTTTGATAATTCATATCTCATAGACTACAAGGGCAAAAATCATGAAAAAACTCAGCAAGATGTAAAAAAAAATATCATCTTCGATATGGCATCAAAAAAATAAACAATTAAAACAATTTTTATATTCTACCGTTTTAATGCTTCATCCTACAGTTCATTCAATTCAAATGTCAAAACATTGTAACAATTATGTGTGAGTGAGCGAGAAGGGGGGGGGGGGGTGGATGATTCACACTGGAGACTCAGCAGGAGGTTCCAACGCATAACCATTCAACAATTACCGAAAATGCATATTCAAACGAATGAAAACGGCAAAAAAAACGAGACTCTCCATTTCTCCTTCCATTTCAATCCTCAATTAAAAAAAAACTAATAATGCGCAACACAAAAACGTTTTTTGATAATTAAATTGTCGAAAAATTTTAAGAAATGTCATGTCCTAGCGGCTACCAGTGCATTCTAATCCAATTTCTAATAGAGAGAAATTATCCAAATAAGTTCACTCACCGTTCTGCCAATGAAAATTCCCAAAACTACTGGATTACTTGCCGGCAATTCATCTGTTTCTATTAGACTTCAATGAAATAATTGAATAACACATTTGTTTTGTGAAACACAATGGAAATTATTGGGACAAAACTATCGGCAAAACACCTGCAGACCTAATCACTGGCCATTCACTAGGGGCGTCTGCCAAATTCCAGAAACATTTGCGGCTCGCCTAACCTTATGGCGTCTACTAATGTAACGTCTTGCGCATGCGCACTCACTCAACATTAGTACAATGCGGCAGAAACAGGCGGTGGAGAATTATTTCTGAAATTTTCAAACATAAATGAATTTTATTCTGTCAGTTTCTCAGAAATCTCGGATATCTCGGGAACTGAGCGAGATAAAGCGATTTTACTTTAATCTTTTTTGTAGCCCTTGAAATTCTCTACAAAAAGCGCTAAAATGAAACCGCTATATCACGCTTAATTTCCGAGATATACCAAAAAAAAACCAATGACAAAATGAAATTAATTTGTGTCTGAAAATTTTCAAATTCTCCGAAATTTACTAAAAATTTCCGGTTATTTTTACAGAAAAAACTTTTATTGAATGGTCACGTCTTCGTCGGTTATATTCAATGATCATCAGAGTCGTCAGCATACAACAGTCACCTCTGCACAAGAATTATCGTAAAATTCCGGTGGAATTTCATTAATCGGCAGAAATTTAAATGGAGAATAGCATCAAAGACACATATGAATTAATCGAAAATATAAACTCGTCAGTTTATTTTTAATATCTTGGAAATTAAGTGGGATAGCACGATTTTGCATGAATTCTTTTTTGTCGAGAATCTCAAGAGCTACAAAAAAGGTCTCCTCGGTTTCCGAGATATTTTTTGGAAAACTGGTGATGAAAAAAAATGATCATGGATATGCTTTACTTCATTTTTATATAATAATAATATATACAAATACATTATTCAAAGTACTCAAATCGAAAGAAATATTGACAGAGCTTGGACTGTATTGCCAATTCGTTCCTGCTGTTGAGCTGGCATTGACTGTGAGTAATTTGCCAGGTTAGCCCATTCTTATGGGAATAGTGATTCGATGGGAAAAGATGTGCCTCCAACTTCTGCCTTCGAGCTCCAGAAAAATCAGCCAGTTTCCCCTGGGAGCGAAGTGGTATGGATTGTAATAAACACGATTCTGGGCTCGATATCTTACGGTCTCAGTATTGTTGATCCTTGTCTCGATACTCGTTTCTCCCCTGGTTATTAGACGCACATGCCACCAGGCAAGTGCACCCAATGCGGCGAATTTAGCAACACAAATGACATCACCGAATAGTATTATTTTTCGTCAAGACTCTCAGTATTTTCTGCTTTTTTTTTAGCTATATTTGCTAGGGCTGAAGCGTTGATATGATCCATTGATTAAATCTACAATTGAGAATTAACAATAGCATAAATATGATAATGAAGAAAGTATACAGTGTGACAATTTTCTATTTTTTTTTAATGGATGAGTTATTATGAAAACATTTTCAAAAAATTCACATTTTAGTTTTTCGGATTTTTTACATGTGTATATTTTTTTTTATCTAGTTGCGATAATTTCTCTGTTTAAACCAACAAAAAAAACTCAAAATTTTCAGAATGCATTAAAAAACCAAGGAAACTTGCGATGGAATGAAAGTGATAAAATTCTCAGAAATTTATTCATTTGGAATGAGATTAGAGTCTATTCTTCTCCATTTTCGAGAAATTTGAGCTTTCTTGAGGATTCAGGAATGGTAAGCTTTTTTGCCATTGATTCATGTGGTTTTTTAAATTAATTTTTATCGATTTTGAGGCAGTTATGAAGAATTTTGTGGAAATGGATTTATTTCTCTTCGAAAATTGAAGAAAATTTATTTAAAATCAGATGGTTCAACAGCGAATAAGTTCACCTCTCATTTCCTTCAATTTTTGTATAATTTTATCAACAGCATTAAGAAAAGACTGTCAACTCCTGGTCAAAAAGCCCGGATCTTCACTACTGAAACATGTTTTCTATCACAAATTATATTCCCAAACATTCCAATTGATTTTTCCAATCTAGATCATCAACTCCAATAGAAATTTGATAATCACCAGAGAAATTATTTCAGAAATATTGATCCGAACAGAATGTCTCTCAGGTTTGGGGTTCTGATCAAAAAAAGGATTCTTCATATACAATTTGAACTTTACAGGACATAAGAAATACGATCCCAATGACAGTAAAGGCCGTGTATTGGAAGAAATATCGATGATTGTAGTGGCCAACGCAACTGTTGAGCCAAGCTGGTGCAGACAAAATTTCAAAGTTAAGGATGAATGGAATATTCTCTTCAAACAATAGCACAACCATGATGATACTGAAATAGCAGACATCTGGCAATTTTTTCGTTCAACACAAATAAATTGTTGAAAATAAAAAAATGAACAATGTGCACATGTAGTAAATTCAAAAAACTATCAGTGCAAACTTTTTCAATATTTTTTCAGTTGTTTAAAAAAATCCCCAAAATTGTCAGATATGTGCTAATTCCATCATCATCAATCAATAATGCAATAGTAAAGGATACCACAGTAATGATCCATTTTCAGAAGACACTTTTTGCATGTTGAGCAATGATTTGTTCTCGGTGGCTCTGGTTTTATGCATTTTTACAAATCCTAACAGTGTCAGGTATAAATTCTCCATGTTAGAAATACCCAGCTAGTACGTTGAATCTCATATAATAATAAAAACCAACATTCATGAGCAGCCAATTGCCCATCATCAATAGTATTATTGTTGCAATTCGATTATTCTCTCACCGGTATGGAAATCCAATGTACAATATGCTGTGTACCCAATTACGGCAATGAGTACTGACACCATTCGCACTAGAATCTTGAAGAATAAAATTGAATTCTCAATGAAAAATAAATATACATGTACGAGAGAAAGTGGAGCAGCGGAGACAAAATTTAGTCAACGATTCTACTTCATTTTCTCTTGAATAGAGACTTTTAAAAATATTAATCGTATGAACTAATACAGAAATTTTGAAGATAATGAATAATAATTTTGCTGGCGGGACCTCCAACTTCTATAAAATTTTCAACAAACCGAAATATTGGCACCATCAAAATATCACAGGCAGATCCCCACTTCATAAAATCATTATGAAAAGTATATTAAGTGTTATTTTCATACGTTTCCATTTCTCTTCAACATCAATTCGGAAAAAAAAGAAATATCTTCTATGATTTCGCCTATAAAAAATAATCTCTCAATTCTCACCCTAATAGTCGAAAAATTTTGACAACCACCCGAAATCTCGTCATTGTTTTTTGTTTCATGAAAACTTCATTATTTTGTTTTTGAACAATTCAATAATTGTTAATTTGTCGTTTTCCTGAAATTTGATCATTTCAGCACATTTTATAATGAGTAGAGACATTGTTATTCCAATTAGTACACTTGCTTCTTTTTATTTATCAATTTTCATCATCAACATGTTCATTGAAGGTTATTACTAGGGCCGGGATTTTGGTGTAGCATTTTGACTAGGCTGAAGTTGCCTGTAAATGTGAACATGTGTTCAGTGTTTCAAATTTAAAGTAACAGTTTACAAGCTTTAAAAAATTATAATTTGCATTATTTGAAATCCTTTAATTCCTGTGGAGAGGCAATAAATATTTCATTGTGAATATAAACAGGCAAAAATGCGGTTTAAAAAAGTGTGTTTAGATAAATTACTTGGATTTTTCAAAAAGGTGAGAAAATTTCCTTCATATTTTGTGTGCTTGGAAACTGGGCCCACTTGTGATGCATCAGCAACGCTTAAACTCTACGAAAAAAGATCATTGTAAGATCGCCCCATATCGCTTAGTTTTTGAGCACACAGAATATTGGAAATGAAAACAATTTCCCAATTGAAATATGGAGGAAAGTCTCTCACCTTTTCGAAAAATCTTTGTAATTAATATAAACACATTTTTCCGAACCGGAATTTTTCATGCTTATTTTCACAATAAAATATCTATTGCCTCTTCACAGAAATTCCAAGATTCCAAATAAGGTAAATGATCATTTATCTGACGCTTATAAACTGTTAATTCGAATTTAAAACGGTTAACACGTGTTCGCATTTGCAGACAGCTTCAGCCTAGTCAAAATGATACACCAACGTCTCGGCCCTAGTTATTACACCCGGCGACGGATGACAGATGACGTAATTAGTAGGGGGATATGGGGAGAGGAACACTTCATTTCAGCGCTCAACTGTAGGAGCATGAGTGAAGGAAATGGAAGCTTCAGAAAGAAATAAACTGGTGGAGCCACTATAGATGGACCTGGATGTGACTGAGCAATATTTAATGAGCCGGGAAAGTATAACTTTCATGAATTTCACAATTACCAATCGATTGTAATTCTTTTGCAGGTGAGTGTAGTGAATTCTTCATCGTTTGAGCAATTGATCAATTCTTATATACTTACATGTAACACCCTATAAAGTCAACCGGAAATTTTTTAATAAATGACTTCAAACCATTTTTTCATTTCAATCAACGGCAAATCGTTTAGCGGGTAATTAAATATTGCTCTATGTAGATTCATCAAATCTGTTATGTGAATTTGAATTTCCGTTTGAGGAATTCTATGAAGAGGGATTCTAAATTAGAGTAGGGATTCTGAACAAATACTTTCTCAGATGGTATTATGAGAGTATGGTTAAATGGTGCAAGATGAAGAGGAAGTGCGAAACGAATGATGCGAGAAAGAAAATATGATTTTGGAAACCGTACTCACCAGTTTCGTTGAGAGCATTTTCCCATTTTTCAGTTTGAAAATGACATTAATGCACTCTGCATATACATAAATCTAGAGAAGAACTGAATCAATTCAGTGAATGTGAGATATCATGATTTTAATCAAGAGGAATCTGAGACTGCAGGGGAGGAAATTCTCCAATCAAATTAAAATGTTATTAGAGAGATGAATAATGCAATACAGTGAAACGATTGTGTATAGAAATTGTGATAGAAACAGTTAGGCCTAAGAAAATAAATATTTACCCACTTTTATTGAGTCAAACTAGAATTATATTGTTTCTTCGTTTGAATGAACGAAGTATACCAGCTGTCAACCAATCATGAACTCTTTTGATCCCCTTGAAGTACATTTTCATGGCGGTTGATTCCTCCTGGATCCTCGTGCTTGTGAAAAAATGTAATCCAGTCATCTCTGGACGATAATGACGAAGTTTTTCTTAGTTGACAATCCTTCATGGAAACCCGTGGTTATAATCGACTTAGAAGTAATCATCGTCTCTCTGGATCATATCGAAACAAAATTTTCTCAGTTGTCTTTCAATCTTAAACTCTCAGGTGCAATAAAAAATCAAGTTACCAGCTGCCATCCAGTGCACTATTTTGATTCTCTTGATGCAAATCCCTTCATCCATATCTCGTTCGCAAAATGATTATTATTCAATAAATGAAAGAAATAGTGGGGAGAGCTTCTAAGAACGACGGACTCTTTGCCGCACTTCGTTCACAAATTCTAACTTCCAATAAAAAAAAAAACTCCAGGGGATGCTTCTAAGAACGTCCGGCTCTTTGCCGCGCTTCGTTCACAAATTCTCACTTGCAATAAAAAAAAAAAAACTCCAGGGGATGCTTCTAAGAACGTCCGGCTCTTTGCCGCGCTGCGTTCACAAATTCTCACTTCCAATAAAAAAAAAAAACTCCAGGGGATGCTTCTAAGAACGTCCGGCTCTTTGCCGCGCTGCGTTCACAAATTCTCACTTCCAATAAAAAAAAAAAAACTCCAGGGGATGCTTCTAAGAACGTCCGGCTCTTTGCCGCGCTGCGTTCACAAATTCTCACTTCCAATAAAAAAAAAAAAACTCCAGGGGATGCTTCTAAGAACGTCCGGCTCTTTGCCGCGCTTCGTTCACAAATTCTCACTTCCAATAAAAAAAAAAAACTCCAGGGGATGCTTCTAAGAACGTCCGGCTCTTTGCCGCGCTGCGTTCACAAATTCTCACTTCCAATAAAAAAAAAAAAACTCCAGGGGATGCTTCTAAGAACGTCCGGATCTTTGCCGCGCTTCGTTCACAAATTCTCACTTCCAATAAAAAAAAAAAACTCCAGGGGATGCTTCTAAGAACGTCCGGCTCTTTGCCGCGCTGCGTTCACAAATTCTCACTTCCAATAAAAAAAAAAAAACTCCAGGGGATGCTTCTAAGAACGTCCGGATCTTTGCCGCGCTTCGTTCACAAATTCTCACTTCCAATAAAAAAAAAAAACTCCAGGGGATGCTTCTAAGAACGTCCGGCTCTTTGCCGCGCTTCGTTCACAAATTCTCACTTCCAATAAAAAAAAAAAAACTCCAGGGGATGCTTCTAAGAACGTCCGGCTCTTTGCCGCGCTTCGTTCACAAATTCTCACTTCCAATAAAAAAAAAAAACTCCAGGGGATGCTTCTAAGAACGTCCGGCTCTTTGCCGCGCTTCGTTCACAAATTCTCACTTCCAATAAAAAAAAAAAACTCCAGGGGATGCTTCTAAGAACGTCCGGCTCTTTGCCGCGCTGCGTTCACAAATTCTCACTTCCAATAAAAAAAAAAAAACTCCAGGGGATGCTTCTAAGAACGTCCGGCTCTTTGCCGCGCTGCGTTCACAAATTCTCACTTCCAATAAAAAAAAAAAAACTCCAGGGGATGCTTCTAAGAACGTCCGGCTCTTTGCCGAGCTGCGTTCACAAATTCTCACTTCCAATTAAAAAAAAAAAACTCCAGGGGATGCTTCTAAGAACGTCCGGCTCTTTGCCGCGCTTCGTTCACAAATTCTCACTTCCAATAAAAAAAAAAAAACTCCAGGGGATGCTTCTAAGAACGTCCGGCTCTTTGCCGCGCTGCGTTCACAAATTCTCACTTCCAATAAAAAAAAAAAAACTCCAGGGGATGCTTCTAAGAACGTCCGGCTCTTTGCCGCGCTTCGTTCACAAATTCTCACTTCCAATAAAAAAAAAAAACTCCAGGGGATGCTTCTAAGAACGTCCGGCTCTTTGCCGCGCTTCGTTCACAAATTCTCACTTCCAATAAAAAAAAAAAAACTCCAGGGGATGCTTCTAAGAACGTCCGGCTCTTTGCCGCGCTTCGTTCACAAATTCTCACTTCCAATAAAAAAAAAAAACTCCAGGGGATGCTTCTAAGAACGTCCGGCTCTTTGCCGCGCTTCGTTCACAAATTCTCACTTCCAATAAAAAAAAAAAACTCCAGGGGATGCTTCTAAGAACGTCCGGCTCTTTGCCGCGCTTCGTTCACAAATTCTCACTTCCAATAAAAAAAAAAAACTCCAGGGGATGCTTCTAAGAACGTCCGGCTCTTTGCCGCGCTGCGTTCACAAATTCTCACTTCCAATAAAAAAAAAAAAACTCCAGGGGATGCTTCTAAGAACGTCCGGCTCTTTGCCGCGCTTCGTTCACAAATTCTCACTTCCAATAAAAAAAAAAAACTCCAGGGGATGCTTCTAAGAACGTCCGGCTCTTTGCCGCGCTTCGTTCACAAATTCTCACTTCCAATAAAAAAAAAAAACTCCAGGGGATGCTTCTAAGAACGTCCGGCTCTTTGCCGCGCTTCGTTCACAAATTCTCACTTCCAATAAAAAAAAAAAAACTCCAGGGGATGCTTCTAAGAACGTCCGGCTCTTTGCCGCGCTTCGTTCACAAATTCTCACTTCCAATAAAAAAAAAAAACTCCAGGGGATGCTTCTAAGAACGTCCGGCTCTTTGCCGCGCTGCGTTCACAAATTCTCACTTCCAATAAAAAAAAAAAAACTCCAGGGGATGCTTCTAAGAACGTCCGGCTCTTTGCCGCGCTGCGTTCACAAATTCTCACTTCCAATAAAAAAAAAAAAACTCCAGGGGATGCTTCTAAGAACGTCCGGCTCTTTGCCGCGCTTCGTTCACAAATTCTCACTTCCAATAAAAAAAAAAAAACTCCAGGGGATGCTTCTAAGAACGTCCGGCTCTTTGCCGCGCTTCGTTCACAAATTCTCACTTCCAATAAAAAAAAAAAACTCCAGGGGATGCTTCTAAGAACGTCCGGCTCTTTGCCGCGCTGCGTTCACAAATTCTCACTTCCAATAAAAAAAAAAAAACTCCAGGGGATGCTTCTAAGAACGTCCGGCTCTTTGCCGCGCTTCGTTCACAAATTCTCACTTCCAATAAAAAAAAAAAAACTCCAGGGGATGCTTCTAAGAACGTCCGGCTCTTTGCCGCGCTGCGTTCACAAATTCTCACTTCCAATAAAAAAAAAAAAACTCCAGGGGATGCTTCTAAGAACGTCCGGCTCTTTGCCGCGCTGCGTTCACAAATTCTCACTTCCAATAAAAAAAAAAAAAACTCCAGGGGATGCTTCTAAGAACGTCCGGCTCTTTGCCGCGCTTCGTTCACAAATTCTCACTTCCAATAAAAAAAAAAAACTCCAGGGGATGCTTCTAAGAACGTCCGGCTCTTTGCCGCGCTTCGTTCACAAATTCTCACTTCCAATAAAAAAAAAAAACTCCAGGGGATGCTTCTAAGAACGTCCGGCTCTTTGCCGCGCTTCGTTCACAAATTCTCACTTCCAATAAAAAAAAAAAAACTCCAGGGGATGCTTCTAAGAACGTCCGGCTCTTTGCCGCGCTTCGTTCACAAATTCTCACTTCCAATAAAAAAAAAAAACTCCAGGGGATGCTTCTAAGAACGTCCGGCTCTTTGCCGCGCTTCGTTCACAAATTCTCACTTCCAATAAAAAAAAAAAACTCCAGGGGATGCTTCTAAGAACGTCCGGCTCTTTGCCGCGCTGCGTTCACAAATTCTCACTTCCAATAAAAAAAAAAAAACTCCAGGGGATGCTTCTAAGAACGTCCGGCTCTTTGCCGCGCTTCGTTCACAAATTCTCACTTCCAATAAAAAAAAAAAAACTCCAGGGGATGCTTCTAAGAACGTCCGGCTCTTTGCCGCGCTGCGTTCACAAATTCTCACTTCCAATAAAAAAAAAAAAACTCCAGGGGATGCTTCTAAGAACGTCCGGCTCTTTGCCGCGCTTCGTTCACAAATTCTCACTTCCAATAAAATAAAAAAAACTCCAGGGGATGCTTCTAAGAACGTCCGGCTCTTTGCCGCGCTGCGTTCACAAATTCTCACTTCCAATAAAAAGAAAAAAACTCCAGGGGATGCTTCTAAGAACGTCCGGCTCTTTGCCGCGCTTCGTTCACAAATTCTGACTTCCAATAAAAAAAAAACTCCAGGGGATGCTTCTAAGAACGACGGGTCTATTCGCCACACTTCGTTCGCAACATTCTAATTATTCAATGAATGCAAAAGAAATGAAATGCCTGTCAACAATGGGTTTCTTGAACTACATCACACTTGCAAGATGATATCTATATATCTCATAGAAAAGGTTGGTAAATTGAAAATATAAAAAATATTCTTCGACGCTCTAGCTATATTCCAATTTTTCGAAGCTCTTGATTCTAATACCTGGAACAATGAAAAATATGCATGGTAAAATTAAAAACTGGTCCATCTCTTTGAACAATAATTTCCATACACAATCGTTTCCTAAAGGAAAATCCCTTCAAAATATAGCCGGAAAAGTAAACTTTTCAAAAAATTGGGAAAAAAAAGTTTCGACATTTATTTTCCGCATAAAATATCCTCAGAATTTCAATAGAATCATTCGAAAATGACAATCTCGTACCATTCAATTGAAGTGTTCATATTACCCCACCTTCCACTAACCAATTCCCTCTGGTATGGCCGTTATCAAACTTTTTGCTGAAAGAGTGAAAGAAAAATAACCTTTTCTTTCTATAAAAAAAACCTACTGAAGCATTGGAGAATCTTTTATTCATTTCTCCGTTGATTTTCTCTGCTTGTACTGAGCGCTGCTTGCACACAAGGCAATACTCTCGAAATTTAAGAAAAACAGCAAATAAGAAAATCCCTGTCGATCAGTATTTTTTTTGTACTTTCATTCTGTAATTTTTAATTTCAAATTCAAAAATATCGTATTCCGAAGCAGGACTTTTTATATGCAAAATTCATGGAAATTATAACATTTGGAGGAATGTAGCGATCAAAAAACCTTTGCAGTTACGAAACAATCATAAACATGGATTTAACTTTGTGAACAAAAAAAAGAAAGAAAGAACGGATTTCCGGTGACTCACCGTCGCTGCAACATCACCATCACCTTTATTCCCCTTCATACTTGCGCAAAAAGCCGGTGTCAACTAGAATGAAACAGAAGCAACAAATTGATTTATTAATTTTTTCCATATCAACCTTTCATTTCAATCATAAGCGAAATTATAGTAAGAAGTACAATGAAAATAATTTCTTTGATCCAAAGATAATTGTTTCCCATGAATATTTTTTTATATTATTTTATCTTCGTTATCAATATTTTTTCCAGCCTCCGCAAGAATTTATTCAATAATCAAAGATAAAGAAAATTCCATTTAATGTCAATCTCAATAAAAGTAAAGAAATTATCGATTTTTTTTCTTCATCAAACAATGAAAAAAAATCCCGATCTTTAGAAAAACTCATTCGATCGTCAATAAAAAAAAATTGTTTTCATGTAAAATTTCGTTAAAAAAAAAATTAATTACTCTTTTTTTTCAATAATTATTTCACTCCCAGTCTATCCATTATTTTATGAATAATAATCCGGAATGTCAACAAAAAAAAGAAATTGAAAATTGTGATGATGCAAAAAATTTACCTTTTTCCTTTTCGTGTGTGACTGGATAAGGTTTGTCCTCAACGTGTCAGCTGTGAACGTCCTAAGTCAAAACAAAGCCCTCTCCCCCTCCGAGCTCTGCATTGCCGCGTTATTTTCCTTCCACCCAAGGACGTCTCTATTCTTTTAGCAGCCAGCGATATCTGAAATGAACAAAGAAAAAACACAATTAAATTCATTCACTTTTTCACTATTCCGAGCTCTTCACTACCTTTAGGAGCCAATTGCCGTTTTTTTTTTTTTTTCAATTCAAGATTTTAAATACTTTCATTTTTTAATATTGGATTTGTAGTGAGAAGCCAGTACAAATAAGTACAACACATCGAAGAAATGAAGTTGAAATGACGCATTAAATTCGAACGGTCAAGAAGGGGAAATGGCGGGAAAACTGACAGCAACGAACCCTTTCACCCATTCCCAGAAAAACGTCCATATTTCCCTCTTTATTTCATACGTTCCAATGTTTTTTTTTTCATTACGCATAACAAAAAGTTCGGCACGATTGATTCATTGAAATTAATATTGCTTGATAACCGGAATTTTGACAAATATTGTTGGTGTAGTGAGCAGTCGGAGCTTATTAGTTCTCACGCTGGCAACACTTTTGTCCCGAAAATGAGCTCCCCAGGAAAACTTGATTGATTCTGACAAATTCGAGGGTGTAGAATCCGAATTTGTTGGTTATCTTGTCCTCCGATTTGCCTTTCTAATTGTTATTAACAATTTAATTGTTTAAACCGTTATAGCGTATAAGCTAGAGGGCTTACAAAGAAATACTTCAAACAAAAGTTGTTCGTCTTTTCAAAATAAAGAGATTGGTTTTTTTTCGTCACGATAACTTCATTTTTGACCGAGTTACGGCTAAATAACCGTTCCAACGCCGCGTTAAGACTCTCTTCGCTATCTCGCTCGCGCGCCAAATCTCATCAACGGTCTATTTGAACGGTTATTCAGCCGTAACTCGATCAAAAATGAAGTTATCGTGACGAAAAAAAACCAATCTCTTCATTTTGAAAAGACGAACAACTTTTGTTTGAAGTATTTCTTTGTAAGCCCTCTAGCTTATGCGCTATGACGGTTTAAACAATTAAATTGTTAATAACAATTAGAAAGGCAAATCGGAGAACAAGATAACCAACAAATTCGGATTCTACACCCTCGAATTAGTCAAAATCAATCAAGTTCTCTTGGGGAGCTCATTTTCGGGACAAAAGTGTTGCCAGCGTGAGAACTATATGAATACAGCAATAAAAAGCGAAAATGGCGGTGGGGTGGAGCGCGCCAACGAGTCTCTCTCTCTCATTGGTTGAAACGTAAATGACCGTTGAAAATTAAGAAAAAAGAAGTTTTAAAAAACGTTTGACAATAAATTATTAGAATCAGAAAAAATTTACAATTAATTTTTCCTCTCGAATTTTTTTTTTCAACAAAAAAAAACAATGAAAAATATAGATATTTCACACTAAAAAAAGGAAATCAGCAAAAAAAAATCCGTTGTAAAAACGAATCAATTAATAAATATCCCGTTTAATTAATTTGATTTTTTTATTGCAATTAATTTATTTACTCACCAATTCTCCTTTTTGTGATTGAACAAAAGTCCCGACAGGTCATTGACCTTGAGTGAGAAGATATCGGTTCAACATGAGACGAGGAATTGACGACTCAACCACAAATTCTCCTCTATCTTTTTTCAATCCGATGATTTTCAGCAGTTTTTTTTTCTTATCAATAATTTAATCTTATCACTATCGATCCGACAATATTTTAATCACTTTTCACGTGAAAATCCCACTAAAATTGAGAATAAAAGAAGGAGCCGACACAGCGAAGAATAATCCGGAATGGCGCAGTAAAGTTCCACTGGGCGGGAAGGGGGAAAAATGGCGGGAAAAGCAACACCACCGTGCCTTCAACAATTTTCACAAAAGCGGCCATATTTTTTTTTTTTTTTAATTATTAATTATTTTCGAAACTTTTTTTTCATCACCCACTAACAAGAGTTCATTCCAATTTTTTCCATAAAAATTAATTACACTTGAAAAATGAAATGTCTGTCATTTTTTATTCACAAATTTCTCGAAAGCAACCATATTTATTTTTTTATCAATTATTTTCAGCACTTTTTTTTCACTCATCAATAAAAGTTCATCACCAATTTTTCCACAAAATTAATTACACTTGATTAATAAAATTGTTGTCAATTTTTTTATACTGAACGTGCAGTGAGAAGCTGGCACCACGAAGAAATAAACAGCACTGCGAATGACAAAGGTGACGGGACAAAAATGGCGGCAGAAGCAACACTGGCGTATGCCCTTCACAATTTTCTCGAAAATGACCATTTTTTTTTTTAATAAATTGTATCCAGCACTTTTTTCATCAGTCATCAATGAAAGTTCATTACTAATTTTCCCATAAAATTAATTACACTTGATTAATAAAATTTTAGTCATCTTTCGATATTAAACGTGCAGCGAGAAGCCGATGCCGCGAAGAAATAAACTGCACTGTGAACAAAAAAGACGGAGAAGGAGAAATGGCGGGAAAAGCAGCACCGGCGAATGCCCTTGACAATCTTCCCAAAAGCGACTATATTTTTTTCTTTTCCTCAATGATTCCAGCACTTTTTTTTCATCACCCATCAATAAGAATTCATTACTAATTTTTCCATGAAATTAATCACACTTAATTAATTCAATTTTAGCGATTTTTTATATTGAACGAGCAGCGAGAAGCGAACGACAAAAGCGAGGGAGGAGAAAAGGCGGGAAAAGCAACACCACCATACTCCCTTGTCAATTTTCACCGGAACGTCCATATTTTTTTCCTTTTATTGATTATTTCCAGCACTTTTTTTTATCACCTATCAATAAAAGTTCATCACCAATTTTTCCACAAAATTAATTACACTCAATTAATGAAATTTTAGTCATTTTTCAATATTAAATGTGCAGCGAGAAGCCGGTACTGCGAAGAGAAGAACTGCACTGTGAAGGACAAAGGTGAAGGGGGGGGGGGGGGCGGTAAAAGCAACACCGGCGTATGCCCTTGACAACAGTTTTCACAAAAGCGACAATATTTTTCTTTATCAATTATTTTCAGCACTTTTTTTTTATCACTTATCAATAAAAATTCATTACTAATTTTTCCATCAAATTAATTGCACTCAATTACTGAAATTTCTGGCGATTTTCGATGTTGAACGTGCAGCAAGAAGCCGGCATCGCGAAGAAATAAACAGCATTGTGAAAGACAAAGACGAAGGGGGGGGGGGGGGAGGCGGGCGAATCGCCACCAACATCCATTACACTGAATTCTCCAACCCCCCCCCCCCTTTTTTTTAACCGAAAGACGAAGATAAAATTGTAAAACTATAAAATGTCCACAATTTATAGAAAGAATTGAAAATTCTTTAATCTTTTTATTGATTAATTTCTAGAAAATATTTCACCGGGAAGACAACGACTGTGGGCGTGGCTTTAACGTTCGAAGTTTTGAAGTTTAACGGTCACTCACCGTAGAGTGGGGGGTCCTAGTTACACCGTGGAGGTCTAGTGAGAATGTGTGGGGAATTTTAGTGCGCGCAGAGTAGGTAAACTAGGGACTGCTCTGATTTGTTGTTGATTTGAGCTATGATCTCACTCCCAGTTTCTTTTCCAAAAAGCTAGATAGCTAGATAGCTAGAAAGCAATTTTGCCTGAATCCTTTTTTTAATTCTTGAAATTCTCTACAAAAAGGACTAAAATAAAAATCGCTCTATCTCGCTTACTTTCCAAGAGGAGATATTCCAAAAAAAAAAAACCGTTGACAAAATTAAATTAATTTGTGTGTCTGAAAATTTTCGGATTCTCCAGAAATTTACTGGAAAAATTTCCGGTTATTTTTGCTGAAAACACTTTTATTGAATTGGCACGTCTTCTTCGGTTATATTCAATGATCATCAGACTCGTCAACACACAACAGTCGACTCTGCACATGAATTATCGTGAAATTCCGGTGAATTTTCCTTAATCAGCAGAAATTTTAGTCAAAAAGCGCATCAAAGACACATATAAATTAATAAAAACTATAAATTCCAAGGAAAAAAAGTCTCAAGGTAGTATAAATTACTCCATCATGTCCATCAATTTTTAATTTAAAAAAAAAATATCCATAAATCAAAATAATTTAAATATTTCAGGTAAAAATGAGTGTAAAGTACATTCTGTTGGAGTCCATGAGTATTCTGGACAGTGCGCCTAATTATCAGTTGATAATCATCGGATTTCTGGTTCTATGGTCAATCTGGATGCTGTCAAGATCTCGTAAGCCTAGAAGAATTGAGATAAGCGATGAGGAACTGCAGGAGAAGCTTGCTAATTGGCATCCAGAGTGTCTTGTAGATGAAGTTGACCCTGATCATCCGTTTTTGAAGCCGAAAATGGTGACATCGAGGATAGGAAAGCGGCTTATTGTCGATGGAAAAGACTGCTTGAACATGGGCACTCACAATTACTTGGGACTGCTCGAGGACAAGCGATTGGAGGAAACTGCGATTCTGACGACGAAAAAATACGGGATTGGATCTTGTGGACCGCGCGGTTTTTATGGAACCGTTGATGTACATTTGGACCTTGAAGAGCGTCTTGCCGAGTTCATGGAGTGCGAAGAAGCTATCGTTTACTCCTATGGGTTTAGCACAGTTGCATCAGCAATATCTGCTTACTGCAAACGTCGTGACATCGTTTTTGCTGACGAGAGGGTCAATTTTGCTATTCAGAAGGGGTTCAATGCGGCAAGGTCAACGGTCAAGTACTTCAAGCACAATGATGTTGAGGATCTTGAGAGGCTGCTGATTGAACAGGCTAGAGATGACGCGAAAAATATGAAGAAGGCCGAGAAAATCAGACGATTTCTGATTGTTGAGGGGATCTATATGAATACTGGATGTATCTGTCCATTACCTGAACTTGTTAAACTATGCAGGAAGTATAAACTGAGAATTTTCATTGATGAGTCTATATCTTTTGGGACTCTTGGAGATCATGGAAAAGGGGTTACTGAGTTCTTTGGAATTCCTGGACACGAAGTCGATCTAATAATGGGTAATTATCAATGGATTGTAATTATGCATTGGAGTTAAAGGGTTGAGTGTGAGTGCTGTGCTTATATTACTTACGCCACTTTGTTTGTAAGATGACGATGGGAAATGGGGAAGACAGGGGGCAAAACGAACCTGTTACAATAATTATTTTTTTAAATTTTTTCTGGAGTCAAAATAATTACATATTGTTTTTAGGAGTGAAGGCTTCCACGAGAAAATTCGAAAAAATTCAACAAGGATGTCCACATGTTGGAGCGTTTCTTCAAATTTTTTCAGATTTTTTCATAAAGTCTTTCAATTTGAAAAAAAAATATTGAGTTATATTTATAGGGAAACTGGACCAAAATGGACTCGCAAGATGAAATTATTGGAGATTTTTTTTAAGAGCAGTGACTCCTATGAAAAATCTGAAAAAATTCACCAACAATGTAGATATATTATAGCGTATTCTCGAATTTTTTCAGATTTTTTCCACAAAGTGCTTCACTTCAAAAAAATTCCTGAATCACTTTGATGCAGAGGTCCATTTTGCCCCAGTCCCCCCCTATTTTATGTCTGAATTTCAATTACATTTTTAACTTTCTCAATTAGGTTCATTGGAATGGGCAGTGGGATCAATTGGCGGTTTCTGCGTTGGCTCATCCTTCATCATAGAGCACCAGAGACTATCAGGACTTGGTTACTGTTTCTCTGCTTCGCTCCCACCTCTTTTAACAGCAGCAGCAAGTACAGCGATCGACATAATGGAAGCAGAATCATCGATTCTCTTCCCAAAACTCAAGAGCAATTGCGTAAATCTGCACAAATATCTCGGACAACTGGAGCACTTTGAGCTTTCTGGATTACCCGAGTCTCCAGTTAAGCATCTGTACCTGAAAAAGAAGGAGGATAGATCTGTGGAGCAGAAAATATTGACAGAAATATCTGACAAATGTATTGAGAATAATTTGGCAGTTATTGCAGCTGCTTATCTCGAGGCAGAAAGAGATTTACCACGTCCCAGCCTGAGATTGTGCGTTTCATGTACTCTTGAGGATGAAGATCTTCGATTTGCTGTGGAGACACTTGATAAATGTTCCAACGATATTTTATAATTTTTTTTTTTCAATTCACCTAAATTCTTCTTTTTTTCGTAACACACGAATTCAAAGTTTCAGAAAATAAGAGAATGTAAAATAGTATTTGTTCATTGAGTATTGAAGAAATTTTATTGACTAATAAATATTTAATCAGTTGAATATTGAATTTATTAACAAAAATAATGAAGATTTAATCTTTGGAATTATTTTTTCTTACGCACTGAAAATATGAAACTTTCTGATAAATTGCTTTTTCTTGTCACCAGTTTCTTTTTTGAGAATATCTCGGAAAGTAAACGAGATAGAGCGATTCGTCTTGGAACGGTTTTGAAGAGAATTTTGAGAGCTACAAAAAAAGATTCGGGTAAAATCACTCTATCTCGTTTGCTTTCCGAGATATCGTCAAAAAACTGATGGAATAAGATCGATTTCTTGAATTTACAGTTTTTTGAAAATGCGCGGGCACTAGGAAAAGTTTGGGCGCCATCTTTGTTAGCGTCACTTCCTTCGAATGGTTTTCCGCTCTCTCTTTCATTACGCCCGTTGATTTTGCTGAGGTATGTTCGAATTGCTCTGCAAATTCTTTAAATAATATAATAGTAATCGATTTTATTCAAAATATCGAAGTTTTTAACGATTGCATGAATACTCTTCTTCTCTTGAATTATAAAAATCTAGTTTTTCATCTATTTTTTGTGTAAAATATCAAAAACATACGGTTTGATAGGTTAAGATGCCATGTGGCATCTTTTTGGAGTAACAATGAATGCAAAAAACATCAATCTATCATTGAAAAAATTAATATTTTGGAAAAAGATCAGGAAATTAATGTTCTACTTTTTTTTCAGTCCTTAAACCCCTAACGGAATCCCTATTTTCACTTCAAGATGGGTAGGGAGGACAAAGCAAGCTGGAAGTCCAACTACTTCACCAAACTCATTGTAAGTTCCAATTTCTTATTAAATTACTTAATTAATTCCAAAAGTGCTAAAATGAAAATTCAATTTAATTTTTAGATTTTTTGAAAATATCTCGAAATTTGAAAAAAAGTAGCATTTTCTAGACAAATCGATTTTATTCAAATATCGGAAACTAAGCGAGATAGAGCGACTTTGTCCAATTATTTTTTGTAGCTCTTGACATTTTCTACAAATAAGAATTAAGGCAAAATCGCTCTATCTCGCTTCGTTTCCGAAATAATTCAAAAAAATTGCTGATGAATAAAACTCGAATCGTTTGAAAATTTCAAAATTCTTTGAAAAAATAATTATTATAAAAATATATTTATCTCGCATAAATACCGAGATTATTAAAAAAAAAACATTGATAAAAAGAGTTTCATGACCATTTTATCTCAGCTAAATGTTAGCTCAAAAAAAATCTATACCAAAAAAATCAGTAGTGAAGAGGTAAAACGAGATGAGTCTTTTTTTTCTCATTCACTTTTTTGGAAATACCTCAAAAAATAAGCGAGATAGGACGATTTTGACTCGGATCTGTTTTGTAACTCTTGAAATTTCCTATCAAAAAAGATGAGTGATATTGCCTTATCTCGCTTAGTTTCCGAGCTATTTCCTCCAGAATAATCACAAGGATAAGTCGACTTATCCTGTTTTACCTCTTCACTACTGAAATCTTAATAAAAAAACATCGAAAGAATATTTCCTAAGAAAATTATTAATTTCCATTTTTCAATTGCAGCAACTCTTGGATGACTATCCAAAGTGCTTTATTGTGGGCGCGGACAATGTCGGCTCAAAGCAGATGCAGCAGATACGTATGTCCCTTCGTGGCAATGCAGTTGTCCTCATGGGAAAGAACACCATGATGCGTAAAGCTATTCGCGGACACATCGAGCGCAATGCCGCACTCGAGAAGCTCCTGCCTCACATCCGCGGAAATGTTGGCTTTGTCTTCACACGCGGAGACCTCGTGGAAGTTAGGGACAAACTGCTTGAGAACAAAGTCAGAGCCCCAGCCAGAGCTGGTGCTATTGCACCACTCAGTGTCATCATTCCAGCTCAGAATACTGGTCTTGGACCAGAGAAAACATCCTTCTTCCAGGCTCTGAGTATCCCAACCAAGATCTCGAAGGGTACCATTGAAATTATCGTAAGTTCAACAAGAGGATCATTATAATTGTATTGATATCTTCTTTCGAAGAAGTGAATTTATAGGACTGTGAAATTTTTGGGAAATGCAATTTTATTCCATCATTAGTCTTTTGAAAATAACTCGGAAAATAAGTGAGATGGAGCAATTTTGCCTTAATCTTTCTTAGGATCAAGGCAAAGAGCTCTAAAAACTCTATAAGAATGGATTAAGATAAAGCGCTCTATCTCGCTTATTTTCCGAAATTTTTTAAAAGTGTTGACAAAATGAAATTTATTTGAAAACTTCAAATTCTTGAATTTTTCAAAATTTATCAATCTTTTTCTGTAAATTGTAAAAATTCCTATAAAAAAAAGCGCGTGATAACTTTCGCTAATTTTTGCAATTCTGAAAATATTCATGACTAAATTAATGATTTAATCATATTTTTTTTCATCCAGAATGACGTCCATATTCTCAAACCCGGTGACAAAGTTGGAGCATCAGAAGCAACTCTTCTGAACATGTTGAACATCTCTCCATTCTCATATGGTCTTCTTGTCGAGCAAGTTTATGATTCTGGTACAATTTTTGCACCAGAAATTCTTGATATTAAACCAGAGGACTTGCGTGCAAAATTCATGGCTGGTGTTGCAAATCTTGCATCAGTCTGTTTGGCAATTGGTTATCCAACTGTTGCCAGTGCACCGCACAGTATTGTCAATGGTTTCAAGAATCTATTGGCTGTTGCAGCTGTTACTGATGTTGATTTTGCTGAGGCTTCTACCATCAAGGAGTACATCAAGGTAATTACTAATTTCTGTAAATATTTGCATTGCTAATAAGACAAGGATCCTATCAAGTTTGAAATTATCTTAAAAAATTGAGCTGAGTCACTTGAAAAAAAATGCCAATTCATTTTTCATGATTATTATATCAGCGGAAATGTGTCATTTCCATAATTTCGAATTAGAAATTACAAATTATTATTATTATCACAATGATGATAATGAAAATAGAAGATATCTGACAATTATCAGATATTTTTTTTCTCAAACAAATAAATTCATTTTTAAAAAATGAAAAATATGCATATGTAGAAAATTTCAAAACTATAAGTGCAAATTTTTTAAATAGAGGAGAATGGGTCAAAGTGTACTTCCGGAGTAAAATGATCCAGCAATTTCTTTTTCGGAGTGAAGAACTTCATGGAAAAATCGGAAAAAATTTGAGAAGATGCTCTTATATGTGGAAATTTATGGTGAATTTTTTCAAATTTTTTGGCAGAGCCCTTGTCTCTAAAAAAAAAATACCAAATCATTTCGATCTTCAGGGTCATTTTGCTCAAGTCTCCCTCATTTTTTTTTAAATAATTGAAAAAAAAAATCAAAAAATTGACAAATGTGTGCTAAATTCATCAGCATTGGCAATGACACATTGAGATAATGAATTCGATAAGAATTTTCCGAAGTAAAAAAATTATTTCAATGCTCAAGTTCATGCACACGTGTACACGTAATTGAATTACTGAAGTATTCTTGTAATTTTCAATTAGACTTCATTACTTTGTTAAACCACAAGAATTAATTGGTTGATATGATGTGAGTAATGATGACAATCAAACGCGTCTGAAGACTAGGAAGTCACGTGTCAGAGCTAGAAATAGCTGAACCCACTGGCACGTCCTCTTCCAAGTTGAAAACTAGCGTAAATACGCCGTCTGAACTCTCTCAAAAAAAAAAAAAAAAATAAAAGAGTCTAAACGTTTATTTTCGCGTCACCGGAAGTGGTTAGAGCATACTGTCCCCCTTTTTCTCATAAAAAAAAATGTTTTTTTTGTTGCAGGATCCAAGCAAATTCGCTGCGGCAGCAGTTGCAAGTGCTCCAGCAGCCGCTGCTGCTTCAGCTCCAGCTGCTGACAAGAAAGAAGACAAGAAAGAAGAATCTGAGTCCGAAGACGACGATATGGGATTTGGTCTCTTTGATTAAATCAATTAATCCAAACTGACTTTGTTCTATTGACCGCAGAAATTGTATTTTTACCATCAAAAATTCAGTGCTGCTGATGTTTTTTAACCGACGTCCGAATAAAGTACAGAAACTTAAAAAAAAAAACTGCATTTTTCATTTCACCTGAGACTTTTTTTCCTCAAAATTACAGAAGAAATGATTTTTCTTCCATCCGCAGTTTTTTAAGGATATTTCGGAAACTAAGCGAGATAGAGCGATTTTATTCTAATCCTTTTTTTTGTAATCCTTTAAATTCTCTATAAAAAAACCACTTTAGAGTCAAGAGGGCGTATCTCCATTAGTTTCCAAGGTATTTTCAAAAAAACAGACGACAAAAAAAATATTATCATTTTTCAAATTTCATATTTTTTAAGAGAAAAAGCGGGAAAATTTGAAAAGTCGAGTGTTTTACTCATCCTTGAAGCCTTATCAATCCTCTCAAGTATCCTCACTTTTTAATTACCAAGTCATGCTGCGTTTGTGTCTGTTAATCAGTCGAACGCAATAATAATCCATTTAATCGTAATTGACATCTAAAAAAAAATCAATATCTATTTTAAAAAAATAATATTTTTTTTTTTTAATTTGCTCAATCACTTGGAAAAAGTGTTGAATCACCGTGGATAACAATGTAACTATGTAATCATTTTGTGAAATGATTGTAGATATACGTTTTGCATTACATTGAAAAATGCCGCCAGCAGTAGATTATGGATTTGAGTTTATAAATGGTTGGCGCGTCAAGCATCTGTTCAGTTGCTCGCCGCTCGTTGGCACGTTAACACTGAAAGTTTGTGCGTCTTCTCTCTTCGCGTCTACAAAAACACATTGTGTTTGACTTTAAATAATCAATTTAATAATTCACATTGATAGTAAAAAATATTGTGTGTTTAATTGACATTTTAAAATGGGACTTTTGACTGAGGGAAGTCCATTAAATTGGGAGGAAACTAAGAAACTAGCTGATCATGTCAGAAAACATGGAGTTACACAGTTTATCAATTTGTACAAGAGACTCAGGGATCGACAGGGTGATGTACTAAAATGGGGCGATGAGGTAAACTAATTTTATTTTATTTATTTATTATTACTCATTCCTATTACGGGTTTGAGAAAATCCGTTTTCTTTACATACTTTTATACAAAACTTGAAAAACTAAATTTTATTTAACTCAATTTCCCTTATGTACACTGTGTCCAAATGTTTTTCTTAAAAACTACTTTTATTCATTATTGTTATTAATTAAATTCATTAATTCATTGATTTTTGCGGGTTAATGTCAAATGTGCACGTTTATTTGTTCACGATCGATTAATCTAAAATTTATGAAGAAAAAATAACCTCTTTGATAATTTACCTTTTTTTTTGTGTAAACACACAAGAAAAATGGATTTTCAGGATTTTTGAAAATTCGCACCTATTTATGGAAAAATGAATTTAAAAATGTGAATTTTTTATTTTATATTCTGTTATTAACTATTAATAGAAAGTAATGCTCTGCACAATTTTAATCGCAATTTTTCCTCCTACCAAGATAATTTATTATTATTATTATTATTTTTTGTTAACATGATGAGTAGCGAGAGATAAATTCAACATTCACAACTTCACTTTATTAAAGAGGTTTAAAAAAGAAAAAAAAAGTGAAATCCTAATCATTATCATCATTTCACAATGTCTTGTAGTTAATGATTAATGACAGAGAATTTGTAAAATGCTAAGTCATGTCCTTGAAATATTTACTTTCATTCAGTTTCAACAGATTTATGTTCACATTATTATAAATTCAGGGGAAATAATTTATTTATGAGATTAAGAAAAGATGAAGAATTGCTATTTTCATTGATAATTCATGACAATGAAATTGGAAGATATCCGACAATTTTTTTGCTTTTTTCAACAAAAATCAATTATTGCAAAAACAAAATTTTTTTTAAAAATTGACATTTATAGATTTTTAAACTTTTCGTGACACTGAAAATAGCAAAAATCTGACGATCCGTATTATTTTTATTTTTTTAACAAATAAATTATTTTATTTTAATTTAAATAAAAAATATGCACATGTCAAAAATTCGAAAAACTACAAGTGCAAATTTTTTATATTTTTTAAATAATAATTTACTTGTCCAAAAAAAATGCAAAAATTGGGAAATTTATGCTAATTTCGTTATCATAATTTTTTACATGCGCATATTTTCCTTTTTTAATAATTTGTCTATTAAAAGAAAAAGAAATCTAGAACTTGTCAGATGTTTGTCATTTTCATGATGATGAAATGAGCAAAAATCTCCCAATTTTTTGCATTTTTTTGAACAAATTAATGATTGCAAAAAATTTTTTTTTTTAATTTATACTTGCAGTTTTTCAAATTTTCTACATGTGCATATTTTTCATTTTTTGAAAAATAATTTATTTGTTAAAAAGATAAAAATAATAAGAATTGTCAGTTGTCTGCTATTCCCAGTATCATGATAATTCGCCTGATATTGATTTTGTAATTTACTTTTTTTTTTACAGGTTGAATACGTTCTGGTCAAGTTTGATGATGATAAGAAAACAGCAAGAGTCAGTCTACGAGCACAGGAAATTCTTTCTGCATTGAATGAAAAAGAATTGAAGGATCCAACGTAATTATTTGTTATTTCATGAGAAAGTATTAATTATGAAAAATCGCAGGAAGTCAAAATGTGTTATTTTTTTCATTTTTTTTTCAATTTCCAGTGGAGTTAAGTCATTGTGGAGGCCAGAGTATGGAGCTTATATGATCGAAGGGACTCCGGGTAAACCGTACGGTGGATTACTCGCTCATTTTAATGTTGTCGAGGCTAATATGAGGTACAGAAGAGAAGAGGCTATGGAGCAGCTGAAGCCTGGTGAAGTTGTCATGTCACTGACGAGTTTTCCGAGGTTTTTATATTTTCTCAATGAAAAAAATGAAGTTTTCAAAATGATTTTATTGTCATCAGTTTCCTCAATATTTCAGAATCTTAGCGAGATGAAGCGTTCTTGCTCTCATCTTTTATTGTACAGATTTTATGATCTACGAAGGAAGATTTGGGCAAAATCGCTCTATCTCGCTTAGTTTCCGAGACATTATAAAAAAACAGCAGATGAACTAAAATTGATTTATTTGAAAATTTAATATTCGTTCTTTAAAGAATATGAATTTCCCAGACAATTTGACTCCATTTTATCACCATTTTTTCACAAATATGTATCGGAAGCTAAACGAGATAGAGCGCTTCTGCTCTAAACCTTCTTTTTTGTAGAGAATTTCAGACAAAATCGTGTTATCTCGCCTAATTTCCGAGGAATTTTCAAAAAAACTGATAATCTAATAAAATTGATTTTTCTAAAAACTTCATAATTGTTCCTTAATATCAAATTTCTATCATCTCTAATCAATTAATTTTTTCGCAGACTGGGCTGTCCAAATTTCTCCGATCCACTAACGCAACCAACGCCAAATGCTGGAGCCTCTCGTAGCTTATTTTTTCCCGATGAAGCTATATTTCCCGGTCATCCACGTTTCAAAACCCTGACGAGAAACATAAGACAGCGTAGAGGTGAAAAAGTCGCTATAAACCTTCCAAGTCAGTAGCCCATTGACTTTTTCTTATCGATTCAACAGTTGCATGATTTATTCGTCATTGATCTACAGCTTGAATTATTAACTTGCAGTTTACAAAGATGCGAATGTACCGAGGCCATTTAGAGACAACTTGAAAGCACTTGGAGACGATGGAAGTAGCGAGGGTGCAGCAAAAACTGATCATATTTACATGGATGCAATGGGCTTTGGCATGGGCTGTTGCTGTCTTCAGCTCACTTTTCAAGCCTGCAACATCCAGGAAGCTCGCACTTTGTACGATCAATTGGCGCCTCTCTGCCCAATCATGGTATGTATCACCGAAATTTATAGGGAAAGATGGGGTAAAATGGACACGGATTGATTTTGGTATTTTAGACTATGAAAATTATTCGAAATGAATGGGAATATTGGAGATAGATTTTTTTCGATGATTCCATTGGAAAGATGAGGAAATGTACCATGAAAATCATATGTCAAAAGTTATTTTTTGGAATTTTTCAAAAATTTCATTTTTTCCAAGTTTTGAAGGTGAAACTCTTCTGTTTTAGAAAAATTTCAGTTTTTTGGGAATATCTCTGGTTCTATTGATCGTAGCGATCTAGAATTGATCGTAAATGGAAGGTGAGCTGATTTTCCATCGATTCATGGGGTTTAAACAGGAAAATATCAATTTTTCAAGTACTTATGGAGCAAAAACTAATTTTCAGGAAAATGATCTATAAATATTTGATAAATTGGTTTTAAAAAAAATTTGAACCACATAAATCGATGAGAAATAAGCTCACCTTTCATTTGAGATCAAGTCCAGGTCGCTATGACAGATAGAACCGGAGATATCGCCGAAAGTGAATTTTTTGGACTTCCAAAAAGGAGATCCCTTCAAAACTTGGCTGAAAAAGGAAATTTTTCTAAAAATTGAGAAAAAAAAATTTTGACCAATGTTTTTTGCCTAAAATTTTCTCAGCTTTTGAATGGAGTCATCAAAAAATTTCTATCTCAGACGGTTCAATTGGAGTGTCCATTTTACCCCACCTTCTCCTAAATCTATGAAAAAAAAGCACAAAAAACATTAGAATATGGTTTTTCGTACGTAAATTTACAGAATATTGATTTAACGTTCGACAGTTGGCACTTACAGCAGCAAGTCCAATTCATCGTGGTTACTTAACTGATGTCGATTGTCGATGGAATGTTATATCCTGTTCAGTTGATTGTAGAACACAAGAGGAACGTGGATTGAAGCCATTGAAGGATAATAAATTTCGTATAACAAAGTCACGTTATGATTCAATTGACTCTTACTTGAGTGATCAAGGAGAAAGATATAATGACGTGGAATTGACGTATGACGATGATATTTATAAGCAATTGCTGGAGAATGGAATTGATCGGCTGTTGGCACAACACGTTGCTCATTTATTTATAAGGGATTCAGTGTCATTATTTTCGGAGAAAGTGAATCAGAATGATGAGGAAGATACAGATCATTTCGAAAATATCCAGTCGACAAATTGGCAGACAATGAGATTTAAACCACCGCCTCCAAATTCGTCAATTGGATGGAGAGTTGAATTTCGTCCGTGTGAAGTACAAATAACGGATTTTGAAAATGCTGCTATTGTTTGTTTCGTTGTGCTGTTGTCGAGGGTGATACTTAGCTACAATTTAAATCTATTAATCCCAATTAGTAAAGTTGATGAGAATATGGCAGAGGCACAGAAACGAGATGCTGTAAAAAATGGAAAATTTTGGTTTAGAAAAGATATTATGTCGGATGTGAAGGAACACGAGAAATTGGATGATGAATATTCAAAATTTACGATTAATGAGATTATCAATGGAAAGGTAGAGTTATTATTCAATTAGAATTAGGAGAAGGTGGGGGGAAAATGGTCCTCCAGGGTAACATGATTCATAATGTTTTTTTTCGGAGTGAAGGACGATGTGGAAAAATCTGAAAAAATTTGAGAATATGCTCCAATATATGAACATTATGAGTGAATTTTTTGAAATTTTTTTGAAGAGGCCTTCACGTTCAAAAAAATCCAGAATCATTTTGACTTGGAGGTCCATTTTACACCGGTCTACCCTACTTGTTTTCTCAGCAAATACAAAGGAATAACTCAATTTTTTATCTCTTTTTCCTCATCAACAGGAAGGTGTATTCGTTGGACTCATACCACTCGTCAATTCTTATTTAGCCAGTATGAATGTTGATGCTGATACACATTGTACAGTACAGAGATACTTAAAACTCATTCAAAGAAGAGCCTCTGGTGAATTATTAACTACTGCCGCATGGTTGAGGAAAGAAGTTACATCACACCCAGAATACAAGTTCGTATATCAACGAATAAAAAATAATGAATTGCATGAATTTTCAAAAAAAAAAAAAAATTCTGGATACATGTTTAATAATAATTTTTCCCTCTCTTTTTATTTTATCTATAGAAAAGATGCAGTTGTCTCAGAACGCATCAATTACGACTTATTGAAGAGAGTTTATGAAATACAGACGAACAAAAATCCATGTCCAGAATTATTAGGACCATGTACAACATCAAAAACAACTGAAAATATACCAGATGCTATTGCTAAAGCTGAAAGATGTTGACGCACGCTTATAATTTTTTTACTAAATTAATATTAATTAATTCAAGTATTCCCGTGGGATTATTCCAATTATGACATTTCATCCTGCAACTGCATTTAATTTAATGCAATTATTAAATATTTATTGTGTCAGTTTCTGATAAGGAACAAAATCATTATCTTGACAATATCAATCAGCATTACACAGTGTTGTCATTTGCAATTTGTTTTCTTGACGAAATCACTGAGAGAGAAAGAGAGATACTTTAATGCAATTAAATAACGTAGTGTGCATCAGGCATGTGCACTCATGTGCAATAGTTAAAAATCAGTAAAATTGAAGACTTTCAATTTTTTAATATCTTGAAAAAAATTTATTTTTACTATTACCGTTGTGGCTCCAGTTTTTGATACTTTGGAGCTAGTTTCCGACAGCATAAATCGAAGACAACAACTCTTTACTCATCATTGCATATAATCTAATTATATTAATTACATATTTTTTGCGCTAAACGATGCGAAGCAATTGAATATTAAACAATATATTGTACATTTAAATTTAATATAGCTGAGAAATTTTGCAGAAATCGTCAGTTACTGGGACACTGTCAGAAACCGGGGCCAACACGGTATATCGATTCATCATCGGTTTTTGTGAAATATTCGAGTTTCTGTGAGTTTAGAAAAAAAATGTTTATTTCCAGAAATCGACATGTTTAATTTTACTAAAGAATTATTGATATGATTATAAAAAAAAACTGCATTTATCGTGAAAATAATAGTGAGGACTTCGGAACAATGTGAAGACATGAAAGAATTATGTAATGTAAAATTATGAACAATTACAGAATTAATGACGATTTCAATTGATTTCAACATGATCGTGTTTAAAATAATTTTACGGCTTATTGCTTCGGGGAATTAATAATTGGAGGAAAAATGGTTCGTTTTATAGATCTTCACATTTTTTTTTAAATTTAGAGATAAAATTGATTTTTTACAAAAATACCCATCGATCTACGATTATTTATTCATGAGGATCAAATCTTAATTTTACGTTATTTATAGAATTTTAATTCATTTTCAAGTAATTTGCGTAAATTTTCCAAATTATGAATTAGATGGATCAAAAATTGGAAAAAAAACATGAGACAAACAAAATATGAATAAATTAAATAATGTGAACACTGTATTTCCTGTACATTTGTTGTGTTTACGAATATTATTTTGTACAATTTTTTAGTATGAGAATTTATATTAGAAATTATAAAAAGAAATAAATAAACGTGTTTACTGTGATTCTCTTATGACACTGAAAATAGCAGACATCTAACAATTTTTATATATTTCTTTTATTTCAACAAATAAATTATTATTTTTTTTTTATTTCGAAAAAATGGAAAATATGCACATGCTGAAAATTCAAAAATCATGAGTGCAAATTCTGTTGAATATTTCTTCTCTAACAATTTATTTGCTAAATTCTTTGTTTTAAAATTGACAAATGTGTGCTAATTTCATTATCATGATTCTCTTCTTAATAATTTCCATCGATTTGTTAAAAATAGATTTTTAGCTTATCTTATGCTCTTCCTTCTAATGTAAAATCTCTATTTGTACGATATGATACATAGGAATTCCATAATATTGCTACTGACTGCACAACCAGAACTTGATACTGCAGAGGTACGAATGAAAAGTTAAGTAGCTGTACGATTGGCCAAATCTAAGGGATCACAGAATAATTATCATTAATTGGAAGATTCGGTGAAATTCGAATGAAATGAAATTAAATAAAAGACAATTGAATTTAATTTCCTGTTTTCAACGAAATACCTCGAAATTCAAACGAGAAAGAGGAATTCTTTGCTATTTTTTCTTTTTTTACAAATAAATTATTTTTCAATAGAAAAAAAATATGCACATGTAGAAAATTCAAAAAACTACAAGTACAAATTTTTTAAATATTTTTTTTTATAATTATTCATTTGTTAAAAAGAAAAATCAAAAAATTGTCACGTGTCTATTGATTTTATTAGAATAGGCATCTAATTATTTACCTTCCAATTATTCAGTAAAATTTCACTGTACTCATTTGCAAGCTTGAGTTTAACGCTGTTGAAGTCATTTCCTTGCATTAAACCGACAGAAGACAGTAAAACAACGATGAAACATGGTGCAAATAGAATCTGATCGCATGCAACTTTTTTCACTGCAACGAGACTGCCTTTTGAGCCAATGTGTCTATCCAGTATTCGATACCACGTGAATGTGGCTGGTCCCTACGTGACAATGATTAATTATTTTATTAAATACTAGGAAATTATTCTATTCATACGTAAAAGCATCAGAATAATGCGACTCTCCCAAAAAATATGAATCTCTCAGAGAAATTGATTTCATTTTGTCGAGAGTTTTTTTTTAATAGTTCGGCGACTAAGCGGAATAGAGCGATTTTGCCTTGAGACATCTTTATAAAGAAGAATCAGAGCTACAAAAAAAGTCTCTCGTAAAATTGCTTTATCTCGCTTAAATTCTGAGATATTGAAAAAAAAAAACTTTGTATTTTGCCCTTTTTCATACTTACACTCATAAACAGCCCAATAGAAAAAAATTGGGCAGTCCGCAAAAAATCAACGTCCTTAAATTTACGTCTCTCGACGATATTCTGTGCTATTTGATCACCAACTGCCATCAGGACACCTGCAATTTTGAAGTTAATCATTAATGCAGAGAATGATGCAACAATTTAAAACATGAGAATTGAAATGATAATTGAATTAGCACAAATATGACGAATAAATTATTATTAAAAAAATATTGTAAAAATTTGCATTTATTTTAAAATTTGTATTTATAGTTTTTTAAACTCTATATGTGCATATTTTTAATTTTTCAAGAATATTTCATTTGTTTAAAGAAATAACTTAAAATTGCCAGATGTCTATTTTTATCATAATTAATTTAATAATCATGAAATTAGCAGACACTCGACAATTTTTTGGATTTTTTTTTTTAATGATAATTTTTTTTTTTGAAAATTAGGAGACCAGGGGAAAATGGATCTCTGGAGTAAAATTATCCAGAAATTTTTCTCAGGGTGAAGGAGTTTATCAAAAAAATGTGTGAAAAATTGAGAAGATGCTCCGATATGTCTATATTATTGGATAATTTTTTCTAGATTTTCTCGCAGAGATTTTCACTCTAAAAAAAATTCTGGATTATCCTGTCTCGCAGATTCCTTATGCCCCGATTTTCCCTATTAAAAAAATTTGCATTTTTAATTTTTTGAATTTTTTACATGCGCATATTTCTTATTTTCTTCTAAATACTCTATTCGTTGAGGAAAAAAAAACACAAATTGTCTGATGTTGGCTATTTTATCATCATCAACTGAATGATCATAAAACTAATCCAAATCTGATAATTTTCAAAATTTTTAAAAACAAATAAATCATTATAAAAAATATATATCAATTAAATATATTAAATATAATTAAATATATTGAATTTTCACTCGTAGTTTTTTCATCTTTCTAAATGTGTAAATTTTTCATTTTTTCAAAAAATCATTTATTTGTTAAGGAAAAAAATAAGAATTGTTGCATGTTTACTATTTTTAGTCTAATTAATTGAGAAATTTCTTACCTGCCTGCACAGCTTGGGTGCGCATTGGATATTTACCCAACAAATTTCTGTAAATCTTGATAAACCGGCTCATAGTAACGTACAATAATATTCCAAAAATCCCTTAATTGTTCATTTAAATCCAAGACATTAACCTCTCAAACTCCTTTAATCCTCCAAAATCCCAAAACTAATAATTAATCAATTTCAATTATCCATTTCCACGAAATTCCGCAGCAATTTCCAAGTAATTAATTTCTGTCAATGCATGTGCGTGTCATTTTCATTCCCAAACAATTAAAAAAAACCGTATTAAGTCTCATGCCATTGTCAAAACGCCACTCTTCTTCATCTTTCATCATTTTCAAATTCTGCAGTAAAGAGCCAGAAAAAAATGAGTCAATAAAGTCGTTGATCACTCTTTTCCAAATATCTCAAAGGCGAGTGAATTTAGAGAAAAATAGCAAGAGGCCTTTTTTATAGAACACAAAATTCTCCACAAAAAAGGTCTCTTAATTTTTCCTCCAAAACTCCATATTTTCCGAGAAAATCGAGGAGAAAGAAATTCATTACTCTCAAATTTTTCCTACTTTATCCAATCACTACTCAAATCATCTAGTAACTTTCGGAGAAAAATTCCCTAGTCGTCTAGTTTTATTGTTGTCGCCATGTTGATTGAAGTGGAAGAGGCTAGCCTACCCTAGAAGTCAGTTGTGTGTGCACTTCAAAAGAACGGAGTAAAGATGGCCTCTCGAACGAAATTTTTTTAATGAAAGAAATAAAATTAACAATAAAAAATCCGTATAAAATAAACGTATTTGAACGTGTTAATAAATACAAATTGACATTTGTTAATTTAACTTATTATAATTAAATAATTGTGGTGGTTTTATTATTTATATGTGCTGATAAAATTACATTTTCTCTGTGAAAAAAAAAGAAAAAAAAAAAAAAGGAATCATGATTGTACAGGAGCCAGTACAGGTAATGCAATTGGATATATAAACCAAGTAGTACATTAGACGGATCGATGAAAGACAAAGATGACGAATGAAGAATGATAAAATGCACAATTTATTAAAAAACACTTGCATCAATGTATTCTCTATTTTGACGTCAAATTATTTCGTTATATTCAGCTTTTTTTTTTTTTGGTGGAAAATTTAACACATCATGTTAATAAGCCAATTGAGATAAATTCGTTTTGATAACTTCAGGGGGAAATTAAATGTCTCATTGCATGTAATTATTCAATGAAAATTCGTAATTTATCGAATATTTTAATCATTCAATATTCATGATAATTCATATAATTCATCTGATAATTTTTGGAATTTTTTAAAACAAGTAAATGATCACAATAAAAAATATTCGAAAAATTCGTATTCATAGTTTTTTAAATTTTCTACATGTGCATATTTTTTTTTCTTTCTAATCTATTTGTTGAGAAGAAAAAAGACAGAATATTCCACGACTTTCGTCATCTCATTGCCTTTTTTTTAAATCGATGAATTATAATAATAATGATAATGAAATCTAACAGACATCTGATAATTTTTTTGACTTTATTTAACAAGTAAATGATCACAAAAAAAAGTATTCAAAAAATTTGCATTTATAGTTTTCTGAATTTTTTACATGTGCATATTTTTCATTTTTTTTTTAAATAATCTATTTGTTAAAAAGGAAAAAGAGTGAACATTCCACGACTTTCGTCATCTCATTGCCTTTTTTTTTAATCGATGAACTATAATAATGATGATAATGAAGTATAACAGATATCTGACAATTTTTGAACTTTTTTCAAATAAATAAATTATTGTAAAAAAAAATGCCTTGAAAAAATTTGCAGTTATAGTTTTTTTCATTTTTGCATGTGGATTTTTCATTCTTTTTTAACCATTTATTTGATAAAAGGAGAGGAAATGTGGAAATTGTCAGGTGTTTGCTATTTTCAGTTTCATTAATAATGCTATGGAATTCTTAATGAATGTGTCAAGTAATGAAATGCGATTGAGATAAGGCGGAAAATACACCTTAATTAATAGGCCACAAATATCCGCGACAATCGAGAGATTAAAGAATTTATGGAATTTTTTTTCTTTTCTGTGATGTTTTAATTATAGAAAAAAATTACTTAAAGATTCAGGGTATTGACGAAACTGCACATACATGTTCACAGAAAATTGACAATATCTCTTGATATTAATTTACTGACAAATTAGGTCTACTGCTATAAACAGTTTTTTTTCGAAAAAGTGCAATTTGAAAATTTTGTAAAATTGTAGAAAAAAAATCGAGAAGTTGGAGTTCATTGAAGAAAATGAGGTTCTTCAAGTCATTAAATGTTAATTAATGAGCGAAAGATACTACGTTGTTAATTAATGGCTTTCGTCAATGTTTATCTCTTCTTTCACACGTTCCAATAAAATGCTCTTACCTATTGCTACACAGAACTTCAGTAATGAAGTTCTTAAAGAAAAAAAAATAAAGTTTTCAGACAAATCGATTCTATTCCATCAGTTTCTCTCAAATATCTCGGAAAGTAAGCGAGATAGAGTGATTTTTCTAAAAGTAGTTTTGTAGAAAATTTCAGAAGGTACAAAAAAAGAGATTCGGGTTAAATCGCTCTATCTTGTTTAGTTTCCGAGAAAGTTCCAAAAAACTGATGAAATAAATATCGATTTCTCTAAATTAAAGGGCCTTCAAAAACGGTTGGATTTACGAGAATTTATGAAGAGACCTTTTTTGTAGCTCACAAAATTCTCTACAAAAAATGTCATCTGCTCATTTCTCCTAAATCCACTCATTTCGGAGATCATCAAGAGATAAGTTAGAAAAGTTGAATTATTATTCGTTATAACTAGAAAAATGATTGATTACTAATGTGTTAATTAATTTAATGATGAAAATTTCATTCGCAGGCTGCCATATGGCATTGTTTGAACCACTATGCGTATGCCGATGCCATTTTTCTATCAGAGAGACTCTTTGCAGAAGGTAATTATTAATAAAATCATCAAAAACGCACAATTAAACATTCAATTGTTCATTAAATTGATATAAAAAAAAATTTCAGTTGACAACGAAGACACACTCTTTCTCTTGGCAACTTGCTATTATCGATCAGGCAGAATACGTCAGGCCCACGGTTTATTATCAAAAAAAGCACCAACATCACCTCAATGCCGTTTTTTACTAGCCAAATGTTGTTTTGATCTTGAAAAATATGCAGAAGCTGAAGCAGCAATTGTCGGTGGTTATTACAAACAAATTAAAAATCTCGATGACATTGTAATACAATTTGGTGATCAGGCATGTTTTTCACTGCAAATAATTGCTAAAATATACTACAAAATGATGAGAACATCAAAGGCTAATGAGGCACATAAACTTGCATTAAAATTAAATCCATTTTTGTGGCATTCATTTGAAGAATTGTGCAATGTTGGTGAAAAAATGGATCCATCAAAGTTATTTCAACTTGATAAACTTGATAATTTTGCCATGTGTCATGGTACTAATCAATTGAATTATGTATCTGAACCAGATTTTATTGTACCAAATACAAATAATAATTCGGCAATACAAAATAGCAACAATTTAACACCAACACAGGGTGTTATTGTCAATGGTAATTCACCAGGTGTAAGATTGTATACAGCAATGGAAGAGAGTCCACAAGCAATGCCAATAAATTATGGTAATCCACCAACGATATCACCAAGAGGTAAACCACCACGTTACAGAAGTATGTTTAGTAATTCAATGAGTCCATTAACACCGAGCTTTGGTATATTACCATTGGAGGCTAATACACCAGAGCCAGTTTTACCACAACATGTTACATTAACTGAGGCAAATGATCAGAAAAGTTTAGCAAAAAGAGTAAGCAGCCTACGTGCACATGTTGGTCAATTAATGTCACGTAAAGAGACACCATTGCAGCAAGGTAAACCTGTATTTTCACAATCTGGTAATACAAGTAATACAGCAAATATTGTAACTGTAACACCAACAACACCAACACCAGCAGCACCAACTCTACAAGGTCCAAATGTACGACGTTCATCGCGTCTCTTCCTAAGCAATAGTTATTCAGTTAAAGAAAATAATAAATCACCCAACAGAAATAAATTTGCAACACCAAAATCACCATCAAGAAAGACCAAAGCACGTTTATCAAAGACTAATTTAAATAAAGCAAATTTCAATGAAATGAATGAACGTAATAAAAATGATAAGGAAAAAACAGAAACAATAACATCTGAAAAAATGGTTGCAACAGCCAATGCTATTAATCAAAGTAATGTTACACACTGTGCTATTATGGTACAAAAACAATGTGCTGAGGGTCTAATGTCATTACTACGTGATTTGGGTGTGGCTTATCAAAATTTGTGTCAATTTAATTGTGTACAGGCTATTGAGATACTTAATGCATTACCAACACATCATTATAATACTGGATGGGTATTGTCAATGCTTGCTAGAGCATATTTTGAGATGAATGATAATAAAAAAGCAGCTAGGTAAGAAAAATGAATATTTATTTATTAATTTAGGAGTAGTGAAGAGGTAAAAGAGGATAAATCGAGGGATTTTTGTGATTATTATTGATGGAATATCTTGGGCATCGATGGAGATACGCCCTTTTTACGTGCACTTGTTTTTGAACAAAAAGAACGTATCGCGCTTATTTTCCTAGATATTCTCAAAATAATAGATAAAAAAAGGGACTTATCCGGTTTTACCTCTTCCTTACTCAATTTTTTACTCAACTCCTCAAATAGTAGCGCTTTTTTGAATGGAATACTTGTGGCAATCGGGAAATTACCCATTAAATTACTCATTACTTAAGGAAATTACTTATTATTATTAATAAAAAAGTAACTAGGTAAGGAAGCTGAAGATTATTCATCAATTTAGTAGTAAAGAGGTAAAACAGGATAAATCGACTCATTTTTGTGATTATTCTTGTGATGGAACATTTTTAAAATTAATGGAGATACGTCCTTTTTATTCGCATCGTTCTCTGGACAAGAAGGGCGTATCTCGCTTATTATCCTAGATATTCTCGAAATAATAGAAAAAAAAATAGTCTTATCCGATTCTACCTCTTCATTACTGAATTTCTTACTCAACTTCTTGAATAGTTACGTCTTTTAAAATAAAGAAATACTTATGACAATCGGAAAATTTCCTATTAAATGAATTAATTATTAACGAAAAGCCTAGCTAGGTAAGGAAGCTGAAGATTATTCATCAATTTAGTGCAAAAAAGTAAAACAGGATAACTTGCCTTATTTTTGTAATTATTCTCAATGGAATATCTTGAAAATTCATGGGGATACGTCCTTTTTACTCGCACCTTTTTCTAGACAAAAAGGGCGTATCTCGCTTATTTTCCTAGGTATTTTCGAAATGACGGATAAAAAAGAGGCTTATCCAATTTTACATCTTCACTACTGTATTTTTTTATTTAACTTCTTAAATAGACGCATTTTTTAAAAGGAAAAATACTCATGACAATCGGGAAATTTCCAGTTATTTTTCAGAAGTTAGACAACTTGAGCCACAGAGGACTGATTTAATGGAGATCTATAGTACTGTACTTTGGCACTTACATTCAGAAGTACAATTATCAACATTAGCACAAGAGCTAGTTGCTGAGGATCGTAATTCACCAGCTGCATGGTGTGCAACGGGGAACTTATTCTCAGCACAAACTGAACATGAGACTGCTATCAAGTTCTTTCAACGTGCTATACAAGTCGATCCAAGTTTTCCATACGCTTATACATTATTAGGTCATGAATATGTACTCACTGAGGAACTTGATAAAGCCATAACAGCCTTTAGAAATGCTATTAGACTTGACCCTAGACATTACAATGCCTGGTAAGTTTGATAATTAAAGGAGAGGGGGTGGGGAGGGAGAGGAGGGAGTAGTGAACTAGATGAGGCGACTTTTCTTTGAGATACTTTTCCACTTTGGAGCTACAAAAAAAGTTTCTTGATAAATTTTCGTGAATCTGATAGTTTTTGAGATATTTGCGGAAGAATTTACATGCAATTTTCTTTTTTTTTTTCAATATTTCAATGAAAAATCGAGATATTTAGAAATTGAGGAGGTACAATCGCGGTCCATATTGAATGAAAAATATTAGCTAATAATGAAAATCTATTCTTTCTATAATAGTTTAAGTTGTTACCTATATTATTACGGAAATTCGATTAATCTCATTGTGTAAATTTATTGAGAATTGAATTGAATGAAAAATCAGGATTTTTGCATTTTCTTTTGAATTAAACTATCATTTTTTCGATTAGATGAGGTTCGAAAAATCTAGAAATTAGCTTCTTGAAATAGGGGAGAGTCTGGCAAAATGGTTCAAGATTTTTTTTCGGAGTGAAGGACCCGATAAAAAAATCTGAAAAAAATTGAGAAGATGCTGCAATATGTCTACACTACTCTTGGATTTTTAAAGATTTTTTTATCTGAGAGATAATTTTATTATACTAATGATTTAATTGCTTTCAGGTTTGGACTTGGCACGATATTTTCAAAACAAGAGCAATACAGCCTCGCTGAACTACACTTCAAACGTGCATTACAAATAAATCCCTATCATTCAGCAATAATGTGCCACATTGGTGTTGTTCAGCATGCTCTTAAAAAAACTGATCAAGCACTACGTACATTAAATGCAGCAATTTCAAATGCATCAGACAATACATTGTGCAAATTTCATCGCGCAAGTATTAATTTTTCCATTGGTCGACACGCTGAGGCACTGAGAGAATTCGAGGAACTGAAAAATATTGCACCCAAAGAATCTCTAGTCTATTATTCGATAGGAAAAGTACAGTATTATTTTAAATTTTTTATTCATACAGAAATTAGGGAGCAAAAGATTTTTTTATTAATTCTACAATTTTTTCACTGCAGGTTCATAAAAAATTAGGCAATACTCATCTCGCTTTGATGTACTTCAGCTGGGCGACAGATTTAGATCCAAAGGGAGTTAATAGTCAAATTAAAGAGGCTATTTTGAGTCCTGGACAGGGGGAAGAGGACTCACCCTCTGCACAATCTGGTAGGTTTCATAAATTTTAGGGAAAATTGGGTTAAATGAATATTTTAATGAAATGACTTGAGATTTTCTCTCTGACGATTCCCTTGAAGGTCTGGGGAAATTCTCAGTGAAAAACATGTGTTAGAATTGATTTTTTGAATTTTGAAAATTTTTTATTTTTTCCCTCGATTGAAAGTTTCGATTTTTTTCACTTTTTTTAAAATGAATATTTCCTTTTTTTATCCCCTTTAGCAACATGAAATTGATTTTAGATGGAAGGTGAGATGATTAGGCATCGATTTATGAGGTTCTAATTGTTGTTTTATTCGATTTTTGACTGTCTCATTTTATCAAAATCAGTTTTTTCATCAAAACGTCTTCAAAAATCGATGATTTCTTCTCAGGCCTTATAAATTGATGATAAATAATCGCACTCTTCATTCAAGATTGGTTCCAAGTCGTTACGACTAGTAGAATCGGAAATATCCCCGAAAAAATGAAATTTTCAAATTTCAAAAAAAGGTCAAAGCCTTCATTTTTGTCTAAAAGAGTGAAATTTTCTAAAAATTCTCATTAACAAAAAAATAACATTTGTTATTTGATGAAATCATCAGTAAAAACCTATTTCAAATATTCTCATAAATTTCAGGGAAAATTGAGATGAAATGAATATTTCAATGAAATGGCTTGAGATGTAATTTTTTTCTAACGATTCCATTGAAAAGCTGAGGAAATTTCCATTGAAAAACATGTGTTAGAATTAATTTATTGAATTCTTTGAAAATTCTATTTTTTCCCTCGATTGAAAGTTTCGTTTTTTTTCATTTTGTCACTGAATATCTCCCGTTCTTTCCATTTTCAGCGATTTTCATCCGTCATGTCTTCTTTACCACACCTTCCCCCAACTTAAATTTCCGAAATAAACCACACATTATATTTTCATTTGACTTCCGTTTCCTCAAATTAAAAAATAATCCATTAATCCAATAAAAAATTTTAAAAAAATTTCTCAAATAATTACAGGTGATGATCAACAAGTAACACCAAATTTATCAACTGAACAAGATGCTGAGACTAGCGGTGAAGTGAGCGTTGAGGGTAGTGGTTTAGCAAGAACAGTTAGCATTGAAGCACATGCAGACGATAGCGATGACAGTTTATGAAGACATCGTGTCGGGCGAACGAGCACTGTACTCGCGGATCGTTTCAATTCGACGCGTCGCCAAAACGCCCGTAATTATTATCGTCAACGACGTAGACGTCGTCGTCGTGTATCCTGAAATAATTCCTACGCTATTCACCGCGGAATCCACCGAATAACTAAACTCATTTACTCAATTTTCAATATTTTTAAAACTAAAATAAATTAAAAAATTAAAAAAGTAAAAAAGAAAATTAAAAAAAAAAAATTCATAAAAACAATAAATTTTTTTGCGTAAAACGCATGATTTTTTTAAAACTTTGAAATTTTTTCGTTTTTTCTGTTTCATCATACAAAAAAAAACTGAGATGACAAAAAAATTTCAGTCTCTTTTTTTAAAAAAACAAAAATTAAATACAAAAATAATTATTTGACCATTTTTTTCTATTTTTTTTCTTTTCATGTTTTTCTTCGGGTTTTCCTTTTTTTTTCATTTGGATGAATTTTTGAATACAATAATACCAAAGTAAAACTAGAAAGGCTTATTGATACATCAAAGTTTTTCTAAATCCATTCATCATAATAATTTCTCTATTTTTTTAATCATAAAATAACTATTACTATTAAATTTTTTTCTTCTTCCTTCATCATCTTTAATTTTTCATTATTACTTGTTGTTAACTTTGTACATTGTGTGGAAAATGTGTGAACTGTATATTTTTTTCTTTTTTTTTTATTACGATTACCACATCCAAACTCTTTGTCGCTCATTATATTTTCTATTTCTTCATGCTTAAGTTGAAAAATTCGTTAAACGGAGTCACTTCCTCCTCCTCCCCCCCCCCTTTTCTCTCCCCCTAATTGCTAAATAATCAACGGTGTATTTAATTGCAAAAGAAAAAAAGAAAAAAGGTCAACTAGAAAGGAGAAGAAAAAAGAGAAAAACGAAATTGAGAAGAAAAATAAATAAAATATGAGATTCTTGTGTAAATGTAAATTATTATCGGTAGTATTATTGTTATTATTATTATAATATTAAGGTAATCGCTGGAGTTTTGGTCAGTGAATTGATTCATTCGTGCAAGGATTACGTGAATAAAACCAACAAAAAAAAAAATAATTGAAAAATAAATAAATGAATAATGAAAATGTAGACGATCGTGCAATAATACCGATTGTTTGGGATCTAGGCGTCACATAATCGACGATAAATGAAAAAAAAAGATACAGAATTAAATAAATTTAAGTAATGTGAAGAAGTGGATAATGAACGATTTATGATGATGGACACAACTTATAGCGTTTAAATACTATAAATATATATCTACATGAAATAGTTTATTTAATCGAATTAAAAAAAAACACAAGAAAATGAAAACGAAATGATAAAGAAAAAAAAACAGAGTTCCAATGATCGGCTTTAATTGAGCTGAATTATTATAAATAAATAAAAAAAAAATAGAATGAGATTAAAGAAAAAGAAAGAAAAATAAAATGTCTTATCTGTTCTTTATTTTTCCTCACCATTAAGCGTAATTGCAAATATTTCTTTTTTTCTTTTTGTATTTTTTCTTTATCAAATTACTTTATGAGGAGCTCTTCATTATGAGGAATTAGATTATTGCCTTAGAAACAAAGTGGCGTAAGTGTTGTGTATAAGCATAGTACTTATGCCTCTTTTATTTCTGAGGCAACGATATTATACTCATTCAATAAATGATAAATAATGACTTATTTACTCGGGTAATCTACTGTTAATACCTCGGTTGATACGCATCGGAGTAATGAGAACGTCATGAATATACATTTCGTTGAATATTCGATAACGACACTGTACTTTGACTGCTGAGGCTGTGAAAAGAAATTACGGAGTTACAGTTATATTGTTAAAACAGGAAAGATGACGACTACTACTGTGGAAACGGGTAATTTTGATTTTATCCTTAGAATATCTCGGGAATGATTAGATTATTGAAGAAATATGCGGTCAAAAAAAAGTGGCCGGAGATAAATTTGAGAAAATTTCGAAAAAAAATAGGGGAAGGTGGGGTAAAATGGACACTCCAATTGAACGGTTCCAGATAGAATTTCTTCAATAATTTCATTGGAAAGCTGAGGAAATTTTAGGTGGGAAACATATGTCAAATTTTTTTTTTCAATTCTTGGAAAAATTTCCTTTTTTAGTCAAGTTTTGAAGGGGCTTCCCTTTTGAAAATCGAAAAAATTCACTTTTCCGGCGATATCTCCGGTTATATTAGTCATTGCGACCTCGGGTAGATCTGCAATGAAAGATGAGCTCATTTCTCATCGATTTATGTGGTTCAAATTTTTTTTTAAATCAATTGTCCAAATATTTATAGGTCATTTTCTGAAAATCAGTTTTTGCTCCATAAGTACTTGAAAAAATTGATATTTTTCTTTCTAAACACCATAAATCGATGGGAAATGAGCTCACCTTTCATTTACAATCAATTCTAGATTGCTACGATCAATAGAACCAGAGATATTCTCGAAAACCTGAAATTTTTCAAAAACAGAAGAGTTTCACCTTCGAAACTTGCGCAAGAAATGAAATTTTTGAAAAATTCAAAAAAATAACTTTTGACATATGATTTTCATGGGAAATTTCTTCATCATTCCAATAAAATCATCAGAAAAAACCTATCTCCAATATTCCCATTAATTTCGAGTAATCTTCATAGTATAAAATACAAAAATCAACTCGTGCCCGTTTTACCCCTTGTTTTCATTTTATCCCACCTTCCCCTACGTTGTTATTCACGATTTCATACCAAAAATTAAGTTTTTTTCTAATTGTACCTCCCAATCATCCTTAAATCGTCGTCCTAGAGTAAAAAAGGCGTTACCAGATAGAAATCGCGTACCATTTACGCCTTTCTCGCTCTAGAACAACGAAATAATAGTGCTTTCTTTGAATTACAGTTTTAGGAGCAGTACCACTCGCGCAATTGGGAAGAACATTGACCCACGAACATCTGGCAATAGATTTCAATAAATTTTATGTACCACCGCCTAAACCACTCGAGGATTACTTCAAGAATGAAATTCAATTGAATAATGTTGGTTACATCAAACAATATCCGTGAGTAGATTTTGCTAAAAAACTGGCTCATTTTTCCCAAAATCAATTTTCATGTTTTTTTTCGAAAAAATATGAAATTTTTTGATTAATTTAATTTTTTCACCTTTTTTTAAAGAATATCTTGGAAACTAAGCGAGGTAGGGCAATTTTGAAAGAATTCTTTCTTGTAGAGAATTTCGAGAGCTAATGAAAAGGATTCGAGAAAAATCGCTCTATCTCACTTAGCTACCGAGATATTCGAGAAAAACTGATAATAGAATGGGAAAAAAAATAATTATAGAAATTTCTATATTTTTCGCTTCTGAATGAAAGCTATGTAGAATTCATCAGAATTTTCGATTGTGGTTTTTTTAATAGAAGATACTTAAAATGATCTGAATAGAGAGAAAATGATATTTTTAGCGCATGTCTGTGTGTGTGTATGCCTGTGTGTGCATACAAGTCTCAATTACAGCAAAACAGTTTCATAGAAAAATTTCATATTTTGTGGAAAACTTCCTCTCGACAAACTCTATTTTTTAAGCTTCACTTGAAGAAAATTTGATCGAGACTTTTAGAGATATGTCCATTTTTCGAAAATCAGTTTTTAATAGAATTTCTGGAAACTATGCAACTGATGTTATTTATACTCATATATTATCTCGAGAGTTGTATCAGTTAGATGCCTGTGAATTTTGAGCTTATTTGCGTGATTAGTTCTCGAGTTATTGGTGTTTTAATGAATTTTTCAAAATTTGATATTTCGATGATGGTTTCATAAAAAATGTATCACTTCCATTCGGAAGCATATCGCTAAAGTATTAGCAGAAAATGCTATATCAGTTGGAAAACAATACTATTATCCACTTGTTTACAATTTTTGTTATACTTTGGGCTTTCAGATACAGCAGTCGCTCTAATGTGACTTTCGACGATGAAGCTGCTAATCAAGCGGTTATAGAGGATGTAAAAATTTATAAGAAACACGGAGGTGGGACGATTGTTGATAATACGAATTATGGAATAACGAGAAATATTCCATTGATGAGAAGAATCAATGAAGAAACTGGAGTTCACATTATTGTTGGAACTGGTATGGGAATTTATTTTTTATTAAATCAATTAATATTTGTTAAAAAAAAGTTTACGTGAGATACTTTTGCGAGTGGATTGAAAATATCTGGAGAACGAGTGACTTTGGAAAAAATTCGTCAAGAGGCCTTTTTTGTTGAGAATTTTGTGAGCTATAGAAAAAGATCTCTTTTCGGGAAAATTCCAAGTTGCGGAAAAAATTTTGAATAAAAGAAAAATGTGGGTAAAACAAGGTACTCGGAGAGCAATTTGAGAAAATCCTGGCTAATTCTGGAAAAACCTAAAGTAGGAAAAAAATCCGGATTAAAAAAAAAGGGGGTAAATCAATTTTCCTGGAATTAAATTGGAGAAAATCCTGGATAATTATAAAAAATCTCAAATTAGAGAAAAAATCCTGATTTTTTGCGAAAATATGGGCAAAGGGAAGAGAGATATGATTGAAAGATAATCCTGAAAAATTCTGGGAAATCCCTAATGAGAGAAAAAAATCCTTTTTTTTAGAGAGAATTTTCTGTGCTTCAAAAAGAATCTCTTCAAAAATCCTGTTAAATCCGATTATTCCCGAGATATATCCAAATCCTTTGCTCCAAAATTTTCAACATAAATTTAATATTAATTCAATTTATCCTCAAGGATATTACGTCGAGTGCACTCAGACATCGAGTATTCTTCAATTAACCGAGGAACAAATGTACGACGTTATGATGAAGGAATTGACTGAAGGATGCATTGACTATCCCTCCATAAAAGCTGGATTTATCGGTGAAGTTGGTAGCTCATGGCCCATTACTGGTAAATTGAAACTATTAACTTGTGTATTCACATGAATTCATTACTCGATTCATTGAAAATTCTCTTTTATGTCGTCCTTCGCATGGCAAGTGAAACTTTATAAAAAAAAAAAAAAAAAAAAAACATTTTTGCATGTCAAATAGAGTTTAATGAATAATAAAATTCATATTCACGTTTTATTTTTTTTATTTTTTTTCCAGATTTCGAGAAAACTGCGATTCGCGCAACTGCACGTGTACAACGTCAATTGGGCTGTCCAGTTACTTTTCATCCAGGTAGAAATAATCGGGCACCATTTGAAATTATGAGATTGTACTTGGAGTGTGGTGGTGATGCTGATAAAGCAATTATGTCGCATTTAGATCGTAAGAATATTTTTCATAAATTATAGGGAAAATCGGAGCAAAATGGACCTGCGGGTCAAAATGATTTAGGGTTTTTTTTTGAGAGTGAAGGAGTACACGAAACAATTTGAAAAAATTCACAAACATCTCCACATATTGCAGCATCTTCTCAATTTTTTTCAGATTTTTTTATAAAGTCTTTCCTTTTGAAAAAAAATCCTGGATTATGTTGCTATGGAGGTCCATTTCGGTGTTTTATCTTATGGAAATCACTTAAAATCAATAGAAATATTGAAGATAGTTTTTTTTAATGATTCCATTGGGAAGCTGAGGAAATTTCCCATGGAAATCATGTGTCAGAATTCATTTTTTTAGAATTTTTCAAAAATTTAACTTTTTTGGTCAAGATTTGAAGGTTTGACTACCTTTTCGTTTTTGAAAATTTTTAATTTCTTTTGAATATCTCTGGTTCTATTGGTCGCAGCGACCTGGAGGTATTCTGAAATGAGGAATGAGCTCATTCCCCATTGATTTATATAGTTGTAAAAAGAAATTATTGATTTTTCAAATACATATAGAGCAAGAACTGATTCCCTGAAAATGGGCAACAAGTAATTGGAAAATCAATTTAAAAAATTGAGGACTATATAAATCGATGGCAAATGAGCTCACTTTTCATTCAAGATCATCCCCAGGTCGCTACGCCCAATAGAACCATAGATATCCCCAAAAAAGTTGATTTCATTCGATTTTTAAGAGGAATACCTTTTCAAAATTTGGCTAAAAACGTCAAATTTCCAAAAAAATGTTAAAAAATTAATGATGACACATGTTTTTTACCTGAAATTTCCTCAGCTTTGCAATGAAATCATCAGAAAGTTTCTATCTCCAACAGCTCAATCGGAATCACCATTTTGCTTCAATTTTTCCATCTGAATTTTTTCATAAAGTCATTTTTACGAAAATTTTTGATAAAGTCATTTTTACGAAAATTTATGACATAATTTTTCGTAAAAATGACTCTATCATTTGTCATATTTCGCTCTGATTTCCAATGACAGTAAACTCTCAATGATGAATCGAAAGATATTAAACGTTGATTTATCGTTTTAGGAACTATTCATAAAAAGGAAGAATTACTCGAATTCGCTAAAATTGGCTGCTACTGTCAATATGATTTGTTTGGAACTGAGTGCTCGTATTATCAATTGGATGACATTACTGATATGCCATCAGATGCCCAGCGTATTGAACGAATAAAATGGATCGCTGAGGAGTTTGGTGTTAAAAAAATCCTGATGAGTCATGACATCCATACAAAGCATCGACTGGTAATTTTTTATTTCAGATTTTATAGATTATCTTGGAGTTAGAGGGAAACTCGGGGAATTAGGGTGAGAACGTTTTTTTTGTAGTTCTGAAGTGTCCCGACTAAAGAGGTCACGAGAAAAAAAAATTCTACCTCTTTCAGACTCCAAAGATATTTTACGAAATGAGACTTTTTCATCAATTCAGTGAAGTCGAAAATTATGTGAAGAGTCTTTGAAAGATATCTCTGAAACTATCAGCTTTGGGGGAATTTGCCAGAAGACCTTTTTTGTAGAGCGTGAGTTTTCGTAAAAAAAAGGTTTCTTGATAAATTTTCGTAAATCTACTCGCTTCTGAGATATTTGCAAAATAATGAATAATAATATTTTTTTTGTTGGAATTTCGAAATTTTTCAATCATTTTTGATAATTACAGATTCAATTTGGCGGTCATGGATACTCTCACATCCTCACAAACATCTTACCAAGAATGCCCAGCAAGGGATTCAGCAGCGATGAAATTGATACAATTACAATAACAAATCCGAGAAATTGGCTCACTTGGAAAAGTCAATAATCGTGGAATAAAAAGGAATCACTCGTTAATTTGATAAAATAAGATTCTCTTGTACTTTTTGCACTGAAGATAAAAGAATTGCATTAAGAATTGTATTGCATTATTGGAATAATCAATAACCTGACATTTGAACTTCCAACATCGATTATCCAATATTGAAGTCCAATCAATATTCAATTTCTGGAATATCCAATATCAATTATGGTATCCAATATCAATTAGGATCTACAATTGAATGGCTTCATTGATCAATTAGGGAAAAACATATTTATGGATTCCCCAGCATCCCCAGAATATTGATAATAATTCAATTTTTTGGCTTCTTTTTAAAATTATTATAAAATTTTTTTTTTTTTTTAATTTGCATTAGTTTCCTTTTATCTAAATAATTTATTTGTTAAAAAAAAACGGAAAAAAGGGAGAGTTGTCAGATACTTCCTTGAGTATCATCAATATCGTCTCTCATTTGATCACGAAAATTTAAAAAAAAGCCAAAAACTCATCCGCATTAATCCTTAATACATCAAAAACCAGTAAATTTACAAAAAATTCACCCCTTCACGTTTTATCCCCCAAATTTAAATCTCAAAAAAAAAAAATGAAATTAACACAAATCTGACAATTTTTAGATTTTTTTAAACAATTATATCATGAGAAGAAGAATATTTAAAAAAATTGTACTCATAATTTTTCAAATTTTCGACATGTGCATATTTTTTTTTAAATTCATTTCTCAAAAAAAAAGCTAAAAATTGTCAGAAATCTGTTATTTTCAGTATCATCAAGAAAACCCCTTTTTTAAATTTCCCTAAACTCCAGAAAAAGCGAATAATCCCATTTTCCGGTTTCTACCCCTATCAACCTTCCCCCTCCCCCTCCCTTCAATTACCCCAAAACCAAGTTTACACGAGATTTACCTAATTAATAACAAAATTTAATAATGATATTAACTAAATTTAAAATTAATTCTCCAATGAATATTTGCTGTCCATTATCCTCGTCTCTAAACGCAGTCCATGCGACTCCCAAAGTATGTACAGGGTATAAAGCAAAAAAAAATGTTTGAATTTGAAAAAAAAAAATTCATTACAAATCTCCAGTGAGCAGGCGCACCCCTCCGTTTGCTCCATTGTATTGTGCGCCGAAGCAGAATCGCAAAATTATACTCGCGTGTAGAGAAATACGTACATTATTCTGCTTTATTCGTGTCCCAGCTATACCCGTTGCCACAACTCACTGAACCATCGTCAAGTCACCTCGTTTCCACACGTATTATTCATCTATTTATTTACCCCCATTATTACACGAATTTTCCTGTAATTCTCCAAAGTTAATACGATTTCTTTTAATTCAGTGGTGAGTGCGATAATTCTAGAATAGTTAAAAAATAATGTAAAAAAATTAGTGAAATCAATAATCTCGGTATAAATATCAGAAATCAGAGGGTGGAATTCGCGAGAATTTTTATTTACTCATTTTATATGATGGAAATTATAATTTGGGGGTGAAAATAAAAAAAAAGTGCAGAAGGTATTGGAAGAGAGAGAAGAGTCTTGGAGGTCGTAAAATACGAGCTTTTTTTCTTTTTAAAGGAGAAATTATAGTGAAAATACGAATGACAATGGATTACGATGGTGAAGCATCCGTGAGCTGAAAAATGAATGATTAAAAAAAAGATTTGAGCTTTTTTAAGACGTTTTTTTTTCTTTTCTTTGACTTCAACACACAACAGAATGTTTAATAAGAGGTAAGTTACTTATTCATGTGCTTTCTTTGATGTATAATGGCAATTTAGCTTTTCTACTTTTGTTCAACTACTTTTTCGAGAGCTTTAGTCTCATTCTTAATTGTTTTTTTTCGTATTTTTTGAGCTTTTCTCTCATTTCAATTCTTTTTTCTCGCATTTTTTTGAACTTTTGTCTCATTTTCAATTTTTTGAAGCATTTTTTCAAATTTTCGTCTCATTTTTAATGTTTTTCAAAGCTGTTTTTTTAGATTTTGTTTCATTCTTCATTTTTTCCACATTTTTTGAGCTTTCGTCTAAATCGTAATTTTTTTTTTTGCTTTTTTTTTGAGCTTTCACCTGCTTTTTTCGGATTCTTTTGAGCTTCTACCACATTCTTGATTTTTTCTCATAAGTTTTTGAACTTTACTCCAATTTTCAATTTTTTTGTCTTGAGAAGAGATGTAAGCGAGTTTTGGATAGTTGAGAAAACAGTATTTTGAGGTCGCCAGGTCACTACTGAATTTTACAATTTTAAAGAAGATAGGTGAAGGCTGCAGAAGACGCGAGGATAAGAATTTCTTCTTTTTTTCTATTTTTTTTTTTTCAGGAGTTTACGAGTAAATTCACGGTGACGCCCGTTTACGGTAGAATGTGTTTTTCGCTCATCTTTTTTTTTTTTTTTTTTTTTTTTTTTTTTTTTTTGGGAGAAACACGGCTTTCGTGTGCGTGAGGGGATGGAGTGAAGAGGAAATAATGAAGGAGGGAGAATTCAGGCTGAATTCAATGACGAGGTGGGGCGAACTTTCGATCGGTTTTTTGCCCTTCCGACCAAACATTTTTTTTTTTTTTTCAAAACTGTTTACGACTCTTTTTCCTCTCTTTTCTCATCTTTGGGGTCACGATCGACGCATATCGATTCTCAGGCTGCAATGAAATAGAGGGAAGGGGGGGGGGTGGAGAGGGATTTTGAGTTTAATGGGGGATGATCGAGGATTGGGGGTCAGACGATTTTTAAGGGGGTGGAGGGGGGGGGGGTTATGACAGGGGGTGATGGGTGATGAGAGGAGAGGGTTTATTAGTTTATTGGAGACGTGGAGGTGTCTGGAAGTAGGACGCACAGCAAGAGGGGGGGGGGGGGGGGGAGGGAATGTCTACACATTTTTAGTGAAATTTTAATTTTCTACAATGAAAATATGATTTTGAATTTTTAAAAAATGATATTTTATTCTAAATGCGAGGATTTTAATTTCAAAAAAATTGAAAAATCTGAAACTTTTTAATATTAATTTAATAATTTTATAAAACTATCGAATTTTTCTATTTCTTAACATAAAATCCAATTTTTAAGATTTTTTTTTTCACGAAATTCGCGGATTTTGATGCTAAAAAATTGAAAAATATGCAAATTCTTTTTGACATTGATTTCATTTTATTAAAATTCCAGATTTCTTGATTTTTTTCACTTAAAATCCAATTTTGAAAATGAAAAAAAATTATTGTATCACTAGTTTTTTTAAACAATATCTTGGAATTCAAGCGAGATAGAGCAATTTTCATAATGACCTTTCTGCAGCTCTTGTAATTTTCCACAAAAAAAATTATCATGAAAATCACTCTATCTCACTTGAATTTCGGGATATCTTTAAAAAAAATTTTAGTGCAATAAAATCGATTTTTTGGAAAAGTTCATGGTCATAAAATTGAAAGCTCCATTTTTCCAATGGATATTGCATCAGCTTTTCAATAGAATCATTGAAAAAAAAAATTCTGTTCGAAATCGTTTCATTACAACATTTATTATCCCTTGAATTTTTTTTTCCCCTTGAATTGAATTTTTTTTTCATTTTGTCTACTGAATGATGAAAAGAGGGATAATGAATTTATTTCTGTCGAACAAAAGGGTGAGTCGTTTTGGGGCTGATCATGCAGGTGAAAACGTGAGGTTCAAGGTTGAATAATGATATTTTTTTTTTCGAAAATTTATTCTCTCGTTTAAATTTTTATTTGAGAGAGATTATCGGATCATAGCGAGTAATTGGAGCGACTCATTTCAATTATTTGCGGTTTTAATTAAATTTAATTAATTAATTAATTCAAACTAATTAATCAGGCGAATGGCTCAATGTTTGATTCACCAACACGACAAATTAAAATTCAAATGTTTAATAATTTTTTTTTTTTCGCTATTTATCTGGTGAAACATTGTATTCGAATTTTTTGAGAATACTCTTGGTTATTCGTGCCAAAATATAAAATTCATTGTTTCAACGGGTTAGATGGTATTGTGCCAATACATTATATCATTTACTCGTTTTACTGTAGATTAAGAAGGAGATAAAAGTTATTTGAATTACTTGAGCCTTTGAACTGTTTTTTTTTTTTTTTCAATGATTTTTTAAATTATTTCAAAGATAATCTGTTGCACTCAATCGTCTTTTTTATTTTCATTTTTATAAATTAATATGTATCAAATGTTAGTTAAATATGCAACAAATGTCTGTTGAAAATTTGCGTCTGAATTTTCCGTACAACATCTCGGAAATTTCAAACCAGTCACATTTTTACTGAAATTTCAGATAATTACGTCATTGAAAAATGAACACATCATCGATTTGCAAGTAATTTCATGCCTGGATATCAATGAAATTTGTAAATTTGAGTTTAATTGTTTCTTGAAAATTTAGAAAAAATAGGAAAAATTCAAAAAAAAATTGAAAATTCAAGTCATTTTGATTCTGAATATTCATGTTCAGTTGAAAATTCAAGTAAGTTATAGAATTTCCGTCTTAATTCTACTTAAAAATCATAGATTTTTTTGAATTTCCTCTGAAACTCACAGAATTCATAACCATCTTCTCATTAAGAAAAATTCAATATCACATTTATGAAAATTCTCATCAAATTGTCTAGGAAATTTCCAAATTTTCTAACAGTGTGGGGATCATGGGACGTTGGAGAAATTAATTTAACAATTCTAATTAATTGTCGAATGAACGAAGTTTCGCCTGTTTTATTCAGGCATCCTCAGGTTCTGAAAATTATAACACAAAAAAAAAATTTAATTGAAAAATTAAAAATCAAAAATTAAAATACTGGTCATCATTTGCGTAGTTCAATAGAAACAATAGTAACAACAGTTTTCCCTTCGTTGCTTTTTTTCCTCTTCAACACTTTTTCATAAGTTTCACTCGGTTGCACTTTTTTTTTTTATTTTTTCCTGCACTGAGAAAAAAAAGGAGTGAAAATTGTGAAATTTTTTGTTTTAAAAGTCCTCAACAAATAATTCTTTTCAACTATTTTTTTTGGCATTTTAACGAAATTTGCTCAATTCACAAATTGTTTTATTAATTTCAGATAGATATTTGTTTTCAATAATTGAAGTTTTTTTTTTATTCTAATAAATTTAGAAAAATTTGAAGAATTCTCAATCACTTGATCGAATAAAGAAAATTCTAAGGATTATTGAAATAATTGATTTTTTTATTTTTACGACTTTTTTTTATCAACATGTTTATAATCATTTTTTAGATAAAAAAAAGTGATGTTTCATGATTTCAAGTATTCTTCACTAGATAAAAAAAAAACAACTAGGATACTTCACAATGACTTTATCGTATCTATTCACATGAGCACGATCGTTATTATTGTTCTAAAACCTAGTTCTATTCATAAACAAGTTTTGCAACGATCCAGAGTCTTAAGGAGGTCCAATCGTTGTCCACATTACATTAAAAATATCAGATAATAATAAAAAATCGCTGATAATTCGGGAAAATGTGCTTCAATTCACCCGCAAAAAATTATTAAACTTCTCGAAAGTCATATCTTCAGCTTGTGAATATAATTTTTTTTTCTCGAATTTTTTTTACATCAATCTCCTATTACATGCATGAGATAGAGAGAGAGAGACAAATAGTTACGACTACCTTCTAATTAAAATTTCTCAATAACTATACGGTGAATTGAATATTTTTTTCTTCTATTATTTAGTTAAAATGCTGTTCTCTTCGCCAATAGTTTTTAAATAATGGCTCAACCCTGTGGTTTTTTAGTAATTTCGTTATTTCTGTCCGATTAAGGGCGTTTTATCCCCACCACCGCTATTTTCAGTAACTCTGATAATTCATATCTCATAAACTACACGAGCAAAAATTATGAAAAAATTCAGAAAAATGTAAATAAATATCATCATTGATGTGGCATCAAAAAAATAAGGGGTTCACTATACTCGAGTTTTTTTTTAATTTTTTCTTTAAAGTTTATTTATTACAAAAACATCTTTCTATGTACAGTATTTACGAGTTCACAAATAAACTCACTTAAGAAAAAAAAACATATTATTAAGGAGCTATTGATGTTAGCATTTATGAGGGCATAGTACGCTGTGCATAATCTCTTGCCTCGAATGTTATTGTTTTTGGTGAATTATTGACAATATGCGCTTACGCATTGTTATATGCTATTTGTGACAATACTGTACTCGTGTTTTTTTTTTTTTTTTTTAAAGTTTATTTATTACAAAAACATCTTTCTATATACAGTATTTACAGGTTTACAAATAAACTCACTTAAGAAAAAAAACCATATTACTAGGTAGCCATTGAAATTGACCTTCGTGAGGGCATCGTATGCGGTGCATAATCTCATGCCTCGTATATTATTATGTTTTTAAGTAAATGCCAGTATGTGCTTGCTTAATGTATACATGCTGTTTGTGACAGTTTTGTTCATTGTGTGTCATGTTATCTTGGTTATATTATGGTGAAAAAAAAATTGATAAAATAATAAAATTTTACATTTCGCAGTGAATGAGAGATGAAAAACACCATAGCTTTATATATGCATTTTAAGTAGTAAGATTGATAATTAGTTAACGTTGGTGTTTCGATTGCCTTAAGATCTATCGGCTAATCTGTCTTTCAACTCTTGGATGTGAGTTGCAGTGTTATCTAGCCACCAATATGTGCTCGATAGACGAGCATTATCGTTTTTATCGATTTCAGGGATAACCCTGGAATATTTCATTTCTGCACTTCTGCTGAGGATTTCTTTTATAGGGATTTTTTTATTGTACATATGTCTTTTTACATGGTATATGGTGGGTACATTATTTACATCTTGAATTATCCCTATTCTATCAAAATGTGTAAAGTGTTGTGGGAGCGGATATCCTTTACTCGCGGCATAATTGGCTAAGATGGGATCTACTATGCTAAATGAATTTATTGTTTGGTTATTAATGTTTATCACATTCCCATAATAGTCGCGCGTTAATTTGAGAATGAAGTTGTCAATTCTCGGAATTTTTGCAGTATCATATAAGATTTTATTGCTGACAGTTCGCTTATAATTGGAGTGAGCTGATCTATGTAGGCGTAAACATGATCTTAAGCATTTTCTTTCAAACGCCCTTAGTTTCTCCATTTGCGTTGCGCCTATGTTCCACCAGATTGGTGCCGCGTAGCAGAGTAGAGGCCTTATTAACAATAAATAACATATGAGTCTCGCTCTTTTGTCGATTTCTTTATTATGGAATAGATTTCCCAGTGCTCTGAACCTCCTGCTCGCTGAGGATAGTTGGATATTCAAGTGATTCGAGCATCTTGCTAAATAATCGATGATAAAGCCGAGATACTTCACAACTTTTCTTGTGGGGATTTGGACGATTTCTCCGGTGACTGGGTCTTGAATGGACACGAAGAAATCATCCAATCCTTTACGATTGTATTTAGTGAGGTCGTCCCAAGACTGCCTGAATAATATTGTTTCGCACTTTTGGGGGTTTACTTTTAAGTTCCACATTGCGTAATAGTCGTTGATTTTGTTGACTAGCTGTTCAAGAATCTCTTGTACTTGGGTGGTTTTTTCATTCGCAACGTAGACGATAAGGTCGTCTGCGTACGCGATCGCATATGTATCGTTATTCGAATTTAGGTCAAACATATTTAATAAATTACTCGTATATATGGAGAATAGAACTGTACTCGTGTTCGATGGGATACTACCTTAATCTGCATTAAAATGTAGTTAAAACCTTTGGCCACGTTGTATTCAATTTTTTTTTTTTATAATATTTTTTACTTCAATGATAAATGCCCTATAGCCTATTTATTCAAAAATTATATTATTTTTTTATTAATATTTCAATTTAATCTGTCAAATTTTGTGTACTGCACTTGATTTAATTCATTTGCAGATTAGAGCTTCTAAAAAAAAAGGAACTGCAAAAAAAAGGGAAAAGAGAAAATCAAGAACTGATGAGTTACGTGTTCCCTTGAGTCCCTTCAATCTCGTAATCCCTTTTTCTAAATCGTTTTCAATCTTTTCTACATTCTTCTCAATAGTACATACACATTCTCAACACTGTCCAAGTGAATTTGATTCAGCGAGAAGTTTCAATTCACTTTGCCAAGTGAATCACTCTCGCATATGCCAATTCTATCAAATATTTTTCTCACTTTCACGAGAAACTTCAAATACAGTTAGGGAAATAAAGGAGGGGGGGTGGGTGGGAGTAAGTAGGAGGTGGAAAATCGTTAAAATTGTTTTGAAATTTTACAATCAAGTTTCACGATATTTCCATGCAATTTGGTTTCTTCGTAATTCTATCTCTACACTCCAATTTGTGGGGTCAAATTAAAATGAGTGCAGAAAGGGCAAGGGGAGAGGGGGGGAGGGTGCAGTGACTCGCGTTAATCGCGGATGAGACTGGGGTTAATTGGGTCGCGGGCCCTAATACCTGCTAATTTGTTTTTAATTATTGCATTTTTTTTTTTGGTTTTTAGAGTTATTTCATTTTCTTTAATGTCTAATGTTTAATGTTTAATGTTCATTCATCTAATATACAAGTAATCACATTGAATTGTGCATGAAAAATATATAAATAATTAATACAAATCTTTTAATTTTTTTCAAATTTTTTCCCACGTGAATTAATGGGCATTCCTAAACTACTGGGTTTACAAAAAAATGTCAGGAGACCTTTTTTTCAGAGAATTTTAAGAGCTACAAATAATGTATCCTAATAATTCCTCGTAAACTCAATGGTTCTCAAGATATTTGCTAAATAATCTGCAGCCGATTTTTCAAGTGGAGTTTTATCTTAAAAAAAAACAAGAAAAAAAAAGATTTTATTCATCATTCTCGTGTGCATGAAAGGCGAAGAAAAGAGGAGTTCATAGCACACATGCTACAAAATTTCGAGTGATTCAAATAAGTAATGAGTGATAAGGCTCATTGTTCCCTCGAATTCTCAACGAAGTTTAACCTTTTTTTTTTCGAGGACAAAAAAAATAGGTTTATTGTCCTTTCTGAATAGTCTCACATCGCGCAGTTTCACCCTAGCATTTTCAACCTCTACTTGTTCTCTTCTTTTCTCATGTTATGGTACAAAGTAGAGAAAAAGAGTTAAAGCGTGTACCCCAAGTAAAAAAAAAATAGATCCAACATAAAATGAACATACCAAAGGAGACAATTACCCTTTTTTTTTCATTTTACCACTGAAAAATAATTCGTAAAAGACATGGTTTCCTCATTTCTCAAGCTTTCTTTCACGAGAGAGAGAAAAAGGAGATGAAAAAAAAAATAGCACTTATGCAGACTACATATCAGACAAAGGAAAATGCTCAAGAGATGGCCGCAATTTGACCATCGTTCTCTTTCCGGTTTCTCTGAGGATAAAAAATAGAAGAAAAAAAGAAGAAGGGTTGAATGAAAATCTTCATCGAAATGCAGCGTTAAACGTTGGGAAATAGACAGGGAAAATCAGGGAAAAATGGACCACATGACAAAAATTATTCAGGAATTTTTTTTGGAGTGAAGGACTTCATGAAAAAATCTGAAAAAAAATTGAGAAGTCACTTCAATATGTTCCACTTGTTGGGTAATTTTTTCAAATTTTTCTGGCGCCACTTTCATTCTCAAAAAAAATCCGAATCATTTTGATACAAACAGGTCTATTTTACCCCGATTTAACCGATTTATATTGCCTTTAAAATTGTTAGTACGTGTTTTTTTATTCGACTCTTTTCCTTTCATGAGGACGCACGGAATCGACGAGGGAATATAATGTAAAGATGAAGAGAGGAAGTATTCGAAAAGCCATCTGAAATATATATTCATCGTTTCTATTCAAGTTTCGTTCCAAAGCCCCCTCACTTCCTTTCACAGCGCCATCTCACTTCATACATCTTCCTGCTTTCAGGATTATCGATTTTTACTTGTGATTGCTATTTGAATTTTTAGTTTATCCACTAGCAATTAAAAGTGCGTTATGCTGGTCTACATGAATTTTTTGGAAAAAAATCATTTTGAGAGAAGCACTCATTGAGGCAATTTGATGGATCGATCGATCTTCAAATATCGATTAATCGATGCGATATGTCGCATCAAATTCGGGACTAACGATAGAAAAGAAACTAGATCGGATCACCTTGGAATCGATATTTTTCAGAATATCGACTAATCGATTCGATATCTCGCATGAGATTCGAGATATCGCATTCGATAGTTCCATTCGATAGTTCCGTTTCACCCGTTTTGGTTCGAGAGGATTTTGAAAAAGTACTATCACTTCATCTTAGGATCGATAGTTTTTCAAATATCGATTAATCGATGCGATATCTCGCATTGAATTCGAGATATCGCATTCCATTCGATAGTTCCATTTCACCTGTTTTAGTTTAAGGGGATCGACTTTCAATCGATCTATTTCAAAACTTCGATCAATCGATTTCAAATTCTCGATTAGTCGATATCAGAATTCGACTAATCGAATTTAGGATGAATCGATAATTCGATTTCGTTTCACTTGTTCTAGTTTGAGAGGATGATCTATTCCAGTACGAGAAGATTCAAAATTTCGATTAATCGATACAATATCTCGAATTCAATTCGAGATATCGCATTCCACTCGATAGTTTCTTCTCGCAGGTTTCAATTTAAGGGGATTAGTCTTAGGGAATTTTATGGATCGATGATTTTTCAAATATCGATGAATCGATGCGATATCTCGCATTAAATTCGAGATATCGCATTCCATTCGATAGTTCCGCTCCACGTTTTTTTCAGTTTCATTCGAAATATTCATTCTTATGAAGTAGGTAGGCAATTTTTTCTAACATTGAAGGTATCTCAGAAACTATTGAATTTACGAGAATTCGTGAAGAGACTTTTTTCATGGGAAATTGAATTTCCTACAAAAAAGGTCTCGTCATATTTTTCCCTCAATGTATTCGTTTCTGAGATATTCATGAAAAAATACAGTAAAAATGAAAAATTGTTGAACAATTCTGAGTGTAAAATTGAATTCTGATAATTCAGAGGAAGAAATAGGGATTGATGAGTTTAGGGAACTGTATGTGATATTTCTCCCCAATACCATGTCCATGGAAACCAGTGTAAGCTCTCTTCCGCTTCGGATATGAATGTCTAGACGTCCGACCAAATACACACATTTTCTACTATTTCTTCCGTCATTTCGTTCAGAAAATGTTTCTCAGTTCATTTGAATTCTCTGGGGGCTGTTGATACGAGGAATGCTTTTCATAGCGTCAAAAGAGGGGAGAAGAAGTGGCTTTGATGAAGAGCATTGGTTGAAGAAAATTATCAATTAGGTGAAATTCATGGAAAAGTATGATTATTAAATTTTTAAACAAATCGATATTATTCCATCAGTTTTTTAAGAAGATCCTGGAAACTAAGCGAGATAGAGCGATTCCAATTTTACCCATTTTTGTAGCTCTTAAAATTCTCTACAAAAAAAGATGCAGACGAAATTGCTCTATCTCGCTTAGATTCCGAGATATTTAAAAAAAATCATATTCTCAAAAAAATAGGGGAAATCATGTCAAAATGATTCGAAATTTTTTTGAGAGTGAAGGCGTTCACTATAAAATTTGAAAAAATTCATCAACGAAGAACAAATATTGGAGGATTTTCTGGAATTTTTTCAGATTTTTATATAAAGTCCTTCACTCTGAAAAAAATTCCTAGGTCATTTTTCTATGGAGGTTCATTTTGCCTCACTTTCCCTTAGTTAATTAAAATTCAAGTGAACTGATGAAAAAAAAGTAACTAATGTTATTCCAAACATATCGCAGTTTATGATGGAAAAAGGGCAACTAACTACAATTTCACGAATTCATATTCATGTAACCCAAATACTTGAATTCAAATATCTACGTAAATGAAAGTTTTCAAAGTTTTCGCAAAAGTTACGTTGAACTTTTTGAAAATTTCATCAAATCAAATAACTTTTTCAAACTAATTAGTGTTTTCAAGCAAATATTTTCATTTCCTAAATACAATGAGACTTTTTTTTTTTCTCAAAATTAACTAAATTTATTATTAATAATAAAATGTAAATGATATTTAACATAAATAAATCAAGACTTTAATATTTTTAATTCACTCATAAAACAAGAAAAATCCTCAAATAATTCAAAAACTTTGAAAACTTGAACTTTGTATAGAAAAAATTTGTAATATCGTAAAAAAGAAAATTACATTTACGATCGAATGAACTTTGTTGATCAAAACTTTTTGATGTTCTATTTGAAGTGTAGTAGAACTGAGAATCGTGGCTGTCTCGTGGAAACTATCCTCCCAGGATTTCGCAATGCATTGAAGCATTAATTTTTACAGATGAAACTTCAATTTTTCAACGCTCAAATTCACAAATCTGCAGTGAAATGACAGAGTGAGATTTAATCTAAAAAATGTCACAGATTAAAGTCAAAAAGTCTCTCAATAAATTGTAGAAACAGGAAAGTTTTTCTTTTTTCATTTATTTTAATGATGAAAAACATGGAAATTGAAATGAAGGAATACAACTCCAGTGATGAGACTTCCCCCCCCCCCCTTCCCCCCAATAAATCCTATTCATTCCTCGTGTAATAAGGTTGTAGCCAAGCGAATTCAAGTACGGTTAACCCCTTATTTTTTTGATGTCATATGAAAGATGATATTTTTTTACATTTTTCTGAATTTGTTCATAATTATTGCCCGTATAGTTTACGAGATATGAATTATCAAAGTTCCTGAAAATAGCAGTGGTGGGAATGAAACGCCCTAAATCAGACAGAAATAACGAAATTACTAAAAAACCACAGGGTTGACCCATTATTTAAAAACTATTGGCGAAGAGAACAGCATTTTAACTAAATAACAGAAGAAAAAATATTCAATTCACCGTATAGTTATTGAGAAATTTTAATTAGAAGGTAGTCGTAACTATTTGCCTCTCTCTCTCTCTCTCTAGCTCATGCTTGTGATAGGATATTATTAATGTAAAAAAAAATTCGAGAAACAAAAAAAAATTATATTCACAAACTGTAGATATATGATTTTCGATTAGTTTAATCACTGTTTCGGGTAAATTAAAGCACTTCTCCCCGAATTATGAGCCATTAATTGGAAACAAACTCATAAAACCTCATATTTTCTATTTTAAGTACTGTACTCTAGAATCCTACCTCAATTCAAAAAGCCTTCCAATAAAATTTAAAACCAGAAAATTCTCATATTCATCATTATTTCGCCGCAAATATCTTCGAAACTAATCGAAAAAGCGCAATTTCACTAGAATCTTTTTCTATTCTTACAGAATTTCAAGAGCTACCAAAATGATTTCTACAAAAATTCCTCTATCTCGTTGATTTTCCGCGATAATCCATCAAGAATTATCAAAATAACCAAATCATTAACACCTTCTCCCCGAAACATTGAATCAACCCCCCCCCCCCCCCAGATCTCATTAATTCATCACCCCAAACCATAAAACACTCACAAAACACATCAAAGTTGCTAAAGAGAAATACATCTCCGGTCATTATCCCCCTTCCCCCTCCAACTCCCATTTATTTCTCGTAGAAAGAAAAATTCTCCCACTCCCATCAGCAATCTATTTTCGTTGTCCACTGGCTGCTGTATATTTGCCTCGCGATGTAGAAACCTTTGCGGTCATTGAATAAAAAAGAGTCGAAAACCTCCTCCCCCCCCCCCCCCCCCCCCCCCACGAAGGAAAAAATCGAAAAAAAACAGAAACACGCGGAAAAGGGCAGAACAAATGGAAAAAGAGAAGGAAGATAAACGAGGGCAGATTCATGTTGGAAACATCAGAGTTGATAAAAAAAAAAAGAGGTGTTTTCCTGTACATAGAAGAGAAAAGGCACCACTCGTGCTATATGTCCTCCAGGGCATGGGGACATGCCCGCACAGTTACATACACATATACATTATTATTTTTTTACATCACTCTTGATACCTCCCCCCCTTGTGTTGTGTATCTAAACTCCATCTCTACCTCTTCTCGTATCCTACTTTGTTCCAGTGAGTACTAAAGTGGGGTAAAGATGATGATACGTCGAGAGAGGGAGGGAGAGGGAGAGGGAGATGAGTTGCAGGGGACAAAAAAAAAAGTGTGCACAAGCTCAAAGTATCACGCGCGAAACGCTTCACTGCGTTTCTGACGATCCTCTTTTTGTCATTAACCTCGTGCTTCATAATACACCAGGAAGCGACGTACTGCTTTATCATGCAGGATGCTTTGTACACGTTTAATCTACATCTCGTTTTCACCCCCCCCCCCTCCTCCCTCCTTCTATCAATAATGAATTCTTGAAAATATGAAATTCTGAAAAATATTTTTCAAGCTATTGGAAATGTTACGATATTTTTTTTTTTTATAAATTAGTATTAAATAAATTTTTGAAAAATTCGCACTCATAGTTTTTTGAATTTTCTGCATGTGCAAATTTTTCGAATTTCAAAGAAATCTGATCTTGAAGCTATTGGAAATGTCACAATTTATTTTCTTTTTTTTTTTTCTTAATTTAGTATAAAAAAAATATTTGAAAAATTTACAATGATAGTTTTTTTTTAACTTTCGGCATCTGCAGATTTCTCAAATTTTTAAAAATCTAATCTTGAAGTTATAAATAATGTCACAATTTTTGTTTGTTTTTATAATTTAGTATAAACTAATATTTTAAAAAATTGTACTCATAGTTTTTCAAATTTTCTGCATGTGCAGATTTTTTGAATTTCAAAAAATCTGATTTTAAAACTATTGGAAATGTCCCAATTTGCTTTTTTTAAAAATGAATAAGTATGAAAAAATATTTGAGAAAATCGCATTTAAAGTTTTTTAAATTTTCCGCATCTGCAGATTTTTCAAATTTCGAAAAATCTAAAAATAGTGAGATGTTCGCTATTTTCAGTATCATAATTTTTTATAGTCTCATTCTATTTTTCGAAGAAACTCATGTTGCTAAAAAATTAGTTTCAATTATAATTGAAGAGATGCGAGTTATTCCATTAATCTAATTGGCAATTCACCTTTGATACACTTCGCTCTATTCGGGATCTCAAAATAAATTGAAGTTCTTGCTTTTGTGGAGGGATCAATGACCCCATGCAGAACAGGTTCAATAAACTAAAAGAGTTTTGGCGATTGAAACTGATCGAATCATTCGGGAGATTCAATGGAAAAGCTTCTGGGCAATTGGAATTTATTCTTCTCATTCACATCAAAAAGTCTGAGCTGTATAATTTAATCGTCGCGAGCACTATGGGATTACTTATAGCTGACTGTTCAATGAAATGACGGTAATTTCCAATTTTTTTGGTAATTTCAAGAGTAAAAAAGCTTAATATTGCGATGAGTCGTTTTTCATATACACTGTTAAAAATTTCCGTCTCAATTTTCCGTGCAAAATCCCGGAAATTTCAAACGAGTCACATTTCTACTGAAAGTTCAGATGATTACGTCATTGAAAAATGATCACATCATCGATTTTCAATTAATTTCATGCCTGGATATCAATAAAATTTGTAAATACCAGTTTATTTGTTTCTTGAAAATTTCGTAAAAATAGGAAAAATTAAAAAAAAATTTAATATTCATGTTCAGTTGAAAATTCAAGTAAGTTGTAGAATTTCCGTCTTAATTCTACTCAAGACTCATGGATTCCTTTGAATTTTCTCTGAAACTCACAGATTTTATAACCATCGTCCCATTAAAAAAATATTCAATATCACGTTTATGAAAATTCCCATCAAATTGTCTATAAAATTTTAATTGTTGTCTAAAAGTGTACGCAATTGTCATTAATAAATAATGCAAACTTTTTCATAATATATTTTTGACTTAAGGATGTTTAGAAGGTACAATCGTAAAAAAAGTTAATTTTTTGTATAAAATCGTTAATAACAATTTATACAAGATGAAATTCTGACTTCCGGATTTTTTAATTTTCTACATGTGCATATTTTTTTTTCAATAATTCATCTATTAAAAGAAAAAATTTTAAAAATTGTTAGATGTCTGCTATCTTTTGCATCCTGGATTTTTTCTTTTTCCAGGCGGAAATCCGATGAGAGTCAGCGTGCATGATGAAAAAATCAAGAAAATTCATGGATGTCTTGAGCATCAGGACAAATGTCTCAAGTAGCTCGAGTCATCGTTGCCGTTGTATTACAAGAAACAACGGCACAAACAAAATAACCATCAAATGTTATCACATGCAGCATCGATTGGTCCATCAGTGATGGAGAAGCACTCTAGGATAATAATAATATTAGAAATAAAAATAATTGAAAGAATCAATTAATCGGCAGTTTTGTTTTTTTGCAAGTGGAAATAAGAGCAATTACCATCTTAACAAACATATCGAAAGAATTCGGAAGAGGGTGGAGAAGGGGCGGGATAGATGAACTGATAATTGTGATAGAGCGATGAGCGATTTACAGGCCACCCTCGAGTTCTCTATCGAGCTCTGTAAATTCTACAATGTTGATCTGTTTCAACGTGGGTGAGAATAATTAATTATTGATAATTATTATTATTATTAAAAATTCATTAATTAATTATTTTTTATTATTTTATTATTATCTATTATTAATTATTATTATTATTAATTGATTATTAATTATTTATGCAGAAGAGATCCGGAGCAAAATGGACCTGCGGTTTAAAATCATTTGGGATTTTTTTTGAGAGAGAAGGGTTCTTCAAAAAAATTTCAAAAAATTCACTAACAATGTCCATGTATGGGAGCATCTTCTCAAATTTTTTCAGATTTTTCCACCAAGTCCTTCACTCTGAAGAAAAAATCATGAATCATGTTACCCTCCCAGGTAGGAAGCGCCGAGGCTGACGACGAGTACAGCCCCTTACTAACCTTGGCGCACTGAGGCTTGGGGAACCAAGCCTCTGCCAGGCTTGTTCTTGTCGTCAAAATTAGGCTGAGATTATGAGTTTTCATTCCTTCATTTTCAAATTTCAACCTAGGCTTGAATCAGCCTCGATTGAGGCTTCCTCTACAAAGGCTTCATTCTGAAGGGTGGACGAGTCTTGGGCCAGCCTTCACTCATTAGATAGAAATTTCCCCATTATTATTGCAATAACAATAACAATATTAGTGTTAATAGGTAAATTCCATTTTTTTGTGTGATTTTTGGAATATTTCATTGAGCCTCATTCGAGGCTTGTCTCAGTCTTGGGTTAAGCCTGATTTCGATTCAAACCGAAAAAATTCTGTTATTAATTATTTAAGCGGATAGATAATTGAATAAAATTATTATTATAACATTGGAAGGATAAAAAATGAAATATATGAACATAGAGTTTTAGAGTGTCAATGAGAGAAAAGGTTGAGTCACTTTATAATTCGGGTTTATGTCCTATGAACTCAAGTAAGTGAAATAGCCTAGTGGGCTAGATGCATGTTTCGAGCACAGTCCTCCGGTGGATATCTTGGACAACAGCGGCACCAGGATGATCTTCTCTGGGGAACAACATCCGGACGCGGCATCTGAATAAAAATATTCATCCCAATCGGGTCGAGGATAATTATAATAATAATAAAATAGCCTTTTTTCATTAAATTTTTTTAGAATCAATGGTCGCGAGTTCGAATGCAAGCTGGAGCTACTTTTTTTCTCCATATTAATGTTATTTTCAATACTATCTGAGCTGATTTATCTCGTGAAAGCCTTATAATTCAATAGTAATTAATGTTAAACAATTGTTTAAACATTCTACAGCCCCATTGTCTGGAACGGTTCGCCCTCATTTCAGACTTAGATCTGAGTGTTGGGGAAAGCCTCAGTTTCCAACCTTGGGATGATCTTATCATTCTAAGGCTCATCAAGGCTTGTTTCAGCCTTGTCATCTGAGCCTTAGACTACTCAGCCTCAGCCTTGGGCAAAGGCTGAGCAAGGCTTGTTCCGATCGTCAATTCCTACCTGGGCTGGAGGTTCATTTTGCCCCAGTCTCCCCTATATATACAAAATCAGTGTTAATTATTCGTATTGTGCTTTTTTTTAAGTTCAATGTCTTGAAAGGCGGCAAATAATAAAAATTGAATTTTTTAGGTACTATCAGATCCGTACGACGCTCCGGGTCTCCCCAAAACTGCCAATCAAAGTTGAAGTTGACCAGCTCCGTAATCGTGAGTACTTTCCTTCACTGATAATTTAAATTTAGGGGACAGTGGGGGGAAATGAAAATTCCAATTAAACGATTCGAGATAGAGATTTACTAATGAACCCATTGGAAAACTGAGCAAATTTTGGGTGGAAAACATGTGTCAAAATTAATTTTTTGGGACTTTTTCAAAATTTCGATTTTTTGGTCAAGATTTGAAAAAAAAATTAAAATTCACTTTTTTGTGTATATCTCCGGTTCTATTGATCATAGCGACCTGGGGCCTATTCTCGACGCATGGGAACAGGATTCGTCAACGAATGTAGCATTTTCGCTCACCATTATTTCAGAGGATCATCGACTATGTCTCACAAGGAAGTGAAATCCGTAAACAAATCGAAAAGTCGTTTCGTCAACGAAACTCTTTCGTGTGGAAATAAAGAAAAATTTGATTCCATGAATATCTTCCGTGAATGAAATAATGGTGAGCGGAAATGCTACATTCGTTGACGAATTCGTTCCCATGCGTCGAGAATAGGCCCCCTGGAGTTGATCTTAAATGGAAGATGGGGCCATTTCTCATCGATCCATGTAGTTCTCTATTTTTTCAACGATTTTCCAAATACTTACAGTCCATTTTCTGGAAAAAAGTTTTTGTTCTATATCTATTTGAAAAATCGATTATTTAAACCATATGAATCGATGGAAAATGAGCTGATATTTTATTTAAGACCAGCTCCGAGTCGCTAGGACCAGGAGAACCAGAAATATCCTCAAAAAAGTGAAATTTTTGAAAAACGAAAAGCTTTTCACCTTCAAATCTTGACCAAAAAATTGAATTTTTGAAAAATTGGAAAAAATAAATTTTGGCACATGATTTCCATCGAGAATTTCCTCAGCTTTCCAATGGAATCATCAGAAAAAAATCTATTGCCAATATTTTTATTCATTTCGAGCTAGTTTCATAATCTAAAACATCACAACTAAGATGTGATGTCACAGGAGTCAAATCTAAAAAATTAGGAAATTCTTGAATATATTTTTGAACTTCCAGATAATTTCAAACTAACAATGTATTGTTAGTTTACTACAATAATATTATTAAATAATATTGAATAAAGTTTCAAAGATGTTACTAAACATTAAATGAAACTTAAAGTTCGTCAATTTGCTCTAAGATTAATTTATGCAAAAAAATCCTACAATGATTGAATCTGGTGCATAAAAGGGATTGTGTGACGTCACAATGCGGGAGGAGGGGGGGAGGTCAATGAAAATACGACATAGGGATAGGGGGTCTAAAAACCTTTGAAATTCGTGTGACGTACTTTATGAACGACCCCTTGCATCCTTTTTACCCCACCTTCCCCTTAAAATCATCTCCAAAAGAATTTTTTAAAAAATCGTTAATTTTAATGAAATTATTTCATTTAGATAAACGTTCACTAGACGGTATGGAGATACCAGGTGCAAGTAAACGCTTCCAAATACTGTACAGAAACGAAGAGGTCACGCTTGGTACATCGGTAGTGTTTAGAGCACACGTATTAGTTCATAGTCACAAAATTGAGGAAACACTGTCACGTACTCACTTTAATCTCGGTGTAGAACTGTGGTTCAGCGAGCCCACACAACCAGGGAATATGGCCTGTGTTTCCTCTAGGTACTGAATAATTCCAAGAATTATGTATAAAAAAAAATCTAAAATTTTTTCACAAATTGATTTTCTTTTTTCACCAGTTTTTAAAAAATATCTCGGAATCCAAGGGAGATACGTCTTCTTGCCCCAAATATTTTTTATTTATAGCGAATTTTAAGAGTTACAAAAGAGGATTAGTGTGAAAAGGACGTATCTCCATTAGTTTCTAAGATATTTTCGAAAAACTGATTGAATAAAATCGATTTTTCATTCTGAAGTTTTTTTTGATTTTTTTATCAATTACTCTTACTAAATAATGCTGAAAATAGCAGACATCTGACATTTTTTATTTGTTCTTTTTTTAATATAAAAATTATTTTTAAAAATTTGTGCACATGAAACATTTAAAAAACTTCAAATACAAATTTTTTAAAATATTTTTTCATCTAATTCATTTTTTAAAAAAATTCCGAAAAATTGTCAAATGTGTGTTAATTTTATTGTCATGTTACTACAACTAACTAATCAACATTGATCTCTCAATTATTCTTCATTGCAGAGCATTGCAGTTAAATTTTGTACCAACAAAGGGTCTCCACTATCATTTACCAGTGCTATTTGATTACTTTCATCTGGCAGCAGTGTCAATGACGATACATGCCTGTCTAGTAGCTCTCCATCAGCCATTCGTAAAGTTAGTAATTCAATTATTTCGTGTCTGATCTCATTACACTATCAATCACGCTATTAATTTATTGTTTCCATTAGGAAGAGCATACTGCACTATGTCCAGAGCTGGTAAGTTCATTAATTGCATAGGGTTTTTTTTTTTTTTTCATCAAAGAGGGATGAGAAAGAACAAAGGGCTTAAAAAATTTATGGAATACTGAAGGAGAGAAATGTTTACATATTTTAGTGCTCCGAGGAGTGGTAAACAATGGCTCCAGTTCAAACAGCCACCGCCGACAAATGGTGAAAGCAGTGCATTTCTAAATACTGTGAGTTCAAAGGATTATTATTATTTTCTATTTTTTTAAAATTAATCCATTCGTGTCCGATGAAAGAGACATGATGATAATAAAAACAGCAGAAATTCCATTCCTTTCTAGATTTTAAACAAAGAAATTATTATCAAAAAAATATTTAAAAATAAATAAAAATTAGCATTTATGATTTTTATAATTTTCTACATATGCATATTTTTCATTCTTCATATATATTTTTCTCTTTCAGAGCCATGTATGGCTTTTCAGCTTTCTCCATTTTTTCTTTTTCAAATAAACCCATATAATCTCCAACAGAAAGAAGAGATAATGAGAACAAAGAGCTTAATTACTTTGTATAATATTTTTTTACATATATTTTTATTGAAACACCTTTCTAGACTCAACAGCTCATAGCAAACAATAGGGCCACATAAAAAACATTACAAAATTAATTATGAATATGTAACATAAATAATTTCTTTAAAGTATTCTAAATCTCAAAGCATATTCAGTAGATTCACTAATAAGCGCTTTCCATTGACAAAAAAAATAAATGTACAGTCCCATCACAGTTTAGTATCATATCATTAAGTGCGTTAAATTTGCATATCATTACAGATTCTGTATATAATATTTATTTATTTATTTCTGCTATCGCTTTTGCTCTGATAGATGAGGGCAATACTACGTCCAGTACTTTCAATCATTTTTAGAAATATAATTTATTTCTTAAAAAAGACTAAAAACTTAAAAATTGTCAGATGCCAACGTTTTTCAATATTATGAGAAATTTTCATTTCCTCAAATTGCTAAATTAATCTGTTTGTGTCAAAGGAAACAACAACTAAATGCGTGGGATCAGCAACTAGAATACAGAATGCAAAGCTAATGCAGCGTGAGGTAACGAGACTATTATTGGCCGCAAGAGAAAATCTACTTAATGATATTGCTGATCTAGCTCGACTACTACCATCATGGGAACAGCGGGATCTCGATAGCTCAATTTCAGAAAGAAAGCACAAAGAAATAAATAAGGTACTTACTTTATTTGATTAATTTACCAGAAAATTACAGTTATCTTCTTGAAATTTATAGTAACATTAATTCTAGATGATTGATTCTGATGACGTTGATATTGCACAATTGTGTGCACATAATATAGTACTTTGGAAGATTTTTTTGGAGGCATTTACAAAACAAGAGGTTATTCATCAGCATCTAGCGCGTATGCATCATCAACTTCGGGTAAATATAAAGCAATTAGTGTAGTCTATATTTTCCACAATTTTACTGCTGGAGAAATTCAATTTCCCGAGAAAATTGGATTATCGTATGTGAAAATCTTCAATATTTCCACATCATTCATTCTCGGAAATATTCCTCGCTTTCTAGGAGAATTGCTTTAATGCAATTTCAAAAAGTTTCATCAATTTATCCATTCAACTGAAATTTTCCGAGAGAAATTCATGGAAAAAATTTGCCCTATTTTTTTTTTTTTGCATTTTAGGTAAAACGTTTTGCTGAAGGTTTTTTCGTTCTCGAAAATCCAAGGACATCGGCAGCTGGCTGCTACGATGCCAATTACCAATCTTATCAAGCAGTGAGCGAAGCAGCAAGGCGCTCCCGTTATTTAGCAGCATTACCACCGCTTCCAGTTCATTGTCCAGAATTGGACGGTGATTTGCATTCATTACCATTGATTTTCGAAGATCAGTATGCAGACATGACACAGAGACACAGAAATAGTGTGCCAGGTGGTGAAGACTGTAGTTGTGGTATATCAGCTATATTGGAGTCACGTACAGCAAGTGTATGGTCACCAAGAAGTGAAGGTGCTGCCCAGGATATTGCTGCTATTCAGGCGCGTTTTTCTCTGGTGCCATCGACACTGCCGGCAAGGCACAGCAAGTCTCTGGATCAGCTTGGCCCAGAAATTCCACCCATGCAGCAAAGAACATCACCAAAAACATTGCCACGTTCCATATCTACTCAGCTATTTTCGAAGCATGGGAGAAATGCAACACCACCTACGTCAGTACCGTCAAAGGGACGATCGAAATCACAAGTACCGCTTCGTACTGCTAGAAGTACAACACTTTATCCGAGTCTTGGGCAGCAGCAGGCCTGTTCTGCTCCAAATCCTACATTAGGTATTTATGATTCAATTTATTTAATCCCTTGTAACTCGCGTGTTTTCATGCAACTTTTTACGACAAAGGTTTAAGGTATCGTCATTTTTTTGTGGAAACGATAGTGAATTTCAAATGATCACTTTTAGAATATCTCGGGAACTCAGGAAGTTCCAAAAAATAAGCACTCGTAGTTCCCGCGATATTTGACAAAGAGTAGTGATAAAAATGCGTCAACTCGCTTTAGCATTCGATTTTTCCAGGATCCACACCAATAGCTACACTACCTCGTGCGAAGTCAACCCAGCTACTAGTACCAAATTCATATCGTGATCAGCACGGTTCAGATCAAGATCCTGATCTACCATCCACTTCAATAACGTCCCTCTTAGCTGCTATGTTTCCAGAATTGCCGCCCAGTACTTATCTACCTGGTTACAGACCGCCGAAACCACTTGATTCAGTACCATCCTACATTGGTCCATTTGATTTGAATCAACTGACTAGCTGTTTAACCGAGAAAATCGAGGGAATGCAGAGCCTAGATGCTCAACGAATACGAGTTGAGCCTCGGAGTCATCGTTTAGCATCATTACACCCGAAAACCATTACCAACGGCAGCATGGATCCTCAATCTTTGCGAACAGCCACTCTAGATCGAGTCACTTACCGTGGAAATTCACGGAAGCACATACAAGCAACATGTCCATCTGGTAGTAAATGTCCAATAAACAATCTAGAAGGCAGAAGATATCACACCCTCGGTAAAACACCATCGAAACACGACGAGCGCGTTAGAGTGCAGGATCTATTCGAGATGACAAATGGTAATTGTGAAGACATAAAAACGCACTCGATAACGGTTGATCCATTGAACAAAAGATTTGCCAATACATACAGTGATTTAACGGTTGACCCATTCATCTACAGAACAAATGGCACCAATGCAAAACGTCAGGACAATCGACCAAAAAGGCCAAAGAGTACGGAAAGACTGTTCGATGTTGATCACGGAATTGATTGCTGTCAGGAGAGTCGAGATATTTATGAAAAGAAAGATAGATCACGTAATGGTCCTAGAGTAGATAAGCGAATACAGAATACAGGTCGAGACTCAGTTTACGAAGTGATTGCACTGAAGGTTAATGCTAAACCTGAGGATAATAGAAGAGGCAGAAGACCGCATTCAGCACCAGCGATAGACAGTGAATTGTTGAAGAATGAAGGAGGTAAACGTTGTTCACATCGTTCAAAAAAAATGGGTCACAATGACAATTCAAATGTAGCACCATTACCAAAATACAGATTGTCACCGAGTCAACCGTCTGCTATGAGTGTTCTTGAAGTGGAAAATAATAACAAGATAATATTGAAAGTCGAATCGGCAGAGAATGGTGAAGTGATTCCGCAAGTTTCGGATGAGTCGAACGGTGGTTTGCAGGTGCCAAATGCAAAGAGATTGAGATGTGCTAGTGTTCCAGTTGCTCAAAATAAAATGGTTGTACCGAGAAGTGCAGTTTCATTACCATGTATGCCGATACGTGATAGTAAAGAGGCAATTGTTAGTGAACTCGTTACAATTGGTCCACCAAGTCCACCTTCATCTAGGCCAAGTAGTCCAGCAACTAGTACGGATTCTGGTAATCTTACATCTGAGTGCTCTGGATGGGTTAGTAGTGGTGATACATCGAGTTCTGAAGCCAAACGTACTGGTACAACAATAGTTGAGCAGACAAAAACGAAACAGACAAAAGTAACGTCGAGAAAAGAACGAAAAGGCCGTAAAACAAAGAATTTGATAACAGAACATTCTTACGAGGAAGTACGTCTACCACCACCAAAAATGTTTCAAGATGAACCACCACCACCAGAGGCATTCAGAGATCCAGCACCAATTCCCATGATTGACAATCCACTTTATCATGTTTATGAAACTGTGAAGAGGGCGAAGAGTCCGAAACAAAATAAAACAGCTCCATGCAGTCCACAGAGAAGTAGAGACAGGGCTGAGAGAGAACGAGAGAGTTTATATGGGACACGTGACTTTTGTCTTGACTGTTATCAAGAGGGTAAAGAACTCTTGCAATCCACTCAGGATGATGTTATTAATTTCAAAAAGTGTAAGGAAGAATTCAAGAGACAGATGAGCTTCTCTGGAAAAATGTATAGGTGTGTTAATTTTATTATTGTTAATTTGATTTTTTTTGTATTATTGATTGACCCTTCGTCCGGATTTTGGAATTTCATTTTAGGGGATATTTAAGGCATTTGAGGTAATATCCTGGTGAATTTGAGTACAGTTAACTCATTATTTTTTTGATGCCGTATCAAAGAATAATCCAAAAAATTCCAAGCTGAAGATATGACTTTCGAATAGTTTAATCACTTTTTTTGGGTAAATTAAAGCGCATTTTCCCGAATTATCAGCAATTAATTTGAAATTAATCTACAAATCCTCATTTTTTCTACTTTATCGACCGTACTCTGGGATACTACCTTAAATAATTAATTGATTTTTTTAATTGAATACTTTTTTATCCCCTACACTATAAAAATAGATTTGTGAATAAAAAAAATTAATCGAAAAATCATTTTCCGGACGATGGGTTAATTATCCAAGAGGGTTGCATACATCGTTAATTAAATTCAAGTCATTTTCATGGACCACACAGTGATTATCCAGGTGTAGCATCGAGTTTGCCTTATTTTTACATCAGCGATGAGTACAGGCTCTTTTCACCTGAGGGATCGCATCTGATAATTTGTGTACACGGTCTGGATGGTAATGCAGCTGATCTGAGGCTTGTTAAAACATACCTAGAGCTTGGTTTACCTGGTGCACATTTGGATTTTCTCATGTCCGAGAGAAATCAGGTATAATCATGAATTCAATTGATTTACATGCACACATAGTGAATATTGGGTTATCTAAGATGATTTTCCATTAAAGGGCGATACATTTTCTGACTTCGATACAATGACGGATCGTTTGGTTGAGGAAATTCTACATCACATAACTACATCAGGACTGAATCCAACAAAAGTCAGTTTTATTGGACATTCCCTTGGGACCATTATAATACGTAGTGCACTGACTAGGCCCCAATTGAGGCCACTATTATCAAGACTTCATACATTCCTAAGTCTAAGTGGACCACATTTAGGAACACTTTACAATACCAGCGGCCTTGTCAATGCTGGTGAGCAACTTTATCAATTTTTATCTTGCTGAATTAATAGTATTTTATCTAACGAGTGCGGCAAAGTACTTTTCTAACGAGTGTGAGGTTGCAAAACGAGCCGAAAGCGAGTTTTGTAATCACACGAGTCTGAAAATCTTTACCGCACGTGTTAGGTACGATTTTTTTACGCACAACGTATGGAAAAGTATTTTATGATACTGCGTGCAGAAAATATCACTATATAGACGCACAGCGTGCGAAAAACTGCACTTTCCCGAACGGCGAGTAATAAAAAAATGAAAAATACTCCAATTTTATTCTTCTTTATCCATCAGGTATGTGGTTCATGCAGAAATGGAAGAAATCCGGCTCGCTTCTCCAATTAGCAATGAAGGATTCTTCAGACGTTAGAAGATCATTTATGTTTCGATTGAGTCAACGCAGTAATCTCCAGCGTTTCAAACACGTACTTCTCTGTGGCAGTGCTCAAGATCGTTACGTACCACTTCATTCGGCACGTATTGAACTGTGCAAAGCTGCCGTTCGTGATCCAACTGATCAAGGTATTATAGTCATTATGCTGTTACTAATTTGATGAAAGGCTCTTAGCGTAATCCTTCAGGCGTCTCTTTTTTTTTTTAGTTATGTAAACCGATAAGATTCTTACTTGATTAATTGAAGGATGAAAAGCTTGGAAAAACGCGATGAGATGAATTCTTTTTTATTCCATCAATTTCTTCAATTATTGTAACATCAAATCGAAAAAAAAGTAATCATTCAATGTTTTTACATCGAATTTTTCTTTCATTTCAGGTTCAGCCTACAGAGAAATGGTTCACAATATTCTCTATCCTGTGATGTCAACGCCAGGTGTTAGTTTAGTACGTTATGACGTTCATCATGCATTACCACCAACGGCAAATGCTCTCATTGGTCGTGCTGCTCATATAGCAGTACTTGACTCTGAATTATTCATTGAAAAATTTCTCCTCGTCGCAGGACTCAAGTATTTCAGATAAAAAGGTATTACGGACCACTTTTATTCGGACTGTCCTATTTAAATAAAATAAACAAACAGGGCTATAAAGATTAATTACATTCGAAACTTCGATCATCTACGGATAATAATGAATAATATCTCGGCAAGTTAGTTAATGCATTGATTAAACGATTTTTTACTTAATTTTATTTTTTCTCTTCTTTCATCGAAGCTCAATTTAACGAACTGAAAAGAAAAGACTTCAAAGTCTAGAATTAGCTTGTGATAAAACATTTTTTCTCAATTTTTAATTATTTAAAGTTCTGATGGAAAATATCATTCGATTATCGACAATTCATCATCACATCATCATTAATTACATCAAAAAAAATGGTAATATAAGTTTAAAAATTTTGTGTAAAAATAAGTTACATAAATTTTTTTTATTTATTTCTTACCATTTAATTCCTGAATTTAATTGCAATGAAAAAATAAAAGAAATCGCTCGGCCTAATTTATAATAATTCAAATAACATTTTTCAATACATTCTGATAATAATAACACCGAGCGTAATTATCACAAAACGAAAAATTCAATGAAAATAATTTCCAAGTATATACGTTATTTCATTCGAATTAAATAATAATGAATAAATCATTTGATCATTGATATTTAACAATCGAAAATCGTTTTTTAAAATTATAATCTAGTTATTTATCAGATTATTACTACGAAATTTGAATAATTAAATTTCTTCTACAACTGACTGAGACATTGAAACAGAAACAAGAACAAAAAAAAAAAAGCCAAAGATTTAAATGTTAAATTCAATTTTTTTAAAAATAGGGCTGCGTCCACAGTGCACAAAGGCACTAGTGAAATTGCACTGTGTCAATTTTTCTACTGAAAATCTCCATTAATTGATCTATTCAATTAATTTCAATTATTTTAATTTACTTCAAGAAACAAAAAAGTTTCACATTTAAATCGAATCAAAAAAAAAATGAAAAAATTGTAGAAATTATTAAAATAACTCTCTTTCATTTTTATATATATATAATTCAATTACGATGAGAGATCACCAGATATAAAAGTGTCAACGCGCCGTCATGTAATTAGGAAAGTCACGAAACATATGTCAATTTTATCCCTCAGATAATAGAGCGTGTGTGTAATTATCCAATAAATTGCAAAAATATCATTCGAAGAGAAAATGAATGAAAAAAAAAAACATAGAAGCGTTGATTCGAGCATTGAAAATTTGTAAATGATTCATTCCATATTGATTCATTATATCTGTTATTGAATGAAAAAAAAAATGCGAAAAAATTTAATTCACTTGAAATAGGGACAATTCAATAATCTCTAAAATTATATATTTCGTTAAAAAAAAAAAAAAAATAACAGAAAAATAATTTACAATGAGTCCCTCCAAATAGATCTCAATTGCTCAGAACAATCTAGTGTGTATAATTAGTGATATCGTTGAGGGATAAATAAATTTAATTATATAAACTTGATGTAAAAAATTTAAAAAAATGACAAAAATAACAAAAAAAAAAAAAAAATAACAAAAATGAATTATAGAAACTAAAATGTTTTCACAATTTCAATGAATTTTATCATCAAGTCACGAATGTCTTTGTGGTTTTTTTCTATTCTTTTTTATGAAAAAGAAAATTGAAATGAAAATAACAAAAAAACAAAAATATTCAAATTTACGACTAGTGAGTATTAAATTTAAAAAAAACGACTCCTTCGTCCAAAAATGAAAAGATTCATTTAATTTCTCCCTATCTATAAAAATGTTTCTTCATTATATTTTGGACGCTCAAGTGTTCAAAATCAGCCGAATTAACCAATGAGAATGCAGTAATTGCAATTTAAAGGAACAAAACAATATTACGAAAAAAATTGTCTAGAGTGCGAAAAAAACCGAGAATTATGTAATCGTCAACATTTGGAAAAAAAAAAGAAGAAGGGTAACACGACCAATAGATAGACGATTAAGGAAAAATTGGGGTTTTTTAGAGTGTATAAAATAATTACCTAAAGAAACTGCAGAAGGCAGCAACACATCAAAAAATATATAATAGATGAAGTGAAAATCGATTGAATTCAAAGAATCGTAAAATAATCAATGAAAATCGGGGAAAAAAAGGAATATAACTCAACCCCCCAATGGATGAACAGTAGCATATTCGCAGCGCCATAATTATAAGTTTTTCCATACGCCGTGCATATGAAAAAACTGTACTTTACACGTGCGGTAAAGATTTTCAGACTTGTGTAACTAAAAAGCTCACGTTCAGCTCGTTTTGCAACCTCACACTCGTCAGAATGGTACATTACACGCCTAGGGCGGAAAAAAGTCAACCTTGCTTCGCTCGGGAGCAAAATTTTGTCGAAATTATCTTTTATCCGCCCATGATGCGTATATTATTTTTGTGCCTCACTTCGTTCGGTTAGAAACGCATTTTTCCAGTACCCTGAGCAGAAAATACTTTACCGCACTTGTTAAGCAATGTGCTATTGATCTAACCGTATGTAATGAAAAGTGAATGAGTCTGTATGAGTGTTAAAATCAGAAATTGGACAGAAAAGTATAAGAATCATTCAATAACTTGCATGACTCTCAAGAAAAGGAATCGTCTATCTTTTGAGTCGATTTCTATCTATTGGTTGTTTCACCCAAGTACAGGAATATGTGTCTAGGAATGATGAACATCTTTAATTGTTAGATTGTCGTCCTTATGTCCTTTGCTCAAGAGAATTACGTCATTCATCAAAAAAAAAATACAAAAAAACGATAAAATGGATAAAATAATTAATGAGAATGTCGAAAAATTTTCTAATAATAATAAAATGAATATTATAGTAATTGAATGATGTTATCGAATTGTGAACATCTAACGAATTTATGATCACTTGAGAGTGTCTAAACTTTTATGTGATTGAGATTAAAAAAAAAAAAAGAGCATTAGAAGTTTTCTGAATTGAATTAATCGATAAATTAATTCATTAACCATCTGCCTTTTGATAATTAAATATAACACATTGAAATCATGTGATTTATGCAATGAAAAATTCACTAGTAATTATAATATTTAAACGATTTAAAAAAAAACGAAGTTAATTTTTCTTCATTTCACGATTTTTTTGATTAAATCTTTCAATTTTTTCACAATTTTCCATTAATGCACATCGAAGATAATTTTACTTTTTTTTTAATTAAAAAAAATGAATAAAAAGCACTCAATTTTAGCCTAATCAATTGAACGACAAGTCAACATGAAAATTTCATAGAATTAGACTTATTAATTGGTCCTATAAAATTTTTTGATACTTTTTACAATTCCTAATTCCCCGAATTACGCCAAAATAATGCAAAATTTTTTTCAATTCAATTAAATAATTTGATTTTAATTATCAATAAATATAAATTTTCAAATGTGTTATCTGTAGATGTATTATGATAACATCGAATATTTTTTCGATATTCAAGGATACAATGTGTTGACATTATGTTAGTCTCGTCTATGTAAAAGAATTGTATGTAAGGATTGATAATTTAGTGATAAAGTGTTTGAAGTAAATTCGAGGAATTATGTGCAGTTTATTTTAAAAATATCTTGAGAACGGTAAGCCTTAGAAGAATTTTTCAAGAGACCTTTTTTGAAGTTAACAAAATTCTGCACGAAAAAGGCTCTTGCAAATTTTTTCATAAATCCACTCGCCTCAAAGTTATTTGCAAAAGAATGTGCAAACAAATTTACTCTAAAATTTTCGGATATTTTGTCACTTTATCACTAATTTGAGAATTTCGCCTAAAATAACGAAAAAAATTAAATGAAAACTATTCGAATAATTTTGCCGTATGAAATTAATTTTTTTTTTCCAATAAAATAAAGCATTAGATCGTGTGACGTGTGGCATGATGGTGTGAATTAATGAAAAAAAAAAAAAAAGTAAAGTAGATAATTTAAAATTATTAATCAGAGAGCTAATGAGACGAGCAGTGCAGATGCAGTAATTAATTACTGCAGTAACTAATGGAAACACCAAACGATAAAAAAAAATCCAAAGAAATACAAGAATTATGATACAAAAATATATTGCGAAATGAAAATGATGAAGTAAATAGTGTATACAAAATACATAATTATACATATTGAAGTGTATATGTATATATGTATAAACGGATACAAAAAAAGAATGAAGTATATGCATATAAATATATATACACGTGAGATAGTTTAATAAAAAATAATAACTATTATTATTAACGAGAATTTATTAATTGTTTCAACTTTCCTAATTTCCAATGAATGCGTTTCCCTATTTCTAAGGAAAAAAAATCGATCTTAATAGCCAGACGTCTAATTTATCGTTTCTATGGTAAATTAGTAACTATTTACTTGAGATTAAACGAGCCATGAAATAAGTGCCATATGTTAGTTTACTTCCGCTACGTAAAATACACTTTACCTGCACGCATGAGAATATTCAAACTTGTTAAATTAAGTGCAGTATCCAAAATTTTGCAAATCAGATTAGAATAGTAATGAAAAGTAATATAATTTGAAAATAAGTCGTTGCCTTAGAAACGAAGGGGCATAAGTGTTAGGCTGATGTACTTACGTCACTTTAATTGTAAAGTACATTAGCCTGACACTTACGCCCCTTTGTTTCTAAGGTGAAGAACTAGTTTGCAAGGCATTGATCGATGAAATAGGAAATATTTTTAAAAAAATACTACGTTACTAATCGTTTTAATTCCATTGTAATGCAGATTAAGGTAGTATCCCAGTTTACGGTCGATAAACCAGGAAAAAATGAGGTTTTGTAGATGAGTTTCCAATTAATTGCTGATAATTCGGGAAAACGCGCTTTAATTTACCCAAAAAAGTGATTAAACTATTCGAAAGTCATATCTTCAGCTTGTGAATATAATTCTTTTCTCTCGATTTTTTTTTGCATTAATCTCCTATCACATGCATGAGATAGAGAGAGAGGCGAATAGTTACGACTACCTTCTAATTAAAATTTCTCAATAACTATACGGTGAATTGAATATTTTTTTCTTCTATTATTTAGTTAAAATGCTGTTCGCTTCGCCAATAGTTTTTAAATAATGGGTCAACCCTGTGATTTTTTTAGTAATCCGTTATTTCTGTCCGATTTAGGGCATTTCATTCCCACCACCGCTATTTTCAGTAACTTTGATAATTCATATCTCATAAACTGCACGCTCGAAAATTTTCAAAAAATTCAGAAAAATGTAAAAAACTATTATCTTTGATATGGCATCAAAAAAATAAGGGATCAGAAGATTATCAACGTTCAATCATTACGTAATGCTGATAAACAAGTTACTCACTTTATAATTGGCCATCAGCCCTTTTTGACTTCTCTAAAAGAACCCGATTTGTATACAGCCAAAAAGCCTATGTAAATAATTTTTTTTTTTTTCAACGCATCATTTGTTGCCAGTTCAGTGAGGCCAAAATGTATCGTTTCCTGGCGCTATCTCCAGTACAGTGGAAATGCGCAGATGTGTTGGAGCCGCACGTGCTTCCGTGAAAGGCACCGTGACGTACCTCTCCCTCTTCGCAGCCCTTCACAGAGCCCCGCTTGAGGGGAATGAAAAAAAAAAAAAAAAAGGAGCGAATTGTATCCATAGAATCATGCATCATACAATAGCAGACGCCCGGAATTCGGTAACAATGTGAACCATGTGCAAGGACACGAGTTTGATCGTGAGCTAGAGAAAGAATCTCGTCGCACAATCGGAGGGGGGGGGGGGGGTGGGGCTCTCGACATTTTTATTTCTTCCGTATATGAAACATGAAAGATCTTATGATTGAAAAGAAATAGGAAGTAATATCATCCACGTGAAATAAAGATTTTATGATAAATTTATTTATCGAATTATGTATAGCGTGAATTATTCTTGGAATTCAGGCGCGAGAAGATATTTTTCATCATCACTGTATAATTTATTTATCTAGTCTAATAATAATCTCATTGAGTGTGAATAAAGTATTTATTTACAAAATTCTATTAAAAAAAATAAAAAATCCAGTTTTCAAAACTGATTTCATTTTATAATTATTATTTTTTTTAATATTTCGGTAAATGATGGACATACGCCCTTTTTGCTCTAAGGTAGTTTTAAAGAGAATTACGAGAGCTACAAAAAAAGATTCATGCAAAATCGCTCTATCTCGCTTAACTTCCGCGATATTTTCAAAAAAACTGATTCCAATGTAAGATCTATTTTTTCGAAAAATTCAGACAAAAAAGGGTTTTATCTCTTCATCAACAAATTCCTCGAGATCTAGTGGAGATAGGCCCTTTCTTCTCTACTGGATGTCAACTCTGCTCCAATCGCGATAATGCACAATTTTCAATCCACTCACCCTCTCCACTTGATTCCAATTATTGAAATTTTTTTTTTCTCCACAAGAGAAGAATCAACAAAAAACCTGTGCCAATCAACTCAAAATCCCCATCTCTTTGTTTTCGATTCTTTGTTTTTTTTTTTTTTTCACTTACCTACCGGTGTCAACATTCTCTCCCTGCAGGCGAGAGGGGTAGAACTGATTGTGCACGACTGAATTTACTACGCACGTGGCTAACCACTGGCCTCTCAATATCCCCCCTCTCTCTCTTTCTTTTTTACACTCAAGCTCCAAATTCTGCGTGTATGGTTTTCAGCAGGGGCTTCTACCCAAGTAGAGTAAAAGTGCTAACCGTGGGGTACTACGTAAAATCCCTGACACTTGGCGTCTAGCCGGCAAACAGAACGCATCTCTCAAAAATTCAATTTACCCCCAAAAAAATGCACTTTTTTTTCAATAAAATCTATGAATCGCTTCTTTTTTTGATCGGAAAAAACGCTTTTTGCAAGTGAAGAATCGTTTTTTTTCTTCTTTTTTTAATTGGGTGAAAAACACTTTTTGCGCGCGAAATTAGCGCGATTTTGAAAAAAAACAGGGTAATTAACTGTTGACACATTAAAGTGGAGTAAAAAGCAGCCGCAGAAGTTAGGAAGCCGTTCTTTTTCTAATCCAATGTGAAATATGTGTGTATGTGTGTGTGTTTGTGCTTTAATATCAACGAAATTGTGGAAATAACAAATTTAGTGCAGACGCAACAGCAAAATTCACTTGAAACGTGAACAATGTGTTTTTTTTTTTTTTTTGGAAAATTGATGAAAATTTATTTACAAGTATAATCTAAGAATAGAGTAGAGGTCAGACACACACAAAATCTTTCTCTGGCTTTTTCGTGCGTTTATTTGTCGGTGGGTGTTTGATGAATTTTTAATGATACTACTTGGTCGGATACACTTTGGATTATTTTGAAATTGAGAGGATGAAATTCTTTATTCACTTTCACGTTGGCATGATATCAAAAAAAGAATTTTATGGATAATTATGACGTCTACTAGTGGGCAGTTGGTGGTGAAAGAACAACGTCACTTGGAGTCTATTTTCTTTTTTTAATTTTTTTTTTTAATTTTTTGCGAAATGTGAAGTGGTGCAAAATTTTGAGAAAAAGATGGAGCCAGCTGAGAAAATCATTTGTAATTTTTGAAAAGTGAGTGTTGAATATATGATAAGATCAAAGAATTGAAATGACAATCAAATTAACAGGTGTCTGACTTTTTTTGAATTATTTTAAACAAATATAAATTATTAAAAAAAAAAAATTTTTGAAAAAATTTGAATTTTGCGGTTTTTTAAATTTTTTGCATATATGCATATATTTTAATTTTCGTCTTACTTTTGATGCCTTCCACTCTTCTGTTATCAGATTTTTACTCTGCACTGAGAAAAAAAAATTCTTGTATCAAAAAAATTGCCTTTTAACAAAATTTTCCTCCACAATTTTTATATCTATATATATTGAAATTTTCTGGGGTGAAGTGAATTTTTTTCAACTGATTAAATTTTCTTACAAATTTTTTTTTTCTCAGTATAGTGTAATCGAGACGATTCTAGTGTAATTACGTATTTTCTAACAAATCCGAGGCCAATCGTTCGTGCTGAGAGGTATTGAAGAATTTGATACTATTTAGCTCTCAATCCCTTATTTTTCCTCGTCAACCTTGGAGAAACTTGAATCCGATTCGAAGGTTGAAATAGGAAATTTAATTTGAAAAAAATATAGGAATATCCACATTGAGCCAAAATAAAAATGATCTACACTGTTAGAAAAACAAGGAAATTTCATAGACAATTTGATGGAAATTTTCATAAACGTGATATTTAATTTCTTTTAAATGGGAAGATGATCATGAAATCTGTGAGTTTCAGAGGAAATTTAAAAGAATCTATGAGTCTTAAGTAGAATTAAGACGAAAATTCTACAACTTACTTGAATTTTCAATTTTTCTTCAATTTTTCCTATTGTTACTAAACTTTCAAGAAACAATTAAAACTGAAATTCACAAATTTCATCGATATCCAGGCATGAAATTATTTGAAAATCGATGATGAGTTCATTTTTCAATGACGTAATTATCTGAAATTTCAGTAGAAATTTGACTCGTTTGAAATTTTCAATACTTTGCACGGAAAATTTAGACGAAAATTTTCAACAGTGTAGGGCATATATTAATATAAATTTATTTAAAAACCTCTTGAATCTCAAGAACCATTATCTCTTCTTTTTTCAGATTTTCCAAGTGCCACTAGAACAGATGATAATCATAAGAACTTTAATATTATCTGGATAAATTAAAATTTCCAAAATTTTAATTGATGTAATGATTACAATTATCAAAGATGCAATCGTCGAGATGGCTGAATGGAGCATTGCTGGCGCTTTTAGTTGTAATTCCAACGATAAATGTAAATGGAAAAAGCATGAGAAGCCTGAGAGCAGTGAGATTAAACAGTGGTTATATGGAAATTGTGGAAGAGGAAAAATGCTCGGATTCATTGCTACGACTCACTTGTCGTTCATTACGCGCATTTTTATTTGTACTTGAAGCTGAATATCGAAGAAATAATCAAAGTACTTGTGTAGATGATAATTTCCCTGTGAAAATCAAACGTTCGAGTGAGTGGCTCAATTATCACGCGAGAATGAGAGAAAGAATTACAATTGAACTCAAAGGAAATTATGTGAGGGAGGAAAATGAGGAGAAAAGTGCGGTTGTTGATTTGAGGAAATCTTTCAACAGAAAGTGAGTCTGAGTTATATTTTTTTTGGAAAATATTAAAAATTTTAAGTTTTCAGAAAAATCTATTTTATTTTATGGTTACTTTTTTTAAAATATCTCGCGAGAGGAAACTAAGCGAGATAGAGCGATTTTTTTGGAACCTTTTTTTGTGGAGAATTTTAAGAGCTACGAAAAAAGGTTGATGAGAAATTGCTCTATCTCGCTTAGTTTCCGAGATATTCTGAAAAAACTGACGATGAAACAAAGTCGATTTGTCTGAACAGTTCATTTTCTTGAAATTTCGAGTAAATGAGATACAAAATTCAGTTTTTGGAGATTATCTCGGTAAATATGAGAGATAGGGAAATTTTTGAAGAGACCTTTTTTGAAGCTCCCAAAATTTTCCATAAGAAAGGATTCGACAAAAATTTTGCTATTTCGCTTAGTTTCCGAGATTCTTTTTTTTCAGCGAATAGAAAAAAAAATATTTATTCTGTTTTATTTTTCACTAATTTTACAAAATAATCGTGACCCATTCACTTCTAATATAAATGAAAAAAAAACAGCTAGATAAAGAAATTCGAGGAGAGGTAAGTCACCAAGTGACAACCGCAAAACATACAGAGTCGTTTGAAGTATCAAATTTCTTTGTAGGGCACAGTGGCAGTGTTTTTGTGTAAACTGAGAGGCAAACCTTTTTCATCGTCTATTTTTCTCTTATTTTGTGTATCATCAAATGTGAAAAGGAGCCTTTTCGGAGATATAGGTGTGATGCCAATAGATCGCAGATATATATTTTAATGTATGGTTTTTTTTTTCCTATTTGTCATTGATTTTCGGTATCTGCGGTGGATTTTTGGGAGGTGGCGTGGAAAATCCAGAAGTACAATGGGAATAGGCGGAAAAAAAATTACAGATGTGCGAGTGAGATTTGGAGGGGGTGCTACTGAGAGATCACAAATCTTGAATGTTTACCAGAGGGGAGAGCTAACAAAGGAGTTTTAGAAAAGTGCACTTTTCCCATTCGTTCTCTGGATTATAGAAAAATTATTAGGATTTTTTTTTCCTTTCATTCTTTCAACTGCATCGAAGAGAGATTAGAAACATTTTGATCATTTTGTTGCCTTAGAAATAAAGGAGCTTAAATGCTATGTATGTGCATAGCACTTACGCCACTTTGTTGGAGTTTTTCGAAAAAAATTTGGAAAAATGTCAAATTTCCTCAAAAATCTCAAAAAATCTCGAAATCTTCCCATTTCGAGTTTTCTGGTTGAATCTCAAATTATTTGAGATTAAACGGATTTTTTTTTACACTTGAGAAATAAAGTGGCGTAAGTGCTATGTATGAGCATAGCACTTACGCCACTTTGTTTCTAAGGTGACGATTGATAAATGAAAAAATTGCGGCGAAAAAGCGAATTAATTGAGAAATCATTTTTTAAAAAATTAAAAGGATTGAATAATTTTTTTTCTTCTTCAATTTCGAGGTTTTTTGAAATTTTCGCTTGATTTTATTATGCATTATATTCAAAAACGTATGGTAACTAGCGTTGGACGCAGATATGTGGATTAACGATCTCCCTTTCTCCATGTCTCCCCCCTTCAATATCTACATTTGCCATCGCACTAAAGGGGTGCAAGTCTCTGCCAATTCAATCGCACGATTCAACCCTCTTCCTGTATGTGTTTGGGGGTTGAGCATTATAATTACATTTTTTTTATATTCCTTTTACAGGACATTTTTTTTCCTTTTTTTGATATAATGCAGAGAAGCACGGAGTCCTTGATTCACTTGTAATTTAAAACTAAATTCGCACAGCAAAAATGAACAGCTCAATAATTTCCTGTTATAAGTAAAAAAAAAAAATTCTCGAAACTTTAAAAAATCAAGAATTATTCATTTTGAGAAATTATTTATTAAAAGTATTGGAATGAATTCAGTGTCATTAATTTATTCATTAATTAATGGGACCCAATTAAAGAATAGCAGATAAATCTGTTGATTATTATTATAACATTTGGGATAAAAGTTTTCACATTAATTGCACATAAATTTCACTTTTAGTTTATTTTGAACTGAAATAAACTATGAAAACTGTTAATAATTCAATAGCAAAGAGATAAAAAACGATAATTCGATTTTTTTTCAATAGTTTTTGGGAGATACGTCTTTTTTACCCTCAGGCTCATTTTGTAGCTTTTCAAATTCTCTACTAAACAAAATTAGGACAGAATCGCTCTATCTCACTTAATTTCCGGGATATTTCAATGAGAATAATGATAAAAATGAGTCAATTTTTCTCCAATGAAAATACGAATTCTTCGATAATAGATTTTGTTTCGTCAGTGTATTGCGTCTATTCTATATAGAGTGAAAACAATTTTTGTTTTAATTAATTGTTAAAAAAAAATCATAATGACTTTTTGAAAACAATTAACTCCTCATTGAATGCCGATAAAAATTCCCCCTCGTCCGAGAAAGAGAACATGTCATATGAGAGACAAGTAACAGATGGCAGGTTCGATTCGCTAGTCATCTCCTGGTAGTTTACTCCAAGCAAATACCAGAATGGAAGAGATAAAAAAAGAATTGGGGGATGATTCTTCGTTTTTCTCGGTCAAATGCGAAGAGCAAGGAAAATATTTGGGGAGTGAGAAAATGCGACGGAGTAACGGAAAAGTTTACGGCAAATTCCTGAAATTTGGAAAAAAGAAAGTTAATTTCTTTGTCATTTGAAATAACTAGGGGTGTGCGAATAGCCTTCGAATCGAATCTAATATTACGATTCAAATCGAATAATTCGATGTGTCCAATTATTCGTGAATTTTTGAATTATTGAAAATTTTTGAATTGTTTGAATTTTTCAAATTATTGAAAATTTTGGGATTATTCGAATTTTTCAAATTATTGAAAATTTTTGAATTATTCGAATTTTTCAAATTATTTGAAACCTTCGAATTACTCGAAATTTTCTATTTATTCGGAATTTTTGCATAATTTATTAACTCTCGAATCATTCGAAAACTTTGAATTATCCGCTAATTCCAATGATTCGCTTCGAATTTCGAATCGAATATTGATATTCGATTCGATACGAATAATTCGTACATTCCTTGTTATTTTCTGTGTTAATCATCACATATAATAAAACATGATCAAAAAAATATAGCAAAAAAAAAAAATTCAAGTTTAATTGTAATGTTCCTTTATTCATTTCTCAATTCATTTGCAGATGCTCGGGACACCATCACTGTCGATTTACAGTAGCTGGCGATCACCCAGGGGGATCCCACTGGCCAACTGCTAATCTGCGGCTCAAGTATGCCTGCATCCCGGGTAATAGACATAATAAATGACAATAAAATTATAAATCTACTCTTTGGTACATTTAGCTCTAATTTTATGACCTTCCGCATCTGTGCAACTTTCGGTTAAAATCTCTGGGGGGGATTTTATGGAAAGGCTTTATTATCCTCATTTGTCCGTTAATGTTTTTATGTATTCCGCTCTCGCGTGACAACGTGACAATCACTTGTGAACATCAATCACAAAAGCATTTGGTAGATTTTTTCTTTCTTTTCGCTTCCGAATGAAAGCTATGTAATCATCAGAATTTTCGATTGTAATTTTTTTAAAAGAAGATGCTTGAAATGATATCGTCGCCTTAGAGTGAAAGGGGCGTAAGTGCCATTTTTCCCGATTTTTTTTTCAAAATAACAAAAAAGCGCCTCCACCATTTTTGCTCCAATAGGCTTTCCAAGGCCTTTTACGCAATATTAGTAAAAAAAAAAAATAATAATAACATATAGGCGTAAGTACCATCCACTAATAACAAACAGGCGTAAGTACCGGAGATACGCTTCTTTGTTTTTAGTGTTTGTATTGAATTTTTCCTAATCATTGGAAAAATACTAATAACAAAGAGGTGTGAGTCCCAAAAAAATAGTTCAATGATAAGAATTCAAAAAAAAAAAGCGTAAGTGCTATAATTTAGATAAAAATCGCAAAAAACAAAAGGGCGTAACTCCAAAAATTCTCAGGAGATAAAAAAAATTATAAAAACAAAGAGGCGTAAGTGCGGAGTTACGTCCTTTTTTTTATTTTTTTATATATTATACGTCCTTTTCACTTTAACATTGACAATTATATAACGTTCAAAAAGAAAATAACAAAGGGGCGTAAGTGTGGAGATACGTCCCTTTCATTTTAAAATTGGTAGTTACGCCACTTTGTTATTTTAATTTTCAATTATCCAAATAATGTTCCAGAGACCATGAAAAACATGTTGGAGTGATAACTGGACATACGCCCCTTTCACACCAGAATTTCGTATTTTTGGCACTTACGCCCCTTTCACTCTAAGGCGACGCTATAAATAGAGAGAAAATGATATTTTTAGCCCATGTCTGTGTGTGCATAAAAGTCTTGATTACAGCAAAACGGTTTTATAGAAAAATTTAATATTTTATGGAAAATTTCCTCTCGACGAACTCTATTTTTTAAGCTTCATTTGAAGAGAATCCGATCGGTACTTTTTGAGATAAGTCCATTTTTCTAAAATCAGTTTTTAATGGAATTTCTGGAAACTATTCAACTGATGTTATTTATACTCATATATTATCTCGAGAATTGTATCAGTTAGATGCCAGTCAATTTTTGAACTTATTTGCATGATTAGTTCTCGAGTTATTGCCGTTTTATTGACCTTTTTAAAATTTGATATTTTGATGATGGTTTAAAAAAAGTTGTATCACTTCCATTCGGAAGCATATTGCTAAAGTATTCAGCAGAAAAAGCTATATCAGTTGGAAAACAATGCTATTATCCACTTGTTTTTCATTTAATTTAACGGAAATTCAAGTAAAATTTTTATCAAAAATTTGTTGTAATTTCAACGAAATTGAGTTTGATGATGAAATATTTACAGATACTGCAGTACGACGTTATTGCAATTCGGAAGTGACACTGAGTGCTGGTGAAGCTGGATACATGAAGTCTCCGGGCTATCCACTTTATTATCCCGGTGAATATTCCTGTGGTTGGACATTCAAAACAGTTCCAGGTCAGCGAGTACTATTCCATTTTCATGACATCAATATACGCAGTGAGTTTACATTAAATTTAAAATCCTGAAAATTCAACTGAATTCATGAATGATTTAAGAATATTCTAAATTAAAAGTAGAAAAAAAAATACAATAATAGAATTTTTAGATAAATTGATTACATTTTGTCAATTAAAAATTAAAAAAAAAAATTTAATCGTGTCACTCGTTTTTGGTGAAAAATTGGGGAAAGTAAGCGAGATAAGACGATTTAATCCTAAATCTTTCCTTTTTTAGAGAATCTCAAGTGCTACAAAAAAGGATTCAGGCGAAATCGCTCTATCTCGCTTAGTTTCCAAGATATTTTTAAAAAATTGCTGATCGAATAAAATTGATTTGTCTAAAAAATTTATTTTTGTAGTGATAATTTACTAAAAACGAAGAATTTCAAGTGGACTCGAAGATAATCTTAGCTCTACTTCGAAATTCGAAATAGACTGGTGTATTCTTGTCTCGATATTATCAATATCCTTATTCCGAGAATAATTTCCGTCCATCATATTGACTAATCAGTTCTGTGGTATTTCTGCAATCTCCAAGGTCCTGAACCCAATGGAAACTGTTCAGACGTCATACGAATTGAGGAAAACGGAAATACGTTATTCGAGTCCTGTGGTACACGCGTTGGTGCCCGAGTTATATCAAACTCCAATAGGGTCACAATGAATTTGGTGACATCATCGAGACTTTATCCTGCACGAGGATTTTTGTTGCAGTACGAAGGTAAATAATGATGCTGAAATAGCAGACATTTCATAATTTTTAGATGTATTTTTTTCCTTCTAATGAATAAATCATTTAAAAAAATAAAAAATATATATATGTAGACAATTTAAAAAACTTTAAGTGCAAATTTTATGAAACATTTTTTTAATGATAATGTATTTGTTTTAAAAAATATAAAAAATTGTGAGATTTGTGCTAATTTCTTTATTATGGTAAATAGGAGAAAATGGGGTAAAATGGATGTTCCAAATCAACGGGTCGAGATAGAGATTTTCTAATGATTCCATCGAAAAGCCGAGAAAATTTCAGGTGAAAAACATGTATCAAAATTATTTTTTGAATTCCTTGAAAATTCGACTCTTTTGGTCGAAATTTGAAAGTTTCCTTTTCAAAATCGAAAAAATTCACTTTTTTTGTGATATCTCCGGTTCTATTAGTTGTAGCTACCTGGGGTTGGTCTTAAATGAAAGGTGAGCTCATTTCCCATCGATTCATGTAGTTTTAATTATGTTTCATCGATTTTTCAATTATTTATAGTTCATTTTCTGAAAATCAATTTTTGCTCTATATCTATTTTAAAAATTGATAAATTTCTTTTAAAACTACATAAATCGATGGAAAATGAGCTCATCTTCCATTTGAGACCAGTCCTCAGGTCTTTACGACCAATAGAACCAGAGATATCTCCAAAAAACTGAAATTCTTTAAAAACGAAGAGGTAAAAACCTTCAAGTCTTGACCAAAAATCGAATTTTTGAAAGGTGCCAAAAAATAAATTCTGGTACATGATTTCCATTGGAAATTTCCTCAGCTTTCCACTGGAATCATCAGAAAGAACCTATCTCTAATATCTCCATTGATTTCAAGTCATTTTCATAATATAAAACATCAAAAATAAGATGTGTCCGTTTCATCTTTTGTGTTATTCCTCCCCCTCCCCACCCTTTCCTAATTCAGTGGTGAAATGATGAGCTGAGGCAAGTTCACTCTGTCCCCATTTCTCGGAGAATAACTCAAGAATCGAGAAAGTTAGATGAATTTTCTTGAGGACCATTTCTGCAGCTCTGATTCTTCCCTTAAAAAAGAGCGTGACACAAATTCTTTCATTCCTTTCAATTTTTGAATAATAAATTGTGAAAATCCCTTTTTATTCACAATATTCATTGGTTTTTCTTTTGTTCCATGAACTTCATGTGCAGCTGTTGGTTGTCCAGAAACTCCAACGCCCAATGGAAGCTTTATCGCAAATGATACAATTGAAACGAGAACCTTTCAGTGTCACTCGGGTAACATTTTTCCAGATACAAGGGTGTCAACGAAGACAGTTAAATGCAACCAGGGACGTTGGAATGAGAGTGTTGAACAACTGCCCAATTGCGTTGGTAAGATAAATAATTTGATTTTACATTTACAATTGTAGAGATGAGGATATTTTGCGAGGATATCATCTCAGAAATTATTGAATTCAAGAGAATTAATCAAGAAACCTTTTTTGTAGCTTTTGAGATTCTCTACAAGTGAAAAAAAAAAATCTTCCACTATCAAAATAAAAAAAAGACGATTTAATTTCAATTTTGATGAGATTCTTAAGAATTTTTTTTTTAAATGCGATATATAGTATTACCATTAGCGACCCCGGTTTCTGACCATTTAGTGCCCGAATAACTGACAATTTTTGCAATTTTCTCAGTTATATTTAAATGTACAATATATTGTTTAATATTCAATTGTTGAGCTCGTTAAGCGCAAAAATATCGTCACCTTAAAATTGAAGAGGCGTAAGTGCCATGCTTATATATAGTACTTACGCCACTTTTTTTTCTAAGGTGACGATATGTATTAAAATAATTAAATTAAATTCAATGAACAAATAGTTGTTGCCTTCGATTTATGCTGTCAGAAACTAGTTCTAAAGTGTTGGAAACCAGGGCCAAACACGGTATATGCATAAAGTCACCTTAGAGACAAAACGGCATAAGTCTTGTGCATAAACATAGCATTTAGGACCCTTTGCTTCTAAGACGACGATTTTTCTCATATTCATCAGAAAATATCTTTATTTCTCAAAACTGTTAAAGATGTCTTTCAGTATATTTAATTCTTCGCTATATCTTCTCAATAGCAATATTTAAAAATGAAATTGAATTTAATTTAATCTCTATTTTTTCAAAAATCTTGAGAAATATTGATTTTTCGATTTATCACTGATCCCACTTTTTTCATAGACATTCGCAATACAACGTAGAGAAATTTTTTGAATGATTTTTTTCGTCATTTTCACTACTTTTCACGGATTGAAACGTAATGAAATTTTTTTTGATGCATCGCACAGTAATCCCTGAAATTCTATGAAAAATAGAATTCCAAAAAAATAAAAAAATAGGAACTGAATCGTTCCTATTTATCCCGTTGCATTGAAATTCCCAATGAATTTAATCTGCACGTGCTTTTTATCTCAAATCGCGAGTCGTTTTCTCTCTCCGTTCACCTCCTCCCACTCCACACTTCCCCTCAATTCCCCTCAATCGATTCAAAAAAAAAAACCGATCAAACTGTTTATTTTTCTTATCTATCCAACGAAAGATGAACTTTATTCTCCAAATTTGGTGAATTCTCTTTTTTTCCCAGACATTTTCGATATTTAAAAAACGGAATAATCGAGCGCACGCCCCCCCCCCCCCTCCCGTAATTAACATTCACAATAAAAGGCGCGAATAAAAAGTTCCCCGAAGAGATAACGGAGCAGGTGTCACTTCCGCTCCGGGGAAAGAAAAAAAATGATAAAAAATTCAATTTCGAAGAATCAATTTTTTTCTTTTTTTTGATGAAAAAAAACACGTGGGCTCTGTGGGAAAGTTTCTACGCTCCTGAAAATCTGATAGGGAATCCCCCGACCTTTTTTCGAAGGGGAAAAGAGACCCTCAGAAATGACGAGTGATGAGTTACTGGGCGCATTTGCGGGTCGCGGCAAAGGGGGAAAAAGGGGGAGGGGGGGGGTCTAGGGCAAAGTAAAATGAACAAACTTGCGCGTGGGTATGCGTTCTACTCCCCTTTTTCGCCTCCCCGTTTCCTCCCATGAAACTTTCTTGTTTCGACTCAAAAGCCAGTCAAGCCAGTACGGCCGCACAGACACGACTTGAATATAACTACACGTGTGCATACAGTAAATCTAAATATTCAAGAATAAATCATTTATAAAGGTTAGTTACGAATTAAATATTTTTTTTTTTCATATTCAATATTTTCTTTGCAAAAAATATTTTGCATTATTTATTTATTCATTTATTTATGGTATTTTTGTAATTTTTTTTTACTCATGATTTCGAATTACTTTTTTAGTCTAGAGCGCGGAATTCAATCGGCGAAATGTTATTTTTAAGCGCACGAAACATTAATTTTTTACTTTTTTTTGGAATTACGAGTTTTTTTGTGAGTATCTCGGAATTTTTAAGAAATTCTTTTAAAAATTCAAAAAAAGAAAATTTAAAAATGGGAATTTAAAAAAAATTTAAAAAAATAATAATAATAATTATCATCTTTTTTTTGAGTATAATTTTGCTCTATAAGAAAGGCACCTGTAGAAAAATTGGTGTTTTTTTATTAATTCCGAAATATTTAACTAAAAATTCCAAAGAAACAAGTGGGAACTTGCTATCATTATGGTTATCAATATAGTTTTATCTGCTAATTCATGAGCAAGTTGCTTCCGAATGGTGCGCCTTTCTATGAGTTGTTATTGAAGCAACAACATTTTGCATGAAAAATTATAAAAATCGAAATAACTTAAAAACCATGCATTAGAAAAATCTGAAAAAATTCACGCAGTGACAGTATCTGATGTCAAATATTAGGCATTAATCTGGATGAGATCGGCTGAAAACTTTTTGAAAAATCAGTTTTTTCGGAAAAATCGAAAAATGGTCATATCTTAAAAAATATTGAATGAATTCCAAGTAACGAGGTCTCAAAAGAAAACATTTATCACGACCAGTATACAGTAAAAATATTAGATTTTTCGGTTAAAGTTTTACCGTCTTTAAGTAAAAAAAAAATCCTCACAGTACACAAACATACACACACACACACACATACACACACACAGACTTTTTTTCTAAATATCATTTTCAGACTTTCCACATCATTTTAAGTGATTTGCAACAAAAAAATCGAAATCGAAAATTCTTACGTTTGTTAAGCTTCCATTCAGAAGCAAAAGGAAAAAAAACAGATGATTTCATCTCGTTTTCTCTTATCACTGAAAATCATGAGAATTTTAGAGAGTAAATGATAAGAAATCTTTACTCATGTTATCTCCCACTGAATTATTATCAATTACACTCCGAACTTTTACTCTCACAACTCAAGAATTTTGTTTTGATTCTGAAGAAAAAAAAAATCAATTCACACTCTTCGTATTTCTAATGACGCATGAGATTTGGTGTTTGCAGAATTACGTGGGAGTAATATTCCAATGAAATTGACAATTTCCAATGGTAATTGAACCACAATTAAATTAGCATTCAATCAATTCCTGGGTTATCAATCAATGACTAATTGCAATTATATTAATTGTTATTGTCATTTGTGGCGAGCTGAATTAATGACAATTAGTATTTTCAGTCAAATTTTGAGGGAAATGGGATAAAATCGATTTTATTGCATCAGTTTTTTTTTTCATATTTCGGAAACTAAGCGAGATGGAGCGATTTCGTCTTAATCTCCTTTTTAGCTCTTTAAATTCTCTGAAAAAAAATTGGTTCGAAGCCGCCCTATCTCGCTTAGTTTCCAAAATATTAAAGAAAAAGTGTCAACAAAATCAAATCCATTTTTTTTCTAAAATTTCCATATTTTCATTTTTTTTATCATCGAAAGATTCTATTATGAAGGTGAATGATGACATAAAAATTATGTTAATGACTTCTTTGAATTTTATTCATTACTTTTATATGAAAATCAGTTGTTTTCAAGGCACAACAATAACTCTTCATTTCTCATTATTATTCTGAATTTTTATACTGCAACACGTAATAAGGAAAAAGTCATTCGCGCGATATTCATTGCATTTTTTTTCTATTTATTCTCACTTTAATTAAATCATTTTCACTCATTTTTCCTTCAAACATTATGAATCTGTCGTTATTTATAAATCTTTCCTTCTTTAAATATCTTAAGATCTTCTAAAAATACGGAATTCTCCATAGAAATCATTTTTGTAGAGATGAATAAGTAATATTTTTTTCTCGAAATATCTCTACACTGAAAAAAAAACGGTGAAATGGTCAAATATTGCTCTCATCGGTCCTTAGCAATTTTTTTTTGCAAAAACTTCTGCATCTCTGATAATTCCAGAGACATTTCTGATAAATCATCCGAAAAATAGAATGGAATTCTATTGAATTAGTGGGAGAAGGAATGTCTCGTGCCCAAGGTCATTCCACAGCCTCCACAAGCCATATCTCCTTGATTGTAAGGAGCTCGAAGGGATTTTCACCCCCCCCCCCTCTCTCCCATATATAACTTTTCCCCCTGGAATTTCTCATTTGCTCTCGTTTATTGTCATATCATTATCGTAATCTACCAGACAAGTGAAAAGGGAGAAATTATTGATCAAAAATTTTCCTCCGATCATTATTTCGATATTTACCATGAAGGCACCAGTTATCGGACAGTAATGGGCATGGCACTAGTATCCGGACAGTGAAAATTAAATTATTAAAATGATAAAAAAATTCATTTAAGCGAATTAAACAATTTACTTGATTTTTATTTTGACAGCTTTCAAGCATTGAAAAATCTAGTCTTCTCACTTAAATATTAATTATTGGTATATCTTGCCACTACGTCCGCAAACTGGGGTATGTCCGGTAACTGGGTCCACCATGATATTTTTTTTTTAATTGGTCATTGTGGTCTCTCCGAATTTTGAGTAATTGCAATGGTTGAAAATAATTTATGCAGAATCACTCCATCTCACTTAGTTTCCATGATATTCTCAAAAAAAAAAATGATGCAATGAAATTGATTTTTATCTAAAAATTCAATACTCTGTTTTATTTCGGTAAATATCTCAGAATTTGAGAAAAATAGGAAAATTTTCGTGGAGAACTTTCTTGCAGAACAGAAAAAATTCTTCAGAATAGGTTCTTATGAAAAAAAATCTCGTATTTCTCTCAGATATCGAGATATAACATAATATAAAAATTTTCTTAATTTAACTGTTGAGTCAAAAGATAAAGATTAATATCCAAGATACTTTTTTTAAAATAATATTTCAAAAACTAAATTGAGAAATTTTTGTAGCCCTGATTCTATTCTACGTAAAGGTCATGATGAAAATTTTTCTATCTTCTAGTTTCCGGAACTTTTTCCATGGAACGATGTTAAACACAAAAACTGACTCGATTCAGTCAATTTTACATCCAATATTGAAAGGCCGTGTTTTTAGACCTATGATGTAGAGAAGAAAAAATGCTATGAAGAGATATTCTCATGAAAAAATTCGTATTTCTCTTAGATATAGATATATAACATGCATGTTAATTATAATTAAATGGGAATTGAAATAGAGTGAAGTGAGAATTCGTTAATTATGGTTAACATTTTCCTTAATTCTGCTGTTGAGTCAAAAGATAAAAATTTGTTTCCATAAAAAGTTGTTTTTTCTCAAATATCTCGAAATTTTTCGAATATGGAGAAATTTTAGTAATTACTTTTTTTATGAGGAAAATTCAGGGTCACAAAAAGGTTCTCATGAAATTTTGTCTATCTCCCTTATCTTATTTTTTCTGAAAAAAAAATCCATAAAATCTGATAATTGAAAATTTATGAGAGTTTCTTTTAGCTTCAATTGTAAACAATTTTTCTTATCAATCGTGGATGATTAAGTGCTCTCTACGAGAGCTTCGTTAGTCACTCATAATCCAGATAAATCCCTCCAACACAAGAAACCTTATCTCCAGGACTGCAGTCCCTCTTTCTCTCTCTCTGCACACAAAAAATACATACAATAGACTTCCTTCCTCTACGTTTTCCTTTGTTTCCTTTAAAAACATTGCACGAGTTTCATTTTCCTGATGAAAAATACGAGATACTGGTAAAGTAGCTCAGTTTATTTTTATTCTCGCAATCTCTCACATTATTCCTTCTTTTACGAAAGAGATCAAGAGACTGTAATAATTTTTTCTATGATACTAAAAATAGTAGACATCTGATATTTTTCTGTTTTTTGGTAATTATTTAAGGTAATATTAAGTGTATGGTCGATAAAACAGGGAAAAAGGAGGATTTGTAGGTTTGTTTCCAATCAATTGCTGATAATTCGGGAAAATGCGTTTCAATTTACCCGAAAAAGTGATTAAACTATTCGAAAGTCATATCTTCAGCTTGTGAATATAATTTTTTTCTCTCGAATTTTTGTTTGCATCAATCTCCTATCACATACATGAGATAGAGAGAGAGGCAAATAGTTACGACTACCTTCTAATTAAAATTTCTCAATAACTATACGGTGAATTGAATATTTTTTTTTCTATTATTTAGTTAAAATGCTGTTCTCTTCGCCAATAGTTTTTAAATAATGGGTCAACCCTGTAGTTTGTCAGTAATTTCGTTATTTCTGTCGTATTTAATGCGTTTCATCTCCACCACCGCCTTTTCCAGTAACTTATAATTCATATCTCGTAAACTGCACGGGCAAAAGTTATGGAAAAATTCAGAAAAATGTAAAAAAATATCATGTTTGATACAACATAAAAAAAATGAGGGGTTGACTGTACTCGAATTCACTGGGATACTACCTTAAACAATAAAAAATATGCGCATGTAGAAAACTTAATAAAACTAAAGATAGAAATTTTTCAAATATTTTTCTTTTAAATAATTTATTTCCTCTAAAAAAATCGAAAAAATTGTCAGATTTGTGCTAATTTCATTATCTTTCCTTTCTGCTCAGATTAGTTCAATAAAATTTTGGTTAATTTCCCGAATAATCCTCCAAGATTTATGCAAATAGGTCAAGTGATGATCTCCAAACATGATTAATCTTCTGAGACACTTAATTAATTAAAATCGCAAAGCATCAGCAATTCATTAAACTCAAGAACTCATCATTTTTCATCGATTACTCTCTCCCCCCTCCTCTCATTCTCGTTATCAACTGATAACGATTAAACCGCGTGACAATCACGATTTTTCCTTTTTAATTCACAGCGAAATATTCTTGATGAATGAAAAATTATGAATATTCACGCGACTGATAAAACACTTCTCAGAGATTTTACGTAAAAAAAAAAATAATAATAGAACTATGTGATTAAGTTCAAGGGGTCATCGTATCTGAAAAATAAGATAAGACAGGGAGCGGATCACGCCACTTTACAACGAGATTTTTTTTTTTACCATAAAACCATAAACTCCAGCAGTAAAAGAAGTCAGTTGTATTTGAAAGCTCTAGCAGTGTAGTTTGATATTAAAATTTTTCTTCTATCCATCAAAATTGTCCCCATGACCCAGTATATTTCTGCTTAAATTCAAGTACTGAAAGAAACCCTGGGGTTAACTAGGTACTGTGAAAACCTCAGGTGCAGTAGCAACGATGAACTGAATCGTTAATGACGAGCCCTCATTTTTAATCCCCTGTATAAAGAATTTAAAGCTACAGAGTGACAAAAAAATCCTTCATTCTGCAGAAATTCAGTAGTGAAGTGATAGGGAAATATAATTGATTTTTGAGAAAATACGTGGGCAAAGAGGAGTTGTTGAAGTTCAATCTAGGAAAATTCTAAAAAAATTTCGAAAATAATTTTCAGAAAAAAATCGAGATTAAAAAAAAATTATTTAAAAATATTTAAAAAAAATTTTTTAATTAATTCAAAAAAAAATCCAAAATAGTTTTAAAAAAAATCATAAATTTCTGAAAATCTTAAATAGGGAAATACAATTGTTTTTTTAATGTAGAGGTTGCCGGACTCCAATTTTGGAGAATTTTCAAAAAATTTCGAAACAAAAATCAAAAATAATTTCGTAAATTCTGGAAAATTTCAAAAAGGCAAATATAACTGGTTTTTTTCATTTTCTATTGATCGTTGAAAAATTACACAAGAATCCGATAGTAAAAAGATATATATAGGAAATCGGGGCAAAATAAACCAGTGAAATAAAATGATACAGGATTTTTTTAAGAGCGGCGGCTTCTGTTAAAAATCTGAAAAAATTCACCAACAATGTGAACATATTGGAATATCTTCTCAAATTTTTTCCGATTTTTTAACAAAGTCCTCGATTCTGAAAAAAATTCCTGAATCATTTTGTTCCGATCTTTCTTATAAATATAATTCGATTTTCCTGTCATTAATACCGTAGTAATATCTCGGAAACTAAGCGAGATGGCAAAATTTTTGTGAAAACTTTTTTTTTACCTGATTATCCTCTACAAAAAGCCCCCCCCCCCCCACAAAAGTCGACTATTGCGCTTAGTTTCCAAAATATCACTAAAAAAAAACCGCAGAAAAAATAGATTTTTTCTTTTTCCCTCTTCACTACTGAATTATTCTATAAATATCTCCAAAACCACTGGGTTGACGATACTTTACAAAGAGACCTTGTTTGTAGAGAATTTTGTGCTCTACAAAAAAGGTTTCCTGATAAATTCTCGTAAACTCAACGGTTTCTGAGATCCTATCAAAAGAATGTGAAAAACGAAATTTAACTTATTTCTACTACTTAATTACTAGATTTTCCTCATTCACCATCTGTGTTTTTCATGATTAAAATTAGTCAATTGGTTGATGAATCGCGTGATCAAGTGGATGAATAAGTGAGCGTGAGTGCGGAAGATTAAAAAAAATTAATTATCTTTTTAATTAATTAAAGAGTTGATTTGCGGATTTTTCCCGTTTTTTCAAACGTTTTACCGTGATTACAAAAAAAAAAGGGTTGCGTTTATTTTGACGGCCAAATTTGACACTTCGATTAAGTGTTGAAGGACCCTATTGGTCAGACGTGCTTGTGACAAAGAAGCAGCATTAGTTGCCAATCACATTGGAGCAAGTGAGACAGCTATAAATGAGACTTTGGACAGTGTTTCTACTCAAACTGTAGCAAAGACATAAAATTAAGTGGGAGGAAAAGAAAATGGACAGAGGAAGAGGAGGTAAAGAGTGAAATTTGGTACAGTTTAGTGAAAACCACGCGCGCGAGGACTACGTGATGCTGGACATTCACAGCTGACAGCGGGTTTATTACTTTGAAAAATACAAAGGAGAAAAATAATAACTTTTTTTTTTTTACCAAATTTTAAATTAATTTGGTAATATATAAAGTATTTTTTTTTTAGTTAAATTTTTTTGTTTTGATAAAAAAATGAGTAAAACGGTTGATACGAATATTCATTTACGAATATTTATTGATACCTTCAGGAACCTCATCAGTGAGTTTTATTTTCAATTTTTTTATGTTAATTTTGAATTTTTTTTTTTTAGAACAGACCAACTCTCTAAGTTTAATTACGTTTTCATTCTAATTTCATTGAATTCTTTGAGTGAAATTCGAACTGATGTAATTTTCTTTCATTTCAAAATCATGAAAAAGGATTTTTTTAAAGGGGTGGGGATAATATTTATGCCGCAAGGATACTAGAAGACAATAGAGGATTTTCTGATGATGAAATCTCTGAAAAATGCATGAAATTGAATTTTAAATTTGAAAAATACGGAATTTTTTCAAATTTACGATGAGACTAATTTTTTTTTAATTATTATTTAAAAAATGTATAGATAATCTAAAAATTTCTGGGTGCACTTCTCTTTCGTTTAATTCAAAAAATATAAAATGATAAAAATCATTAACAAATTTTAATTGAATTTCAATTAATTATTTCGAAATATTTGCATTTTTTTCTACAAAAAGGGTTTTTACGAAAATTTCTCTTTTTTATTTTTCGAGATATCCCCCCCCTCCCCAAAGAAAACAAAACAGAATCACTCTATCTCCCTATACCGCCATTCAATTTGATTACTAAATTGGGAATGATGTCAAAAATTTAAGTAATCAATAAATGAATCACAAATTGAAAATAATAAAATTAACTAGAAGAATTCTTGGTAAAAAACATGAGCGCTACATGTGGGTGATCCAAAATTCCTCCTAATTGAGAGCACTGGGTATATATATATATATATATATATATATGTTTACGTAAGGTACATTTTGAGGACCTATTTGCTGATATAACGTAATGTTTGAGGACATCTGGCTGTTTTGAGGACGGTCCTCGAAATTTTTTCTGTGTAATGCTACCTTTGAGGACCGTCCTCGAAATTACATATTTTATATAAAGTGAACTCCGAGAACCTATGGTTTCTATAAAATAAATGAGGACGATGACCTCAAAATAACATCCTATCTTTTGTATACTTTGAGGACGGTCCTCATAGTACATCATTCCACAATTAGTAGTAGAACATAACCTTACAAACATATGTAGCTCCCTTCATCTGCAATTTCCTACAATATTCAAACAATGTTTTATAGTAATTAAGATGTTAACATTTATTTATTTTACTGATAACGATTAGGGGAGACCGTGGGTAAAAAGGAACGGAGAGGTGGACTCATCAACAAATTGTTTCCGGAGCGAATGATCTTGTGAAAAAATCTGCAAAAATTTGAGAAGAGTTTTCAATGTGTCTACATTGTTTTGAAAACTTCGAAGCGTGATATCGCGACCTTGACCTAGGATCCATACATAACAGGGTTATGCATTTTTAAAGGTCCTCAAAGTGACCATTGCGTAGAAAATCTGTATCTACAAGAAATTCATCGAATGGTTATTTTGGGGACATACAATGAATTTTTTTCATACAATGGGAACTTTGAAGACCTATATAAATGCATATAATGGTTATTGTGGGGACATCTTCAGAGCTACAAATTTTCGAAGCTGTTATTATGTAATTTTTTTCAGGGCAGTGGCCTGTACGAAAGAGTTTGAGAAATGACCCAGCAATGCAAGAATGTTGCAGTATCATTCCAAAATTTTTCCAGATTTTCCTAAGAGCTTCTTTGCTCCAAAAAGTTTTTATAAATGAAGAGTTTGAGAAATGACCCAGCAATGCAAGGATGTTGCAGTATCATTCCAAAATTTTTCCAGATTTTCCTAAGAGCTTCTTTGCTCCAAAAAGTTTTTATAAATGAATATTTGTCGAGAAACTTATCTCTCGACTCTCATGATTTCAGGACGTATTACGTGTCATCGTAATCAGAATTATACAAAAAGTCCCGAAAGTACCATGTCCCCATAGTCACCATTAACCGAATTATTTAGTCCTCAAAACTATCACTATATGAAAATTTCCATATTTCATATGTCCTCAAAATGTACTTTACACAAACATACATATATATATATACCTATATGTTTGTGTAAAGTATAGTTTGAGGACCTATTTGCTCATATAAGGTAATGTTCGGGGACATCTGGCTGTTTTGAGGACGGTCCTCATAACAGCGGTTAATTCAAAAAGCAAATCCCACATGTTTTTTGAAAATATCTGGGAAAATAAGCGAGATAGAGCAATTTTTCCCAGATCCTTTCTTGTAGCTCTTCGAATTCTCTACAAAAATGGATTCGTGCAAAAAAGGTGTATCTGCGTTAGTTTTCGAAAAATTGCCGATAGGAACTCGAAAAATGCTATTACTATTCCAATTTTTCATTACATTTAAAAATTTCACCGGAAGTGACGTCACAGCTCCTCACATCCACGTGATGTTTAAAATCAGCCACAAAGTGTTTTTCCCCCTCCCCCTTTTCCTTCAAAACATAAAAATTTATTAAAACTCCTGTAATTGACGCTGTCGTGCATTTTTTCAATGAAAAAAAGAAAAGAGTATCTAATTTCTTAAAGTTTGTTTTTCATCTATAGATTCATCTTTTAGATTGACTCCATTTCCTCGCGAAAAAAGAAAAAAAGTGTAGCAATTTGCTCCATTCTCCCCCCACCCAAAATTTCAATTCAAATTACAGAAACGAATGTTATTAGATGAAAAAAAAGAAGAGGGGGACATCCAAAAGTACGATGTCCTCATAGTTACCATAAATTGAATCACCTAGTCCTCAAAACGATCATTGCACGAAAATCCCTATATTCCATATGTCCTCATAACAGCCGTAAATACAATAAAATCTACAAGTCCTCGAAACCATCGTTATATACTTGTATATACAAGTCCTCAAAAAGAACGTTATATGGAAGTCCCCATAGTTTTTTCAATATCTGTATATATATATATACATGTCCTCATATCACTCAATAATAGGAAATTTATAGAAGTCCTCAAAGTAATCACTATATGAAAAGTCTCATAGTTGACATTACATAGAAATTCATTAAAAAAAAATAGAAAGAAAATAATTAAAAAATTTTCTTCTATTTTGTATAACATATAATGCATTTTCCAAGGTTTTCGACCCATTCCCGTCATCCGTCCCCAAAATGTACTTTATACAAACATATATATATATATATATATATATATATATATATATATATATACACATATATATATATGCACTGGGCCAAGTGGGAAGACTTGTTACTCTAATCCCCGAATGAGCAGGGCTCACTTGCTGTTTAATCCATTGAAATAGTTGAATTCGTGACGTTGTCGAGTGAGTTACAGGCAAAATTTACGAGGTAATAAACTGTAAAAACAAGTGTTTGAAATTAAGATACTTTCGTAGACACTTTTAAAACACTTTGAAGACGCTTTTGTTAGTGAATGGCAGTTTTTAGATATTTTTTGAATTTTAAGATATTTATTTTCAACTAATATCTTGAATTAAGATACTCATTCCTATTAGAGACAAGTATCTTCATCCAAGATATCAGTTGTATGGAGTGTATGATGTGTATTATAAAATAACAAGGAGGAGAGAATTATTGAAATAATTATTGTGGTGTAATTAAATGTGATGAGAGCGTGGTGCACGCGTGGTATCATTGCGCGTGAAGTGGGAAAAAAAAATAAGGATGAGTGCGGTTTGATACTGGGTTGTTGATCTTTTGACCGGTGTTATCATTTTATTTTCGGTGCTGATAACATCATTGTTTGTCAAACGCTATTGAATTCAATTGAGAAATCATTGTAAAAAAAAAAAATCATAACACAAGTTTTTTCCGAATTTTCCTGAATTTTGTTTTTTTCGGTTTTATTTGGTTTTTTCGGTTTTCATACATTCTCCTATACATCTTCATTGCTCAAAACTGTTGAAGGTGTATAGTTGAATCTCCACTACACCTCCATTGTAGTAATATTAATATTAAAATTATAACACAAGTTTTTTCCGAATTCTCCTCAATTTTGTTTTTTTCGGTTTTATTTGGTTGTATTTGAGTTTTTGATGAATAGATTCATTGTCGGGAACTCGACAGGCAATTATGCAGTTGAGATAATTAGTGGAGGATAATTTGAGATAGTATGTAAGGGAACTCGAGTTCAGTAAAAACCCTTATTTTTTTGATGCCGCATCAAAGATGATATTTTTTTACATTTTCCTGAATTTTTTCATAATTTTTGCTCGTGTAGTTTATGAGATATGAATTATCAAAGTTACTGAAAATAGCGGTGGTGGGAATAAAACGCCTTAAATCGGACAGAAATAACGAAATTACTAAAAAACCACAGGGTTGACCGATTATTTAAAAACTATTGGCGAAGAGAACAGCATTTTAACTAAATAATAGAAGAAAAAAATATTAAATTCACCGTATAGTTATTGAGAAATTTTAATTAAAAGGTAGTCGTAACTATTTGCCTCTCTCTCTATCTCGTGCATGTGACAGGAGATTGATGTAAAAAAAATTCAAGAAAAAAAAAATTATATTCACAGGCTGAAGATATGATTATCGAATAGTTTAATCACTTTTTCGGGTAAATTAAAGCACGTTTTCCCGAATTAACAGCAATTGATTGGAAACTAGCCTACGCATCCTCATTTTTTCTCGATTTATTGACCGTACTCTGAGACACTACTTTAATGATAAAAAAAAATGATTAAATTTTCGAATAAATCAATTTTTTTCTATCAGGTTTTTGAGAATATCTCGGAAACTAAGTGAGATAAAGCGATTTGGCCTCAATTTTTATTTGTAGCTTTTGAAATTATCTACAAAAGTGTCTTAGAACGAAAAATCGCTCTATCTCGCTTAGTTTCTAAGATATTTTTAAAAGGATGCCCAAAAAAAACCGACTTAATTTCGTCAATTTTTCATTCAATATCGAAAAACCCAATTTGTAAATAAAAGAAGTGTTTGTATCAATTGCGTCAATTTAGGTCGCAATTTCCCAAAGCACTGAACTTGATTGTTATCTTGAAACACTGCTGAATACAATTAAATAAGCACAAGTGTTCTATCAAAAAAAGATTAATACCAATGTCTTCATTACTCCCTCATTGTCTAATCATGATTAAAAAATTTGAATAAATTTCCAATTAATTATCTTAAAATATTCGGTAATTATCGAGATTTTTCAATTACTAATATAGCCATTCTTTCTTCTGCGTATTTGAATCAGCATAATTAATCCTCTCTTATCTCTCAGCGCAAAACAACTCCAATTAAACTGAAATTACCAGTAATTACCAGAAGCTCTAATGAATTGATCAAAAAAAAATTATCAAAATCCAAAGAAAAAATCAAGATAATTAAAGTTATTTCAATTAAATTCAGTTTTATTTAAATATCTCGAAAAAAAATAGGCATACAATTTTTCCATAGAAACGTTTTTTGTCAGGATCATTCCGTTCCACAAAAAAAAAATCTATAAAAATTTCGCTATCTCGCTTATTTTCCAAAATATCAACCAAAACTCCAAAATAAAATTTTTCAAAAAAATTTGAATTTAAATAAAAGAAAATTTAAACGAATTAGAAAAAAATAACAATCAATAATAATAACAATAATAATCATGAATATTATATAATATGATGAATATATGATGATAATAATAATAATAATTAATTATTTAAATATTTAATAATAATTTTTTTGTTGTTTCAGCGTCTTCGGCGGGAATTTTGAAAGCAGAAACAGATCACAATCATCTTTCTAGTCTTTCGAGTGACGGTACAGGGGTGAGAATTGGTCGTGAGGGCGCAGTCTCAGTAGGATCAACATTAAACATGGATCCAGCATCACCAGCCATGGTTAACAACAACAAGCAGTCTGACTACGTAATAGGTTAGTGAATAAAACAATATTTTCTGTATTATCAAGAGTCCAATATAATATTTAAACATTGGTTACAATTGATTGAAGCCATGAATTATTCATTAGTGATTTTTGATCAAAGCTTTTTCAGTGCATTAATCGTTGAAAATAAAAAAGTTGAGAAGTAGAAAAATGGAAGTTCAGAGTTCACTGTGCCACATGGTGGGAAGATTTTTTTATTTTAATGCACAAGGGGAATTACTTTGTTGAGAAAAGCACTTCAGTATTAAACGCACACAATAGAATTTATTAATAGATATATTATTGAATTAATTATCTTTTGTGAATTATTTAGAAGAAAAAAAATTGAATTTTTAGACAAATTAATTCTTTGTCATCAGTTCCTTTCTAATTTCTTGGAATGTAAGCGAGATAGGGCGATTTTGCACGAATCCTTTTTTGTACAGAATTTCAAGAGCTATAAAAAAAGATTCGAGCAAAATCGTCCTATCTCACTTAGTTTCCGAGATATTTTTAAAAAGGTGATTGAAATAATAAACTCATCTTATTTTATCTTTTTTACGGAATTTTTCTCGTTTTTTAGGAAGAATATCTAGGAAACTAATGGAGATGCGCCCTTTTTGACCCGAAATTGTTATGTAAAGAATTTTTAGAGCTACAAAACCAACTCAGAACAAAAAAGGCGTATCTCCATTAATTGCCGAAATATGCTCAAAAAACTGATGAAATAAAATAGATTTTTCTGAAAACTTCAAAATCCTATTATTCTATTTGTTCATAATAAATAAATTGTTATATGTTTTTTTTTAATTCCAGATGTATTACTGCCAACAATTCTCATGGCACTACTCTTTGTCGGCAATGCTGTAATCGTTTATCTAATTTTCCAGTACAGAAAAAGGTAATTTTCAATTTTTTCATTTTGTTAAAATCAAACAGCATTTCAGCCTATTTTACTTAAATTAACAGTATTTCGGAATCAGGAAGAGACAGAGATATTTTCGCAGAGACCTTTTTTGTGGAGCAGAAAACGCCCTACAAAAAAGGTCTCTTGATAAATTCTTCTAGACCTCTTCATTTCCGAGATATTTAAAAAATAGTCTCTGATAAAAAAATTAATTTTTTTTCTTTTCATTTTTTCAGAAAAGTCCCAAGTCGAAATGAAGGAGAAGAATTAACGCTTCAAGGGCCATCGGATGTGCCACATGTCTGACCAAGATTTTAATTCAATCCCCCCCCCCCCCTTTCCTCAAACTGCTTTAGTTATTTAAGCTAATTGACAGACAGAAGAATGATGGCCTATTGATGAGATAAAAAGACTCACTCGTGAGAGATTTTTTTTAAGTTTAAGTTGAAAAAGAGTTAAAAAAAAGTTGAAAGTATGAAGAGGTGATTCGTGAAGAGAAAAAAAACACAATTCTGCCATTGCCAGAGAGCTGTATCTCGTGGGATACTCACATCTCAGCTCTCAAATCAAATTAGTCTATTTCAATTATTAAAATTAATTGTGTCACAAAGTATATGTCTCGAAGTGGTACAATTTTCTTTTGATAAAGAAGAAGAAGGAGGAGAAAAAAAAACAGTTATTCTATTCAATGACTGACCAGTATATAGGCTTGCACTACTTTTTTTTTTTATTTGTAAATTTTAAATCATGAATTATAAAACTTCAGGGTCAATTATCTCAGACGTGGGAGAATATTATAAAGTGCTAAAGATTTTTTATTTTTGAAATATGTACAGAGAGATTCAAATTTTTATAATATTTTTGGGCTGAGTAATTGTGCAGAAGTACTTGAATTTTCAAAAACAATGAAAATAGAATTTTTTTTTAAATCTCATTTCAAGATTTCGGGTTAAATATCAAATCATTCGAAATTGAACTGATTTCAATGTTTCGAGTGGAAAAAGGAAGGCTGCAGGAGTTAAAATTGAGAGAAATTGCGAGGAAAATTTGGAAAAATATAAAATTTATCAAAAATCTCGAAATTTCCCCATTTCTAGATTTCTGATTGAATCTGAAATTATTGGAGATTAAACTGATTTTTTTTTCATTTTTTTTATTGGATTTGAGTCTTTCAATTTATCTTCAACGGAATTTAAATACAAGAATTCGAGAATTTGTAATTGAAACTGAAGATAACAGTGACTTTGACCCATAAATTTTTATCGAATATATTTCAAATTAAATTTCATCATACAAATACAATTGCGCAATAATTCCACCCTCGATAATTTGCAGATAGTGTAATTTGTAAAAGAAGAGACTTCTGATGATTCTTCAGCCTGAAAATCCACAAGTCAACCAAAAAAAATGTATATAATGTCTCATTTAATTTTTCAAGCCCCCAAAAAAAATTAAAGAATCCTTCTGGGATAATTGTCACTAAACTTCATTTAAAAGAACGGAACACGTTAAATTATTATGAACAAATAAGTCAAATTATCTTGAAAAAAGAAGAAATGTAATAAACTATAAAAATAGCATTTATGTAAATTCTGCATTTAAAGTGTGAAAATCATCGAGAAAAAAAAAACAAGAAACAAAGATAAATATATTTTCATTCTCTGGAATTTCTTATTTTTTTTATTTCATCACCGTGAAATTTAATCTCTATGGAATTGTACGAAATACTCTTTATCTAAATCTTGAAAAGATAATATATCAATTACGAAAATCATAATTTTAAAATCATTGTATGTGAATAAAGAAAGAAAAAAGCAATGTTTTAATAAAAAAAAATGAAAATTTAAAACAATTCTTCACATTTTTGTAATTCAATTGATCATTTATTTATTTATGAGAAAAAGGCAATACACCCATCAATTATGTCCATTTTCAAAAAAAATTATGAAAATTTTAGACAACTCAATTTTATTTGTCACCACTTTTTTTTTAATGTCTCGGAATATAAGCGAGATAGGGCATTATTGCATAAATCCTTTTTTTTGTACAGAATTTTGAGAATTTTCAAAAAAGTGATTGCAAAACTAGATTCATCCCATTTCATCTTTTCTAATAAATTTTTCCTTTTTTTAAAGAATATCTCGAAAATCAATGTTTTAATTTTTAAAAAAAAAGGGAAACTCAAAATAATTCTCCACATTTTCGTAATTAAATTCATAATTTATTATGAAAAAAGGGCAATACACCCATCAACTATATACATTTCCAAAGAAAAAAAAATTATGAAAAATTCGATTAAAAATATTTTTGCAGTGGTTCACCGAGTATTTCCTCCAGTGTTCTCACTGCATTTTGTGCTATTTTCTCAGTATCCTCATCCTCGTCTTCAAGCAATTCGGCCAAGAAGGGTACAGTTTCCGGTAGAAGTGGCATGAAGTCCTCGCCCAATTTTCTCGCAATTTCCACCAATCCACTCAGTGCAGAGCTCCTAACATAAGACTTTGCATGTCTCGTCTTCAATAAAACCTGATAAACCAATTGCTTATGAAGCGAATCATCCTGAGTAGCTCCAGCAAAAGCTGCAATACACGGAACAATCAATTCCCTCGATCTCCTCTCAAACTCCCCCTCTCCCCCCTCTGTATTCTCAATCTGATCAACAATCGGTTGTGCTAAAACATCAAATTTCTCTTGATTAACAAAATTATGTGAATCATAGCTAAAAACAGTCTTCAGTGTCGCCAGAATATTCTCAATTAGCTCAATCCTATCCCCTCCATCATCAAGCGTATTCTCACCCTCTCCTTCAGCAACCGCGAGATTATTATCCCGCAGTAAACCCGCAGCATGTTTGAGAAAATGTCCAGCAAAAAGTATAAAAAGTGATTTTAAACACTCAGCAATACTAGAAGACAATCTGTAAAAAGTGATGTTCCTCAGTTTTTTATCGGGATTTCTCGCTGCCCAGTCGTAGAGTTTGTAGTAAAGTGGTCGAAACGTGGCTTCACTCAGCTTTAGCACCAAAGAAACCAAACTCTTCCCTGCACTTTCCTCAATAACCGTGATTTCCTTCTGCAGCCTCTTCATCTCGATGTCCTCATCCGGTGCTTCCACCTCTTCCCTAAACTGCAGGACTCTCAGGAAAAACGTCGTGATATCGGGAACGGAGACTTGAAGATCCGCGGATGTTATGTGCGTGAAAGAATCAGCGAGAATGGCCATGAGCACCGGAATACACTGATAAACATGGTGTTTAAGCAGAAGAGAATACGTTTTTTCAACTGCAGGAAGCAGCACTCGCATCTGGATGCAGCTGACGAGTTTCTGGCAGATTGTCTTGAGCTTGGCGACAATCATGCCGATCTTTGGATGATCAACGTCGACGTAGAGCGAAGAGAGTCGGCACAGCTCCAGCAACAGCTGCTCGAGATAAAGCGACAGAAAATTACCAACGGATTCGACGATTTTTTGGAGAGCAGTGATGATGCTGATCGTCACGATATCAGGTGATTCTTGGCAGCAACGGGTTTTTAGAAGCTTTAATATCGTTGGGAAGAATTTACTCAAGTAGGGAATGACGTGCGTCTTCATAGTGCCACACAGTTCAGCGAGACAGAGGACAACGGAACCGAGCAATGGACCCTCTTTGATCTTAATGAACTCCATCGTCGTCTCAAGAATTGGCTTAAAGTTCTTTGGATACTCGGAGGCAAGCGATTTAGCGAGCAGCTTGAGTGTTATCAGTGCAGTCTGCTGAATGACCTCCATCTCCTGATGCAGCACATTTCCACGAGTCGAAACAATCTCCAAAAGTGGATCAATAAGCGTTAGCAAATCTTCATTGTCTTCTTCATTGAATTTTCTCTGTTGAAGTCGCGAATTAAGAAGCTCAAGAGATTTTCGTTTGACTGTTAAGTGCTCGTGATGCATGAGCTTTCTGAGGCTCGAGATAAAGACACCATTTGAGAGCAGCACATTAACAGCATCTAGAGTATCACAAAGATTATGAAGAAGTACTTTCCAATATTTTCCCTTCAATTTTCCCTGATTGAGATCCGCACTCTTTGATGCTGATTGAATTAACAAAACTAATTCAACGATCAACGTGTCATAGAGCACTTGAATTTCCTCAGTCTCTTCAGAATCAAGTGCAGCGACTCGATCCACGAAATTCGAGGACGATAGAAGGGCATTTAAAAATTGTACACTAGTGTATTTGTAGTGTCTCAGTTGTTTCGACGTATTACGTGCAACATCGAAAATGTGCTTTTTCGGAAAATCTATATTTCTGCTTGAATTATCTTCGATCTCAATGGGAAGACTCTTGATGAACTCGATGAGCTTGATGCAAACGCTGATTAATAGCTTCGGATGAAATTCTTGGGAGATGGAAAGTGCGAATTCAAGGCGCTGGGACGAGTTTCTTTGGTCCTGTTGAACAGTATTCTGCCCGAGTACGTGGCACTCGAATGTAAGAAGATAAAACAGGTGGAGATGATTTTCCAATAATTGAAGGAGCTTGACAAACAGTGGAATTCTTCGATGCTCCGGTATATCGGTTAAAGACACTATAAAAATCCTCAGTATCTCGCAGGCATGAATTTCGTTGTCAGTTGCGTTTATAATCGGCACGATCGTCTCGATCGTCTTCGAGATGATTTGAATCGAATAAGCATCGTCCTGTCGCAGCACAGAACTTCCCATAAACGTGAAGATCGGCATGATGTTGTGGAGTGCATTGTCGATGTTGGCGACCTTGAAGAGCTCAACCAGCACAAGAAGCGCGTGATGATGTGTCTGAGGATTGTGGGACGTTCTGATGCACTGAGAGACAAGATCCACCTGAAGATGCGGATCAGGTATTGGAAGATTCATCGTTGCTAAATTGTAGATTATCGAGAGTAAAATCTGATTCGTGTACTCCAACGGTGTCTGCTCCTCGAACCCTAAACACATTCGCAAAAGATCAAAAAGCACTGGCATCAGCAGATTCTTGTTTCTCATGTTCTCTGCTTTCTGCGTGAACTCAAGAATACTTATTCCACGTTTCCAGCTTCGCGTGTTGATGACCTCGGGTCGTTGAGTTATGGACAGTGTCTTGGAGCGTCTTCTTGTTCTCGTGGAAGCAGTTTTATCCTCATCCTCAGGACATTTCGCTGATTTCATTGCCTCGAGCTCATCGACAATGAGACGAGCATCTATAGACAATCGTCTCACTGTTCTATTAGCAACTGAGACGATACTGCCGATTTCACAGTCTGTGACAATATCAACGAATTGCGAGAAAATCATCTTTTGGAGGTTTGAAGATACTTTTTGAGCATTCTCGAAGAAGACCTCGTCGATCTGCTTCATGACGATGACACTGGGTGAAGAGGCGGTTTTGCCTTTCTCTGTTGGTATCTGGAGCGAATGATTCTTTATTGATTTTTCAAAAAATCTCCAGACAGTTTTGTCTTCAAGTGCTGCGACTGTCGTGCTGTTGAATCTTTGAAGAATGCTTTTAAGTGCTATTTTCATGCTGATGTTTTGGGATGAATTTTGGAGGTTTTCCAGGAGGTCCAGACCCTTTTGGCTCAGGTTTTTGAGGATTTGGGGGCCGTTTACGTGAGCGAGGACCTCGAGCAGCTGCGATGCAACGTGAATTGGTGTTTTTGGATCGAGGACGATGCTGAAGAGGAACTCTTGGGTTCTCGCAAGTTTTCCCCGGATTTCCTTCTTCAATTGGGAAGTAACATCGGGATCAGGGGATAAGAGGGTGTACATGATGAGAGAGATTTGATCTGGGTCCATCGAGAGCTCCTGCGGTCTTTCGGCCAATTCGCTGATCAGCGTTGCGCATCCCTCCGCGTTTGGATCAAACATTTTCGTTAATTTCGTGAGAACTTCAACTGCAGCCTCGCGACACTGCGTATTTCGTCGCGATAAACCAATCAACAGATTCGGGATGAAGACTCTATCCTGAATTATCCAATTCAGATTCTCGCACTGGTCCAGGACGTTCAGCGTGATTTTTAAAGCGTGCAGCGAAGTTTGTGATTTAACTGGTTTTATGAAAAACTCCGATAAAAATCTGAGCATATCTTCGCCGGTTGGGAAATGACGCTGGAAGAATATTTTTAAGCACCAAGAATAATGCGGCTGTCTCTTTTTCGAGCTCATACCATCAAAAAGTATCTCAACAAGTCGCAAAACGAGTTTTGTATCCTCAAGATTCCCCTCGAAATCAAGATGAGTATCAGCTTTGAGCTCCAATCGTCTGTGCACCATTTCCAGGACGTAAGTGACTGCCTGGAGTGGTAAAATTCCCTTTGACGTCAATTTTAATGCATCCTGGATTTTGTCGCCATTCAGCTGATTACAGTTGTGGAGACTTCGGACTTTTGGATACTTGTTTATCATCTCCGCGGCCATTTCGATGACTTCTAATGCAATATTTGATGGCATGGAGCCAACTGGCACGCGACAGACAGATCCTAGAAGAATTAGATTGAAGAACAAGGAAGTGGCGTCACCATCGTAAGAGATTTTCATGGTCGTCAGGATGTTTTCAGTTGGTGGAAGGATGTCTCGATTCAGGATATTATGAAAAGCCGCTGAACATATGAGTCCAGCATTTGGATCATCACCTATATCTCTTTTAACTGAACTAAGATACTTATTTTTTCTCGCGAAATCCGAATTCAGTACTTGCATAGCAATCTGCACTTCGTCTTCAGTACTTGGAAAGAGGTAGGGGAGTGTGGCAATGAAGACGCAGGTGTCGTCACCGTCATCGCACAGTTCAAGGAGCAATTTAACTGCAGGTCGAGCCAGGACATGTTTGTCTTTGGTGTGACACTGCGAGAGTAAAATCATCAGTCTGTCAATGAGAATGTCCGATGGAAATAAACTTCTCAGGCGCTTAACGGGACAGTCTAGAAGGGCCTTGACGACTCCAACGTCGTCATCGTTAAACCTATCCAACATGGACTTGATCACCATTTCCTGAAAACCCTCGCCGATCTCGATTGACGAGGCTGACAGGCTCTTCAAAGCCAAGATCCGTTGCTCTGCATTGTAATGATTGAGTTTATCAAAAATATCCATTGACTCTTTTGTATTTTTCGTGCCTGAGTGCCACGTCAACAGGAACTGAAGCGCCTCTTTCGACTCCGCTTTTTTCTCACTAGTTTTCATCAGCTTTTTCAAGTAATCATCAAACTGCACGGGATAACGAATCTCCAGGGATCTGTAAAGCGACGAAAGATACTTTTTACCAGACTCCGTTACTTTATCAGACATTATTTTAGGTCGCAATGTGCTCTTCAGAATCGTCTCAACCTCGCCATCGTCAAATTCAATTTTTTCAAAAATATCATTCACCAATTTCTTGGTCTCAGTACTTCCAGATGAGTTCAAAATGATTTTAATCGATGATTCCAGGAGAGGAATTAAAAATTTTGATACTTTAATGCCACATCCTTTAACAGACGTGACTTCCTCGCAGAACCAATCGAATTTCAAGATTCTGGATACAATCTTTTCAGGAATTTGATCAAGTCGATTTTGAGATGTTTCGTAAAGTGAAAAGATGAGCAGCATCAAATCATGTTTTAATATCGTATTTTTCAGCGATTTGCAGAGAATATATTCGAGTGTTTCGTTGTCTAGCTTCGTTTTCCTCAACAACTGCGTTAATATCATGTAATTACCAGCGACAAAATCCGTTATTTTGCTCGTCAAGCCCTTAATCAATGACGGTAACAGGTGATTTATCTGAATTTCCGTGATTTTCTCGGTTCTTTCGATACTTCCGATTATCGAGATCGTGTAAAATGCGTAAAGTGTGCTCAAGCAAGATGCCTCTTCATTGTAGACTCCCGTTGCCACGATCACGTGGTTACACAGCAGTTTTAATAGGCCGTTGTCAACTGACACGCGATTGACGAGTGTCAATGTTGGCAGAGGACTTCCGGGTCTCTGGAGAGGCTGGAGCCAGTGCCATTTATCAGATTGGTTCTTCAGATTCACGAGCTGAAGAGCACGAACAAACATCCTGGTCTCGTGATAAGGCAGAATCAGCATGATGAAGGCGTCCTTATTGAACTCGTGGATGTGAAACCGGTGGATGAGCCATTCCAGCGCTTTGTGAGCAGTATTAAGAAGAAAATAGGGGGATAAAAGGATCAGGAATTTCTCGATTCCAGAGTCTAAACGCTTGTTCACTTTTGCATCATGCATCGAACGCTCAAGGTGCATCGAGGTTTGGGCGAAGAGGGTGGCTTCGAATTCTTTGAATATACTGGACAATTTGATTAGTTCTTCTAGGCCATTTCTGCCGATGTTGAAGACAGTTTCGCGATCGAGGCTCGCGGCTTCTTTTGGGTCGAAGAGGAGACTCGGACGCTTTTTGTCCTGGAGAAGAAGACCCGTCTGCGGTGCTCGCAGCTTCTGCAGCTGCTCTGCCAGAGACGTAGACATCTTTCCTGGGGGGTAAAGTAATTTTAGTGAAAATTTCAAAGAAAAATTGGAGATTTAAGGTAAAGGACCTAATAGCTGCTCAGGAACTAGTAACTGCTCACTCCACGTATTTGTATATCTATATCTATGAATTCAGTAGTGAAGATGTAAAACAGGATAAATCGACTTATCTTTGGGGTCATTTCGAGGGAAATATCTCGGAAACTAAGCGAGATAAGGTGATATTAATCATCTGCTATTGTAGAGAATTTCAAGAGTTACAAAAGAGTTTGTAGGGCAAAATTACTCTATCTCGGTTATTTCCTAAGGTATTTTTGAAAAACTTAATGTGAAAAAAAGAGACTTATCTTGTTTTACCTCTTCACTACTGAATCATTAATAAATATAGGTTTACAAATACGTGGAGTGAGCAGCTATTAGGTCCTTTACCTTGAAGGTAAATTTGAATAGAATTTCTAAAAAATTAACTCGTGGATCTAATTCGGGTCACAGTGAATAATTGTTGATTGTATTATCATTTTCTCTCATGGTATTGAATTAATAATCATGCATCTTGATAAGGATTACACTAAGTAATTGAAATGTAGATGCAATTTTCTATGTAACTTCAACTTCAATAAATCAAGTGGTGACTACAAGAAAGACCGTCTTTTTCTTTCAATAAAAATCATAACGGATAGTCAGAATAAAAAAATTGAGTAATTTTAGTGATTCGACAGGTTTTATTGGAATTATTAGTTATTATTAACCGGCGAGGAACGGTATAACCTCGAATAATTGGAAATTTGAGAAATGTTGATGTTTAATGGTTTACTTACGTGGTTTTTCTAATTTTGCAGGTGCAGCAGGATTTATGAGGACAACACTGCGTAATTATTGTTGATAGAACGATTTTTTAGGGGCGAGTTATGAAGGATTTAACATTGTTACTGGTCAATGTTTTTTTGACAAAAAACACGTGGAGAACACACACAGCTCGCGTGCTGTTCAGTCGTGGCGCTTGGAGGAACTATATATAGTAGGACTTGCAAAAGGATCGACATCGGCTTTCTTCGGCTCCCATGCCCACCAAATTGATTTTTGCTTCGGCACTCCTCGTGTGTCGATTCTTTCCTTAGTACGACAATAGTGAAGCTATCTGGTGAGGGCGGGAGGAAGAAAGAGAGGATTTTGGGCAAAAGTTAGGGGGAAGTGGGGAAAAATGGACATTCTCATTGAGGGGTTCGAGATAGAGATTTTGTGATGATTTCATTGGAATGCTGAGGAAATTTTAAGTGGGAAGACATGTGTGAAAATGAATTTTTTCCTATTTTTAGAAAACTTTAGTTTTTTGGGGAAAATTTTGAAAAATTGAAAAAATTCACGTTTTTGAGGATTATATTTGGTTTTATTGGTAGGAGCGAACTGGGGTTGGTTTTATATGAAAATCGAGCTCATTTCCCATCAATTTATGTAATTCTAAATTTTTTTCATCGATTTTTCAATTACTTACAAATGGGTTCTCTCTTTTTTCCATTTTCTGGAAATCAGTTTTTACTCTATATCTATTTAAAAAATAGATTAATTTTTTTTTACAACTATATAAATCCATGAGAAATGAGCTCACCTTTCATTTGAAACTAGCTCCAGGTCCCTACGACCAGTAGAACCATAGTTATCCCCGAAAAAGTCAAATTTCTCAAAAATGAAAGGGTTTTATTCTTCAAAACTCCACCAAAAAATCAATTCTGACAAACGATTTCCACCCAAAATTCCCTCAGCTTCCCAATAGAATCATCAACAAAGAAACCCTATCTCCAATATTTCCCTCAATTTCTCACAATTATCTAACATAAAAACATTAAAACTAAAAAACGTCCATTCCCCCATCTCCTTCCACTCCAATAATCCCAAAAATTTCCATAAAAAAATTATTATTCCATAAACTCCAATATATACAAAAAACGCCCTAATTTTCAAGAGTCTGTTCTTTCTGCGGTTGAAACTGGCTGTATCTCCTCTGCAGTTCCTCCTCCATGGCCTTCATCTCCTCCCTATTCTGTTCCTGCGACATCTGCTCCATGAGCTCATGATTATAAGTCGAGTGCAGCATCAGCGCAAGTACTCCAGCCCTATTTGCCATGTTAGCCCTGATCTGCCTTTCCTGCTCCACCAATTCATCAATCTTCAGCCACTGTCTCACCCTCTCCATATCAATCTCCGCTCTCCTCAGTTTCTCCCAAACATAATGCCTCAAACAGTGTTTTTTAGGCGCCCGGCAGAATTCTCCAGTCATGTCAAACACATTCGTGACCAATGGACACCCACAAACCTCCGTATCACTGACTTTCGGGTCTTTACAGTGCTCCGGACAAAGAACGCGCAAACGTTTGCAGTAGGTGCGATTAACCGGATTATAAAAATCGCAGAACATGACTTGTCCCTCGATCCTCGTCTTAAAAATCGAGCCGAATGATGCCTGTGACTCGTACTTGTTGAAGCACTTCTCCATGTGCTTTATCGCCGTTCGCGAGTGAATCTCGTGGCCGCACGTGATGCAGTACATGCTCATCTCCGTGTCGTCATTCTCATCAATCTCATCTCGTTTGTCAATGGAAGCGTTCTTCGCTCTCTCGATTATCCGGTCCAGCTCAACATGACGCTTGTCCAATTCTTGCAGAATCCTCCTCACCTAAAAAATAAACAAAAATAATAAATAATGATAACTAAAATTTAAAAAAAAAGGCTAACAATTATGAAATTATTTGTAAAACTTAATAAATCAAGTTATAATTCAATGACATCATGAATTATAAGTTAACAATGTATATAAAATATATAAAAAAGAGAAAAATAAATTATTGCTTCACCAAAAAACAAACAAAATTAAAAAACCAATGAGTTTTTTACTATGAAAGCACTTAGTTGTGATTATTGTCAAGATATTATCATTATTATTGTTTCTAATTTGATGCGAAAGATGCATAAGTGTTTTTATGGCCTTAGGAAACATGTTACTATTCCAGAACATTAATAAAAAGCGTCTCTCTCTTTCACCTCGTGCTGCTGCTTCCTCACGGATTCCAGGGCTCTCCTGTTGTTCATCTCTGCAACACACGAGGTCAAGGACCACTCCTGAATCCTCTGCGGCAGTACCTGGTAAATTCTGTTGGTAGCAAGCTTCATTCCACAGTCATCTGAACAGTATTTAGACCCCAAACGTGATTGCTTCGTACAAGCTGGTCCATAGCACTGTTTCGGTGGCTCCAAATAATCGATTCGCTCATTGCTCGAGTCACGTTTGCGCTTTTTGCTCGGTTTATCACCACGATTTACGCTCTTTGATGTCTTCAATGGTATTCCAACTGTTCTGCACGTGCGTTGGATGCATCGCAGCTTCAAACGCACTGATGGACCGAATTTTTTCAAGTGTCTGCATGGATCACACTTGCCACAATCCTCATTGCGAAGACAGCCGTTGCATTCACCGCAACGTTTTGATGATTTTTTGACTAAATTTGGATTCCACGAGTCGTCACGTTCGTAGTGATGGGCTCGTTCTTTTTCCTTGTGCTTTTTGTATCTTTCAACGATTTTATCCTGTTCAGTTTTACGTGGCTTGTAGAGGGTTTTCAAGGAAGAGTCCTCTTCTCTGCATCTCACGCAGAAAAATTGTTTTATGTATTTGGCATCTTTCTCGGTTATGTCAATGCAGTCACCGTGATACCATTCCTCGCAGGCATCACAGCCTATCATAAAACGTGAACTGTCTGAACTTCTGCAGATGCAGTAGGCTTGTCCATCTTGCTTGAGCAATGTTGCTATCTTGCTTTTACGCTCTGGCAACATAAACTGCTTGGCAATTTCTTCTTTCTGTTGGGGGAAAAAAATTGAGTTATTGTTGATAAGAATGTGCAGTATTACCAAAGTTAAGGATGTTACGGCGATGTGGTCGGACATGAACTCAATTTTTTTTTATAAAATCGTTAATAGCAACGTATACATAATAAATGTCTCTGAAATCATTTTCCTAATATTTGAAGAATCTAATGAAGAACAAAATAAGTCGTGAAAGCAAAAAATTGATTGAAAATTGCAAAATTAGCTGCATTTTTTACATTTTTTAAATCTTGAAAAATTTGAAATATGTAAAAAATGCAGTCAATTTTACAATTTTTAATCAATTTTCTGTTTCTATGGCTCATTTTGTGACTTATTACATTCTTCAAACATTAGGAAAATGATTTTTGAGACATTTTTCATGTATAGGGGAAGGTGAGGCAAAATGGACATCAGGGGTAAAATGCACACATCTAAATTTTTAGTCAAATATTATGGAAAACTCTTGAAATTAATAGAAATATTGGCGGTAGATGGTTTTTGATGATTTCATTGGAAAGCTGAGGAAATTTTAGGCGGGAAACAAGTGCCGGAATTAATTTTTTTGAATTTTTGGCGACTTTGACTTTTTTGAGGATTTTAGAGAGGTAAAACCTCCCTTCCTTTTTTTGAAAAATTTCAGTTTTTTGAGGATATTTTCGGTTCTATTCGTCGTAGCATAAAAATTCTGACGGGCGATGAAAGGTGAGATCATTTGCCATCGATTCATAGGGTTTTTAATTCAAAAATATTGAACTTTAAGGTATTTATGGGCATTTTTGTGAAACAGTTTTGTGAAACAGTTTTTGGCCTATAACTATACCAAAAATTAATGTTTTTGAATTCAAAATCGATTGATTTTGAATCTCCATAAATCGATGACAAATGATCTCACCTTTCATTTAAGACCAACTCCAAATTGCTACGACCAATAGAACCAGAGATATTTGCAAAAAACTGAAAATTTCAAAAGAGCAAAAGCTTTTTACCCCTCAAAAATGCCGAAAAATATTGAATTTTCAAAAAAATCTAAAAAAATACATCTGACACTCGTTTTCCGGCTAAAATTTCCTCAGCTTTTCAATAGAATCATCAAAAAAAATCCATCTCTAACCGTTTTATTACAGTGTCCATTTTGCCCCACTCTCCCCTACGTTATTATTTACGATTTTATACAAAAAATTAAGGTTATGTTCACTACTTTGCCCTAACATCCTTAATGTAAAAAATTGAATAAATACTGAAAAATTAATTAATGCAATTAACAGGAGAGGAAGATAATGAGGCAGGAGGATGATGTAAAACAAAAACTTTTGTAACTCTGAGAAATAAAAGAATCTTGAATCTAGAGTCATTGTTGATAAATAGCGATTAAGGTTATATTTTTATTTTTATTTTTTAGGTGATATTGAATTATTGGGGTTTTTGTTTTGAAGAGGAGAAAAATACTTACTGATAATCCATGTCTTTTACTCATGATTAGATGATTTAAGAGATGATTGAATAGTGATATTCAATTATTTTTTCCTTTTAATTATCGTTCAATTCTTAATCCTTCTGTCACTTTTACTTCATATGATTAATATGGAATGCGCCATCTTGCAAAATCGGCTTATCGACAGTCGTACTGGCCAATGAGAGATCTCGGAAATGTTCGGTCGACTTCGGAGGTTACCTCCTTAGCTAGTTCGACAATATCCTTATTCGATTCGACATCAAAAAATTAAACTGATGCTTTAATTATTCAATTCCAAAGTGTTAATAACCCATGATTGCTTAAAAGAAAAAGTTCATCATCTTTCTTCAGGTATGGCTCACTCAATCCAGACAATTTCATCTCTTTTCTGCTCTTATTTTCCCCAAAAATTCAAGTTTTTCTTAAAATTTCAGGTTAGAAAGGACCAAGATTCTGGATTCTAATATTTTCAATTGTTCATAGGGATACTGGAAAAGTTATCAAATTATTAATAACATCAAATTATTGTCAAATCGTGACGTTTCACTGGACAATGCCAGTTTTTTCAGGCTCTTGACTTTATTGATATTTTGATTATTTGAAATTAACCTCGATAATATTGAGAAACAAGCAGTTTTCAAATTTTTTCATTGCAACAAGTCGTTTTTAAGTTAAGAATAGTAATTAATAAATAAATAACGAATAAACTACACGATTACAAATAAATAAACAGATAAAACAAGAATGACGATGACACATTAACTCTCGTGATTTGACAATAATTCAATGTTGTTAATGACTTTTCCGAAATTCTTATGAACAATTAGAATATTAACGTGGTTGCCCCAGTTTCTGACACTTTAGAGCTTATTTCTGACAGTATAAATCGAAACAAACAACTATTTACTCATTGAATGTAATTTAATGAGGGGGAAGGTGGGGTAAAATGGACACTAATTGAACGGTTCGAGATAGAAATTTTCTAATTATTGCATTGAAAAGCTGAGGAAATTTTAGGCGAAAACCAGATATCAGAAGTTTTTTTGCAATTTTTGGAAAAATTTACTCTTTCGGCCAAGTTTGAAGGGGTTTCTCTCATGAAAATCGAAAAAATTCACTTTTTCAAAGATATCTCTAGTTATGTTGGTCTCAGCAACCTGGGGTTGATTTCAAAAGAAAGATGAACTCATTTTTCATCGATTTATGGGGTTTTGAATTCAAAAATATCAATTTTTGGGATAGTTATAGGCCAAAAACTGTTTCACAAAACTGTTTTACAAAAATTCACATAAATACCTTAAAAATCACTATTTTTAAATTCAAAACCCTGTGAATCGATGGCAATTGATCTCACCTTTCACCTCCCATCGAAATTTTTAGGCTACGACAAACAGAACCAGAGATATTCTCAAAAAACTGCAAATCTTCACAAAAAGGAAGGGTTTTACCCCTCTAAAATGTTCAAAAAAGTCAAAATCACCAAAAATTCAAAAAAATTAATTTTGGCACTTATTTCCCGCCTAAAATTTCCTCAGCTTTGCAATGAAATCATCAAAAACAATCTACCGTCAAAATTTCTATTAATTTCAAGAGTTTTCCATGATATTTGCCTGAAAATTTAGATGTGTCCATTTTGCCCCTGATATCCATTTTGCCCCACCTTCCTCTAACTGAGAAATTTGTAAAAATTGTCAGTTACTAGATACACTATTAGAAACTGAGGGCATCACTATAACTCAGAAAAATGGAAATGAATCCAATAATTAATTACTCTTCTCTAATCTCTTTGCAGCACCATGTCTTGGATCAGAAGCAGAGTCTACAAAACAATATCATCTTGGGTACCACAAGTGACCCAGGTACGTTATCGTTATCATGCAGAACGACGAGCAGATGGTCCACTAGTTAGACGCTATGGTTATCCAGATCCCATAGACGTACGTGGATTATTACCGAGAAATAGCGATAAAAGAGTCAATCCAATGCCAGTTTACAGACCACGTGACGTTTGGGCTGAGAAACGTGCATTGTTTGGTCAAAATGATTACATTGATATACTTGGTAGTGACAATCTTCATCCAACTAGAATACTCTACAAAGTACCAGCTTGGATACGTGGTCTTGCTGGGAATGAATTTCAAATGTTAATTCATAAGAAAAAAATTATGCAAAAAGGCTCTACACCATATTTATATCCAACAAAATGGCATGACATGGGCAAGAGAATGAGATTCTTGTACAAATTTTTGAATCGTAAAACAAGAAATGGATTTTAATTTTTATCATTATTAAATAGATTATTTCATGAAAAATTTCATGGAGATTTCATTTATTTTAATTAGGCTGAGTCGACTAGAGTTCGAAATCGTCCAGTGATCGAACGATTGAGGGTATTTATCCCGGAAAAATAGGTAATCCAGCGAAATATCATTTTTTTAATCTTTGGAACGTAATTTTTGGTTTATCAACTCAAATAAGAGCTTATAAAACTGTTCGATGTATCGTTAATTATTGATTTCCTTATGTTCGATCACTGGTGTCTGACGAGTCTTATGTGTTCGAGTACTGGACCACTCACCCTAATTGTTAACGATATCCAAATAATTCCGAGAATCTATTTTTTTCTTTTCAATTTTAGTAACTTTCGATAGAGCAGCATGAATAATTTTTGAAAAAAATTAAATTAACATTAGAACTCCATAAGCGAGATTCAGTTTCAGTTTCACTGCAATAATTCATGGTTACAGATCTATTTTTTTCCTTATATAACTATATATCCTTGTTTGTCAGAATGTCTATTAATTTTTCAAATCACAAAAAACGCCTATTACCGGACAAATAACGACAATTAATCCAATTATTTACATGAAAACATTAATGGCGGCAATATTGGTATTTGAAATTCGAGGATCCTCCAATCCCATTCCTAGATGCTGGGACAGGTGAGTCAAATTCGGAACAATATTGGATATTTATAATATTATTTAATAACAATTTGTTATCGTGGATATCGTTTTGATCTCGGTAAAATGTTACAAAATCGGGTTAATTAGAACATTTGTGTTAAATCTTAAATCCTCTGATAGATTTTTTTTTTTTTTTGAGGGAGAGAAATTAAAAAAACATCGCATATATAAAATAGTGAATTTATTTTTTATTGACAATTATAATCAATTAATGCATATTGTTTTACAATTATGACAAATTGCAAATACTTGCGTTACTCTAATACTCGAAAAAAGTTCTATCCTCACTTAATTAGTTAAACATCTCATATTTTCTCTTACATTTTTTTTTAATTTTAATTTTTCGATTTTTTTTTCTTCTTTTCTTCATCAACATAAAAGGAACGAGGTCGTTCGAAAATAGTATGTACATGACCGACAGTGAATTATTTATAATTAAAAAATAAAGAAAGTTATTCGGAACTAAAAACACGTGAACATAGAAAAAAAAACAGAACTGGAAACGAAAGTTATCAACTTTTAAAACGCGAGTTTCAATGGGACAATAAGTACGATTTACATGATATAACAATTTTAAAAAATGAGAAAAAGAAAAGCGCGAAAATAATGATTAAACACAATTACGAATGATGAGTATTGTCGACGTGGATAAAACAGAATGAGTCTATCACTCAATTTTTTTTTTCATATATTTAAATTTTATCTGAAAATTTCCTTTTTTTTTTTTTTTTTAATTTAGAAATCTTCAATAGGCTCGCGCATTTGAATTACTCCATTGTGCAAACTACTTTGTTAATTAATTTAAAAATGAAATAATTAGAGGGGACTCCCTTTTTATCAACGATTATGGCAACAATTACTTTAACAACTTGATTTTCCTTTTTTTTCCATGAATTAATACTGTCGACGATAGATTATTAAACATGTTTTTTTTTTTACGTTTTATAAATGGACAGAAAATTGACGAGGAAAAACAAACTATTCTGCGAATGAAAATTCATCAAAAAATGAATGAAAAAGAAAGAAAAAAAATTAAGTTTCTCAATTTATGTACAAGAGAAAAAATGATTAAAAAAAAAAAAAAAAAATTAAATGATCGTGGCAGTAGTTTGCTCATTAAATATTTGTTGAATTTTCAATAAATTTTTCCATCTTTTTTTTTCTTTTGTTACTCGAAATTTTTGAAACTCACATGAAAAATTTTCATTATAAATCTCTCACAGATAATTCTGTAAAAATGAAAGTAGAGTTGTTTCATAATGTCTAGTTGCATCTAAACTTCTTAAACTGTGTCTCTCAGTTGGATAAACTTGTAATTGATAAGGTTTACCACTTTTAACTAGTGCATTTATGAGCTCACTAGTATGAAAAAAATGTACATTTTCATCCATTTGTCCATGTATAATAAGCAATCTATTTTCCTCGTCTGGAAATTTATTTGCATAAGTTAAAACTGAACTGTTCATGTAGCCGTGATAATTATTTTGGGGTAAATCCATGTATCTCTCGGTATAGCCAGTATCGTAGAGGTTCCAGCATGTTACTGGAGCTCCAGCAATAGCCAACTGTATGAAAAAAAAGCAATTATCTCGTTATATCACTTTACTACCAAGAAAAATTAGTGGCGAAAAGGTAAAAAACTGTTCTGTTCGTCTATTCTTCCAGCAATTTTTGGGAATATTTGGGAAATTGATGGAGATAGGTCCTTTTTGTTCTAACCCATTTTTTTAGCTCTTGAAAGAAAGCAAAAAGGGCGTATCTCCATTAATTATTGAAATAAGACAAAATGGAGCTCCGTGGCTACATGAATCAGGAATTTTTTTCAAGGTGAAGGACTTAATGAAAAAATCTGAAAAAATTTTAAAAGATGCTCTAATATGTGGCCGTTGTTGGTGAATTTTTTCAATTTTTTTTGTAAACTCCTTCACTCCCAAAAAAAAAATCCTGAATTATTTATCCTTTATTTTAGAAAAATTGTTGGAAGAAAAAAAATGGACTTATCGCGGTTTACCTCTCTTCGCTACTGAAACATTTTTTTTCTGGGTTCTACTAACTTTGAACACTTCAGGATACTGAATTAAGCCCATGAGACTTAGATAACCGCCATAGGACCAGCCATGCAGTGCTACACGACTCAGATCAATGTATCCAAGCTTCTCTGATAACAATTTCAGGACTTCAACTTGATCGCTCAATTCTACAAGGCCCATTCTTCTTCTAATGTGACTCTCAAAAGTCAGGCCACGATAATGTGAGCCACGAGAATCGATTAGGACGACGCAGTAGCCTTGTGAAGCCAGCATGTGCATTCGCAAGTGCCGCATTCCCTGAAAATTAAGGAAATTTTAATTGAGAATCAAAAAAATTCATGATACTGAAAATAGCAGACATCTCACAATTTTAGTTTTGTGACAAATAAATTATTTGTTAAAAAATGGAAAATATATATGATTTGAATATTTATTCGCATGTAAATGCAAATTTTTCAAATATTCTTTTAATAATAATTTATTTGTTAAAAAAATCAAAGAAACTTGTCACATGTGTGCTAATTCTATTATCATTAATGAAAATTTAGGCATTTGCTACTAAAAAAAATTATATTACTTTGAACGTATTTGAGACTAATTGTACTTCTGGTCCACCGTAAACTTGCAGGATAGTTGGATATTTGGTACCAGGTTGAAAATTATGCGGTTTGAATACCATTGAATATATCGTGTCACCAGATGATATTTTGTGGGCATAAATTGATGGAGCTATTAGCTCAGTGTCTGAGATCGTTGGCTCAAGTAAATAACCAATTGGATTTAGACTTATACTCTCTACTGTCCAGTCTGACTGTGATAATCTAAAAACCTAGAAAAATTTAGAACAAGAACATAAGAGAGTTATTACATAATTCGTTAATTATAGGGGGAAATGAGGTAAAATAGACGTTTCGTTCAAACGGTTCGCAATAGACATTTGATAATGATTCCATTGGAAAGCTGAGGAAATTTTAGATGGAAACTATGTGTCAAAATTAATTTTTTTAGAATTTTTTGAAAATTCGATTATTAGTCAAGATTTGAAAAAAATTGAAAAATTCACTTTTTTGAGGATATCTCAGGTTCTATTGATCGTAGTGACCTGGGGTCGATCTTAAATGAAAGGTGAGCTTATTTCTCATCGATTTGTGTAGTTCAAAAATTATTTAATCGATTTTTCAATTACTTATACACCATTTTCTGAAAATTAGTTTTTGCTCTAGATTTATTTGAAAAATCGATGAAAAAAATTACGACTACATAAATGGATGGGAAATGAGCTCAATTTTTATTTGAGATGAACTCTAGTTCGCTGTGACCAATACAACCAGAGATATCCCCGAAAAAGTGAAATTCTTCAAAATAAAAAGGGTTTTACCTCCACATCTTGACCAAAAAAATGGAATTTTCGAAAAATTCAAAAAAATAAATTCTGGCACATCATTTTCATCGGAAATTTTCTCAGCTTTCCAATGGAATCATCAGAAAAAAAACAATCTCTAATATTTCCCTTGATTCCACCTAATTCTCATAATATAAAACATCAAAACTAAGATTAGGAAAACTAAGGCAAAATGATCGCCAATTTTTTTTAAGAATGAAGGCCTCTACGAAATAATTTGAAAAAATTACTCAACCATAAACACATGTTGGAGCATCTTTTCAAATTTTTTTACATTTTGTCGCAGACTCCTCCCTAACAAAAGAAAATCTTGAATCATTTAGCCGTTTAACCCCTTGTGTCCCATTACCCCACCTCCCTCTCAAAAAATGTTTAATCACCTGGCAAGTGGGTAACGTTTTGATAGAACTGTAAACTGCAACCATCATGGAGCACTCCTTATTGAGATATATACTATTATAACTGTGTCCTGGCCTAGTCAGTAGTCTTATCTCAAGAGGCCTTCTCAATGAAACAGCATAGGCATGCTGCTCAAGTGGTCCCTCACGTAATCCCATAAAATAAACAATTGCATTAGCCTCATCAACCCACAATTTACGTCCAAGTACTGGCCAATCACCCTGGGTTATTATCATTTTAGAAACTACACGTGGCTGAAGATAAACATTGTCCATTCTATCCAATGGTTCTTCTACTCCATTAGTTAGGCCTGCTATACTCGAAGTAATTAAATACAAATGCATGTACTTTGATTCCTCACTGCCCCAAATAAATTTAACTTCTTTTGGATCATCAGATGGCAAAAAATAGAGTAAATCATTGACATTAATCCATATTGTGCTTTGCTCTGAATAAATAACTTGAACACTTGCTGATGATGGAGTAAAATGATTCTCTGAATTATAAATATTTGGCGGTGGTTCACAAAAATTATCAACTGATAATAGCACCAATTCAAGTCTCTGCTGTTTACGATCCAACAATTGTACCCAAATATATTCAGCATTTGGTGTCCATCCTACTCTAACTACATACTCCATCCATGGAAACATTATATTTAATGGATACTGTAATTCTAATATTTCAATGTCATTAATTTGTAGGGTATCTGTTAAACGGAATTGCACCATTTTTAAATTGCTTTTTGCATTTAATGCACCAGCACGTGGAAATCGAAATTCATCTACTTCACCAGAATTTAATGTTGATGAGGGAAAACAAAAAATTTTAACATCACTCTCATCAACTTCCTCGTAGACTATACGATAAATTCCATCAGTTGATTTTGGCTGCCACCAATAACCAATATATCTGTGGGGAAAAAAAGAAAAAAGGAAATTAATAAATAAGAAATTTTATAATTGATTTTTCAGGGTTGTTCAATTTTTCTACTGCTGAATTCACAGGAATTTTCCATTATTTTGGATGTAAATTAACGCTGATTCGATATTAAGAAAACATGAAATTAGTTCATGATTGAGTTCTTACTCGCAATATTATTGCAGTACAAGGGGATAATTACTTGTAAAATCTTGTGTACTTTCAAATTAGAAATTTTATAAAAATTTCAGAATTCTTTCAAAGATTCCTGAAATTTTTGAATTTTTGAAATTTTATAAAATCTTGAAAGAAGTCTTGAAATCTCTCACAAAGTAGAGGAAACTGATGGAAATATCGCTGAATTTTTTAAATTCGAAATTTAATGTACCCAGATTTTGAGAGTGATTACCCCTTCGTTGCAGTGCAAAGACAGGTAAGTTAAAATATTCAAACTTTTAAATTTTTTTATTGAAGTTTTTTTTTCACCTCGTAAATTCCTCCTGCATAACATAGGAAGGTGTGCCAGCTGTAAGGGGATCCTCAGCAAGACTTCTTCCACCTTTTCTAGCATGAGTTAATCTGACCGATGAACCGGTTATCAAATGCGACAGATGTATATCACCAGCGCATGTGTAAGCAACAAGTGATCCATCCCATGGACAAATTTGGGGACAAAGTTTTGCACCAGACGTTGAAATCCTCAATTCAGATGGAAACAGTGGACCAGGCTGAAATTTTGAATTAATTTCATCAATAAATTATCCATAAAAAAAGAATTTTTTTCAATGATGTTGAAAATAGCAGACATTTAACAATTTTTAGTTTTTTTTATTAACGAATAAGTTATTTTTTAAAAATTTTAAAAATGCACATGTAGGAAATTCAAAAAACTATGAGTGCAATTTTTGAATTTTTTTTTTTTTTTAATATCCAAAAAATTGGCAGATATGCGTTATTTTATAATTATGATGCAAAATGCAAAATGCAGAATGCGTAAATAAATAAATAAATAAATAAATAAATGATTTTTCTTATTGTATTTATAATTACTTACTCCAAAACCAGTATCAACACACTGATAAAGACTGCTAGCTGCTGGAAAAACTAATTTACCACTTTCTGCATGTATTTCATAACTCGTAATACCCCAGGTTGTTAGTCTTTTCCTCTCCCATAAAAGTTGCTCCTCTCTCGATAGTCTATTGGCACTTGAAACACTGGAAAAAAAGAATTATATGCTCATTATCATGAGAGATATCAACTTAATTCTCTAGAAAAAGCGGTCTCTGCATGAGTTCTCATGAATTCAACCCCTTCGAAGATATTTGGAAGGAATATAATTGAGATAATAAAATAAGCACATATTTGACAATTTCGTGGATTTTTTTAACAAATGAATTAAAAAAAAAAAAATATTTGAAAAAATAGCACTTATAGTTCCTTGAATTTTCTACATGTGCATATTTTTTTTCCTTTTTTAAAATAATTTATTTGCTAAGAAAAAATAAAAATTGTCAGATATCTCCTATTTTTACCATAATTAATTGACTTACCTTTGAAAATTAGCTTCAATAACTGGCTGCCAGTGTAATTTACATCCATTAACATGATCAGACTGTCCAACATCAACATAAAGAAGGGTAGTCTCCCAGCCATTGCTGGGTGTACCCAAAAAATAAATTCTTATCCTAAAAAACAATAAAATCACAATTAACGTAAGAAAATAATTCAATTAATTTTATTACCAGTTTTTTTTTAATATCTTGGAAACCAAGCGGGATAGGACGATTTTGCAAGAATCATTTTTTATAGAGAATTTAACGAGCTATAACGCAGAATTAGGATAATCACTCTATCTCGCTTAGTTTCCGAGATATTCTAAAAATACTGAAGGAATGAAATAGATTTAAAAATCCATATTCATGATAAATAAAAAAAATGAAGATAAATTAGTTTCTGGATTTTTCGAGAATTTATCTTGGAAGCGAGATCAAAATTTTCATAAATACTTTTTTTGTAAAACAGTAAAAAAAACAAAAAACAATAAGAAAATATGAAATTTCCAAATAAATTGATTTCATTTTGTCACCAGTTTTTTTTTAATATCTCGGAAAGAAAAATCGCTTAATCTCTCTCAGTTTCTGAGATATTCTCAAAAAACTGATGATGGAATAAATTCTATCTAAAAAAAATTTTAATCATTACAAAAATTATCTGCACGATAAATCGCTTATCTCCATTAATTTCCGAGATAATAAATCAATAATTGAATCACAATAATTAATGAAACTGAAAATAGTAGACATTTAGCAATTTTTTGCCTTTTTTCTAGTTTTTTGACGAATAAATTACTTTTTAAAAAAATGAAAAATATGCATATGAAGAACATTGAAAAAACTATAAGTGAATTTTCTGAAATAAGTTTTTTTACCCGAATTGATTATTTCAAAAATACCCAAACAATTGTCAGATGTCTGCTAATTTCAAAATCATTAATTTATGAAATTGAAAATAAAAGACATCTGAGAATTTTTCTATTTTTTTTTACATTCTTAACTTGAATTTATTTTGAAAATAAATTATTTCAAAAAATCTTTCAAAGAAAAAAGACTAGGCATATGAAGAAAATTGCAGAAACAATAAGTGCCTTTAAAAAAAATAAAAAAACTGAGAAAAAAATAGAATTCCATTTTTTTTTGTTTTTTTATTTTATAAAATAATTGATTCCCTTGGAAAAAAACTCCAAAAAATTCTCAAAAATCTGCTAATTTCATAATTATAAAAAAATTTCTCAACAAACCGTCCATCTGGCAGTGATCTGAAAGTCACAGCATCTGGTACAGATCCATCAGATGCACAAGACAGTCTTCTCCTAAATTCACTAACAACTCCACGTAATTCAGACCATGATTTTTTAAATTGTCTCTGTGTATCATGAATTGTTCTATCTCCACTCTCTTTACAAATATCCATAACTTTTTATTTCGAAGATTAAAAAAAAAAAAAAATTAATATTTCTTCTTTGATTAAAAAGTATATATCAACATTAATTTATCATTAGTCTGTCGAAAATTTTGTCGATTATCTTTTTATCTCGGGGAATAGACCCAAGTGCCTGAAATCAAAAGCAAATAAATATGATTAAACAAATTATCAGTAACTTCAGATAATTATCCCAAGTTTTTTTTTTTCCACACAATTCAAATCACAGAAATTCGCATTGGAGTTACGATTGAATATTTCAAGTTTTTCTTTGAGGTTATGCTCAAAGTACTTTCACTATCGTGCAAAAAAAAAATGTGAGTCATTCCCATTCACTTTAAATTGTCGCAAGTATTTAAAAAAAAAATTAATAAAAAAAAATTAACAGGTAAATAAAAAAATTTTCATGTGAGAGAGATGAAGTGATAAATATTTTTAGTGATTGCGAGACTTGACGAGAAGAAGAAAGAAGAGACAGTGTTTAGCTGTCACAACAGAAGAGCATGACACTTATTTTTTTTTTTTCAAAAAAACTGCAGCCTTTGTCAAAGTCTCAAATTTTCGTAATTTTTTTTCATTTTATTTTAATTTATTTTATTTTGCGTATTTTGGAGTGATTGAAGTTTTGATTTTAATAATTGAGAGAAAAAAAAAACATTGAATAATTCATCGGGACTCTTTCTCTCTTTAATATTTATAAATTAATTCGAGGAATTTATTTAATGTTATGAAATTTTTCATCCATTCAACATTTTATGAGTTAATAACATTAATTTACGTTACCTTGTGTTAATGTAACGTTAAAAATAAAAAAAGCCAATTCAGATGGCGGAGGGTCGTTTCACAGACACACACACACACACACACGGAATTTCCTCACGCACACACACTCACACATACGTATATAATATTTAACAAATGCACATGAGAAAGAGAGGAAGAAAGAGCGAGAGAGAGAGATAAAGAGAGAGAGAGAGAGAGAGAGAGAGAGAGAAAGAGAGAAGTGATGTATATATGTATTAAGTGTCTATTCACTTCATGTATGGATTCACTGGGAAATCGCCTTTTCTCTGCGGTTTTTTTAGCGAAACTCCTTTTTTTAAAGCTGTTAAAGGAGATTTCTGTATTGTCGACACTTGACTGATGCTGCGAGGTGCGCGTTGCGGCCGCTAGGAGCGCTGGCGCGAATTTTTGAATTTTTGAAGGAGGAAACACACGCACGTCTTTTCTTTTCCTTTTTTTAGAGAGAATAAAAGGAGATTTCTTTTTGTTTTTTTGGAGAAAATAAAAGAAGGAAATTTCTTCTTTTTTTTAGAGAAAATAAAAGGAGATTTTTTTTTGTTTTTTCAGAGAAAATAAAAGAAGAAGATTTCTTTTTGTTTTTTAAGAGAAAATAAAAGAAGAAAAAGGAGAAGGATTTTGAACGTCTGCTAGTTTCTTTGGATTATTTGGAGATTGTTTGGATTTTTTATTTTATATTATGGGCGGCAATAAGAAAAACTCGATTAAATGCCCACAACCGTTAAAGATCGATTTTTTCACGGGATCGAGGTTTTACTCGATCGAGGGACTGAAAAAGAATTTTGGGGTGAGTTGATTCATTTTTTTGGAATTTTTTTTTTTCATTCTGTGGTGGGAATTAAAAGAGGAAATCAGTAGTGAAGGAGCGAAATGAGAAAAATTGATTTTTTTATCAATTGTTTTTGGGGAATATTGCCGAAATCAATGGAGATACGCCCTTTTTGCTCGGAGCCTTTTTTATAGCGCTTTGATAGTTTTTTTTTGTAATGAAACTCTCTAATGAAGTAAAAGAGCGATTTATCGGGTTTTATTGGGTTCTCTTCACTACTGAGATGGATTTGGGATGCTTGAGGATTTCTGATATTCAAAAAAATGTTTATTTGATAATGGAATTTGATGATGGGACCATTAAACATTTTATTAGATAATAAAAATGAAGGGAAAAACAGTCGAAGCTACAAGTTTAATTATGATATTGAAAAAATATCAGAAAACTGAAAATTTTTACTTTTTTTTTCTTTTAAAATGAATTTAAAGAAAAAAAA